>OZ020615.1:43247783-45647783 GCA_963971575.1 Liopterus haemorrhoidalis | reverse complement strand
TGACGTAGAACAAAGAATGGATAGTTGGATTATAAACAAAGCATATATTCAATGCAATTACAAAATAAAAAAATTTAAATTAAAAATATACTTAAATTATGACAATGTTCGCACTATACAACTAATATATGACATTAAATATGACGTTTAGGCTCTAATATTGATAGAAACGTGATAACTGATTAAAGTTTTAATCGATAAAATTTACGTTTACATAAATAGTTGCTTACGCAAAATCGTCGTCATCGTCAGTCAGCCAATGATGCCCACAACTGGACATAGACCTTCCCTTATTATTGTTTTGTACCACTTGTAGCCAATTGCCGACATGATATCGTCTGTTTACCGCATAGGCGGTCTGTTTCGGTTTATATTGTTGTCTCTAAGTCACCATTTTAGTACTTTCCTGATCCATCTATCATCATTGATTATCAATGTGGCATTCCCACTACCACTTCAGGCGTGGTATTCTTTCAGTTATTTTGCAAACTGTTGTTTGTTGTCTAATTTGTCTAAGTTGACTAATTTATTGTACGATCTAGAAGAGATCTCTAATTGTTGCTCTATCCATTGATCATTGAGCGACTGGTAATATTTTTGTGAGTGTTAGTCACAGATGAAGACTGCTACAACACATTGATCAGATACCGTTCTCTTGAAGCAGATGACAAGATCATATTTTAATATCTACCTTACAGTTTCAATACCTATCCATTCCAATCCAATTCTACTATTATACCAAGATCTGGTTTTTCCAATAATTAAGTTGGGGTTAGGTATTTGTAATGAGAAAATAGATCGATGAATCTACCTGAAAAAAATTTTCACTCAGTACTAAATTTACTGTCATTAGTTTTGTATTGTTAATTTGGTACTTTTGTTTTGTATTATTATTTTATTTGGAAGCCTATCATTTCTTCACTTTTTAATTCTTACATTTATTTATAAAAAATAGTGTGCATTTTCTGGCTAGACCAGCTCATACGTTACTTGTTTGTTATTTAGTAGAGAGTAGTTGTGAGTTGAGTGAATTATAGTTGAGATCTTCTTCTTTTTTTAGGCACTGTCAGCCGGGTTTACTTTTGGCCTCACTCACATAAGTCCTCCATCTTGATCTGTTCATTATCAGGTCTTTCTATGTGTCCTGTATGCGAGCACTTGTTAGATCTTCAGTTAGTTGATCTCTTCATCTCTTGTGAGGTCTTCACACTGGTCGACGGGTATTTCATCTTCCCGCCCATATCGTTCTAACCAATCTGTCCTCTCTCATCTTCATCACGTGTCCTATCTACTGTAATCATCTACCTCTCAGTTCTTGTGTGATACTAAGCCTTACGTACAGTTCTCGGATACCTTTGTTCTTAAGAATAATTGAGATACTGTTATTAAAAATGCCACGAATGTCGTCAAATGAAATGCAGAAACATTTAGAAAGTTACCCAGTATCATATCTGCAAAGCTTTAAAATGCCAACCGGCTTAGCGTAATGGTATCACACGTGCCCTTAGTTGCTAAGGTCTCGGGTTTGAATCCTGTTCAGGTATGGAATTTTCATTACGATAAATTAGAATTGTCCTGGCTAATTGCCTTAGCAGCAAAAGCCATAAACGTAATATAAAATTAAAAACAATGGTATTGTACCTGGCCTATCTAAAATAGGCAAGGATGTTTTCTTAGGTTGCATAAATTTTGACATTAAAAAAACAATGTCATCTTCCAATCTTATTTGCACGTTTTTATGTACAATTAATACACATGCAAAATTATAAAAAATATATATATATTTTTTAACTTTCATTTCGTTTTCCATTGTCTAGTCATTTTTCGTGTCTACCAACAAAACTGTTATGTCTACCCTCATATGGCCTACTTAAGTGAGGAAACATCGTTAATGGATTATAGTTACACAGCAGAAAGACTAAAAATATTCCTTTTTTTTATTATACCAAACCACATAACAGGACTAAATATCCCAATTACACTATGGCTTACAAACATCCATGCCCTGATCGAACTCGGAACCTTTGGCTCGTGACAAATCAGAAAAATCGCCACAAATGGTCTTTATCTTCTTTCTATAGGTCCTTTAACTATTGACACTGGTGAATCTTAGGATGTAGACTGCCAATAGCCTTGCCGTCACTTCGGTGGATGTCCAGGAAGTCTGATTCCGCATGGCAGATTATTAAAAATTGTTTTAGTCATGTATCATCCATGCGTTGGATATGAGAATATCATTCTCTTGTAACTGCTCCATCGAACAACATCTTCCACTTAACAGATAATCCAATGAACCAGATGGAAAAATATATTGGACGCTTTATATTCCAGTCAGAAATGGTATAATATTATATTATTATACTTGTTGGTTATACGTGAAATGTATTTTATTTAATGACGTCATCCAAACATTCATAATATTCGATCGAATAATGTAAAATAGTTTTGGAAGTGACCGAATGACGCATAAGTGTGCATAAATGCTGAAAATTTATGCATATATATTCTATATAATAAACATAGAATGGTAAAAATTTATACTATATTTGAAACAAAAGATATTGAACGTATTGATTTATTTATAATGGCAATTGACATATATTTGTATTTTTAAATATATGTCAATAGGTTTATTGATGTTTACATTCTGATAAGACCATTCTTTTGCTAAAATGACATACGTAGGAAGTCATTAGATTTAACGAAGCCTTGATACGCATATAAATATATAATAATTTGATTTCTCTCTTCTTTTTTGTTCGTCAGGTGTTTATGGGGCGTGAATTTTACAAAATTATACAGTTGAATGGCCTCTTAAAATAATTTCTAGGTACGCCATTGTTCCCGCACGTGTATAAACAGCATCTCATATTCTGACACTGCCAACGTGCATATATAAGCAGCGTCCAACTTTGCATTCTACTGTTAGGAGATTCTGATTCATAAAAAAATGTTTAATTTATACTCATGAAAATGAATCCAACTTACTTTTTATTATTTCGTATGGCATAATGTATAGGTGTCAGAGATTTTCAGGTCGCAACTAACGCTCTCTGGCATAACCTAAAGAATACTTTTACGGTACCCTTTGAATCCAGAGGCGATTTAAGCGGTGGGCGGAATGGGCGGCCGCTCGGGGCTCATGAAGCCGGGGGGGGGCTACCGAAGCCTATATACAAATATTTCCATTCTATTTAAAATAATAGAGGACCCATTTTAATTTTACCGCCCAGGGCCCCCAAGCAACTTAATTCGCGACTGTTTGAAGCACTTTGAAGCACCCGCATTTAATGGAAGGCTGAGTGGGCCTTAGATTCTTACGGCCAAGAATTTTTTTGAAAAATCTTTTGTTCGTATTGATAATCGAAACACACTAACAAAACGAGTGGTATGATCACTACGCTACTATAACCGCTTACCAATTTACTAATTAATGGTAATATCTTTGAGGGAGTTTGCATTTTTAAATATCTAGATAAAATGAAAAATGGCTAATCTGATTCAATAAAAAATTGAAACAGATTTCAAGCTGCTATTGCGTGTTGCTGTGTAATCGGCATTCTCCCCAAAACAATACCTTTCACTAGATTAGGAGCCAAACTATAGTACAACCCATACTTAGGTATTGTTCTAAAACATGGGCCTTGACAAATCGTGACAATACCTGACAGTTTTTGAAAACATATTATTTCGCCGAATCTTTGATTGGCATCAAAATTAAAGGTAAATAGTAAGTCGTAAGAATCGACATCCCAGAATTATCCTCAAAGCCAAGTATCTAAGCAAGTACCTACTGATAGTAGATGATTTCAGTAAATAGGGCACGTGGTGAAGATCAGATGTGATAAAATGATGAAGAGTATCTGGGGAAATTGAACACTTGTCGATCAGAAGTCTAACTGAAGATCTAACAAATACTGATCAACGACATTCATGGAGTCTTTTTAGAGTTAGTGATAAAATATGTTAAACTTCATTGTATTTTTCTTTAAAATGGATGTTTAATAGAATAATATCAAGAAAATTGTTTTTAACTTGACTGAATGTTTTCAAAATAATAGAAACAAATAACCACTGCGTTCACTTGAATGAGCGACGGGATGACCCTGCGGCGAGTTGGCTCGCGGCCACTTTATTAAAACACACCAATTTTTAGGGTTTTATAGGTATGACCGATAAAAAACCCTCATAACGTAACTCATGTGTCCGTCCGTCTGCCTGTCTGTACGATAGAAATTGTAGCCAACACGATTTTAGACAAAAATGTACTAAAATAATGGCTAGTAATTTTATGGATTTATTTGTATTCATGGCTAAGATAGTGTGTCTTTTTTTAGGGTTTTGTAGGTTTGACCAAAAAACCCTTATACCGTCATTTTGCCGTCTGTCTGTCTGTCTGTCTGTCTGTCTGTCTGTCTGTCTGTCTGTTCAGTAAAAATTGTAGCCAAACGGCTAAACCTAGAGAGTTGAAAATTGGCATGCTTGTACAACTTTTTGACCCGCACATAGGAATAATACTAAAACATCTAAAAAACATATCCCCCTAAAAATATAAACAAATATGTGCTCATCGAAAAAAAAAAAATTTTTTTTTAAATTCTGAGTAGGGTATCAAATGAAAGCCCTTAGTACGTGGATTAACGATCAAAATTTAATTTTTGCAAAATAAATTATTTTGAGGCGATTTTTGCCAAAATTGTGCAAAAATTTTTTTGTCCCACACCCTGTAGCCCAGATGGCTTAAACTAAAAATGTGAAAAAATTCTAAGTAATGTATAATGGTGTGAACCGGAATAGTACAACAGGAATTTTTGATCAGATTATGTTTTCGGAAAATAACGCATTTTTTGTGTTTTTTGGTTGACGATGCATACATGTTATACTCTTATAACACACTAAGTTGATAAGCGTTTGGTGGTCTAGTGGCTCAGCTGCTCGACAACCACACAGGATCGTTATTTACTACACAGGTTCGTTCCTGGCTTGTGGAGTCAATTTTAATTTTTGTTTTTTTTTTTCATATTTATTATGTTTAAATTAATTTATTAAAATTCTAGTTATATTTTAGCACATTTTGAATTTAATTTTCAAGAGCGTAAATTTAATAACCAATTGGAATTATATTTTCATTCTGTGTCATTTATACAAAGCCAGAGGGGCGGAGCGTATGATTTAAGACAACCAATGAAAACCATAGGCCCAATTTTCAAAATCTTAATGAACCTTGTTATATAAAAAAAATACTGCACTTATTTAGAAATCTAAATAATGATATTAGGTATTCGAATTAAAATTAACAAAAAAATATTTTAACATAAAATTTGTTTTTAAAGCTCTGAGATTAACAGACGATAAATTATTTTAAAAAGATCGTTCATTTTGCCGTGGTTACTACAAAGCAAAATTTGTCCTACACACTCAGCATGCCGCCTTCACTTATTATATACCTGCGAAACCCTGCAATGTGTGAAAATTCACACTTCACTTCAATTTTTTTTTAATTAAAAATATAAAGAAACAATGTAACAGCTGAGAACTGAGTTTTCAACACCACACTACACTAGTAATGAAATAGTTATAAATCAAATAACACGTTGTTAATAGAGAAAAATACGTTTGTGAAACTAAAAAAAAAAAAAGATACCTTTTACCAAAATATTTCTTATTAATATAATAAAGACTTGAATACGAGGCGAATGCAGAAAAAATTCTGGAATTTTTGTCAAATTATTTAAATTTTGTTTAAAAAAATTAAATGGAAGCTCTTAGTACTCAAATAACAAAAAAACGATTAACACAAATCTGTTGATTTTGATGTGATTATAGATCAAATATTCCTAGACATCCAGTATTATGTTGGCTTCTTACACTTATTATATACCTACAAAATTCTGAAATGTGTGAAAATTAACACTTCACATCATTTTTTACTATACATTTCAAAGATAACTCTTGTATTTTTAAAATACACGTAAATACATGAAAATTTTAATACTAATAAATTTATTTAAAGTCATTAATATTAATAATTGTTTAATTTCCAATTAGTTTTCATTTACAATTAATGTTGATGTTTTATAAATATAAAAATAATGAATCGTGACATGCGTACGTACAGAAAAGTATATGCAGTAATACATTTTATAATCGAACAAACATTTATTTTCAAATATGTTATTTTCCTTTCAACAGAAATTCATTGTAATTATTAATATTGGAGTTAAGAAGAAAACAAATAATAGGTAATAGCCACAAAATATCCTTGACAAGTATAAAGATAAATAAAAGAATATTATAGTAAAGAGACAGTTTACAGTTGTGATACAAAACTAACAATATAAAATATAATTAGTAGCAATTTAAACAGTAAAATTAGCAGCAAAATTTTATCTGTCTAATAGCATAGTTTTAATTGTAAAAAACTGTTATGAAATTGTAAATAAACAAAAGGCATTACAGACGGTATCTTGTAATCCAATCAATGTACAAGGTGTCTCAAAAGAAATTTTATATTTAGTGGATCGATTAAAAAAAAAGTAAGCCGTATATAGAAAAAATGTTTATTAATTATTAAAATACACTTTTTGGGGATTTATTTCTTAAAAATAAAATCGTCTAAATGTAGACCCTCGCGTTCTCGGCACTAATTTAATCGAACAGTAAAATTACTTATGACGTCTCGGTAGGTGGTCTCAGGGATGGCTGCCATTTCGTGACGGATATTTTCTTTCAAATGCGCCAGTGAAGTCGGTTTATTGGCGTAAACTTTAGATTTAAGATAACCCCATAGGAAAAAGTCCATAGGGGTTAAATCTGGACTGCGTGGAGGCCAATTTATGTCACCTCTCCGGGAGATCAATTTGCCTGAGAAAATTTCACGAACACGTGGCAGAGACATATTGGACGTGTGTGAAGTTGCTCCGTCATGTTGGAACCATGTTCTTTGGTTATAGTCAGGAAAGTTTTGCAGTTCAGGTACCAAGAAGTTGTCTAACATCTCCACATAACGCTCTGAATTCACTGTAACTGCACGCCCCCTTTCGTCTTCAAAAAAGTAAGGGCCGATAATTCCTCGCGCTGACATCGCAGCCCATACGGTCACTTTAGGCGAATGTAGGGGTTTCTGATGTTTGCGTTTCGGATTCGGTGCACTCCAGTAGCGGCAGTTCTGCTTATTTACGTGGCCATTAAGATGAAAATGAGCTTCATCCGAAAACAAAATGTTGGTAAACGTTGAAAATCGCTTAATCACCTGATTTACGAAATTAAGCCTCTGACTGGCATCTTGGGGCTTTAATTCTTGCACCAATTGAATTTTGTAGGGGTGCAGCTTTAGGTCTTTGTGCATAATGCGATGTAATGATGATCTATGCACATTTAAAGCACTTGCGCGCTTCCGAATTAAAAGGTTCGGGTCGTCACGAACAGACTGATTAACATTCTCCACGTTTTCTACCGTTCTTGATGACCTAGGTCGCCCGGATTTTGATTTATCCAGCGTTGTACCAGTCTCTTCAAACTTTTTAACCCAATGTCGAATGAGAGGAATGCTTGGCGCATCATTTAAGTGGCGAAAACCTCGAATACTGCAGAATTTTCTACGCGCTAAAGTCGCCGAATCACCGTTTTTGTAAAACTCTCGCACGCATAACGCGCGGTCTGCTCCCGAGAAACGCTCCATAGCGACTGAATTCCCAAGAGCCAGGCTACCGATTGATATAACCCCCGCGCCCCTAGGATACGTTGCGTTCACGCAGTAAGCTAAATAAATATAAAATTTCTTTTGAGACACCTTGTATATTTACGTGCGATACGGCAAATTGTAGCTAAAGCTTCATTCCACAAATATGTTTATTAATAAAGTTACAAAAACGATGGCGTCACTTTTGTAGCGAACCGGTAACGTTTCTTTATAACGTACCATTTATTGTCCACTAGGTAGCGAGCCTGTGGTATTATATTATGTCTAATCTCAAACTGAAGTGAGATTACTGACTAAAGGAGCTCGGGTAGTAGGCGTGAGTGTGATCCAGGGTTCATCATTACGATATGTGAATTAAATGATATGTATTTGTACTTACCAACCGACTGAACAGGCATCTTGTATTTAAGTTTGGATCTAAGCTGTTCACTAAAGTTCTTAAAGGTGAAGGGTTTACACTCGTGAACACGGTTTAAAATTAATGAATTAAATTTATTAACAGTAATATTTACAAATAGTTTAAATGATTAAAAGTTTAATATGCATTTAAAGGAATTAATAAAATAAAACAAACAGAATTGAGTAGACCACCAGAAAATATCGACGCAGTGCCTCTACGAATGCTACTACCTTAGATGTTATTACTAACAAGACCGAATACTATCTGATCTCCTCTTCTCAGAGTCGTGTGTTTTTGTAAGAAGTTTCTAGGTAATTCGTGGAAAAGGGGTTTAGCTTTGTTCAAGGGGACGCTAGTGTTCAGAGTTATTAAGCAATAACTCTCTAATAAATTTCTCCTTGAACAAAGAACCATTTAAAAAATATATTTCTAAAGATACATAAAATTTCTAAAATTTTATTATTTGAATTCTCAAAAGTATACCCTTTTTAAAAAGCCCAAGAAATACCTTTCGAAAGGAATTCTCCCGACGGGTGTTTGTGAAAGTTTCTGATGGACTACTCGATTCGTTACACTTTCAACTACATTTACATTTGTTACATTTGTAACATTAAATTTTTTTTTTTTTTAAATTTAATGAAATATTATATTATTATAATATCAAGTATGTATTTAAGTTTCACACACTGCGTTTGTAATTTGGTTAGAAAAAACAATGTCTAAAGCTTTGTGAGAACAATAGTATTATACAAGTCCATCTGACAGATATAATAACATATGGCGACATATAACCGTAGTAAGCAAGGCATCTTGCCAGTACTGCCAATAGCATCAAAATAAAAATATTAATTTTTACTTAATAATAGTTAAAATCAGTTACAATTCTTGATAAATAAAATAACAATACAATATAATTGTTGATATTCATTAATATATCTGCCATCTTTATTAATAAAAAACTTTTTGAAAACTTTTATTTTAAATTGTAAAAGGCATTGTAATATAATAGATATATGAATTATTCATTTTATTATTTTTTTATGAAGTTTAACAAAGCGTTCAATTCTATAAATTATAAAACTAGTAAAAGCAATATTATATTTCACAAGATACAATAGCGAGAGACAATGCATTTTAAAATAGTGTGTAAAAAACAGACAACGAAACATGGAATTTAATAGTTTCATTACAAAAAAAAGGACACACGAATATGAACGATTTTCGTTAGTAAAATTCAGAAAATGAAGAAAAGATAATCAGGCAAACCAAGAGCAAGGTGGTTACCGAAGCATTTTAGACGGTTGATTACATGAAGTATGGAAATATGAGGAAAAGAGTATAAAAATATATAAATTTAAAGTAGATTGATAGGTAAAAATTAATTAAAAGCTGTAGGTTTCATGAACGCTGTTCTATAATCGAAGTCTATCTCCAAGCGCCAAAAACACTTTTCAGTCTATTTATCACCATCGTTAAAATCGTGATGACAGACAGCGGCGTATTCGAGGGGGGCTGAAGGCACGCGCCCCCCTTTAGTCCATTGAAATGAAAATTTTATAAATTTAAGATAACCATACTACAAAATCGTTTAGAAATTTTACAACCGATAGATTTCTTTTATTATGATCTATGTTTAAGTTAATGTAAAATACGTATTTCTATGTTCTCTGTGATTTTTTGATTTTCGTAGGTATGATGAAGAATACCGTCACTCATGCGAGTTTGTCTGTCGGCATTAACTGTAGCCAAACGGTTGAATCGAGAAAATTGAAATTTAATAAGTGTATACAACTCTCATATCTTCAAATAATACTGAGATTTCAAAAATTCAGATTGCGCGAAAAATATAAATAAATGTATTTAACAAAAACAAAAGTAATATTTAGAGGGTTATCAAATGCTCTTGATACATGGATTAACCACAAATGTTTTTATGATCAAAGAAAGAAACTAACATTATTCTTTTGTTTCAGTGAAACTTAACTGACTACACAAGATAATGTTGTGGGACCTCAGTTTGTCCCCCTCCGCCATTCAGATAAGCATAATAAGTGCCTCGCCTAACCATAAGTCCTGTATACGTCACCTATGATACATGAAAATGAAATATGGACTGTAGGAGTACGTAAAGTAAGAAAAGTACTCTACTATCACAAAACTATAATTCTGGCCCCGAACACTGACTGCTGGCGAAAGTAAACAGGAGTTAAGTAAATGAAAATGATAAGGAACATTGTGATTTTGAATAATGTTAAAGTACAAGAATCGGTAATAGACGTTATGCACAATAGTCATCACTTTCAGAAGAACACCATTTTTACCGACCGCCAACATGTATAAGCGAGGTATTGTGATCATACCGATTTTGACATTTCGATATTTCGATGGATCTCCACAAATTGGGGTCCCTACATAACATTTTGACTATTCTTAGCATGATGTCGGTCTGTCTGCCTGTCTGTTTGGCTGTCTGTCTCTCGGGCTGTGTACACGTGCAGAGCAAATTCGGCTAAAAGGATTTTTATGAAACTTCATATTTAAGCTTTTGACACCAATGGAACGAGTTGATCAACTTTTGGTAAAAATCGGTTAACTAGAAATGGAAGTTTACTCGTGTCGATTTTAAGGTTTTTGTGAATATTTCACAATAGAAAAATATTTCGAAAAAATGTATTTAACAAAAAAAAAAAATTTAATATTTAGAGGGTTATCAAATGCTTTTGATACATTGCTATAAAAGCAATAACTAACAACTTTTATTTGAGACATTTTTTGATAAAGCAGCATAAATTAAACAAGTAGTTTGTGATGGCGGTCGGTCCTGTGGTGGCCACAGTTTATTTTTTTATAGGAAAATCATAACTGTTCTTATAGGCATGCAGGCGTAAAGAATAGCTTGAAAAAAGCAAAAATATTAAGTCCTGAGACTCAGAAAATTAAAATTGAAAATCATTCGTAGAGTAGGAGATCATTTCTTGTATAAGAAAGTGCTACAATGAATCCCATTATAACACAGAAAGTGAGGAACTCTGATGGGAGGATGAAATTAGAAAGACGATGATACAGCCGGTACCTTAGAGTCTATTATTGGCAAAATAGAGAAAAAATAAAAGCTAGTAACCAGACAATGTCGAACACATACCAATTTACGTCAATAATCTAAAACAAATAGGAATAAACAAGAAAACATCCACGAATAATAGTTGAGAGTTCGTCGTTGTTCAACCAGTCCAGTCACCAGTTCCACAATCTATATCCACAACAAGCATACGAGCCAAAACGTAGTTTTTTTTTGAAACACCGACCAATGATGCACATTGTAGAACATAGAGTCTAACATTTTGTTTTTCTTGTCTTTAAAACTTTGGTAGTTAAAAATACTTTTGTACATTTAATACATGCTTGTAGAAGAATTTTAATCTGGACCCATGTAACCTGAATTAATTAGGCTTTTTCGTTACTTTCAGGCCACAGTAGTCGATTATATCAAATCTTATTCTATACGATATCTGCGACTCAATATAGAGTGCCGTGGCTCCATGGTAAGAAGGTTGTTTATTCCTCCCACCTCCTTCGAATTTTTTATCTTCCGGTATTGTGCAGTTCTGGGTTAAGTATGTAATACTTAAAATGAGTACCTGTTTGCACAGGGTCAGTAAAGCGGAGGAAACGTCACAGTGACCATTTGACTTTCATATCTATGGAGGTCTAGAAACGGAGAACTTACCTTCTTTGGCCTTATACGCTACCTAGGAGTTGAGAACCTATTATTATTACACCTAGATCTCACTTTGCGTCGTAGATACGTTCCAAAATTTTGGGTCGCGGACTGAAACAACACAAAGTGAATTAACATTTTGTATGAGAAACTATGTGAATATTCAAGATACGTTCCCAAAAAAATTCAACAAAAAAAAAAAAAAAAAACTATAAAATTAATTTAAAAGTTAATATTTTCGGGAATTAGGTCATTAAAAAAAATTACAAAATGTTTGAAAAGACCGGTTTCGATAATAGTATATTATCTTCTTCAGTTTATCTATTGAATAATATTAACAAATTTAGTATGTATTACATAATATTGTACATTCATGTGTCTAAAAAAATAAGTCTAAAGTACTTACTCAATCCAAAACTAAGTGTATGAACTCTTCACACCATGCTTCCAAAAAAATATAATTGGAGACCATCTCATACATCCAAATAAATAATAATAAAGTTAAAAGTTTTTTTTTTTTTTTTTAAACGGTAAAAAAGATTAAAATTAAAAAATAAAATATATCACAGTGGTCACATCACATGTCTGAACGTCTTGAAAGTTGGTGGCATAATGACTAGTTGAAACCAAATAATTACAAAATATTTTAGATGATATTAAATTCGCGCATGTGTACTATCTTTAATGTGTTTAATAATGTAATTGTAGCAATTGTTTAAACTCTCAACATCTTGTTGTATGTTAATATTGTTCTTATTATTTTTTATATATATCATTTCTTTTATTAATCTTTTATGATAATTCTCTTCAGTGTCTAATATTTTAAAATTATCAAAATTGAACTTGTGCTTATTTTCCATGCAGTGATTAGGAATGGGTAAATTTTTATAATTCTTTATGTCTTGTTGATGTTGTTTAATTCTTTTTTCTACATATTGTTTGGTTTGACCAGTATATGTAGCCGGACAATTGTTACATTCTAATAAGTATATCGCATTATTAGTTTTCCCGACATGATCTTTATCTTTAAGTTTAAAAACAAAAATTTAACGGTTTTTTTATATTTGTATGATATATTGATTTTCTTGTTTTTAAGAACATTCTTTATGTTTTGTGTCAGTTTGGGAATGAAAGTTATTGAACAATATTTAATATTAGTAGATTCATTAGCATTTCTGATTTTTTCTGTATTTAATATGTTATTAGTGAGCTTTTTTGGAAAATTATTGCTGGTTAAGATTTTACTTATATTGACTTTTATTTCTGTATGATAGTCTGAATGTGTTAATTTGAGTGCCCTGTTTTTTAAATTGTATGCTGAATTTATTTTTTGTTGATTAATGTGTAAAGAATTGAAATTTAAGAAACGATCTGATGCTATCTCTTTTTTGTACCATTTCGTTTTGATAGTATTACCGGTACGTATAAGTGTCATATCTAAGAATGGTAGCTTGTTTTCATTTTCAATTTCTATAGTAAATTTTAAATTGTCATCATATGTGTTAAAGTAGTTAGCTATAGTACTATTATATTCTTTGGGTATAATCAAAATAAGATCATCTACATATTTTTTTATTAGTGTACAATTAAATGGTAATTTCTCTAAGCTAATTATAAAATTAATAATTTAAGAAACACAAATAAAAAAAAAAAAATTAATAATTCATAAAAACAAAAAACGAAAATATAACATGAAAATTCAATTATACACAAAATAACAAAAAAAAAAAACAACAAAATCGTTATTCATCTAATTCAATTATATATGTAAATGTAGATGCTAATGATTCTGTAGATGCTGGTTCCTGCGGTTTTTCTTTAACGAAATATTTTTCGATGGTCGACTGAACAGCATTTTTTTTTTAAATTCGCTGTAAAGTTCCTTATAGCAATTAATTCGATTATCTATCGCCTTAGTTACTTTAGAGCTTCTATCAAAGTCAGGATCATTTTTTTTTTAAATATCGACAGCATCATCAAGCTCATTACTTTGGAAAGCTGTTTTGAGAAAATTTAAATTCCATTTAGTTCCTCCTAAAGGTTTGGAATAGCCTTTATGTTACATTACTGAAAACAAAAAAAGAGCTAGCATAGATTGCAATTTTACCAGGTGTGCAACAAATATACTACATGTAAATCCATTTTTGCCAATGTTTCTTTAATTTTCCGTACGGTTTCAGAATAGATTACCTATTTAAGTTATATTTACCAACTCCAAAAAGCAAAGTACACATCCCTAAATACTTACCTTCCAATCATCAACTTCACTTAATGAAATTTAATTAGACTAATTAATATTTAAAATTTCTTTCATATTTATTAATGATTTTAGACCCTGGGTAAAGACATTAATATTTAAGTTTCCTGAGAGTTAAAAGACTTTCCAGTAAAATGTAAATGAAGTGGTTCTGTACTTGTAATTAGCGCTGTAACATTACTGGCACCACGTGAACGCACAAGGACACAGTTCAAAGTCCTTTTAATCATCTGGTCAAGATCAAGGAATTATTCAACCCCCTACTTTTCGGTGATTTATGTTTAGTACACAATCAATTCGATGTTAGCAGAGGCGTATTGGGGAAGTTTTAGAAGATAATAAATATCTGATGACATGTTTGTTTTGTATTGACATGGAAATGTCATACAGATTGTTCAACAACAATAAACTTCTAGAACATGTAAAGGAGATAAATACTAATAATTTTGAGTAGGCAAATCATAACAGTCAATACCTTCTTACAATGTTTCAAAGCGACGTTTAGACGCCTAGACCTTTTCAAAGTTTTTGTAGAAACTATTGTAAGTTGACAAACCAAAATACATATATTATTTAACTAACAACTTTACTTCTTTAATATATAATATTTACAATCAATTTTGAAATAATTTCTCAAATTGAATTGCTAGAAACAATGACATATGTTACTCACAAAATTGACCGTACAAAAATAGTAATACTAATAAAATAATTAGAAAACAATCAGTTAATTTAAATTAATATTTTGTCGTGTCACCTCTTGCTTCTATTACTGCTTGAAAGCGATTTGGCATAGACTGCACTAATTTTCCACAAACTTCTGCTGGTATATTATTCCACTCTTCTTGAAGTTTCATTTTAAAATCATTTTTATTAGAAAATGATTTTGTTTCTATCCGAACTTTTAATTCTCTCCATAAATTTTCAACTGGATTGAGACAGCCATTCCTTTACAATAAGCGCGGTATGTTTGGGATCATTATCTTGTTGAAAATAATAAACTGGTGGCATACCTAATTTTTCTGCATTAGCCGTAAGATTATTTTTCAAGATGTTTAGATATTTCCATTTATCCATGATCCCTTCTATAAATTCTAAATTACCTGGGCCGTTTGAGCCCATAGCACCCCACAACATAACTGATCCGCCTCCGTGTTTTACTGTCGGAATAGTATTAATTTTTTTAAATTCTGTATTGGGCTTCCGCCAAACAATTTGTCTGCAGTCCGACACAAAAAAATAAATTTTCGTCTCGTCAGAAAAATTAACTTTATTCCAGAAGCTAATTGGTTTGTTTACATATATTTTTGCAAATTCTAAGCGTTTCTTTTTATTCGTTTTTGATATCAATGATTTCTTGCATGCAATTCGACCATTGTAGTTATTTTTCCGGAGTACTGGGCGGACTGTTTCTACTGAAATTTGCTTATTTAATATTTGTGACAATTCTGACGTTAACTGGAGTACACTAATTTTAGGATATTGCTTGATTTTTCGCAAAATAAATCTTTCATCCACAGTTGATAACAATGTTTTTCTGCCTATGCCCGTTTTGTTTTGGATTGTACCTTCATATTTAAATTTTTTTATTATTTTTTGAATTGTGGAATGTCTTCGGTTTACTATATAACCTATTTCACGCATTGTATGACCCCGGGCGTATAATTTAACTATTATTTTTCGTGTAGATTCGTCAGTCTGTTTACGTTTATTTTCGAATTATAATAGAAACAAAATCACTGTACTTGAATGTGGCCTAATACAAACTAAACTAATGAAAAAAACATGTATTGCAAGATAAAACCTATGCAATATAATTTCAGGAAAAGACAGGTCTTAAATCAAACGAAATTAACTAGTACACTCAATTCTGTGTCTCTAAAATATTATTTTTTTTAGTTTTCCATATTTTTAACAAATATTACTATACTTTATAGTATTTGTAATAATTTTAGATCTGCAAGGTGTATTTATAAATAAAAAATAATTAGTTTTAATAAAATCTGTTTTATAGTCACGTTTTATTAAAAAGTATCTTTGCAAATTCTTGTATGCTCAATTTTGTAACTGTAAGTCGTTGAAAATATTTTGGACAATGGCAAACAGACCTCTATCAATTAGCTTCCTCAAATCAAAAGCAGCCTTGTTGCATAATTTTCTGGCCTTAGAAATGTTACAGTACAAAGTGGATCCATATTTTGAATACTTACGTTGTGTTTGTATTTTTTGTATTACTTATTTGAACTCAAATTTGAACACAAGATGGCAAGTGCTTAAAACGTAACCTCCAGGAATCAACACAATAATTTTAACCACAATTATAATTGTTTATTAACCATCTCTACGAGCTCTTTACAATAATTTTGTAAAAATGTTTGTTTATGGGAAGTTTGAGGCAGGAAAAATTCGAAGTTTTACTAGCATTACAAACTTGCTTAATTCCGAAAAGTTTTAAAATAGCTTTGGAATTACGCAGTCGTTTCGTGAGTATTACGCCGTCTTTTCGTGGGCATTACACCGTCTTTTGTGTGTGCATTATGCCATATTTCGAGTGGGCGTACGCTGTTTTTAGTGTGGACATTACGCCATTTTTTAGTCGGCATTACGCCATCTTTTGGTGAGCATTACGCCGTTTTTGTCTTATTATTATTATTATTATTAGCCAAATCTGAGTGAAAGTTAAATTCGTTAAGGAATCAAATATTTTGTTCAAGTGATTTTTAACAAAGCAAAAGCAGCAAGCATTAGTTAGCAAAATAGGATACAGCTAAGCGCGTGGTTAGCGGGAATCTGACCCAGAGTATAGGGAGTACCCTGGTTTTACAATGAAATTGTGCAAAGTCAGTTGACAAAGATAAGAATATTTCTAGAATTGGTTGGAGTGAAATAGACAGTGCACAAAGACTTTTTTTACAAATTATTTATCAAAAAGATTTGACGCTAAACTTAGAAATATTCGCCTAAGCAAAAATAAAGAGCCCACTGATGTGAACGACAATGAAATTAAAAATAATAATTTCTTTAACAATATGATACCAAAAATAAGTATTTTTTTTTTTTCAAAATAAATTTCTGTGACAATATTTCACAAAATACTGTTTCCATTTTTCCATTTTCCAAACTAATAGCCCTATCGCGCTTATTTGGAATTCAGATGGCAGGGCTGTTACCATTGACCATACCGTCATAGAATACAGTGTCTTTATGACAGGATACTACCAAGATATATACCCAGCCCCGTCGAACAACGATGAGAGCTTTGCAAATCTAGACATTTCTTCTTAAATGTGCCTTTCCATGGCTGTAGAGTCCAATACGCGACATAAAAGTTTTTCCGCACACACAGCACAAATATTCTCTACATCAGCGTTTCTCAACCGGGGGGCCGCGAAGTCATACAAGATCGAAACATGAAAATATAATGAAAATGTACTCAATCTTACAAGATATAAATTTTATTCATATTTATAAATTCATTAATTTTTGTGCTTTTCTCTGATTTAATATTGCTTGCCCTTTTGTCAATAGAAAGTTATAACAAATTTAAAGTCTTTTAAATATATGCATGCGATTCGGAGTGTCAAACGGTCATGTGATCTTGTAATAAAAAATATGATTTTCCGCGTTTTCATACAGCATGCCTTTAATTAAAAGACTTTAAATTTGTTATAACTTTCTTTTGACAAAAGGGCAAGCAATATTAAATCAGAGAAAAACACAAAAATTTTGTGCAAGTGGAAATGCAATTTTCCCTATGACCGGAAAGCGTGCAGGGGTTTAGTACCATCCCTTTTTTGTTGTCACAGGGTAAATATTCTGTCCTCCAAAAGGCATGCTGTATGAAATCGGAGACCAAAAATGTCATGAGCTCCCGGTCTATAGGGAATATAATCGTCATTTAAAAATATCACAGTTTTTTTGTCAACTTTAAAAGGTATTAAAAAAATGTTTAAGGAAAAGTTGTTGAAAAGCTCCATCCAAAGATATCCAAACGTTCCCATTTAAAAATTCGAAATTTTCCTTGATATCCTGTTATTCCGGGTTTTTCCGGAAAATTTCAATACTACCATTCAGTTTTGTTGCTAAATTTTAGTTCAAAATTTTTGACGTGTGAGCAACGTCGCCTTTTCGAAAAAACTCATGTTCCCATTATCTTATATATATATATATATAAGTTATACATCAAAAGTTGTTGAAAAGCTCCATCCAAAGATATCCAAACGTTCCCATTTAAAAATTCGAAATTTTCCTTGATATCCTGTTATTCCGGGTTTTTCCGGAAAATTTCAATACTACCATTCAGTTTTGTTGCTAAATTTTAGTTCAAAATTTTTGACGTGTGAGCAACGTCGCCTTTTCGAAAAAACTCATGTTCCCATTATCTTATATATATATATATATATATATAGGGGGGCCGCAGACAATATTTATATAATTTGGGGGTCCCAGGCCATAAAAGGTTGAGAAGCACTGCTCTAGATGACACAGACATACTATTAAGTCTCTCTTTCCGTCTAGCACGAGCAATCTGAGCTAGTGTTATTCTCTGCTTTTCAAACTAGTTCATTGCATAAGACACCGAGTTTTTCCACTTGGTACGTCAGTACATATCTTCTCCCAAGATGATTGTAGGAGGCGACATGATTTGAATGAGCTCTTGACCATATATTTATATCTCCTGTACGGGACTCTACGAAGATAACAACAAGTTAAAACCAAATTATTCATCTTGTTAATCGTTGGTGATAGAAGCAAATTTATTGATAGTTTCCGAAACGTTCGTACTTTTTTATTAAGGAAGTACGTTAACTTTCTAATATCAGTGTCCATTTTAATTTGGTATTATCCTATCCTAGTACTATCCTCAATAAGTATAGTCCAAAATAAGGCAATTACCCAAATACTGGATCATTGCAAAACAGTGTCCAAGATTTAACTACAACTTATCATGTAGGAAAAGATCTTAGGCAAACGAAGTGTAACACAATGAAAATTTTCGTGGAAAAAAATCTACGCCAGTGTTCTGGAGATTCATTTCAAGCCCCAGGGTAAAGTAAAAATAGCCTTAATGATTTTCAGCCTCTAAAAAGAGAAAGCATAAAAAAAAGAAGAATATTTAAGTTATTGATAGGAATGTGGTGACAACTTCGGGTCTTTTCAAAATGAAAATTCAATATGAACTACACAATTTCATTTCATAGTTTATTTAGCTATTGTATACTCAACCCCAGGAGTATTAAAACAGTGTGCTCAAAATAAAAACCTTCATTATTTTTAACATTTCAAGCATGTAAATAATTTAAAAAATACATCATTTCGTCCTACTCATACCAACATGAAATGTTATGTCACACTGTATTAATTAACTGTTTTCTACCCCACCTACATATTATATAATAAAATATTGACAATAAAAATATGTCCAAACAACTTTAGAACGCACCCATTATTACAGTATAAACAAATTATCAAATCGAATGTAGGTCAGTTGTCTGGCCATTTGAAGTTTCCTGGATCACCATATTAGATTAACAGAGACAGCGCTTTAGATTAGTCGCGCTACGAAAGTGCACACGATTTTACTGGTGGTGAAGTATTTGAAAAGTCCCTTTGGAGAGTTGGTCTTGTTTAATCTGATTTAAATCTCGGTGGTGACTCAACAAATTTATTAGTTAAAGGCATGAAAATGTAGAAATCTTATATATAAAAACGCTTGTTCGCTATGCTCTCCCAGGCCCTTTGACAAATCTGAACCAAAATTAGTACATAGATATAAAATAATCCGAAAAAGTTTTTAGTAAGGGATTCGATTTCGCCCGTGTTCCCCTAGGAAGCGTTATGGGGTGTAAACCATGAGTTCTGTACTCACCGAGCACGTTTAACTGATTTGGCTTAACTTTAAAAGATATATTGACATAATGTAGACAAAATGTAGATCTTAACTAGATTTAAAAAAGTCCGAGTTAACAAAATACCTACCATGCACTACCATCCTGTGCTAGGTAATTTTCTGTTTTTAAACCTATTTATTTCTGTATTATTAAGTTTATAGGTACATAACATCAGAGTTTTACAATGATTTATCAATTATTTTGGAATAATACGAGGTGTGTAAATTAAGTAACCGGACTGGCAACATAGCGTTTGATCTGGCAACATTTAGGACGCCGGACTTGGAGGGGCGGCAGGTGAACATATGATATGCCTTCAGTATGAGTTTGAACTCGCTAGAGTAATTTTGTTGTCCGTATCGATTTTTTTTTGTGAAACAGTTTTTTTTATAGTGCGTTCTAAAAATGAATTACATTCATTTCCAGCAACGGTGTACTATCAGATTTTGCTTCAAACTTGGGCACAGTGCAACGGAAACTTTTGCAAAACTTCAGCAAGTCTACGGAGACAATGTTTTGTCAAGGACTCAGGTTTTTTTGGTGGTTTGAGGCATTTTCAGAAGGAAGAGAGTTGATTGAAGATGAATCATGCAGCGGAAGGCCTTCATCCTCAAGAACCGATGAAAATGTTGACAGAAGCCGGGATTTTGTGCGTTCAGATCGTCGGTTAAGAGTCAGAATGATCGGGGAAGAGTTGAATTTGACTGAAAACATTCAAACGCCCGTAACCGACCAGCTGAGAGCTATTCCAGTATCCGAGTTCTAGCACTGCTATAAGGATTGGAAGAACCGTCTCCAGCGCTGTGTGGCTTCCCGAGGAAGTTATTTTGAGGGAGACAGTATTAAATTGTAATTAAATTCGAATAAAAAAAAATTAAATCAGTCCGGTTACTTAATTTAAACACCTCGTATATTAGACCATTTCACGCAGAATAGTAAAATATTTTAAGCTATACATCAAAGATTGGTAATAACGGTGTTATCACAGTGTGAATAGAATCGCACCCATTAGTAAAGGAGGAAAAGTTTTATGCTGCATTCAGAACCTCAAAATTATAAATTAAAATTAACGTTAAATTAGTACTTATCACTAACTTTGTACGTGGAAATTAGGTAGCATTCACAACGTAAATTAAGAAATTAAGATACTGACAGCGTTTTACCGGTAAATTTTTATCCTTTCTACTTTATCGATCGACATTTACAAGCTGTTTATAGTTGCTAATGATGTTTTGAGTATGTGATAGTTTTGAAAAGAATTACAATGGAGCAGAACTTTATATCTACGCTCGTAGAAAACAAAAAGATATTTATAAAAACAAAACAGTATGTTCTTAGCAATGTTTAGATTATGACAGATGCTTACTGCGTAGGCGCCAATTATAAATTAACGTAAGAGTTTGAAGTATGCAAACTCCTAATTTTAGTATACAGGTATAAGTATTAGTATAAAAGGTTTTGAACGCTAACGTACAGTTACGTATAACAAACATTTACGTTAATTCTAAGTACTAATTCTAATTTATAATTTTGAGATTGGGAATGCAGCTTGAAACTAAACTTTTGAAATATCTCCCTTATTACTGACTTAACTCTACATATAACCCCCAGAGATAATAAGTTTCATGTACAAAACAAACAATCTGAAATAATATTAGTTACAATCTATACATCAAAATTTGTACTGAATCTATCTAATAGGATATTTTTAGTTGTAGAAAATTGTAAAAAATTTATAAATGGACAGTTAATCGGACAACATATCCTGTAAATTTTTAAATATATATCTGGGTACCAAATAACTTTTATAGTTTTATAGTTTTGTGTAGAAATGTTCAAATAATACGTCAATACTTTTTAGACGTGAATATTTATAGTTCAGAACTTTCGTAAACAAATATTGTACTAGCTAATAATGAAATTCCACTTGGTATACGTGTTCTTTACAAAAATTACGTTATTTTACCCGCAGCACCTATATTAAGAACCGTGGAAGATTCAAGATGACGGCAAAATAGAATACCAAATATAATAACTATAAATTGTTTTCACAGTAGAATAAAATAGATAGAAATATATTTGTAGAATAAAAGCTTTAGTTACAATTTGCCGTATCGTGCGCATATATGCATCGATTGGTTTACAATAGGCGTCTATAATTCAATTTGTTTATTTACAGTTACATAACAGTTTTTACTACAGTTAAAAATATTCTCTTAGATAAATAAAAATTCGCTGCATATTTGAATGTACATATTGTTATTAATTTTATTTCCAATTGTTTTGTATAAGAAACTATACGGTTGTGTTTCACCTTAACAGCAAAAACGTACATGACAAATCCAAAAAGAAAATAGCAAATTTTGATTCTTTACTACCTTTCTTTGATTGGACAACCCTTTTTATACTTAAAACATACCAGACAGCCCAGAATATAAAATTACTTCACAGGTTTTACCTTTGCCATTAAAAATTAAATTTGGAAAAGGTAGAAAATCATAAAAACTATTTATACTTACCTAAATCCAGAAAGATATCCACAGAATCGAGAATTCTTCCGAATGTAGAATCTTTGTTAACAAAATCACTAAGGCCCGGTATAAACCATAGATAAAATTGACTATCAATGGTATAAGTAGTTATCAAGGGAATAAACGATTGTTTGCGTATTTCCAGTTATTTATCTATAGAGTAACTAGATTATCTACAGGATAAGTTATTCCCACCATGTAGGTATTGATAAATGTTATCCATTGGATAAAAATAACAGATAGGTGTCAAAAAATTTTTTTTATTGATAAATATATGTACATAATATAAGCATATATACGTAAACTATATAATATAACAGGTGTTATCTACATATTAGACATACCTACACTTTATATACGAGTCATTCTTTTTCATCGAGAGACCCCATGCTGTCCAAAAATATATTAGTCTATGAAAGGTCTACCAGGGCTCATTCGATGCTTATGGTAGTCTAGTTTCGAAATCCGAGTGGCTCTTTTACGGAAACATCGTAACTTATCAAATATGGCCACCAATCCCACGTGACCTCTACCTTTTCTTCGATAAATCGATTATAAAGTCAACACAATCAAACCCCTGAAAATTTTACCTTAAGGTAGTTGAGGCGGCTGTTAATGAATCCAGGGTCAAATTTAGAAAATTCAATATGGCGGATGCAATATGGCGGCCGAAACCGCGTGCCAAGTGAAGATTTTTTAAAAAATGGTTTGATTTCAATATAATATAATGCCTGGGGGTTTATGGGGTCACTGATGATGAATTCAGGGTGCAATTCAGAAAATTAAATATGGCGGATCCAATAAAGCGGATTCAATATG
This sequence comes from Liopterus haemorrhoidalis, assembly GCA_963971575.1. Lineage (NCBI taxonomy): Eukaryota > Metazoa > Arthropoda > Insecta > Coleoptera > Dytiscidae > Liopterus > Liopterus haemorrhoidalis. Next base: position 45,624,465 of record OZ020615.1, on the reverse strand, counting down.
GCGGCCAAAACCACTTGATGAAAAGAGATTTTCAAAAAATCACTTGATTTTGTCCTTATTTAATACCTGGAGGTTTATGGGGTTTCTGATGATAAATCCAGGGTTCATGTGAGAAAATTCAATATGGCGGCCAAAATCACTTGACAATCGGAGATTTTTAAAAAATCACTTGACTTCAAACTTATTTGGTACCTAAGGGTTCATGATAAGTCCAGGATCGAACCCTGTATTTTCTCAAAGTTTTTTCAGAAATCTTCCCTTATTAAGTTAAATAGAGTCGATACAGAAAAATTAAATTAAACAATCCACCTAAACACAACTATAATTTCTGTGTCCGTAACACTGTTTCTAAATCTAACATCAAATTTTTTTATAATTTTTATTTTTTTTAATTTTTTTTTTCAATTTTTTTTTTATTTAACTATAAAAATTAACTATTTTGACTTATATTTACACTATTCAAACTATAATTTCTCAAATTTTTTCCAGAAATCTTTTTTTGGCCGCCATATTGAATCCGCTTTATTGGATCCGCCATATTTAATTTTCTGAATTGCACCCTGAATTCATCATCAGTGACCCCATAAACCCCCAGGCATTATATTATATTGAAATCAAATCATTTTTTAAAAAATCTTCACTTGGCACGTGGTTTCGGCCGCCATATTGCATCCGCCATATTGAATTTTCTAAATTTGACCCTGGATTCATTAACAGCCGCCTCAACTACCTTTAGGTAACATTTTCAGGGGTTTGACACCCAAATTGACTCGATTGTGTTGACTTTATAATCGATTTATCGAAGAAAAGGTAGAGGTCACGTGGGATTGGTGGCCATATTTGATAAGTTACGATGTTTCCGTAAAAAAGCCACTCGGATTTCGAAACTAGACCACAATAAGCATCGAATGAGCCCTGGTAGACCTTTCATAGATTAATATATTTTTGGACAGCATGGGGTCTCGCGATGAAAAAGAATGACTCATACATATTACATACACCTGTTTCCATTACGTGTACTATTTTATTATGTAATTACCTATATCAAAATAAATTCAAATAATTTAGTAATCTATTTTAATTATTGTCGATTATTTTTAGATAATTTACATTTACTTTTAAAGAAGGAAATCATGGATGCTGATTTAGAAGATTTTCTAGCAGACGATGATGAAGAAATTGTAGAGTATTTAGAACGTCCATACATATTTCGTGTTAGACTAAATCATATGATCCAGTGGGATGAGAAAAAATTTATTAATCGATTTCGCTTAGCGAAAAATGCATTTAATATCCTGCTCCACCAAATATTCCAGCAAATACAACAACAATAAAAAAAAAAATTAAACTCTCGTATTTAAAAAATGGCTTTGGTACATTACGTTATAAAATCGTCCACGAATGAAGTGTTCTGTTTTTCAGATGCTTGGTAATGAACAGTTTTCATAGATGGTTACGTTTTTTTTTTTGATCTAACGGCTTCTATGTTATCAACTTTTTCAAATTTTTAGTTCAACCCCTTTCGGTTAAAGGGTGAGGTACAGTGTTTTTTGTGGGGAGCTCCGATATGAAAATAAATAATGTTACGGTTGGCTGATTTATTTATTTCATTTGTACTTACTCTGTACATCCCTCACATTATGGGTTCCAAGACTTGCTAGCGGATCAAGTCTGGACCCCCCCCTATTAGTCCGCTAGCTGGTTGCTATGATTCTTGGAAGGATTAAGGGTTGTTCAATTAAACTCAACATTTTAGCTAATCTACTTTAATTATGATACGGTTTAAATATTTACACTAATTACACTAGACTTACAATTACGTCGATACAGCTAAATCCAAAAAGACATTCACACACACTAGGCACACTACACCAAACTAACGAACACTACCTTAACGTAAATACGAAATTACTTGGTTACATTTTACTTGTCCAACGGAACACTCTAAATGACTCTAACCCATCATGAACAAATTCTCACTCTACTTAAAAACACGACTTAACTTCTTCACTCTTTAGACTCAACTCTTAAACATGGTCTTAACCATACGACGGGTCAAAATCAAATCTTACTTAAAAAGAGAACCACCCTGAAAAGCTTACATCGCCCAACTGTTAAATGTCATTCCACACCTCTAAACTGTCTGTCTTGTACTATCTTAAAATTCATAATTTATTGGTGATAACTCAGATAAATATCCCATTAGAAAATAGCCCAATCATCATATTTATATCTCAGACAAAAATTAATTATTATTTATGTGCTTATGGTTGACGTATATTTTTAACACAATAATTTACGATTCACTTTTCATGTTACATTGACAAAGTGTCAAGTTGCAATAATAAACAAGTCTACCGTTATCTTAAATGCCCTTTCTAAGAAATAAATTATTTTTATTATTTATTTTTTTATTGTTTAACAGATTAAATATTTTACTCTAATTGAATGATTATAATGAATTTATTTATGAAATTTTATTTATGAAATAATACCAAAATTACTTTCCTTACATTTTTAGTGCATCTTTGAAAAAAAAAAATTAAAATAAAAATAGATTATAAACTACTTTTTGTTCCTTAATCTACGTCTTAAGTGCTTTCAAGTGATACCAAACAATACATTTTTAAAACAATTCAACGACACAAAAAAATTGAAATATTTCGAAAAACTAATCTGATCGAAAATTCCGGTTCCCATCAATGTACATTATGGAGATTTTTAGATCAACCCTTCTGGGAAATAGGGTTAAAGACAAAAGTTTTTTTACATATTATTGGCAAAAATCCAATGATTTTTCAAAAAATAAACTTTGTTAAAAAAAAAAAAAAAGTGGTTTTGAACTCTCAGTATTTTTCCTATATGTTGGTCAAAGAGTTGTATAATCATGCCAAATTTCAACTTTCTATGTTCAGCCATTTGGCTACAATTTCTAGCGTACAGACAGACAGACACATGAGTGACGTTATAAGGGTTTCTTGGTGGTCATACCTACAAAATCCTAAAAAAAAAACATGTATATCTGCAAAACTTGTACAAAAATATCATTTTCTATTTTCTTTTTCATTACTTGGCATAAAACCCCAACATCTACTGGGTCAAATATTTTACTTATTCTACAGCGTTTAGAGTGCATATTTTTCATTGTAATATGTTTGACAACATTTCAGAATACTTGTCATATTTTATTAAGCCTGTTTACTTTAGAAATTCCTTATTACGTTTCAAACCAATAACTCAATTTTATATTTCTTCACCACCATTTGTGACATTTATTAATGTTGACAACAGTCCATTTAAACAGAATTCTTGTATTGGAAGCTTTCAAATTTATTTTAAAGGAAGGAAAGATGATTTATATGATTGGTTTTACAAGGTCATTTAATTTATCAAAAATAGTATTGGTTGATATTTGGAAGGAATTTTTATTTTTTTTTTACGTTCAATATTAATGGATGAGCATTTTAAAAAATGACTTTGAATGAACACTTTCCATAGTTGGTTACGTTTTTTCTGGTCTAACGGATTCTTGTTATCCAACTAGGGATGTAAATATCGATCCCAGGTATCGAAACTTTGTATCTGTATCGGTATCGTTACGTAGTACCAATACCGATATTACTATCGGGATAAAATTATCGATACTACGCGGTATCGATAACTTAATAAAAAAATCAGCTGTGGCCACCACAGGATCGACCGCCATCATAAAATACTTATATAAAATACATTCTAGCAGCAGAGTAGAAATAACTTGGCCTAATATTTTCTAACAGAGATATTATTTATCATGACCATGGAAACGTTACATATAAGTATGGAAAAATTGAGAACAAATTTACAGAAATTATTCGAAATTTTTCGTTTTATCAGAAAACGTTTCATATAAAACTTATTAGTTATTTATTTTATAGCAACTTTTGTTCAATAATTTTTTTCGAAATATTTTTTGTTGTGAAATATTCGCAAAACTCTTAAAATCGACACAAGTAAACTCTCATTTTTAGTCAACCGATTTTTACCAAAAGTTGATCAACTCGTACCATTGATGGCAGAAGCTTAAATATGAAGTTTCATAAAAATCCTTTCAGCCGAATTTGCTCTACACGTGTACACAGACAGACGGACGGACAGACGGACGGACAGACGGACGGACAGACGGACAGACAGACAGACAGACGGACGGACGGACGGACGGATAGACAGACAGACAGACAGACATCAATAGTCAAAACGTTATTTATGTAGGGACCTCAATTCGTGGAGATCCATCGAAATCTCGAAATGTCAAAATCGGTATGATCACAATACCTCCCTTATATATGTTGACGGTCGGTAAAAATCTTTATTAACAAGGAAAATATGTTTGGATAGGTTTGTGCTCAATTGAGAATAAACAAATAAGTCTTTTTCGGTGTTTTTCAATAGCTACTTATACTAAGACTTAAAAAATTCTTTAAAAAATCGTCAAATTAAAATATTGGTTAGCATTATAAAATTCAAATTTTTATATTATGTAGTGTTGTAAGTTGCAATTAATTGCCAAAATAATAATTTACTGATTTTAAATTGGCTCCTAATTATTTAAATTCGCGAGTGACACGTTCCACTTGATGCTGAGTAGTGAATAGTTGATTATAGGCTTCGAGTTTCCGTTTAAAGTCGAAAGTATTACAACATTATTTAATATAAAATACCATGATTCACTGCTAAGTTTGCTGATTCACATTACTCTAAAAATATTATCGATATTAATTATAACCGTTACCAGTAAAAAAATATTGAAACAAAATTATCCGGTATTAAAATACTAGTATGGAAAGAAAAGTGTCGATACCTTACTAATATCGATAGTATCATTTCATTCGTATATCTAACATTAATAAGTAAACCGCGATAAAAAGGGGCCCATAGTTTATTTTTTATCTCTATCATAATAATTATGATCATAGAATTGACCCAATGTAAAACGATTGAGAGTGATCGGATACTTTAAAAATTAAATGACATAGGAAGTAAAGAGAAAAGGAAGCTACGAACTAGAGAAGCAGACATCAAACATCTAACAATATGGTAAGAGAAAAAAAAAGAAGATTAAGGAAGATTTAAGAAAGAATGACCAAGTAAAGAAATAGGAGAAAATTGCAACGTATTCAATGCTTGTAGGTCAAGCATTATGCATGAAAATAAGAATAATAAGTCCACTAGCAACAATACTGGACTTTGGTTGCGTAATCATTCACTTATCGCTTATCGCATTATTCGCGGCCAAAACTGCTGCCAAAACAACGGCCACACTTGTTAACCAACCAGATTAACTGACTGCATTAATTGCTCGCACATCCGTATGGAAATATGTCCTTCAGTGATACCACACATTTGATACCACAACAAATCGCTCAGGGTTTTCCAATGTTCCAGGGCTTTTAAACAACTTTTCGCCAGATTTATAGCCAGCAAAGACCATCTGCATATTTATTCCGACTACTTTGAAAAACATTATTCTGTTGTAATTCTGTACAAATTGTGCATTTATACCAAAAAAAATCAGACAAGAATAGCGTAGACTAAAAATATAACTCCTTGTTAAATCTGGCATGCATTGATATAAATATATATCGCCCTATCTTTTGAAATTGTTTGCAATAAATTTTAAATTCAATTTTACTTTTCATTATATTGTATCATATATCACATGAATATTCAGTACGCTGTTGTTCTAATTCTATGGAAATGTTCATATATTCCATAAAATTTTAAAACGGAAAAGTTAAGTAGTTAATATATAACTTTTCCAATATTTTCTTACTTTTGATTTGCAGACGGTTTATCATCTGCAACTGTTTACATTTCATTGTTCTTTTCTCGTAGTTTTCGATCATTTAAGAAGTATTCTGTCAAGATTAGCTCTCATCTATCAAGTATAAAATTTGACTTGTAAATTTTTTATTCATACACAAATAATAGACTGTGTCAATGTTTATAACAAGTAAAAAAATCCAGAGTAAAATGAGAATCATGTAATTTATTAGAAAAGGAATATGCTAACAAAAAATAAAATAAGACAACTGTCATTGTGAAGAATTGTAGCGGAAAAGATTAAAGCTGGTTTTAAGCCGAATATATTTGTAATATTTCTAAAATGATATCTACTTGCATAACAGCATTCTTATGTTCCATACTGGCAGAATACCCATTCTTTGCATGGGATAAATTTAATTAAGTTGATTTTAAAATCATGTTAGCAATAATTCTTATCATATCTAAAGAACTTCTTTGTACATAACGGTTGTGGTCTTCCTATTGACCACATTAACAAATGACAAATTAACCCTTAACGTACTAAATTTAATTAACCTAGTACTCGCTGCCGGCCGGAATTAAAATTGAACGCGTGCGATAAAATGCAAGCATTTGGTTAAGGGAGGTTCAACTGAAGGGCCTGGTTCGTCATTACTTGCATAAAATTGATGGGCGTATCTATTGGTTTCTCGTAATAATATGGAGAAAACTTTTTCGAAAAACAGTGAAAAAACGGTAAAGGGCGACGAATCGGGAGTTATATTAGGGGCCGCTGTTTGGTTTATTCCAGTACGTGATGGTGTAAAATCTAAAATATTGCCAGAATCTTCCGGTCTTCTAGGCCGAAACTGGATCTCCACTTCTTCTTGTTCAGTTTCTTCTTCACTTTCCTCTTGTGGAATCGATAATATGGAACCAATTTCTTCATCCAACTCTTCGTCTGAATCGTCTTCTGCTATCACATCTTCAAATTCATTTTCTCGGATTAGATATAGATGGACAACTGTTGCAATTAAATTTTAACTACTCAGTGTGCACAAACTAAACATGAAAGTCAATGTATTAGGTTGTTTATCTTTTTGGTTATTAGAAACACAAGTACCAAACCTTATTATTGATGGATACAAAAAAAAGAGCTTTATTAAAATATGTATAAATATACACGGTTTTCTATTTAAAAAAGAAAATTTTATGAAAATTTTCCGGTTAAACCAGAAGTTCAATGGAAACAAAAATAAGCTCATTATCTGCGCCATGTACTTTTACTCTTATGTATACAATTTCATTAAAATCATCATTTCCACTTGAGATATTTCCATAAATCCATATTTGCAACCTCAGGGTTCCAGATTGGGGCCTTTGCTATTTATCACACTGCAGATATTCCTGCCGCTTTTACATCCAGGTCCCTCATTTTTGCTGATGATATTAAACTTTTTGGAAATCCTAGCAGAGATCTACAAGGCGATTTGAACACTATTATTAACTGGTCTACAATGTGGCGTCTTCCTCTGAACCCGACTAAATGCACTGTTTTACACATTGGACCAAATAATCCAAACTCACCGTACTACATCAAAAATACCAGGCTTACAGTGGTTTCAGAACAGAGTGATCTAGGAGTGATCATTTCAAATGATTTAAGCTGGTCCAAGCAAATGGGCCATGTAGTAAGAAAATCAAACACTGCTCTTTACATACTAAGTAAAACATTTACTAATGTCACCAAATTTGGTTGCCAAACTTTACAAAATCTTCTTATCAGATCTCACCTAGAATACTCAGTCAGTGTCTGGTCCCCGTACTTTCAACGTGACATTCAAGAGATGGAATCTGTCCAACGACGTGCCAGCAGACTGCCACGTGCAATTCGCGGTCTACAATATCCGGAACGGCTCCAATATCTCAAGCTGCCTATTCTTTCCAAAAGAAGAGCGAGAGGTGATCTCATCCAAACATGGAGAATTCTACACAACGAATTTTCCCTTAACTTGTGCTATATGTTCAAGTTAAGTAATAACACAAGACTTCGCGGACATACCTTAAAACTAAGTCGTGATAAATTTAAACGAATCCCCCGTGAAAATTTTCTTCGAACAGAGTTTTCCATAAGTGGAACGAGTTACCCAGTGATATTGTGAGTGCAGTCTCAGTGAACTCTTTCAAAAATTGTTTAGATTCCCGAATGCCAACAGTGATCTATAGAATCTGATTTTTGATTATTGTTTCTTAATCTGATTTTTTGTAAAATTTGCTAAATTTAATTATTTATGTAAAAATTGCAAATTTTTGTTATGCATAATTGCTGTATGTAATGTATATATTTTTATTTATTTATTTTATTTTATTTTATTTTATTTTATTTATTAGGCCAATCCAACAGGACAAAATGTCCCAATTACAGGTTTGGCACTACATACAACACAAAATTACAAAAACAAAAAAATTATCTGTAGTATAAACTTAAGGCTAGAATCTTATTAAAATTACATAAAGAATTGATGTATAATTAAATCAAATTTGAAATTTGCTTTTTAAAACTTACAAGTGACGTGCTGAATATGTCTGGAAAACCAGGAAGATCAGAGTAAAAGTTATACAAAATAGATACTCTATTCATACTAGAGTTTAAATAATAGTTAGTCCGAGTTGGTGCCACAGAAAAAAGTTCAAAATTTCGAATTGAGTAGTTAGGTGCCCTTAACGAGATTTTGTGAACTAGTTCCAAACAATCTACCAAACCATTCATAATCTTGTACAAGAATACTAGATCCGTTGTTTTACGTCATTTTTCAAGTTGCTGTAAATTAACATTGAAAGTAGAAAATTTTCTGTTCATGAAAGAAATAAATTTATTTTGTACAGCTTGAATTCTGTTAAGATAGACAAAATACTGGGGGGACCAACAAATGGTTGCAAATTCAAGCTGACTTCTAATCAGCGTTTTATAGAGTGTCATAACAGACAGAGGATTCTGAAAACAGCGGCATGAACGTATAAGAAAACCTAACATTTTGTATGCTTTTTTGACTACAGTATCAATATGCACATCAAGTATTAACTTGCTGTCCAGAATGACACCAAGATCTCTAATATTGTCAACAATGCTAATGGCTGTACCCCCTATATGATAATTGACATCAAAAAAGCTTCGATTCCTTCCAAATGTAATCTTATGACATTTTTTTAGGTTTAAAGTTAAATTATTATCTAGACAATATTGATAGAGTCTATCGAGATCGGATTGAAGTTTATGACAATCATCGGTATGTCTAATCGGGTAAAAAAATTTCATGTCGTCCGCATAAAATAAATATTTGCAGAACTTAAAACATTTTATTATATCATTAATAAACAAATTGAATAACAATGGGGCCAAGTGTGAACCTTGTGGAACACCGGAAGTGCAATGTATCCACTCAGAACTGAAGCCATTAACGACAACAGATTGCAGTCTATTTGTTAAATATGATGAAAACCATCTTAAAAGATTTCCGTGGACACCACAATTTTGAAGTTTTCGCATAAGTATTAGATGATCTATTTTATCAAAAGCTTTGTATATTGAATATATTGAATTTATAAACTATTAAGCTTTAATTCTGTCCAATATAATAATAATAATAATATATCCCGACAGTGTATGGAGAGTCCTTTATGTTTGTTGCAGATATATTTCTAAACTTGCAGATATTTATTTATTTATTTATTTATTTGTACACTACAGACATAGTCCTTTTTGTGTCCGTAGACAAACATACAATATACATACATGCTAACATACTCAATCATCAACAATATTTAAAAAAAAAAGTACAATTTCATATATACAAACATGAATTTGCTCTACTCATTCAGTTTCAGTTTCTCATATTTAAAACATTTACAAAATACAATCAAGGCTAGACGTACTATACAGATTACAATGGCAGCCTAAATCTACCTGCAATTTTACAGCTGTTAACATTAGATTATATTCTACACAATCAAGTTATAAGGCTTAATACAACTTTGCGGAACTTGAAGTAATACATATTAAATAAATCAACAGATCTGTCTTTACCGAGAAGACTGTTATATAATGACATACGGAGTAACGGACTTATTTCAGAATGCATGGTAGTCGCTCTTTTACATGTAAAGAGTGCGTCTCTGATTCTGAAACCCCGGGAAGGCACTTTTAGAAAACTTTTGGGCAATATGTCAGAACAGTCAACGTAGTTGTTAAATAACTTGAACAAAAATACTACCGATGTCGCATCTCTACTCCCAGACAGGGTTCCAACGTTAAATTTTGATAAAATACCGCTTGTTGATATGTATTTAGGATAAACTCCTGTCAAACGCAATTCAACAACAATAATACCGCGATTGGACAGTTTCAATGCTACTTATATAGTTATTGTGATACGGTGACATTTTATCACCGAGCCATATTCTAGAGCAGGTCTTATCAAGGAGTTAAAGAGTACGGTGTACGTTTGACTGTGACGAAAGCCTTTTGTTAATCGTAGCACAAACCCGATTTTTTTCATAGCATTATGCACAATATGTTTAAAATGGTGCTGAAAATTCATCTGTTAGTCAAATATAACACCTAGATCTCTAATCGTGTCTGTACGTGGTACAGTGCATCCATTCATGGTATAATTGTACCCAACAGCCTCACGTTTTCTCGTAAAGCTCCTAACTTTGCATTATGAGGTATTGAATGTTAAACCAGTAGCTTGACTCCACTCGCATGTTTAGGCAAGCTCGTTTTGCCGCTCGGTACGGTGTGACCTGCTGCTCACAATTTTTGGAATGGTATTGACCACAAGAAGAAACAGTAAAGACCCTAAATTACTCCCCTGTGGCACGCCACTGGTAGACGAGTAATTATTTGAACTTCAACCACCAAATTCAACATATTGTAAACGGCCACTTGCAGACTTGCAGACAATACACACTTACAGACAGTGTAGAAATTACAGATATTACAGAATTGTAGACATTGCAGACATTGTAGACATTGTAGACTTGCAGACATAGTGAACGCCATACATCGGACTCCAATGTGCCAATGAACAAATGTAAATTCTGAGAGATACTTTGCATACTAACTAAACTATTCCAACTTATAAATATATACATAACTTCACCATCGTCATTAGATCTAGCAGCCGAATTCGAACCGGTGGTGAATTATTTAATTTAGCAGAAAGACGAGAGGTTTTTACCGTAATGATTGCCAACGTTAAGGAACCATATACGAAACGACGTATGTTGGTTCAACGTATATTGTAAAACCTCTGTATACTCAAATAAATCCACACGTTAAGTCCCTTTACAGTTCCTACTTAACAATGCAGACCAATACAAACAAAACAAACAAAAAAATCATTTCAATACACAGATACAATATTTTTAATAGTTTAAGTGATTCATAGAAGTACGCGGAAGTCGTTTAGACGCAGTTCCACATTTAAAAACATCCGCAAAACACTTAATTAACTAATTTATACAATTAGGGCAAAATGATAGGATGAATCACTTGAAAAGACACTCGATGTGTTTATTTAAGTAACTACTGTTCTAATCTAAAAGCTCTTGAGCTACAATAGTTTAAAAACCTTCAGAAACAACCCCAAACAATCGGTACAAAGTTATCGACAGGGTTGCGCTGGCGCCACTCATATCCTAATGCGGAGCGTCGCGTTTTGTGTTCAGTCTACACGCGGCCTTTGCCGGATGAAGAGCGTACGGAGACTACAGACATGTGACAGTGTGATCACAGGGTGACAACACAGGCCCGGCAGACCGCGCGCTATGAGCAGGCCAAAAAGGCTCTCGCGGGCTATAGTCGTGCTCGGGCTAATAGTCACCTTAGGTGCTGCGGAGGATCCATATACCACCACTAGAGATCCAGGTAAGAAAGTGAACACCATACATCAACACTTAAACACCATTTAAAACAAAAAAGTTCTGTATTATCGCGAATGGAATCTATTTAATCTAATTGTGCTCCAAATCCATATAAAATACTTAACTACTTATAATGCTCAACAAAATCCTTGGCGAAGTCTATTTTAAGAACAAACTTTACTATTTACTACTAAACTTAGTTTAACTTCAAGGAGTGAGCTTTAATCCGATCTAAATCTCCCTGAAATTCCTATAGAAAGGATTAAGTTTGCGGACGAAGTTATTAGAAGTAAAGTATAAGTAACTTGTACTTATTCCTCTACATTACAATGTTGCTAAAATACCTGTTTCAACTTAATAGCAATTCTGAAATATTACCGCAGCTCTGTAGTAAGATCCTGGAATTTTATTATGCCGACATCAACGATTTTTTCAGTGTTTAATTCTATAGTTTAATATAAAACAAATAATATTTCATAAAAATGTAATCTCATGATTAAAAATGTTAATAAAAATGCAACTTTAAAGAGTAAGTGTTCATATCCTTTTGTTGTTCGCTCTGAATCTGCTAGAGCCAGGTAGTCGCTATGTTTACGTCACTATATCTGCAGCGTTTCGCGTTTGGAACATGTGCGCTTACTTCCGCAGTTCTGTTTATATTGCAACAGTTCCGGTTTTAACGAGTTATTTAGGTTAAATGGGGTTATATATCATTTATAATATTATAATAAAAAAATTTTATGTATTGTGTCTTGCAAATATGGGTTCCTAAAAAATATTACTTGTGTAAATGCCCGGATAGCCTTTCTAAGAATTATTTTAATAATTTATTGAGCTCCTGTAGCTCTTATAACGTAGCTTCCTACAGAACACAGGGACGCGGGTTGTAATCCAGGGCTCCACCTCAGAATTTCACCGATACTGTGCAATTATCTCAGGAATCGATTCAGCCTCTAGTATTCTTCCATCATTTCATCAAAAAGATGAATTTTAATCTATCAGATTGTGAAAACGGATCTTATTCTTTTATAAGTAACATTCATTTATTTTTATTTTGTTAGTGTTGTGGAGAACGATAGTCTAGTAATCATTACTTAAAAATTAATACTGATTCACAAAAGGGTAATAGGACTAAAAATTTAATTTATTTTTATTTATTTATTGTTTGTAAGCGTTGTAAACGGGTCTAACCCAACACTACAACGACGAAATTGGTACATAAATGTTACATGTTGAAAGTTACATAATATTAATAATTAATTAGTGTAAAAATAAAAGTATAACAGAATATTTAAATAAATGAAGATAATAAAGAATATAAAATTAACAGATATAATAATTTGAAGGTTACATAGTGAGCATAAAATTTATTTATTTATTTATTTATTTAACCAGTGCCTATACAGATTTGTACAGTAGTGCACAAGTCCAGTTACAAAGTACTGGGGCGGGGGGGAATACAATACAATTTTAATAACAATAATATACTAATACTAATAATGAATAAAATAAAGAATAAAACAATAAAATACAATATAACTAGTCTAATTTATTTTTTATTAACAAACTTTCTGTGGTTGTCGTAAAAGGTATTTACATCTCTATCAGAGACTTGCTTGTTTACTAGACTGAGCATATTGTTCAGTGGTGACATAGATTCTGATATTTTGAAAAAGTGATAACTTTTCATTCTCAATCTTATGTCAGGGACTCGAATATTTAAATTTAGAAGAAATTCTGGGGCATCTAGTTTATTATTAAATAATTTAAACGCGAAATTCAAAGTGTGGATGTCGCGTATCCATTCTAATGTTTGAAATTTGTTGCTATTATTGACAAATAGGTTTTTTAACTGGTTTGCATAAGAGATACGAAAAGGGAAAGGAATTTCAGGGTCAGGTTTCCTACAAATCTCTTTTCTACTTTTTCTATTTGATTTTTGTGGGACATTGTTTTTGGACTCCAGATTGTATTTGCGTACTCTAATTTAGGTCGAACAGTACACACAGCACAGCACAATACAGTAACCAAGTTATAGATATCTGAAAACTACCACTGTTTCTTAGTATAAATCCTAAAGTTTTGAGGGCATTATTCACTATACTGTCTATGTGGTCACTAAAATTAATATCGTTTCTAAATACTACACAAGTCTTTCACTCTACTATCTCTAAGCAGTACTATATTGTCAATATGGTAATCGTAGGTTATTTTGTTCATATTACGTGTAAAGGATATTACGTAAAAGTATGATAACATATTAAAAGTATATTAACAAATATTTAAATTTAAATTGACAAAATATTTTTTGATAATTTTTTTCATATTTTAAGTTGTGACAGAAAATGTCTACTCTAGCATCTACACATAATTTGTTTAGGGTTGATGACATTCTGATAACTGGAGCATTTTGGTTGGATTGCGTTCTGGCAAAAGATTGGTGAATGAGGTGTTTATTCCTAAGATTGCGACTTGGAACATTTAGTTTAAACATTGACAGCAAGAGTGGACAATCGACTGAATCATTCAAAATTTTTGTTGATAAATAACATCAGACAATGTTCTTTTGTCCGTTAATGTATTGATATTAAAATAAGTAAAGAGCTCAGTATAATTAGAACTATCACTGGAACCTTTCTAGAGAGGTAACATACTTTTGTATGCGTTCCAATCTGTTGATTTGTACGTGGAACTCAGGGTTCCAAACTATACTACAGTAGCTTAGCTGTGAGCTTATTTCATGCTGATTATATATTGTCGAAGATATTGAAATAAAGAACCTTCTATCTTTGACCTATGCGCCACCTAAGCGTTAAGGACCTTTTATTAATACCTTAATAAACTTAGTTATGACACTTCTTTTCACCTGGCATCTGACTTTTCCTTTATAGTGACTACGGATCATATTTTAAAATCTTAGTGCAATGAGATTTAAAATTCTTCTAAACTGGCATTTGAGTTTTCCTCTAGTAACGTTCGCTATGTATAAGCTGTAAAATTGTTTGATTAAGTTTAAACAGGTGATCTTCACGGTTATAAAAACCTCACAACAAGCTTGTTAGGAACTATGTTTTAGTAAAAGTGTCAGCAGGATTCAGAAAATATTCAATTAATATTAATAACAACGCCTAAGTGAAACATAAAGCACGCCAACGGAGTGACCGAACTCGTTAATTCGTGCAGTTCTGACTAGTTAGTCTGAATTGAGGTTGCTGGGTCGCTTCCCAGTTGGTGATATTATTCGGGCGAAAATAATATGTTTACATGACTCCCATTTTCACAATCATTCACCCCCTCATCCAGGTGTAGGAGCTCGCTACCTGCAATCAGCGATTAGCCTCTCTAGCCATTAGGTCGATATAAAATAAATAAAATAATAATAATAATAGCATAAAGCACAGAAGCCCTGTTTTAGATCTCCGGTACTATGTAAAAGTCACGTGGTCAACCTAATGCTTCGACCTTCGTCGGTGGATTTTAACTATTAAATACTCAAAGCCGAGTCGACCCTAGAATATGATTTACGTCGTATGGGAACTGTGTGAAAAATTTGAATATTTCATGGAGTGGGATTTGAACCAGCGTCTATGAGCTCTGTAAGCAATCATTTTACCAAGAAGAATAAATACTGTAATTATTTTATAAATTATACCTTTCATTAAAACACCATATTGTATCTGTCCAAGTTACGCTAAATTTACAAAATAAAAGTAATTACCATACGTAATATTATGCAAAATACATACTCACAGTATTATTATTTGATTAATTACAGTAATAATCATCAAACTTACGTATTATATATGTTGTGTACTTAAAATTTAAACTAAAAATTATGGAAAGCCGTTTCCATATTTATTATTGAAATTTAAAAAGCTTATAAGAAAATTAATTAAAATTATGTTTTGTTTAAGCGGAACTAACTGCATTTTTCGTTTTTGTTAGTTTTCATGAGCTCTAGGGTTTGAAGTGGGCCCTTTAGGGTTTGAAGTGGGCTTGTTAAACAAAATGATCAAAAGCCTCACTTAATCTGTAAAAGTTAGGCTTATAGCAAAGATATAGACTATATTTCTCTTGTGTTAGTTATTAATTTTTAGTTAATTAGAATTTAAATTGATCCAATTTTCATTTTGCTTTTTTAAAATGAAACAAATTTTTATTATGTTCTCGTTTATAAAGAACAACGATTTAACATTTAAAACATAAATAAAATAGGTATTTAAAAAATTTAGTGCCATTTTAAAAAGCAAAATAAAAATTGTTTAAAAATTTAACAAGTAGGTATAACAAAAATAAACAGAAAAATAAATCAAAATTGAAAGTGGTCACATTGAAATGACCATAAGAATAATGTCTCACACTGAAATAGATTTAAAAAAAAAAACTAAAAAAAGATCACATTATTAATATGTCATACCATTTGACATGTCATATTGAAAAAGAATCATAACTAAAATATCTGAAGTGTGTTTTACAGTAAGCGTTTTTTAATAATATTTAAAAGTCAGTAATACAATATAAAAGAAACCAAAATAACCAGATCAGGTTTGTTCTTACACAAGTGTAAACAATGTATACTAAAAACTAGTTATAAGCTAAAACTAGATATTGAGTAGGAACGCGCTACGTTGCTAAGTTAATTTGTGTGACTTAAATGTGTGTGTTAAATTTGAACCAATTTTTGTTTGGTTTTTTAAAATGATACTGAATTTTTTTCTGATACTTATTTTATTTACGTTTTAAATATTAAATCGGCGTGCCAGTGTTTTAATATTTTTAATACTTTATAAAGAGAAACGTAACAAAAATGTGTTTTTTAAAATTCAAATTTTAAATTTTTAAAAAGCAAAATGTAAATTGGTGGAAATTAAAACAAGCGTACGAGAAATTGTTTAAATTTTAACAAAACATAGTTTTATGTTCATTTTCTATCAAGATTTTCAAATTTTAATAATACTTGTTGAAACGGTGTGTCATAAAAAATATGTTATGGTGAATAATAAAACCCAAATTCCATTAGCAACATAAGTATTCCACGGGTCATGGCTCTATGCAATCACATATTTCCTTGATGATCCTTCCATTTTCTTTCCGTATCCATTCTTTTCAATTCTAAAAGTTTTAATTATGACTTATTTTATTTCTCTCTAAAAACTAATTCAAAATTATTTAATTCTAAAAATTAACCTGTGAACATTGTAACAATTAACTTTATAAGTTCGTTCTGGGCGGTTCTGTAGAAGAGCAAACAAGTATCTCTTTACGGTTGCGCAATAGAAGTTCTTGTTTCCCTTTTTAACACAATTTAAAAGTGAAATTTCATTTACTCTCTTCTACTCTAATAGGAATTTTAAGTGTTCCTCATCTTATACAGTTCGGAAATAGCATTATATGTTTATGACCACAGACAAATAACTGTAACAAATGTAATGTCACAAAATTAATTACAATTTTACCAATTTAAAGTGAATAAAAAATCATACAAATGTAACCTAGAGTACCACATAAAAAATAAATATTGTTAACGGTTAATAAAAAAATTGATGTGAAGTGTGAATTTTCACACATTTCAGGGTTTCGCAGGTATTTATTAACTATGTGATGATTATTTGGGATGCCAAAACAAATTTTATGTCAAAATATTTTTTTATGAATTTTAATTCGAATGCCTAATACCATTATTTAAGTTTCTAAATATGTGCAGTATTTTTTTTACTTAGCACGGTTCATTAAGATTTTGAAAATTGCGCCTATGGCTTCCATTGGTTGCTTAAATCATAAGCCTCGCCCTCTGATACCTTCAAATATAGAATTAAATTATAATTTCAAAACTTCCCACTGGTTATTAAATGTACGCTTTTAAAAATTAAATGCAACATTTACCAAAATATAACTAGAATTTTGACAAAATAATTTAAACAAAATAAAAATTGACTGGATTCGAACACAGTTTCTTATAATAAATTCAACTCACTAAGCGACAATGTTACCACTGTGCTATACAGATCACTCGTTTAGTATGTTAAATAGCGGATTAAATATATTACATATTTTACTTAAAAACACAAAAAATGCGTTATTTTCCGAAAACATAATCTGATCAAAAATTCCTGTTGTACTATTCCGGTTCACACCAATGTATATTACTGAGAATTTTTTCAGATTTTTAGTTTAAACCATCTGGGCTACAGGGTGTGGGACAAATTTTTTTTTGCACAATTTTGGCAAAAATCGCCTCTAAATAATTTATTTTGCAAAAATAAAATTTTGATCGTTAATCCACGTACCAAGGGCTTTCATTTGATACCCTACTAAAATTGTAAAAAAATATATTTTTTTTCGATGAGCATATATTTGTTTATATTTTTAGGGGAATATGTTTTCTAGATGTTTTAGTATTTTTCCTATGTGCGGGTCAAAGAGTTGTATAAGCATGCCAAATTTCAACTCTCTAGGTTTAGCCGTTTGGCTACAATTTTTACCGAACAGACAGACAGGCAGACAGACAGACAGACAGACGACAAAATGACGGTATAAAGGTTTTTTGGTCATACCTACAAAACCCTAAAAATAATTCCAAGCAAAACATTTCAGTGTATATACGGGGTGTGTAAATTAAAAAACCGGACTGCTTTAAAACAAAAATATTCGAATAGAATTACAATTCAATATTGTCTTTCAAAATAACTTCCTAGAGAAGCCACACAGCGCTGGAGATGGTTCTTCCAATCCTCAAAGTAGTGCTGGAACTCGGATACTAGAATAGATTTTAGCTGGTCGGTTACGGGTACTTGAATGTTTTCCAGTGTCCCAAAGTAACGTTCCTTGAGGTGATGTTTCAATCTTGGGAAGAGGAAAAAGCCACAAGGACTCAAGTCAGGAGAAAAAGGAGGCTGAGGAGCCTCAGGAATGTTTTTACTGGCCAAAAACTCGTTTATTTAAATTGCTATGTAACAAGGTGGACAATGCACCGTTTTTGCGCAGATTTTTCTCATCCCCAATTCATTGGTCAAAATCTGATGACCGGTAGTGCAAATCAAATTCATTCGATTGTCAACCGATGATCTGAACGCACAAGAACCCGGATTCTGTCGACATTTTCATCAGTTCTTGAAGATTAAGGCCTTTTGCTGCGTGATTCATCTTCAATCAACTCTTTTCTTTCTGAAAATGCCTTAAAGTTGAGCGCTCTGAACAGTATCCAAGATCCAGATCCAGTGCAACCTCTTGTTCTGAAGATCCGGTTGCTACTCTACAATCTGAATGCTGAGAATGTGAGGGTAGAGCTGTTTTGGATACCGGGACATGTTGGTATTAAAGGCAACGAAGCGGCAGATGCAGCTGCAAAAGCCGCCTCCCACAGACCTATGATTGATGTTTGAGTTTCATTTTTCTAGACGACGCAAAGAGTAATTTGAATCACCTGTTTTTAGACATGTGGCAACATGAGTGGAGCCGCACACAGAACGTTAAGTTGCGACAGATTAAGGGAGACGTTAAACTATGGGGTTCTTCCTGCAGGATTAACCGCAGGGAGGAAACCGCCATCACACGCCTCCGTATAGGCCACTGTTGGTGGACCCATGGACACCTCCTTCGAGGTGAAGAGTCCCCTATCTGTGAGACGTGTAACACAGATTTATCTGTGTTACACATTTTAACAGAATGTGTACAGTTCGAGGATGTCAGGGAGAAGTTAGGCCTGTGCTATGACCTGTCAGTTGCTTTAGGTGACGACAGAGTACTTATGGACAGGCTGATACTCTTCCTGAAAGAATAGAACTTACTGTTTTATGTGTGAAGCCTTGCACCTTATTATAACGTGTTCTATTTCTAAACTGTGATATTCGATGGTAATTGGCCCCTTCACAGCCTCTTACCATCACCCTGAGTCTGTTCAAATTTTCGAACAGACTTTTTATCTTATTTTTTTGTGTTTGTCTGTGCAAGATTTCTTTAATTGAGTATGCGTAATATTATTGATTTTATCTTTTTATTGATTTTTTAATTTATTGTTTTTAATATGTAGTATAGTCATTTAAATGGGCTGCGTTAGGCGCAAATAGCCTTTGTTGTTGTGCGCCAAAATTTTTAACTAACTAAATTAACGAAAATGCCTTAAACCACCAAAAAAACCTAGGTCCTTGACAAAACACTCCGTAGGCCTGCTGAAGTTTTGCAAAAGTTTCCGCTACACTGTGCCCAAGTCTGAAGCAAAACCTGATAGTACACCTTTGCTCGAAATGAATGTCATTAATTTTTAGAACGCACTAGAAAATACTGTTTCACGAAAAAAATAGCTACGGACAACAAAATTACTCTAGAAATTATCTTCAATTGTAAAATGAAGCTTTAGCTACAATTTGTCGCATCGTATGCAAATGTGTATTGGTGTTCAAAATGGCGCATAATGCAATTTGTTTATAATTACATAACCATTTTTTACAAAAATATCCTATTATATAGATACAAATTCGCTGCAAAATGTGTTCTACATATTATCTAACTTTATTTCAGATTGTTAGTTTTGTATAAGGAACTTGTGAGAACTATAATGTTTGACCTCTCTTTAAGAGTGTACTTTAATGTCAAAATTTTGTTTTTTTAATTTCAACCGTGGCAACTTCGTTTGCAAGGTAAAATATTGGAAATTATTTTACAATATACCTATGTACATATAAAAAAAAATTTAATTGAAAATGTATAAATATTTCATAGTATATTATAAAATTAATTCCAAGGGATTTATTCATCAATTAAAATATAATGACATTTTGTTTCAATTATTGATAAGTACTACATGAAAAATATTACAAAATATCAAATTAATAAAACAAAAATAAAATTATATTTGTTTTACACACAATCTGTCTATTATTTGCGTGATAAACAAATCATAACTATTCAAATAAATATAGGTATAAACATAACAAAAGAATAATATTTGCGTGTTGAATTGTTTCTATTCAAAAAAATCGGCGTAAAAATCCTTTATGCTTTCCATGTACGCAGGGCTATATTATTTTTATTACTGTCATTTATCGTGGTAAGCCAGTTAAGAACTCAGATTCTTACGTCACTCTATCTGCATTACGTGCTGTTGTAAGTCGCGAATTTTCTTTAATTTTATTGTTTTATCGATCCGCAAACAAAATACAATGACAAAATGTTTCGTACTGAATTTCCTAGGCTGTTCTTTTTTTTTATTGCATTAGCAGGTAAATAATATATTGTATAGCCGATGAATTTACACCGTAGTAGAAGATGAGAAATCCAAATGGTGTAGACTAGAATAATTAATACTTAAAAATGTATGTGAACTGTGAACGCATTTCAGGATTTCATAGGTAGCTAAAATACGAAATTGATCAACATGAAATTACATGAAATCCGAATATTGAATTACTGGGAAAACAATTTTAGCTGTAAGAGCAATAAATTTTTCATTATTAAGAGATTATAGCAAATTTAGTTTCAACATTTACACCATCTATTGACCGTTTTCAATTATTAACTCTTCGTTAGAGATGTTGTCTTTTCGTAGAATGCTAAGAATTACCTGGGTCGACAAAGTCTGAAATGTCGAAGTTCTTAGGAGGATGCAGAAAGATGTTGCAGTATGAAAGGACATCAAGATCAGGAAGCTGGAATACCTGGAACACATAAGGCCCTGGGTACGATACGAGCGGTGAGCGGTGAGCGGCGAGCGGCAGAGCGGCAGAGCGACGTCGCTTACGTTTTTGTTTAGATTGAATGCAATGGAATAATGGGATATTGGGCTACAATAAACAAGAGCGGTAAGGCGGCGACGCTTGCCGCTTTTTGATATTCGCTCACCGCCGCTCCTAGACATTAATTTTTACTCGCCGCTCAGCACCAGTTTAGTTGTATTTGTTTTTCGTCCAATACAATGGCAGAGACCCCCGTAACTCCCCAAATATTCATTAAATCGAAAAGTATATACAATAAAGATTTGATTTCTTGTTATAAATTACATATTTTTTTTTCTGTTAAGTTAATAATAAGGGAGATATGTGCATTTAAGTTTTACGGTGTCCCCCATAACTCTCCAAATATTCATCTAAATGTAAAAATACATAAAAATAAAAGATTTATTTTCTTAATTTAGACTATTTTTGGCATACATGAATTTTCTATTAAGTTAATAATAAGAGAAATATATGTACATTTTAGTTTTACGATATCCCCCCGTAAATATTCATCTAAATGAAAAAATTCATAGAAATAAAAGATTTATTTTCTAATTATAAACTATTTTCGTCATATTAGTCTAGTGCGTACACACTAAATACGATTCTAATGATGGCCGAAAACTGTTCTTTCGAAAATGGTTAGGTTAGGTTAGGTTAAATATGTTTTGAAATTTTTATATGTTAATGTGTTGATAGTTCCTCTATATGTGCCAATAATACTGACAACATGACGGCGACCGATGGAAGTTACCGCGCAACCGTTCTGTATCGTAGCTGGCATCGCTTGCCGCTCACCGCTCGCATCGTACCCGGGGCCTAATGAGGAAATCGAATAAATATCAGCTCCTCCAGCTTGTCATGCAGGGGAAAATAGAAGCCAGTAGAGTGCCAGGTAGAAGAAGGACTTCGTGGCTCAAATTTTTTTGACAGTGGTACAAGAAATCCTCAACAGAACTATTTCGTGCTGCTGTCTATAAAATCATTATAGTCAGAATGGTTGCCAACATTTGCCAAGCGAATAGAGCACCAGAAAAAGAAGAAGAACTCTTCATTTATTTAGAGTTTTCGTTTGATAAGAATATATTTGTTCAATAATAGAATAATTTAATAAGAGTATCCGCGAGTATTATTTTTCGGTCATATTACGAGACAGAGAAACATTGAGTGGGATATGTGTAGTGCGCAGTGTGACAAAAAGATAGAACGGGGTAGGAGAAGAATGACTTTAATTGACAATATCATTAGTGACACTGACACAAAAAACTTAAAACATTTAGGCCCGGTCTTTCCACCTTCAGATAAAGTTCCAGATAACTATCTGACAGATAAGGTTATTTGTAACTTCATCTGCTGAATAAATGTCAATACCAGTCAGTGAATCCAATACGACAGTCTCATTATCTGTTAAATAACTATCCGATAGATACATTTGTATAGAAAGAAGGGATGACATTTACTCAGCAGATTGAGTTACAAATAACCTTATCTGTCAGATAGTTACCTGGAACTTTATCTGAAAGTGGAAAAACCGGGCCTTAGTCAATATTGTGGAGTATAGAGACAATTGGCGTTCCATGATAGCCGAAGTCTGCATCATATATGGCATTTGATGATGATCGCGACTTCGTGGTATCGCGGTTGTCTACCGAATACAGGGACGCGGATTCGAATCCACCCACCTCCTTCGGAATTTTCATCTTTCGATATTTTGCATTCAGCTCTGAGGTCGCCTCAGCCTCAAGCATCTAATACTTAAATCAGTACCTCTTTCTACAGCGATAATAGGACTGATCGAAATTTCACACTGGTCCCGTGCCTTTCAGATCTAAAGTCGGTGAACTTACCTTTTTTGCCCTTATACGCCTACGTTCGGAACCAATTATTTATTATTTAACTATAATCTTTAGTTCAAGCGAAAACAGATATTCAAATCTAGTAAATTTTATCAATTGAATAAATCTTTTGATCATTTTGTTTAGCAAAAGCCCACTTTAGTCATTAAAATGTTAACTAATGACAACTTTAAATAAATTAGAATTCCATTTAGTTCCGTTTAAACATTTAGAATACCCTATATACAAAAAATTTCTTTATACGATATCTTTCGAAAAAATAAACTGATAAAACATTCCATTTATACTATTTTAGTTTCTCACCTATGTGCATTTTTAAATTTTTTTTCAGATTCCTGGACCACCCCTTTGCTGTTTCTTTTTTTTTTGTAAATATTGTAGACTAAAGTCTCGTCAAAAATAAAAATATAAATATGTACCCAGTGATATATGTGATAACACCTTTGTCATATGTGGGTAAAAGATATGTATATGCGTGCCAAATTTAAACTGTAGTTTCTAGATCACGATTTATATTATATAGTCATACACTTAAAGCTATAAGAGTTGCTCGGTTGTATTTACTAAATTCTAAAAATGAATACCAATTTACATACAGATTACTGGAGATTACTTATTACCACGACATATAAAAACCCACCGATAAGGCCCTGATAAGAATACCCACATCGATAACGATTTTTGGTTGCGCGTGTTTTGCGAGTTGCGTTTCTTTTTGCCCCAGTTCATTTTTGGTCCAGAACTCCCCCTATTTACCTACTTGGTAGAATTACAGATTAACCACGTGGTTTTTGAATAGTGCTTGAAGTCAATAAAAAGATAGCTTATTTTCTCGAACATGTGTGTCAGACTTTCTTTAGTTGATGTATTCATCATCAACTTTTGAAGTAGTTTTCTAAATAGTTCTCCGGTAATATGCTTCAATGCAATTTAGTTTTGTACGATCGTTGCCAAATGTGACCGATTCAACTTAAAAAGCCTTAACTTTTTGAAAAGACGGACATTGAGGTCCATTGCTGCTCATAAGAGTAGGGGATATTGACCGGAAGTGACGTCACAGATATGAGGCAAAAAGGCAACCCGCAACACAAGGATCAGGGGCAAAAACGCAACCCGCAACCCACGAGTGTAACATGTAACCTGATTTTATCAGGTACCTGATAAAATCAGTTACCAGATCAGGTACCTGATAAAATCAGATCACCTGATTACACCCGTGTGTTGCGGGTTGCGTTTTCTCTGATCCGTGTGTTGCGGGTTGCCCTTTTGCCCCTTATCTGTCTAGAACATCACTTCCGGTCTAGAACTGGTCAATCTCCCCTACTCATAAGACTTTTTGTTTCTGTTTTACTCTATCTTGAACCAACTGTATCGAATTGCCGGGAGATTCATATATCCTATTTCTGTAAATATTCTTGGGTCCCCAATCTCATTGATTAAGATTGTTTAGCTTGAGCTCAAATACTCCACTGATAGAGTTAGTAAATTAGTTAATTCTATTGACGCAACAATATCTACTTGAATAATGGTGCAGCTAGATTCTGAAAACCCGAATTAATATGAAACTCGTGATTCTGCAATGCAAATCTGTCAAAATAAAGATATTTCTTATGTCTAGCCCTGATGACGTCCGCAGTGGTGGTCCAATACGATAAGCACTGTAAGCTCGAATGGAGGTATCTCATCCAATAGCTCCTTTGTGGTAATTTTGATTCATGCAGACTGTTTAAAGTCAAGGATGATTTATGGCTTTTATGATAGAAAGAACACAACAGTAAATTTTTTGGTGGAACTATAATTCAAAGAGTGACTGTCCGCGTCACGATATGTGCAAAACATCAAGATAAACTAAATATCAAAACAATTAACCCCAAAGATAAAATTATTTGGTAAAAAATATAATTTTGTATCAATTACAGGTATCCGTAGCTAGCGGAGAACGATTACTTCCATGATTTAAATTAATAAAAACTTATCTAAGATAGATAATTGCTCAGGAACATCTCGTTGAACTTTCCTTGATTGCAATTGAAATTGAAATTTGCGACCAATTAGACATTAACACAATTATAAATGAATTTGCAAGTATTGAATCACGAAATGCAAGACTTTAAGTTTTGTTGGTGATTTATACTCCTATTAGCTCTTTGTAATAAAAAATAATTTCTTATTACGTTTTATAATTAATTGTCTTTTTTGTACACGAGGTAGGCAAAAGAGTGCGTCGTTTTGGATTTTGCATGAAAACGCCAGGTATAGTCGGATTGCTGATAGGTGACTGTTACATGTATGTATCAAGTAGTGAATTCATATAATAATCTAGTTACCATTTTTCAGCGATTTTAAAAATGTTTTTTGTTATTTGTCTTAGCTGTCAGTGTCTGTTAATAATATTAATTAATAGAGCTTGCGGCCAATTATTAAATTCACAAACTTTAGTTTTAAATCTGCTGGAATATTTCAATTCCGAAAAAGAAAACAATGGGCCACTTATTTCTCTATCTTGTGTCCATCAAAGAGTAGCAGCTGCCTTGAAGATTTCGGAATCAACAATTCGTAAAATTATAAAATGTAATAAATCTGAACTTCTCACTAACAAAATCACGAGAAAACGAAGGAAATTAAAATCTGAACCAGTTTATTTTATTGATACATTGGCACAAACGTATGGTCATGAAGTACGAAGATTACCTCCTTATCACTGCCAGTTTAACCCCATTGAACTAATTTGGGGTATAACAAAAAATTATTATGATAGACATATTGGTCAAAACGGATATAGTGATAACGAAGTTTTGAAAATGTGGCAAGTAGCCTGTGATCAAATTAATTGTGAAACTTGGGCAAAATCTGTTAAAAAAATCGAAAATTTAATAAATGAATGGTGGGAAAGGGAAAGGATTGTTGATGATATTAATCCAATAATAATAAATACAAGAAATGACAGCGATAGTTCAGATGACGACGACATCATACATTACAGTCACTAATTTTTTTTAAATAAAAATAAACATTTAAATACAACTTGTAGCAATATATTATATGAATAAATATATTTTTACTTAATATTTTATTACTTTGTACTTAGGGGAAACATAAAAAATTTATTTAATGAAACAACAAATTATAATCCAAAATTTACGTACGAGTATAAGTTTTTCCTTATTTATAATTATTACCTTAAAATTAATAATTTTGTTTGTTGGAGTACTGCTGTGAATTTATATCATGCCATTTCTTTATAATGCTTTGTTTTTTATTCAAATAATTTGGAAGGTTAGTTGTCACCTTGCGTCACTATACGTTACTATGGGTATGCAAATAATTATAATGATATAGACAGAGAAAGCATATAGTATTGTATATCGATACTTGTAGCAACGAACAGTCACCTATTAGCAATCCGACTATATTACTAAAGCCGCTCCTAGACATCCGTCAATCAAAACGAACCGCTCAAATTCAAATTTTCTAAAAAAAAAACTTCCATACAAACGTTCCATGTTATGAAACACTCTGCTGAGGCCACATAGAGCGCTACGTACGCTATGTTTGCTATGCGTGGAATACTTCCCTTTATCAATAACGTAAGAGGCCATACAGAACTACGTACGCTATGTAGGCTACGTTCGCTGTCTAGCTACGGCGCCGTGTTGTTTGAATTGTGTTTATATTTTTAAAGGTCGCGGCGACAACGGCGTGGTAGACATGTTTCTCAAACTAGGTGTACTCATCTTAACGTAACTGTTTTATGAGCTGATACCATAAAATTTACTAAACTCACATATTTTCATATTAACTGTGTTCTCAAACCTTACTTTCACACGTTTATTAAGCAATACATGTAACAATAAAAGGTCATTGTCACTGTCATCACTTTCCTAGAGCAACCTATCCGGCAACATCTTGGACAAGACTGATGGCAATAGAAATATAAATTTAGTTGTTTTTCTCTACGTCTCGTAAGAATCATAACCAGTGTGACTGAAATACCACTTGGTATTTCGTTTTTTGGTTAGAGGGGAACTAGATTTTGAATTCTAGTAACTGTTAACATTTGATTGAAGCTTTTGATCATTTTATTCAGAAAAAGCCAATTTCAAATATTAAAAAATTATCTCGTGACTTGGAATAATCTACAGTTCCGCTTGAACCAAATAAACAAGCTATAGTAATATATATGCTATTCCAAACGTTTAGGCGGAACTAAATTTTGCAGTCTAGTTACCTTCATCGTTTGAATCGTTCTTATTGTCCGTTTTGTTTAAACCTTGTAAATCATACTTACAATAAACACTTTTTGGTTAAGGTTAATATTATTTTAAAATGTCAATTTCTTTATATTTTGGTTTTTTGTGTCATTCTTAATACAAATTTCCCATTTATTTATTTATTTTTTTCATTAAAATATGCAAAAAAAAATTATTTAATTTTGACATATGTCATTCGTTTCTATGGTTTCATTGTTGGAATTTTAAATTTTGACATTCCAACGTGAAAAATGAAATAACCCAAGCAAGGTCCCTTCTCGTGACAACCTAAAAGAACGGAACGAAATTCCCATTTAGTTCCGCCTAACCGTTTGGAACAGACTGTATATGAAAAAATATTTTATTTTTGACATCATTCATTTCCATGGTTTCACTGTTAGAATTTTAAATTTTCACATGCCAACGTCAATAATGAAATAACCCAAGCAAGGACCCTTTACGTGACAACCTAAAAGAACGAAATTTCCATTTAGTTCCGCCTAAACGTTTGGAATAGCCTGTATTACAAAAATATAACATAATATATAGGCTATTCCAAACGTTTAAGCGGAACTAAATTAAATTTTAATTCTTGTAAGATATCACGACTCACTTTTTACTGATTGAAGAGGGCTTTTGCTAAAATAAAATTATCAGAAACCTCATTTAACCGATAAAAATTACGTTTCAAAATCTAATTCTGCTTAAACCAAAGAATCATGCTATACCTCAACTTAATCTACGTAAAATTCCTTACAAATATAAAAGAAATGAAACAGTATTAACAACATAATTAACAAGTTTGCTAATTAAATTCCTGAATTTGAAAACAGTGTCAATAACGTTGAATTGAAAAACATTGTTTTAACTAAAATATTCTGCTTAAATAAAATAAACTTAGTTCTACGTATAATATTTTGCGTAAATGAATTATGCACTGTAAACGTATTTACATATATAAACAATGTTGACCACTGGTATTTAGTATTTTCCGTTAGGAAATGCTTTGTTCCGGTAGCAACCAACGTGTCTCAGTAGTGAGGAGGGTTGCGTTATGACGCCCGAGAGGCGCACTTGTTTTAGACGTATTATTTATGCGAGTGTTTTTGAATATTTCATCTTTGGGTATTTTTTTAAGCACGAGAAAAGAAAAATTGTAAGAATGAATGTTGCTTTTTTATAAAAATAGGCCTTAAGACAGACATTTTAATCTAGGAGAATATAAGAACGTTTTTAAAATTGTGTGTGTATGAAATTTTTTAATATCTTGAAGAAAGAAGAATATTATCTTGGTAATAAATTAAAGTCATGAAATAATCAAACTATATGGTTACGTTATAAATACTTTAACTGCTTTATGACTAGAGCCCTGCACGGATACGTTTTTCTGTATCCGCATCCGTAAAAATATCCGCACAATCCGCACAACAGGATTTGCTGTCAGTTTGGAAATAACTAAGAGGTTTCACTTTATTTTGCATATCGCTGCTATAAAAAATAACTGATTTTTTTTTTGATTTTATTACATTACATATTACTGGGTCCAGAAAAATATTTTCTATTTAATGCCATACTGAAATTATATATATTTAAACCAGTGGCGAAGGGAAACCTCCGCTAGACTTGCCCTCCCATAAAAAAATATTAAAAAAAAAAGTAAATTTAAAAAAAAAATTAAAAATATTTAGATAAATCTTCAAAAATACATCAAATTATGTTCTATACAAATTTTTGTCCAAGGCTTGGTTTACTAGTTACGAATTAATTATCATGACCATGGAAACGTTACATATAAGTATGAAAAAATTGAGACTTGAGAAAAATTTGTCAAAATTTTTCGTTTTATCAAAAAACGTCTCAAATAAAAGTTATTAGTTATTGCATTTATAGTAACTTTTGTTCAATAAATTTTTTCGAAATATTTTTCTGTTGCTAATATTCGCAAAAATCTTAAAATCGACACGAGTAAACTCTAGTCAACCGATTTTCATAAAAAAACAATAGGGTTCTTCCCATTTAATAGGAGAATTTTTTAGTACCAGAACGAATTCTCTAAGTTGAACCGTTCTTGAGTTATCGTATATACACACACATACGGACGGCACTTCGAAAATAGGTGTTTTGGAGTCCCTGGACCATGAAACGTGGTCATCAGTCAAAATCTCGACATCGAAAATTTTCGCGATTACAATACTTGCCCCTTATATATTAAGGTCGGGCAAGTAAAAATAAGGCTGTAAATTACAATTATTCGACTCTCTCTTAAAACAGATTTATATAAAATGTAAAACTTTAAACAGCAATATGTCAGAAACTTAGTTTTTTAAGATATCTCACTATTGTTTTAAAGCAGCGATATTTAGAAATAATTAAACAGATTAATTTATTACATTTTGCGCCAATCAATAAAAATTAAAGAACTATAAGATCGGCAAATGTTAAAAACTAAATTCTTAAGTTTTTTTATTTTTTAAATTTCAATATATTTCAATATTTCCAAAAATGCCAAATAAGGCGTAACATTAAAAATTATTTTTAAATTCATACTCTGGCAATAATTCTAAAGAGATTGTTTTTTCTACGACTGTTATATAAAGTATAATATATTTAACTATTTAAGTAAGCATTAAGTAGGTCTTAAGAGTCGAAAAACCTAGAGCAAAAAAAAAAAAAATTAAAAAGCATGAAAGAAGTGCCGTATCGTGTCTTTATTTCACTCTTACCGTAAGCACAGTCCAAATGCCAGCGATTCAATTTTGGGGTTCTAAACGTGAAAAGATGCGTCTGAATCGGAGATTTTATGCTCACGCGTATATTGCGTATAAGCCAACGGCGTAACTAACCCCCCCGCAGCCCCCACGACTACGGGAGGGGGCATGGCCAAAAGGAGGCCCTCGTAAATTTTGACTAAATTCTCTGATAAATAATTAAAAAATTAATTAACTTGTATTTTGATTTCAGAAAATATACATTATAAATTTTATATACCTAAACCTACAAAAATGAGGAATCCCACGAACGGCGCTGAATTCGGGGGTTTTTTCAAGCAAGCTTTAGTACAGTAGAACGTCCATTATATTCCTTACTTGGGAACCAAGAACAAATTTAACTGGTCGGACTCGGAACAGTTTTCAAACAAATGAATAAAAAATTATTTAAAAGTTTAAATTTTTTTTATTAATTAGTATCTAAGCTATCACTTTGAAATAAAGCATATAGGTACTACTAAAATCGTAATATAATATACTAAAATATTTTTAAAATCAAAATTCAAGAATACCAGGTTTACTCAATTTTGAAAATTTATCAAATTAAAAATTCGTACCGTGGGAGGAAGTGAGATAGATATAGTAGCGACTCAATCGGAAATTCTGGAATTTGATCAGTGCGCTGTTTATTTGAGAAAGAAGTGAAAATAGGCGAGTTTAAATCACTTTTTAAGTAAAAATATTATGTATTTGCTTAATACCTAACTATTGAGAGCCGCTGGTTCGGCTAAATTCGTTTATCTCCGGTACCCGAACGTCGGTTCAAACAAATAAAACTGGATGGTGGTGGGAATATAATGGACGTTCTACTGTATTATCTTAAATATTGAGGGAAAAAAGCTAAAGAAATGGACGTTTCAAATTTAATTGATGATTTTGCCGCAGCGAAAGTTAGAAGATATAATTTCAAAAAAACGTAGATATTTAAAAAAAATAATTAGCATCAATACCCAATAGCATACAGTATTATTTCGTGTTGTGATGTTTTTTTTTTTGTTGAAATTAGTGATTATTTTTTATTAAATTATATTTTGTAGTTTAAAATAAAAATGTTTCATTACTTAACATTTTGTTTTTGTGGGAGAGGGCCCAAACAAAAGTCTGCGGGGGGGGGGGGGGTAATTTGAATTTACGCCCTTGGTATAAGCGGGTATGATATTTTATCCGTACCCGCACGATTTAAATGATAGTTTATCCGCATCCGCAGAAAAATGGCCGATACCATGATGACACTAAAAAGAAATAATATTGATAAAACGATAAGATTCATTATTCTATTTCTTCTCAGGCGCAGATATCGATAATGTACTCCAATAATTTTAACTTAATAAATTTTTTTCTTCTTCTTTTGCTTCATCTCTTCCAAACGTTGGCAATTTACACCTTTCTCAATGTCATTCAAAATAGTTCTGTCTATTACACAGCAGATTTGCTTTTTTTTTTTTCATTACCATAAACCGTTTTCTTTTTTGTTTCCTGGGTCCAAAATTAAAACCTTGCACAGGGCACATGAAAAGATAGTTACGGATCTGAATGTATGTATGCTATACTTTTTGATTCGATTAGTAATTTTCGATACTACACAATATTTCTTGAACAGCCTGTACTTTATAAGCCATTTCAAAGTATTACGTGTTAACATAGCGATTCCGGAGGTCGTCCCTACAATTCAGTGAATTCAATTTCATATATATTTGGACACTAAGCGTCTCAAAACTTTTATTATTTATTTTTACGTATAAAAGTTCTTTTACTAACTTTTTATTGAAATAAAAATGTTCGGTCAAGTACATCTACTAAAATATTTTTCAACACGAAATCCAGTGTGCAAAAAATGCAATGCAAAATATAAGAAACCAGTATACAAACACATTCAGAATACAAATGTATACTTTCTGTTCTAACAATTCTAGTAAAAGCTAAGAAATTGTATTGTCATTTTTTATTCAGCATATTTCTCACAAAGATGGTGCTTTGTTAGAAAAAAATAAAAATATACATTATATACAATAGTATCAAGCCACCTTGTTTGAGTATATTCAGTGCTCAAATATTAGGTATCAAATATTGAATCAGTAAATTGATTTTAGAGTGTCTGTTGAGTATTCGATTATTACTGACTTAACAACTATATCAATGTGAGATTGGTGAG
Source organism: Liopterus haemorrhoidalis (assembly GCA_963971575.1). Taxonomy (NCBI): domain Eukaryota; kingdom Metazoa; phylum Arthropoda; class Insecta; order Coleoptera; family Dytiscidae; genus Liopterus; species Liopterus haemorrhoidalis. The sequence continues at coordinate 45,592,023 of OZ020615.1, read as the reverse complement.
GTTATTGGTAAAGTACCTTAAAAATTGTTTAATGGTTTGTGGGAATAATTTATAAGCTTTCGTAATACTAAAAGAGAAATTACGTGGAGTTACACAATATACAATATAATAAGACTTTAAAATAGTTGAACAACCAATTGAGCAAGCAATGGTCTACAAATACCTGGAGTACGACATAGTTACCAGTCGTAACAAATACTAGAAATTCGAAGGGAAATTGGTCTGGGTTGGGCAGAGTTTGATAAACTCATAAATGTGTTTATAAGCAATCTTCCTGTGTGTCTGAAAAGTGTTTGATCATTATGGTGTACTAGTTTTCACCTAAAAATTTAAGAGCATTCCAAAGAGCCGTAGATAGAGTTATATTTGCTATAACAAGAGCAGACAGAATAACTTTATAATTGAATGGAATTAAGTAGAGCCCTGCGTGGATGAGTTTTTCGATATCCACATCCTTATTTCCGAAATCCGCTTCCGACACGCATTTGATCCGCATCCACAACTTTTGGATATAGTAATACCCGCATCCGTATATATTAAAACCACAGCCGATCATCATTTGCATATATTAAAATCACATCTTATCCGCGTGAGTGGCGGAGCTTGGTGTTATTACCCCCCCCCCCACAATTGAATATATTGCGCTCTTTTTTACTGCACATATGCGCTCTCAGCAGCTGCGGGATCAACGGGCCCATATATCCGTCTCTGATTCGTATCCGCATTTTTATCTTTATTGATTCAAGGAATGGCACTATATCAAGGAATTGCGCTAAAATAAATGCCATGCACCTGCTAATACTTGTTACTACGCAAGCCTTTTTAAAGAGTAGTATTACTGGTTGTAAGTAATTATTTGTATCACGATTTGAACTATTCAAAGATATCTGCATTTGATCCGTAATTGCATCCAAAATCCGCATCCGATCCGCATCTGGAAAGATTTAATAATAAATTATCTGCGTTCGCAATAGGCCGAACACATATTAATTCTGGGAAAATCTATAAGCATACAGACAAAATCTATAAGAAACTGTCTATGACATCCTCAGATAAGAACGTATATAGCTTACAGATTTGCCATAGAATTGTAGTAATAGCTAGACTTGATTAAATATTTATTTAAAAATACTGTAGTTATACAAGATTAAATGTTTATCATTTTGTTTTTTTTTTACCAAAATAGGAGTAGAATTGTAAATAATTACCATGTTTTATTTTTCATCTCTACCACGTGTTTACTGGCATTACTCTTATCGTTTCTTATGTGACACTTGGAATAAAACTTGAAATTGTATTAAAAATATTACATTTAAAAAGAGCCCAAATGAATAGTTTCTTTTAACCCTTTCGAGTTTGACGGAATAATAAGTGCCAGGCCACAAATTGCAATTAAATCACTGAGATATTATCTCCAAAATATATGTGTATACTATGCCTTTCAGTCTTTTCAGTGTTCATATTATTCCTATAAGTTCGTTGATTTTCGAAAACCTTCATAATCTTCAATTTTCTCACGTGGTTTAGTACTCTTGTTTTATTGGCGTCTATAAGGGTCTTTGGAATTTAGTTCAGACAGTTTTTGTTTTACTAATTTACTTTTATATACTATTTACTCACTTTTATCAAAGTAAGTACTTTTCTATTTGTTTACATATTCATTTTAATTGATTTTTACAACACTTTTGTGATTAATGGGAAAATTTTAAGTTAAAAAGTTATCTCTATAATGGTGAAATAAGAACTTAGGGCCGAGAGTTGCAGTTGCTAATAAACTGTCCAATAAATTTATTAGCAACATAATTTGTTTTCCGAAAGTTTCACCCCGAAATAGTTATTAGGTTACTAATAAATAAGCTTATTTGTCTAATAATCAGGCAACATGAAAGCATATTTCAATTTTAATTGAAAAACAGTATTATTTTAAAAGAATATACCAATGTGTAATTTTTATACATACATATTTTTCTATAATGGTGGTTTTAGTGTTTTATATACATTTTAGTTGTATTTTGACGATATCGACGATCTGTTTGGATGAATTTATAAATCATAGACAACCGTTTTTGGAATATTTTGGGCATTTATTGTAAATGTATTACAATACATTTTTAAATAAACATTGTCTATTATTTTTACATATGTATCATATGTATTTCTTTCAATTGCGATTGCAACACATTACAAATAATACTTTAAGCATTACTATTTATATAAAAATGATAGAAAATAAGAAGAGAGACGCAATTATTGGCAGAATAATAAAGATGTGCGGCTGAAAATTGCTGATAAGTTTAATTAATATTGTTTAAGGACTGTAAATTAAAGCAAAATATGACTATTTTTATTTTCAATCACTTTTGTATTATAAAATGTTATTTTTATTAACTCCTCTTCTATCTATATTATCCTATTTTTCTGTGGTAAAATTTGTTGAACGCCGTTTTATCGTCATTTTAACAGTAACACAAAAAATATACGTAACGTCATTATATGTAAAGTCAAACTATTTCCATACTATTTCATGTCAAAATATTTAATGTCAAAATATTCAATGTAAAAATTTCATCTCACTTCAGCTCTACAAATTTACGTATAGCTCTATCCCTCGTGCGCCGTGTTACTATCTTCATAAGAAATACCAATACAAAAACAAAATATTATGTTGTTAATAAACTATAATCCGTCTCAAGTTGTAATACGAAACTATATCTGGTTACTTTGGTGACTGTTGTAGTGTAAACAGACTTTGGCCTATCCGTGTGAACCAATACTATGATAATATTATAAATGTATTGTCAATATACAACATAAAAAATGAACTTTACCTATTAGTTACGTATTACAAAATGAGACAGATAATATTAGAAAGATTTTATAACTTGGAAATCGCCAATAAATGTATTATTTTTATACAGTCTATTCCAATCGATTAGGCGGAACTAACCGGAATTTTCATTTTTGTAAGTTGTCATTAGCTATTTTTTTATATATTGAAGTTGGCTTTTCCTGAACAAAATGATCAAAAGCTTCAATTAATTGGTAAAAGTAACTAGAATTGAAAATATAGTTCCGCCTAAACCAAAGGAACAGACTTTAGCTACATAAATATATTATGTGTCTAATAACTATTAGATAGTTTATTATGAACTGGAACTCTCGGCCCTTATTTGTATAAAAGTCAATGTATATTAAAATAAAAAATTTGACGCGCAAGTTTAAGTATAGACAATCGATAGTTTGTGTTGGTTTATATTCCACATTGCGCTTTCATATTTGTTTGTTTTCATTGATACATCTTATAGATCATATTTGCTCGTTAACGCTCGTCTTGAGTTGACTTGTGTGTCTCGCTGTCCACTTAATGCGACTTAAGTAGCACTGTTACGCCTCTCTTGTCCAGTCGCGGTGCAATTAACACAGACTGTTTACAGTGTTATTTCAACCCTTGTGTATGACGTAAAAATTTTACAATCATTTCCCTAACAAACAGTATATTTAGCACTTGTCAGCCCATAAAATTTGTAAACCAAATTAAAAAATTATTCACCCTTACTACTGCGTAGCTTATCTACGCAGAAGGACTGTCAACAATAGAACTGACCTTTGACCTACATACTAAATATATCTATCTATATGTAGTGGCCATTAGTATAATAACACTTACGTATTAATTACGACTTAGCTGTAGTTATAACATAATATTTTATTAATACTAAAAATGTTTTTATTGTTTATTAGGGGTGTGCAAAAGTTTTAGCCCAGCTTTTTATATTTTTGTTGGGTTGCAAAAGAGACAAAAAAAAATAATCAATTTACTGTGTTCTTGGTAAAGATATGTACAATTACTACACAAGCAAATATTAGTTACGACGTTTTATAGCTGGAAATTTTGATATCGGTGACTGGCAGCGAAGATTAAAGGCTAAAGGCTAATGATTTGCAATCATTTTTGAATGAAACTCCATTACAGATTCAAGAAAACTTATGGAACAGCTAATATATTGTCTACTTCTTTGGTTTAAACAGAACTTTATTTTGGTTGGGGTTTGAGGTTGAAGTTGATTCTCCTTTTTTAGGGTTTTGTAGGTATGACCAAAAAACCCTTATACCGTCATTTTGTCGTCTGTCTGTCTGTCTGTCTGTTCGGTAAAAATTGTAGCCAAACGGCTAAACCTAGAGAGTTGAAATTTGGCATGCTTATACAACTCTTTGACCCGCATATAGGAAAAATACTAAAACATCTAAAAAACATATCCCCCTAAAAATATAAACAAATATGTGCTCATCGAAAAAAAATATATTTTTTAAAAATTCTGAGTAGGGTATCAAATGAAAGCCCTTGGTACGTGGATTAACGATCAAAATTTTATTTTTACAAAATTTTTATCAAAATATTTTTACAAATTATTTTGATATATTTTTTTTTTTTGAATTTTGATTTAGAGTTAACACACCAGATCAACTGGTGTGTTAACTCTAGATATGTAACTCTAGTAGCTCAGTTGGTTTTTTCATGCACTTTGTAATTTGCAGTTCCAGCGTTGCAGAATCCTGTTAATTTTATTTTTTTCTGTTTTTTTTTTGCATTTTTATTTTGTTTAAATTATTTTGTCAAAATTCTAGTTATATATTGGTAAATGTTGCATTTATTTTTTAAAAGCGTAAATTTAATAACCAGTGGGAAGTGTTGAAATTATAATTTAATTCTGTTTGACGAAATCAGAGGGTGGGGCTTATGATTTAAGCAACCAATGGAAGCCATAGGCGCAATTTTAAAAATCTTACTGATCCTTGCTATATAAATAAAATACTGCACATATTTAGAAACTTAAATACTGGTATTAGGCATTCGAATTAAAATTTATAAAAAAATATTTTGACATAAAATTTGTTTTGGCATCCCAAATAATCATTCAGTTAGTAAATACCTGCAAAACCCAGAAATGTGTGAAGATTCACACTTCACATAAATTTTTTAAGGAATAAGGACCTTTTTTTTGTTTGCTCATCAGTTGGATTTGAGGATCTTTTTTTTGTCTCATCACTTGTATTCTGAAAGTGGAAGTGAGTGAGGCGCTTTTTTTTTCTTTATTTGCCAAGGGCGCCAAAAAGATTGCTACTGCTCTGTCTACTACAACAGTAAAACCAGGCAACCATGCCAGAAAGGTCCTTCTGTGCATCTGAAAAAACATGTAGGATGCTCTGATTTACAAGTTCATCCAACCAAGTGAAATGGTTACTGCAGAGTGCATAATCAACCGATAATTTGTAGGACGAAATGGAATAGAAAAAATCATTATTTTAGCTATAATGTCAGCCAAGCAAAGCGCAAAATTTTCTGTGTTGACTGAGATAAATCATTAATATTCAAATTATCAAACTAGTACTTTTTATTTTTCTAAATTGCGTCATTAGAACTGTTTCGTTGAAAGTTTAGTACCTGTTGGTAACAAGTAGAATTAGGCGCGTGAGCGATTTTTATGTCACGATCACGCCCGGTCACGAGATTGAAATGTTTCACACGCATGCTGGATAAATAAAATTTCTTTTTATACACATTGTAACGTGCGGATTATGTCGTAATTATATTCACGAAGTGTCAAAATATGATTCAATGAAACCCGAAAACACGAATTACCAACAAATTAACATACAATAAATCGCCTCTAGCGTGTAGTAGACTATTGAATTTAAAAAATTAAAGTAAAATGTGAATGTTCACACATTTCAGGCTTTTGTAGCTATGTTTAGCTATGCTAGGCCTCATGTTTCCAAGTTTCATGACCATGTTTTCAATCATGTAGGTACATTCAGGAGTAATATGGTTAGTATTACGTCCATTTTTTAGCGTACACAGAAAGGCATCATCTATGTACAGCAGGAGTATATGGTCAATGCAGGGCCGCGCCAAGGTGTGTTGGCGCCGGGGTGCAAGGTAAAAATTGCCGCCCCTAATAAGTTAAATGCAATTTTTTTAAATATAACAAGTATACATATATTTTCGAAAAAACTATGTTACGCAGGATAACAAAAAAACATACACAGATTGCTATATAATGATTCTTAAGCTATCTTCGAAAATTTAACTATATATAGAATTCATCACTACAAACAACTTTTTCCTATATCATTTTTCAAAAAAATTAAAATTAAAAAAGCTTGTCAAAAAAAACAAGGCGAGTGCCACTAATTTCAAATAAAAAAACAAAAACGAAACTTTATATGTACATATATATTTTAGTTAAAAATTCACCTTTCTTGCCTTTAGGGTCGCAAATTCATTAATTAATTCCGTTAAATCTAAATCCACTGCTATTTTATTTTCTATACTGATTAAAGCAAAATTTGTTAATCTATCCTGTGACATGGAAGATCTTAAGTAATTTTTTATTAATTTAAGCTTGGAAAAACTTCTTTCGCCAGATGCCACTGTTACAGGAATGGTCAAAAATATTCTTAATGCAATTGTTACATTTGGGAAAATTGCAGTAAGATCATAAGTTACTATATACTCTAAAACAGCCAAAGCATTCATGTCGGGCTTAATGAAAGTTAATAGGATTTCGATTTCATCGCATAAATCTATTGCATTTATATCAGATTCATTTTTTGCATTATCAGATAATTTTATTTGTAGATCTATACAATGTTTTATTTTCATGTCACGATTGAATTCCAGCAACGAATACATGTTGTTTAAAAACTGAAAAGTGTCATTATGAGCTGTCATTATTTCAAATCTATCTTTTATTTTCGATATTACTGTATCTAATATAGTGAAATAAAAATTAATTCTATAATTTTGTAATGACAGATTAGGACTTTCATCTACATTTTCATACGAAAATATTCTCTTTTTTTTTCGAGGTCTGACAATGTCAATCGCTGGAAACTCGGTTTCACAATCAATTTTTTGTGCAATTTTTTTAGCTTCATTTAAGATATTTTCAAAATTATAAGCGGACCTACATGGTTGCAAGAAATCATTAAGATCTTTTAACATCTCAATTGTAGTAGGCAAAACTAAGTCGCTTTTTTGTAAAAATTTACTAACTACATTTACTTTGGATAATATGTTATACCAAATAAGTATAGAACATATAAATTTGTATGAATTAATTTTTTTAGTACGACTACCGTTTCCTACCTCCAGGGAGTGGGGACATAAATATGTTTTAGAAAATATCTTCATGTTCATAAGGGTGTTACAAGTGTTCACCAGATGTTTGAGAAAAAAAAAAAATGTATGTGATTGTTAGTTTTTTTTTCAAATAGCAGTAAAATTTGTTTTTAATTTTGCGTTCTATCAGTTTTGGCGCCCCCCCTTCATTTGGCGCCCATGGCACGTGCCATGTCTGCCATACCCTAGTTACACCTCTGGTGCCGCCCCCAAAACGTGCCGCCCGGGTGCCATGCACCCCTTGAACCCCCGCTTAGCGCGGCCCTGGGTCAATGGTACGTCCATTTTTTTGCCTACATAGTTTTTACCTACAGTTTACAGCCGATTGTGAACGGCTAAGCAGAACCTGTAATTTGTATAAATATTTTTACACAAATTATTTGACATAAGCAAGAATTGAACTCACGTCCGTGCCCTTGCTTAGCTGCGAATAGCAGGTACAAACGATTTAACATTTGCAGCTACAATCTTGCTATATTTTGTAGCTATTTAGTGACATCAAATTGTGGATGCATATTAAAACTCATGAATTTCGACAACCTTTAAGAACAACCTACTTGCTTCCATTTAGAGATAGACAACCGAACTTGAGATGCGCTCATATCAAGATCTCTCTATAGCTATCCCGTTTTCCAGTTAGTCAGATAAATATTGTGAGCACGGTATTGCAAAAAAATCAATAACTTTCGAAATAATTATCAGATCAAAAATTCTTGTGGTACTATTTCTGTTCACAATAACGTGGATTACTTTGAGTTATAAGGTGTCGGATAAGTTTTGTTTTAGCAAAAAATTATAATACTACTTTATGTTCCTACAACTAAGTCTTAAGAGCTTTCTTTTGATACACAATAAATTTAAAAAATATATAAGTAGTATATTATTTTTTTAATGAGACTAAAAATTGAGATTTTTAACAGTTACGGCTTTTGATCATTTTGTTTAGTAAAAGTCAACTTCAAACCTGTAAAAACAGCTAATGACAACTTAGAAAAATGAAAATTCCAGTTAGTTCTGCTTAAACGTTTGGAATAGCCTATACTGTGTTCACTTTTGTAAAAACAAACTAAGAGGAAATTTTGATTTCAATAGTTACCACCTTTCAAATTGTATATCATGTTGGTATTAAAAAATGATAAAAAAGTCACTTTCTTAATATATCATTCCATTTGATATATGTCATAATGAAAAATGATATCTTAATTATAATGATCATAAGCAACAAATCTGAAGATTGTTTTACAGTGTAAGGGATTTTATTAAATTACACTTAAAGTCAGTAATACACTATAAAAGTAATCAAAATAACCAGATCTAGTAACTAAATAACCAGTATAACCAGTATAATCTAACCAAAATAACCAGTTTGTCCTTACAAAACTCAACACAATATAGGTGGGTCAAAGAGTTGTGCAAGCATGCCATATTTTAACTTTCAATGTTCAACCTTTTGGCCACGATTTCTACCGACAGACACATGAGAGACGTATAAGGGTTTTTTGGTAATACCTACAAAACCCTAAAAACGCATCCAGTTTGATGAGTTAATTAAATGAAAGATGCCAAGTTCGTGAGATTTGTATGGAATATATGCAGTTAGATTTTTTATATTTTACTTAAAAAAATGAAATTTTATCTTTTTTCCCTAAACATAAAAGTGAATCACTTGATTTTTCTGTTCACGCTCGCTTACGCACAAGTATTATTTCATACTCATGCTCAAATCTGCAAAAATTCAATTCTGTAAAAATTTACTGTGTAGTAAAGTTACTACAAGATAAAATATTATAAAAAGTATAATGACTTTATATATACCTGCTCGTACCTGCTATAATACATGGCCCGTTTCCATCTTTGAAACCAGCTATAAAACGTATGTGACAGTAAAATGGCATACTCATGACAAACAGAAACAGAATATATTTAACAAACAGTTATCGTAATATTCTCATTTTTAATTACAAGAATTGTTCATCGTGGTTACAAAAGTAAACTTTACATTAAATAAACAAAACTAAAATTGACATACTTGAACTTGAAACTATAATTATCTTAAAATCAATTGCCCTAACTCAACCTTGACATTCAAAAATACTCTTTACTGCCGCTTCCTTTTTTAAAATATCAACTAGTAGTTGGCAAAAAAAACTTCTTAATTAACCTTCAAAACCCTATTATACAGAATTCATTCACTTACAACTTGTTTTCTCCCCAGTGTCAAATAGTGGAGGAAATAAAGAAGTTACAAAATTTCACTGAAAGTTTCAAACATTCTTCTTGTTCACCTCTCAGAATATTAAAGAGATTCAGTAAGTTCGTTCGTGCATTGCGTGAAATGGAAGGAAAACTAACAGAGAAGTACGATATTTCAGTAAAAAGATCTTCGTTTGGTAATAAAAAGACTAATGTTTAATGAGTTTACCATAGCCTGCTGAGTTTTCTTATAATTTATGTTAAAAACTTCTTTTCAACTTCAGACACGGTCTTTGTGTTCGGATATTCTTTCTTCAAGAATGATCATTTTCTTTGTTACTATGGAAATTGTATTTTTAAATAATACCTGTAAGATAAATAATATTTTAATTAATTATGAACCTGGTTGTATTCTACAGTTGGTATTCAGTCGTAATGTAATAACAAAGTTCAGCAGTACATTTTATCGCGAATAAAACCGGGAAGACAGCATTCATCCGAACAGAACGAAATTTTGTAGCTTCAAAGCACGGGTCAAATATATAATACGTAAATAACAATCTGCTGCTTTATTAGGATGTAAATATATTTGTGGACTCCCCTGCCAATCTCGTTGACTCTACCTAAGCTAGCGGTCCTGTGTTTGACGAGTATAATACAGATATATAGCAGTCAATAGTTGAATTCCATCTCGCTATTATTAGCATATTTGTCGATTTCCCTACCCTATTTCGCGAATGCGCTCACTTAGATCCAACAATAGTTATTTTAGAATCTTCAGAACTACAAAGATCTTCTTTTGTAAGGGTCATACGTTCGCCATCACTGTACTAGGCGTTACATTGGTAGATTATAATAGACATTAATATTCACAAAATGTTTCACGGATGATGACTATAGTCGGCGCTAGTATACTGTAGGCCAGTGTTTCTCAACCTTTTTGGCAACGTGGAACCCCTATAATATCTCTTAAAGTTTGTGAGCCAGGGTTATAAATACAGTGCAATCATTAGTTCTTGAACGTTATACTTGACAGAAGCATTTAGTTATCAAACTTATTTCCAAGGACATGTACACATAGGCGTACATTCTATTTGCATTACCTTATACGAATTCATTATTAAATAAACACTGTTTTTCTCTACATGCCAATGAGTTCATAACAGATAATAAGTTAGCACAAGAATTTCGTTATTCCTCGGGTGAGTTCGGGCTAACGAAGTAATCTGGTTGTTTCTTTGTTAAATTGGTATTTTCAGCTGTGAATTAGAATACAGTTTTGATATTTTAAAACCCATTGTTTACCATTATGTAACGCTCAAGATTTAATGATCGCACTGAATGTATATATATACAAGACTGCCCCCTACTAGAATCGAACCCAAATCGCGCAAATTTACAAACATTCAACAACATCTGCGGCATTTGGGTCAAATCTAGAAAATTAAATGGGTCCTACGAATGACCCACACACGAGCGACACTCATTGTGTATATATCGAAATATTTCTGCATCCATCATGCAGTCTCAACCTTGGGTCAAGGGATTCCTCTTTCCTGGGAGTAGACGACTGGAAAATGACAAAGAAGTGAAGACAACAGAGATAAACTGGCTGAACTCACATACAGCCCATTTTTACGACAAACGTATAAAAAAATATGGTGTCTCAATTTATATGGTGGTCAATTTAAAAATAAATAATGCATCCAAACTTGTAGAAAGAAGGTGCGTGCTCACGTTTGGTGCGAAAAAATGTTAGTTTTAATTTGTAGCTTTATTTATTTTAATGAAGGTGAAGAATGTATCACGAAGAGACCCTATATATTATGTTAAATAAATAAATATTCATTGATACAACAAATATGTTTTTAGGGTTTTGAAGATATGACCACCAAAAACCCTTATAACTTCACTCATGTGTTTGTCTGTCTGTCTGTACGGAAGAAATTGTAGACAAACGGCTTAACATAGAAAGTTGAAATTTGGTATGCTTATACAACTCTTTGACCCACATATAGTAAAAATACAGAGTTCAAAAAACACATTCCGAGATTAATATAAATAATAATGAATTTAATAAAAAAAATATATCTTTTTTTTTAAATTTTGAGTGGCAAACCAAAAGAAACCTCTAATGCGTGGATCAACAAGCAATTTTTATTTTTGAAATATCTATTCTTTTTATGGGATTTTTGACAAAAATATGTCAAAATTTTTTTGTCCCCCACCCCTCTCAGAGGGGTTAAACTAAAAAACTGAAAAAATTAAAGGAAATGTACATTGATCTGATCCGGAAACGTACAAGAGGAATTTTTGATTCGATTGCGTTTTTGAAAAATATTGCAGTTTTAATGTTTTTGACAAAATTCATTATTTTTTTAATTCATGGCTAAATTATGGCTTGCAATGTTACGGATTTTTTGTATTTATGGCTAAGATAGTGTGTGTCTTTTTATGAAATAAAAAATAAAATAAAAAACTTTAACAGCTTTAGACCGAATAGAACAAATATTCGTAAATATCCAGTATTATGTCGTATTTTAACACTTATTAAATACCTACAAAACCCTGAAATGTGTGAAAATTCACACTTCACATAAAATTTTTTAGTTTACTGTGTCTGGTAAATTTTCATTTATTTCTAAAAACATAAAGACTGAACAAATACTAAAAATAAACATATTTATTCAGCATGTGTTACCAGTATATTGTTTGGTGCAGAAAACTGGACACTCACCAAAACTAGCATGGAGAAATTGCACAGAGGCAAATGGAGAAGGCAATGAATGGCATAACAAAACGGGACAAATTCAGAAATGAAAAGATGCAAGCCATTATCAAAGTGACTGACGTCGGTATTCAAGCTGGTTCATTAAAATTGACTACCGCTGAACACGTAGCAAGATGTAAACCAAATGACTAAAGAAAAATTCTGGCTTTCCTATGAGCACAAGAGATTGTATAATGACCTAAAAGAACAGCTTCGTGAAGATTCGCAACTATTCTACCTTCAAGTAGTCCACCTAGTCAGTGTCATAAAGTAAAACAGTTTCCATAGCAATACATCAATAGTTTATACCATGTGTTCAAAAAGAAATTACATAAGGGTTAGCTATGGAAAAATAAAATAATGTGTACTGCAAGCTTTAACTGTCAATTAATTAACTGTCATCACTGTGGTTGTCATTAAGTTTCTATTAAAAATTCAATTACGCAATTCAATTATTTTTAATTTTGTTATATAAAGCTTGCAATGTACATTATTTTATTTTTCTACATCCAACCCTTATGTAATTTCTTTTTGAACTCATGGTACATAACCGGCGTTACTTGTTCCAATATTGGACATACCTTTAGATAGTTTCACTGCTGTCAGTCATTAGCTACTCTGCTACTCTGGTCGAATTTTTTCTTGTAACTTTTGCGAAATCAATTTTCCATCTCATAGCAGGTTGTCTAGGACCACGTTTATTATTATTATTATTACAAAAAGTAGAGCAGAAGCCACAGGCTTGTTATGCTCAAAGAAAAATAATTACATAATTATACTTACAAACTAGAAAATAATATATAATACAATTATTTACAAAATTATGAGACATATATAACATTATACTATAAATAATATTTAAAATAATCGAAAGAACAAAATAAACAAGAGAATAAATAATCAAAAGGACAATATAATCAAAAGAACAAAATAATCAAGAGAACCAAATTTCTAATTAGTAAATTATTTCCATTACATTGGGAATAGATGGCTAATTCTATTTTTGAAAGCGTTTATCGATGGGGCAGATACGACATTGTCCTGGAGAGAATTCCACAGTTCAAATACTAGAGATGGGTCGTTCATGAACGAACCGGCTCACTGAGCCGGCTCAGTACACTGACCGAAGTGACACGGTTCACCAAATTGAAATGAGCCGGCTCACGGCTCACTGTATAGTTTCAAGTTTCAAGGATACGATTGGTCGGGCGATTGTGAACAGTGACCGGAGTGATCCGGATTTGGATCGATGTCATGTTGAACTTCGCGAGAACTTGGCTTGTAATGTATTATCATAAAGTGTATTTTGTCATCAATTTGTAGGGCACTTTATTTGAAACTAATAGGGTTAGTCTGTATTTTCTTACAACCATACTATATAAAAATATTAAAAATATTGCCCAAATCCCAGATGTCCGATTTATAAGGGCAATAAACATCGCCATAAACTTAACACATCTGGTTTAAAATACAGTAGCTACATAAAGTGAATTGCTTGTTTCAAAAATGTTAGATAAGAGTCGGGGCTAGCGACGTTCTACCTACGACCGGACGACCGGCAACTGACTGACTTGTGTCTCGGGATCATGTTTAAAAGAACCGGCGCTAAGCAAGAGTCGGCTCTAAGCGACGTTCTACCTCTAAGCTCTAAGCGACGTTCTACCGAACGACCGACCGACCTGTGTCTCGGGATCATGTTTACAAGAACCGGCTCTGAGCAAGAGTCGGTTCTAAGCGACATTCTACCTACGACCGAATGACCGACCGACCTGCGTCTCGGGATCATGTTTACAAGAACCGGCTCTGAGCAAGAGTCGGTTCTAAGCGACATTCTACCTACGACCGAATGACCGACCGACCTGCGTCTCGGGATCATGTTTACAGTTCATATATTGCAAGAATCGGCTCTAAGCAAGAGCCGGGTGTAAACGACGTTCTACCTACGACCGAACAACCGACCGACCTGTGTCTCGGGATCATATTTACAGTTTATATATTGCAAGAACCGGCTCTAAGCGACTTTCTACCTACGAACTAACGACCGTCCTGTGTTTCGGAGACATGTTTACTTAACCGGATCACTGAGCCGGATCAATGAACCGGCTCAACAAACTGAACGACCTCCACTGATCCGGTTCCGCAAACTGAGCCGAAATTCCCATCTCTATCAAATACACGGTTGGTGAAAAAATGTTGCCTCAGTTGCTTGTTGTATTTCTCGTGCCTTAATTTTAAATGGTGTCCACGAAGTCGACGGTCCAGGTTAAGTTCGTACAGTGAAGACATATCAGTGGAAAACTTGCCTGTAGTTAGCCTGTACATCTGAATGAGGTCTCCGCGCTCTCTACGAACAGCTAGTGATGGTATGTTTAGTTTTGCAAGTCGTTGTTCGTATGAGAGATTAAGAAGACGTCAATCTCGATGACGTTAGTACGTTTGTTAGTTTTTGGTGTCAGTTCAGTATCCTTTGTAACATATTTCAAAATCTAAACTTCTGGAGAAGTAAACAAGGCTTCATTTCTTTAAGCAAGTCACACAAAAGCAACGTATTATTATAATTATAGCAGACAGGAACTGAAAGCATGCTAAATTCATTTTATCTTACATCGTTTAGTATAAACTTCCTGAATCAGTTTTAAACACTTTCCATTATTAACATGTAACGCTCTAAGCTGGATACGCCATTAAAACCACATGAAAAATATTAATTTCAGTAAAAAGTTGAGTTTCGCTTGTTCGATAAAATGTTCCCCCCTTGCGGTCAGTACGTAGTAGTTTGACTCTGTGGGGTCAGCTACCCCTATTAAGGATGTGGTTCACTCCCCGAGGTTTACCCTAGAAGGGATTCGAACTAGAAACTCTTTCTTCATCATTCATTTACTAGAGATCTTTTTAAATATTTACTGTTACGTTTTATTTTGGTCGCATGCTAAATTAAATTTGGGTGAAGTTATTTTCGGTTGTGGACCTATTTTATATTGTTCATTAAAAAATCATTTTTGAAATATTAATTTATGCAATGTGAAGTAAAACAGAAAATCAAAAATGTCGTATTTTAAAACCAATAGATTGCATATCTTATGCGTTCATTTTCGAGGTTAACTTCGATCATTTGATAAACATGACCATAGTTGATATATTTTTTTATCATAGATTTATGATGTACCACGTTTTGGTACCATAAAGCATGTTGCTCGTTATCATGGTGTTAAACCATAACACTTTTTATTTTGAGGCATGGCAGAGTTAAAAGTGTCCCGCTTTTTTGATACGTAAATATGCACGGTGGGATATTTTTTATACCATGTCGAAAAATTACAAGTGCCACCAGAACAAAGGTTTAAAAGTAATCCCGCTTATTCAAACTAGTTAGTAATTTCACCAACAGATGTCACACAAGTATTTGTCTGAGTGATCAACTTTAAATTTATAAGTATAGGCTCGACTGACAATAACGAAATTTCCATCCCAAATTAAAAAAAAAAAAAGAAAAACTGGCTGTTTAAGTCCCACCATATAATTAAAAACTTGAATGACTTCTTAATTATTTTTGGGTTTCTTTTGTTATTATACTTCCTTATTAGTTAAAATAAACCAACTTTGTTAAAATTTATAAAAATAAAACTTCGGTGCAACATGGATTTTTTATTTTCTAAAATTCCGTGCCTCAAAGAGTTAAATACGAGGGTCGTCTCAAAAGTAAATTACACTATTTTTTTTTTTTTTTTTTTATTCCGTTTAGTTGGCGGGAAAAGTCTGGGAATCTTAGGGAATTTGCGTCTGGGTATAGTGGCAGCAGTGTAAAATTTATAATCGCGTCCGTCGATCGAACCGGCACTCAGGCTCCAGCCACTATGGAGACTCCACTTGCTCCTACCGCCGATTGTGAAGTTCGTGGTGTTATTCGTTTTTTGATGGCAAAAAACAAAATGCTACTGAAATTCATCACGAGTTGTGTAGTGTTTATGGTGGCGACGTTATGTCAAGGCCAATGGTTTCTCATTGGCGCCAATCATTCATTATAGGGATAACAACATTACCCTCTACTTCCCGCACCACAACTGTTATCGAAGATATTCGAAGGGTCATTAACACCGTAGCATGTACATCAGTAGCATTTTTATTTTTTGCCGTCAAACGACGAATAACACCACAAACTTCGCAATCGGCGGTAAGAGCAAGTGGAGTCTCCATAGTGGCTGGAGCCTGACTGCCGGATCGATCGACGCACGTGCGTAGAAATTTTACAGTGCTACCACTACACCCAGACGCAAATTCCCTGAGTCTCCCAGACTTTTCACGCCAACCACACGGATTAAAAAAAATACTGTAACTTATTTTTGAGAAGACCCTCGTAGTAAGTCTAGCTTAGACTTTATTAGATTTCTATACTAAATCAATGAGTTTAAAACTTCAATTACTTTACTCCTTTAATTTATTCTATCTATTTCTTTATCATATCCAATATCTACTATTTTTACTTCTGTTTAAACCTCTGGCTTTAAAAATAAATCGATTTGAAATTGGTAGAACTATTTAATCATTTCGATAATACAAATGCAAATGATAGTACAATATTTGGATTCTTTTTTTAAGCAATATTAATGGGGGTCTCCGATGTTCCGGAAAACTACGATTATCCCGGTTTTAGTACTCTTATCCGAGCAACCCGATAGGCTTTTTCGGGACTGTTTTTTTCTAAACTGTGCTGGTTTCCAATGCTATATATCTGAGGCCAATATCTTACTCAAAAAATCAACTCTAGTGAAAAACATTTGAAGATATTTTCTATAACAAATATGTTTCTTATGCTTAAATATGGGGGTCCAGCGTGCAGCTTTAGCTTGTCAATAATTTAGTCTCTTTTCTATAAAACCAATGTTTTTCTGTATGGTTGTCTGCATTACTTTTGTAGTTGCAAAACCTGGAAATCCACAATTTTCATAAAGAACAAAAGCCGACCGGCGTAGCGTAGTGGTAACACATGTGCTCTGCGTTGCGAAGGTCTCGGGTTCAAATCCCGTTAAGGCATGGAAATTTTCTCACATAAAAATCGTCCTGGCTAATTGCCACGGTAGCAAAGGCCATAAAATTAAAAAAAAAAAAAAAAAAAAATAAAGAACAAAACGCAAATGTTAAAATTCTCGGTATCTTCGGCCAAACATTATTAACCCATTATAATAAACCACATTATAGATTTATATTTCCTGAAATATTTTTTGTTTTTAGTTTTGTTCATGGCACACAAATCACAAAACAAGAAAAATCATACGAATTAATTATTGGATAGAACTTTTTCTAATAAATGAAAAACTATTTGGCTGCCAAAAATTAAGGTGTGGAAGTAATCCAGGAAAACATATTGATTTTTTAAATTTATTTGTTCCTGTATTTAGCCTCGTTATTCGGTATGATTACGTCACGTACATATCTACCCATTAATCTTACAGGCAAAGTTATATGGTGATGTTATAGGAGGGGTTACTAATGTTGTTATTGTATGAAAAATGTCAGACATTTTTTGTTATAAACGAAATTGTGTTGTGAAAATTAAACCACAGGCGGAAGTTGACATGAAAGTGAAATTGATAAAAAAGATGCTTAAAAACATTGGTTAATTTAATTTCTTTGAACCGATATATTTTTCCAACCGTTTCTGAAACGCGTAATATCCGGAGAGCTATAAACCATAGGTTTACCCTAAGGATTTCGACCTGTTTATATCTAGGGTGATTCGGAAAAGGTCAATATTTTGGGAGCTGATAGTATTGGTCATTGTGTAAAAAGTTCACAGAACAATACATCTATAGCTCTTTAGATGTTACGATACAAATTGAATCTGATACGTATCATTCTTCTTGGATGTTAAAAGCTAAAGAAGAAGAATATAGACCTCCTGACGAATCACAACACCAATAAACACACTTATACCTTAACAAATCGCCAAACTGACTAACTTAAATAAATTGGTAGACTGATAGAATAAGTGGCTGTTGAACTAGCGAACATACACACTGACAAAAGAAGACAGGTTAATCAACAGATCAACAGAATCTCCAATCCTCAGACCAACAGATAAACAGAACAATAAACATCGACTGATAGACCGACAGACTAAATGACTGTTGAACGAAAGAACGTGCACATAGATAGAACATAAGACAGATTAACCAATAGCTCGACAGAATCACCCATCCTCAGACAAATGGAGCGACAGAACAATATAGGCCGACAAACCGAGCGATAGACTAAAAGACTGTATAACTAATGAAACAGACAGACAGAACAAGAGCCCGATAGATAGTCAGTTCGACTTTTCGAAATAGTTACAAGTGTTATATATACTATGTATAGAAAATTAGTTCACAATCTGCTATAGTTTAGTTTAGTTTATTGTGTAATTGTCATAAAATCAGAACAAGCAATTTCAATTATACAATACAACAATAATATTTATATAAAAAAATCAGCTGTGGCCACCACAGGCCCGACCGCCATCATAAAGTACTTGTATAAAATACATTCTAGCAGCAGAGTAGAAATAACTTGGCCTAATATTTTCTAACAGAGATATTATTTATCATGAACATTGAAACGTTATATATATGTATGCAAAAATTGAGATTTTTGAGAAAAATTTGTCAATATTTTTCGTTTTATCAAAAGACGTCTCAAATAAAAGTTATTATTTATTGCATTTATAGTAACTTTTGTTCAATAAATTTTTTCGAAATTTATTTCTGTTGCTAAAATCTTAAATCGTTACGAGTAAACTCCCATTTCTAGTCAATCGATTTTTACCAAAAGTTGACCAACTCGTGTTATTGATGTCAAAAGCTTAAATATGCAGTTTCATAAAAATCCTTTTAGCCTAATTTGCTCTGCACGTGTACACAGACAGACAGACGGACAGACAGACGGACAGACAGACGGACAGACGGACAGACAGACCGACAGATATCATGCTAAAAATAGTCAAAACGTTATGTAGGGACGTCAATTCGTGGAGATCCATCGAAATCTCGAAATCTCGAAATGTCAAAATCGGTATGATCACAATACCTCCCTTTCTATGTTGGCGGTCGGTAAAAATGATATCTTAATTATAATTATCATAACTAACAAATCTGAAGTCTGGTTTACAGTTGAAGAAAATTTTTTAAACGACACTTAATGTCTGTAATACTCTATAAAAGTAACCAAAATAACTATATCTTGTTTGTCCCTACAAACAGCATATATTAAAACATTTCTAACAGTGTTAACACACATGCACACGTTAACATAGTAGCTAGATTACTAAGTTTGCAGCAGACGTTCAAACTCGTTAGGTTGCATATCTATTGCCACAAGAGCTCTTACTCTTATGGCAATAGTCTTTATCTATATTGGCGGCTCGCTGATGCGCAGGTTTTGAATGTAAGCAGTGTGTTGGTGCTGTGTTGCATTCTGAATGCAAACTAGCCAAACGGACAGACGGACAGACAGACAGACAGACATACGGACGGACGGACAGACATCATGCTAAAAATAGTCAAAACGTTATGTAGAGAACTCAATTCGTGGATATCCATCGAAATCTCGAAATGTCAAAATCGGTATGATCACAATACCTCCCTTATATATATTGACGGTCTGTAAGAATCGTTTATGGTATACAGAGCTATTTCTTATAGATGGCTTTTTAACAAATTTGTAAATTTATTAACAGTTTTTGCCGAATTGATTGTGTTGGCAGCGCATTAAAAAAACTGCAAGAACTATAATATGGCCTATCTCGATTAATACTGGTTTTGTATGTATTAGGGTCTGTGTGTCATAGGTATGACCTTTAGCAGGGTCAGCGCTAGGCATGTGCAGCATGTGCAGTGGCACATGGCCTCGCGTATGGTGCGAACTTTCTGAACACCGCGTACTCGCGTACACCAAACTCCCATCTAAATTGTATATGTACTTTTCGAGCGCGCTGGAAATAGAAAGAAGAAAACGGGTGCTTTGCATCAGCTGTGAAGAGCTGTGATTCCCCGAATACGAGAGAAAATCACACAGCCGAAAGTTGTTATTGATAGATGCCACAGAAAAAAAAAAATAGTGTAACATTCACTAAATGTATCCCTCATTAAAATATATACATTTGAAACATTATAGGAGTATCTAATACGTAATAATAGCGTGGTAGCGGACGGAACCAGGTAAGGAAAATTACATTTTGACTGATGTATCTCGTTCATTCCGTCATTTTGCGTGGTCCATCATTATTGAACTAGCCCTTTTTGACCACCGCGTCAATATAAATTTTTCTTGTCAATCTCGCACATGGCCTCGCAAATCCTAGTGCCGGCCCTTACCTTTAGTATGAAATTCTATTTTTGAAACATAAATAAACATAATAAAAATATATGCACAGATGGCAGTGTCAAGATGTGCAACTTTTTAAACGACTCTATAAAGTAGTCTCTAAGACCCAGGGAATCAAAGATTCACACAGCTAGTAATTCGAACATTTCACTTCATGAATCTCAATGTATTACATTAAATTGCAAATGTGAGTGGAAGCAAGAAAGATATAATATTTTTAAAATATATGCGCTATATTTTTATTGATCTTAGGGCACACAGAGAAGAGCTTAATCTTTGGGCAAGATAACAATATGCGCGTTTAAGGCTTAATAATTTCGTGTTTTTAGAGAAAATAATTTCTTGTCCACGAAAATTTGAATATATGTTAAAGATGACTTTATTATGTACTGATCTGGGTTTTTTCTATATATAAATTTAATTCGTTATCCATTGTCCAAGTTTGGACTTGATACTATCAAAAAAGTTCTCTAGCACAATACAATTTTTACATTTGAGAAGGAGCCTAATATCATCCGCTCAGGATGTTGAAATTAAAATTGACATAATTTTTGAAAATTTTATGTCGTTTGTGTATATGATAAATAATAAGAGTCCGAATATGCTTCCTTGTGGAACACCAACTTTTACAGGTAACTTCCTTGTATTATATGTCCTACCATTGAATGAATTATTAACAAGGCTTATGACTGGTTGCCAAAAAACGAATTAAATGTTTTAACTCTAGTAGAGATAACTCAAGTTAACACGATTTGTTTTTGTATTTTTTTTTTTTTTTGACTCGATTTATGCATAACTCAAGTAAAAACACTTAATTCGTTTTTAGCAACCGATAATTAGCATTATAATAATAATAACAATAATATTTATTGGTGTTAATAACATTAAAGCGTGTTAACACAGGTTAAAATCAATATAAATCAAGACATTACAAAATAGCGTATTAAAATCAAAAACTTATGAACAAAAGATAATTATTAGGTCGTCAAGGATGAAGTTTGATGAAACATTAACAGCTTATTATTTGACATTGGTTTAATATTTAAACGTTCTATTTTTTTTTTTTTTTTTGTTGGAAAGTTGCACATCTCTCCTGTTGAAAGAAATCATTTTATGCTCTAAAATATATCAAAAACTTTTTTTAAAATTAATTTTGTTGAAAATGGAACGGTCGGAAATTCGCACTATTATAAAGAAGTATGAGTTCTTACGTGGAACTACGGCATCGCAGACCGCGCGAAACATTAATAGTGTATTGGGCTCTAGTGTTACTACGCAGCAGACAATATAAAATTGGTTCGCCAAATTTCGTACAGGTAACTTAAAAACAAAAAAACTGGCTCATCGATCACAGCAGAAATATATTGCAACCAATTGGAGGAAATGATGCAATAACTTAAAGAAAAACAGCCTAGATTGGTCAACAGATCGGCTCCTCTTATTGCGATCTTATTGCATGATAACGCTAGACCACACACTGCACAAATCACAAAACTACAGGAATTGGAGTTGGAACTTTTTCATCATCCTCCATACTCACGAGACCTAGCCCCCACTAACTACCACTTCTTCCGCAATTTGGACAACTTTTTAATAGGACAGTTTAATTCCGACCATGCTGTAAAACTGGCCTTCCAGGAATTCATTGACTTCAGGGTTTTATACCACCGGCCTGAACAACCTGCCGCTTAAATGACAAAAGTGTATAGACAATATGGGTGCATACTTTGATGAATAAAATAATTCCTTATATTTGTAAGTTATCAACCAACTTTGCCTTTTTTTCTACAAATTTCATCCTTGACGATATAATAATTAAAATTATAGGATTACAAAAATAAATTAAAGTAACGTGGAGTCAAGTAATTAAAAGAGCAAAATATTATTTCATTATCAACGCAAACCACTTGAAAGAGCTTGGATATTATTCTTTCTATTATGTATTTTTAACATTTTCTAAAAAAACAATATATATATGAAAAATTATAATAAAAAGAAATATACAGTAAACAAGTCAGCACACATCATGAGCCTTTAATAGCCATCTCTGTTTCTAGGAATCGTGACTAAAAGTTCAGCAAATCTGCTCACGCAACGCCTGAAAACACCATCGATTTTCGTGGTTTCAAGTGATTTTATTCCGCTGCCATTCACTATAGATATTATAGTTTTTATATACCAACCTAAAATATACTCCAAAACAAAAATAAAACCTGTGAAATAACTGACACAGTTCTAAGATCAATATGGTATAAAATTACTTGATATTTCTGGATTGTAAGAACACGGGTTGTCAATTGGTTTCTGTTGTTAATTGTCCTGAAAATTTACCGACGTCGCAGTATCCTCTATTTTGGTAACAAGATGAATTGTGAGTCTTAGAGATAAGTAGAGTCTTATTTCTTCTGGGATATATATACAGGCTGTTTGTTTGAAACGGGGCACCCCGAAAATCTCCTTTATTTGTAAAGATACAAAAAATCTTCAGAACAAAAGTGAAACTAGACAAAAAGGTCCATCTAAAGGTTACTATAAGAATTCTGAGGCAATTCCGGTTTCACCGTAAATGTTGTCAACTTTTGATCTAGCATAGGGAATCGATAATTTTATATTTTTTTTCTAAAAGTACATTAAATTAGCTTTACAATGACACCAAAAAGTCATATTTTTATGTTAACCATTTCAAAATGGCGACCATTTATTTACAAAATAATAATCAACATAAGTTTTACAAAGTTGAACTTAGCAAGCTTAAAACAATAAAAAAAGAAATAAAATATCTCTAAAATAAACTATTTGACTATTTAGAAGAAAAAAAACTATTACTTTTTACAATTATTTTACAAAAAAAAAAAAAATAATACAAATGTTCGATCATGTTATTTCATATAATAACTAGTTATAACAGTTTATTTTAGAGATATTTTGTTTCTTTTTTTTATTGTTTTCAAAGCTTGCTACGTTCAACTTTGTAAAACTTATGTTGATTATTATTTTGTAAATAAATGGTCGCCATTTTGAAATGGTTAACATAAAAATATGACTTTTTGATGTCATTGTAAAGCTAATTTAATGTACTTTTAGGAAAATATATAAAATTATCAATTCCCTATGCTAGATCAAAAGTTGACATCATTTCCGGTGAAACCGGAAGTGCCTCAGAATTCTTATAGTAAACTTTAGATGAGCCTTTTTGTCTAGTTTAACTTTTGTTCTGAAGATTTTTTGTATCTTTACAAATAAAGGAGATTTTCGGGGTGCCCCGTTTCAAACAAACACCCTGTATATGAATATTTGCAGAAAATAGTTTTATTTTTGTAAGCAAATGTACACAGGGGTAATATGTATTCAGAAGGTAGCGTCAATATTTCTCAATTTTTACAATAATTTCTTTATTTGATAGAGTATAGTATTCCTATAGCAGAAAAATACGTTTCCATTCAGCTGATTGACTCCAGTGAATAATATTAAATTTTAAGAGTGAATGAAAACCAAAAATATATATATCTAATGTTCTCCATGTGTTCCTTTCACAATGGTTTTTTAATGACATGACTTAGAGCAGCGTTTCCCAACCTTTTTTCATGGCGGACCGGCAAGCGACCTAGAAAAAATTCAAGGTCGACAAATTTAGAAAGTAATGTGTATCGCAAAAGTTTTTTATTTTTTATTGCACTGATTACAAACACAAAAAAACAACAAATAATAAATCAAATATAATAAGTGAAAAAAGAAACAAATTATTACTTAAGCAATTAACAGATTAAGGACAGATTTCTGATATATGTATTGTTTATTGTGGAAAGTAATTATTGTTGTATTTTATAAATTAACATAATTTTTTGTTTTAGAAACTTACACATAAAAATAATTCTGCGGACCGGCAAAAAAATCTCGCGGACTGGTGGTTGGGAAACCCTGACTTAGAGACATGAATTTAATCTCTGTACAAGACAGTTAAATTTATTTTAGAGTCAATAAGAAAACCTAGTACCGCGATGGCGAACCTTTTACCCCACACGGATCAAAATTGAATTTGGAATTTTTTATATTCAAATCGCGGGTCAAATATATAATACGTAAATAAAAATCTGCCGGTTTAGGGTGTAAATTTTTGTGTGGAACCTCCTTAACTCTACTTAAGCTAGCGGGCTTGTGTTTGACGAGTATAATACAAGTATATAACATAGTCAATAATTGAATTCCATGTCGCTATCATGAACATCGATTATCTCGTTAACTCTACCTGAGCTAGTGGCCTTGTATTTGAATGTATAATACAGGTAAATAACAGATAATAGCAGAATTCTATTTTTGCTATTATCATATTTGTCGATATACCTGTCCAATTTCGTGAATGTGATTGGTTAGACCCAACTTTAGGATCTCTTTTTAGATTCTTCAGAACTACAAAGATCTTCATTTTGAAATCATCATACGGGTCACAATGTGATCTGCGGATCATACGTTTGCCATTGACCTAGCAGTTTGACTTTCTCTGAAATTTCAATTTCTTGTCCATTGTAAATTAAAATGTTGGCAGAATTTATTTTATTATGAACTTGTTTATGTATAACAATATGTATTATCTATATTTAGAGTTAGTTTTTTCTTCAATCCAACTCTATATAATGGTTAATACCAGTGGCGCAGCCAAGGGGGGGGGGGGGGCCTGGGCACTTCCCAGGACCAGCAGATTACACGGCGCTGCTCGGATAGTTGAAGATAAAATTTGTTAACCACAACCATTGGCGCAGCCAGGGGGGGGGGGTCGACGGGCCTGGGCAATCACTTTCCAAATATGCTTCAATGAATTATTTCCACACATTTTGACACATCGACTAAAACTAGATAAAGTGGAAATCTGACTTGGATATTTTTTTTTTTTTTTATTCATCTCCAAGTATATTTACAATCTGTTTTATACAAACAATAAGTAAACGGTTTGACTAATTGTAGTATAACATGGGTGGATTATTGTTCAGTAACAATATCCTAAATGTAACTTAATACATAATTGTATTATTGCTTAGAATTAGGCCTCGTCTATAATAGTCCCACAACCCAGTGCATATACATATCCATAGGTTCCACAAGGGTTTCGCTGAACTGAACATCTGTTTGTAATAAACAGAACAAACAGTATACTGTGTTTTTATGCTATGGCTGGGCTATGTATCCATTATAAACGTGGCTATAAACTTATACACTAAAGATTTAACAAACTAAAACCTATCGACTAAATCTAACGGCGAGTATCTTTGTAACCTCCTAACAACTTCACTGTTATCCAAGAGTGATATCGCGAGAGTGTTGGGGTAATTTTCCAACCTACTCATGTATTTTTTGCTATATCGTGAAATTTCTTCAGTTACTGTTGGCATAAAGAGGTCACTGTGTATGATATCGTTTGATACAAATCAAGGTGCATTCGTTATAGCCCGTAGGGTTTTCGACTGGAATCTTTGAATTTTATTGATATTGGATTTACTAGCAGTACCCCAAAGCTGTAAACCATAGGTCCAGATTGGTTTCAAAATTACTTTATATAATAGTAATTTGTTATCCAAAGAAAGTTTTGAATGTTTCCCCATTAGCTAGTAATAACTCTAAAATTTTAAGGCTAATTGTTTTCTTTTCGCAGAAATGTGATCTTTCCATGTAAGTCTTTTGTCTAAATGCATACCGAGGTATTTCGCGGAGTCTGAGATTGGCAAATCTTGGTTGTTTAATTGGACTGGTGGGCAGGTCTCTTTTTTGGTAGTAAAGGTAACGTGTACAGATTTTGATTCATTAGCTTTAATTCTCCATCTTTTAAGCCACGCTTGGACTTGGATATAACCTTCAGAATGTAATTTTAAAATTACACCTCAAACGTGAAATAGAGTAGAAATAGTAGAAATATAATAAAGAGAGTGGTTTTGGAGACAATCGTGCTCTTAAAATCGGTATTTGGTTTTATTTTGTAGATAAATGTGAATATCAATATCTTCTTAGGTATTTTTGAAATTATGATGTTTTACACACAAAAAGGCCTAATATAAGTTGTACTGAACAATAGTGGCGTATTCAGAGGGGGGGGGGCACAAGCTTTCTCTGAAGGTCTGAAGGTCTCTGAAGATTTAACAAATTTATCATAATCGTACAGCAAAATACCTTATGTATTTTACAATAATCATAAGCTATATTTTATTATGATTAGTGTTGAAATTAACAGAAAATGCATATTTATATGTTATTTTTAGGTTTTCGTAGGTATAATCAAGAAATCTTTATTCCGTCACATGAGTCTGTTCGTTCGGTACAAATTGTGGCCAAACGGCTGATTTAGAGAACTGAACATAAGTAAGAGAAATATTGAGACTTCAAAAATATAAATAAATATGTATTTATCGAAGAAAAAATCAAGTGAAAGTTTTTGATACATTAACAATTACATTTTTTTATCAACAAATAATGGAATTATTATTTGATATAAACATCAATATCCAACCGCAGGGGTGTCGAACTGATTTGGGTCGCAGTCTATTTTACATACAAAATGATAAGCAGTGACGGAACTTTAAATATCCCGAAGGGTTTCTTGACATTTTTTTATAAACAGAAAAGGGGAAGAGAGTATATTTTACATTTTTAAATATATTTTTCCCTTAAATAAGCTCAAGTGATTTTGATTACCACTTCAGGGGCCACAAAAATAAGGTTGAGGGCCGTATGCGGCCCGCGTGCCCTCGAAATTTGATTTCGGCCCTCCCCAAACCCTGGCTGCGCCACTGAGTGTATTAAATCACCTATTCACTCCCTTTTTTTTTTAAAACGCGATGGTTGAATAAGTTGGGAGGAAAATGATAACCATATTCTACCCAAAAATTCGAATCGTTGTACTGAAAGTGCAGGATATCAAGGATAGTATTAACTTTTTGAATAGTAACATATGTCGAATTGCTGACCGGCGTAGCGTAGTGGTAACACAGGTGCCGTTCAGACATGGAATTTTAAAAAATTAGAATTGTCCTGATTAATTGCTGAAGTTGCAAAGGCCATAAAATAAAGAAAAAAACATTTATTGAGCTGGATATTTTTGGATAGAGCTATTGAAAAAGAAAAAAAAATATTATTTCATACGTGTTTAATTTATTTTACGGTTTATTTTGATTTCAACAATTTCAGATCCTTAATCTTGAACTATCTATAACACGGAGCATAATAATAAAAATAAAACAAAAACATAATTAAAAATATTTTACTTTCAAATCGTCCTTGAAATATTTTTAACCATTATTATTATTATTTGATATAATTATTATTATTATGTTCCTAGCTAGAGGTAGCTCAAGAATACGGATGCGAAAGTTTTTAAATCAAAATGGAAGATACTTTAAATAAAAATATTTTACTTTCAAGTTGTTATAGACAATACAATTTTTCGTAAACCGTAAAATATACCGTAGAAAAAAAAATTATTAAAACTCAACATACGATACCGTTTAAAAAATCGAAGCTGTCCTTGATATCCTGTACTTTCGATTTGTTCCGGAAATTTACAGTCATTCGATTCTTTGCGTAGACATTTGTCATTAAAATTTTTGCCCAACTGGCTCACACATCGCACTTTCAAGAAAAAAGAAGAAGACGACTGGTTTCATAGACCGTATTTTGTTTTCTGCATTTACCCATTTGTCCAAATCAATTTTCTGAATGGTCCTACAGGCCTAAGAAAGTCGAAAGTCGAAAGTCTTACAGTCCCTTCTTTGAGTGCAGTGGTATCCACGTCATATTTGTCAAAATTTGTTCAGCTATTAATAAACTCATCAAAATGGTCCAAGGATATTCAGTGAAATGTCTAATGAAATCAAGAAAATAATATTCATTTGCTACTCCATAAAAGTCTTGCCAATAGCACGTAAAAAGTTCCGCAATGCGTGCGTCAAACACCCATTTGCAAACTTTCACAAGACACACGGTCTAAATCGCGAAAGTGTGCATACTTTTATCAACACTTGCGCCATTTGGGTCTGACGATAGCAAAGAGCGGACCCATGAAGACCCGCATATGGGCGGCCAACACACACGCAGCGACCCTGCCTACACACCATTAAGAAAACCTTGATTAAATAACAAAATTCCCTTTCCTTTCCCAACCTCATCAACTATTTCATCAAATATCCTTAGATCATTTTGATGAGTATAGTTGTGTGTTGTGTGAGACGTCCCGACATACTTTCTCCAAGGCAATATTAAATAGAAGGAAAGACAGTGGATCATTCTAGGAATTCAGAAAATTATATAACTTAGTAGATCCTTATTTTTATATTCTCAACGCACAATTCAAGCTTAAATTGTTCGGATATACTCTTCAATTAAAACAATTAAATACACAATTCCATAAAGTTCACATAATGTGCGTCAAGTGAAGTGTTTCTATCATATAAATGCTTTGAATACCAAAACTGAACCCAATGTGAGCTCAACTCAATGCGAGAAGCAATTAGGAAAATATTCGAATGAACATTCTCTAATTGCAGGACACATTCAACGCAGGAAAAAACATTAAATTAGTCTAATTCGGTTTCTAAAAGGCCAGGATCATTGTTAAACACACCCGAAATATGATAATTAATTATATTTATTATAGTTTCTGGTTCTTTAATCAACAGATGTACTTCACTATATATGTTGTTTTTTAAACTTTACTGGCTTTGACAGTATATAATTAATTATATTAATGGTCATAAAATCAATAAAAAAATATACAGATTTTTGTTTAAATAGGTTGTGACAGAACTGTGTTGTATATAACTAAATTATATAACTTTTAATAAAAGATATTTTTCTCTGCATGTGTACAATATAAAAAAATCAGCTGTGACCACAAGACCGACCGCCATCACAAAGTACTTGTTTAATTTATGCTGCTTTATCAAAAAATATCTCAAATAAAAGTTGTTAGTTATTGCTTTTATAGCAACTTTAAACTTACTCGGTAATATTTTTTTCAAAATATTTCTCTGTTGTGAAATATTCGCAAAAATCTTAAACCCGATACGAGTAAACTTCCATTTCTAGTTAATTTTTATCAAAAGCTTAAATATCAAGTTTCATAAACAATCTTTTAGCCGAATTTGCTCTGCACGTGTACACGGACCAACAGACATCATGCTAAAAATAGTCAAAACGTTATGTAGGGACCTCAATTCGTGGAGATCCATCGAAATTTTGAAATGTCAAAATCGGTATGATCACAATACCTCCCTTATATTTGTTGGCGGTCGATAAATACGAAAATAAATCGTTCAAATTTTGTCTCCTTTCAAAATCTGTGTTATAATTTATACAAATACAATGCCTTTGTGCATAAATTTTAAAAATGAATTAAAATATAATTAACATTTAACACCAGACGTATCTAAATGAGATATGGTAACCTTGTGGAGCACCCTTTTTAAATATGATTAAAAAATCACCGTTGACTAATTGAAGTTTAACTATTTCATTGTACTTTATGGTACTTACTTTGAAAAGCTTTCCACATAGTTTGTTTCCAAGACTCGCGAGCGGATCGAGTCTTAAAAACCTTTAAATATTCGCCAGCTGGCTGCTATGATTCTTTATGACTTATGTCTCTGCAACATACGTTGTGATTGGAAAAAATTAAGAACTACGCCATATATATGTATCTATTAAAATAACTGCCCAATGGCGTAAAATACAGACCCGTAAGGCCCGCAGTGCGCGTGATCCCCGATCATGAAGGAGCCCCGCTGCGTCTCGCATTGCAGACAAAAATATGTAAACGCATTAAGTTTCCCCTTATAATTATAAAGTAATACCTTAAATATGTATTTCCTCTAGGTGACATAAACAAGAATAATATAAAGATAACATAAGTACTGTATAATTTTATATCCGTAGTGTATCTGTTTCTGAAAGAGTATATATTAGTTCTGTAGCGAGCCTATAAAGTAAATAAGCTGTGTGCCATTGTTCTATCTCATGTTCGGATAATGCTGTTATTTTGCGGATTTTGTTGGGTATAATTCTCTCTTTCGCTCGATGATACGAATACAGTTCTGTTTAGTTCAGAAGATAAAATCTCTTTTTTAGTTAGAATTCTTTTCAAATATACGCTGCTGAAACTCGGATGTACTGAGTATTAAAAGAATTGCTGAATGCTGAATTGACAATTTGGTTTAGTTTGATAGTTTAGATTGTGAACGTAATAATAGATATAAAAACAAAAGTTTTGTTGCCATAGTTAGAGTACAAATGCAGGGTATAGGGTTTACCCCTTCAGCTTTAAACTAAATTTAAAGACTAAGTGAGAAAATTGAAAAAAGGAAGAAAGAATGGATTTTGTCAGTATGCATTAGAACAAATTAAAACTTACTTAATCTAGGGTCTTTTTACCATCTCTGGTGTCGTTTCTTTTCTCTTTCACGAAAAACGTCGCCGTCAGTTTTTTCCGTTCCTTTCTGTTTTGCATCATACTTTTTATCTTATTCCAAAGGATTTTTCTTCTTTTTAACGTTTTCCCAATTCTACAACTCCATTATTTAGTAGGTCTTCTTCGAAGTATTTTAAATAACTTACCAAAATTTCAAAAATAACATTAAAACAAAATTAATTGATCGTACTTTTTATAAATTTGATTAATTTTTAATCTGTATGTTGTAATGTATGTTTTTTTTTTTTAATTTTATCTTTAACTATTTTTATAATCTGACTGACACATTGTCTGAAACTTAGTCAATAAATATAAATGATAGATCTGTGGCTTCATATACCGTTTTTGTATCTCTACCTTCATCCCACCTTTGAATATATCATCTCAACTGACCACATTCAATCACTTGTTGGAGCAAATTATGATGTACTGATATAAACATAACTTAATATATACTGTGCTCAAGACAACGTCAGGAAACTGCTAGGTATAGATGTCGTTGAAAGTTTAAATTACTTAGGTTCCTTAATTAGCAACATGGAAGGTTTCTGCAGACATTAAAATTTGCTTGACTGTTGCTAAAACGGCAATGACAAGCTAACACAAATCTTAAAAGGTAATATCTCTGTAAGTGTAAAAATCAAACTTGTACACCTGTTTTTTAATATCTTTATAAGAAGCAGAAAAGTGGACACTAAATATCTATAAGAAAAAAGCTGTTTTGACTGTGGGGTTGGTAGTGGATGGTCTGTATTTCGTGGACTCTCCGCCAGACCAATGCATCAATGATTGAAACAATATTCCAACGACGCTATCGACGATTGCCTAAAAAAGGGTTCCTCAATATTTTGATCATGTAACCAAAAATATCTTCAACAATTTGGACCAACTTGTCATTCAAAGCAAGATGGAATAAAATGTCCTAGATATAAATTTCTTAAAGCAATGTTTCCCCAAAATGGGTTGCGTGGAAACTTTCAGGGCTTCCACAAGATAAAGCGTTGTGTACAATTTGATAAAAATTTTATACTTTGTTTAGTTTTTATAATCATTAACTTTTTGTGACCATTTATATTTCACTTACGAATCACTAAAACCATGTATATTTCATTTAATGTATTAATAAATCTGGGCGGGTTATCCGTAAAATATAAGCATGGTAACCTTACCATCCGCTGATAAAGATAGAAAAGTATATAAAAAGAATCATTCATATTATCACGGGGTGGAAGATAAGCACGGTAGTTTTTATAACAATTTCTTTCGTGTTTGTCACAATTTCACAATTTGGAACTTTAGCAACCTTGATATACGTGACCTCTAACCATGGTCTTTAACAATATTTCCTAGTTTGGCCAAAGCACCAATGAACGAAAATTTTTGGAAACAAACGAGAAGTAAATTCAGACTGGAGTCAAAACGAGGAAATGGAATTGGATGGACCATACTTTGAATAAAGACCCCAGTGATATACACAGGATGCCTCCCGACTGGAACCCTTAAGGCAGTCATAAAAGGGGAAAACCCCAAACAACTTGAAGAAGAACAATTCAGCACGTAATGAGAGAATATGATAACACTTGGCAACAAGTAAAACATCACGCACAAAACATTTGTGAAGGCCGTATGTTGCAGTATTCCGCGAACGTTATAAGATAGTAACATAGCAACAAAATAATTTCGGAAACCAATCTGCTAAAGGTGGCTGAACAAACGTGAGAACTCATTGATTGTACGCTGGAAGAAAACCAGTGCAATGTACACAGGAACTAATTCGTGTACAAGTCACACTACAATGAGGATAAATGACATAAGAGTGAATGTTTAAGATAAATTTAAATTTAGTTCTCATTTTGAGGCCTTCTGAAGAAAATCTTTTTATAAATAATGCTAAGCAGTATTAAATTTAGTTTTTGCACTCAACAGTAGCATAATTCGTGTCCTAAAAAACCGCTGGGACAACTATAAGTAGAGTCTCATTTTATAAAAGAGTTTTTTATGTTGAAGTCGGAAGCAGGAAAGACCCTAGTGACTACAAAACTTTTTAGTATGTATATATGCAAAACATCTATAAAGCAAGGGGGATAACAAGCTTCATTATTATTACGAGTTTTTAAGGACTAAAAAAGGGGAGTGTAAAGTATATATATTACATGTAACAAATAGTATAATTTTTTCATAAGCTTTTAAAATCCGGCAATAATTTATTTAAGATATTTTCGGGTTTTGCATTTATGGGAAATTTTAAAGATTGAGTGTTAAAGGTTGCCCTATTCTAAAGTACAATATTAGCCTTAATTAATTTATAACATTATACATTAGCCAAAAAGCTAAGGTAAAAGCTAAGGTCGCAGGTCCCGTCATAAATCCGATAGAACATTGAACATACCAGGGTTACATCGAAAATAATGTACGATTGTACTATAACATTTAGTTGTAACTCTACTTATACGATCAATAATATCATCTGTAATATTGAATTAATAATACTAACAATAAAGCATCAATATGGGACTCCATCCTATCAGTATTATTACCAGTATTTCAGTTTTATATCAGTGTGCCTCTATTCAATACGGAGGAATATTACAATAATCAGAACTATCAAACGGTACGCACGGGTTCGCGCGTACCTGTTGTTATAATACAGAAATATTCCGTACTGGTTTCTATTAGGTAAGAAATATAGTTTAATTCATTTAGTTTTTACTTTTGAAAAAAGTAAAAAACATTTTGATAAAGCCCAGAATAAATATATTACAGACCAAATAAACAAAAAAGACCTAAAATAATTGTACAAAAAAAAAAAAGTCAGACTGTTAACACAATGACACATCAGTTGTTACTTTAACAGAAGTAGCGGAAAATATAGTAGTAGATATGGAAATTATTAGAATAATTTGAGTTTTTCTGCTCAGATTTTTCAGTGTTTTCATTTTCTAGCATACTGGTTATTAAATGTTTTGAATATTAGCCCTGGTAATACACCACAATATTTATGAAAAATAATCAAAATATCTGGATCAATAGTAATAATCATCATTGCTCCATTACATTGTCTTTCATCATCATTAAAATCTACCAGTCGAATTTGTCCAAGCTAAACATAGCCCTTATTCCAAAACGTTTTGTCTTGAACTAACGATAGTCAATTTCCGGCAGTTCTTGTAATATCTTTCGTGAATTTAGTAGGTGATCTATTTCTGTTATTAGCAGAGTCTTATGGTGTCCATTCGACAATTTTTCTAGTTCACCTAAAATCAGTCAATCTCGCAACATGTTCGACCTATTTCTATGTCAGGTTTGATACTCACTCTGTTATGTCACATCCATGAATTTGTTTCCGATACAAAAGATGCATACCCAACATAAGCCTTTCCATAAATCTTTGTCTAGCACGAAGATTCTCCTTTAACAACTGCCTTTATAGATCACTATTATTAAGAGTTAGTTGTTGATATTGACAGAGTTCATCTTATAAATCTAACCTAGCGAAAGACGTATACTGATCATATGGTTAGATATCATCTTTGTTTAATACTCTTCGGACCATCTTTCGCCAAGGTGACTCCATTTGCTACAACTCTGTCAGCTGCCACAAGGCTCATCTCTGTAAGGTTGGATAAGGTCCATTGAGTAGCTGATCAACCTCAGCGGCGATTTCCTTCTGGTTTCCCCTGCACGAAGTTTCTCCAAATTATTGCGACGGGTTACATGCCCAAAAAATGTCAGTATTCGTAAAGAGGTTAGACTTGAAAGACTACGTAGGATTAATTTATCCAAGAACTGACACATTTTTACGCTTATCAGTCCATGGTACCCGGCGCCTCCACCACTTGTCACGTGGGTGGTTTGATTGATAGACAACTCCTGGTTTAAATAATAAAAATTTATTAATTAAATCCAATTTACAATGCAATGGTGTGAATTTGCCCATGGAGTTGGGGGAGTCTTCGGTCCACTCCGTGTTGGCCAGGATCGGCTTGGACCTATCTCCGAGGCGGGGGCTACTCATCAAGCAGTCGAAAAGCCTAGAGAAGTCTTCTCCCACTCACATGGTTGCAGCTTGCTTGACTCACCAGCGGTACGAGTATCTGGCGTTGATGTCTTGGTCATCACCGTGTGGACTAGTACGTGTAGAGCAGTTGGCTAGGTTCCTCTGCTCGATACTGTGCGACGTCCAAGTATTTGTACTGATGGTTGACCCAGTTGCAATATTCATTCGTCATGACAAATATATCCTGATTACGAAAATGCGGCATATGCATTTTCATAATCAGGTTACATATGCTAAACGCTGACATATAGTTTTTTAATCAAACAGCTGAGCGTGACAGTGTCTAGATGTCGTAATCCTGATCTTGTATTACCTTTGTGACAATATAAGCCGTGTAAAATCTTCATAAGAGCAGCTTGCGGAGTTCAG
This sequence comes from Liopterus haemorrhoidalis, assembly GCA_963971575.1. Classification (NCBI taxonomy): domain Eukaryota; kingdom Metazoa; phylum Arthropoda; class Insecta; order Coleoptera; family Dytiscidae; genus Liopterus; species Liopterus haemorrhoidalis. The sequence goes on along the minus strand of OZ020615.1, from coordinate 45,556,649 downwards.
AGGAACTCAATTTCGGTATTTTTTCCTTTTTATCCAATAAAAATTAATATCGGCTCTATGAATCACGGAAAAAGCAGAAATTGATTACCTGAACCATCCTTAAATCTTGATGAATTATTAAATAAAGTTCATTAGAAGTGAATCTTGTAATTAGATTGTTAATGTTGACATAATTATTGCATTATTAATTACATCCGTTATGTAAAACAACCATGGGGAATGTTTACGCAAAATGGCTCGAGATAAATCTTAATAACACTTTGATAAATAATGGATATTCTTAAAGTTAACTTTAAAATATTGTTTCAAATATTAAGAGAAGCTACTTTTAATTTTGTTATAAATAAAATATGAATTGAATGATTCAAACATTTAATCTTGAAATTTTTTTCTTTTATTCCATATCTTGGTAAATGAAAACACTTCTCTGGAAGAGAGAAACTGGATTAAAGTTGATTAAATAAAACAAGAACTTAGAAAGGACGTACTTTGAAGGTATTTGTCAACGAACCACAACCAGTAACTTTTATGGTTCGTTGAAATTATACTCCATGTACAGGCAAAATTTAAGGTCTTGTTACATAAGGGAAATCGCATAAAGTTTTCTGCTAGTTAAAGATTGTTGTCTAAATTAGACGGTGCTAACGAAACACTAAAGCTATCTACGCATAAGTATTGAACTAAAATGGACTGTCATACTTATTTCAAATTTATACGAGGGTTACCTTTTATGTTTTTACAAACGACCACTAGATGACAATATTGATATGTGTCATTACTATATTAATTTTACTACGTAAAATTAACGTAGTTCAACCCTAGGGAGTGTTGAGCTACTTGTCGTCATATTATTGTACTTACTTATTGTAATTTATATTTTAATTTTTGGATATCTTCTGTATTCCTCAGATGGTTGACTATAGATTTTGGATTTATATTGTCACATAACGATTCCGTTTAACCTGTTTGAACTATTCCTATTTTCCAATCTTTGAAAATTTTCAATTTAATAATACGCTTATTAATTCCTAATAAGCGTACTTGTCAGTCATTACACCCGCCCTACTATTGTTGATGGATGTAACGTAACATTAGATTAGGTAATAGCATAACATATCATTTTATGATTTATTATTACTATTGTTATTGTTATTGTTTATAGCACCTGAGGAAGCTAACAATGGTTTAGAGAAACGTTGTGTTTCTAAAATATACGTATTGTCCAAAAAGCTGAGTGATTCTTTTTCTTTCCATTAAAAATTATTACAAATATTTCGCTTTCAAATTATATTTCCAAGTACGACTTGAAAGTGAATAATTTTTTATTATATACAGGGTCTTTGTTTGAAACGGGGCACCCCGAAAATCTCCTTTATTTGTAAAGATACAAAAAATCTTCAGAACAAAAGTTAAACTAGACAAAAAGGCCCATCTAATGGTTACTATAAGAATTCTGAGGCACTTCCGGTTTCACCGGAAATGATGTCAACTTTTGATTTAGCATAGGGAATCGATAATTTTATATTTTTTTCCTAAAAGTACATTAAATTAGCTTTACAATGACACCAAAAACCATGTATTTACAAAATATTAATCAACATAAGTTTTACAAAGTTGAACGTAGCAAGCTTTGAAAACAATAAAAAAAGAAACAAAATATCTCTAAAATAAATTGTTATAACTAGTTATTATATGAAATAACATGAAATAACTTTTCAATTAAATGTCAATTAAATAAATAACAAGAGTTTAATAGTTTATTTTGCTTACTTTTGTTTGAAAAAAAATTGTATTAATTGGTAGTAAGTCGTTATTTGTACCTAATTATGGTTTATAACATTAAAACTCATTAAAACTCGCCGCTGTTGCCCTTTCCACTTCATTTTTATTACTTGCGTAGATAAATACAATAAAAATCGCTTGTGGCAACGCTGCGTCTCGTACACTCCGAGGTAGTGTCGACAGCATTTTTTTCTAGATCTAAATTTTTTTAAATCTAACACATATGAAAAATCTTTGAATTAGAAATAATAAAAATATATTTAGCTAGTTTAATGCAATTTTTAAGTATTAATAAGATTTTAAATTCAGTTTTTTTATTAATTTTTTTTAGGAGGACACTGTCCCAGTGCCACCCTGTCTCAGCCGCCACTGGTGTGGTGACCCAAAAATATTGATTAGTTACTTTCGTTAGTATTTGCATACCTGCCAGTTTTTAATATTTTTTCGTAGGACAGAAGTAATTTTTAAATAAATAAATAAGTACTATTGATTAAATATTACTAACTCTATTAAGTTAATCTAGTTCTAGAAATTTTCACTCGCTCTGCTCTCAACAGCCAATAACAAGGTCTAATTATTTTTAAGCAAAATATTTATTCTTCCGAGGTAAATCGAGAATCCTCTGTATTTATTTTGAATTCTTATGGAAGCTATTGAGAATTATATATTCCATGAAACGTAATTTAAAACTCATGCAAAAGCTTTTATAAGCTGTATATCTTTTTGAAATTATCTAAAATATTTAAATATTTTTGTAAAATATTAAATTTTTGACAGATGAGTAGGGATTTTAATGGAATTAGTGAAAATGTCACGTAAGCACTAAATGTCATAGACACAAAAATAGCCCGTAGACACAGCTTAGTGAATATATATATATAGAATATTATCATAGATCTGATTAATTTATACTGAAATAACATTTGTTCCCAATACATAGCAATATTAATTGCACTGTGATTTTTATAATTTACATATTTCAACGTGGAAAAGGAAATATTTTTGATCAATACTATGACGTCAATATGGTTTTATGAATTGAGTTGTTCTTCTATTAACTCTAGGTAAATATGTCAGTCTGAGCTGATCAATTCAGACAAATTGAATAGATATTACAAGGTTTGATAAAAAATAAAAAATAAACAATAATAAATTAATTGAGGTGAAGTATGAATTTTCACACATTGAAGGGTTTTAAATACCTACTTACTAAGTGACAACAAATTGTGGGTACATATTAAAAATAATAGAGTTGCCGTGGCTCCGTGGTAAGACGGTTGTCTACAGAACATGGGGATACGGGTTTGAATCCCCTCATCTTCGTCGTATTTTTATCTTCCGATATTGTGCAGTCAACTATGAGGTCGACTCAGCCTCAAGTATTTAATATTTTAAACAATTACCTGTTTATACAGGATTAATAGGACCAGTCGAAACGTCACACTAACCACGTGGATTTCATATCGATGGCTAGAAATAGAGAACTTAACATCTCTACCCCTTATACGTCTGTCTAGGTGATCCCTAGATGGCTAGGGATCCTATTATTTATTTTATTATTAAACATAATTAATTTCGATATCTTTTGAAAGAATATCCTACGTGCTTCCATATTAAGATAGCAACCGTATTTCAGATGCACTTGCATCAAGACCCATCTATAGCTATGCAGTTCTAGTCAGTCAGATATACAGGGTGTTTATTTGAAACGGGGCACCCCGAAAATCTCCTTTATTTGTAAAGATACAAAAAATCTTCAGAACAAAAGTTAAACTAGACAAAAAGGCCCATCTAAAGATTACTATAAGAATTCTGAGGCACTTCCGGTTTCACCGGAAGAACTTTTGATCTAGCATAGGGAATCGATAATTTTATATTTTTTTCCTAAAAGTACATTAAATTACCTTTACAATGACACCAAAAAGTCATATTTTTATGTTAACCATTTCAAAATGACGACCATTTATTTACAAAATAATAATCAACATAAGTTTTACAAAGTTTGAAACGTAGCAAGCTTTAAAAACAATAAAAAAAGAAACAAAATATCTCTAAAATAAACTATTTGACTATTTAGAAAAAAAATTATTACTTGTTACAATTATTTTACAAAAAAAAAAAAAAAATATATATATATATATATATACAAATGTTATTATATACAAACCACCATTATTGTCCACACATTTTCTCATTCTTAATAAAAACTCTTCCATCGCCCTTATAAGAGTACACTCTTGGATATCCCGGATTGCAACCCTTTCTTCTAAATCTTCTATCGTCGTTGGTGTTGTCCGATGCACTCTATCCAGGTCCTATCTTCCAGGCTTTCCATTGTGAAACACCGCATTCTTTTGCAATCTCCCGCACCGACACTTCCGAGTCGTAGTGGACGTAAGCCAATATTCTTTCTTCGTCATTTTCTACATGGTTTGCTCTTTCTGGACATTGTTTTTGAATTTCGAAAGAACTTCGCTGGCTTAATTTATTCACTAATTTGGCACAATACTGCCTTCTCGGCTGAGCTCTATCAGGATACTTTTCCTGATAGAGTCGCTGGGCCCTAACCGCATTTCTTTGGCACTCTCCGTATATCAGAACCATATCTGTCATCTCTTCGTTGGTATATCGTACATAAACCATAATTAGGTACAAATAACGACTTACTACCAATTAATACAATTTTTTTTTTTTTTTAAACAAAAATAAACAAAATAAACTATTAAACTCTTGTTATTTATAAAACATTTAATTGAAAAATTAAAATTTAAGTTATTTTATGTTAATTCATATAACTAGTTATAACAGTTTATCTTAGAGATATTTTGTTTCTTTTTTTATTGTTTTCAAAGCTTGCTACGTTCAACTTTGTAAAACTTATGTTGATTATTATTTTGTAAATAAATGGTCGCCATTTTGAAATAGTTAACATAAAAATATGACTTTTTGGTGTCATTATAAAGGTAATTTTAATGTACTTTTAGGAAAAAAATATAAAATTATCGATTCCCTATGCTAGATCAAAAGTTGACATCATTTCCGGTGAAACCCGAAGTGCCTCAGAATTCTTATAGTATCCTTTAGATGGGCCTTTTTGTCTAGTTTAACTTTTGTTCTGAAGATTTTTTGTATCTTTCCAAATAAAGGTTTTCGGGGTGCCCCGTTTCAAACAAACACCCTGTATATTGTAAGCATGGAGTCGCAAAAAATTCGATAACTTTCGAAATAATTATCAGATCGAAAATAGCTGTGGTACTATTTCGGTTTACATTAATAATAATATATATTTATTGTATTAAATGTTGTCCATTTTTACAAAGGTCCATAATGTATTACACAAATTACAAATTGAATCATGTGCATTACAATAATATAAAAATATAATTTTAAGAAATCTAATCAGAAAATAAACAGAGACACTTCAAGTTGATAGAACGTAATCTGAACGTAAAGCCTGATCACAGAACCTCATTTAAGTCACCAAAATCATTTCGTAGGTATTCCTCAGTAGAGTAGAAAGCCTTGGCAATTAGATATTGTTTAGTTACTTTTTTGAATCTTACGAAGTTAAGGCTCTTGGTGGCGGATGGTAGAACATTATAGAATTTAATTGCATGATAATTTGCGCTATACCTTGATTTCCTGAGTCTGGTAAATTCAGGACGAATATCATTCTTGTTTCTCGTGTCGTGTACGTGGAGAGAACTTTGGACAGAGTACGTAGAGAGGTTGTTATGTACATACAGGAGGCAATGATGGATGTATAGGGACGGCAAGGTTAAAATGCCCAATTCTACAAAATTTTCTTTGCAGCTGGATCGGTATTGTATATTGCTCATGATCCTTATTGCTCTGCGTTGCAAAGCAAATAGCCTTTTTGTTTGGGTGGAATGACCCCAAATCAATAAGGCGTACGATAGATGTGACTGGATAGAGGCAAAGTAATATGTTTTTAAGACTGACTTAGACGCGCACCATTTTAAGTTGCTTAAGCAAAAAACAGATGTACAAAGTTTATTGGCTACTTTGTTTACATGTTGGTCCCATGATAACTTGCTGTCGATTTCCAATCCTAAAAAGGTTACCGTACCTGAATTATTGGCCTGCTGTAGGTTTCTTGTTGAGAATATCATATGCTGAGATTTACTGATATTCAATGTTAGCTCATTAGCCAAAAACCAGCTGTTTAAATAAGTCAAAGATAAATCTTTTTGGTCCAAAAGTGACAGTAGTGAACTATTGCTCAGGAGGGCCGTAGTGTCGTCGGCAAAGAGGATGGTGTTTGATTTAATATATACATGAGGCAAATCATTGATATAAATCAGGAATAAAATGGGACCCAGAACAGATCCTTGGGGAACTCCATGATTTATGTCAGATAATTTTGATCTCGCAATACCAACGTTTACAAATTGCTGTCTGTTGGTAAGATACGACTTTATAAGATTTATGCATGTGGGGTCAAATTTATAAAAATGTAATTTTTTTATTAAAATATCATGGTTTACACAATCAAAGGCCTTACTAAGGTCTATGAAGCTACCAGAGCAATAGAGTCCTTTCTCAAAGCAATTTGTGACATAGTCTATAAATCCCAAGATTGCGTCAGAAGTCGATTTATCAGATCTAAATCCATATTGTTTGTTAGAGAGTAAATTGTATTTTTCTAGATGAGTGATTAATTGATTTTTTAAAACTTTTTCAAAGATTTTAGAGATGCATGGAAGGAGGGAAATGGGACGAAAGTTATTAATGTCGCTTATGCTACCTTTTTTGTGCACTGGTAATACCCGTGCTATTTTAAGTGTATCGGGAAATATACAGGTCTGTATGGAAATATTAATTAGTTTAGTAAGTGGAGATATTATAATATTTTTGACATATTTGATAATATCCACATTTAGACCATATGCGTCAAGTGTAGTGTTGTTTTTCAGATTATTTATTATATCACGTACTGTAATTTCCGAGATTTCTTTGAAGAAGAAGCTTGGCACGGAGGGATCTAAGTTACAATTTCTATACAATATATCAAGGGGGCATAGATTATTAGTGGGTAAACTATTTAATAGATTGTTAGCGACATTACAGAAAAAATCATTGATCTCATCCACTGATAGAGGACACTGGGAGAAATTTTTGGACTTGCAGTTATTATTTATTACTCTCCACGTAGCTAGCGAGGTATTATTAGCGTTGCAGATAAATTTACTGTTGGCTTCTATTTTTGCCCGTTTAATCGCTTCTCTATACTTTGATCTGTACAAGTTCCTTATAGTTTTATTAATTTGTGAGGGCGTAATTAAGTAGAATGCATGTAATAAATCAAGCCTATCTCTCATGGTTTTCAGATCTGAAGTGAACCAATGTATTGCGGGTTGATGGCGCATTATTTTCTTATGGGATTTTAGGGCAAAGGAGGAGTTGAATTTATTAACTACGACCCCGAGAAACAAGTCGAACCTATCATTAACCTCCGTGGTATTGTCGGAGATGAAATTCCAGCTTAGAGCATTTAAGGAATCAAAGAATACCAACTTGCCTTCCTGAGTTAAGGGGCGAGTCATAGTGGTAACATGGGGGTTAGTAGAGTCATCAGATTTAAAACAAGTTAGCTTGATGTCGACAGCATCGTGGTCAGAGAAAGGAATTAAAATTTTGCTAGCGGTAATACTATTGTCTGTAAAATTAATAAAAACATTGTCTAAGGTATTGGAACCTCTGGTTGGAAAATTAACTAACCCGTGAAAGTTAAAAGAACTTAAAAAATCATTAAGGCAAATGGTATCATTATCGTTCGGAAGATTAAATTTAACGTTAAAATCGCCGCCAATAATAATACGATACTTATGGTGTATCGAATATATAACAATAATATAACAATATATATAACAATAATATACGATACTTAATGTGTATTACTCAGATTTTTTTAGATTTTTAAATTAACCCACTTGGGTTAAATGGTGCGGGACAATGGAATGTTTAGCACATTTTTGGCTAAAATCGTAATAAAATGAAGAAATTTTACAAAACTACTTTCTGTTCCTTAAACTACGTCTTAAGAGCTTTGCTTTGATATCCCATAATACATTTTTTAAATATAATTATTATTTTTAAAAGGAAAAAATATCGATAGGTATTTTTCAAAAAACTGTTGAAAAATTCCTTTTGAAATATTCTTATTCCCATTAATGTACATTATTAAAAAAAATCAGATTTTTAGATGAACCCCTCTGGGAAATAGCGTAAGCGACAAAAAAATTTTGGCACATTTTTGGCGAATATCCTATTAAACAATTTGATTTTTCAAAAATAAAAATGTGTTTGTTATCCAGGCGTTAAGAGGTTTTATCTGATACCCTAGTCAAAATTTACAAAGTATATATTTATTTTTTCATTAAATACTTATTTCATTATATTTTTCCCACGATGTGTTTTTTTAACTCTCTATACTTTTTTTTATGTGAGTTAAAGAGTTCTACAAGCATGCCAAATTTTAACATTCATGTTCAGCCGGTTGACTACAATTTCTACCGAACAGACAGACATACACGTAAGTGACGTTATAAGGTTTTTTTTATTACTTTAATTATTCTTCGACATGTTTCGCCAGCAATTTAGTTTCTTCAAAGTTTCTTATGTGTTGTATATAATATACATGTTTTACTAAGAATTTAATAAAACTGCAATGTAAAGTTTATTTATAGTAACATAAAATATCTTAACCCAGTAACACCCAGAGGCGGCGCTAGCTCTTGGCGCCCGGGGCAAAGTTAGACAAAATGCACCCTTTTATAAGAATGTGCAGTGGCGTACCGAAGAGTGGAGTTGAGAACATGTGTACCCTCACCCCCGAAATTGTTCAAGGACAACGCTAAAAATTTGTATAATTTTATTACACAGTATTTTCAGTAAAATTTTATGATTTCATTATAAATTTAACAATACAAACATAGAATCACTTGATATTTATTTTAATTATGAGCTTGTTATGGCGCCCCTAACAGTGGTGTGCCCTGAGTCTGTGTCCCTCTCGCCCCTGCCTTTTACCGCTTCTGGTAAGACCGGAGTCATTTTTTCTACGAAACTTGCATAAAATGGATTATGTTGTGTATTTTAAATTCCCCCTAACTGAAATTTAATTTTTTGTTTATGCGCCACTCTCGCTCTGTTCACAGGAAGATTGAAATTCATTCGCGACACGTAGATTTGAAGTGAGCATTACCTTACGCGATACCAGTACAGGATCGTTTCTGCGCCCAGCTTTGGACAGCTAGCATGAGAGGTCGCACAACTATTTCCTGTATTACGCCTAATTGAGTGCACAGTCATAGCCTTGAACTAAAGGCTGTAGAAACAAATTTCATAGTCAAAAGTTAAAGTTTTATGTTAATATTTTCCGTGAAAAAATTATATATAAATTAACTCGAACTTTGTTCTTTCTTCCTCGACTTATGGGTTAATGTAGTCGTGTTCGCAACTGTAATTACTATTATTATATAAAATTAATGCAGATAACCAAGCTCAAACCGCAACTATCAACATTATTTTCAGACCTAGATAGACTTTAGATTATGTAAATTAAGTAAATTTATAAAAAATAACTTCAACAATTTTTCATATTTAAAAAGAACCACATTTTACAAAAATAGAAATATCATTTTCAATAATATATGGTGATATAGACCGGGAGCTCATGACAGTTTTTGGTCTCCGATTTCATACAGCATGCCTTTTGGAGGAGAGAATATTTACCCTGTGACAACAAAAAAGGGATGTTACTAAACCCCTGCACGCTTTCCGGTCATAGGGAAAATTGCATTTCCACTTAAACACAAAATTTGTGTGCTTTTCTCTGATTTAATATTGCTTGCTCTTTTGTCAAAAGAAAGTTATAACAAATTTAAAGTCTTTTAAATATATGCATGCGATTCGGAGGGTCCCAAAGGGCTCAAACGATCATGTGATCTTGTAATAAAAAAATATGATTTTCCGCGTTTTCATACAGAATGCCTATAATTAAAAGACTTTAAATTTGTTATAACTTTCTTTTGACAAAAGGGCAAGCAATATTAAATCAGAGAAAAACACAAACATTTTGTGCAAGTGGAAATGCAATTTTCCCTATGACCGGAAAGTGTGCAGGGGTTTAGTACCATCCCTTTTTTGTAGTCACAGGGTAAATATTCTCTCCTCCAAAAGGCATGCTGTATGAAATCGGAGACCAAAAATGTCATGAGCTCCCGGTCTAATAGTTTAAGAAATAAACAATTTCTTTCAAAAAATATATACGCAAATATTTTTTATGAGTATAATTTTAGATGATATGGGTATTTCTCACGAAAGGAAAATTGCTCCTAAATAACATTATTGTAATAACTATAAAGGTATAGCCTGTTTCTTTGGTTTAAGTGGAATTACATTTTTAATTCTAGTAATTTTTTACAGTTTAAGTGAGGCGTTTGATCAGTTTGTTTAGCTCACTTCAAACCTTAAAGGAAGAGCTCATGACAACTTCCAAAAATGAAAATTACAGTTAGTTCTGCTTAAACGTTTGGAATAGTCTATACCTACGTATATTTAAGTCTAATAGGACCTCATTAATCCTAGTTAAAAGAAAGGATAGGAAACTTCTTCTAATAGTTTATTAGAAGAAGTTTCCTATCCTTTCTTTTAACTAGGATTAATGAGGTCCATTTGCTACCATATGGTTTTTGTATGGTATCAATAAGAATTAAAAAAATTAAAAATTCATTCTTTAGCAATAGTAATGGATCGAAAAATCCTTTCAGATTTTTTTAGATCCATTACTATTAAATAATTTCGTATAATTTATATTTTTTATAAGTTTCTGGAAAATTTTCTTCATCGTCAATATATCAGTGTTTTCCTACCCACGTATCACAAGATTAACACAACCACTTGCCTTGTTTCCATTCTCAGTCACTAAATCATGGTCTCAAGATCAATTCCGCCTACAACTGAATAAGAATGTATGATGTTCATTTAATAATATAAAACTAGGATAGTACTTGAAGAAGATAAGTATTTCTTGGAAAAATGTTGTGCGTTTCTTGAAATTATATAAAATTGACCTAGAAGCTGAATTGCATCGTTCATTTTAGATATCAAGTACTTATCTGGTTCCACGACATTTGAACATACGACAAATTAACATGCGAGAGATGAACATAGACACATTTTAACACACGACAAATGAACACTGTGACATATTATCATAGCGACAGTTAAACATAAGTCAATTGAACACACGACATTTGATCTCATATAGCATTTTTAGGCTTTTGTAGGTATGACCAAAAAACCCTTATACCGTCATTTTGTCGTCTGTCTGTCTGTCTGTCTGTCTGTCTGTTCGGTAAAAATTATAGCCGGCTAAAAAAAACGCCTAAACCTAAAAACGGCTAATTTGGCACGCTTGTACAACTCTTTGACCCGCACATAGGTTTTTCCATATGTCATAGGACTAAAACATCTAAAAAACATATCCCCCTAAAAAAATTAACAATGTGTTCATCGAAAAAAAAAATATTTTTTTATAATTCTGAGTAGGGTATCAAATGAAAACCCTTGGTACGTGGATTAACGATCAAATTTTTATTTTTGCAAAATAAATTATTTTGAAGCTATTTTTGCCAAAATTGTGCAAAAAAATTTTTGTCCCACACCTGTAGCCCAGATGGTTTAAACTAAAAATCTGAAAAAATTCTAAGTAATGTACATTGGGGTGAACTGGAATAGTACAACAGGAATTTTTGATCAGATTATGTTTTTGAAAAAAAACGCATTTTTTGTGATTTTTGGCTAATAATGTACACAATTTATAGCTTTGTAACACGCTACACTGAAACGTATATGCTGGTGTAGTGGTTTTGACGCTGACTATTCACCCAAGTAACTCGATCCGAAAGGGATCGAACCCTGCGAGAAGAGACAATATTATTTTTTGTTTTTTTTTTTTTATTTTTTATATTATTAAAATTATTTTTTCAAAATTCTAGTTATATTTTGGCTAATGTTGCGTTTAATTTTTAAATCGTAAATTTAATAACCAGTGGAAATTGTTTAAATTATAATTTAATTCTGTTTCAATGTACACGAAATCAGAGGGGCGGAACTTATAACAACCAATGGAAGCCATAGGCGCAATTTTTAAAATTCTTAATGAACCTTGCTATATAAAAAAAAAAACTGCACATATTTAGAAACGTATATAATGGTATTAGGCGTTCGAATTAAAATTAACAAAAAAAAATATTTTAATATAAAATTTGTTTTGGCATCTCAAATAATCATCATTCACTTACTAAATACCTGCAAAACCCTGAAATGTGTGAAAATTCACACTTCACATCAATTTTTATTTTTATTTTTTATTTATCCTAGCATATAACTTGCGGTCAACAGCGGTTGGTCAATAGTTGGTCATCGGTTGGTCATCGTTTAGTTCCCCAATGTCAAACAAAAAATGCGTGGGCAGCCATTTTCATCACCACAGGAAAAGTTGTTGAAGCCTTCGAAAACCATGTTTTTGAGATACCAACTTCAGAGTGGACAAAATGTTTCGAGAATTGGTTTGAACGCATGCAAAAGTATGTAAATCTTAAAAGCGAATATTTTGAAAAACAATAAAACAGTTTTTTAGAAAAAAAAATCTTTCTTAGTTTTTGTAAAAATTTAAAAGGTAGCCCTCGTGTTACCTGTCGAAACAGGGTCGTCGCATGCGGATATTCAAGATGTACCTTCACTAATGGGCGGCTCATCAAAGGGATGATATTTGGGGTCGATTCAAGTATAATCCTTCTATTAGTCCTTTGAAATTTTGCAAACGAGCAATATTTGGGTTTGATTCTAGTAGAGGGCAGTCTTATGGATGTTTGCACATGGTCGTATTGCACACAGCGTTTTGAAGAACACTCCAGCAAGAGCTTAAAAAACTTGGACATATATCGCCAGCAGAGTAAAGTGTGGAGATTTTGATAAAATTTGTTAAAATCTTATGCTGCAGTGAAGATATTTATGAATCTAATAATTACATGGTTCACGCAGTATTAAAAAAGTTTATATGCCATTAAATATAAACGACTAATCTTCCAAATACATATATGGTTTTCTTTCTACCGATCAATACAAGTATTTCATATTTCAGTTCAACTGATGCTTCTATATTTTACTTTTTCACAAATATCTTCAAGTAGGTATTCATCTTTCAAATCATAATGGTTTTTTTTTTTTTTTTGGTTCTTTATTTTGGGGGCACTTAAATGTCTAAGATTATTAGCACCCCATAGATAATAAATATATGTACATATTAGATAATTTTACAGCTTTCATTAATAATAATTACTTATAATAATAGCAAACAGTAGTAATGATACTAATAAATAGTTTTGATTCATTGTAATAATAATTTGAGAATAGTAATGATTATTGTAAACAGATATAATAACAAATATAATAAAATAACACAATAGTAACAATAATAATAACAAAGAGTGATACAATTTGATGGTTTTAAATAGTTTGCAAGGCTAAATATCTTTGATCATGTTTGTTTTGTTTTAATGTTTGAAATTTTGCATATTCTCTTGGTTTTTATAGCTGAGCGCAGAACGGAGTTCATCTGGGATGTTATATTTTTCTCTTGATCTGTTGTATTTTTTACAGTGGATGAGCATGTGTTCCACTGTTATAAGGGTGTTACACATATCACAAACTGGTTGTTCGGTTTTATCTAGGAGGTGTTTATGCTTGACTTTTGTGTATCCTATGCGCAGCCTGGTAATAACGGTCTGGTTTTTTCTGTGGTCAGGTGTTTTACTTGGTTCGATTTTGTCTTTACTTTCTCTTAATTTATTGTTGGTAGTTTGTTGCCATCTAACGTTCCATTCTTCTTTTATTTTAACTTTGATTTTGTGTTTTATATCATTCTCAAAGGTAATTTCTATAATTTCTTCTATATTGGTTGCTTCCTTCGCTGCTTGGTCAGCTGCTTCATTTCCTTCTATATTTACATGTGATGGTATCCATTCCAGTACTATTTCTTTATTATTTATTTTGGAGTTGTGAATATTTTCTTGGATTTTTTTAATTAATGGGCATTTACTATAATGGTTTATTTTATCATTAAAGAAGAATTGTATGCCGTATCATATCTCTCTGTTCCTGTGTTTTTGTACTGAAGCCTCCGTAGAACCGAGAATATAGGATTTCTAAAATTGACACCTTTGCCAACTTTAGCAAAGATCTTTAAAATAAGTTCAGCGAAAGCAGCAAGTCTGGAAGTAGACAATGTACATTTTTCAGGATATATCTATATGTAAATTTATCTACAGCTTATGCTTCGGATAGGAACAAAAGAACCAAATATATAACACTCATTGTGGTACATAAATGAAATCATAATACAGATAAACAAATCCTGACCAAACGAACATATTTTCAATGCATGAAAATCAATCCTGTAATTTTGTAAATTGCAAATATTGAACTAGATATCTTTGTTGACACGCACAACCTGTTTATGTGCACGATTTTTAAACATGCAATTTGTGTTCTATTGTTAACATGGCCCATAAAATTTAAAACCGATATCGAAAGATAACATTTCGTAAAAATCAACTTTCGACTGAGAATTATTTTTATAAAATAACCTTTAAAAGCTTCTTTCAAAGTCAGTGCTACGCGAATTGTATAAGATCTCTGGTTGTAATCTCGCTTCTTGTGTGAATGTTCTTTTAAATGCATTCAAGTTATCCTTAAATACTAGCAGTTGATTGAACGGTTAGTAACTAATCAATTTGTGTTAAAAATCCCTTAAAGTTGAATGCATTGATTTCAGAAAAAGCGACACTCTCGGCTTTAACACTGCAAAAACTAAGAAGAATCACTTTAAAATAGAAACTGTTTCTTATGTCGCATCAGAAATAATGAAAGCCATAACCATTCCTGCAGGCCTAATGAATATCTTTTTCTGGTAGCAAGGAATTACTATGCTTCCTTTGTTTTGACTGCTGTTTTGCTTCTCTTAAGCAGTGGTACACACATTTCATCAGAAATTATAAATCGACGAGCATTCGAATGCATTTTTGATTCATTGTTAGCAAGTACGGCACCCATTTTGTCAATATCTTTTTATATCCTAATTAAAAAAATTCATTGTATATCCTAAACAAAGGTTTAATATACGATATGACCCTTTATTAGAGAAGTTTAGCAATTTCAAGTACCTTTAGTAGTCGATCCTCTACACTCGAAAACAATATCGTGCATTTTAATTAAATTTGAGTTCTACATCCGTTACACACAAGTTAAAATTTCAGATGGCGTTAAACCTTTTTTGGCATAAAACTTTATCTATGTACGATGTTCAATTTTATTCATTTTAATAATTACAGTGACTTGACATTCTAACAGAACAACTGTGTACCACAAGAGTAGCGATACAAAACCTTTTTTACCGACTGCCAACATATATAAACAAGAAGTCGTATACGGTATACCCCAAGGGTCGGTCCTAGGATGCACACTGTTCAACATATACATCAACAACTTGTTAAGTATGAGCACGTCCATAAAAATAATAGCGTACGCTGATGATACAGCAGTAATAATCACTGAACCTAGCTGGAAAAAATCATTTGAAACAGCACAAGACATAATGAAAAGTATACAAGACTGGCTCAATAATAACTGTTTAACGCTTAACACAGAAAAAAGCAAATTTTTAACTTTCTCATTAAAAAACGCTAACCAGCCCAACTTTGAAAATATTCTTATACCGGACGAAACCACAGAAGACAACTGGCAGAAAATAGGAAAGAGCGACTCAGTTAAATACTTAGGTCTTCAAATAGACAAACAACTAAATTGGAAAGAACATATTGGAAACACCACTAAGAAGATAAGAAAAATGTTTTATGCCTTCATAAAATTGACTAATACTCTTCCAACACAGACAGTGAGAAAAGTATATTTTGGACTCATCCAATCCGTAATCCAATACGGTATTATTGGTTGGGGGGGCACCCTGAAAACAATAATGAAACAACTAACCTTGGCTCAAAAAACCATATTAAAAATTGTTTTTAAAAAACCAAAAACATACCCAACTGAAAAATTATATGCAGAAACAAAAATCTTTGACTTAAGACAACTTTATGCTAAATCTGCTCTATTTTACATACATAAAAATAACAAAAAAGAATTAATAACACATGAATCAAATACTAGATACGCCAATAGCATGAAAATAAAAATGCCTAAAGTCAAGAAATATATATTAAAGCAAAATATCGCCTATCTCGGACCGAAACTATATAATGAATTACCTCTTGATATTAAACAAATAAAAAATTATAAAAATTATAAATATAAAATTAAAAAGTGGTTAACACAAACTAACAGAGTACAGATACATAGAATAATTGATAATAACTAAATTAATAAATAATAATTTCACTGTGAATAAAATAATAATAATAATAATAATAATAAAATAAATATACAAACAAATAAAGTAAAAAGTATTAACTCAGCTGATACACAAACTAATAAACTAAACCTAAAATATTAGTCTGTGCCTCATGACAAGATTATTATCTTAGGAGAGCACAGCCCCATCAAAATGTTTTATAACAATAAGGAAACCTAGTATATAAGTATTAATATTTATATTACCATGTTATATAATTTAATAACTACCACATGTATTATTTTTTTTTTCTGGGAAATAAACTAAATAAAAATAAGGGAGGTATTGTGTCTTTTTTGACATTTCGAGATTTCGATGGATCTCGACGAATTGAGGTCCCTACATAACGTTTTGACTATTTTTAGCACGATGTCTGTCGATCTGTCTGTCTGTCTGTCTGTCAGTCCGTGTACACGTGCAGAGCAAATTCGGCTAGACGGATTTTTATGAAACTTCATATTTAAGCTTTTGACATCAATGGTACGAGTTGCTCAATTTTTGGTAAAAATTGGTTTACTAAAAGTGGGAGTTTATTCGTGTCGGTTTTAAGATTTTTGTGAATATTTCACAACAGAAATATTTCGAAACAATTTATTTAACAAAAGTTGCTATAAAAGCAATAATTAACAACATTTATTTGAGACATTTTTCGATAAAACGAAAAATTTTAGAAAATATTTTCGAATTTTTATCCAAGTATCTATTTTTTTATACTTACATGTAACGTTTCCATAGTTATGATAAATAATATCTCTGTTAAAAAATATTGGGCCAAGTTATTTCTACTCTGCTGCTTGAATGTATTTTATACAAGTACTTTGTAATGGCGGTCGATCCTGTGGTGGCCACAGCTGATTTTTTTTAAGTAAGGTCCGTAATTAGTAAAGATATTGTATAAAACGTTTCTTTGTTTTACTCCTTACATCTTAAGCTACTTTTCTACATAGTTTCCATTTTTGTTTAAACACTTATCATAGCGCTCTAATAGTTTGTTTATGCCTACATCATAGACATCAGCCGCCTGTGAATACAAGCAATCTTCAACCGCTGTTTTCACTTCTTGCCAAATTTCTTGTCTATCGGTGTCAGGTACCTAAAGGAATCGCTATAGTACCTAAAGGACTGTATGGTGCGTGGTCCATTTGCTCCCATCTAAATTATCTGATTATCTGCAGCAAAATGAGGTCGGGCATTGTCATGCAATAACGAAACTCCAGATGACAGTAGGACACACATCACATTAGGACCGTATACCTCACATATCTGGCGATGAATGCCCGCTGCCGGCAAGTTCCTTGCTGTCAAAAACCTAATCACAGACCGTATTTGTTAAAAGTTGTCTTAAACATTTTAATCTCACAGCATCAGACAAACAAAGTGACACTACAATTGCAAAACGCTTCTGCTTTTGCACAAGGCACACGAAATTTACATAGCTACAGCCAGCGGCGGTCAGTGAAGCATGATCGGACACGCTCGTGCTTTGTCGTTGCTATACTACTGTTGAGCGATATAGTACGAGCTTGTCCGATCATACCAATTTCCCTCCCAAATATGATTCACCGACCGCCACTGGCTACAGCCAATCGGACCTTACTTAAAAAATAACCCTCGTATGTAAGGACTGTTTACGTGGCGTACTCATTTTCCACGCTGAACCTACTAATAGAAACGCAAAGGGTCCCAAATACTGATAACTGATGACAGCTAACTTCATAACCAAAGTGTTCAGTCAAATCGGGTCTGGTCCGGACCTTAAAACTATATTATTTCAATTTCTATTACGTCAACCATGAAGTCAAATATGACTGATGATCGTTTATCCGATTTGAGTATATTAGGGAAATCTATAATATAATACACCAACGTATGTCCCTGCGTGGGTGCGTGCTATGACGTCAAAAACAAATTTGAAGCGAGATTCCGAAATGTAACGAAATATTCCGAAGCTCACCGAAGTGTATATTGACATATAACGCGTGATAATAATAGTTGTTAATTGATATGTTTAGACATAAATAATATAAATTAAAATTATTAGTAGCAGAAAAATAATTATTTTAAAAAATATTTGGTTTTGATAAAAGTATGTAACTTTCTTTTCTTTATTATTATTTTTTCAATGCTTTATTATTTTTTTATTTCTACGATTAACGTTTTAACTATCTAACGTTTTAAATTTTGAAAAATGTAAATATAATGCAGTGAGTAAAACACGCTTTGGTAAAAATGAATAATTTTTACCAAAAATTACCGGCCGAGTTTGGTCATTCATATCAGCGCCACTAGGTGACAACTTATTTGTGTAAATTTAAAATTGGTTCGAAATATTTAAAATATTTTGGTAAAAATTACAAATTGATACATTAAATAATTTGCACCTTTGAAATTGTATGTCATGTTGGTATTAAAATATGGTAGAAAATTTCACTTTCTTAAAATGTCATTCCATTTGACATATGTCATAAAGATAAATGATATCTTAGTTATGATGATCATAGCCAACAAATCTGAAGTAGGTTTTACAGCGTAAGGAATATTTTGAAATGACAAATTTACATTTAAAAGTTAGTACTACACTATAAAAGTAACCAAAATAACCAGATCTGGTTTGACCTTACAAATCTGCCTACACCTGTGTGTGTATTTATTCATGTGCGCTTTTTTCCGAGTGCGTATTAATCTTTGTGCGTTTTTTCCGTGTGCGTATTTTTATATTATATAAGAAATTGGAAAATTTATTTTAATAAATATATTTTAAATTTAACGCCTCAAATCATTTTTAGTTTTAACATTATAAATGTAATGCACTGAGTGAAAATTAATCGTTTTCCAATCTTAAAAAGTTAATGAATAAATAATTCGGAATAATACTCATTATTTGTCCAGTTTTTAATAATGGGCGAATGTTTGATTCAATTTGAATTGGATGAAGTAAGGCGTATGGCTAGAGAAAGAAGTCTGAGGTGTCGAGCAAGTTCCACATTAAGGTAATGATGTGTTTGCCAACACAGTTGGCAACGGGTGAACTGGTATACTAATAATAGAGTAGATTGTATAGAAAAAGTCATAATTGCCAATTTGACAATGATCGTAGACGCCTTCAATTTTTATTAAATTGTGTTCTGTATTTTTGAAAGTTTATTTAATAAATAACTAAATATTTTCAAAAATATGCTTTCATATTTTACCGCCCTTGAAAAAAATTCTGCGACTACCCCTGGTACCGATGTGGCAAAATTTTTTAATTGCCATCTTACATGCGTCAGTGTTTTTCATTGTCATTATCCTCCGAGCACTAAAGGTGTAGTTAATCTGGGACTATTTGTGCAATTTTTTACTGAATTACAAATACAATTAAATGTAAAATTTCTGGATTTTTTCCATCATTTCTGAATGAAAATGTTTAAAATTACAGATCTAATATTCTGGAAACCTTGAAGATTACAAATGTGTTCAAATAAAGTGTTTAGAAATTAGGAAATAGTTCAATCACATAATTTAAATATGAATGAATAGAAAACGATCTACATATAACCATTCGATTTTTTTGACCTTCGCATGTATAAGCAATAAATAATAAATGGTCGATATAAAACCTATAAACATTCTTTTAGGTTATTTCTATAGGAAATTCGTCGATACTTATAGCAATTTTTATAATATACTTTTAGAGTACATTTAAATTAAATGATACTAAAACCAAAACTACAGTACCATTAAATGTACCAAGCCCATTCTATACTCAGATAGGGTGATATTAAAATCTTATTATTACATAAGGAAAAACTTAAAATTTTGTGTCAACGTTTAAAAATTGTATTCTAAATTACAAGCATTGTTACAGCCATCTACGCATAAAAATTGAACGAAAAATGTACTATTAACCTTATTTCAAATTTATATTATACAAAATCAAAAAATGTTTAATGTAGTAATGAAGAACCAAAGATAATTATCAATTACTAACTGGCGTGCCCGTACTTTTTACAGTTTTCGTTTTGTACACTTTTGCTGTTACATGAATTTTACATGTTACGTAAAGGCTATTCCAAACGTTTAGGCGGAACTAAATGGGAATTTCGTTCTTTTAGGTTGTCACGAGAAGGGACCTTGCTTGGATTATTTCATTGTTACCGATCGCCAACATATAAAAGGGAGGTATTGTGATCATACCGATTTTGACATTTCGAGATTTCGATGGATCCCCACAAATTGAGGTCCCTACATAACGTTTTGACTATTTTTAGCATGATGTCTGTGGGTCTGTCTATCCGTCCGTCCGTTTGTCTGTCTGTCTGTCCGTCCGTCTGTCTGTGTACACGTGTAGAGAAAATTCAGCTGAAAGGATTTTTATGAAACTTCATATTTAAGCTTCTGCCATCAATTGAAAAATTTAACGTACCAAATTACTTGAAAATATATCCAACCGTTTGTGCGTGAATCTCGGGCAGACAGACAGAAAGACCATCTATAATCACTAAAACCATAATTTAAGAAGTTTAAAAAGATAATAACACTCACATAACCTTACATATTTTATAAACATAGCCAGTAATATTAATTTGTAGCGTTATATACTACAGAGGATTATTTAATGGCGAGACGACGTCACCGAATTTTACGTGCCTTCTAGAAGAAATACTGGTGAATACTATGACTATAATAACTATGATAATGAAGAAAAAAAGATTATGCGCGTGCGCGCATAATCGCCTGCTACGATGTGTATGAAACGGCAAATTATTAAAACTTCCAGTGACGTCGTCTCGCCATTACATAATCACTCTGTATATTACACTAACAAACATAAATAATTGTGGACAAAAATTAAAAGTACATTTATCCAATTTGATATATTACTGCATAAAAACTGAATAGTTGTCCTAAATCTGAAGTTTCTTGTTAAAATACTTGACCAAATTCGATATTTATTTCTTAAAAATTTAATGCGATCTGTGTCAAACTTCCTGTATCTAAAATGTATTCTTTCAAGAATACTTGAGGCAATTTCAAGAGTCCCAGTAAAGCAATTTAATTTTATTGCACAATCAACCCTGAATAGATTGAACTAGCATTGTTTAAAATTTGATGTAGAACAAACTTGATTTCTCAACATAGGTTAGGTTTTTCCTTCTGCGTGAAATTTTATGGCGGTTAGGGCAGATTCAATATGAATTCTAAGGTTCAAAAATACTTACTTCAAAGTCATAATAAAAAGGAACCTGGTTCACAATTGAATTTGCATAGTAAAATTTTATATTTGCCACTGTTGCTAGTTCCATTTTTATTATGCATTGTTCTTTTGGTCGAATATACATAATTTATTAGTGATTTTAATTTTGTCCAGAGTTTTTCTTTTTTGACATAAAAGAGGGCTTTAGTTTTAATATTAAATGGATTATAAACCTTGAAATGCAACTAAAGTATTTTGTTTTGTTTATTGTACAACATAAATGTTAATTTGATGTTCCTGTAATGTATGGTTTAACAGTAGTACGAGGGCTGTCTTTTAAGTTTTTACAAAAAAAAGAAAGAAAAAAAATTATTTTGAACAAACTGTTTTATTGCTTTTTAAAATATTCGCCTTTAAGATTTATACTCTTTTGCATGCGTTCAAACCAATTCTCGAAACATTTTTTCGAAGGCTTCAACACCTTCTTGAGGTGATGAAAATCGATGTCCGCGAATTTTTTGTTTGACATTCGGGAAAAAAAAGTCGTTAGGGGATAATGCAGATAAATCCGGGCAATGAAACATTAAGTCGATGTTTTCTCCTTCAAATGATTTTTTGACATGCAGTGTGGGAGCTTGCATTGTCATGATGAAGAATGATGCGACGTTTTTGGTTGTTTTTCCTGATTTTGTCGATGACTTCTGGCTAATAAATTGTTGTATACCATTCAGCACTAACTGTTCTCCGATCCTCTAAAGGAATGGTTGCGACATGTCCAGTACAACCTAAGAAACAAGTGATCATTTTCTTGGAAGTACTTCGTAAACGAACAACTTTTGTGGGTTTCGGTTCATCTTGGAAGACCCAAACAGTGGATTGTTGTTTAGTTTCCAGTTCATGTGAATAAATCCAAGTTTCGTCACCAGTAACGATGTTGTATACGGATTTTGCAGTGCCTAGGTTGATTTTTTTTAGCATTCCCTTACACCAATCAACACGAGCCTTTTTTTCTGAGCTTCGGTCAAATTATGCGGAATCCATCGGAGACAGATCTTTTTCACAGCTAAATATTAATGCAAAATCGAATGTATTACAGTCTGCGATATGCTAAAAGATGCCTCTATCTCACGGTAATTCACATGCCGATCTTCTTCAATCATTTTGTGCACAGCATCGATGTTTTTATGAATCACAACCAATTTTGGTCGACTTTCACAAGAATCATCACTGACGGACGCACGACCACGATGAAATTCTGAAAACCAATTGTAAACAGTCTTTTCTGATGGTGCTTCATTACCAAAAGTTGAACGAAGCGAATCTATGCATTGTTGTTGGTTAGACCTTTACTAAAATCGTAAAAAATCATCCAACGAATCCATTTTTATCTACTGTTGTGGGACAAAGTACGAAGAATGATCACTCTACCAAAGACAGAAATATATTTATTAACGACTACACAACATCAAATTTAATTTCCCATGAATAATTTGAATTCCATTTTCCGCAAACTATTTCAATTAGAACTATTTAAAAGAATTTAATTTAGTAGCAAAACCCACTTACTGTAATATTGAATATCGACAGATATTCAAGTTTTTGTGTTTTTATCTTGATTGTTCTATTCCCTTTCTGACATTTCGTTCCATTCTCTTTAACTTGGATTGATAATAGGAATTTATCAGCAAGAGATACACGGAAGACCGCAGTTATTTTTCACTGTTTGATTGATAAAGTACTAAAAAGAGTTAATGGCTAACATTTCGGTGTACTTATGAGATTTTTATTTGTTTTTTTCTTTTTATATACAATTTCGGAGAAATTTGATATTGATGCTTTGGAACAAATATACAACATACTTCGAACCATTAAGGAAGCATGTTATTAAAGAATTCTTTTAAATTGATACGAAATATTTCCTTATATTCTTTTTAAATTGAAATAAAATAAAATGAAAAAAAAATTGTTATGATATATTACATTTTTTTCCCAGTTCTAGAAAATCTAAAAATATTTCTCGTAGTGTTATATATTATAATAATTTTATATGTTCTTGGGTTACAATTTGGTAGATTAATTGCATAATAATTGCTATATGTGGTAAATCAATAGGACAGCTGCAATTCCTGGCATTGTTAATGTATTAGTGGTAATCTATGTATATATGTATTGGTTTACCCGTATATGTGAAGGATGTGTTATGTTGATTATGAGTTAATTGTCCTTAATCGATGTAACTATTGTATTTAAATGGTAATTTTGAGGTAAACATTTGTAATAAAATATCTTCAAATTGAAATAAGTAATTGGTAAAGGAATAATAAAAAAAAAAACAAAAATATTATTTCCGTAATCAAAAGTAAAAATTGATATGGAGTAATTGAATTCAGGACGTCGCATTATTCTAGCAAGTGAAGGCGGACAATAGGCTGCCCGAATGCTGAATATCTACAACAGTATATTTTTCTGTAATGGTATCAAAATAAACCAGCTGTCGCCTATTAATCTAAGTATTAACAAAATTCATTTAATTCTAGAGATGGGTCGTTCATGAACGAATCGGCTCACTGAGCCGGCTCAGTACACTGACCGAAGTGACACGGTTCACCAAATTGAACTGAGCCGGCTCACGGCTCACTGTATAGTTTCAAGGATACGATTGGTCGGGCGATTAAGAGCAGTGACCGGAGTGATCCGGATCTGGATCGATGTCATGTTGCACTTCGCGTGAACTTGGCTTGTAATGTATTATCATAAAGTGTATTTTGTCATCAATTTGTTGGGTAGTTTATTTGAAACTAATAGGCTTAGTCTGTATTTTCTTATACCCTTTTCACACTAGATCTTTAAGATCGGATGTTTAAGTGAATGGATCTTTAAACGCTAATGTGAAACCGTACGGCCTCGTCTAAACACGACCGATGTTTAAGACAGAGATCTGCGTCTTAAACTTCGCCCGCATTGCCAACTTAATTCCCATTATAAAAAAATACTCCTTGAATTTGTGCTTCTCTTCTTTTATCTATGTTCAGCTGTTATCATTTTATATATCGAGGTTATGAGAAGATTATTTGCGTTATTATTTAAATAAATATAAAAAATAAACTTCTCCTAACCTCGATATACAAAATAATGACAGAATAAATTCAAACGATATGAAATTATGTTGGCAATACATACTAGCTTTACATGGAGATTTCTTCTTCAAATTAAACATCAAGTGTGAAAGCAAACCGATAATAAACATCGATGAAGTTTAAGTTCAATCGTCTTAAAGATCTAGTGTGAAAAGGGCATTACAACCATATTATATAAAAATATTAAAAATATTGCCCAAATCCCAGATGGCCGATTTATAAGGGCAATAAACATCGCCATAAACTTAACACATCTGGTTTAAAATACAGTAGCTACATAAAGTGAATTGTTTGTTTCAAATATGTTAGATAAGAGCCGGGGCTAAGCGACGTTCTACCTACGAACGAACGACCGACCGACCTGTGTCTCGGGATCATGTTTACAGTTCATATATTGCAAGAACCGGCTTTAAGCAAGAGCCGGCTCTAAGCGACGTTCTACCTACGAACGAACGACCGACCGACCTGTGTTTCGGGATCATGTTTACAGTTCATATATTGCAAGAACCGGCTCTAAGCAAGAGCCGGCTCTAAGCGACGTTCTACCTACGAACGAACGTTCGACCAACCTGTTTCTCGGAAACATGTTTCCAGTTCATATAATGCAAGAGCCGGCTCTAAGCGACGTTCTACCTACGAACGAACGACTGACCTGTGTTTCGGAAACATGTTTACTTAACCGGATCCCTGAGCGGGATCAATGAACCGGCTCAACAAACTGAACGACCTTC
This sequence comes from Liopterus haemorrhoidalis, assembly GCA_963971575.1. Taxonomy (NCBI): domain Eukaryota; kingdom Metazoa; phylum Arthropoda; class Insecta; order Coleoptera; family Dytiscidae; genus Liopterus; species Liopterus haemorrhoidalis. The sequence goes on along the minus strand of OZ020615.1, from coordinate 45,531,326 downwards.
ACTGATCCGGTTCCGCAAACTGAGCCGAAATTCCCATCTCTATTTAATACACAACATTATCATCATCGTCATAACTGGTGCGACAGCTCGAGGTGAACCTTGACTTCCTGTTTCCCGATTTCGTGACCATAGCAGTGTTTCTTAACCTTTTTCCATCGATCAGCTGAAGTCAGATAATTTTTCGTGGGCCGATGAATAATAAAATATTTTTTGCGACCCGACAATATAAATATACATATTTTACATTAATTGAACTTTATATGGTTATAATATGTATTTATTCATTATTTATACAGCAAGTCATACATTTTATCGTATTAAGCATAATAATTAATAAACTAAATTAAATAAAAGTGTTTTGTTCAGTGCTGGTCCGCGGACATTCGATTAAGAAACACTGGCCTCTAACCTTATGAGTTCGTTATGCGTAGCATTAGATCACGTTTCTGTCCATAATACTCGTAGCCGCCTTTACCAAGACAACATGTAGTTCATATATTTCTTCCTCGTCACCCATTATTCAAAAACAAACTTTTTCAATAACATCTTATACCCAATTGCATAAAACATTCCTATATCTAGTTTTATTTACAACTTTTTTACTTTAAAACTACATATACATTAGTTACGTGCGTTGTTGAAAACAAATTCATTTTAGTTGTAGCTAAATCGAGTTTTAATTCGTATTCAAGTTTTAAATTGCATTTGACCAAAATAAAATTATCATGAATGAACTGTTTTAGTGGCGGCATACAGTGGTAAAAATATAAGCTTATATTATTGAACCTTAATTATTCTAAAAAATATAATAAATATTTCCTTTTTAACTTCTTTTCATCAGTTAATGGTTATTTACAATTTATTTGATTTTATTCCACTTTTTAAATATAATTTTCCATTAATATAAAACTAAAACCTTAATTTATATTAGTTTCAACAAATATTAAATAAAATAAATTTTAGTTTACAAGTTTTAATTGTTATATCTCGATATTGCAACGTATTTTTTTGTTTTATATCTAGATTTAGCTTATAACTATCATAGTTGTAGGACTTTTGTGCAAACAGGCATTAGTGATTTATAAGTCTTTTCACATTTTTAATAGATTGCTTGCGGCATTTCTTGCCATTTCTATACGTGCTTTATTTACTGTGTACATTTTCACTTAAATAGCTCTATTTCCTCGCTAATGTATTTTACGTAGATCCTGGTCAAAAGTGCCAGAAGATTCGAAGAATTTTACAAATCTGTTCATCTGTACAGACATTTGTATTTTGTTATTGATGACAATAGTAGATTTCTATGTTTTGCAACTCCACAATTCGGACAAATCATTGGTCTTAAAGATGCGTAGTTTTATAGAGACAGAAATACAGATTTCCAGATGTTAGTGAGGGTTCCAATAACATGATTGAATTTTTAGAGGCACATTAACACGTTGTCATAGTCTCATCTTATAAAGTGATCATGGTACCAAGTTCTTTCAAATTTATTTGAATGTTGGGGGAGTTATTATTTTAGTACCGATTTAAAATTTTTCTAACACAGTCACCTTTTACCGACCGCCGACATATGTAAGGGAGGCATTGTGATCATACCGATTTGGACATTTCAAGATTTCGATGGATCACCACGAATTGAGGTCCCTACATAACGTTTTGACTATTTTTAGCATGATGTTGTCGGTCTGTTTGTCCATCCGTCCGTCTGTCTGTCTGTGTACACGTGTAGAGCAAATTCGGCTAAAAGGATTTTTATGAAACTTCATATTTAAGCTTTTGACATCAATGACACGAGTTAATCAACTTTTGGTAAAAATCGGTTGACTAGGGAGTTTACTCGTATCGATTTTAAAATTTTTGCGAATATTTAACAGAAAAATATTTCGCAAAAATCAGCTGTGGCCACCACAGGACCGACCACCATCACAAAGTACTTGTATAAAATACATTCTAGCAGCAGAGTAGAAATAACTTGGCCCAATATTTTCTAAAGATATATTATTTATCATGACCATTGAAACCAGGGCTTCGAACCGGAACTGAACCGAAACCCGAAAAAAACCGTTATTTTTGTCGGAACGAAAACCGGAACTGAACCGAAAAAAAATATCGGTTTATTTCGGTTCAGATAATGTTTATGTGAGTGAATATAAAGTACATTTTATTTAAGATTATTTTTTAAACTGATGAGCAAAAAAAAATCGTATTCTTTTTAACTGATAAGTAAAAAAAATGCGCTTCTATTATTTCAAGAGAAGGGGGGGTTGAACGTCAAGAATCCCACTCCTGGCATCGGCCTTGGTATGATTATTACAAAATAAGGAATAAAATGTTCTTCTAAATTATAGTAGAAATTAAATTTCTAATGCAAATAAAAGCATATACAAATTTATCACTCGGAACTGAACCGAAAACCGAAAAAAACCGTTACTTTCGCCGGAACGAAAACCGGAACCGAACCGATATATTTTTTTTTAATTGAACCGGAACGAAAACCGAAACGAAAAAAATAACGGTTCGAAGCCCTGATTGAAACGTTACATATAAGTATGAAAAAATAGATACTTAGAAAAAAATTTCAAAATATTTTTCTGTTGTTGAATATTCGCAAAAAACTTAAAATTGACACGAGAAACTTCCATTTCTAGTCCACCGATTTTTACCAAAAGTTGATCAACTTGTGCCATTGATCTCAAAAGCTTAAATATGAAGTTTCATAAAAATTCTTTAAGCCGAATTGGCCGACAGACAAACAGACAGACTGACAGACATCATGCTAAAAATAGTCAGAACGTTATGTAGGGACCTCAATTCGTGGAGATCCATCGAAATCTCGAAATGTCAAAATCGGTATGATCACAATACCTCCTTTATATATGTTGGCGGTCGGTAAAAATTTATTTAATAAAAGTTGCTATAAAAGCAATAACTAAAAACTTTTATTTGAAACATTTTTTGATAAATCGAAAAAAATTTCAAAAATTTGTGATGGCGGTCGGTCTTGTGTTGGCCACAGCTGATTTTTTACTTTTAATCTCCTGCTTTAATAAGCAGGAGATTAAGCAAAATAAAATTTTAAAAACCAGAAAAATGTGTAAATTGTGTCAAAAACTAATTATAACTCTTTTTGATGTCATAAATAAAGATCATGTTTATAAAATTTGCAATACTCTCAAAATAATTTATGTGGAAATCCCACATAAATAACAAGGAAATAGAAAGGTCAAATGTTATCCAATCAAAAGTAATTAGAAACTTTGGTAAATCTACAAATTTCTTGTACAAATTTGTTAAATATTGCGTCACTTGGTTGAACCTATTGATTAAAGTAAGCGATTAAGGTAAAATCGTAAACATAACAACTAGTTGCAGCTAATCTCATCAGGAATGTCGAGCGTAGAGGACACTCGCGGCCTTGTTTTCCCCAGTCGTAGTAAAGAGCTTTATCAAGTTAACGGCTAACCCCATCTAACATTCATTGGTTTCATTAAAGTTAAGCGACCAACTCTGTTCAAACTTATGATGGATTTATAACAAGCTAACATGCTATTAATTTATTTAATCCCATTTGGTTTTGCTATTTAAGCTTGTTTTTATCTCAAATTAATACAAAGGTTAGAAAATTATGTTATGAGGTTCCCGAATGGCAGCTTAAAATTTAAATTTATATTGTATAAGACATCGCATAGAGACCGGATGTAAATTATATTGCGGAGTAGATAGAACAAAATTATATATATGTTCCTTTCACCTGCTCGTGGAGCATAGGGCCTCTACGAAGTGCTTCCATCTTACACTATTCCTGGCCAGATGTTTAACCAGAGCCGGCGCAAACGAGCATACGGGCACCACCTCGAAGGGGGCGCTGACATGAGATTCGAAGGAGCACTTAATAAAATTAATGTTAAATGTAATTTGAGAAGTGAGGACCTTTTTTTTAGGTCTTTACTTGAAATTTAGAAGTGAGGACCTTTTTTTAGGTCTTTACTTGAAATTTAGAAGTGAGGACCTTTTTTTTAAGGTCTTTACTTGAAATTTAGAAGTGAGAACCTTTTTTTTAGGTCTTCATTTAAAATTTTAAAGTGAGGACCTTTTCTGATTTAGGGGGGCGCTCAATTCAATCTTGCTTGCGGGTGCCGCATACCCTTGCGCCGGCTCTGTGTTTAACTTTCACCTATTTCTTACCAACATTCTCCGCCCCCTTAGAGGCAGATCGTTTCCATGTCGTCTTGGGACGACATCTTTCTCAGCTTCCTTGCAGATTCCAGTCGATAGCTTCTTTTGTGATGTTAAGGTCTGTTATTCGGAACGTGTGACCGATCTAGTTCCATTTACGACGATGGATTACAAATTGTATTGTCTGTCTGTTTGTTTTTTTGCCAAAATTCTTGGTTAGTTATGACGTGGGTCAAAATATTAGCAGAAGTAATAGTAATAATATTTATTTTGCGAATATGTACGTACACTATATATCAGGGCTTCGAATCGTTATTTTTTTCGTTTCGGTTTTTTTTCCGGTTCAATTAGAAAAAAAATATCAGTTCGGTTCCGGTTTTCGTTCCGGCAAAAACGTTTTTTTTTCGGTTTTCGGTTCTGTTCCGAGTGAAAAATTTTTAAATGCAAATTAGAAATTTATTTTCTACTATAATTTAGAAGAACATTTTATTCCTTATTTTGTAATAATCATACCAGGGCCGCTGCCAGGGGGATTTCTGGGCGTTCACCCCCCCCCCCCCCCGAAATATTAGAAGCGAATTTTGTTTTACTTATCATTTTAAATATTACGATTTTTTCTGCTCATTAGTTTAAAAAATAATCTTAAATAAAATGTATTTTATATTTTGGTTCACTCCCATAAACGTTATTTGAACCGAAATAAACCGATATTTTTTTTTTTCGGTTCAGCTCCGGTTTTCGTTCCGATAAAAATAACGTTTTTTTTCCGTTTTCAGTTATTGGTTCAGTTCCGGTTCGAAACCCTGCTATATATAATACCATGAGTTCAAAAAGTAATTACATAAGGGTTGGCCATGGAAAAATAAAATAATGTCTACTGCAATCTTTATATAATATAAACTTATGACATAAAACAACAGTGATGACAGTTAATTAATTCTAAAGCTTGCAGTGCCGACCGGCGTAGCGTAGTGGTAACACGTGTGCTCTGCGTTGCTAGGGTCTCGGGTTCGAATACCGTTCAGGCATGAAATTTTTCATAAATAAAAATTGTCCTGCCTAATTACCACAGCAGCAACGACCATTAAATTAGAAAAACAAAGCTTACAGTAGACATTATTTCATTTTTCCATAGCCAACCCTATGTAATTACTTTCTGAAGTCATGGTACAAGTAAAAACAAATAAAAATACAATGTTGTACATATAATACATGTACAGCAAAATTTCAACAAAAATTAAAAATAAAGAAAACAGAAATAAACGAAGCAAGTAAGACACAATAACTATAGTAATACATTCTAGTTCATGGCTAAATTAACGGTATATTCCTCTAACTCAGGCCCGTGCAACCTTTTATGTGGGAGGGCCACTTGGAAGTTTTGAGAAATCTTCGCGGGCCACACTACTTTCTATCAAGGATTATGGTGTTCCCTGGGTCTGCTGGGTCCAAAGATATTTTAAATAAGTAACAAAAATAATTTTGATATTTGTAGCTTTATTATATAAAAAGTTATCAAAAACACCTCTTCGGTAAGATACATTGCACAATATTATCAATATTAACCATTTTAAATACACATTTTATATCTCAATTTGCTTTGCTTTTTTTTTCTAATATTCAATTACGCTCCGTGGGCCGCAGGTTGCACGGGCCAGCTCTAATTCATACACACATTTTTATATTAGAGACGTTTAACATTGTTTTTGAATTTATTATTAGATTTTATGCTTTTGATTTTTTCCGGCAGGAAATTAAATTAAGTATAGTAATTAAAATATGTACCTTTGTGGTAACACGATGAATTTTGAGTCTTTGGAACTAAAGTCACTATATTATACAAAGTAGCGCAAGCCTTTGAAGAAGCCGACAGACCCCAAGGTTTGATTGGCAACACTGGTTCCCCTATTAAGCAAACTAAAGCAGCAATTTTTACGTTCTTAAGTTTGCGTCTGCGCTGTCACAACTCTCTTTCTCGCTCTAATTTAATAACCTCCTTTGTCAGCGGTTTGAATATTTAAAGTTAAGTTTCATTTAAATTTATATATTATATCCATTTTATTTAATAAAAATAAAAAAAATAATTGAAATTGTACCACAAGTTTGTTATAGTGCATCTTTGATTAAAAAAATCGTGATTACAATGTTTAAAATAAAATTATTGGTAGTACTAGTTTCTTATTTTTGTATTGTTGGAATCACTGAACATCATTTGTGTTGGCGACATTTTTAGCCCCAGCATGGCCGCCGTTGCGCTACTTTGTATAATATAGTGACTTTATTTGGAACTAGTAGACTTTTATTCTTCCGTCGAATATATGATTGTTTGTCGAGAACAAATATTTCTATTTTTTTTAAATACTCTCTACAGGAATCTCTAAATTTTATAGTGTCCAGTATTCGTATTGCTGATTTTATGTACGAAAAATACGTTTTCAATCGGTTGATTGACCCCAGTGAATTATATTAAATTTTAGAAGAGAATGAAAACAAGAAAAATATAGTGTCCTTAGTGTGTTTTCATCACAATGGTATTTCAGTGATCTTAATCTATAGAGACATGAGCGCAATCTCCGATCGAGACAGTCAATAGTAAACAGCCCAATTTATTTTCGAGTCCGTAGTGAGACCTAGCATCTTTACTTGCTTTGAAATTCCTTGTCCATTGTAAGTTAAGGGGTTCGCGGAATTTATTTTATTTAGGACTGATTTAAATAAATCACAATTTGTTCCATTTATATTTAGGGTTAGTTTATTTCTCTTGATTAAACAGTGCACATTAGCTAATATTCAATGGAACTATGAGGTTAATTCGTTACTCTTTTCACACTTTATAAAAACGCCATTGTCATCTGCAAAGGAGGATATTGTTAAGTTTTTTAGCTTATTAAAATAATTGGGAAGATCATTAGAGTACAGTATGAATAAAGTTGGACCAATGAGTATGTGTAGAACATAGGGCTTCTATTATTTCTGACCGGCATACTCTATTTTTAGCTAAATATTTAATTGTGCCCATTTTTTATTCACTTCCGACATTCTTTTGAATCGACTTCCTCCAAGTTGTTGTTTGGACGTCCTCGTTCTCCACTACTCTTGAGACTTCCAGTTCTATCTCAGCAATGTTGTTACCATTATGTCATAGGATGTGTTATAATCTATCCAGTTCCATTTATATATGCCAATCTCTTTCCATTTATATAGCTTCAATAGTTACGTATTAGGAACAGTGGCGGACTTTCGCAGAGACAAAAAAGACAATTGTCTTCGGCCCGTAATTTTCAAGGGCATGTTTTGGGAGGTAAGGACCTTTTTTTTTGCTCTTCACTTGGATTTGGGAGGTGATGACCTTTTTTTTGCTCTTCAATTGGATTTGGGAGGTGAGGAACTTTTTATTTTGCTCTTCATTTGGATTTGGGAGGTAGGGACCTTTTTTTTTTTGTTCCGTCCCGCATTGCCTTCTTAAGAAAATGATCACCCTACCTTTGAACGTCTCTAGGTTAAGGGCCCGTAAATCAAAAATGGCATGGGCCCGGCGAAGGCTTAATCCGCCATTGATTAGGAATCTTCTCCAGCCAGAATATACGCACAGTTTTATCCAGTGATGGCATCTTAAATTTTCAGGAAGCGGTTCTATAAAGTCATGTGATATCTAGGAACTTATTCTGTATTTTTAAGAGTGAAAACAAATTACTTACTTCCATTTATTAAATAAAAGAAAAAATTTTAAGAGCGTATAATTAATAACCTATAAAATAAATATTACATTTGCAACACTGTAGGGCACGGCGCACGATTTAAAACTGAAGTCAGAGTAATTCATTTATTTTTAATAATTCTAACAACTGGTTCCCTAAGGTTTCAATAATTTTAAGAAACGGTTCGCGCGAACCGTTCCGTACCGGTAGGATGCCATCACTGGTTTTATCTAAGCATGGATTTTTGAACTTACCTTCTTTGCCCCAATACGCTTATCTAGGCATTGGGAATCTATTATTTATTTATTGTTTATGGATTCGTGAAGACTTGTTGGCGGTTTATTAGGTATTTACGGACTTAATTTCACATCGAAAAGTTTTATTTTTGTGTAATGGGAAGATCTGTAGATACTGTGGAACAGGCTGAATGCAGTTGAGGCCTTTTAAATCCTGCTGATGATACTAGAGAAGATGCCTCCATCTTTTGTCACTATACTTCTCAAGTACGCAAATTCTTCAACATCTTTAACAGTCTCGGGTTGCATGTGGATATAGTATTCTGTATGTTAAAATATTTAAAGTTCGATACTCAGCTGCTCACGTTATGTTCTTCGAGAATTAATATTTTGTTAGGAAAACAGGTAACAAGAAAACGGTGGTTAATTAGAGAATATATTGAATATACATTAATAAAAAATGTATACGCAAAATTTGTATAATGGGAATTAATATTGCTCATCTTCAGTGCTTAGAGGTACTAATTTGAAGTTTTAATTAAATTCTTTTCCTCATTGGAATTTTAAATAAAAGTTCATCAGTACCTTAGACGGTTCATTTAAAAGGGACAAAATTTGATTTTTTTGTTACATTGTGTTGGAAAGAAAAATAACAAATAAAAAAGTTAATTACTTATAACAAAATGAAATAGTTAAATATTTAGAATCTGTTATATGGAAATGATGTTTTATGAAATTTCTGATAGATACTTACTGTTCTAATCAGAATAGATATTTCAAACATTTTTAAGGAAATCAAACCTCAGAAATAGAGATATACCTTCGAAACATGGACATTAGCAAAGTGAGGTCTACATTTTATAGTTTTAAAAACACTATATCGATTTTTTAGTCACAAGCAAATGCTTTATAGACACGCATTAAGAATAAAAATATTCATAACCAGCCCAGCAAATAAGAGACAAATGATATATTGAATTATTTTTATTATTTTATTATTTTTATTATTTTGAATTATTATTATGATGTATTATTAAATTTTGTAAGGAAAATGATTAACGTTAACCAACATGGCCTTTTCCCGAGCAGATCTGTTGATACAAACCTGACAATTTATAATGACTTCATTCTCAAGTCGATGGATGATGGAATGCAAGTCGATGCCATTTATACAGATTTCAGTAAAGCATTTGATACAATAGATCACAATATTTTACTATCTAAACTTGCTGTCGAGTCTTGCTTTGACATTCATAGAAGACAGACGTGTTTAAGACGAGCTCCGTTATCAGTAATTAATAAATTACTGATAACGAGTGGATTACTACCAACTAAAATAACTATGCTCATTAATTTTATAAGATTAAAAATACTATTAATTTGAAGTTTCATAATTATAATTAACCAAGAAATTTTATAATTACAATCTTCTAATAATTTACAATCGCTAAATGGCAACACCGGTGTCATTTATTACAAAGTAGTGCAAACCATTATCAAATATGTCACAAACTACCCCCTGTTCAACAACAAACAAATATTTACAATCACCAATAAATAACAACAATAATAGCAATGTTAATAATCTAATAATAAACAATAATAATAAAATAGTGTCAAACAACACCAATAATATGAGTTATGCCAACAAAGTCAAATCAAACCAAACACAAAACACCACATACTACCCAAACAACAAACAAGGAATAATTCTAAACGGATATGCTGAAATACATATCGAAGACTACATTATATCATTAGGAAATATCATAGACCCACAAAAAATATTCGCAGCCTCACGATTATCAAAAAATAGAATATGCATATTTTTAACAGATGAAGAAATAGTGCACAAGCTAATAGATTTAAAACATATCACGGTTACTAACAAGATCATTGAAATTCGTAGACTTACCACCCCCACCACTAAAATCATAATTTCAAATTGTTCTCCTACAATACCTAACATGGTTCTACAAGAAAAATTTGACGAATTTGGCGTAAAGCTAGCATCCCAAATAAACTTTTTACGCATCGGGATTAAAAATGACAAATATAAACACGTACTTAGCTTTAGACGACAGGTCTATATAGTCACTAATCCTAATATAAAATTACCAGAGTTTTTTGAAATTGAACATGAAGATTTTAAGCACAAAATCTTTATAATGGAAGACAACATTAGATGCAATACATGTTACAAACACGGCCATACTGACAGTCAATGTCATCTCAACCGATCACACAGCCTAAACGAGCCAAAGGAACACATAGTCCAAACTAGCCCGCAAAACCACAACATGACACAACAACAGCAATCACCACAACAACAAAAACCACAACAAGCTCTAAAAGATCAAGAACAAGAACATGACATAGCCCAAACCGAAATTCAAAATCAGAAACAACCGCACGAAAAACAAAAACAAGACCAACAACCGTTTATTAAAGAGACAGAAGAGCAACAACAAAATACTAAATACGAATCCAATGTACCAACCACATTTACTCAAGATAACCAGGAATCACAACAACAATTGATCTCAATAAATATAGAGGAGAATAATATTGACCAAAACGTTGTTCAAGCTCTGTCTTCAGAAACAGATGCTTCATTTTCAATTTTTAACCCCGAAGAACTAAAAAAGCTGACACACAGTGAAGCTGAAAAATTCCATCAATACCTTGGAAAATTATTAAATCCCCCATCAACAACCAAGCGACCAGCTACGATTTCTGTAAGTTCAGATGAAAATTCAAATAATGAAAATATTCAACTACAGCCCACACAAATACAGAAAAGACAAAAATATGTATTTCCAATACTACCCAAAATAAAAAAGGAGATAAATGATAACCCCCAAAAATATATTTTATCATACGACCAACTACACAGCTTCATGGAAAACACTCAAGGTCATAACGATATCATATCACTATCAGAAGAGTACACGCCTAACACTAAAAGACTCATAAAAATGCTACAATCTTTATACCCCCTAATTAATAAAAGTAAAATAAAAGCAAAATTCACTAAAATCATAAATAAACTGCGACTATATCAAGATACTGCCTAAATATAATATCTTATTAACTCTTTCAATTAAAAATGAGTTTCAGTCAATTAAATATGACTACCAGAACTTTACCCAGAACCTTCCACAATCTTACCGAAATTCTGTCTCTAGGTGATAACCTCATGACAAAAAAGAATCTCTTACTTGCTAGTAAGCAATATTAAACCATACTTACCCTAGGTAACAATTCTACCATTACTATTATATTTAATTACCAATGTAATTTATCTATTAATGTATTACTACAATACTGTATTACATGTATATATGCACAATATATAAGGTACTAATGGCCTTGCAGTCGATGTACCTAAAATGCTAAATAAAAAAAAAAAAAAAAACTTGCTGTCACTGGCATAAATGGTCGCCTTTTTCAATGGTTCAAGTCTTACTTGAGTGATCGTGAACAGTGTGTCGTAACCAAAGGATTCACTTCAAGATTTGAATAGATTAGTTCTGGAGTTCCATAGGGGTCTCATTTAGGACCTCTGCTTTTTATAATTTTTATAAATGACATTTCTGAGTGTTTTTCAAATTCTAAATTTGTAATGTTTGCTGATGATTTGAAGTTATTTTTAGAAGTTAAAACCACAAATGATTGTATCAGTATGCAACGTGATGTTGACAAATTACAGGAATATTGTTTAAAAAATAAGTTAAAATTAAATTGGTCTAAATGTTTCAAAATTTCATTTACCAGGAACAGAAATGTAATAAATTATAATTATAAGATTCATAATACTCTTATCTCAAATGTTAACGAAATTAGGGATCTAGGTGTTACATTGGATTCTAAATTAATATTCAATGTACATATTAACAATATTGTAAAGAAGGCATATCAGATGTTGGGATTTATAAGGAGAATGAGCGAACCCTTCAAAAATAGTTCTAGTATTCTCTCTTACCTTCACTTTAGTACGTACTCACTTAGAATTTGCCTCAATATGCTGGTCTCCTCAATATTTAACATATATAAATCGTATTGAAAAAATTCTAACTAAATTCCTAAAATATTGCGATTTTAAATTTCCAAATAACAATAACCATTCGTAACTATCTCTAGAGAACAGACGTACTTTACTTGACATGAATTTTCTTTATAATATTCTTAATAATAAAATTGATTGCCCTGAGCTACTTGCCTTGTTAAGTTTTCGTGATCCTGCTTATCCGACCAGAAGTAATGATCTATTTTGTTTACCATTTAATAGGACTAATTATGCTTTTAATTCTCCCATTAATAGAATATGTTTTATGTTCAACAAACTTTCAACTTCCGAATCATTTCCCGACATTTTCGACACGAGTATAAATGTTTTTAAGAAATCTCTAAATAAAATCTTACATTAATTCTCTTATTACATAATTCTGAACTATCTTACATAAATACCTTAAATAAATTATTACATTTTTGATTTATATGGTTTTACAACTTTATCTAAATTGTATACACGAAATTTTTGTATAATATGTAATTGGTTTATATTTTATTGTTTTATGAATTACTGATTCGAATATTTAATTTAATTTTATATGTTTTCTGTGCTACACTATTATTGGGATTCTTCCTGTTGTGTAGCCTATTTTTGTAAATAAATAAATAAGTAAATTATTTCGTACATGTTACCTAGATGCCAGAAATTTTCAGCTCGCGACTAGCGCCCTCTGACATGACCTAACGACTGCTTTTTATTGTAAACTACACCGCCTACGGGCTTTACGTGATCTTTATAGCACGCTCCATAATTTTAATTCCGAACATTATTCCGAAATTGTAAGGAAGGATGAGCGGCTCTAGGGTAATCTCACGATCCCACACCTACAAAGCGAGTGAGCTGACCCTTGCGCTACTGCAACTGCAATACGGTGTGCAAAACACGCTATGATAATGAAAGATAACAAACAAGTAAAGATCGAGGACGAAATACTTAACATCCGTTAGCCACTGGTGGAATAGGTATCTCGTAAAAGATGAGCGACTGATGAAACACTGAACACCTAATAGAGCAAGATGGGTGTAAGTGATGATTTTATTTTAATATGTTTTGGTAACTTTTTGATATTAACGTATCTTGGATGACTCGTAAGTTTAACAGTGTCAAAAAAAAGAGAGATTATGTTTGAGAAAAACACAGCATCCTGGATGGTGTATCCAGGATGCTGGGTTTTTCCTTTCGGTATAGTACATTTCTAAAGTCCCTAGATTAAGAAGGTCGAGCAGTCCAAACAAGTTGTAAAATTTGTGCCCCAGTATTTGATTGGAAATGGGCTGTACATGTTATGCGCCTTAGAGATATTGGCTGGACAAAACCCACACCCACTATGCGCTACTTTCTTTATCTAAGGACTTAAGTACATTATATGCTTTGAAATTTACAATTTTACATTACTTCTTGTTAAGTGGTGTTCTGACAAGTCATATTCAATGAATCATATTTTATAATTCTTAGAAACTGAGTACGCAATAACCGTGAGAACACTGAACAGCAGTTTCATAAGTTCATAAAAAGAGAAAAGGAGTTCAACTTATAGTCCTCTGTTATGATCATCGGAAAATTATATCAAAATGAACAGTGAGAACATGTTATTCATTTATCAATGAATAGTGAAGTAATTATTCGGACATTCTATGAATAGATTTGACATAAATTTTTTCCAAAATGTGTTTTATATGACACGATGACCAGATAGAGACATTTTGGAAAATCAGCAATAAATTCACAACGATACGAATTATTATTATTATTTTTTAGCACTAACAAGGCACTTACAGTAATTCAGGCAATTAGTTGCCGTGATACCAATATTAATTTTGCCATTTCTAAAAATGAAACGGTTAGTATGTTAGTTTTAGTATGATTTCTAAATATGAACATGTGAACAAATTCCGTGTCATTTTCATTTCTTAAAAAATGAATCATTGGAAATGATGAATTTAAATTAACTTAAATTAAAAGAACTCCGCGTTATGTGTTTATTTATGCATTCAATACGTTACAATCATTACAACAAATTACATGGTATCAATAATTAAATTTTAATATCCTTGAAATATTTAGTTAACATACTACGTAATTATTAATACAGCAAAATATATCTATCACGTAAAACTGTGGAACATAAATTTGCAAATACGTGACAATTGACAATTTGGCTTCCAAAATGTAATTATGTCCATTCGTACAGTTATATTCATTTTTTTATCCTGATATCAACATAATCATTTTAGTTCCATTAATCATATTACAAAAGAAAATTGTTACATAAAAAGGAGATGGTAATTCATTTAGGAAATCATCTATTTTTGATGTTTTGTGTGAAACAACACATTTAAATAATGAGGGTATTAACTGGGTATAATAAGAATCACTTTTCGTACAAGTCAATTAACCTTTTGCGCTCCGACGTTTTTGTAATCGACCAGCCTCATCATCAGTATTATTTGATCCTGTATTGGACATATCAATCAATCAATTGGCTTTTACAACCCTTAGAGGGTTTTTGCCGCCTACACAAACTTCGTCCATCTTCCGCGGTCACGCACTAATCTTATATTCAATATAGCACCAATTATGGGCATCGATTCTTTGCAGATCTTTGTGCTCATCTTATTAGATATCTTCCTCTTGGTCTATTTGTACTGGCATTTTGTTGGGCATTCTGATCCAATCCAATGTATTCTGGTACTTTTTATGTAGCCAATCACATCCGGTTCATTATAAAGGTTGTGCAGCTCATTTGATTCTCCATATTCCATCCTCTTGGCCAGGATCGAAAATTTTTCGTTGAATCTTGCGTGCAAAGATTCTCAGCCGTCATTCTTGTTCTTGTGTAACTATCCAGGATTCACTTCCATATGTGAGTATGGGTCGAAAAAGGGTCTTATATAATCTAATTTTTGTGTGCCGGGATAGCAAGTATGATCTGAGTAGACTGTTAAGAGCATAGTAGGCATTGTTTGCTGAAAGGATTCTTACAGTTATTTCTTCCGTGATGTTGCTGTTGCTGTTCACGGTTCTTGCGAGATATTTAAAGTGTGTTACGGATTCTATTTGTAGTTCTGCGATTGCTGGTGGGCATTCGTTTTGAGGTGTTCTCAATGCTCTGAGGTACTTTGTCTTTTCACAACACTTCTGCTTCTGCTGTTTCCTTTAGTGAGTTATCCGATTCGACAACGTTTCTTTTAGATGTCCTTATTATGAGTAGATCATCTGCATAGCCCAGTATTTGGTTTCGGTTTCTAAATACGTAGTAGTGTTGGATCGGATTTTTTCTCATGATGGTGTCAAGCACCATGTGGAAGAGGTGAGAGTGCGTCTCCTTGTCTTAGGCCAATATTACTGGAAATGATATCAGTCTTGCATGACCATATTGTAATTTTGTAGGTGCGAATTATTGATTCCATGGTCAGAAGGGGTGTCTGATAATGTCATATGCCGTTTTGAACTCTACCGAATATCTTATGCAAATTAATTCCGTACTCATATGCCTTTTCCATTAACTGTTGAAAAAAGAAGATTTGATCTGTGGTTGATTTGCCCGCTAGAAATCCCGCTTGGTACTGACCCATACCTTTTTCTGCATATGGTTGTACATATGCCTCATTTAAATTGTTTGACCACTGTAGTGAGATTCTTTGGTCCACTGTATTCTGCAACTTTTACAATGTCCTCTGAATATCTTAAGCTTATTCTTCATTATACAGTTTTTGCCTTGTTTAACTTGGCAATTTTCCTATTAGTTTCTTTTGTTTGTATATCTTTTTTTTATTAATGTGGTTTAAATTTTATGACAGAAGTTTTTACTGAAATTAAATTAATTTTTTTAATGCCTAGCATGAACTTTTCTAGTTATAAATCAAATGTTATATTTATGTCATGTGATATTAGTTCATAAATGTACAATAAATGTCAAGAACAGTATTGTAATTACGGTAATAAATTTTAAAAATAAACATTATCATAAATGCACATCCGGATTTACAATATAATTGATGTGTCTGTTTTACGAAATTGCATTGTGTTTAAATAATGCTTTTTATCCATATTCAAGAACAAAGAAAAGAGTCAATTCATCTACGAGGGTTGCTTGTCAGTCAGGATGTCTGCCTTATTTCCTTCCGAAGGTTTCTTCATACTTTCCGGTGGCCTAGAAATTTAAAATTTAGTTTTGGGTTTCCTTAGCACCTGAGACTGATGTGAAAAATCCTAAACCCAGTGGCAGCTGAGGCAGGGTGGCGCTGGGACAGTACCTCCTAAAAAAATTTAATAAAAAAAACTGAATTTAAAATCTTATTTATACTTTAAAATTGTATTAAATTAGCTAAATATATCTGCATATATTTATTTTTATTATTTGTTTCAAAGATTTTTCATATGTATTGGACACTACCTCGGAGTTTCCCGATACGCAGCGATTTCTAATGTATTTATCTACGCAAGTAATAAAAATGAACTGGAAAGGCAACAGCGGCAAGATTTAGTGTGTATAAATTAGTGTATTTCGGCCAGTGTCCTTAGCTTTGCTCGTTTGTTTAGATTTGTGATAAGTACTCACACGTAAAACTGGATACAGTGCCTTATATTAAAACTAACGTGCTTAACTATGAAACTAAATTATTAATACAAAATATTGATCCTTATTGGCCAAAATTGAATATTTCACAATCGAACAAAAATGAAAATGAAGAGATCAATAAAAAACAATGGTAATTATTTAGAATGTGGCACACAAAGCTACAATTTTCTTAAAGACCGATAATTGAGCTATCTGTAGCTCGGAGTATAATAAAAATATATATATATAATAAAAAATATTTCACTTTCAAGTCGTATTCAAGTATGATTCGAAAATATTTTTAATTATTTTTATTTTTATTAAGGTCAACTTTGTTCATCAAATTTTAATACTTATACATCGCGTTTTCGAGAAAAATTACGTACAAAACGTTTTAATGTAAACGTAATATTAAGACAAATATCAATCTATGGATGGTAGCGCGACGTACAGCGTACTTAGGTACCCACGCAATATCCATACATTTGAATAAATACTATATATTTGCTTATGTCTTTGATTGCTCGATGACGGCATTCTCATTATTAAAAAAATCCGATTGAATATATCTTGGTTGTATACGTTAAGTACGAGATTGATATGTTATATGTTAGTTTATAATCCGATTCAGGTAATATTTTAATCATATTTTATCCAGGACAATGAAAAACAGTGTTCAGTGAAATTGTCACACATGAATGTGTAGTAACTTTAGTATTGATTAAACGTTTATGTTCTTTTCTATGTCTCTTTTTGTTATAATAAGCCAAGTTTCTTGTATCAAAATTTAGACATATGTCTACTAGTGTCTAGACGAAGATTCATGTTCGAGATGTCTTAAATGATATATGAATAAACAGAAATGAAATATGCAATGCCTATTTCAATTTACTAAACCTAGATTTAAATCTCTTGCATTCGAAGTATGTCTCCAAACAGATTTGGAATGTTTGGAATTATACTCCAAATATGCTTCTCAGATATTCAGATGATTTACCAAAGTTATTTATTAAACCTTATATATCTTTTAAGAAACAAAAGAAATTTAATACCCGTTTTAATTTCTTTTTTGATATTTGGGATTTATATTTGCAATACTACCATCTGTGCTGGATATAAGTCTCACAGATAAAAAAAAAATTGGCATTTTAGACTGGATTACAGTCTCTGTCCATATTATTAGAAGCACTGTACTTTTTTACAATTTATAACACATCTACTATTATTATTGCTCAGGAGTAGCAATCCGAACACTTATCCATGACTATTACGCACCCAGTTTAAATATAGTACCAAGAGATTATTGTTATAGTCAGTGCCGTAACTAGGCAGGGCAACAGGGGAACATGCCCAGGGCCCAGCTCGAAGGGGGGCCCCGATAGGAAAATATTGCATAATAATTGTATTTGACATCACTTGAATTTGAGAAGTGATGACCTTTTTGTGTTTAGGACATCACTTGTATTATATAGTGTTTAGGGGGACCCAATTACAAAATCTTGCCCAGGGCCCGAAAAAAGCTAGTTGCGGCCCAGGTTAGAGTGCAGGTTCGAGTCGATCGAATTATGTTAGGAAACTTTGTTCTATAGAAGTTATTTGTTTATGATGTATTTACGACACTAACAATGATAGTCGGATTTAAATCCGACAGAAAGTATGTGGGGACTGATTTAGAGAGTAGTGGCAAAGGAACCAAAAACTTATCTGACTGATAAAATTATTTTTACCTGGAATCATCGTATTTGCAGGGAACAGTACAAGCATGCATTGATTTTATGCCAAGAGGAATCAAAACTGCCAAAGGAGGCTTAATTAAATTCAAAAAAGATGAGTAATTTTCTTTGCCTTTGACAAAATAAATACAGTAGGACCTCCATTTATCGAACTTTCGTTCATCGAAATTCCCTGTATATTCTCGTTAGTCCCTAGATTATATAAGAAAAATGTTTAAAAAACCTATACATCGGACTTTTTTGTCGTATTGGCAGCAATTCGTCGTGGTCTTCAATTTTTTGATGATTCTGACGATTTCTATCAGGAAATTTCATTAAAATGTAATCAACAAGACAGTAGGATTTAATTAAATAAATGTAAATAATGTCCATGTATGTAATATATATATTTTTTTAAATTCCCAGTATTTTTTCGTGACCATGTTTTGTAACCACAATTTGGTTCATATTCACATGTTTATACGAATGAACAATTTTAGATATGTACTAGAAAAAGTTTTATACATCAAAGTTGTATGTATATCCGAATTTTTCTTACGGAACTATACACTTCGATATATAGAGGTCCTACTGTAAATACATCAATGTTCATAGATATTAAGTGTTACCTTTTTGGAATGCTAAATTAATATTAGTTTTTCTCTTTTCTCCCAATCTGAATTCTATTCAAACATCGATGCGTTTAATAATACGGCCAGGAACTGTACATGCAAGTCGATATATATTGTCATATGGCTAAATATGTATAATTTCATACACGGCAAATAACGTGTTAAAACCTTTTGTTTAGTTAATGGTTGATTAGAAAAAACAACGTTAAACTTTTCTTATAACTTTTTATTTCTATGTAACTTATTAAAACAAAATTACTTCCAACTTAATAACTTTTTCACAACTTCTTTGATCGTTTTAATTCATTTAATACTTGCTTCATCATCATAACTACAAAAATATTACCATCAATCTTTCTCCCTTTTCTTTTCTCTGACTACACAATTCATTATTGCCACAATCTTTTTATAAACCTTTTCATTCTTCAACATACTCAATCTGAGAAGAGGAAATTTATATTCTGCGAAAAGGAATACGTTGTACAGATCTAAATGTTGTGGTTTGGCAATTAAACCAAGAGATGGCAGCCAGAATTCTATCCATTCACCATTTTGGCTTCATTCCATGTTTTCCTATTTAAATCAATACAGAAACCATGCGGCAGAGATAGCGGAATTAAGTATGGGCGTCACATGTGGGGTGGAACAGGTTGAGCAATTACGCTTTATTGCAAAACTTAACTGCGTATTTTAAGAACCTTGTTGTTCATAGGACTACATCGTTCACTATATTAGAATAACAATGGCAGTGATACAAAAACATATAGATTTAGATAATTATAGATAAGATAAATTTAGATTCTACATTTGCAGTACACCTGCATGCAGAAACAATCAGTATAAAATTATTATGCAAAAACAAGGAAGTAATAAGTTAAGATCTGCGTTTTAAATTGTTTATTAATACAAAAAGAGCCGCATTTTGGCCGCAGATATTATGTCTCGCATTTAATTCGAAACATACTAAGTCACCCAAATTCTCCAGCAGACTCGATTCTTGGCAAGTGAACTCATTTCTCTAAATGATTATCCGCTCTCCTCTAAGACCGCTTCGTCTCCAGTTTTTTTGTCTCAGTTACAAGACATGGGGTGCAGACTGCACTATTATACTGCGTTTATACCGTTCTCTTGCGCTCAAAGCTAGATTATGGATGTCTAGCTAATGGGTCTCCAAAATATACGAATTATTGACACTGTACATCACACTGGGGTTAGCTTGGCCACCGAGCTCAAAAGGTTCGCCATCACTGGTCTAGTCCAGTGTTACTCAACAGGTGGTCAGCGGACCACTGGTGGTCCTTGGAAAAATTTTAGTGGTCCGTGAAAGGATTATAAATTATTATTTTTGAGATTTTTTGCTAATTTTTTTTATGATTTTTTGTTTTTTTTCTGTCTATTTTGTTTATTTTTCAGTGATTTTTTATTACTAAGATATATGTAGAGTTTACATATACAGTTTTTTTATTAGTACATTTATTATTAGGGGTCCGCAGTAGAAAATTAAATATTTTACTGGTCCGGGGTAGAAAATTAAATATTTTACTGGTCCAAGGTAGAAAATTTAATATTTTACTGGTCCGCGATATGTTTTCAGTTGAGAAACACTGGTCTAGTCCATACTGTTTCAGCATAGACGCTACCGCGTCCGCTTGTTGAACTCACATTAACTAAATTTGATACAGATATCTTACTTATTCATCTTGATATTGTGAGGTGTTATATATTTCTTTAATTAAATTACCATTTTGGAATAATATTATTTCTGTGATGAACAAAAATAAATTTTCGGGAAATATGTGTATATATTTTCATTCAAGAATGTTGTTCTGTAATTTTTTAGTAATAATGATGATCAGTTTTTTGAAAATATTATGTTAATTTCTTTTTTTGGCAGACAATTTTAGGGCTTCGCTTTGACCTGAACTCCGAAGCTTGTGCCCCTGTTGCCCTTGTCTAGTTACGGCACTGGTCCTAGTTATCTGAATTGTTTGATCTCCACGTGTATGTCCCTTTGTGATGTCATTGCCCTATATTGGATAGGGTGACCACCTGTCACCTTACCTAAGCCCGGAGATCAGTGGCGTACGCAGGATGCTGTCTTGGGAAGGGGATAAAAAAGAAGCTCGAAATAAGTATTGGGCAAAAATAAAAAAACTCAAACTAATTGATAAGCAAAACGTAACCCGGAGAAATTATAACAAAACCTGGAGATAGGGTATTGAAACCTAGTCTATAATTAATCTATAATTAGTCTATAATTAAAAAAACGTACTTAAAAATATTTTAATTTTCTTTTAGTATTAGGTCGTCAAGGATGAAATTTGTAGTAAAAAAAGGAAAGTTGGTTGATAACTTACAAATATAAGGAATTATTTTATTCATCAAAGTATGCATCCATATTGTCTATACACTTTTGCCATTTAAGTGGCAGGTTGTTCAGTCCGGTGGTATATAACCCTGGCGGACGAGAATCAATGAATTCCTGGAAGACCAGTTTTACAGCATTGTCAGCATTAAACTGTTTACCTATTAAAAAGTTGTCCAAATTGCGGAAGAAGTGGTAGTCAGTGGGGGCTAGGTCTGGTGAATATGGAGGATGATGAATAAATTCCAATTCCAATTCCGGTAGTTTTGCCACAGTTATTTGTGTAATGTGTGGTCCAGCTTTATCATGCAATAAGATATGAGTCGATCTGTTGACCAACCTAAGCTGTTTTTCTTTAAATTTTTGCATCATTTCGTCCAGTTGGTTACCGTATATTTCTGCTGTGAGTTGAGCCAGGTTTTTTTTTTTTGTTTTTAAGTTTCCTGTACGAAATTTGGCAAACCAATTTGATATTGTCTGCTGCGTAGTAACACTATAGCCAAATACGCTATTAATGTTTCACGCGTTCTGCGATGCCGTAGTTCCACGTAAGAACTCGAACTTCCTTAGTGCAAATTTCCGACTGTTCCATTTTCAACAAAATTAATTTTTAAAAAAGGTTTTTGATATTTTTTAGAGCATACAATGATTTCTTTAAACTGGCGAGATGTGTAACTTACCAACAAAAAAAAAAAAAAACAGAACGGTAAAATATTAAGCCAATGTCAAATAATAATCTGTTAAAGTTGGAAATATTATTAACAACAAATTTCATCCTTGACGACCTGATACATAATATATAGATGCATTGTAAACAAGAAACACCATTCAATTTACAAAATGACTACTTTTGGTTGTTAAACAGTGCTTGAGACTCTGCGGCTAATCGTCAATAGAATTACGAAGGGTTTCTTGAAAAGATTTCATGAAAAAATTTCAAATATTTTCAATCGCCAGAACGACATAATGTATGCTGCAAGTTCATGAGAAGCTTGTAAGAAAACGCGTATGAACCAGAGGGGCCAATGACCTGCTTCAGTTTTGAGGCGGGAGCTATGATGCTACGAATAAGCTTCATTTTTACGAAAAAGGGGTAAAACCGTCCGTCAAAATCTACTAGAAAATCGCGTTGAAGTCAATAGTTACAGAACTGCCCAACTTACTTCGTTGGTTACCACTGGAGCTTTCAGCAAGATTCAGCACGAATCCATAATGTGAAAACTGCGCAACAGTGGCTTGAAAGCAATGTACCGGACTATATTCCTCCTGATTGGCCGCTTATGACCTCAACCCCCTTGACTACAAATTTTTTGTCTGTGCTTCAGGACATAGCTTGCTAGAAGAGACACCATCGTTAATCTGAAGTGCTTCCTGGCGAGAAGTGCAGAAACCCTTCGTAATTCTATGTACGTGGGGCCGCAGAGACTTAAGTGTTGTTTAACGGCCAGAAGTGGTTATTTTGAAAACTGATTGGTATTTTTTGTTTAAGATACATGTATTATGTAATAAGAATAGTAAAAAATAAGAAAGAAAACTGAAATATCTTTAAGCATCTTGTGGAGTTTTACTGAAAACTTTGTAACAATATTTATGGCCAGACTAGGTATTTAATTATACATTTATACACGCCATTATTAGTTACTATATAAATTATGGTTAGCGTCACACGTAAGTGAAGCTGGTTAGACAATAACGTTTTATTGGAAAACTTACTGCATCAGCACAAATTAATCATTATCGAAGTTATCTTCTTGTTGGTTTCGAGCGCTTTATAATGCAGCATGTTTACCTATGAATGGTTTATTCTACAGAAAACTTAGAACAAAGGAAGGAAAACTTTTCGTTTTTCCACATTGACAATGTATAGATGGGGAAGTGCAAAAAGTTTAGTTTAAAAAGATTTTCTTTATAGTTTTTACCTCACGACTAAAGATAAATATGTTATTTTTGAAAAAGTGTAATTATTTTAAACACATATAGGCTATTCTAAACGTTTAAGCGGAATTTTAATTTTCTTGATTTGTCATGAGCTAACTTTTTAAAGTTTGAAGTGGACTTTTGCTAAACAAAATAATCAAAAGCCTCACTTAACCGGCAAAAGTTAGTACAAATCAAAATGTAGTTCCGCTTAAACCAAAGAAACAGGTTATATATCAAAGTCGCTGGTTTCATAAGAAAAATTCAATAAACAGGAACTTCGATTTATACGAAGGTTGTCCGTAAAATAAGGTCCCCAAGACGCTGGTGTCGCGAGGAACGCTTTACCGCAAGATCTGGCAACACTAGCGTGTAGCTTGATTCTCCACCTACAAATCCCCACCACTCCGAGCTGTCTGCGACGCTTAATCATGGTTTGGTAGCCGTTTGCGATGGAGCTTCTACTCGCCGCTACAACCAGGTGTGAGTTACGTTCTGTGATTCGTTTTTTGTGTGCTAAGGACACTACGCCTATAGAAATGTATCGACAGTTATGTGAAGTGTATGGAAAACAGTGTATGGACATCAAAAACGTGCGAAAATGGTGCAGAGAGTTCAAAAACGGACGTACAGACGTCCATGATGAACTGCTTGCCGGACGGCTATCAGTTTCGGACGAAAGGATTGCAAAAGTGGAGAGGGTATTGCCCGGACCTAGCACCAAGTGATTATCATCTCTTTTCTGCGTTGAAGTCACTCCTGGGTGGGACGAATTTCAGGACCAACGAGTTGAAAGAAGAGATCGTACGCTACATGCGCGCCTCGGCGGGAGAGTTCTATGACACAGGTTTACGAAAAATGCTACACAGCATGCAAAAATGCATCGATCGCAACGGGGATTATGTAGAAAAATATTAGAAAGTCCAGCCTTTCCAACAATGTATAACGTATTGCAAACAAACGTGTTTTTCTTTGTGAAAAAAAGAAGACCTTATTTTACGGACAACCCTCGTAGAAATAAACTTTTAACTAAAAATTACATATGTATTTGTGAATATACCAAAAATGCTTATTCTTATAAACTTAAGTTAATATAAACCAAATTATGATAAATAAACACAATTTACGAAATAAAATAAAGGCGTTTATTTAAAAAATGTATTATACAAAATGCATACCTTAGCAATTCATTATGTATGCATACATTATTTGCGGTTTAAAAAAATTCTTATATTGCTAAACACAACATTTTGATGATATTTCTTCATAAAACTGTTCGCACTTATGAAGCCCGTGAAATGCATCGTTAGAAACATTTTCAAAAAAAAAAGACCACCAGTTTGATACAAGCACGGAAAAAATCGATATATAGATTTTTTTCGATATACATTTTTCTTATGTAATGATTAAAGGGACTAACGAGAATATATCCGGAAGTTCGATCTATGGAGGTTCTACTGTTTACTACAAGTTGTCTAGCATCAGATCAATCACAAGTCCTTCATTTTTATCTGTTAAGCATCAGGTCTTTAAATATATTTTTTGTACCAACTAGATCTTCTGAGATACAAGGGTTGCCTTTTATATTTCGGGATTTCAGATCAAAAACAATTATTTATCAACAAAAGTGGCTTTATTGTTTTTCAAAATATTCTCCATGAAGATCAGTACACTTTTGTATGCATTTGAATCAATTTTCCACTCCGATTGAAACATTTTCCGCTCTGATTGTCAAATAATGTTGGATCCAACGCGAACAAATCTTTTTTATTTATTTATTTATTAATTTCAAGAATTACAAGCAATAAGCCTAAATAGCTCAATATAATACAAATAAATTATACATACTTAAACAACACAGTACAGAATTAAATTTTACGATACATTAACTAACTGAGTTACTCCATTTTTAAAAACATTAAACGATGAATTAAATATATCAACATTATTGCAATTGATGTAATTGAACAATTTAGATAACCTATTAGTAGAAGTATTGCATGCGTAGTTGGTTGAATGTTGCTGTTCTTGCAATAAATTGAGGTTCCTCGTTGTGCTATAGGAGCTCTCAGCTGGAAGCTTGAAAGGATGTCAGGTGCATAAGTTACTCCATTAAGTATTTTGTACAACAAACAGAGATTGCATATATTTCGTCGGTATATTAGTGGCATGATATTCAGCGTAGCATATCTCTCTTCCCGATTCATGTCACCATATGGAATGCACAGTTTGAAAAGAGCGTATTTACTAAACTTACTTTGAACGCGCTCTAGCGTTTCAAAAAAAGTAACTTGCTGAGGGGACCATATAGACCATTTTGACGGCGAAATGGTCATTCAATAATGTATGTATGCTGGTCCCACTAATGCCCAAGGATACCTCAATCTCACGATAAGTCACATGACGATCTTGCACTATCAGTTCACGGTTAGCATCAATTTTTTCCGGAACAACAACCGATTTTGGACGACCTTACGAAATTCGTCCTTAAGCAAACTACGGCCACGATTGAAGTCTGCAAACCATCGATAAACAATAGTCCTTGATTGTTCTTCATCGCCAAAAGTCGAATTAAGTTCATCGATGCACTGTTGTTGAGTTAATCCACGTCGAAAGTTGTGAACAATAATTGCTCGAAAATGTTCACGATTTAATTTAATTTTTAGTCGAGATGAATTTTTCAAGTTACTGTAAACAACACAAATAGCGCTCGTACGTCAAAACATTCTTGGTACGTATACCATCAAAATTGTCAAACTTTATGATAGAAGCATCAGTTGCCAGATGGCAGCACTAGTTTAGCACAATCCCGAAATATAAGAGACAACCCTCGTAGTTCTAGCGAAGAGGTAGCGACCCTGCTTCTCGTGCTAAATGTCCTGGGTTTGAATCCTTGTCAAGGCATGGATATTTGTATTCGTCCTTATTACCTCATCCTCATTTAAATAATTAAAAAAAGCATGACATCATAAATTTATCACCGTTCCAAACCCGGATTAGGTCACTGTGGTAGTTGTAGACTTGAAACTTCACTCTTCGAAGTGAAAAGCCGATTCTCAATATTAAGCAGCAGTACGGTAGTGAATACTACGGCTCGTTTATGGACTGAAGAATCGTTTGCAAGATATTAACACTGGTCAACGTATGTTCAATTTCCTTCCTCAGGATTTTCCTTCCTGGATCATTTTATCCTTCATATCGTATCCTGTCCACTAGAATCGTCTATCTCATTTCTTATGTGATATTTGACTTTGACTACATTTTATATATTGTTTTATTTCATAATAGTTTATCTTGCTACCAACTTATGTCATAAATATCTCTTTAGTGTGATATACTTAGTTATATTTATACATTCAAATAATAGGTGCCAATTTCACGCTAGTAAAATGTACATACCTACATACATGCATACATACATGCATGCATACTACATAGAATAATTGTTAGCTTACACATACATATAGTGCGGATTATCGTTGTTGTGCAGCATCACTTGTTACTCTGGTTGCTCTGTTTGGTTTAATGGCAATTGTGCTACTATTTGTGTTGTAATGAAGCTGAAAACCTTTTCAAAAAAATCATTCACCTGGTCTGTTTCAAAACTGTTTTCATCATTATTATTTTTAGCGTTATTAGGTCCTAATATTGGAGATACGTAGCTCTTAAATTGTTTCACTGTTGTCGCTCGTTAGTTACTTTAAATCTGAGCCGTGCTACATTTTTACGATGTCCTCTATTCAGGTCGTAATAGGTTCTCCGGGATCAGGTTTACTAGCTGTAGGCCTTCAGTTGGTAGTGCTCTTTGCCCATTGGCCAATATCTTTTTATTAATTAGCTAAACATAAATAAATAATTAAATCTCATAGACGTATACAACCAAATAAACTTGCACGGACAAATAGGAAACAATTGAATCAGTCTGTTCAATAATTGAACAGACGCACGATTATTGTAAGGATCTCTGAAGACACCAATTAGAGTGCGATTGAATTATCTACGCATCAAGTCGCCTGCTCCGGATGTCCTGACCAAAAACATATATATTTGACGATACATTCCTCATTTCAAAATAGAGAACTTGGCCCCAACCAAAATGGGTGTCTTCGCAATTCTCTACATAACTTAATCGGACTCTATCAAAGATATCACATACTAAACTAAATAAAATATTAAAAATTAGTTGCAAAAAATCACATTAAAAATCAAAATTCTCTCAGAAATAAAATTCTATACATGAAAAATAAAAATAAAATAAAAACAAGAAATAACTCCTTGAAAGTCACCAAAGTCCTGCATTCCTCTCCTTCAAATAACAAACAAGGGAAACAAAAAAGTGTACTTTTTACATCACAACCACAAAGCCACGTATTTTTACTATAAATGCCGTGTTTAAATGTTCTATTAGAGGTAGGTTTTTTACTGGAGATGGATTGCATTATGTTTAAATTCGGAGTAGATCCTACAAGTCTTTTTATTTCAGAGTTATTGGTGGAAGATCAACTAAAAAGGTCTTTGTTATCAAACTTTACAAAAAAATAATGTTTACGAAAATAAAAACGGTGTTTGTTTATTATGAGAGACCGTGAACTAATACTGCGATGAGTTGAAATACAATAGCAAACCCTTATGTAATTACTTTTTTTTTAAATTTAATGGCCTTTGCTGCTGTGGCAATTAGCCAGGACAATTTTTATTTGAGAAAATTTCATGCCTGAACGTGATTCGAACCCGAGACGTTCGCAACGCAGAGCACATAATTACTTTTTGTACTCATGGTACTTTATTTACACACAACTGTCAATACACTTTCATGACAACCATATGTCAATTTTGACAATTACATCGTGTTTTCACTTTTGTAAAAACTAACTAAGAGGAAATTTTGATTTCAATAGATTGCACCTTTGAAATGTGTCATGTTGGTATTAAATAATGGTAAAAATGTCAATTTGATGTATGTCATAATAAAAAATGATATCTTAATTATAATGATCATAACTAACAAATCTGAAGTCTGGTTTACAGTTGAAGAAAATTTTTTAAACGACACTTAATGTCAGGTATACACTATAAAAGTAACCAAAATAACTATATCTTGTTTGTCCCTACAAACAGCATATATTAAAACATTTCTAACAGTGTTAACACACATGCACACGTTAACTAGAGCGTTAGCTAGATTACTAAGTTTGCAGCAGAAGTTGAAACTCGTTAGGTTGCATATTTATTGCCACAAGAGCTCTTACTCTTATGGCAATAGCCTTTATCTACGGAGTGATTATTTAATGGCGAGACGACGTCACTGGAAGTTTTAATAATTTGCCGTTTCATACACATCGTAGCAGGCGATTATGCGCGCATGCGCATCAAGGTTATTATATATCTTCAAGGTTATTATAGTCATAGTATTCACCAGTATTTCTGCTAGGAGGCACGTAAAATTCGGTGACGTCGTCTCGCCATTAAATAATCACTCTGTATATTGGCGGCTCGATGATGCGCAGGTTTTCAATGTAAGCAGTGTGTTGGTGCTGTGTTGCATTCTGAATGCAAATTAGCTTGCTAGCGTACATTACAAGAAATTTAAGAGAATGCGCTCGTGTTTTTGGTAAACCATATATTGCGTTGATTATTATTACAAAAATTTTATTTATTTATTTTTTTATTTTTTGGTTGTGCCAATTCAAAAGCCGCCACTGGAACTGTGACAAAATGATATATCCTAACATCTATCAAAATATTTGTAACGTTTCCGGTAACAACATGCGTCACTGAAAGGTCACTTTCAACGTTACGCCTTTTAAAAACCTATTTAAGATCTGCTATGACATAATTTCGATTGAATGGACTGCCTTTGCTACATATACATACATAGCGAGATTAATGTATCCACGACCGAAGTTCTTTGGTCATTGAAGTTCAGGAGCTTTGTAAAAAGAAAAGAAAATTATATTTTATTTTTCCTACTGAATATCACCTAGTGAATTTTATTTTTCATTTAAAGTATGTTTATTCAATCAATCCAGCGCTCCCACATAATTAGATATTTTGTTCGCTAATGTCCTCTTATAATATGTGTCTTAGATTTTCAAATGCTGCCTATCTGAAACCAATTCTTCTGGTAAACTCTAAAATCTTACTCATAACGACCGATCATAACACAAGCCTAACCGCTCCATTAGACTGGCCCAATTTATTTATTTTTTTAATACCTTGGTCTCACCCCTGGCTATTGTGAGGTGAAATGAAAAAATGCTCTGTGCAAAATAACAGCAAAATAGAAAAATATTTAGTAGTGCCACAAGACGTTTTAATTATAAGCATGTATTAATAATGTACAATTTTTGAAATTAAATGTATTATTAGTGTTTCTTTTCTTTCGCAGAGTAATGATTAGTTTAAAAATTGTAGTAGTAATAATTATATAGCGTTATTAACTATATAAAGTGCATTATAAGTTTCTTTATAATCCTATTACCTATGGTATTATAGGGTGTTTACAAAGGACAAATAAACCTGAGGAGTGTTAGTGTCTGGTGGAGGTAACTCTAAGCTTTTGGGAGTCCCGAAATTAACGGCAGGCACAGGTGCTAAAATGGCAGAAGCGGTTATTGAATGTCTTCGGGATTGGAATATCTGATGACAGTGTAAAGGCTATGTGTTTCGACACCACGCATGTGTGATAATAGAAACATAACTAAATAGAGGTCTTCTTGCTATTGCTTGCAGGCATCATGTCAATGAAATAATTGTGTCTAACGTATTTGAAAAGTGTTTTGGTGTTTCATCCGGACCAGAAATTCAAATATTCAAGCGTTTCCGTGATTCATGGAAACAGATCAATACTTCAACATATGAAGCACCCAATAGAAATGTTTCTTGGAGAGAAGATGTGATTATTATTTGCCAAGATCAGTTGAAGTGTCGTCATCCTCGCGCAGATTACAAAGAATTTTTACAACTATCACTTGCTTATCAAACAACTATCACCGTCAAAGAGCCTGGAGCAGTGCATCTTTGGATGTCTAAAGTGGTTTATTCAGTTAAATTTGTACTCTTCAAATCACAATTTAAAATTACCAAGAAAGAGCAGTCATCAGTCGAGCGATTTGCACAGTTTGTTGTGTAGTACTACGTTCCCAACTGGTTTACATGAACAACTGCATCCACTGCTCCACGAAATGACTTATAGTACTTGCAAAGTCTCCAAGTATGTGACAATAAAAAACTTACTTCTCTAGCCAACATAGCACTTTGTCGTCACCTTTGGTATTTAAGCGAAGAATTGGCGTCACTTGCTTTCATGGAAGAAGGTGTTACTCTATATTTTAAACGAAAAATGGTTGCAGCTTTGCAGAAGCCTGGCTCGCAGCATCCAAACAAACGACATACACTAAAAGAAACTGAGAGTATCTCAGATAAAACTCTAGCTGACTTCGTGACTGAATCAAGTCGATGTTTCTTCACAATATTGTCGTTTGATTCCTCTTTTTTAGAAGTAGACCCTTCTGAATGGAGTGCACGGGAGGATTATCAAGTAATATAACAATATACTGATACTATGAATGCCTTGATTCAGAACTACAATAATCATCTTACCAAAAACGAAGATCAGCTATACTAGCGTCGGCGAATCAACGCAGTTACGTTACACGACGTAACAAACGACTGTATTGTCTGGAACAATGCATTCGTTTGTTATGTCGTGTGACGTAACTGCGTTGATTCGCCGACGCTAGTATACCTATTACAGGTTGTCAAACGTCACAGATATATATATTTCCAAAAACAACAAAATATGCATTGAAGAAAAGCACCCTAACTAATTAATAAAACTAACTCAGTTACTTGAAAAACATTGTAGAATAGGCCTCATGGATGACCTCATGGGAGGTGGGGAAAAACTGTACAACAACAAACTTTGTAACCTTTGTGGCACTACTAAAAC
This sequence comes from Liopterus haemorrhoidalis, assembly GCA_963971575.1. Lineage (NCBI taxonomy): Eukaryota > Metazoa > Arthropoda > Insecta > Coleoptera > Dytiscidae > Liopterus > Liopterus haemorrhoidalis. Next base: position 45,500,000 of record OZ020615.1, on the reverse strand, counting down.
TCATTCAATGAAGCTCAAACTTTGCAAAACTTGTTTTTATATGAAGTATCACAATTTGCATGGGTGAGACATACAAATTAATAAATATGAAAATTTGCCTGTATAAGCGTGGGCTAGTCTACGCTCCATGCCAGCTTCGGATTATTTTGTAGAATATCTACTCATACGGATACGGATAAAAAAGTTGTTAGCCCTAGATAAATCTGTGTTAAATTTGTCACAAAACCGTTTTAATAAACAATAAAATACCTAGTAACCCATGTACTCTTAACGCTAAATTGCAGAGTACAATTTAACACAGTTATTTCATTGATTTCATTAATTTGAAAACAAGGTTTTAACACGATATTTCACATCACCAAATACAAATTTATCAGCGTTGCAAAAATACAATTAAATTGTTCGAATAAATTGCGTTTTAAATTGAGTTATCTGTAGTAACCAACTATTTTCAAATTATTTTCATTGAACGTATTGTATTGTTCTATTTAATTGTCGATGCCTGAAGTCCTGGTGGTGAATTAGTAATATGCTAGTCAGTGACGCGGTTACTGTACGGAGACAGTAACATACCGATGCATGATGTGATGAGGGTATTGAATTGGAAAATTGGTACGCAAAATGCCTATAGTATTAGTGATTCAATTAAATCAGATACAAACAAATTGAAAATTTCAATTAGCTGCGGTTTAGCGATATGAATTCAATGCCTAAATAATCTCACCATAAAGCTGCGTTCTTTATCCTTATTTTGCTTACTTCAAAATGTGTTTACCAATCTCTGTTTTCTATAATCCTTTTAAGGAACATATGTCCGTCTCTCTTTCCTTGGCACTACAGCCCTTTGTGGACCTTGGCCTCTTCAAGAACTCTTCTCCAGGCAACCCTGTCTTGTGTCTTTGTTTACCAAGTCTGGTTATTGGGTGTAGGTAGGTCTTATTCCACCCCATCTATCCATCTGGTCTTCGATTTGCTTTCTCTTCGTTTCCCTCTCATTTTACTTTCTTTAATAACCCTGGGAATCCTTTGTTGGTACATTCGTTGCTTATATCCCGCTTAAAGAAGCCTGTCAGGTTTATGTAGACTGTGAGTGGAGACTCGTGGTTATATCTTCTTCTCTACATGCCTCTTTCTTTATTGCCAACTAGAATTCCACGTAGCATTTTTCTTTCAAAGGTGTTTAAATTTTCATGGTATTTATTCATGCTTCACATACGAGGTGTATAAATTAAGTAACCGGACTGGCAACATAGCGTTCGATCTGGTAACATTTGGGACGCGGGACTTGGAGGGGCGGCCGGTGAACATGTGATACGCTGTCAGTACGAGTTTGAATTTTTTTATCCGTAGCGATTTTTTTCGTGAAACATTTCGTTCTAGTGCGTTCTAAAAATGAGTGACATTCATTTCAAGCAACAGTGTGCTATCAGGTTTTGCTTCAGACTTAGGCACAGTGCAATGGAAACTTTTGCAAAACTTCACCAGGCCTACGGAGACAGTGTTTTGTCAAGGACCCAGGTTTTTTGGTGGTTTAAGGCATTTTCAGAAGGAAGAGAGTTGATTGAAGATGAATCACGCAGGCCTTTATCTTCAAGAACCTATGAAAATGTCGACAGAATCCGGGATCTTGTGCGTTCGGATCGTTGGTTGACAGTTAGAATAATCGGGGAAGAGTTGAATTTGACTTACACTACCGTTCATCAGATTTTGACCAATAAAATGGGGATGAGACAATGCGCCTTGTCACACAGCAATTACAATAAATTATTTTTTGGCCAGTAAAAACATTCCTGTGGCTCCTCAGCCTCCTTATTCGCCAGACTTGAGTGCTTGTGACTGTTTCCTATTCCCAAGATTGAAAAATCACCTCAACGGACGTCATTTTGGGACACGAAAACATTCAAACGTCCGTAACCGACCAGCTGAAAGCTATTCCAGTATCCGAGTTCCAGCACTGCTATGAGGATTGTAAGAACCGTCTCCAGCGCTGTGTGGCTTCCCAAGGAAGTTATTTTGAGAGAGACAATATTGAATTGTAATTCTATTCGAATAAAAAAAAAATTAAAAAATCAGTCCTGTTACACACCTCGTATATGATCCGTAGGTAATTACTGGCATTATTAGGGTTTTGTAAAGTTTTATCTCTCTTGTCAGCATTTTAGATTTTAAAAGCTTTTGTAAACCGTAATAGCATTTGTTGCTTGAGTACTCTCCTCTGCACCTCATTGGAGATATCATTATTTTTGTCGATAAGGGAAACCAGGTATGCGAACACCGTCACCACTTCGATTTGATGTTCTTCTAGGTGTATTGTTTCTACTTGTATTTTTATTTGGAGGACGGTTATATATATTATTGTGCTCTCATTGACTAGTAACAGAGACATCTCAGAGAGCCTCAATGACATGTAACATTCTTCAATTTCCCGGAGGCTTTTTCCTAAGCGGTCGACGTCATCCGTATAGGCCAATAAGAGATTTGATTTGGTTCTCAGGGTTATTCTGATAATGATACCTATTCTTCTGATTACTAACATAATATTGAAAAGCATTGCTGCAAGCGCATCTCCTTGTCGCACCCCTCTCATGGTAAGAAACAGTTCAGAAGTTTGCCTTGTAATTTACCGTACACTGGAATTTTCCATAGTGGCATGAGTGTGCTTAGTTAGCATTTCAGGTATCTGCATTATAGTCGGATTGCTGATAAGTGACTATTCGTTGCTACAAGTATCGATATTCAATACTATATGCTTTCTCTGTCTATATCATTAAAATGATTTGCATACCCATAGTAACGTATAGTGACCCAAGTTGACAACTAACCTTCAAAATTATTTGAATAAAAACAAAGCATTAGAAAGAAACAGCATAATTCGTAGATATCTTTACTAATTAGAGCGCGAAAATAAATTTACAGCAGTACTCAAACAAACAAAATTATTAATTTTAAGGTAATAATTATAAATAAGGAAAAATTTATATTCATACGTAAATTTTGGATTATAATTTGTTGTTTATTCCAGCAGATTTAAAATTAAAGTTTGTGAATTTAATAATTGGCCGCAAGCCATATTTTAATCAATATTTATTACCAGACACTGACAGTTAAGACAAAAAACAAAAAACATTTTTAAAATCGCTGAATAATGGTAACTAGATTATTATATGAATGCACTACTTGATCCATACATGGAACAGTCACCTGTCAGCAATCCGACTATATCTGCATTGTTTTTCATACGTCTTCTTTAACAATCATGATTTTATAAGCATAACTAAGAAAACCTTGTACCTAAAGTTTCCAGATTCAAAATGTGCTTCAGTAAGACATACTTATGACCAGGGGAACATAAAAAGGGAGGGAGCAATGGATTTCTAGACGACTTTTTTTCTCGATCATATTGTGTTTATATGGTTCAGTGACTATGAGAGTGGCCCGAAACAAATATATATAGTCAGAAACCTCTTCTACTATTCGGTGTAGAAGTTGTTCTTCTCAGTGTAATTCTTTTATAAAGTTGCGCCATTCTGTCTTATGGTGAGCCTTTTCTGCTTCTTTCCATGTCAGTCCTTTCTCATCTAGGATTTGTGACACTGGTTGGTTGCATGTTTTATGAGGTCTTCCTCTTGGCCTGCTTCCTGAAGTTCTAGTTAGCCATATATTTTTTGTCGATCTTTCTTGCTTCATTCTTGTGATGTGTCCATTCCATCTTAATTTCTGTCTGTCTATTGTTTTTTCTACTGCTTCTATCTGTAGCTCTTCTTGTATTGTTTCACTTCTCATTCTGTCAATTTTAGTGACACATTTAACTCTTCTGAAAAATTTCATTTCTGCAGCTTGAACTTTGCTCTTGAGCCAATCGGAAAGTATCCAGGTCTCGCAACCATACGTTAATGTGGGTACGTAAATCGTTTTGTATACTACAAGTTTTGTGTTCTTACTTATTTCTTTCTTATTTATTATGATTTTATTCAGTGCCTGGAATATATTTGCTGAATCTTTAGTTCTACTTTGGCCCAAATCAAAGACGTATACAAATCAAAAACTGTGTTACATCGATCTACATAATATGGAACAATTTTTCAAAATAGTTGACAAATTGAATCCACAGATGGGAGTTGATTTTTAATCATTAAATACATTTTCAGGGTCAACGATGATGATAATGATGACAGTTAAATATCATGTTACTACGATTTAAGCATACCTAGCTGTAATTTCTTTTCCACAAACCAATTTGAGAAAATTACTTTATATAATTTAGTGTTTTTTTTAAACATTTATTTACATAACTTAAATAATTTAAAATGTAAATTTTCAACTTTAAATGTTGCGGTAAAATGCGTCTTTTTACAAGTATAATTATTTACAGTTTCACAGTGTCAGTTTTTTTTACAAACATTGACGAACTCTCATTATTTAATTAGTGCAAATTCCACTATTTACGTTTTTGAAACGTTCATTAAGTTGTCTGTTTACTTGCAGTTTAGTTAACATGCAAACAAACTTATTTACTACAACTAATTTAAAATATGACACCATTTATCTCTGTTAAGAATCACTCGGAAGATTTAATTCTTAAACGGTAATATATCACCTGTACATTATAAAATATTCAGTGTGTTTATTTATTCACAAGTTTATACAGCTCGCAAATAAGGACGAGTTAAATATTATAGAAGATATATGTTTAATTCTATTTTATGTATGGTATAAGTCCATTAAGCATATTGTCAGGTGTACTTCAAAGTAAAGAAGGTAAGATGACTGTCAAAGACATTTGATACTCGAATTTATTAGAATGCTAACATATTCGTAAATACCTGGAAACTGAACGAAAAGATACGAGCTTAGGAAAAAATGGGCTTAATGTAGGAAGAGTGGAGATGTCTAGATGAAGGAAAGCGTCGTCTGCCATAGAAACCTATTCTATAGATAAAGTAACAAATTTTACATGTACGAGGAATGTTCGGAAAGTTTCTAGAACAAACTAAAAGACGGAGTACGTATAAATACAGTAAATAAATTTTTTGAAACAATAAACCGAGTGTTTTTATTTTTAAACTTGTTAAAAGACGGAATTGCGCCCTTATTTCGTTCATATGTTTTGAAAGTCTAATCTTTCATATATCTGCAGTCAAATTTCCAGACTGATGTTAGAGGCCGGAAAAAAAAGTTTTTAATTGTCTATTAGATCCTAATTCGATTTGCCAGTGGTGTGTCAATTTATTCGTTAAACTCATATATTTTAAATTTATATTAATAACTAAAAAACTAAAAGTATAAATTAATGTTAAAAATTAATGGTAAAAAATACAGAAAAACAAAATATATATGTACATAAATAAAATTAAGGCATCAATACGATACTGGCAAAATTAACAACTATCGAACGTGTATAAACAGAATTTCTAGATATTAGACCTAGTCGTAGAGACGGTTCTGACTGTCAGAAATTACTAGACGTATAAGTATCATCTCGTCTTTTGGCTAGTACACATTACAAATATTAATATTTAGTTTGATTTATTGAAAGCAAACAAAAGTTGTTGGTTTGTAGTTATTTTGTTTTTAGTAAAAGCCTAACTCAACAACAATGCACAGATTCGCTTCGTTCAACTTTTGGTAATGAAGCACCGTCAGAAAAGACTGCTTACAATTGGTTTGCAGAATTTCGTCGTGGTCGTGCGTCCGTCAGTGATGAATCTCGTGAAGGTCGACCAAAATCGGTTGTGATTCAAAAAAACATCGATGCTGTGCGCAAAATGATTGAAGAAGATCGGCATGTGACTTACCGTGAGATAGAGGCATTCTTTGGTATATCTCAAACTGCAATACATTCGATTTTGCATTAATATTTAGCTGTGAAAAAGATCTGTCTCCGATGTATGCCGCATAATTTGACCGGAGCTCAAAAAATGGCTCGTGTTGATTGATGTAAGGGAATGCTAACAAAATTCAACCTAGGCACTGCAAAATCCGTATACAACATCGTTACAGGTGACGAAACTTGGATTTATTCATATGAATCGGAAACTAAGCAACAATCCACTGTTTGGGTGTTCCAAGATGAACCGCAACCCACAAAAGTTGTTCGTTCACGAAGCACTTCCAAGAAAATGATTGTTTCTTCGGTTGTACTGGACATGTCGCAACTATTCCTTTAGAGGATCGGAGAACAGTTAATGTTGAATAGTATACAACAATTTGTTTGCCAGAAGTCATCGACAAAATCAGGAAAAACAACCAAAAACGTCGCATCAATCTTCATCATGACAGTGCAAGCTGCCACACAGCAAACAATTGATTATTTGGAGGATAAAAACATCGAATTAATATCTCACTGCCCGTATTCACCTGAATTATCCCATACCGACATTTTTTTCCCCCAATGTCAAACAAAAAATGCATGGACAGCGATATTTAAGACGCCTCAAGAAGCTGTTTTTGAGATACTAACTTCAGAGTAAAAAATGTTTCGAGAATTGGTTTGGACGCATGAAAAAGTGTATAAATCTTAAAGGCAAATATTTTGTAAAGTAATAAAACAGTTTGTTAAAACAAAAAATGTTTTTCTTTCTAAGTTTTTGTAAAAACTTAAAAGGTAGCCCTCGTATAACTCATCTTCTAACATGTCGGTAATTGCGATGGCGAAACTGCATGAATTACGATTCGAATTAATCAAACAGTTACCGTACTCGCCAGACTTGGCTGCCTTCGATTTCGTTCTGTTTCCAAAACTCAAAAAATGATTGGCTAGGTAAGAAGTTCTCATCAAATACTGAAGTCATCGAAGCTGTAAATGGATAATTCGAGAGTATAGATAATTCTTATTTTTATGAAGGAATGAAAAGCCTTGAAAAGCGTTAGACTAAATGTAGAAAAATTAATACAATATTGCCCCAAACAGTTATGTTTTGTATTTCGTTCGAGAAACTATATTACCGTTTCATTTTACAAATTTTCTAGTATTCTTTCTATTTTTTATCTATATTTTAAAATTAAGTTCTTCAAATTTGTCTTCATCAATCATACTCCATCATTTCTTTCTCTGTTCTCGCGCATCTCTCTTAAATTTATTCTCAGCATCTCACAAAAATTCTACAATTATAACATACATCAAAACGACTAAAAAATAATAAATCCAATTTCAAAAATTGTTTCAGATAGAGTTCTTTTATGGTCAACTACGTACATGGATTTATCTCTTCAAATCAAAATGTTAGCAGAATGAAAGTCGTTTGTTCGTCATTGTAAGCTACTTGAACGTTATGAGGCAGTTTGTATGGGCTTGACATGTTCACAGAGATGAACTGGCTCATTATATATAACGATTATTACACTGATATCTATCTCAGAGAGCAACATTTATGTAATAGAATTTTTTCACCAGTCCAACTACTTTCATTGCAATTAAAAATCATTGAAAAAAGGTTTAAAAAACTTGACGTGAACATCGAATCTACAAGATTTGTATTAATAACAAACTATAGTTAACAAATATTTTACTTACTTTTACATAGATGTACAACTTTGCTTCCGCCGTTTTTTCCCCGAAATTCGAAGCTTATTGTAAAAAACTGGATATACGTATTGTCCAGTATTGTCCATCGCCGGCAACTACTTTCTCCCATCTTTCGGGCAGCATACGAATCCCGCGTTAAAAAAACTGGTTATCTTTTGAAGCGATCCACGAATCGATCCATTTTTTTACTTCTTCACAAGACCGGAAGTGCTGGTCAGCCAGTCAGGTAACCAGGTCTGGAGGATACGTAGGGTGGAGTAGAACTTCCCATTTGAACGTTTCCAGGTATGTCTTTCAACATCTCTTGGTTTCAACTCATACGGCACCCAATTTTCTTTCTTCTGAATAATTCCCATGTCTTTAAGGTGTTTTGAAATTGTTGAGTCACTCCCAATGATCGTGCCAATTCTTTTTGACTTTGACACGAGTCTTCATCAAGTAATGCCTCCAATTCTGCATCTTCGAAAACCTTCTTTCTTCTTGCAGGTCATCGACATGAAAATCACCGTTCTTGAAGCGTTGAAACCACTCACGACACGTTCTTTCACTAATAGCGGCCTCAGCCGCAGATTTCTTCATATTGAAGCAGAAAATTAAAATCTCCCGCAAATGACGAGAATTTGGCTCGTAAACTGACATTTACAATCGAGAATAACTTTATGATGCATAATTCCAATGCCCAATGTTAAGCTGACCAAATTTTTTTACAGAAATAGAGTATGTTTGGTAGCTTCATTGAAAAGTTAAACCAGTATTTGGTTTAAGTAACAAATGAAGCCTGCAGATTTTTTCAAAAGTGACTTGACCGAACCTTATCTTTATGATTCAATTTTATAAGGTTTTAGGTTGTAAAAAAACACAGACAATACGTTTATGACAATAATAACTCAAACAATATTTTATATTAATGAAAATAAATACATTATACAGAAACAATACTTTGTTCAATCAAATTTTATTAAGTTTGATATTTTTCGGAGCTTTTTGATTTTTATAACAATGCTTGTCTTCTTTTATGATTTCCCAAAATTGGTCGCAGGTAAGCCTGATATTTACTTTTACTTTCATTGCCACTTTCCAGGGTACTAATTTTTAGATGTGATTTCTCTTTGGTCCAGTATTGGCCCGAGATGCTGAATATTAATTCGCATTCGGCATTTATCCCAGTATGGTGAAAATAAATGCTACCAAATTTTCTAGCAGCAGTGGTTTCACTTATCTAATTGCTCTATTCGTACTTTCCATAATAGTTATCCATTTGTCAATTAAAGGTACGGATTCCTCTTTCCATTTTTCTAGATTTATGCTGATTAAGCTGGGAATATTGCAAACAATAGCTAAGACACACAATTCGGTTATGGTTATATGCTACAGCCACACACAAGCAGACTAGCGAGTGCAACATTTTCTGTCACCATTTAACAAATAATGAAAGAATATATTGAGAGTTCATTTATAAAACGTAAGAGTAAAGAGGATATTACTTAAAAAAGAGTACATTTGGTCAGCCTACCCAATGTGGTGTTGTTTTATTTTATTTTTCGTGTTTTTTATGGCATTATCCAACAAGATTGTAAATAGAAGTGGACTTAAGATACACCCTTGTCGTAACCCTTTTTTGTTTCAAATTCCGAGGATAGAAATTTTCTACAATTATCAACAAAAAAAAATCGCCTATAATTTTTTGTGTGAAAAATACGTAATTTTAGTACATTTTTAGGGTTTTGTAGGTATGACCAAAAAACCCTTATACCGTCATTTTGTCGTCTGTTTGTCTGTCTGTCTGTCTGTCAGTCTGTCTGTCTGTTCGGTAAAAATTGTAGCCAAACGGCTAAACCTAGAGAGTTGAAATTTGGCATGCTTATACAACTCTTTGACCCGCACATAGGAAAAATACTAAAACATCTAAAAAACATATCGCCCTAAAAATATAAACAAATATGTGCTCATCGAAAAAAAAATATTTTTTTATAATTCTGAGTAGGGTATCAAATGAAAGCCCTTGGTACGTGGATTAACGATCAAATTTTTATTTTTGCAAAATAAATTATTTTGAAGCGATTTTTGCCAAAATTGTGCTAAAATTTTTTTGTCCCACACCCTGTAGCCCAGATGGTTTAAACTAAAAATCTGAAAAAATTCTAAGTAATGTACATTGGTGTGAACCGGAATAGTTCAACAGGAATTTTTGATCATATTAGGTTTTTGGAAAAAAACGCATTTTTTGTGATTTTTGGCTAATAATGTACACAAGTTATAGCTTTGTAACACGCCACACTGTAACGTGTATGCTGGTCTAGTGGTATTTGACGCTGATTTTTCACCCAAGTAACCCGATCCGAAAGGGATCGAACCCTGTGAGGAAGAGACTATATTATTTTTTGTTTTATTTTTAAATTTTTATATTGTTTAAATTATTTTTTCAAAATTCTAGTTATATTTTGGCAAATGTTGTATTTAATGTTTAAAAGCGTAAATTTAATAGCCAGTGGAAATTGTTTAAATTATAATTTAATTCTGTTTCAATGTACACGAAATCAGAGGGGCGGAACTTATAACAACCAATGGAAGCCATAGGCACAATTTTTAAAATTCTTAATGAACCTTGCTATATAAAAAAAAATACTGCACATATTTAGAAACCTAAATAATGGTATTAGGCGTTCGAATTAAAATTAACAAAAAAAATATTTTAATATAAAATTTGTTTTCGCATCCAAATAATCATCATTCACTTACTAAATACCTGCAAAACCCTGAAATGTGTGAAAATTCACACTTCACATCAATTTTTTTACGTTGCCATGGCAAGGTGCAATAAAGTCTATTTCACAGTGCAATAAAGACTTTATTGTATGTAGATATGGTAAAAAACGCAATAATAAAATGGTGTAATTCCAATATTTGTAACCTTACATTTTTAACAGGTAGAGGAACATTCATGCAAAAAGGGACATGTCAATATAAAACTGTTTTTCAGAAAATGCTAATATTTTTCAGTATTAATCATTATCTTGTATCATATTTTCAATATAATACAATATCAATTTGATCGAAAAGATCAATCAATCAAACAACGAAAACTATTCAATTAGTGGAAGTATCTTAAATGGTTTCTTTAAAAAAAGCCGGTATATCTGCACTTCAGTTAAGTTGACTTCTATAAAAATTCTTTAGCTTCTGGAAGTTGGAAGCGTGACTATTGTCATTACAGCAGTTTTCTTACTTTGCTTAGAAATAAGAACACAAAAGCAATCATTTTTGTTGATATATTTTTACTTCCTTAGCAACGAGGAAAGTCAATTTGCAAGAATAGAACAACTTGGATTCTTATATTTAATTATTATAAATTCTAATATAACATAAAATAAATTCTACTCTTCAAACCCATTTCACTTCCATATAAAACTGTTCTGATTATATATCCCGGAAGATAATCAAATAAGTGTACAAGAACAGAAGTAAAATTTCACAATGTTCTCTATAAATATTTTTAATACAAAAAATCTATGTCATTTACTGTCCATGTTCAGATCATATAAAAGAAAGACGCCACTGGACCAAATAGCAGAATCGGGAAAATTCCTATGACGTTTTGTCTATCATCAAGACAGGAAATAATCGTTACGACTGGCGCCAAATACTTCTCTCCAAATACTGCGTTCATTTCTTGTGTATTTAAGTAATAATATCAAAAGAACAAATACTAAAAATATATTTTGGAAGAAATCATTGTCATCAAAAAGTAATTTGTAAAAAATATAACTGTGTTGTATCTAATACAAAGTATAATTATAAAATATAATTGATATCAAAGCTTAACAAGCCTGAATATCATCTGTAGAGTCCGGCAAAAATATGCAACGGTACTTTAGTTATGTGTTTTTCGATAAAAAGCGGCACATGTGTTATCTGTAGAAATAAAATGTAATTACATATATTTGTAATGTGCCCTGCTGACAAATAGTGTAGCGTATAAAAATTTAATATCTTATCAAAAACTGACCAATGGCAAAGGAGTGACCGGAATTACCTATCTCGGATATAATCCCAAAATAATGAGGTGTCGTTATTAAGATAAGAATTCATTGCGGTACAAGTGTTTTATCCTTTTGTTTTTTGTTGGTTTTTTGTTAAAATAAAGTTTAAAATAGCACGCCTATGGCAAAAGTACCGTTGCATATTTTTGCCGGACTCTAATCATCAGTAATGAAAAATCTAAATAACATATTGTTAGTACACAAGGCCTCGAATAGAAGACCAATTTATAAGTAAATGATAACTTGTTTGAGAAAGTTCTTTTTGGACTTAACTTGTCAAGTATAACAATGTCTGCAACATTATTTTAAATATCATTATCATCTTTAAAAACATTAATTAAATATTTATTTCCATCTGATTCGAATACCGATATTTTTTCAGCTTCAAGCATTTCGTATTAAGTAGAGGCTACATTAGCGAACCAATCCTGCTGGTGAGCAAAATATTTTGGGGGATACTTTTTGATCCATACACTGCAATGGTGTCCAACCTACGGCCCACAAGCCGTATCCGGCCCAACAATAAGTTACAAACGGCTCACATGAAATGTCTGTCCCTTGTTTTTTTTTTTTTTGGAATCCCTCCGTCCTCAAAAGATTTTAGGAATTTCTCCATTCCCCCGTCCTGAATTGATTTTCAGAATTTCTCCCACCCGTCCTCTGTGTTTTTTTAAATATCTGACCTCCAATCCAACTCAAATCTGGCCCGCAGGACATATTTGTAATTTATATGCACAATGTATCAAGGTAGAGGGAATACGATTTTTCTCGAAAACGTGATGTGTAAGTTGGTAAAAAAGTTTGATGACCAAAGACCATAATAAAAATAAAAATAATTAAAAATATTTCGATTTCAATTTGAGAGTGAAATATATTTTTTTATTTTTCCGAGCTACCGATAGTACAATCATCGGTCGTTAAAAAATTGTAGCTTTGGGTGCCCCATTCTAAATTTTTACGATTTTTTTACTGATCTCCCTATTAATGTTCTATTTCCATTTTTGTTCGATTGTGAAATATTAAATTTTGGCCAATGAGGTCCAATATTTTTTATTAACAATATAGTTTCATAGTTAAGCACGTTAATTTTAATCTAAAAAGTGCGTTAGATCGAGTTTTAGGTCTGAGTACTTCAAAAATCACAAATCAAAACAACTAAGCTAAAGCCGCCGGCCTAAACTCACTAACACATATACACTTAAACCTCGCCACTGTTGCCTTTTCCAGTTCAATTTTATTACTTGCGTAGATAAATACATTAGAAATCGCATGTGGCAAGAGGTGAATTGGGACACAAAGAGTCCACTACGAGTAGTGTCCACCTGACCATTATTTTCTAGATCTAAATTTTTAAAATCTAACATTTACATATTTAGTTAAGTGGGTTGCACAGCGCTTAACCTAATCCGCTCTGTGTCGGTTTTTGTCTTACATATATGAAAAATCTTTGAATTATAAATAATAAAAATAAAGATGGATGCAGATATATTTAGCTGATTTAATGCAATTTTAAAGTATAAATGAGATTTTAAATTCAGTTTTTTTATTAAAAATTTTTATTTCACGGCAAGAAGAAATGACTATCTACTTATGGTCCTAAACACAGTGCGTGGTAATTACAAATAACTCTAATCCCTTATTTGAACCCATAAACTAGCCAGAGATGTATCAGGTATAAATTACATTACACCATGTAATGACACAATTGTAACAAGAAATAAACATAAGATATCATCAAAATAAACTTTATTTTTATTATAAATACAATTAATTTATAGAACTTATAATTAAATTTAAAACATTACAATTAGTATTTAAAACATTACAATAAAATAAATTTTAAATTAAATAATGTTTAAGTTATAAAAAAATCCTTACAAGTCCAAATCATTCTCTGAATCAGTCTCTAAATTAATGATTATAGTACGTTCTATTTTAATATAACTGTCCTCAGTTTTAATAACATGATTTACACAATTTTTCCAACTATCTACAGGAATATTTTCCACTTCTTTTTTTATAAGTTCTATCACAGTGCCGTTTAAAGTGGCAGAATAGTATATTCTGTAACAAGGTTGGAATGAGAAAATTCGATGCAAGTGGAACATTCCGGGCGCGAGCCGCAGGCAAGCGTGAGGAACCACGAGCATCGAATTTTCTCTTCCAACCGAGTCACAGACCCTACTTTCTCCACGACCACCAGAAAGAAAAAAAAAATTAACAAATAATTATTTTAATAAACATTTTATCTTAACACATAATTTATATTACATAACAAATTAATCAATTAATTAAACTATTTTTTTAATTTATTATTTGTTTAATTTTAATTTAATTTGCCGCACATCGGCCACTATTTTAGGTTAGGAAGTTATGTTGCATTTATTTAATGTAAACGTTGCATATATCATAATGTAACCCTACAAAAACAAAAGACAACAAGTATGGAATAGTTATTCCACAACAAGTGATGGAATGAAATACACGCAAAATGCATAAGAAGATAAGTGCTTTAGAATAACATTCCAACTCTTGTGTTAGAATATTAACTTTCTGTAGTCAAAATTGGTTTTAGAATTGGTAAATTCTATAGTGGTCGTGGAGAAACATTATTCCGTTTTATTCTCGCCTTTAACTGACTCCACATTTGTTCAATAGGATTGAATATACAATAATACGGAGGTAGTCGTAAAACTGTGTGTCCTTTGCATTGAGCAATATTATCGCAAACATATTCTTTAGAAAAACTATAACTTTTTAATGATTTAATTAAACAATTTTTTTTATAACTTTCTTCAAAGTAAATATCATTTTTATATAAAAAGTCTTGGATTTCCTTTTTACTGTTTGCACTATTCGGTACTTTATTTAGTTGCCGACTATGGTAACTTGCATTGTCCATAACAATAACACTGTTAGCCGGTATATTCGGGAGTAATTTATTTTCGAACCAGTTTTCGAACATTTCCGCCATGGTATCGTCATGGTAGTCAAGTCTAGAATCTTTGGTATTTTTCGCAGAAAGCAAGTGTGCATTCGGTATCCACCCAGTTTCAGAACCTGCATGAAGTATCGTAATACGTTTACCTTTATTAGACGGTGCTCTTGTTTGACATTTATTTGACGTATCCACCCAACCTTTTGAGTTTGTTTCGTATGATATAGAACGTACTATAATCATTAATTTAGAGACTGATTCAGAGAATGATTTGAACTTGTAAGATTTTTTTAAATCTTAAACATTATTTAATTTAAAATTTATTTTATTGTAATGTTTTAAATTTAATTATAAGTTCTATAAATTAATTGTATTTATAATAAAAATAAAGTTTATTTTGATGATATCTTATGTTTATTTCTTGTTACAATTGTGTCATTACATGGTGTAATGTAATTTATACCTGATACATGTCTGGCTAGTTTATGGGTACAAACAAGGAGTTATTTGTAATTACCACCCACTGTGTTTCGGACCATAAATAGATAATCACTTCAACTTATCGTGAAACAAACTATACCTTACGAGATACATTACACAATCGATTTTGCAAAACTATGTACATAAAATGTCTATAAATGTTCTCCCTAAATTATCTAATGCTAATCTAGATTGTATAAATATTAAGTTTGAATATAAGGAAATCCTAATTTGCACTAAAAGACTAATAATTCTTCTTTTAATTGTTTCAATGACATAAAACTGCAGAATTTTCAGAAACTTAATGATAATTACATACACTAAATATAGTTCTCCAAACTGCAAATGCTGGAATTCTGGAATACTTAATTTCTACTTATCGTAGAGTTTTCACATTCAAAAGAATTTAAATAAAAAAATTAAATTAATATCTTAATAACTTCAACAAGTACCTTAATTAAAAGTGTGCTATGAAAGTTTTAAATTTTATTGTCTCACAAAACAATAAAAAGCAAACCGTAAGTCATATCTACTGATTAAATCGATATTGCATTTTTTACGACAGGCTTGTTATAATTTCCTATGCAAAGTTTTTTCATACGACAGTTTAAAATTGTAACTATATTCTAATACAAGGTGTCTCAAAAGAAATTTTATATTTATTTAGCTTACTGCGTGAACGCAACGTATCCGAGGGGCGCGGGGGTTATGTCAATCGGTAGCCTGGCTCTTGGGAATTCAGTCGCTATGGAGCGTTTCTCGGGAGCAGACCGCGCGTTATGCGTGCGAGAGTTTTACAAAAACGGTGATTCGGCGACTGTAGCGCGTAGAAAATTCTGCAGTATTCGAAGTTTTCGCCACTTAAATGATGCGCCAAGCATTCCTCTCATTTGACATTGGGTTAAAAAGTTTGAAGAGACTGGTACAACGCTGGATAAAACAAAATCCGGGCGACCTAGGTCATCAAGAACGGTAGAAAACGGGGAGAATGTTAATCAGTCTGTTCGTGACGACCCGAACCTTTCAATTCGGAAGCGCGCAAGTGTTTTAAATGTGCATAGATCATCATTACATCGCATTATGCACAAAGACCTAAAGCTGTACCCCTATAAAATTCAATTGGTGCAAGAACTAAAGCCCCAAGATGCCCGTCAGAGACTTAATTTCGTAAATCAGGTGATTGAGCGATTTTCAACGTTTACCAACATTTTGTTTTCGGATGAAGCTCATTTTCATCTTAATGGCCACGTAAATAAGCAGAACTGCCGCTACTGGAGTGCAACGAATCCGAAACGCAAACATCAGAAACCCCTACATTCGCCTAAAGTGACCGTATGGGCTGCGATGTCGACGCGAGGAATTATCGGCCCTTACTTTTTTGAAGACGAAAGGGGGCGTGCAGTTACAATGAATTCAGAGCGTTATGTGGAGATGTTAGACAACTTCTTGGTACCTGAACTGCAAAACTTTCCTGGCTATAACCAAAGAACATGGTTCCAACAGGACGGAGCAACTTCACACACGTCCAATATGTCTCTGCCACGTGTTCGTGAAATTTTCTCAGGCAAATTGATCTCCCGGAGAGGTGACATAAATTGGCCTCCACGCAGTCTTAACCCCTATGGACTTTTTCCTATGGGGTTATCTTAAATCTAAAGTTTACGCCAATAAACCGACTTCACTGGCGCATTTGAAAGAAAATATCCGTCACGAAATGGCAGCCATCCCTGAGTCCACCTGCCGAGACGTCATAAGTAATATTACTGTTCGATTAAATGAGTGTCGAGAACGCGAGGATCTACATTTAGACGATATTATTTTTAAGAAATAAATCCCCAAAAAGTGTATTTTAATAATTAATAAACATTTTTTCTATATACGACTTACTTTTTTTTTAATCGATCCACTAAATATAAAATTTCTTTTGAGACACCTTGTATAATCGACAATACGGTCATTTCATGTCAAGTGGTCTGGAGGTTCACGCTCAACTATTTCCGATTTGGCTGAAATTTTAACTGGTAGTTATGGGAAGGTAGTTGCGGCTCATCATATAGAGCCAAGGAGCCATGGCTCTACTATTGCATTATGGCAACACCATCACAAATTAATCAAATAAACATACAGTCGTTTAAGTGCGGAACGCTGTTATTGCCTTGCATTTGATGCGATGAAGCACGTTTTGTATTTATTAAGGCAGGCAAGCCAAATCAAAATTGGCTCTGTTTTAAGACAGTAGGTACGCCTCCGCGGAGAGTTAGCGGGAGGGGCGGGTGGTCAGACCAGGCGCTAGAATTACATTAAAGCGGAGCTAGCTGAATCTTGGCTCGTTAGTTTGAGTTACGGTGACATATAAAAAGCGTTGCGTAATATAATGTGTTTTTTACTGTGTCGTGTCGTGTGTGTATGTTGTTTTGTGTTACTATTAGAAATGCATTCGATTTTCTAGATAACCTGCTACCTGTGATTTTAGTAAATCACTTCCATTTAATTCGTTTCCATATTTAGGTAAATAAGTACCCGCGATAAGTACTTAATGCATTTTTAGGGTTTTGTAGGTATGACCAAAAAACCCTTATACGGTCATTTTGTCGTCTATCTGTCTGTTCGGTAAAAATTGTAGCCAAACGGCTAAACCTAGAGAGTTGAAATTTGGCATGCTTATACAACTCTTTGCGCCACAGAGAACCCTCAAGGACCCCCAAGAAAAAATAACTCCCCAAGAACCCCCAAGGAAAAATACTAAAACATCTAAAAAACATATCCCCATTAAATTATAAACAAATATCTGCTCATCGAAAAAAAAAATTTTTTTTTTTTGAATGAAAGCCCTTAGTACGTGGAAAATTTTATTTTTGCAAAATAAATTATTTTGACGCGATTTTTGCCAAAATTGTGCAAAATAATATTTGTCCCACATGTAGTCCAGATGATTTAAACTAAAAATACGAAAAAATTCTAAGTAATGTACATTTGTGTGAACCGAAATAGTACAACAGGAATTTTTTATCAGATTATGTTTTCGGAAAATAACGCATTTTTTGTGTTTTTTACTTGACTATGTAAAATATTTAATAACTTATGTAACACAGTAAACCAGTATGCTTTGATAGTGTAATGGTTAGCATGCTCGCGTTTCAATTTGCAGACTAAGGTTCCGGTCTCGAGACAATTTTATTTTTTGTTTTTTTTTGCATTTTTATTTTGTTTAAATTAATTTTTCAAAGTTTTAGTTATATTTGGGCAAATGTTGCATTTAATTTTTAAAAGCATAAATTTAATAACCAGTGGTAATTGTTGAAATTGAATAAACGAATACAGAGGGGCGGGGTTATGACTTAAAACAACCAATCGAAGCCATAGGCGCAATTTTCAAATTCCTAACGAACTTTGCTATATAAAAAAAAAATACTGCACATATTTAGAAACCTAAATAATGGTATTAGGCATTCGAATTAAAATTAACAAAAAAAATATTTTAACATAAAATTTGTTTTGGCATCCCAAATAATCATCATTCACTTACTAAATACCTGCGAAACCCTGAAATGTGTGAAAATTCACTCTTCACATCAATATTTTTATATCCCTAGACTTCGCCGATGTGTGTAAATATATATGTGGCAATACAGTACATGAATCGACAGGTGAAACCAAGTATTATTTAATATAGTAGGTTACAACCTTTTCGCGTGGTTTGAATATCTAAATTCACATTTTAGTGGTAATTTTCAAATAGTTCGCAACCCCCAATTTGTGAAACAATGCAATGGGTAACCACTAAAAGTTCCTTATCGAACAAAAATATTACATTAATGAAATTATAAATTAAAAATGGCACAACATTATTAATTAAAACAATAATTTCCCTGTGCAAAAACTCGTTTGTAGACATCCTATAATTTAACCGTTCCAAATAATTAAAATTGTAATATATACCTTTCCCCGGGAAACGTTATAATGATGTAACAAAACTAGAAAGTCTGTTAAAAATAACATAATCATCAAATTGCAATGAACGAACGTTTATCATTATTTGTTCAAATAAAGAATGCAGTAATGATTTCCGCTTTCCAAAAGACGACAGAAAATTCTTTATACGTTATAATTATCCTAATATTAGTTACAGGGAAGTACTACATTTAAATTTATTCTAAAATGGGGTTTATGGGCAATTTAATACGTATTAAAATAAAATATTTCAAGCATAAAAACGATATGAAGTGTTAAGTGCACATTAAAGAAATTGTAACCGTAAATTCAACTGAAAATTTGTAATTTTCTCAAGCGGAAAATAGATCAGTGTGAAATTTAGTTAGTTTCATGATAATAATTCAATTGTACAAAACTGTTGAAACTATGTATTCATACATACATATAAATTCAGATACGCAGAAAGGGGGGGGGGGGGCACGACCCCTAGCGCACTAAGGAAAAGGGCGCCGACGAGCTTAACTAAGGGGCGCCACATTGCGAGGCTTTTTTTTTAGGGTTTTGTAGGTATGACCAAAAAACCCTTATACCGTCATTTTGTCGTCTGTCTGTCTGTCTGTCGGTCTGTCTGTCTGTCTGTCTGTTCGGTAAAAATTGTAGCCAAACGGCTAAATCTAGAGAGTTGAAATTTGGCATGCTTATACAACTCTTTGACCCGCACATAGGAAAAATACTAAAACATCTAAAAAACATACCCCCCTAAAAATATAAACAAATACGTTTTTGCAAAATAAATTATTTTGATGCGATTTTAGCCAAAATTGTGCAAAAAAAAATTTGTCCCACACCCTGTAGCCCAGATGGTTTAAACTAAAAATCTAAAAAAATTCTAAGTAATGTACATTGGTGTGAACCGAAATAGTACAACAGGAATTTTTGATTAGATTATGTTTTCGGAAAATAACGCATTTTTTGTGATTTTTGGTTCACAAAGTACAAAAGTTATACCAATGTAAGACAGTCACATGCAAGGCGTCCGATAGCGAAATGGGTTAGAGCACTGGTGTGAAACGAAGGGTTTCGAGTTCGAGTACGGAGTGAATTTTATTTTTTGTTTTTTTTTTATTATGTTTTCAAAATTATTTTGTCAAAATTCTAGTTATATTTTGACAAATGATGCATTTAATTTTTAAGAGCGTAAATTTAATAACCAATCTTATTATATGATTAACAGACGATAAATTATTTTAAAAATATCGTTCATTTTGCCGTGATTACTACAAAGTAAAATTTGTCCTACACACTCAGCATACCGCCTTCACATATTATATACCTGCGAAACCCTGAAATGTGTGAATATTCACACTTCACATCATTTTTATTTTTTTTTTGCTCATCACTTGGATTTTAGGAGGTGAGAACCTTGTTTTTGCTTTACATTTATTTGCCAAGGGCGCCAAAACGCAGTTTTGCCCCTAACGCAAGTTTTCCTTACTGCAGCTCTGTATAAATTTTATATAGTGAAAAACTTATTAAACATTAATAGCACAATGAAGCTGGAAGCTGAAATACCTGGGACAAATTATTAGCAACCCAATTAAATATCACATCCTCCGAGTTGTTATGCAGGAGAAAATCGAAGCCAGTAGAGAGCCAGGTACGAGAAGGACTTCGTGGCACAAAATTTTATAACAATGGTAAGGGAAGGTTTCAATAGAGCTATTTCGTGCTGACGTCAGTAAGACTATTATAGCCAGAACTGTCGCCAACATTCGGTACAGACGGTGTGCCAGCGTTCGCCAACGCTAGTTCTGACGCTGGCCGTAACATGTAGCACAGGCGGACACTTGTACAAGCATACCATATATGTGTCGATGAATCGTCAGTGCTGGCCAAGTACAAAAATAGCGAACATAAACCAACGTTTGCTAAATGGCGTCTGACAGTGAAAGTGAGGATATGGTTACAGCTTCGATCTTGCATTTGCACTCTCAACTGATGTGATGACAAGTATGTGCGCGTCGTGTGTACGGTGCTAACATGAATATACAGGTCTGCACCGATGTTGGTTAAACTCATTTTACTTGTGATAAGAATCCGCCTCGGAAGCAAACGTCGGCCAGCGCCAAGTCCAGCCTACATTGGATATGACTTGTTGCAAATACACTAGTAGCGGTCGGTGAAACATGTTTGGGTATGCAATTAGTATGATCGGACAAGCTCATACTACAACGCTCAATACCAGTATAGCAACGACAAAGCCCGAGCGTGTGTATTCTTTGTAATTGCTTACCCAAACATGATTCACCGACCGCCACTGATATACACACGATCTGCGGATCTAGACAAGTGTAAATATTGGCCGTGACTTGTCACGCCGTCTGTAGGCGCCTTAAGAACAATACCACAATATTCTGGACTCAGTAGCGCGGACCTATAAACGATTCGAAACATTTAAGAGGAACTAAATTAAATTTTTAGTTTGTAAGTTCACAAGATCACATTTTAATGATTGTTGTGGGTTTTTGTAAACAAAATGATCAAAGACCACATTTAAATATTAAAAGTTACTAGTTTTCAAAATCTAATTCTGCTTAAATCAATGAAACAGACTATAGCTAACCTGGCTTCGCATTCTGCGGTCCTATATTCGAATCTCAGCCAGGGCATGGATGTTTGTATTTGTTATTTTCATTAGAATAAACTAAGTTAAAACAAAACAATGATAAAAGCGTAATGGCACATGGAAATGAATTATGTCATGAACAGGGATTTCTGGCAAAGTTGTCCCACGTATGGGCAAGAAAGAAACGTAGCCATTCGGTATAGAGTTTAGCAATAGAAGTAATAAAGTGCTAGAATAAGTATTGAAAAATATCCAGAATAAGCAACTGTGCGATGTACAACTGTATATGGTACGACCATATTCAATGAATGGGCGATCATCGATTAATAAAGTGTTGTAATTGATCATCAATAAAAGTTAAGTTGTTTGTATACCTACATGAAATTAACATGGACAACTTGACATTTCGATTATCCTAGAAAAATATGAAAAATTAAAAGGACAAAATAGGAAGAAACGCTGGAAGACGGACGGCATCAAATGAAACTTAAACAAAACTGAGATTAATGAATTATTAATATAAATAATAATATAATACTTTTGCCACCATTACATAATCCTCCGCAAATAAATCAGAAATAAACCTCCTAAACTTCGAGACAATAGAAAGTTTTATATGACAACTATCTTGGCATACTGAGAAAAACATCTATTCACTCAAGGAAGATAAGTATTTAGACTTGTTGACTGAGCTTACTAATTGATATCTGGGATGGCTGAAGGCATTGTTTAAAAGAGAAATCGATATCATTTCCATTTGCTAACTCATTGCTCCGCAGTATTCAGAAGACAGTATTACTATGGTCACTCCACATTGTTTGGACTCTGGATCTGGTATAATATCAACTGCATGTCACCAGGATTTAGAACATAATCGTGTTCAGCTTCATTGAATCCTTTTATGGAGTGCTCTCTAGGAGCCTTATCTAACAGTTTACTATTAATGGAAGATGTATAAATAGTGCTGTCAAGAGTAGATCGAGCTTTCTAAAAATTTAACCAGAGAAAAACAATATAACCCTTCAACACATCGGTCAACAGTAGACAAAGCATATACAATTACTTGAAAACAAGAAGATGATTGAGCAGCGTTGATAAAACGTTACACACTTGCCGATCACAATAGCATCACGCATACGCTGAAGGTATCCATACCATAAGAGTCGTTTGTTCTCAATCGCCTCTACGATAGTGGTTTCAACGTTCATAGTTGCACTTATGGTATTATTACGAAAGTGCTCAAGTTTTGAGATACCAAAACTACTTCTCTAAAAGTTCATTTCCACGGCGTTCAGTCGGGTTTTATTTCTTTTTGTGGGCTCCCATGTTTCTGAAACGTAGGTACAAATACTTTCGACAGTAGTTTTGTAGATACGCGTTTCCTTATTCTTAAAAAAAATAGTTAGTCATAATATACAGTGGAACCTCGGTATACGTTCTTAATCCGTTCCAGATCATTAGACTTATACCAAATAGGACGTATATCAAACATATTTTTCCCATAAGTAATAAAGGGAAAATGATTAATCCGTTCCCACGAAAAAAAATCATATTTTTATTGGCATATTATACATTGACGTGGTCACTTCGAAGCACCTCTGGAATAGTGCTTTAGTGTAGAGTTTCTTGAAATTACTAATGACCTGCTGGTCCATGGGCTGAATGAGAGGAGTCGTATTAGGGGGTAGGAATTTTACAGTGACGAAGTCGATCTCTGGCAGCATATAGTCCTGCAAGCTTGGAGGGTGAGCTGGAGCATTGTCCATTATGAGGAGATCCTTCAGAGGCAGGCTTTTCTCCTCTAAATAACTTTTTACAGTCGTATTCCAAACGAAGGTCGTATACCAAGCAAAATGTTTCGCGTCCAAACAGGACGTATACCAAGTTGGACTTATTCCAAAGCAGACGTATACCGAGGTTCTACTGTATAAGGAAAAGTCCTAGTATGATATTATATAACTATCAACAATAAAAGTTATTTTAAAAAATCAACTTTCCGGTCATATTACACCCATAAATAGTGCGACAAGGGTTAATTAATTTAAGTTGGTCATCACAAAAAATAAACTACTACAAAGTAATAGGTAAACACTTGACGATAACTAAGACACCCCCAAAATTAATCTAACTGTAATCTGTCTCCATTATGTGATATAATTCAAAGTGACAAATCATAAAACAATGTAATTTATCAAAATATGTTATTTATGCGATATGTTCTTTAAGATGTTGGGGAAAAGCCAAGTAAGTCATCCAGAATATAATCTAAATACACATTTGGATTGTATGCTGATTAAGTACTTGGAACGCCCACCATCCAAAAATAAATAAAGATAATAACTAGAAGCACATACGTGGAAAACAAAAGCATGAATAAGTTATTGAGAATCTATAAAGGAAACTTTTACGATTTAGAAGTTGAAGTTACGTTTCCACACGATATAAAACGAAGAGTGCAAATATATTTTCTCATTAAATTTCGAGTAGGAATTTTTAAATATATTTACGGCAAATATTTTTGGCATACCGTCCATTTTGATATGACGCTTGCGTCCATAATTTGTTCAGCTTTTACATAAATACGGCAGTTATGCTAATTTGACAGACTATATATTTTAGATATAAAATTATTTGTTAATACTAATTGTACAATTTTTTGTTTCAGGTAAGATGTCTTTTGGAACTCTTCAGTAAACCGTTATCCTGTAATAACTCAGCTGTAAGTAAAATTAGATATTTTACATTAAAATTTTACAGCTACAAGCAGGGCTGACGTAAGGACATCAGCCAATAGCCAAATAGAAATTTATGTCTTATGCCGGGTTTACATTGGTAGAGTAAAAGAGCTAGTAACTAGCGCAAGTACTACGCGCTTAACTCTACTATCTTATTTTCAGGATAGTAGGTGTTCATACGCAATTGACATACATATCTTATTTTCTGGATAGTAAGTGTCAAAACACATTTGACATCTTCACTGTGATTTTGTAGTGAAATTATCTTTTTGCAAAAAATAGTTTATGAATGTGGATATACATCGTCTCCGGCGTGATGCCATTAAAGAAGTGGTATTTTGAATTACATCATTTCTTGTGGAGGAAATAATTGATTGTCTTATTGAAGTATTCGGTACAGAATATAAGCCTAAACAAAAATGGGTTAAAAAATGGATTAATAGAAGAACTACCCATGGCGCATCAGTCCTTCTATTTCGTGAATTAGCCGTGGAAGATCAAAAAGAGTACAGACTGTGTTTAAGAATAACACCAGATGATTTTAATAGGCTATTAAATTTAGTTAGTCCATTAATACAACGAACTGATACACTAATAAGGGATGCGATTCCAGCAAAAATAAAATTGGAATTAACGTTTTATTTCCTAGCCACAGGAAATAGTTATTGTAGTCTACAACAGTGTTTCTCAACAGGTGGTCCGCGGACCACCAGTGGTCTCCAGTAAAATTTTAGTGGTCCGCGAAAATTTTTATATGTAGTTTTGCAGTTTTATTTTTAATTTATTTTGCAATTTATTTAGTTTATATTTTGTTTATTTTCTGTAAACTTTCTGTGATTTTCTACAAATAAAATAAATGTGTTTAGTAGCACATTAAATATATTTGTTTCCGCATTTTTTGAGTCCGCGTTAGAAAATTATATATTATTCTGGTCCACGGTGCGTTTTTGGTCGAGAAACACTGGTCTACAACATCTTTTTCGTGTATCAAAGGCAGTTATTTCATAGATGATTTCAAAAATCATCAATTAATAAATCAATGTTACGCAATTTACGTAAATAAATTGTAACTTACCTGATATGATAATATATAAGGGGCAAGTATTGTAATCGCGAAAATTTTCGATGTCGAGATTTTGACGGATGACCACGTTTCATGGTCCAGGGAATCCAAAAAACCTATTTTCGAAGGGCCGTCCGTATGTGTGTGTGTCTGTGTGTATACACGATAACTCAAAAACGGTTTAATTTAAAGAGTTCGTTCTGGTACTAAAAAATTCTCCTAATAATTAATAAAAAATAAATAGGGAAATACCCTATTGTTTTTTATTAAAATCCAAAACCGGAAACGGAAGTTATTAAACTTTAAAAATTTTAAAAATTCGTAACTAGTAAACCAAGCTTTGGACAAAAATTTTTATAGGACATAATTTATTTTTGATGTATTTTTGAAGATTTACCTAAAAATTTTTTTAAGTTAAAAAAAAATATATGTATTTTTTTTATTATTTTTTTATGGGAGGGCAAGTGTAGCGGAGGTCTCCCTTCGACACTGGTTTTCTATTTGTTATGACAGGTTACCGCTTGCCGCCAATTTGAAATGAATCAATTTTGCGTAGTGGGGGAAAAGACAGTAGCTAGTAAATACGTCGACGAGCTAGCTGCTATCCTAGCCCAACTACTGGCAGCTAGTACTCTACTAGTCACAATGTCAACTATTTACACAGGGATAGTAACTAGTTGCTAGTTACTTGCGCTAGTTACTAGCTCTTTTACTCTACCAATGTAAACCCGGCATTACGCTTTTACTTTTTTTGGCACTCCATGTACATCAAGTGTCTTTCTTACCACACTGGTTTGGAATAAGTTGTCAAGGAGCTCAGACTCCTTTTTTTGGATGCATTTTTTTGTGTAATTAAATAATTATATTCGTAAGCCCCCTCAGAAAATTCTGGCTTCAGAACCCTCCTCCGCAAAAATTCTGGGCGCCTACTGTCAACAGATGCTATCACCAGTTAGTTATAAACAAATACAGTGCGATCATTAAATCCTGACCGTTACATAATGGTAAACAATGGGTTTTAAAATATCAAAATTGTATTCTAATTCACAGCTGAAAATCCCAATTTAACAAAAAACCAATCAGATTACTTGGTTTGCCCGAACTAATCCGAGGAATGTGTTTTTAACTTAATATTTGTTATCAACTCGTTGGCGTCTAGAGAAAAATATTGTTCATTTTATAATCAATTCGTATCAGGTAACAAAAATAGAATGTACGCTTATGTGTACATGTCCTTGGAAATAAGTTTGATAGCTAAATGTTTCTGTAAAGTATTGCATAACGGTCAAGAAATAATAAAGTATGTAATTAATGAAAAAAATTATATTATTTGATAATATTGAGTGGGGTATCATATCATAATTTATATTTTTTTTATGACGTAATTATCATAAATTATTTAAATTTAATTTAAACAAATTAAATAAAAGCTCTTAGTACTTAAATTTCCAATAAAAATGCTTATCAAATATCTGTTGATTTTGATGTGATCATAGAATTATTTGGTCTTAGACATCCAGAATTCTGTTGACTTCTTACACTTACTAAATACCTACAAAATCCTGAAATGTGTGAAAATTCACACTTCACAACAATTTTTTTATTAAAATATTATGATTCTACTGGAGATTTAATGTAAAAATAACGGGGTTTCTAATATTATTTTGTCTCTTACTCGATTTCTTTCTTTCCTAGGCTGAATACAGGCTATTCCAAACATTTACGCGGAACTATATTTTGAAATCTAGTAATTTTTATCTATTAATTCGGACTTTTGATCATTTTGTTTGAGCTTTGTAGATTAGCAAAGCTTTGCAAATTCTAGATTAAATTGATTGTCATTATAAAATGTCCTGTTCATTGCATTGTAATTTTTGTGATTTTTAAAATTTTCGATATTTTATTTTTTTTGTCTTTAAAATATGGAATAATGTGTCATACAGTCTGTTTCAAACGCTTAGGCGGAACTAAATGGGAATTTCGTTCTTTTAGGTTGTCACGACAAGGGACCTTGCTTGGGTTATTTCATTATTCACGTTGCAATGTCAAAATTTAAAATTACAACAATTAAACCATGGAAACGAATGACCTATGTCAAAATTAAATTATTTTTTTAATATATTTTAATGACAAAAAAATTAATAAATGGGAAATTTGTATTAAGAATGACACAAAAAATCAAAATATAAAGAAAATGACAATTTAAAATGATATTAACCTTAACAAAAAATGTGTATTGTAAGTATGATTTACAAAGCTTAAACAAAACGGTCGAAAAGCACGATTTAAACGATGAAAGTAACTAGATTGCAAAATTTAGTTCCGCTTAACCGTTTGGAACAGACTGTATTTTTAATAACTGTCATTCGTTTCCATGGTTTCACTGTTGGAATTTTAAATTTTAACATACCAAACGTAAAAGATTAAATAACCCAAGCAAGGTCCCTTCTCGTGACAACTTAAAAGAACGAAATTCCCATTTAGTTCCGCCTAAACGTTTGGAATAGCCTATACATTCTATGTTGTGAAGGGTTGTCTATCTCGCTTTGTTAAGGTACACGTTTCAAAGAATTAGGATCGGGCATCTTATAGTTTGATAGAAACTGATCTTGTATTTAAAAAGTACGACCTATATAATATTGGGGTTTCTTTCGAGTTAGTAATAAATCTTGATTTTTACGAAATAAAAGATTATTGTTCCATAATACAGCTAACCAATATTAAATTCCATGTTTGAAACTCTAAAAGTTAAAAAGAAACAACAAAAACAACATCTTTTTGTCGTGTTAAAAGTATATCATAAAGCGTGCTACAAAGATGAATGATCTTGAGCAAAACAAGGCGAGTCTGCGGGACTCAGACATGATGTGATGCGATATAAACGCGATAAAAGTATTTTTTTATGTAAGCGACCACTTTCTCGATTATTGACCTGTGGGAACGACAACCAACACCTCTCAACACGCGAGTTATGATGTCTCTACATAATAACTACTTGTCTTTGTAGATAATGTTAACTTGGAGTGGCAACACGAGATAACTTCGAGTTAAGTATAGCTAATCCCTAAAAAATGTAATTTTATTAAAATCTACAACTATTTCATACAATAAAAATGAATATAAACTGTGACAAATCCCAATGTCTTCTTTTGGGGTTTTGTATATAAAAAGACCTGTGATATATGCAACGTGCACAACACAGGTGTGTGCAGGGAAATCGTCACGCTCAGCACTGAGTAGGTTTTCTATTAAAAAAAAAAAACTTATGTCACGCATATGTCTGTATGTTTGAGTATTAGAAATTGTAGCTAGATAACTGTACCTAAAGTTGATATCGGCACAATATACCATTTTGACCAGTATATAGAAAAAATACGCTCATTATAATTAAGATATCATTTTTTATTATGATATATGTCAAATTGATCGACATTTTAAAAAAGTGACATTTTGTAATACCAACATGACATACAGCTTCAAAAGTGCAAACTATTGAAAACAAAATTTCCTTTTAGTTTGTTCTTACAAAAGTTATGATCAAAAGCAGTTCACTTTTGTAAGAACAAACTAAAAGGAAATT
This sequence comes from Liopterus haemorrhoidalis, assembly GCA_963971575.1. Taxonomy (NCBI): domain Eukaryota; kingdom Metazoa; phylum Arthropoda; class Insecta; order Coleoptera; family Dytiscidae; genus Liopterus; species Liopterus haemorrhoidalis. The sequence goes on along the minus strand of OZ020615.1, from coordinate 45,471,080 downwards.
TTGTTTTCAATAGTTTGCACTTTTGAAGCTGTATATCATGTTGGTATTACAAAATGTCACTTTTTTAAAATGTCGATCAATTTGACATATGTCATAATAAAAAATGATATCTTAATTATAATGATCATAACCTTATCAACCTAAAGTTTGCCGGTCACTATGGCGTAGTGGTCAGCTCATTTGACTGCTAACCATGGGGGCTCGGGTTCGAATCCCGGTGATGGCATGGATGTTTGTATTTGTTGTAAAAATTACTAATGTATCCACAAAAATAAAGATATCCTGGTTAATGGCCATCGTAGCTAAGACCAAAAAAAATTAATTAAAAAAAAAAAAAAAAAACCTAAAGTTGGTTTTACAGCGTAAGGAATATTTTTAATTGACATTTAAAGTCAGTAACACACCATAAAAGTAACCAAAATAACCAGATGTAGTTTGTTCTTACAAAAGTGAACTGCTTATACCTTGGATTAAACTACTAAAGGCCTTATCACACTATAGTTATTATTCAAGTCTAAACTTGGAAAATTAAAGTCTTTGCATTCGAATCGAAGTCTTGTGCGTGTGATAGTATGAAGAAAAAACCTAGGTTTTGAAGACCAGGCAAATGAAACAGGATATAATTTCTCGGTCTCTTTACCCAGGTCTTACAAAATGCGCGTGCGCCAACTAGTTTTATCTCGCTCTCAGCTGACGCGTCTTTGTCTTTTGTTTACGTCTAGTGTTGTTAAATTTGTATTTTTGAAAAGTTATTTATTTAAAAAAAATGATATTAGAAGAGTTGATAAATTTTGTTAAAGAAAACCCAAAAAAATATATTAAATATTATTATTGACACCGACAAAATTACTATTTCTTCCTCATTCATTATAAAAAAACTTTAAAAACCAATTTTAAAATAACCTTCCAAAATATAACTGTCAACTGTCATAATTTCACGATGTGCGCATGGGTAAACAAACAATTTCCAAGTCTTAACTAACATTCAAATACCGTGTGATATATCAAGACCTGAAGACTTGCATCCTGAAAAAAAACCTACAAAAATAAGACTTGGATAGCGTTCTAGTGTGATACGCCTTTTAGACGGACAGCCATTGTTCTTAAAAAATTAAATTTTACAGCAAAATACTTCCTGTTCAGTGACGCACCCAGGAATTTGAGGGCGGGGGGCGGAAGACAAAATTATTTAAATTATTATCATTTCTAAAAAAAGTGACGATCTAAAAAAAAAGCTCCTCGCTATTGAAATACAAGTGATGACCTAAAAAAAAGGTCCTCATCTCTATTTTTAAATACATATATTTACCTAAGACCATAAGAAATTTGGTATTTCCTTCTTTCTTGGGAGGGGGTCATTCAGGGCTGGATTTACATAACGCGAGGCCCTAGGCTACTCAAATTTTTAGGTCCCTTCAATAGACACCTCCTTTTACCGACCGCCAACATATATACCGATTTTAACATTTCGAGATTTCGATGGATCTCCACGAATTGAGGTCCGTACATAACGTTTTGACTATTTTTAGCATGATGTCTGTCGGTCGTCTGTCTGTGTACATGTGCAGAGCAAATTCGGCTAAAAGGATTTTTATAAAACTTCATATTTAAGCTTTTGACATTAATGGCATAAGTTGAGCAACTATTGGTAAAAATCGATTGACTAGAAATGGGAGTTTACTTGTGTCGATTTTAAGATTTTTGCGAAAAAATAAGAAAAATATTTCCAAAAAATTTAGTTAACAAAAGTTGCTATAAAAGCACTAACTAACAACTTTTATTTGAGATATTTCTTGATAAAACGAAAAAAATATGAAAATTTTTTCGAAATTTATTTAATTTGAAGTATCTATTTTTTCATACTTGGAAACGTACTTTTCAAGCATGGAAACGTTACATTTCCATGCTCATGATAAATAATATCTTTGTTAGAAAATATTAGGTCGTTATTTCTACTCTGCTGCTAGAATGTATTTTATACAAGTACTTTGTGATAGCAGTCGGTCCTGTGGTGGCCACAGCTGATTTTTTTTAAAAATATTTCTAAGTTTATCAATTTTAATGCTCAGAATGCTCAGAGCAGATAACCTGTCTTGAGACATTGTGCTCCTTAATTCATTTTTAATTCTTTTAAGTTTGAAAAAGAGTTAGTGACCATTAAACTAAGAAGTAGTCGTAGGATTGCTTCTATGTTAGGTAAAGCCATCTGTATTTTTTCTTTGTGCATTATTTGGTAGAGGTCTTCATGAGACTGAGGGAATTCTTCTAAAGGGGTGAAATGTTTTTTTTTTTTACGGATTCCTCAATATCTCTTAGGCCCAATGAGATATTGACTTTTTGCTACCCATAAACATGTTCAAAAACGTATTTTCCTTAGTTAACCTATAAAGGGAAAAACTAGATTTAGGGTGAATTATAAAACCCTCGTATGGTCTGTGTTTCTTGAGGTATAGCATATATTTTTTTTTTTTTTTTTAGTACATATCCATCTTTTTGAATATTGAGGCCCTAGGCTTAAGCCTACTTAACCTATAGGAAAATCCGGCCCTGGGGTCATTTTAACTTGGGAACGAACATTTTAACAAAAACACTGACAACCACGTTTTTGGAGCTGTTGGGGAGGCTTCTCGTCACTTATATTTTGGCAAAAACCACGTGTTTTTGGAGCGCTTGGGAGGGGCTCAATCATGTGACCCACCCTGGTGCGCCAACAAGTCATAAATTACGTCTTGAACCATCCGGCGGGAGGAAACTTGGCCAGAAGAGATTTCAAAAAATATAATTCTGACGTCTAAAGTGGGAAACAGAATGCAACGAGTTTGACGGCGCGTTGACACCGTTGGACGGCGCAAACTGTCAGCGCAAAATTAAAAGCAAGGCTGTACTACGCATGTGCACAGAATGAACAACGTCCTACGGCGTTCGAATGCCGTTGATACTGAATGTTCGTCAACTTCCAACTTTTGACGCCGTTGAACGTTGACGCAGAACACCTAACCTCAGTTTTTACTGAATGGTAAAGTGTTTGTATGTATAAATAATTTGCATACAACATAAATAACATCACACACAAGTCTTCATCATCCATTATACTTTTAATAAAAGAAAACGCACGTATAAACACAGATATAGGTTGTCACGTGACACTTGACGGCGTTAAAAATGATTGCATTGTGGGCAGGCGAAAATTCAACGGCGTTCTCAGCAACGCCGTCGCAAATGACGGCGCGCTGACGGCATAGCGCGCTGTGCCTTGTGTTCCAGGCTTAAAGAAGAAAAAAGTTATAGTTATTGTTAGAGGCAGGGCCGGCGGAAGCGGGCATTCAGAGCAAACGGGCGCCGTTGTGAGGGAAGCTGTTAGGCTCAGAAGGGCGCCAAATTAATGTAAAAATAATTAGCGTAATATAATTTTGTAGCGAAGACCTTTTTTATTTAGGTCCTCACTTGTAATTTAGTGGCGAGGATCGTTTGTGTTAAGTCATTACCTGTATTTTAGAAGTGAGGACCATTTTTTTAGGTCACCACTTATATTTTAGAAGTGAGGACCTTTTTGTTTCCAGGACATCACTTTATATAATATGTTTAGGGGACCTAATTATAAAATCTTACCCAGGGCTAGAAAAAAGCTAGTTACGGCCCTGCCTGGGGGCGCTGAATTAAGTCTTGCCTACGGGCGCCAACGACACTCACGCCGGCCCTGCTTAGAGGGCCTTAATACCTATTTCTTAGTATGAAAAAAATAAAGCAATTATGTTCACAAAGATATAATAATGTAAACCTAAAAACTGGTCAAGTTCACCCAGTTTTATGGTAATAATTTCAATTCCAACCTACAAACTCCACATGCTTTGTATTGTAAGCACATAGAGAACCACAACTGTACATCAGACAGTTTGCCAGACACAAAGCTTGCTCTTATTTGTAAACGTATACATATATTGGGCTTTGATTAACTGTTTGTGTACGTTTGGTTAGGTAGAGTAGGGTGTTTGCGACTTGCAGTTTGTTCGTGGTTAAGAGATTGATTTATTTTATGAATGCGGTGAACCTGATAATATGTGGAAAACGTACTTACGATCAATATCATGGGCGTAGAAATTCAAGAGAAAACAAACATTTGCTTTTTTATCAAATACAATAATAATGCAGTATTATTAGTAAACAGTAATTTCTAAATGTCAAAGTGCGCTGAGAACACTACTTACTGCAGAGGACTATTTCAATGGAGGTCATTTTAATTTAGAATATATTTTTATTAATAATCTCAGAAAACTCTAATTTTGTCACCATTTCTGCCAATTACATAGTTTACAGACACGGAAATAACTGGAAAATTAACCTGTAAAAAGAGTATTTTTAACCCCCATTTATTTTATAACGATCAAAACACATACTAAAAAGCAATATCTGAAAATGACAGTTCCATCCACACGTAACTGTTATTAAAAGCAAATAAATTGCTTTTTATAAACTGAAATACTTAATAATTAAATGTTAATCAGTTAATTACTTGTTAACCCTTTGAGGACAGAATTATAAATTTCTAAATATTTTTTATTGATAAAATTTATTTATTATTAGCAACACAAAATGATCTTCAGAAGATACATAACTTGGAAACTGCACAAACACCAAATTCCGAAGTAAGGCAACAGATTTGGTTATTGACAAAAACCAGTAAAAATCTTCAGAAATAATTTTTAGATGTGGGTAACAGGAATAACCAGTTGCCCTGGAAGGGTTAAATAAAATAAGCTTTAGAAATTTGTGGTTCAATTCTGTGTCAAATTTATAAGCTACAGACGATCGTATCTAAGGAGTTGTTTTATGTGTTGTTATGGACAGTTTCTTATAGATTTTGTCTGTAAGCTTACAGATTTAATAATAATAATAATAATATTTATTCATGTTAACAATAAATTACAATATTTTACAATCGTCATAAGTATACAAAGGTTAGTTAAATTAAAAATGAAAAATACAATTTAAAAAAAAATATACATATGTGTATATATAAAAGTCTTTAAAAAATAATTTGTCAAGAAATAATGATGCGAAGAAAGGCTCATGACTACTCTCTCAGTGCACTGAAATCACCCAATAGGTACTCATCAAAACTATAATATGCTTTGTTCTTCAAATAACCTTTTATCTTTGAGGCAAAGTTATTATTTGATAACCTTTTTATCTCACTTGGTAGTACATTATTAAATTTAACAGCAAAATAGTTTAATGAATACCTTGTTGTTGATAGTCTTATATAATTAGGACGTATTAAGTCTTTGCCCCTTGTGTTATAACATCCTTTTGAAGATGGGTTTCCATTGAATTAAAATGCACATGAGTCAGACAATAATATACAGTTACTCACAAAATTAAGCGTACAAAAGTTTTAGAAATATACCTCTTAGGTAAAGATGCCTATAAAACAGATTATTTAAACCAATTATTTTTTATTTCTAAAATAGATTTTAGAGATACAAAACTATCATAAATGGTATAAAATTAAATAATATTTAATAAACATTTGTTAAAGAAAACAAAAAATATATACATTTTCAGAGACACAAAATTGAGCGTACAAAAAGTAGTAATACTAATAAAATAATTAGAAAACAATCAGTTAATTTAAATTAATATTTTGTCGCGTCACCTTTTGCTTCTATTACGGTTTGAAGGCGATTTTGCATAGACTGCACTAATTTTCCACAAACTTCTGCTGGTATTATTCCATTCTTCTTGAAGTTTCGTATTAAAATCATTTTTATTAGAAAATGAATTTGTTTTTATCCGAACTTTTAATTCTCTCCATAAATTTTCAATTGGATTGAGATCAGGCGATTGTGGCGGTGTTTTGAGTAATTTTGGTGCATTGTATAACAGCCATTCCTTTACAATAAGCGCAGTATGTTTGGGATCGTTATCTTGTTGGAAATAATAAACTGGTGGCATATCTAATTTTTCTGCAGTAGCCGTTAAAGATTATTTTTCAAGATGTTTAGATATTTCCATTTATCCATGATCCCTTCTATAAATTCTAAATTACCTGGGCCGTTTATAGCACCCCACAACATAACTGATCCGCCTCCGTGTTTTACTGTCGGAACGGTATTAATTTTTTTAAATTCTGTATTTGGCTTCCGCCAAACAATTTGTCTGCCGTCCGACCCAAAAAAATTAATTATCGTCTCGTCAGAAAAAATTACTTTATTCCAGAAGCTAATTGGTTTGTTCACATACATTTTTGCAAATTCTAAGCGTTTCTTTTTATTCGTTTTTGAAATCAATGGTTTCTTGCGTGCAATTCGACCATTGTCCGAAGTACTCGGCGGACTGTTTCTACTGAAATTTGATTATTTAATCTTTGTGACAATTCTGACGTTAACTGGGGTACACTAATTTTAGGATCTTGCTTGATTTTTCGCAAAATAAATCTTTCATCCACAGTTGATAACAATTTTTTTCTACCTCTGCCGTTTTGTTTTTGATAGTACCTTCATATTTAAATTTATTTATTATTTTTTGAATTGTGGAATGTCTTCGGTTTACTATATCACCTATTTCACGCATTGTATGACCCCGGGCCTATAATTTAACTATTAGTTTTCGTGTAGATTCGTCAGTGTGTTTACGTTTATTTTCCATTATAAAGAAACAAAATCACTGTACCTGAAGGTGGCCTAATGCAAACTAAACTAATGAATAAACCATCTGTTGCAAGATAAAACCTATGCAATATAATTTCAGGAAAAGACAGGTTTAAATCAATCAAAATTAACTAGTATGCTCAATTTTGTGTCTCTAAAAAATTGTTATTTTTAGTTTTCCTTAACAAATTTTTAACAAATATTACTATACTTTATACTACTTGTAATAATTTTGGATCTGCAAGGAGTATTTTATAAATTAAAAAAAATGTTTTAAAAAAATCTGTTTTATAGTCACGTTTTATTAAAAAGTATCTTTGTCAAATTCTTGTATGCTCAATTTTGTGAGTCTGTATATACAGACAGGGAAAAGTCAGAATACCAAAAGCAATGAAAGCATTTTTGCAATCCTCTCTGTAGGCTAAACCACTGATAATCCTAATAACACGACGTTGCAATCCAAAAATTCTGGTCGCATGTGATGTATGGCCCCACACCAATAATGTGTACGTAACATGCGACTGGAATAACGAGTAATACGCACATAGAAGATCATCTTGAGTGACTTTGAGTTAAATTTGGATTTGTATTGGACAATAAGATTTGCACCATTGGTGTGATTAATTCATGATAGTTAATTATTAGCATCATTCGAGGATGCAATCGCCGATAGATTGGAGTACGAAATGCATATAACTCTTATCTCTAAAATTCATACAAAAGAGAACATCTATCTGTTATCTTGAAACTCAAGAACGGCTGAACCGATTATGATGCGATTTTTGCCAGCGTATTGGAAATTTGTCTGGAAATTTTTTGAGCTATAAGCATCACGTTGACACCCGGATTCTGAGCAATTATTAGGCTTAACTATAAAAGATATATCGAAAATATATATGACATAATTTTAGGGCTTAATATTGCTGCAAAAAAAAAAAAAATGTAAGGGCACATATCCTAGATTAACAGATAACATAAGAATTTATGTTTTCATTTTCGACGAAAATTATAACCTTCAGTTTGCTGTTGAATATGGTAGTAAAATCAAAGAGAAGGCGCATTGTGGAAGCGGTTGCTGGCTGCCAGAGCTGGCGAAGCTCAAACTGCGAGCGGGAATATGCTATGGTCGTCAAGGATGAAATTTGTAGAAAAAAAGGCAATGTTGGTTGATAACTTACAAATATAACGAATTATTTTATTCATCAAAGTATGCAACCATACTGTCTATATACTTTTGCCATTTAAGCAGCAGGTTGATCAGGCCGGTGGTATAAAACCCTGGCGGACGAGAGTCTATGAATTTCTGGAAGGTCAGTTTTACAGGATTGTCGGAATTAAACTATTTTCATATTAAAAAGTTGTCCAAATTGCGGAAGAAGTAGTAGTCAGTGGGGGCTAGGTCTGGTGAGTATGGAAGATGATGAAAAAGTTCCAAGACATGGGGTGCAGACCGCTATCATGTTGCGTTTACATCGTTCTCTAGTGCGCTCTAAGCTGGACTATGGATGTCTAGCTTATGGGTCAGCTAAACACCAAGAGATTAGAATTCTTGACACTGTACATCACACTGGGGTTAGAGTGGCCACAGGTGCATTTCGCACCAGCCCAATACCAAGCCTGCTGTGTGAAGCAGGTGAACCGTCACTGTACAATCCTCGTAAAATTCTATCCCTGCGGTATATGGCTGCACTCAGTGCCAAGCCAGATCATCCCGCGTATGACCCTATTCTACAAAATAGGCATACAGAGATTTATGACAGAAAACCAAGAGCCAATAGGCCTTTTGGTTTGAGGGACTTTCGACATTTTGAGTGACATTGATTTTAATATGCCCGAAATGGCAAGTTTCGTTTTGTGTGCTGTTCCACCATGGACGCTACCGCGTCCACTTGTGAACCTCACATTAACTAGGTTTGATAAAGATACTACGTTGCCTATCGAATACCAACATGAGTTACAAAGAACAGTGGTCCCTAGGTTCGAGGATACTGCCATTTTTACTGACGGATTAAAATCCGGAACCAGGGTTGGGTGTGCGTTCGTTGTTTTAAATCCACGCCAGCAGTTTCAGTACCGTCTGCACTCTATAACGAGTGTGTACACTGCTGAGCTGTACGCTATTTTCAAGGCCCTGTGTTTTGTTTCGTCAGAGCAAAGTCGGTCAAGTGTTATCTTGACGGACTCGCTGAGCGCTCTGAACAGTATCCACGATCCAGATCCAGTGCATCCTCTTGTACTAAAGATCCGGTTGCTACTCCACAATCTGAATGCTCAGAATGTGAGGGTAGAGCTGTTTTGGATACCGGGACATGTTGGTATTAAAGGCAACGAAGCGGCAGATGCAGCTGCAAAAGCCGCCTCTCACAGATCTATGATTGATGTGAGTTTCATTTTTCCAGATGACGCAGAGTCATCTGAAACATCTGGTTTTAGACATGTGGCAACATGAGTGGAGCTGCACACAGAACGTTAAGTTACGACAGATTAAGGGGGACGTTAAACCATGGGGTTCTTCCTGCAGGATTAACCGCAGGGAGGAAACCGCCATCACACGCCTCCGTATAGGTCACTGTTGGTGGACCCATGGACACCGCCTTCGAGGAGAAGAGTCCCCTATCTGTGAGACGTGTAACACAGATTTGTCTGTGTTACAATTTTTAACTGAGTGTATACAGTTCGAGGATGTCAGGGAGAGGTTAGGCCTGTGCTATGACCTGTCAGTTGCTTTAGGTGACGAAAGGGTACTCATGGACAGGCTGATACTCTTCCTGAGAGAATCGAACTTATTGTTTTATGTGTGAACTCTTGCACCTTATTTTAATGTGTTTCTAGTTATTGACTGTGATATTCGATAGTAATTGGCCCCTTTACAGCCTCTTACCATCACCCTGAGTCTGTTCAAATTTTCGAACAGACTTTTTATATTATTTATTTGTGTTTGTCAGTGCAAGATTTCTTTTATTGAGTATGCGTATTTTTAATGATTTTATTTATTTATTTATTGTCTAATATATTGTTTTTAATATATAGTCTAGTAATTTAAATGGGCTGCGTTAGGCGCAAATAGCCTTTGTTGCTTTGTGCATAACAAAAGCTTTCCTTGGCCTGTTAAATTTGCCAGTCCGCCACTGATTAATAATACAAGAAAATTAATAATACAAAAATACAACATAAAAGAAAAGCAGCCAACTTTCTTTTGAATTTGAATGCATAGATGGCAGATAGAATTTATAACTTCGTTTAATCCTTCCTTAATTTAATTAATATTACTTCTGTAATAATAAACAGAAATTTAATATTTAAAATGTTTTATAAGTGCAAACGAAAACGGAAGTTTCTGAAGAAAAAATACTATTTTGAAAATAACATTTGTAACAAGATAAACGTAACATTTAATATAAAAAAAATATTGTTACTATTTGTGAAGAATCTTATATGACGTAGTTTAAGCTAAATATTTCATGCTTAAAGATATTTAGGTTACGCCGGCAAAAGGGTGGATCTTTTGTGAAATTCTACACTCAAGGGCCTTGGTAGGGCAATAAAATAGTGCCGCTTGACAGCTCACATGATCCAACACAGACGTTTGCTTTGCACAGACTTTGCAAGGTCAAGATTTATTCCCTCTTCTGAAATAAGATATTCATGCATTTTAACAAGTTAACAAAAAATATTGAACTGAGGAAAATTGAACACGCCTATTCATTTGTAGAATTCAAATTATGGAAACTTATGGCGGTATTCTGAAGTTAGATGTTAAGTCGCACATCGACGGAATCGCCCAAAATTGAACGATGTTAGAAAAACGGTATTCTGAAACGTCGCTATGTTAACGTTCGTCGATGTGAATTAACATTTTAGTTGTTAGAGTAACCGCTAGCAAATATCTCGACGGAATTGAGATTATAGTGGTGTTAAATTTTATTTTGAACAATTTTCAACTAAAATTACTTCGCTTTCGTGATTGTCTATATAGAAAAGAAAATTAATTTTATAAGCTTAAAAAATAACGGCTCAAATTCCACTCAGTACCGAAGTACAGAATGAAATTTTTACCAAAATAACATTAAGTTTCTTTTAACATGTAAAATACTTACTGTTCGAACGATGCATTTTGAAGCGATTCACTCATTTTTTTAAATTCTGGAACTGCAATATATACTGTTTTCAGGTAACTCAACGGTGTGACTGATCTATTTTTGCAAACTATCCTATTTATGTAAGAGATGGTTGGTAGGAATTACCGGGGTTAAACAACCCCTCAATCCCTGTGATTACATATGTTACAGATTAGAACATTTTTCTGAGAAAGTATTCTCATTAAAAAGGGTCGAAATTACCTGTGTTAAAATTACCTGAATTGTAAAAACCCATGTTGATTTACAATTCAAAACAAACGAAACAGGTTTTGTAGTAATATGAATGACATCAAACACTGGATTTCCATTAATAATTATAACCCGTACCTAATCCTGCAGTAACATTTGGTTTAGCCTTCAAATTAGATTTTTCTGCAATAGTAGTTACATTTTGAATGTCTTCTGTTTTTATTTCTAATTTATAAATAATTATTTAACCGTTTTAAAAACGTTAACCCAACAAAACATAATTCTTACACGGCTGTCAAAACGAACGTGAAGTTAGCCCAGTGTTAATTCTACACCGGAAACAAATTGTAACATTGAATTTTACATCGGGTTGTTCAGAATACTGATTTTTTCAGCGATGTTAAATCTGATTTAATAGAGCAGTGTTATTTTCATTGGTGTTAAGTTCACGGGTGTTACGATGGAAACTTCAGAATACCGCCATTATTGACCTTTGCAATGGGCGTTTTTTTTTTATTCCTCAGATATGCATACAAGTTGTATATCTGCGCAGATAGTCGTTCTTTTATTCCTTTTTCATTCAGACGCAAGTGTAAACAAACTTTTTTTTATTAATTCTGTTCAGAAGATAGAGCTGCAACTCTTCTGCAGATTTGCAGCTTTTGAAAGTGACTGCTTGGACTACACGCATGCGTACTTCTCGTTGCAGGTTGGCGATGTTATTTTATAAATTTCTAATTATTGTAATTGGTAAAAGATTTTAGTTAGTTATATAAATTACGTATTATTTGGAAAACGTTAATAACAGTAAATTATTGTAATGAAATTACACTTTATATACTTTATTAGGTTATAATTGTTTGCAGCTCTGAACAGTTCTGCGATGCATCGCAGTTTTGGAGTTGAATAAAAAAGCATACCCAGTTAATAGACTACATCAGTGGTTCCCAATTAGTGTTCCGCGAATCCGCTTTCAGTGTTCCGCGAAAACATCCATATTTTATCTTTACATTTAAGATACAAATCATCAAAAATCTAAACTAATATTTTATAAGATTATTCGATAAGAAAATCGTTACACAGATATACAAACATACAAAGAATTTTATTTCAAATCCTGTAGATTTTATTACAAAAACAAAAATAATAATAATAATAACAAACAATTTGCAAAAAAAAACAGGTAAATATAATTCAACTTGATTTGAATATTCTGATGTCAATGTTCAGCGTAAAATCACATGTTGTTCCGCACTTTTGAATCATTTGAGAACCACTGAGAACTACATAGACCCGGGCCGCAACTAGCTACAATTGCACCCAAGGCAAGAATTTAGTTACGCTCCCACACTCGAAAATGCAGCATGCTAAATGTTTCAATTTTTATTTTATTGCAATCAGGATTTTTTTTTTACTTTCTAATTAATCTATTTTTGCCTCCAAACAAGTTGCCGCAGTCGCCTGATCCTTGTTACGGCCATAATAAAGATCACAATTTTGAAAAATTAAACTACAGAAAAAAGTTATTTAAAAATATTATTGAAAATGTTTAACTTACCTAATTATAAGCAGAAATGCCCAACAGTGGGGTTCCAAGAGCTGGATAACGAAATTGGGGGGCACCAAAACACTCAAAATTCCTATGTAATTTTTGAATGTTTCAAATGTCAAAAATCCTAGTTATGCCTGATTATAAACTTTTTTTACGGCTAAATCATAAATACTTACATTACCCTTTATCTGTTCTTCTTCTTTGATACCACGTTGATGAACACTATTTTTTCTTGGCAATACTGATAAGCAGTGGTGATATTCTAATTTTTCACGAAGCGGTTCGCAAAGATAATTCAATTTCCAGATCCAAAAATACAAAATATTTGATAATGCCAAAATTTACCTATTTTAAACTATTGCTTATTTATTTATATATCTTATTTTCAAAATACACAATCTTACATTCATTTAATATAAAATAAATATAAATGCATTAACAAAACAAGTTACAAATATTCTATTCTAATAACGTCCATACGTTTTTTTGACTTCGATAATATTCGACTGGGACTTTTTGTTTGCCGCGACTATCACTTGCCAAATGGTGTCCTTGAAGCAACCAGTAGAGGTCTGCACGGACCTATTTTGGACCACCTTTACTCGGCCCGTTATGTTTCCAGTCCGGCCCGGCCCGAGCCCGAAAATATTAATACAATTATTGCATCTACCCGCCCGAAACCGACAAAATTTTAAATTCGGGCCGAATAAACCTCGTTAAAAAAATATTATGATACAAAAATTGCTTACAATTTGTAATAATTATAAAACTAGAAATATAAAAACAAAATATATTTTTTAACGAAGGTTTCAAAATATATTATTTAAAGGTATTATTGTTCTTATCCGGTCCGAGCCCGAATATAATACATGTCAGTCGGCCCGAACCCGGCCCTCAGGCCGGGTCGGGTCTAGGCCCACGGCCCAAGCCCGAGCCCGTGCAGACCTCTAGTAACCAGGATTTAACACGAGAGATAGCGTCAAAGTCTTCAAAAGATTTTCCAATTAAATTTACGGTCATCTAGTGACTTGTTGTTTCAATGCTTTTGGTATGCGGAAAATATGCGCACTAAGATGACACGAGCATGTGCGGATTGCATAAAAATTGTAACTAATTTAAAGTAAAGTTGCGATTTCACGAACGGATTCGGAGAATATCGAATATTTTCACGAACGGGTTCTCGCGAACCGTCTGAATATCAGCTCTGCTTATAAGCAAAAGTTCTCACTGCCTTCTACTCATTTTCTCATAATTTTACTTGTTAGTAATAATCAACTATTGCTTAAAATCCAGTATAAATAGTCTCTACTTTGCATAATTATTACTCTGATATTCAAGATATAGTCAGCACATCTCTTGTATTTTAAAATGAAAATTTCAAATTTAATTTTTACTTTTGATCAACTTTTTAAGAATTTTTAATAATATTTAAGCCTGTCCTTATAATACAGATAATTAAATTTTTGAATAGTATGTAGTGCCAAACCTGTAATTGGGACATTTATTGTTGGATTGGCCTAATATAATTTAAATAAAATAAAATAAAATAAAAAATATTAATTATACAGGAAAGATAGGAGATAGGAGATTAATAAAAAATATTTCAGCATTTAAACAATTTAATTAATCAAAAAAATTTAGAAAGTGTAAATACAAAACCTATAATCATCAGAAGAAAATCAGTTAGTTACACAAATTAATTTTTAATACCCTAAAAATGTAATCAAATAAACTTATTATCACTTCAAATCTTCAAAGGTATTAACAAACAAAACTAATACAAATAACAAAGACAGTATTGGTCATTCTTTAAATTTATACTTCATATTTTAAATGTAAATAGTATTCTGATATATAATATATAAAAAATAGTTCTATCAGAAGTTTATTATCAAGTTTATGAATTAGTTTTTGATCCAGAGGTCTTATTTGAATATATTTATCTAAATTATATATTTAAAGATAAGAACAAACAAAAAAAAAAAACAGCATCATCGTCTTCAAAATGAGGTATTTACGAACAAGTTTGTATTATTGTACATTTTCAAAATTAACCATTAGTTAAAATATATATCGACTATTACAATTTAATTATATTAAAACTGTAGTGATAAAAATTAGAACTAATGAATTTATTTCAATCTGTAGCTTAGTAAAAGCTCTATTCAGTAATTCCCAACCGGTAGTTCGCGAACCCCTGGGGGGTTTATGAAACTTCTCTAGAGAGTTTTTACCTAAAAATTTGTAATGGCGGCATTTCACCTATATTTTTAGAATTGCAAAAAAAAAAAAAAAACGATAATTTATTCTATATGGCGAGTTTCAAAATTTTGTTTTAGGAGTGTAAAGTGATATCTAGCATCAACAAGTACAGAAAAAAATTAAAAATTTCATGCTATTTTTTTTTTTTTTCTTCTCAAAAACCGTTATTAAAGTAGGTACTTTATGGTACATTATTAGGCTTACTATTGTAGAACTGTAAATATATAACAAAAATGATTTGAACTATTATACCATGAGTTCAAAAAGAAATTACATAAGGGTTGGCTATGAAAAAATAAAATGTCTACTTCAAGCTTTATATAACAATAAATAACTTATGACATCAGCAACAGTGATGACAGTTAATTCATTATAAAGCTTGCAGTAGACATTTTATTTTTCCATAGCCAACTCTTATGTAATTTCTTTTTGAACTCATGGTACAAAGTGCAACAAATTGGTACTATAAACTTTAAGAGGGTAAATAGGTATTAAATAAGGCAGTTTAGAAGATATTTAACTCTGAATAAGAGGAAATAAACGGAATTAATTATAAATACTAAAAAATAAAATACTAAATAATTAAAGTTCTGATATTGTCATTTATGGTATTCAAAAGTTCTATAATATATTCCATAGAAAAGTCTCTAAAGTGCACCCTGCACGATTTCAGAGAGGAGGTTCGCGACTAAAAATAGGTTGGGAACCACTGCTACAGTTTATCTAAATGCTAAAACATATGCCTTCTTATAACCATCTAAAAAATGTATTAACTAGTAACTAATAAATACATTTTTCATGTAAATATTAAACTAATAAAAACTTATAAAGATACATAAGGTAAATATTTTGTTTTTATAATTCAGCACAAATTTTCTTAGTTATTTCTAATTTCTAAATTATTAATATTTTCAATTCATGCAAACATAAGCAAAGCTAATAAAAATAAAGATTAAAATATTATACCATTTAGTATTTATAAATAAAATTCTTTAATAATTTCATTCACATGTAAAAAACAGCATAATAATAGTTATCTCTACATTTTACTATCATCCGAACAGAACACTGGTTCTTGTAGTCGCCTCTTTTCAACATTCTATGATATCTGACGAAACTTTATTTCAAGTTTCCGACGAATTAAGTCTAAAGTACAAAATTTAATTTTCTATTGTGATATATTACACTAGTTATCAAATTACATTCTACGAATATACTTTCATATTCACTGTTGATAAATCTAGGCTATAAAATTTAGTTACCGATAAAAATATATGTTTATTATATATTCTCGGGAAATAAAACCAAATCTAAAATAAAACATTACATGGAGTAGAACAGAACTGTGTTCTATTCATCTGCATGTGAGTCGCATGTATTCGTATTCAACAATCGAAAAAAAAAAAGAGTCGAAATATCTACATTACGATGTTAAGTTACAATTCCAACATAGTAAAACCGTTCTTATCGAACAATTAATTAATCTTTTAGTCAAAACATAATACTGTCATTTGAGAATACTTATTTTTAATACCAGTAATTTTCTAATTCTTACGTATCGAAATTAGAACGCATCTTGATAAACCTGAGCTAATAATTGTCTGTTATAATTATAATGGAAGATTTAACAGAATAAGACCTCTGATCTAAACTTATATTCATCACAATACAATGTTTATAACAATAGTACAATAATCTCTATAATTATATGAAATATATATTTCTTCTGATTTAGAACCGCTTTAGAAAAATCTGTATATGCTCATAGCAAAAATAGGAACAATTATTAATATTTTATATGGTATAATTTATATCTTAAATTATTAAGTAATATATCTTATCATCAAATATCAAAAACTTTAAGGTACTTCTGAAAAAAATCTGTCTTATAGGAACAATACACAAAAAATTGCAATTAATACTGAAAACTTATTATCCCATATAGTTACTTCAAAATTACTTTTGAACGCTTTCAGTAAAAACTTTTAAGAACTACTGCTTTGGTACTACAAAAAATCAGTCTGCTTAAAGTAAAATAGGGATAATTTACAAAAAAATACTATATCCGTAACCAAAAGTGGTACAGGAAAAGAAAGCGGTACACAACGAAATTTAGTCAATTATTTTCTAAAATAAAACATGCCTTTTATCTAATAAGTATGTTTTAAATTAGTTTATCTATTAAGAAAACAAACAATTTGAAAATCATTTATAAAATATCATATTTTATAACATTTTCAAAAAAAATATTTGTTTTCAGAAAAAATATTCTAAAAATGACAAGTGCCTTCTTCCCCTCTATTTTTCATATGCTCAAAAATTTACAATTTTAGGCATGCTTATAACAAAAAAAACTATAATTAATACTTAAACCTATTCTACATTATAATACTAATGAAAAATAATTAATGAATACTAATTTAATCGAAATTTCAAAATATTTTCGGTACTATACAAAAATCAGTCTATTCTTAGGTAATTGGCAAAATACATCACAAAGTTTTTTTATTTTTTCAGTCCCCGCTTATAGCTAAAAACAGTCAAAAATCACAATTAACCATCACCAAAAAAAAATGGCCATCACAAAAAAAAATAATCATCACAAAAAATATTTTTAAGACTAATGGTAACGAAACTGTGGTCAACAGATAATAATCAGGAGTCCTCAGTATTAAAATTATGTGTAAATATAATAATAAAAATAAAGTTTTTAAATTATAAATATCTTATTAGTTTATTAGTTACTGACTAAAATCAACTGAGAATAGTGTTACGAAAAAACATTATTTTTTCATAAAAATTTCCTCGAACGTTCAAAGTTTCAGAACGACTGGATTATAGTAATCGTACCAACCAACATTTAATCTTTAGTGCGAAGCATAAAGCTTTAAATATAAGTTCATACGCATGCAAAAAAATAAATTATGACAATAAATGTCTCATATTTCATTTCTGAAATTGTTGCAAATATAAATTAAATTTATTATTTTCTATTGCGTAACAACTAATCATTTCTTGAACAAAAAAAAAAAAATGGCAGAACATTGGAATTGTTATATTAGGTTGGAAAATCATGCCCGTCAACTAATTTATATTAAACCTACTTTTGTATTCATTGGTAAAAATCACAATATTTATATAAGGTACGGTATCATTTGTTTTTTCTTTCCAATCATGCGATGTGAAAACTCATTGATTAGATTCTGATATATTCTGAAACAAATGTAATAGTTCTTTAAGACTGGCCTGAATTTTTGGATCGTAGAGACCTTTTGTTTTTGGAACTGTAACATTTATTGTCGTCGAATCCTTATTTTGAGTTAAAGTATAAGAATAATCAACAGAAATATTTTTGGACTTATCTGTATTCTTATCTGAACTCTTATTTTTGTTCTTAATTTTCGTCTTTTGTGCACTAGATATAATATCGCTTCTCATGCAAAACTCATCCGATGAAGCTAATTTGTCTTTCAGTTTATGCCGTAAATCATTACTTGAAAGTTGCGTTATCTTTTTTTGTGAACCAGAAGATATTTCTACAGGTGCATAAAAACCTGGTGGGACTCCCATATTTCGATTCATATTTTGTGCATTACTTGTGTTGTTATTTTGAGAAATAATGAAGTGTTCTGATGTCTGCTGAGTCTTCTTTTTAGATTTCCTGCGGGATTTCTTTTTTGTATCTGTTTCATTTTCTTCCTTGTCATTAAAAAATGTAGTATAATTGTAAGAGTCTTCTATATCGAGATCATTGGAAAAATCTTCTATTTGTTCATTTTTCTGCATAGTACGTAAATTTGAGGAATCGTAAAACTGATTAATTGAATTGTCAGTTTTGTGATAATTTTCAGTAATTTTAACATTCTCTTTAGAGGCATGCAGTGGTAAAGACTGAATATTATCTTTTACGGTGTTAGCAACCTGGTGACCTAAATCATTGAAATTATAACTCATAGAATGTAAATTTTGATTTAGATCATAGTTGTTATCACCAGTCTTTTTCACAGGGAAAGACTGTAAATTATTTTTTACAGGAATTGATTCAATTGTATCTTTTGGTCTAGACTGCATATTTGATTTGGGTGTCGCAGCACCTATTGTTTGGTAGTTATCATTAATCATATCATCTTTTATAGTCCAGTTTTTATTTGATGATATATTTTCAGTTTCTGTTTTTACTTTTTTAGTATCAGGTTTTTGACTTGGCTTATTACAAATAGATTCTGAAGCCATAATCTTCAGGTGTAATTCCTTAACTGCGTTAAGCCTTTCAGTACATAATTTTTTCTTAACATCTTCAGGACGTGATTCCTCGCCGTCGCGTAAGAATCTCAGTGGAAAATCTCTAACACTCGGTGGGTTACGATTAATAAAAATTGGTACTCTTACAGCGTTAGTTCCAGAGGACGAAAGGGATTCTGCTTCACTACTGTAAATGGTATTCAAATTCTTCAGCCTTTCTTCTTCCTTCCTGCGTTCTGCGTATACATGTAAACGACGATCCATTTTATTGTTATAAGGAACTTCAATCCAGTTTTAAAGCTTATATCTGAAACGACAATTTGTGCTTATTTAGAAGAAAATGCCCCTTGCATTATCTATTTTTGGAAAAGTAAAATAAATTTTTAAAGGGAATAGAATATAATTTTAAATTGGAGATTTTACCTCTATCACAATATTAATTTTTAGTCTATTTCATGTACTCCATTTCTCTATTCGTTCGGTACTATACTTCATTTTTTTTTAAGAACGGAGTGTGAGCAAGTTAGGAGCTATTTCGATCTTCTTTTTAATTGGGCAAGAACGAGGAACAGTTTACACAGTAAAAAAATAGATTTCTGTCTCAAGTTATTCTATTTGTCTCTGTTATTTTAACCCAAATTTGTAAACATAGGCGTACAAACTAAATTTATAGTGAATATATTACTATTATTTTTAATAAGTAAAACGGAGGTATATGTTTAAATAATGTTAGAATATAAAAGCCAGTGAATAGATTTGAAATTAATTTAGAATATATATATTAAGAGAAATATTTTAAAATGAAGTCGTCTGAAAATGAATTAATGTACGTACGCCTCTGGTACTAAACACAACAGTTGTTTTGCTGTCATATTCTTTGCTGTCAACGAGCGCCATATTAATAATTTGTGTTGCCGTTAATATGTAATTACGTCCGTATTACGTTTGAGTTAGTGTCGATTAAATATAAACTTGAAGTGAAGCAGAATCGATTGATGATTCGGATTGATTTCCAATATTATTTTATACATATTTCTTAATAATTTTGTATAAGTTTTGTAAAAATAATAAATTTTCAATTGTCATATTATTTTTTATATGTAACAGGTTTGTATTTTATATAAATAATATAATTTAATTAAATTTTAAATTATTTGAAAATAGAATTATTAAACTTATTTTTAATTAATTTTAATTATTGAATTGTTCATTTATCTATATTTTACAATTTATTTATAAATGAAGAATAATAGCAATTTTATGCATTTAAATTATAACCTTTTTAAAATCATTAATTTTGTAACGTTAAATTTGAATTTACTGTAAAATTTATTTAATTTTAAATTATAGACTTTTAATTTGACCGGCCGCGCATGCAGCGCCATCTACTTCGTTCTTAAAAAAATAGAGTATAGATAGTAATAATTTTTTTTAATTTATGCTAATCTGCGCAAAATATGCCAATTTAAATTTCAAATGTCAAATATGATTATGAATGGCATATTCATTAACGTTATAATGAAACTGATAAGCTACCTTAACCTACATTTTTTTTTTTATAAAAGCCTTATTTAAAATATTTAAAACAACTTAATTTCAAAATCTAGTTCTGCACGGTGTAAAGAAATAGACCATATGATTATTTTTAAAAAATATACTGCACAACTATAATTAAACAAAAACTAATAAATACTAACAATTTAGTACTACTATACCAGCTAGTAACATTAATACTGTTATGTTTTCAACTTAAATTAGTTTTTATACAGTTCAATCGTTTTAATTGGACTGTCATGTGAAACCGACATACAAGAAAGTGAAACCATGCTTTAAGATAACAACTTTATAATTATCAGTTATTTATAATGTTGGAATCATATAACAAACAACCATTGACAACACTATAGTCTGTTTTTTTGGTTTAAGCGTAACCAGATTTTTAAATCTAGTAACTTGTTCAATCGTTAAACTGAGATCGTGACAACTTAAGTATAAATCCAATTTAGTTCCGCTTAAATGTTTGAAATAGACTATACATAACTACACAAAACAAACAAACAACGTAACTTAAAAACTAAACATATAAAAAATACTGGACATTATTCGCAAACTTAACTAAAACTTAATTTGAACTTCAGTCTTTAAAAGCTTCACTCCTCTGATGTTGTACCACTGATTAAATTAGTAAGTCCAGTTACAAGAGCTTTTATCTGCGTTTCACCCAAATTACTGCTACAGGTTATTCTACCTGATATTTCCGTATCATTTCTCTTATAAGTTATGACTGTGACTGCTTTTTCTTCCGATGTACTACATACAGAAGTGTTATCGAGTTTATGTAAATTCACATTTTCTTTCTGTACCATTTCAGTTTCATTTGGGGAAACGTTCGTATTTACAGAATGAGCAGACAGATTTTCACTTTTATTTTCTGAGAAAGAAATTGTTGAAAGACAATTTAAAATTTGCTTCTTCGTGTTTGCTATATTCTGTGATGAATGAATGTTAATTTCTATGCAACCATCTGCTTTTTCACTTACAATAACAGCTGGTGATAGCATTTCTTTTTTCACTTTGAATAACCCACTCCTTTCCGAAGCTTCATTTAATAATGAATAATTTAAGTTTGCTTCATCGGCTTCTCTTAGTGCAATCTTATCAGCTGATGAAACAATCATATTCAAGACATTATCTTTTTTCTTTAAACACACTGGAGACAGATTCATATTTAAATTTATGTTTTTCACAATATCTTCATTTTTTACTGAAGTTACGGATGGAACAGATTCTGTTACAGAAACATCAAGATTTGATTTTGAACTATTTTGTTTAATGTCATGAATATAACTAGCAATACTATTTAAGTTTTCTCCTTTAGTTAGAAAACCAGATTCCAAATTTAATTTTTGGTCCCTACAAGCCAAATTCTTTTCCATTTCATTTTTATCAGGCAGATAAAATGTCGATTGCTGAAGTACTTCGTTACTGGTTACATCAGGTAAATTTGGTTTAGTTATTGTTAAATTAGAGTTTTCATCTTTAAAAAATTGGTAATTATTTCCATTTTTACTTTGTAACTCGCTGGAATTATCGAGAACAATGTTTGAATTAAGTGTTTTTGTACATGCCTTGTTTTTTACGGTCTTACTACCAACAGCAGGATGTTCTACAGTCTCTCTTCCAGATTGTTCTGTATTTTCTAAAACATTTATCTTCTGGGGTATAGCTGTAGCAGTAAACACGTACTGACCATCTCGAGGAATAAACTGTTGATTTATTTCTGGACAATGCTGCATATATCCATATCCTATATTATTGTAAAAATTATATGAATTAGTTATTGGTAAATTTAATGGATAAAATGGTACCTGATTAAAGTAACCCGGATGACTAAAATATGGCATTTCTGGTATAATAACTGTTGGAGATTGTGTTGTCTTACATATGCGACATATTTTAAGATCTTTAAATTTAAATAATCTCTTCTGAATTGGAGAAGCTGTAGCGTATTTTATCCATTCGCATACGTGAATATTTTCTTCAACTTCCGGTTCAACAGCAGGTTCTTGATTTTCAACAACAGGTTGATTTTCAATATGTTGTTGATTTTCAACATGTTTTTGATTTTCAACATCTTTTTGAGTTTCAACATGTGTTTGATTTTCAATATGTTTTTGAGTTTCAACATGTTTTTGATTTTCAACAAGTTTTTTAGTTTCAACATGTTTTTCAGTTTCAATATGTTTTTGGTTTTCAACATGCTTTTGAGTTTCAAAATGTATTTGATTTTCAACATGTATTTGATTTTCAACGTGTGTATGATTTTCAATACGTTTTTGATTTTTAATATAATTCTGCAGACTTCGTGCATAATCCGTTACTGTCGGAACTTTTTTTGAATTGATACTGATTAAGTCATCCTTTTCAACTTTCGATTGCTGTTGTTTGGGTTCAAATATTTTGTTCGTTACATCAGAACTGGGTTTTTGACTTTGGGCCTCATTTATCAAATCAGTGCCTTCAAACTGCAAAGTTTCTTGGTCATAAACAACATTTTCACAGACTTTAGTATTCATATCCAAAGTAGGTACATTAAATTCTAGACAAGAGTCATCAAATTGCAAGTTTTGCTTATCACAAAATGTAGGTTTGTAAATTTCAGTGTTTTTATCAGACCCATCACCTTTAATTTGACTTATATTGGAGCTGTTATTTCCAGTATGTAGAATACGGTCAAAATTCCCTTGGTCAGAATATGTTTCCCAATTTTTATCAAAGCTGGGAAGCATTTCTGTGTCATTATTGTAAGTTTCAATTTGCTGCTTTTCCTGTTCGTGTTGCAATGAACGCTTACGAAGCTTGGACATATTTCCTGTACTTAATTTACCACACATATCTTTTATTAATTTGTCTATATCTACTTCATTTTTCATTGGATCAGGTAACTCTCTATCAATACCATCTGTGTTATTTATGGATCGCCTTTTAATATTCGACTCACAAGGTCTTATTTCACGATCTGGGTAGTTTGTTATCATTCTTAAAGGAGGATTACGCCAAGAGCAACTTGCTTCAATATTGTCAGAAATAGTCTGCGTTTTATCAAATTCAGGTAACTTATTAAATGAAGATCCAGCATGCGGTTTGTCATTATATTTCAAATTATGTTCAATTTTATATTTAAAGGGTCTATTTCCTTTGATCATACGCGTGTTATTTTTAGTCGACGGCATATTCTCTTGGGTTTTAAAAAAATGTTCAGGATTTATATATGATTTCTTTTTAGGCGAATCTTTTAGTGTTATTATATCACACGTTGGGGAACTTGATAGTACTTTTAAAGACGCTAAATTCAAACAATTCTGTGGAGCTGTTTGTTTAATTGTTGGGCTGCACCTGCTTATCTCGTCTACTATTTTATTTTTTTCTTTGTTCAATAATTCTAAAACTTCATGATGGCAAGTCTTAGTTTTATGATTTTTAATTGGTGTTATTTCGGAAACAAATTCCATGAGATTGTTATTAAATTGTTCGGTGGATATAAAATGATGTCCCTCTTTATGTTCTAAATTATCTTTTAAAAAAACAGGTTGTTCCGTGGAATCTAAGCCTTCAGTAAAATTCTCTGATGCAGCATTGTCAGATGCGTTGTGGATTGCGAAATCATCCAAATAAAGTTGTCTTCTACATGGCATTTCGTTATCATTAGGTGCCAAATCATTTGGATTAGAGCAATATTTATTTTCATTGTTATTTTGTGAAGAACTATGTTTATTATGCTTTAGTAAACGATCTTGTATGCCCAGACTAGTTTCTCGGCTGGTACTACAATCAGGTGAATGGCATATTGTCTGAATAGATAAATCCTGATTTGGAACTGTCTGCTTTGTTGTTCCTTGTAAGTAGTTACGTCTTTGTCTTGAAACTATCCCGATAACACTCTGATCTGCAATACATCGACCCATATATTTATTTGTCGCATCATGACAATGATTTAAAGCTTCGCCACTTTCCGAAACAGTATTTTGCTTTGTCATGCTGGTAACTGCTTCTTCATTACTCCGGCGCCAGCGTTCGAGTAAGTTATCAAATAGTTTACTCGTACATACTAAAGAACATGGTTGAGTATCTTGCTCAATCTGAAAACGATTATTCTTCGTAAATATATATATGTGAAATAAAGCAGTTGTCTCTAAAATCGTTCTTTTATTTATTATATTAATAAACTAAGACATGTATTGGCAAACAATTCACATATTTAATTAATGATCTATATAAAATACAGCTAGAAAATTTCTATTAAGAAACCTACTCTAACCAAAACACACTGGACATTCTAACCAAATTTAACAAAACCGTGGTTAAACTACAGTATAAGATAAGTGAAAATAATCATAAAAATCTTACTTTTAGCCCCTACCAATATAACCATACAATTGTAATCGCGAATAGTACCGCAACGAACTTGATTACAAAAAAAGATATTAAATTAGGGTAAAAGCTTTGCCATGCATTTTATTTTAATCTACCTGCCCGGCTCGGCATCTGTCGGGGACAATTCGTTTTAATTGATTTACATTTTTTTTTTTTTTTGGAACTTTGAACATTCCTACTCTTAGTAGGTAACCGGACAGAAGACAATAGGGAAAAATTGCTAAGCGATATGACATCTGGTGGGATTTTAGGAACTACAGAAATAGACATTCTATCGCGCTTTTTTATATAAAAAATGTTTGCATAAAAATATAATTGCATAAAAACAAGTATTAATATTGTAGCAAAATTACAAAAACCACCAGTAAACA
The DNA here is from genome assembly GCA_963971575.1 of Liopterus haemorrhoidalis. Classification (NCBI taxonomy): domain Eukaryota; kingdom Metazoa; phylum Arthropoda; class Insecta; order Coleoptera; family Dytiscidae; genus Liopterus; species Liopterus haemorrhoidalis. The sequence goes on along the minus strand of OZ020615.1, from coordinate 45,445,744 downwards.
TTAAAATTCACATTGTTTATATGTAACGAATGTCTATTTTGAAGGTTCCAAGTATGCCACAATAGCGCTGCGATCTTAAAATACTTCCCCTATACTCGAAACATGTGAAAGATCAGGATTAATGTTTTTAGTTTTACCATTAGACGCTGGAAGGTAAAGATTGTAGCTAGAATACGCTAAGGCCGCTCGTAAACACAGCCACAACTGGCCGCCACCGGTGGCGGACATACGCTGCGGACTGTATTTTGTATGTAGTTTAAATAGACAACGCAGATACGGCGTTCGTAGTGGCCCATTCGAGCCACACGCTGGGGGAATGGACGTGTCTCGCTATTTATAGCCGTGACGACATCAGTTTTACTAACGCACACACGCCCACAGTCGCTCGCCACCGTTTGATTGGTATGTCAGTTCCAATTCTCTGTATAGAGTATAGTGTGCACATAAAAATTTACAAACGAATTATTATGGATATTGACATGTTCATACCCGAAATTGATAATCGCCCGCTATCTCATTCATTTATCTTGATGTTTCAAGTGATCTTGCAGCAGAAATAATAATTCATTAATGGCCGGTTGCTAAAGTAAGAATTATCCCTAACTCAAGTTAAAATCATTTGTTTTTGTATGTGGTAACATACAAAAACAAATGATTTTAACCTGAGTTAGAGAAAACTCTTACGTTAGCAGCAACCCGACATAAATGTTGTCAAGCTCATTCGAAAATACTTGAAGAATTTGTCTTCGTGTAGTTTTAAATCTTCAATAAGGGAGCAAAAGTGTCCATTTCTCTCGCGATTACTTAATATTGGATGTACCCAATAACGGCGTTATTTTTGTAATCTATGCCGCCTGCGTCGTCTTCTTATTACCAGCAGCGCGATAAGTGCATTCGAGTCGAAGTCTATACTGATACTGGCAAGAGAATAAATGGCTACCGAGCTGGCAAATACGAGCTGGGCATACCGGTGGCGGCCACCTGCGGCAACCACTGGTGGCCGTATACAGCCACATGTGGCGACCACACGTGGCTGTGTTTGCGAGCGGCATATATGCGTTAAATATGAACGGAAAAAATGGATGTTGTTTTACGTATGCTGTGCTGTCAGTGCGTACAAATATCATTATATCTTTGGAACTACTGAACCGATTTTAAAAATTCTTTCAATTCTGATTAGCGTATAAACAGTGTAACAACTTTGCTGCTGTCGAAACTTATGTTGTCTTTGATAATTTTAAGAAAATAAGTGAAATATGAATGGAACGCATGGATTCTTTTATCCACGTTCACAAATATCATAATTTTCGAACTACTAAACCGGTTTAAATTAAAAACCAGATGCAGGAAAAAAAACATGAAAAACGGATCAGCAGTTCCCAAGTGAAAAGCGCACATACGGACGTACAGACAGACAGAGCGTCGTTGCTTTTTATATATATAAAGATATATGAATATAAGAAAAACTAAAAAAACAATGCTAGAAATTTTTTTGTAGTTAAAATGTAAATTGCATGGATATTGTCGACGAACTATTTAATAAAATAAGCAGATTCATGGCAAGGCAATCATTATTTAACAAATTTTGGAATTTGTCTATTCAAAAGGTTGGTCTGAGGGGTGAACTAAAAAATGATCTCTCCAACAGATTCAGAAACTTGTTTTTTTTTTTTTAATAGTGTAGTAAATTCATTATTCACTTATCTTACACAAACATATATACTTCTACTGTTATATTTATTACATACCTGTTGCAAATCTCCTTTAACAATCTGTTCTGATGATGACATATTAGTTAAAATGCACAGTTATTTGTATTTTTTTTTTTTTTCTCTCTACTTAAAAAGATTTAAAATTAATCACCTGGAAAAAAAAAAATAACTTACTTCAGAAATTTTGAAAAAATATGTAACATACGGAACCACAAAAGTTAAAAAAATACATTATTTATATTTTCTATGGACAATTTAAAAATTTATCCGGCCTAGTCCTGCAAGACGGCTTATTTTAGAAGAAAATAAAAAAAAAACAGAAAGTAAATGACGTTTTTTGTAAACCTAATATGATTATGGCGGTGCACGTGCAATGGGAAACGTATTATTTATTAAACCTACATACGAGATTTTGTTTTGTTTGACTGGCCAGTAATACAATTAAAAATATTAGCCGCTTTTATTAAATTTTCCTATTGATAATGCCGCAACAAATAAACTCCCGGGCATACTGATTAATTACTATCAAGGTACTAGGTCTGCTAGGTGTAGGAGCATCCACAGAGCTACTGAGAAGATTCGCCATTACATTCCTTCATCTAGGCGCGCCACTGTTAGTGTGTTCATAGATATCTCAGAGGTGAAGAGCCTCTTATTTGCGAAACATAACACACGTGTTTATGTCACACAATTTAACCGAATGCTTTCAATTCGAGATCAGAGAGATGCTAAGCTGTGCTACGATCTGTCTATCGCCTTAAGCGACGACATTCTCGTAAACAGGTTGCTTCTCTTCCCGAAAGAATCGAACTTATTTTATGTTTGAAGGCTCTAATGAATAAGGTCTTCATAAACAGATGAATACGTAAAATATGACGTATCCTCTGACTAAATTTGAAGACTTGACGCAGAAAGTGGACACGGCTGAACCATACATCTTGCAAACTGCCTGACGACATTACCCGCAGTCTGGTAGTGGAAGCCGCAGGGAAGACAAAGTAGGTAGATCAAGAACTACATGGAGACGAGTCATTGCGCGAAGGACATTCCATGTATGGCCAACATGAACTAAAAAAGCTGTTAGAGAACATAATTAGATTATTAAGTCTTGTAGAGATGCTTTATATGATAAAAGCAAGCCTGTGACCGCAAACTCTAAACCGTCTGCTGATGTCGTTGACAGCTAGCAAGGGTGTGGGCATGTGTTCAACTCTTGTATGTCAAATAATTTGTGTAAAAATATTTATACAAATTACAGGTTCTGCTTAGACGCTCACAGCCGGATATAAATTGGAGGTGCCTTACTGCATACGCTAAAAACTGGACGTAATACTGACCATATTACTCCTGGAACTACCTGGAAATAGAAAAACTACGTCCACCTCGGACTGTCGCACCAATGATGAGGACGATGGAAATGCCTTATGTCTCAACAGGAAACACCTCAAACTTACAATTAAGGTTTAAGATGAATAAGGCTGAAAATATTCTTTTAGAATATTCCCAATTATTTTGCTTTCATGTCAGTGCCTTCATAATAAATGTTATGAGCACATGTTCACATTTTTACAAAAATATGTAAAACGTAAACATACCAAGAAAGCAAAATTGACCCACAGAAATAGTCTACCTTAAAATCACTTAAAGTGTAGTAGTATAAGCAGAATTTGGTAATATATGTATGTTGTGTAGAGTAAAATATCAAAGCATTTTCATTGATATCCATGATTTTAAACAAATTTAAACGCTTTAAAATCACCAGAACACAATGTGCCTTGATACAAAGATGTGTAAATTGTTTTAAGTGTGTAATATGTATGGGAGTATATTATGTGTAACGATATCTTCGTTTATCCTGCTCTACAGAAAAAAAAAATGTCTCCTGACAATAAGCAGAACAAACAAACCTAAAAATAATAAAACATTGTACTTCTCTAATGTCTCTAACCTGAAACACTATTCTGAAAAATGAAAACATTAAAATATTAATAAACAAACAAGTTTCATCTTATACATTTATTATACAAGACAATTTTATCTTGGATTTACCAGAGATATAAACAAAATATGATACATATGTAATACTTCTAAGTACAATAATTTGGTTGTTCGTTACAAGTAACAATATTTGTCTAGATAAAGCAACCTAAGTTTGCTCCTAAGCTATGCTTTGATCTGGTTCAAATTGTCACGCAGGCGTGAATGTCCGGTCTAGGTCAAAGTTTGCATCACCGACATTGTGACATGCTGTTTGATTAAGAGCTGTCTATGTCTTGATGAGCAATTTATTTACGTAATGCATACGCTGCACTTCGTAATTGGATAATGCTTGGCAAAACAAATCATTAGGGAACTATTTTATATAAAAATAAAAGACGTCGGAAGGAACCCAGTTAGAGGATACCGGCATAGAGCATCCAATAATTTCTTCAACGTTTCACTCGATCCAAGAGGGTGACGACCAGGTGTTCGAAATTCTGCATTTGACCATGTGAGTAGAGGATAACGCTCCAATGCTACTTGACAGATGGGCAATCGCCGTCATGCAGGCAGGTCCAAGCGATCCCAGCAGCACGGTGTTGGCTGGAATCTTTCCCCAACTTCGAAGGGCAATTCGATGTAATATTGTTAAGCCAGAATTTTATTTCCTAGTCAAACCATCCCCGTGACAATATTCACCGAGATCTAAAGCTATGCTCTTTAGTAACGTGCTTCAAAACAAGGAACGTCATATTTAACATTCACCATTACCGATTTCAGACTAACAAATCTGAAATACATAGTTAAATCATGCAGACGCGTGCAAACTTAACTCGCGTTCATATTAACAACAATTTACAAAATAAGTTTCATACGTGAATATTAAATTGCTTAAACACAGAAAAATATTGCTGGTAACTAGAAAAATATACAAATGAAAGTATGTATTTAATAACATTTCAAATTATTGATTCTCTCAGGCACCGAAATTTGTTCAGTAACGAGCTGTATTGCTTAGAACGTCATATATGACGTCCATCATCACTGGTATAGACTCCAGGGTAAAAGAACCACTAAAGCTGCGGCGACTTGTACAAGTCGCGCTTTGTTTTTTTTTTTTTTTATAAATATTTCTTGATCTAAGGCAGTAGTTTTCAACCTTTTTACATCCGTGGCAGTTTTGAAGGGCCAAAAATTTGGTAGCACACCATGTACAAGTGAAATGAAAATATATTTACATGTAACACATATAAACATACAAACATACATTGTTTATATTTTCTAAATATGATGGTACACCACACAAAATTTCGTGGCACACTTTTGTACTGCTTCTTAACAGTTGAAAACCACTGTTCTAGTGAATAGTAAAACATATGCTTAACATACATCTCTACTGGTCAACCTGCAAAATACATTTTAAATAAACTTTAACATTTCTTCTTCTCGTTCATCGTCTACTTCGTTCATTTCATCCCATCGTGATCTCTTTGATTCTGAAACATAAATATCATCAGCAAAAAAGGAATGATGTTCTTCGTTGTTATCGTGACTGCCATCAGAGGTAAATTGACCCATAGACGTAGATTGATCAATTTGGGACCTAAATTGATTTATTCTTGATGTAAAGAAGTTTTCTGGCGGCATTCTGGTAGCATTTACAGTAGAACTAGGCGCTGGTCTCTTCAATGGATTCAGTTGAGGTGGTTTGGCTGTTTCCCATGAGGTTTTATGAAGTGTTTCCACTTTGGATAAGTTCATACTTGGCTGGAATCTCTCTGATGAATACACTGATTCGGTTACATTGTCACTTTCAATTGGATATGTTTGAGCTTTGTTTAATGGCTTCTTAAAAACTTGATGCACGTTTTTAGGTGTTAATGTTTTAGAGTTTTGTTTAGGTAGTAAATTAATTGATACTTTAGTACTTCGATCTAAATGTCCACTATTTTGTTTACATTCATTAGTATTAAAATTAGGGCGTTGACAGGATTGTTGTGATATAATTGGAGGGGGTGGGACAGAGAATAGTGCAGGTGATACGATAGGGGGAACTGGAATTTGGAACGTTCCAGCAACATTCATGTTTCCTGGAGGGTTCAAGTACAGAGAAGGACTATTGCATTCTGATATTTTATGCGTAATGACGTTAGGAGGCGGAGGTATAAACGTTGAATTTATTAAATTAATAACATTTAGTCGTTGTTGTAATAAATCTGGATGAACTGAGTTCACAGGTGTCGGATTAAAGTTCATTGAATGTGCTTGTGGTTGCCTTTCTTCTCTTGGAAGTTGTTGAATAAAATTTACTGTATTTGGTATTTTAGCATTCGAATTTTGACCATGTGCGTTTCTATCCCTTTGCTGCAATTTCACTCTAATAATATTATCTAGTTTCATTCTTCTTTTAAGTGCTCTTCTTGTTTTAGAATTTTCTACATGTACATTTCCAGGAGGGTGTATCTGCTGGAAGGCTACTAGGTTACTATTGTCTTCACGAAAATTTGTTTGATTTGCTTTTCTTCCATCAGAAGTTTTTTCGGGTTCGTTTTTGGGAGGTACTTTTTGGTCTAAATTCGTTCGGTTGCTATTATTTTCTGGAAAAATTGTTTGATTTGATTTTCTTGCATCAAAAGATTGTTCAGGTAGCTTCCCAGGAGGTTGCCTTTGCTGCGATTTCTCTCGGTTACTATTATTTTCTGGAAAACTTGTTTGATTTGGTTTTCTTGCATCAAAAGATTGCTTAGGTACCTCCCCAGTCGCTTCTCTTGGCTGGAGTTTCTGTCGGTTGCTATTATTTTCTGGAAAACTTGTTTGATTTGGTTTTCTTACATCAAGTGACTGTTCAACTACCTTCCCAGGAGGTCCTCTTAGCTGCAATTTCTCTCGGTTGCTATTATTTTCTGGAAAACTTGTTTGATTTGGTTTTCTTGCATCAAGAGATTGCTTAGGTACCTCCCTAGGCGGTTCTCTTAGCTGGAGTTTCTGTCGGTTGCTATTATTTTCTGGAAAACTTGTTTGATTTGGTTTTCTTACATCAAGTGATTGTTCAACTGCCTTCCCAGGAGGTCCTGTTAGCTGCAATTTCTCTCGGTTGCTGTTATTTTCTGGAAAACTTGTTTGATTTGGTTTTCTTGCATTAGTAGTTTGTTCATGTACTTTATCAGGTCTTTTCTGTGACCTATTCACTGGAGTGCTATCCTGTGTACTTCGATTACCCGGTTTATCGGATGGTGAAGCCCATCTTTGTTTATCTGGATTAATTTCATTGGATCTTTGAACACTTCCTGGTTTCTTAAATCTTCTGTCGGCGTTTTGAGTATTACTTCGTTGATCATTCCTTTTGAATTTATCAATGTTCTTAGAATCAGACACATTTGTCTTTTGATTACTTGATAATAAACTGCGTCTTTCTGGAGAACTGCTACGATGTTTATTTGCTTTGTTGCTTTCTAGTTTGTCTTCAGTTTTTGACTTTGTCTTGGAATCTGTCGCATTATATTTATTGTTAGGTGAATTTTTCCAAATTTGTTTATATATTTTTGGTGATTTTTTAACCCGTTTTTGTTTCCACGCTGGTCTTGTCCACCCATACTCAGGTTTTTGGTTGTAAGTTCTTGAATTTTTTTTTCCAGGCGCTGATCTTTGTTTAGTTTCATTCCCCTCTGATTTTGTCCACCTAGACTTGGATTGTATTTTTTCTTTATTGTTTCTTTGTCCTGAATGTTTTTGCCTATCGTCGTGCTCTACATCTCTTATATCTGGACTTCTAGGTATATTGTTTAAATTATTTAGTTTTTCTTGATTCAAAGGGACGTTTAATGAAAATGCAGTATTTTTTAGATCAAAATTCCTATTAAATATATCTTTGTAAGTTGGTTTTTGACTATTAATTCTTGGGTCTACAAGTTCGGGGTTGCGTTCAACAGTATGTTTCGTGTCATGTCTTTTTGTGTTATTTCTAACCGGAGGATTATGTGATCCAACTGTACAGTTATTTCCTTGTGCAGGTCTAAATGGAATAATTCTGGAAGGCTGAGGAACATTTGTCTGAACTGCATTATGGCAACGATTTAAGTTTGGTAAAGTACTGAAAAAAGGGGGTGCATTTGTTTGCGGATGATATACAGGCATAGGTAATAGAGGTATCTTTCCTGTCTGATTTAATACCTTTACTGAATTTACAACATTTTGCACAGGAGGTAGTCCCATTAGACCTGGCTTTGGAGGCCTATTACCTAAGGTATACGTATCCAACTTTGAACAATTCGTTTCAATATTTGGTTTAAGAAAGATATTCTGTCCAGAAGATAGATCTTTTTCTAATTCGTTCATTAATCTTACAGGAAGATTTTCCACAAATTTAAGTAATTGTGTAATTTGAACAAGATCTCTCTTGAACCTATCAATTTGTAAGCCAGTCGTTTCAAGAAATAATTCTTTAGTTTTATTACCGTCTTTCGCGTTCTCGATATCATCTGGTTTTATTATTTGTTGATTTTCTATTTCTTCACATTGATTTTCGGAATCATTCGATTTATTTTGTAACCTAGTCGTTTCAAGATAATAAGATAATAATTCTTCAGTTTTCTTTCCGTTTTCCTCGTTCTCAACATGATGGGGTTCTATAACTTGTTGCTGATTTATCTCTCCACTTTGTTTTCCAGTATCATTCGATTTATTTTGTAAATCAGCCATTTCAGGATCCAATTCTTCAATTTTTTTACTGTTTTCTTCACTATTAACATCATCTGGTTTTATAACATGTTGATTTTGTCCACTCTGTTTTTCAGGATCATCATTTTTGTAACTATTATTAATAGATTGATTATCCTCAATATTATCTTCAGCAATTTTATTCAGTACGTTATCTAACTGATTTTCATTTTTTTCACAAGTTTCCTCCTTTCGAAGATCTGTTGTTTTTTTCTTTGGAGGTTCTATTCTTTCTCGAAGGGACTGAATTTTTTCAATTAATGTCGCACGGCGTTTCTGTAAATCTAAGACAATTTTACCCTTCTTTTCTATATTTGCAAAATATTGTTTACTGAAAAGACCTGTTTTTTGTCTCTTATGAGAGAACTTATCTTCCGAATTTTCCTTTTTAACTTCTATGTTTTTATCATCAGAATCAGGTTTACTAACATCTCCTTCTTTATCTTTTTTTGTATCTTGTAAACCTATATTTTTAACGTTTTTTTCAGACAGACCTTCTGCTTTAATTTTCAATCTTCTATTTATAATTGCTATATCTCCCAAATTTGTTATAATGTTTTGATGGCAAAGTGATAGTTTTTTAAAAAGGTATAATTTTAATTTTGGAATTTGCTCAAAGTCCGAAAAAATAGTCACTTCAGCTAAGTCCAGATATGCCTTGTTTAAAAGATATGTAAGCCTATCTCTCATTGGTTGATATTTTTTAATTACACCTGTATCACCAGACTTAAAAGAAAAATATTCTTTCCTCAGATAATCGTTGAATTCATTATCATATTTTACAATAAGTTCACATAGTGTAATAATCAAAGGTGCTCTCTTCCTTGATTCATAGATCGCGAATGCTCTTAGCTTTCTTGCTTTCTGCCCACGCTTTTTGTTGTTCTTTTTTTTTATTTTACCTTTTGTAACTTTAGCTGTGTTGCTCTTTAATTCTTTACCTTCAATATTTTCATTTTTCACAGGGCTGGGAAGGTTTTTTTCTGTTTCAGTGCCTATATCATTTTCTTCATCCAAAATATCTTGAGATTCTTCAGAAACATCCATATTCTGGTTGATAAATTCTATAAGGTCCTCATCATCTGGAACTTCTTCTTTTATTGTTTTTACTTCATCGTCTGCAGATTTCTTTTTCAGGTTAGAATCATCTAAAATTAGTTCCGAACATCCAACTTCTGTATTATTCGCTGCATTTTTCATATTATCAATTTTTGATATGTGCGTTTGATTAATTACTAATTCTGTTGTATCAATTTCTTCACATTTTGTTTCAATTTTACTGTTACTAGATTTATTTTGTGTTTTGCTTGTAGTCACATTTTTTTCTTTAAGTAGAGCTGCCTTGAGCTGTTTTTGTATTAAATAATTTTTATACTTTTGTAATTTCTCTTCGATAACTGCTGGGTTAAGAACATCACATGTTGGTGAACGTTTTCTTTTCTTTAAAGAAATCTCTTCAGAATTCTGTAGACTTTGTTTTGATGCCTCTTCTGGTTTATTGTTTACTTTGTAATCTGTAGGTTTTCCTGACTTTTCAAGACGGACGGTTGTATTTCGATGGTCTTGTAAATGATCGGATTTCTCTAATATTTCTGAATCGGTAACATTTATTTCTTCCTTAATAACAAAACTTGTGTGCAAACAATCCACATCTTCACCTACATTTGTCGTTTCAATATGTTCTTGTTTAACGTTAACAGAATCGGAAAAAATATTTTGAAGCTTACCTGAATTTTCATCTTGCTCATCTTCTCTATCCAGTGCATTGGTAGAAATTTGCGAAAAATCTTCCGTACTCTTCTCCGTTTTGATAGTTACATTACCAAATAACGCTGCGGTGTCTAAATTTTCATCACGCTCCTTTTTGATTGAAACTAAACCAGGTGGAACGATAACTCCAGCGTTCATTTTCTCTCCTTCGACTTCAATTAAATGGGAGTATTCATCGATATTTTCAGGTTCAGACTTAATGTTTTTGAGCACATTTTCATTAAATGTATTATCAGCCATTATTAATTATTTTAAAAATCAAGTAGTTACAAAAAACAATAACTTGACAGATTAGAATTGATTTTTAACGCAAATATTACGGTTTCACATTATTTATAAACTTGGTGATTATTTTTAAATCGGTTTATTAAAACAAGTAAGAAAGAATTAATTTGACACAACACAAACAAGCACAAACATTTGGTCTTTAAAATGTCACAAAAATAAATAAAAAATACAGGTGTTTAAAACATTAAGGACAATCACTCAAATTCTATTTTATCATTTTCATATATGAAAAATTATTTATACAATTATTAAAAACAACATTCACCCGATGAATTTTTATATCTCTTTTGACGTGATTCCATATGTTATTGATAGTAGATAATTTAATACTCACAAATATTGTTTAAATTGATATTTAAAGTATTATTTAAACCAAGTACTGTATTAAAACATATAACCTAACTGCACTGCACAGGAATAATTCGTGTTATTACTAGCGAACAATAAAGGCGAATATCGCAGAATTCTGACTGCTCTGACGTTAGCTCGGTGCGCACCAACTTCGCGGCGATCAATACAGTGGACCACTGCTGTACAATCGACCAGTTAAATAAAGGTCTTACTCAACAAACCTACAGTCTGTTCCAAACGGTTAAGCGGAACTAAATGGGAATTTAGTTCTTTTAGGTTGTCACGACAAGGGACCTTGCTTGGGTTATTTCATTTTTCATGTTGGAATGTCAAAATTTAAAATTCCAACAATGAAACCATGGAAACGAATGGCATATGTCAAAATTAAATATTTTTTTAGATATTTTAATGACAAAAAAATAAATAAATGGGAAATTTGTATTAAGAATGACACAAAAAATCAAAATATAAAGAAAATGACATTTTAAAATGATATTAACCTTAACCAAAAAATGTTTATTGTAAGTATGATTTACAAAGCTTAAACAAAACGGCCGAAAGGCACGATTTAAACGATGAAAGTAACTACAGTCTGTTCCAAACGGTTAAGCGGAACTAGATTTTGCAATCTAGTTACTTTCATCGTTTAAATCGTGCTTTTTGGCCGTGTTGTTTAAGCTTTGTAAATCATACTTACAATAAATATTTTTTGGTGATTTTTTTCATCATTTTAAAATGTCATTATCTTTATATGTTAATTTTTTGCGTCATTCTTATTACAAGTTTCCCAATTATTTATATTTTTGTCATTAAAATATATAAAAAAATAATTTAATTTTGGCATATATACTTCGTTTCCATGGTTTCATTGTTGGAATTTTTAATTTTGACATTCCAACTTGAAAATCGAAATATCCCTAGCAAGGTCCCTTCTCGTGACAACCTAAAAGAACGAAATTCCCATTTAGTTCCGCCTAACCGTTTGAAACAGACTGTAGATTGCAAAATCTAGTTCCGCTTAACCGTTTGGAACAGACTGTAGATGAGGGATAAAACCATAAATACAGTCTGTTTCAAACGCTTAGGCGGAACTAAATGGGAATTTCGTTCTTTTAGGTTGTCACGACAAGGGACCTTGCTTGGGTTATTTAATTTTTCACGTAGGAATGTCAAAATTTAAAATTACAACAATGAAACCATGGAAACGAATGACCTATGTCAAAATTAAATTATTTTTTTTTATATATTTTAATGACAAAAAAATAAATAAATGGGAAATTTGTATTAAGAATGACACAAAAAATAAAAATATAAAGAAAATTACATTTTAAAATGATATTAACCTTAACCAAAAAATGTTTATTGTAAGTATGATTTACAAAGCTTAAACAAAACGGCCGAAAAGCACGATTTAAGCGATGAAAGTAACTCATTGTTTACTGTTATGTAACTGACAAGAAATTTTGATCGCACGGTATATTTAGTTCGAATTTGGTGGTCAGGTCAGTCTATTATGATGAATTATGGAGATTAACGTCTTAAAAAGTCATTACTGTTCCAAAATAATCCCTTATAAATAAACCCTTATAACGTCACTCAGGTGTCTATCTGTCTGTAACTCGGAAATTGTCGCCAAACGGCTGCATATAGGAAAAATACTGAGAGTTCAGAAACACATCACGAGATAAATATAAACAAATTGAGAAGTGACATTACCGGTGGCGGCGCTGTTCTCCAAAGCAATATGGTTGTTGTCTAGTACACAGCTGTCAATATGCTAATAGCGAACTGGTTAATTTAAGCACAGTACATTTTTATTTTATGAAAATGCGAGTAAATATTTGTGAAATTGTTTAATATTTAAGCGCTACACTAATTACAGTATTCAAAGTTTAATTTCAGTAGATTTATTGAAGTGTAATTTGTAGTTGAGTAGATTTTAAATGCCGGGCACGTAATTTTATGCAGTACATCTCAGTGTCGGTCATCTGAATTTACAATATATGGATTCTGTTTGCAAACAAGTGCATTATGTTCATGGCCTCATGAAATAAAATTAGTTTTAATTGGACAGGAGCAACTAAAAGTTAAATATGCAACTTGCAGGTGCTAGCATATTAGTGCAGTTTTGTTTTTCTGTGGGAAATGTAATGAACAAACTCGTATAATATCAGTTACTTTTTAACTCAAAATATATTCTTTCAAAATATATTATTATTATAATTTTTGATCTGGTTAATTTAGCAAAAAATATTTATTATTATTGATTTTTTTTATTATTATTATTTAAAATGTATTGTGTGATATCAAAAGAAAGCTCTTAAGGCATAGATTAAGGAACGAAAAGTAGTTTTTTGATTTTTTTTTTTTTAATTTTAACACGATTTTTTCCAAAAATGTATTAAAAAAATTACTAAAAATTAAACTAAAAATCTGAAAAAAGTAATGTACTCTAATGTACAGCTTTTGTATTTTTGCCAAATTAATAGTTTTTAGGATTTTGTAGGTATGACCAAAAAACCCTTATACCGTCATTTTGTCGTCTGTCTGTCTGTCTGTTCGGTAAAAATTGTAGCCAACGGCTAAATCTAGAGAGTTGAAATTTGGCATGCTTATACAACTCTTTGACCCGCACATAGGAAAAATACTAAAACATCTAAAAACATATCCCCCTAAAAATATAAACAAATATATGCAAGTCGAAAAAAATATATATTTTTTTAAAATTCTGTGTAGGGTATCAAATGAAAGCCCTTAGTACCTGGATTAACGATAAAAATTTTGGCGCGATTTTTGTCAAAATTCGGTGCCCATCAATATTCATTACGGAGATTTTTTTTCAGATTTTAGATCAGCCCCTCTGAGATATAGGGTGGGGGACAAAAATTTTTTGACACATTTTTGGCAAAAATCCCATAAAAAAATTGATTTTTTAAAATAAAAATTTGTTTGTTGATCCACGCATGGTTTCATTTGGTATGCCACTCAAATTTTTAAAAAATATATACTACTATTTTTTTTTTGTTAAATACATAATTGTTTATATTTATCTCGGGATGTGTTTTTCTGAACTCTTAGCATATATATAATTCTTTATTTCCCCTCGGCCTTTCGGTGTTTGGGTATTTACTACAACGTCCTATTAAATATACATTACATTTCATTACTTTACATTACAATTACAATTTATTTTATTCCATTCTCTTCCCTTCCAACTATTTCTTCACCCCTCCTCCTATCTCCTTTCCTTCCTTCCCATTTCCAGGTAACCTCCGCCCCCTTCCTTCCTTCCATTTCTCCCCTTCTTCTCCCCACCACCCTCTTCCTTCCTTCCTTTACCCCTTACTGTTATCCTTCCCCAATCTCAATCCTTCTTGCCTCTAATTCCCTTGCCCACTTCTCCCCCCTTCCATCTTCGTGCAACAGGTCTAATGTGCTCCCCGACCACACTGTCATCTCTCTACACCTCTTCGCAAGGTGCTCTATATCTTCTTCCTCCTCCCCGCACATTCTGCACATCTTATCATCCTGTTTTCAGCAATATCTATTTCCTCTCTCTTCATTCCCCACCTGAGCCTCGCAAACCTCCTAACCCTCCCTCCTGACCTTCCTCTTTCTCCCTTCAAGTAGCTTGGTACCCCTATAGTTCTAACCTCCTTTAACTCCCTGCGCTCCTTGATTTGTCTATTCTGACTGTCCTTTCTTGCTCCCCCACTTCCTTATCCCTCCTCCACAACTCCTCAATCACGCTTATCCCTTCTTTTCTTCTCCTTTCCACCTCTGTCGCATCCACTCCGCATCTCCAGTAATACTCCTTTCTCATCTCCCCCCATGCGTACCATCTTCCCTCACTATTCTTTTGTCTGTTTCTAGTCTAACTTTCACCTCGTGCTTAACCGCCCTCCTTCCTGTACCCACTTTCATCTTATCCCTTTTCAGTTCCTCTCTTACAATATACCCTGGTGTTGTTCTATCTACCCCTAAGATCCATTTCAAATACCTCTCCTGTACTCGTTCTACCTTCTCCCATGTCTTCCATCCCATATAGCAGGATATTCTTCACCACGGCATCAAACAACCTCAATCTCCATCTAATATCATCGTTAAAGTTCCTCTCTCCTATACTCCACAGCTTCCCCATGACTATTCCTGCCTTCTTTACTCTTTCTCTTATATGTAGTTCAGCCCCATTGTTCCTCGCTAGTACATTACTCAGGTATTTTAAACTCTTCACCTCTTCTATTTCCCTGCCTCCCTATCCCCATTTTATCTTCTTTCTTCTCCCTCCTCCTTTACCGAATACCATTACCTTCGTCTTGTCCCTGTTTACTTCTAGTTTTCTGAACTCTAAAGTGGGAAACAGAATGCAACGAGTTTCACGGCGCGTTGACGCCGTTCGTACGGCGCTATCTGTCAGGAGAAAGTTAAACCCAAGCTGTCGTACGCAAGTGCACAGAATGGACAACGTCCTACGCCGTTCGACCGCCATGATACTGAATGTTCGTCAACTTCCAACTTTTAACGCCGTTGAACGTTGACGCAGAACACCTAACCTCAGTTTTTACTGAATGGTAAAGTGTTTGTATGTATAAATAACTTGCATACAACATAAATAACATCACACACAAGTCTTCATCATCCATTATACTTTTAATAAAAGAAAGCGCACGTATAAACACAGATATAGGTTGTCAAGTGACACTTGACGGCGTTAAAAATTATTGCATTGTGTGCAGGCGAAAATTCTTAACGGCGCTACGCAACGCTGTCGCAAATGACGCCGCGCTGACGCCGTAGCGCGCTGTGCATTCTGTTCCAGGCTTTAGCATTTTTCCCATATGTGGGTCAGAGTTGTATCAGCATGCCAAATTTCAACTTTCTAGGTTAAGCCGTTTGGCTACAATTTCTACATACATACAGCCAGACAGACAGACACATGAGTGACGTTATAAGGGTTTTTTGGTGGTCACACATACAAAACTCTAAAAACTGAAAGAGACGAGGCTATAGCTTATTTCTTGCGCCATAGGCTAGAGAGTTTCTTTCGTTTAAGCGGAACTAGATTTTGAATTCTAATATCATTTAGCGATATAGTGAGGCTTTTTATCATTTTGTTTGGCAAAACAAAACACTTCAATAATTAAAAAGAGAGCTCATGACAACTTAGGAAAATGAAAATTTCAGTTAGTTCCGCTTAAACGTTTGGAATAACTTAAAATAAATCTTTCATAATTAAAAAAGTTCACATACAATTTAAAATATTATATATTATATTTATATAATACAATTTAAACAAAATTGTTTTATCTCACGTAAAAAGGAAGTAAATAATAAGTAAATTATTAAAATTATATCATTCTATTTTTGAAATTCTTTATTTGCATTCGTGCTTTACACGTAATACAAGCCAACTTGTATTATGCAATAAAATTTAATATACCATCAGAAATTCCATATAGCTTAACGAGGTACGTGCTGAGATCAAGCCATTCATTTACAATAAAGGCATAACTGATTTTAGGTCAGGCTAGGGTGACCATTTTCTTAATAAGGCAATGCGGGACGGAGCAAAAAAAAGCTCCTCACCTCCCAAATCCAAGTGAAAAGCAAAAAAAAATAAAGGTCCTCACCTCCCAAATCCAAGTGAAGAACAAAAAAAAAAAGGTCTTCACCACCCAAATCCAAGTGAAGAGCAAAAAAAAATCCTCATTTCCTCAAATACAAGTTACAATGCGGGACAAAATGTTAAAATACGGGACTTTTGCGGGACGCATCTTAATGCGGTACAAAATGTTAGAATGCGGGACAGTCCCGCAAAAAGCGAGACGAATGGTCACCCTAGGTCAGGCAGCTGCTTTATGTCATCACTAGAGATGATCGTTCAAAATAAAAGGTACACAATCCCTATAGGTACGAGGGTTGCCTCTTATATTTCGGGATTGAGCTAAACTAGTGCTGCCATCTGGCAACTGAGGCTTCTATCGTGAAGTTTGACATTTTTGACGGCATACGTACTCATAACGTTTTGACGTACGAGCGCTATTTGTGTTGTTTACTGTAACTTGAAAAAATTCATCTCGGCTAAAAATGGAATTAAATCGTGAACATTTTCGAGCGATTATTTGTTACTGTGCATCGATGAACTTAATTGTACTTTTGACGATGAAGCACCATCAAGGACTACTGTTTATCGATGGTTTGGTGACTTCAATCGTGGCCGTAGTTCGCTTAAGGGTGCGCACAACCGTTCAATTTCTTATACAAGACTAACAACCTGAAATAAAATCTATATAACAAAATATTCAGCGAATTTTTATCTCTCTAATAGGATATTTTTAATTGTAAAAAGAACTGTCATGTAATTGTAAATAAACAAATTGCGTTATAGACGCCATCTTGTAAACCATTCGATGCATATTTGTGTACCATGCGGCAAATTGTAGCTAAAGCTCCATTCTACAAATATGTTTGGAGATAATTTGTTCTATTATGAAAATTACTTATAGGTACTGTACTTGGTAATCTACTTTGGCCGCCATCTCGAATCTGCCGTGGTTTTTAATATAGGTGCTGCGGGTAAAAATGATTTATTTTATGTAAAGAATACTTGTACCAAGTGGCATTTCATTATCATCAAGTATAATATTTTTCGACGAAGGCTCTAAACTATAAACAATCATGTCGAAAAAACTGTTGACGTATTATTTGAACATTTCTACACAAAACTATATAAATATAAAAATTATTTGAAACCCACAAATATATTTAAAAAATTACAGAACATTGTTGTGTGATACATATTATTAAGTTATTGAGCAATAACATTTTTACAATAATTTTTTCTGCAATAAAAAATATCCTATTAGATAGATAAAAATTCTGTGCAAATTTTGATGTACAGGTTGTCACTAATTTTATTTCAGATTGTTAGTTTTTTATAAGAAACTAATAATCTCTGGGGGTTGTACGTAGCGTGAAGGACGAATTTCGTGAAGGTCGTCCAAAATCGGTTGTTGTTCCGAAAAACATTGATGCAGTGCGTGAACTGATACTGCAAGATCGTCATGTGACTTATCGTGAAATTGAGGTATCCTTGGGTATTAGTGGGACAAGCATACATTCACTAGTGCATGAACATTTGGCCGTCAAATAGATTTTTCGCGTTGGATCCCACATAATTTGACAATCGGAGTGGAAAATGCCTGAATCAAAGTAGAAAAGTGCTTCGAAAATTGGTTCAAACGCATGCAAAAGTGTATTGATATTCATGGAGATTTTTTTTTATATATATAAAATGATTTATTTGCCAAAGCATTTACAGTAAAAATTTAAAAACAAAAGACAATTTCTTATTTATATATACCTGTAAAACAATAGGTATACTTAAAATTATAGTTTAATATTGTATTAACGTTTGTACAATTTAGTTAAGACTTTAGTTAAGATTTCTTTTAACACGAATTTAGCCAAAAATGTGCAAAAGTTCTTGACCCGCACCCTTTTACCAAAAAGCGTTAAACTAAAAATCTGAAAAAATTATAGGTAATGTATATTGATCTGAGCCGAAAACGTACGAGAGGAATTTTTGTTCAGATTTTGTTTTTGGAAAATATGGCAGTTTTTGTGTTTTTGAAAAAATTAGTTAATTTTATAATTCATGGTTAAATTATGGCTAATAATGTTATGGATTTTTTGTATTTATAGCTAAGATAGCTATACACTCACTATGCGTGAATTTTTTTGTAATTAAAAATATTTAAAAAATAATATATTTTTTTAATAGTACACTTTGATAATTGCACAACTATTGAGAAGTGACATTACCGGTGGCGGTGCTATGCTCCAAGGCAATATGACTGTCGTCTCTAGTACTCAGCTGTCAATATGCTAATAGCGAACAGTTTAATTTAAGCACAGTACATTTTTATTTTATGAAAATGCAAGTAAATATTAGCGATTTTTTAAAATTTTTAAGTGCTACACATGTACCGAGTTGTATAACAGAAGGTGGGCAACAAATTACAGTATTTAAAGTTTCATTTCAGTAGATTTATTGAAGTGTAATTTGTAGTTGAGCAGGTGTTAAATGCCGGGCACGTAATTTTATGTGGTACATCTGAGTGTCGGTCATCTGAATTTACAATATATGGATTCTGTTTGCAAACAAGTGCATTATGTTCTTTGTCCCATGAAATAAAATTAGTTTTAGACAGGAACAGCTAAAAGTTAAATATGCATCTTACATGTGCAAGCATATTAGTACAGTTTTGTTTTTCTGCGACAAATGTAATGAACAAACTCGCATAGTATCAGTTACTTTTTAACTCAAAATATATTCCCATGCCTTTCTCCTGTCCATAACCAAATCTTTGCCCAATCTGGACTTAATATTAACTTTCCCTCCATTTTTCTTAAGAAAAGAAAAAAACTAAGATGCCTATCTTTGTCCTGTCTTGAATAACAGCCAAAAACATTACAATTAATTCTACTTTTATAGTTTTTCAGAACTTCTATCGACGTTCTAATTATTATTATTCTAACAAAAATTCAACACTAGAACATATTTAATAAGTTCAAACAGTACTAGAGCGCCTAGAACAGCGGTTCTTAAACTGGGATCCACGAAACAATGTTGACATTAACTTTACATCCCCCAACTTTTCGCTTTTATTCAAATAACTTATTTAATAAAAATCCTACATGGTTAAGACTTTTTGTATTTGTTGTTATCTACCTTGTTATTGACATAACTAAACAATAATTAGTAAAAATTTAATTATTTTTGTTCAACTGCAAATCATTTACAGAAAACATATTATAATAAAATCTATTTTGACTAATATTTGACCAAGAAATGTTTGTATGAGTTTAACGTATTATAATTTTTAACTTTTTTAAATTCTTTTTACTACTATTTTTATTTATTTTTTTTATCCTATATGCTAATCAGAGCCGCAGTAGGGGCGGCGGAGGGGGCGGCGGAGGGGGCGACGGCCCTGGGCGCACCAAGGAAAAGGGCGCTGACGAGCTTGACTAAGGGGCGCCATTGCGAAGGCGAGGACCTTTTTTTTGCTCATCACTTAAATTTTAGGAGGCGAGGACCTTTTTTTATTTACCAAGGGCGCAAAAAACACAGCTCTGTCCCTAGCGCAAGTTTTCCTTACTGCGGCTCTGATGCTAATAAAAATGTTCATCTCTATAAATACGCATGACCATTTATTAAAATAACCTGTGATACATTTTACCAATATTTTTTATAACGTAGTGCCTATGAGATTATTGAGCCAGAAATTAAGTCTCAAGAACGACGTAAAATGCCTAGGGTTGGGATGGAGGCCGCAAAAAAAAAATGTTGTTCAAGAGGGGGTCCGCGGACTACATAAGTTTAAGAACCCCTGGCCTAGAATATTTGACCACCAGACTGCGTATTCGAGCGTGTCAGTTCTCAATATAAGCGAACAATAAATGCATACTGAATACCACTTAATAAAATGAGTTTATGTTTAGCTTCAAATATATCTGAATATAAGTCTTTATATACACAATTAAAAACAATTATTAAAATCTAACAATTTGTTATGTCAATAATAATACTGCAACTATTAATTTCCATGTTTTAAAATTCAACTGTTTTCACTTACCAAAAATTTGTAGGGTTTAGTTTGGGGCAGCACTGTAGCTGTATTATTATTCCAACGATTTTATTCCTTAACTCTTCAATGTTACAGCTTTTAAATTTTCCTTTAAAAAACGTGAACACATGTTAGTTTTTAAATTAAGTTCACAGGACTTCAAAGAAACGAGTTTCAACATATAACATACTACCTAATTTGTAACATGCTTAACTTACAGTGTTACGTAAACAACAAAATGGACACCATTTTGTTCAAGGACATAATATATAAAACAAATTTTATTAAAGTACCTACCACATTAAAGATTTAATTTAAACAATTATAGAGAACAATTAGGTAGAAATAAAAAGTTACAATTACTATCTTTTAAATAATAACATATTTACCTAATTCTCGGTTCCAAAATGGGCAACGCCCAAAAGGCAATGTTTAATCGCACGTGAATACGATATTTTAATTTGTCTGCTTTAGCAAATACAATAATTTATATTCAATTTTCTATTTGAACAACGATTAACCTTCAGTTTAGTAAATAAATAAGCACTATTGTGAACTAAAGCGGCATAATCGCACACAAAGATTCGGTTGGGTCTGCTTGAAGCTACAAGTCGAAACTGATGAAACTGATTCAAGGTCTAGTTTTATAACTATGCTTATCAAACGAAGTATTGTATTTCTGTGACGAACGGTATATAAAAAAAATAACTTTGTAAAAGAAACATTCCGTGTTTATTTTCTTTATGTTTGGTAAATATTAAATAGTATTTCTAATTTATATGTTCTTAATTATTGTCTATATACCTAAAGAGTAGATGTTAATTTGATTAAGAATAAACATGGCCATTACGTAATTTCCTGTCTTGATTTTTTTATGTCAAGACAAAGTGCCATTTAGGAGTATGGATGCCATTTTGAAAGATAATTTTGTTCTCAATATTTAAGCGTTAAATGACAATTATCATAGTATGTAGGATATTTTAGATCATTTGTTTCTGAATATGTTTATTTTTAACTCAAAACATTTTGTGTTTCAGAATATCTAGGAAATAATATAACATGGCACCATTTATCATATGTACGTTCATATATTATTTATCTTGTTCAGTGAAAACATTGATCAATAACAAATACGACCATTTCTAATAATTTTTATTTAACTTTTTAATAGATCACTTTTTCGTGTTTCTCATCAAAGGCACCAACTTGTTCATAAAATAGATGGACGTCGTAAAGTACTGTTGAAACAATGAGACTTTAAAACAATCTGCTGGGTAGTTTCAAAGAAAATACAAACTTTTTATGGAAACCATTCTAAAATTTTTTTCTTTTGTTTATTATTGTTGTTTCGATTTTCTGCTGTTCACTTGTTTCGATTTTTGCTGTCCAGTTACTTTATATTCCAAATGACATGTACGGATAAACAGGATTTTTGTTGCCAGTCAATTTACTTGACCTGTGACCCTCTAATGTTAATTAGGCTTTAGCACATGGGTTGGCAACCTTTCTGAAACAAAGAGTCATCCGAAGTTTTCAGGAAGTTGAAATTTAAAGTATGCAATTTCGTAATTATTTCAATCAGTGACGTATCATCGAACAAGCACAAGTAACGAATGTTTGGGGCTTCTGAATCTTAGAGGCCTCAATTTTTCACTAAAATAAAGATTAACTTTATTATAATTATATTTTAATGAAATGTCCTTGTAGTTGCTATTTAATTATAAAGAATTCTGGGAAGGGGGGGGGGGAAGACTGCAGCCCGGCAGCCCCCGCCCCCTTTGGTGCGCCTCTGGTTTAGTCTACACCAAATTTTCGTTGGTAGATCAAAGCCTGGCAGGGCTGTTTTTGGTTTTTTAGGGTTTTGTAGATATGACCAAAAAATCCTTATACCGTCATTTTGTCGTTTGTCTGTCTGTCTGTCTGTTCGGTAAAAAATGTAGCTAAACGGCTAAACCTAGAGACCTTTTTTTAGGTCATTGCTTGTTTTTATAAGTGAGGACCTTTTTTTTAGGCCATCACTTGTATTTTCACCTGTCCGTTAATAACGATAAAAAGTGATGCCGTCCTCATATATTTCCTAGCCCCCCAGATTTTACTAAAAAATTTTGTGGCCCCTCCAGATTTGAAGAGCTAGCGCCGCCACTGCCACGGATCAACGGTTAAGAAACATTAGTCTAAAATATTCTCGCAAGTTACCTAACTGGTATTTAAATACAACTACCTCAGTTTATAAACTATAATAGCTGTAATTTTATATCAAACCACAATAAACGTTCTCGGCCGGAAACTAATATTATTCCGGAGACAGTTTACAGATTGTAAGTGAATAGGGTTTGTTTGTAGAAGGCATAATTGTCGTGTAAATCACATGAATTATCAGTGTATCTACAATGCACCTTTAAGTACCCATTCCGAGAACTGGTCCGTGCTCAGTTCTCTCCAGACAATGCCAAATTCAATTGGTACTACAAGTACATTACCCTTGTTTACTTGCTCTGCATTCTAATTCACTTTTCAGTAGATATGTTTATTTGGTACAGTAAGAAAACAAATATGGGTTTAAAAGTAAGTGTGTGCGTTCTACAAGGACAGGGTAATTACATGCTACATGTTGTAGTAAAAAGCCACACTTACAGTATTGTTTTCTCTCTCAGTTAAAATGTTTAACACTAGGGTTCCTTTTATTCACAAAATGCAAGATAGACAAAATTTGGAACGAATAACCCATAAAAATAGATGAAGAGATATTATAAAGCAGCGTTTCTCAAACGGGGGGCCGCGAAGTCAAATAAAATCGAAGCATGAAATTATAATAGAAAAACGCTCAATTTTGCAAGATATATTCATAAATATATGACATTTATATTCATTAAAATATACATTTTAAACTTAAATAAAATAAATTATACTTATTTTGACAACTAATTTAAACTAAATAAAACGGTTCGCGTTGGAGGTACTTCAAGTACTTTCAAGTAGGTACGACTTGAACTTGCAATATTTTTTGTTATGCTCCGAGCTACTGTTAGCTAAAGAGTAAGGATGAGAAAGTGTTCAAAATGGAAAGCAACTTGGAACAATGGAACACTTGTAAATAAAAATACTTGCAAGCCATTATAGGTAACCGTAACAGATATTAAAAACATGTTTATGTAAAATTTGTTTTTTTTTTCAAAAGTTTTATCAAATTATACCCAACACGCCATACGTTCCTATATAAAAAATCGAAGTTGTCCTTGATTCCTGTACTTGTTTATTCCGAAAATTTAAATACTACCATCCAATTATTTGGGTAAACTCTGGTCACCATTTTTTTTTCCCAACTTGCTCACACATCGTCTTTTCGAGAAAAATCGTGTTTCCTCTATCTTGATACACCTTGAGATCCCACCCTCGCTGAGATCCCACCCTCGCTGAGATCCCACCTCTCGCTCCTATATATATACAGGACCGGCGGTTGAGAAACACTTCTCCAGGTAACTATCTGACAGATAAGGTTATATGATACTTTCTGTGCTGAATAAATGTCATCCCGTCTTTCAATACAAATGTATCTATCGGATAGTTATCTAACGGATAATGAGACTGATGTATTGAATTCACTGCTTGGTAATGACATTTATTCAGAAGATAAAGATCCAGATAACATTATCTGTCGGATAGTTACCTAGTGGTTTAAATGAAGGTGGAAAGACCGGGCCTTAGGGTCATAATTCCCGGGGGGGGGGGGACATCTTAGCCCTCCAAATGAACCCGTAAATAAAAAAATTAACCTGTATAAAATTCTCGAGAGATAACTCCATTATACTTCCAATAGTAATTTTCATCCCTTTCTGAGATCTCAGAATTATCATTGATAGCCCAAAAGTAATTCTATTATCACCTCTGTCCTCCCATTTTACCATAGAGACCGTGTCTCCAACGCTATAGCTCTGAAATTTTAATAAATCCTCAATCAAAATGTATAACTATTTATATAAAGATACACAGTAACAAAATATAAACTATTTTAGATCATGTAGTACCAAGTAACTTCCAAATTTAACGTTATACCTCATCTTCAATAATAAAAAAATAGTGTATTGGGCCCGGTAGTTCAATTTCAACCACCTGTATACTATTGATAAAATATTAATATATGTGTTTATTCTCATAAAGAATTATTTTAAGCAATTCTGTTCCTTATTTATTAATTGTTAATGACTATATTCCTTAATGAGCTTTATCATGATTAACCATCTTGATATGTAGTGATACGTGATTTTTGCAAGTGACGTCTTCATTTTTTTCTGACGTTTTTAGTTATTTTTAAATGATAAAAGTGCAGAAAATACTTGAAATAGTGTGTTATAATGTGGACTTTAGTGTTTGGACTTCATGCAGACCAAAATTGGAGCGACTGGAAAGGTATTTGTAGAAATTTTTGTTAATTTTATAATATAAGTAATTGTTATGTAGAATGTGCTTCTATGGACAATATAGAAACACATATGTACATGCATACACTATCGGCTATAACTAGAGAAACAAAACTATTTTTTAAATCATTTTCATAAATCCCGATTATTGACTAAATGAATATTGAATTATATTGGTATAGCAACAACAATTTATAAGTTAGAACCGGCTCTTAAAAATATTTGTTGTACTGGTACAATAAATAAAATAATTAACTTTCTGCTGCAGCAGACCATCTGCATATTTCTTTTGTAAGACTTAATAAAACAATTAATATAAAACAATTTTTTGTAGTTAAATTTTTTCCTTTGCCCTAGCTCCCGTTCTTGTCATCCACATGAAATAACAAGGGATTTTAATTATATTAACAATAGTTTAGTCAACATTAAACGATTTTGCACATGTGAGACAAGGAAAATGAAAAATTTAACGTTAGAAGCTTGTTTAAAAACATCTGAATAGTAGAAATTCCCTTCAAAAATAGAAACAAAATTTTAGAATCATTAATATGATGATTCGGGACCAAATATCATTGATATTTGGCCCGGGCGCACAAAGCAAAGGGACGCTAACAAAAAAAGTTTTTTTTTGTAGGGGGCATAAATTATAATTTTGGCTCCTATCGCAAGTTTTCCTTACTGCGGCTCTGTATTAACTTTTAACGCATTTTTCTCGTTGGTATTAAAATTAAATTGCACAACTAATAAAGAAACTTTGTCATGCACTATAATTTTTCTAATAAAATGCATCTAATATTCAAAGATGTTCTTCCTGTGAATGACAACCATACACACAACGAGGAGTATTTAGTCTTTTTTTTTTCTTAAATTTATCACTTTATTTGTTTTAAAAACGGAGTGAGAATGGACATAAACAAAAAAACACCTGGTGAACTATGCATAAACAATGACAGTATACTTTTTTGAAGTGTTCGCTTTATTGTCGCTAGAGGGATACGTGTTAATTTGAGTCACCGATAGAGCAAAGAGCTCTATAATCAGTGTTGCCAACCGGCGGGAATATTCCCGTTTTGCGGTAAAATTTGAACATTGGAGGGAAACAGGGAAAATAAGGGCCAAATGTGGGAAATTTTCTCATTGTTCTCTTGTCTGTAACAATGCAGTCGTTTGTTACGTCGTGTGACGTAACTGCGTTGATTCGCCGACGCTAGTATACCATTTTTTAAAAACGAACCTATGTTAAAAATTTAGGCATGTTGTCAACATTAATTTTGTCACTCTCACACTCCAATAGTGAAGCTGAAGGAACATTTTCTATGATTTTACAAGTCACGTGATCCTAAATTATTATTATTTTTTATTCTGCTAAACGTTTCGTGAGTTTCTCTTTGTGTAATTAAAATAATATACATTTTCTCTTCATCAAAATCACCAGGAAGCATAAGATCAAATTTGATTTTGCATTTAAATGTCACCTGCAAATCACACAGTTCGTTAAAGTCACAATGCGCATGATTAATTCAACAAACAAGTCTTAAATTAACGATGTAAAACCTTTAATGATCTTCCCAATAATCTGTCATTCAATGTATTCATACAAAATGCAAAAAACAAGTCATTAAAAAATTCATAATGCCTTTACGTAACTGAATATTCATGTATATTCGCTTATATTATTCTACCGCAATATATAATGATTCAGTGAGATTTTTGAAATTCATGTGAGTCCTATTCACACACCATCAAATGATAAAATAGCGTGTGATTTATAATACGTGTAGAATTTCGGAGCTACTGAAATTATAACCGCATTAGTATCATGTGTGTAGGATGGAAAATAGGTTCAGAACCGTATCGTGATATTTGAGGTTATGTTTTGAATATTAAGGTTTAGTACTAGCACTAGCGGCTCGTGAAAACTTTTGAAGGAGCTGCAACCAGAAGCGTTACTAAAAACCAAACAAAGGTACGTTTTTTACGTAACCGTAAGAAAGCGTAACTATTATCGAACGTAACAGGTGCCAGGTTGTTGTGATTGCAACCCAAACAGTGGATAAATCACGTGTTACCATCATTCATTGAATATTGCCAATTATCGCTTAGTACAGAATATAGGGGAAAAATTTTAAGATCGTAGCGCCACGCGGATTTTTTTGAAACCATTCTAAATCAGATACCACTTGACATTTACTAGTAAATAATAGCGAAAAGTGTATCAAAAAACGACAAAAAATAAATAATTGTTTGGGATTTTCTGATTTTGTGAAGTGACATTACTTGTAAACATCTAAAATACTACATTTTGTGATCTGGTTTTAAGTTATGGCGGTTTTCCATTGTCGATTATTTTAATTATATTGGGGGTTTAAATAATAATTCCCGTGTTGTTTACGAGGGGGTAGAAATCTACAATGCTGGGCATATAATATTGTGTGGGGTCACTGAGAAAAACAGAGTTCATAAAGATTTATACAGACTTGTGCATTAGAATCAAACCCATACACAATAACAGGAATTTTCAAGATATGCGATAATAAATACAAAATTGAAAATATTTTTTGTAGTCACTATCATTAAAATGTAATGAGCAAACTTTGATACAAGGGCTCACTTTTTTTTTCAATTTTTAAATTGTTTATCTAAACATCGCGACGATTCCTAACCTCTTGCTTTCCCAATTTTGTTTCGAACCATACGGTGTCTGATATTAGTGGAAACAAATGAAACGATATTTCCGGGTTTCTTCTTTTCAATGAATTGCACATAGGCACACAACAATATGTATTATACATTTTTCAATGATTATAATAAAACTTTAAAAACAAACTTCATACAAAACAAATACACAAAAAGAAATGTTATATGATGTACACAAGTTCATGAAACGCTCACCAGATGGTAGGGTGCTTAGCTGCAAATCCCTATACCAGAAATATAGGGGAAATGTTTTAAGATCGCAGCGCTGTTGCGGCATACTTGGAACTTCCAAAATAGACATTCATTACATATAAACATCGTGAATTTTAATGTTTACTGGGGGTTTTTGTAATTTTGCTACAATATTAATACGTGTTTTTATGCCAATATATTTTGCTCCCATAGAACTCAATGTAAAATGTCGATAGAATGTCTATTTCTGTAGTTGCTTAAAATCCCACCAGATGTCATATCGCTTAGCAATTTTTCCCTATTGTCAATACGTCTGTGCCGTCTGCTTTTAAATCAAGGAGTTTGCTGGGAGGGAAGGTTAGCTCAAATATGGTTAGCCCTGTCTATAGGAGAGGTAACTGTCGTCGAGTGCGGCGGGGGAAATGAATGCTGTGGAACTTTTAAAATGGCGTCCAGCTTGAGATTTAAATGAAAAATTTAAAGTTTCACACTAAATATGATAAAATATGCGTCAATTATGAAATTACTAAGTCAATGTACGTAAACAATAAAGTAACAAATGTTTCTGGAATTGATAAATATAACACAATGTAGAAACCTGTAAGTTATGGTTTATTTCATGCAATAATTTGGTAAAGAGCTCACGCTTTTCCTAAATACTTGTCAATTACTGTCGAATTGTTTGTGAAGATAGAAAAAGTCCATTTCTCTCTGTAAACAATTTGGAACACCGTAAACTGCTACTACATTTTTAGATGGAATGCAGAAACTAGAATAAAGTATAAAAAAATATTTTGTAAAAGATTTTCATTTGTAAACCAAAACAATTATGCGAAGTGTGGAAAAATTTGTTAAATGCTGTTTTTAAATAAATCTATTATAGCCAGTGGTTGGAATTGAAATGAAATAAATTGCCTAAAAAAGGTTAAACAGAAAAAAAGGCTTAATTAATTGAGGTATTAAACAAACAAATGACGGAGAAAATGTGAAGAATGCTGAGAGAAAAAAAGGTGCGGATTTATATATCAAGATAAAATAAAATTTATTTCGGGAGAGCACGGCACGTCTATGAAACTAAATAAAATGGTCAATTAGATAAACTGAAAAATGTTACATTTTCTAGAAAAGGTTTTCCGGAATTCCAAAGGTTTGATCAATAGAAATATATTTAAAAATTAAGGCAAGTGTACACGCAATCACGAATATAACGTTAACCATCGATAATATTGTACGGGTTACACATAAATTAAACAAGAAGGTAATAAACAGGACAAATCGTCAAACTGACTATGGTTTTTTCGTAAATGGACTGAATCTGTTAAGGAGTATGTAATCAAATTATTATTCGTCGTCATCACCATCATCACCAGCATTATTTAGTCTAATTTTGTGCATAATCCAGGGATAGTGTTGAGTACTGATACGTTAGTAGTGTCAATTATATAAGTTTGTTGCGGACACATATTTGTCGGACATGTTTTTGTTGGACTTGTGCCTAGCGACATGTGCAGACACTGACTTGGATTCTCTTGATTTCTGGAGTACCGAACAAATGTTCATACCTCCTTGATCGCAATTATATATCTCTATTTATTTTTATTGATGGTGCCAATGTGGCCGCACTTGAGTGCGTCTTCTTTTCAGAGTTTTACCTCATTCTCAATGACATGTTGTAATTGATCATCTTGTTTGTCTTTTGTTAAGTCCAGATGATAGATTTTGGTCTTCTGTATTTCATGCGGGTTTTTTCATTATATGATGATAGTATGTTCTTTATCTCTTCATCTGGATGGTCTTCTAGTACTGTAAAGAATTTTGTCGCTCCTTCCTTTATATATTCCTTTATCTCTGGTATTTTTAAATCTCTGTGGATGTGCAGACAGGATGCTGGCTATAGAATAGTTGAGTAGCCACAAATAAGTAGGGTTATGTTTATGCTTTGTTATGTGCCTTGTCTATATCGCGGGATATTGGGTGCGTTTTGTTGTGCCAATTCTGGTTTCGGTTTAATCAGAATACGCGTTTTGTTGCAACTGTATTCTCATTCTATTCATTCTACTCATTCGATGACTCGAGGTCGAACGACTGGAATGAATAAGTGTGGTGGGGATGAAAAGTAATACATATTTGAATGCAGTTGTTTTCATTTGGTTTTTAAATGTATTAGAATAAAATTTTGGTATTACTGCTTCAAAATAATTTTTTCTATTAGGTATTTTCTCATTTTGTGTCCTAAAATTAATATATACCTACATGATTTTAATATAGTATTGTTAAATCTAAACTTAAAATGTATGTTCAATTCAATTCCTCGTTCTTAAACATTATGTTCTAGAATATTTGCTTTAAATATAAAGTTTTCTTATTGTGCATTTATTATTTAGACTATCCATTTAGGTGAAATATGTTCGTTATTTGTTCTACAACCATATGACTTAACCTCCATGCAAATGTCATTCCATGTTTACTTCACGATCAAAATTGTCGTTTTCTTGCGCATCAATTCTAGTGTTTCAGTATAGACGCGGTATTAAATTGTGCTTTGTCGCTCGTTTGCTACTCAATTCCAAACCAGACTCTACTCGAATAGTTAGAAAACTGAACGCCGGAAGCCAGAGGAGGCATATCAGTACAGTTTCTTATATAAAACTGATAATCTGAAATAAAATTAGAGACACAGTATACAGCAAAATTAGCAGCTAATTTTTATCTATCTAACAGGATATATTAATTGTAAAAAAAATATTGTGTGATTGTAAATAAATAAATTAGATTATAGACAACATCTTGTAAACCAATCGACACATATTTGCATAGGATGCTGCATATTATAGCTAAAGTCTCATTTTGCAAATGTATTCCTAGTGAGAGCCGCAGTAATGGGGGGGGGGGGGCGTTGGGTGCGACGGCCTCTAGCGCACTAAGGAAAAGGGCGCCACATTGCGAAAGTGAGGACCTTTTTTTTTACTCTTCACTTGGAATTTACGAGGTGAGGACCTTTTTTTTTTGCTCATCACTTGGAATTTAGGAGGTGAGGACCTTTTTTTTTTGCTCATCATCTAGATTTTTTTGGGCGGTGAGAATCTTGTTTTTGCTTATCACTTACATTTATTTGCCAAGGGCGCCAAAACACAGTTTTGCCCCTAGCGCAAGTTTTCCTTACTGCGGCTCTGTTCCTAGTTGTTTTGTTTAATTGTGAAAAATACTTATAGTTATTGTACTTGGTGGTCTATTTTTTCCATACTAAATCTGCCCTCAGTTCTCAATATAAGTGCTGCGGATAAAAATGATAATTTTCGTAAAGATCACGTGTACCAAATGATATTCTATTATCGTCAAGTATAGTATTTTTCGACGAAGTTACTTTAATAAACATGAAGTAAAAATATTGAAGAATTATTTGAATAATTCTACACAAAACTATGGTTTTATATAAATATGTTATTTGAAACTTGAAACCCACAAATACATTTAAAAAATTACAGAAAATTATTTTCTGATATATATATATATATTATTAAGTTATTGAGCGATAACATTTTTTCTACAATTAAAATTATTCTATTGGATAGATAAATTTCCTGCAAATTTTAATGTAAGTATAAATATTAATAATTTTATTTCAGATTGTTAGTTTTATATAAGAAACTTATAATCTTTTGGGCTACACGTCGGATTAACTAATATACACATAAGCAGTGAAGAAAGTAGGAATACGGCATGATTATTAAAGTAAAGGTTGTCTCGTAACTTCTGACCAATCAGAGCGTGAAAGGGAATACGTTACCTGTATGCGTAGTTCAAACTAGCATACAAAAATAATATAGATGCTGCACGTTTTTAAATATTTTTATTGACTATATTCATAATAGATATTTATTTCAAGACAGTTCTACTGAATAAATTATAAATAAAAACATAAGGAAATTTTATACAGATTTATATCAAATTTAAGATGATGGGTATTTGTATTATAGTTAATAAATAATAATAAAATCGAATAAAAATATAATTTTAGGAATATTGGAATAAAAATAGAAAAACAAAAAATATAGTAATTAAAAAAATTGGAGGATATATCTGTTTTTAAGAACGGTTGGACGTATTTTAACGATCTGGTACAGTAGAGTAGAACCAGCATTCAAATATAATAATGGTATCTCAAAATTGTCTTTCTTAGGGGATGTGTCTGGGTCCTAACTGGTACTAAAAAATTTTTCTTTTATATACAGAACTATCTTAACAGAAAAAACTATACAATAAATGTTGTTTATAAGAAAACAAATCTTATTTGTTCTCTGCATTTTTTCAATTTTATGAATATTAAGGTAGTTACGGGTGACACCCTAAAACTAAAATATTGAAATATTTCACTTATTATTCTCTTCACATCCAAAATGAATGTAAGAAAATTTATTTAGAACGAAGAAACATTCATTTCGAAGATAAAAGAAATTAAAATAAGTAGGAAACCAAAAAATTAAACAATATTTTTATATTTATAGACAAATTTCAAACTTCACGTATATATAACATATAGGATAAACAAAGGCTGACGTCCCGTTAGCAGACAGATGACGTGTAGCTTCGCTATTTACCTCTACCACTACAAGTTACGAGACAACCTTTACTTTAATAATCTTGAGAATACGGGGCCATCAATTCCTCACGAGAACTGCTACTCGTACGAAGCTCTACGTAAACAAGCGTAGAAATACCCACAAAATCCTGAAATGTGTTTCAATTTTTATTAAGTGAGAAAGAAATCTGATAGAAATAGTAAAACTAAGTTTAACTTTATTTTCCACTTTGTGCAGCCTCGTTCGAAATTTGTAAACCTAGCCAAAGCGAAAGCTTTACCTTCGATCCTAATTAAACTCATATATTAATTTTAAATTTCCTATTAAAACGGGTTAAATATATTGTTATTATCCAATTTAGTCCTTTACTCATCCAGTAAATCAGACCTATGTTTACTTTCATCCTTGGAACAAGGTTATTGCTGGAAATATGAATACTAATATATACAATCCACTCTCGCGGTACAATGGTTTGTAATACATCCCCTAATCAGATGATACAGATTTCTGTATGTCCAGTTGAAGATAATTTATTTACTGAAAATCTCATTTAGTTACCAGGGTCGTAATAATTATGTTTGTACTAAAACAATGAAATACAGTGATTTATATTAAAGTTGTGTTTTTTTCGATATAAGGCTCACCACTAGAAACATCAAGATCAGGCTTAAACAAATTATCTTTTGCCTTATCCATCACAGCCTAATCGTCATGACATTATGCGTCTTACTCGCTGCCCTTTTAAATAGGTTTGTGGATGTAACTACACACTATTTAATTGGAAAACCGACAGAAAAAAATATTACGAGAGAAACGGCTACAGCACAGACGAGATAAGAAGAAAGCAGGAGAACGGAGTTGCAATTGAACAAATAACAACAGAAAGAGATAGAGAAGTACAACTGCAGAACCAACAGAACAAAATTAGCAAGTCTAGGTATTTTAAAGAATATGGGAGAATACAAACACAATGGCTGCCACAATATCTGCAAAACAGCAACAAATCACAGAAAACCATAGCAAGTTTTAGGTGTGGAAACGAGACAGAGGCAAGTAAATATTGGAAAGAAGAAAACGAGAGATTAGCCAAGAGAGCCAAGGAAGATTCAAGAACTGCTGGACGAGTCGGGAGCCGGGTTAACATGGATGAAAAGGGTGCTAAAGAAAAGAAGAGAAAAAAAGAGTGCAATATAAAAGTAAAAAGGGCATACTTTAGTTATAAGTTTATAAATGTATATATATATATATATATATATTATTTTCATTTTTCTTTTTGTAAATAGTATCAAATATTTATTTTTGTTTTATTTTTGTTATGTATATATAAAAAATTATGGGTTATTTATGTAAGAACTGTACTCCATTCAAAGCCGCAAGGCACGAATAAAGACTTTATCTATCTATCTATCTATCTAACTACGCACTATTTCCTTAGATTAGCGAGTAAAGAGACTTTCTTCCTTTAAATTGTCCCTATAAAGTATTCTGTAGGATTCGTTATTAGTGCTTGTTCCTCATTACATCGATCCCAAATTAGGAACTGATTTTTTCAGGTAATTTTCTCGTAGATTGAGAATCTTCTGGACTCGAGCGAGATAGCAAACTCGCTCAATCCAGAAAATTCAGAATACTAATACCTGTAGAACGCTCAAGATCCCCTGGGTGGACAGAGTCACAAATGAAGAGGAGCTTCGGAGGATTGGAGAGACCGTTTCTGATGAATATTCTAAGTAAAGGAATATTCATCTAATGCTCTTGGATCGGACACATTATCAGACACACAGAACTAATCAATACCATACTGGAGGGCTCAGTAGATGGAACAAACTGTAGGGGTAGACCCAGATTGGACTCTGCTACGTCCAACTAAAAAGACTGGCCCATGATCGAGACGCGTGGAGAGCTGCTACCAGCCAATCATTGGATTGAAACCGCAGAAGAAGAATACCTGTGGATCCAAGTGTAAATTTCTTAAGCTGGCTGGGAATATTAATACGATTAATACGATTTTTGCCGACCGGCATAGCGTAGTGGTAACACATATGCTCTGCGTTGCGAAGGTCTCGGGTTCGAATCCCGTTCAGGCATGGAAATTTTCTCAAATAAAAATTGTCCTGGCTAATTGCCACAGCAGCAAAGGCCATTAAAAATTAAAAAAAAAAAAAAAAAAATACGATTTTTGTTGATAAGCGCTTATGATAACTAAGATTTCAAGTGTATAGGTAGAACTTCCCATGCCCCCACATATTAATCTTATTAAAGCTACATTGTTAAAATAAAAATATATAACGTATATTACGGCCAGACTCCAGCGTTAAGTGGGAAACAGAATGCAACGAGTTCTACGGCGCGTTGACGCCGTTCGTACGGCGCTATCTGTCAGAAGAAAGTTAAAACCAAGCTATCGTACGCAAGTACACAGAATGGACAACGTTCTACAGCGTTCGAACGCCGTTGATACTGAATGTTCGTCAACTTCCAACATTTGACGCCGTTGAACGTTGACGCAGAACACCTAATCTCAGTTTTTACTGAATGGTAAAGTGTTTGTATGTATAATTAACTTGCATACAACATAAATAACATCACACACAAGTCTTCATCATCCATTATACTTTTAATAAAAGAAAGCGCATGTATAAACACAGATATAGGTTGTCAAGTGACACTTGACGGCGTTAAAAATTATTGCATTGTGTGCAGGCGAAAATTCTCAACGGCGCTAACGCAGCGCTGTCGCAAATGACGGCGCGCTGACGGCGTAGCGCGCTGTGCATTCTGTTCCAGGCTTTATATAGTTGGCGTGCGCCAGCGTCCGCTCAGCTCTCCGGTCGGTCACTAAAAACCTAAATTGGGAGAGATATGAATTCCGTAACCACTGTCAAGTGACTCCAACGGCTATCAGCTGTCCAGGGCAAGGTAGAAGGCCGCCAGCCCAGTCTAGAGACTATGCAGGGTGGTCCTGTAAATACCAATATCTATGTGCGGCCTGAATTTTTATACGGCGCCAGTAACCTCGCTTTTATTACCCTAAATTTTGGGAGACAATACAACAGAAAAGAATCGTTTCTTCATACTAAACCACTTTTCTCATATATATTTCGCTATTAAGTAAATGATAACTGAGATATTTCAAGTGTATCGGAAACGCTCCCCATAGCCCCCATATATTCATCTTATAATAAACTATTTTCAACAGAAAATAATCTAAACCACTTTTATAATATATATTTTTGCTGTTAAGTAAATAATAACTTGGATATTTTAAGTGTATAGGTAGCAAACAAACAGACAGAAAGACAGACAGAAATTGATATTTTTGCGGACATCGTCTTATAATCATCTGAAATGTGTAGAAACCAAATATGAAGCCGAGAAAAATTAAAAAACATATATAGCCTCCAATTTTATTAATATAGATATTCTGCCGTAGCTAAGGCCTGCGGGTCCCGTACTGCGGAGAAGGCTACAAGTTTTGGGCCCCAAGTTACAAAAATTGAATTCTCCTGTCTTTCATTGTTACACATTGTTTGCAAGAATTTTTGATGAAGGAAGCCGGCCAAAGGGTTATCTGTCGTCCGTTTCCATCTTTTCATTCAGAAATGAGCCGGTTTTGTCAATAATTTCCCGGTGTAAAATGTAGAGATATTCCAGTTTGTCCTGCAGATGGGGGACTTGAGCTACGTCACTGGTAGATACAACCAAAAGATACAGTAGATACAAACAATATTTATTTATTTTAAGTATAAAATCCAGCATTAAGTAATAGCTTTTCCTTGCATAATACCTTGAGTATATATTTACTAAAAGCATAATAACAGCGAAATTAATATTTAACTTTCGTTATTTTTCTTTCAGCTTTTTTGTTCTAACCTTATTTTTTTCATCAAAACGTCTAGTCTCCTAACAAAGAACTTTAAAGCTAAAATATTTTATAAAGGATCATAACCTTGGTTGACCCGAACAAAAAAGGAAATTAAAATATTACATTTTGCATATTTATGCGCGTGTTTGTTGTATAACACATATGTTATATCCACGTGTTGTGAAATTATTCTGTAAAAGTGTAAGTAAATAAATTTCAAGTAATCACGAAACACGTTTGCCAAAATGAAGGGGCTATTTCCCTGTACAGAGTTGTATTTTAATATTTATATTTTAATTTTGAAATATTGGCATAGCTTACCATTACGACATGTTCTCCAGACCGTATTGAAAAACGAATCGATGGTTGCGTTTAGCGAACGCAACTGCTGAAAATCAGCACTTTAGCAGCGTAATAGAAGTGTTTTCAGATATATCAAGATTTTAGTATTTGGGTGTCCCCACGTAACTCCTCAAATATTCATCTAAATAAAAATGCATAGAAATAAAATATTTGTTTTCTTATTATAAACTATTTTTGTCATATATGATTTTGCTGTAAGGTACATATATAAAAAAATATATATTAAAAAATTCTGGTTGTACGAGGGCTACATTTTAACTTTTTACAAAAACTAATAAAGAAAAAAATTTTTTTTTGGTACCAACTGTTTTTTTGTTTTTCAAAATATTCGCCTTTAGGATTTATACACTTTTGCATGCTTTCAAACCAATTCTCGAAACATTTTTTCCACTCTGAAGTTGGTATCTCAAAAACAAACTGATTTTCGAAATCTTCAACAGCTTCTTCAGGTGATGAAAATCGCTGTCCACGCATTTTTTGTTTGACATTGGGCAACAAAAAAAAGTCGTTAGGGGATAAATCAGGTGAATACGGGCAATGAGACATTAATTCGATGTTTTTCTCCATGACGGACGCACGACCACCACGAAATTCTGCAAACCAATTGTAAACAGTCATTTCTAATGGTGTTTGATTACCAAAAGTTGAACGAAGCGAATCGAACGCTTGTTTTTTCGGTTCTACTGGACATGTTGCAACCATTCCTTTAGAGGATCGGAGAATAGTTAGTGCTGAATGGTATACAATAATTTGTTTGCTAGAAGTCATCGACAAAATCATGAAAAAAAAAAAACAAAAACGTCGCATCATTCTTCATCATGACATTGCAAGCTCCCACACAGCACGTCAAACAATTGATTATTTGAAAGAAAAAAACATCGAACTAATGTCTCATTGCCTGTATTCACCGGATTTATCCCCTAACGACTTTTTTTGTTCCCAATGTAAAACAAAAAATGAGTGGACAGCGATTTTCATCACCTCAAGAAGCTATTGAAGCCTTCGAAGACCATGTTTTTGAGAAATCAACTTTAAAGTGGAAAAAATATTTCGAGAATTGGTTTGAACGCATGCAAAAGTGTATAAATCTTAAAGGCGAATATTTTGAAAAAAATAAACCAGTCTGTTCTTTTTTAGTTTTTGTAAAAATTTAAAAGGTTGCCCTCGTACAACCAGAATTTTTTAATTGAAAACCTTTGTCATATGAAAAAACTTGAAGCGTATATAAAGGACAGAAATAAATTTAAAAAAATCAGCTGTGGCCACCACAGCACCGACCGCCATCACAAACTACTTGTATAAAATACATTCTAGCAGCACAGTAGAAATAACTTGGCCTAATATTTTCTAACAGAGATATTATTTATCATGACCATGGATGGAAACGATTATTTATCATGACCATGGATGGAAACGATACGTACAAGTATGAAAAAATAGATACTTTTAAAACTTTTATAAAATTTTTTAGTTTTATCAAAAAATGTCTCAAATAAGTTATTAAGCTTAAATATGCAGTTTCATAAAAATCCTTTTAGCCGAATTTGCTCTGCACGTGTACACAGACAGACGGACGGACGGACGGACGGACAGATGGACGGACGGACAGAGGGACAGACGGACAGACAGACCGACAGACATCATGCTAAAAATACTCAAAACGTTATGTAGGGACCTCAATTCGTGGAGATCCATCGAAATCTCGAAATGTCGAAATCGGTATGATGACAATACCTCCCTTATATATGTTGGCAGTAGGTAAAAAGGCGAAATTTTACTAACACAAGCCGCTATTTCAGTTTCAATTGACAAAACTGATAACGCAGATAGTCTTTCTTGGCTCATCGTGCTTCGTGAATTTTGAATTTATAAGTTTTTATGCA
Organism: Liopterus haemorrhoidalis; assembly: GCA_963971575.1. Taxonomy (NCBI): domain Eukaryota; kingdom Metazoa; phylum Arthropoda; class Insecta; order Coleoptera; family Dytiscidae; genus Liopterus; species Liopterus haemorrhoidalis. The sequence continues at coordinate 45,407,297 of OZ020615.1, read as the reverse complement.
CAATATATAGAATAAGATTAATTCTTAGAAAACGTCATTTATTTAAAGTAATAGAATCCAATGATAAAACCGACAAATATATAAATAAACATATTTTTGTCCAGCAAAGCAAAATGAGAAATGTAAAAATATCAAAGTCATAATTAATATATAATATTTAAACTTTCAATAATTTGTAAAATTTTTGCGAGGACCCCTCATGCGCGAGGCCGTCGGCAGTCGCCGACATCTTCGACGCTTAACGCCGCGACTGGGCATAGTACTTGAGCTTGATAAAGATTTTTTTAAACTCTGTTCTATATTTCATTCAACTTTATCTCTATCTCTCTCTTCATTGCATTGATTACTTTGAAGTTCATTGTCCATTCGATCGTTTATTGACATTAGTAATTGAGATTCAATATTGAAACTCGTCGCTTGAAGTTTCTTAATGAAATTTGACACATTGTGAATTTTTACCATTATTCTACAATTTTTTAAAAAGTTTTTCAATCGAAAGAATAAAACAAAGTAAAATTTCTTATTCATTTATTTCTTTGATGTGGAAGCTGGGGATTTAATGCTTTATTTAAAGCATTTACAAATTTAATTAAGAAATGTTCGAGATAAATTTTCTAGACGAGTCTGTTAAATCGTTTGGTAGTTATTTGTTGTACTAAATAAAAACAAAAAATGAATCGTAAATAAAGTAACTTGGCATAGAAATAAAGTATCGTTTTATAGTTTTTACCACGACCTTAAATTTATGTTGAGCATTAAGTTTAATTAAGTACAGAACGACTATTTGGTCTACACTTGCTTAGTTGTCGATCTTTATGTACTAAGACAGGACTTTTCAAAATGTAATTCGAAGCCCGTCTAAAGTAAATACCGGTCCGTGGGCAGCTATGAAATATAAACATCACATGGGCAACTGTCGAAAATCAGCACTCAACCTATTTACTTTGTAATTACAGTCAACTCTTGCCAATTCGATAAACAAACAGCAAGCAAAATACTGCTGTTACGTGGTTACAATAAAACATAAGAATGTTTGGTTGTGATTTTAAATCTTTATTCTAACTATTTAAATATTGGATTTATTTACACTAATTAATAGACAACAATAACATTTAAACAGTATCACTAGTTATTACACTTATATGTACCACAGTTAACCGTTCCGGGTATACCACCATGCAGTCCAGACTAGTCCAGGTATTCGATTAACTAAATCACTCAGTTATTGTATTGAATTACACAGTTGTCTAACTCTACGCTGATGTTAATTGCTTGAAATTGACTTATTGACCTTGACTGTCCCGCTGAACTAGGGTAACCATATGGTATCCAAAAGGAGAACAAGTTCTACCTTTTCAATTAATGTCCTCCTGTCCTCCATCAATCTTAAAATGTCCTCCTTTTTTGAAAATATTTGTGAAGTATAAAAATACTGTTTCACTATACGTAAACACTATTTCTACATTCCTGCAGAACACAAGCCTACACGCGTGAATCATTCGTGAAACTGTACGACCAATTTTGCAACTGATGTCATTCCTCAAATCTGAAGACAAAGGGATTAAATCCATCGAAGGTTATAATTTGCAAAAACAATGGTCGGTATTTTTTAGTTCTTGTCCCAATATTGATTGCTTTTCGAAATTACTGAAAATTTATTAATTTTACGTTTGCATTCCCGCTCATATCGCAAACATTGAGAGGTTTTTTCACTGATAAACTCTCAATGGACCAAGGAACGGAATAGACTTAATGTGGAGTCAGTGAAGGCGACAATACTCACACAATACAATTTTAAGAATATGACATGCTCGGATTTTTATAGATATTTATTAAGAAACGAAGAATTTTTGTCAAAAATAGGTAACTCTGAAAAGTTTATTTAAATACCTAAATGGTATTAGTACAATGTTCTAAAAATTATTTTAATGTTGAAGTTATTTTCTTCTCACAATAAAGGTTTATATATCTTAAATTTAGTTTTATTTCGAAATGTCTCCTTTTCACAATAAATGTCCTCCTTTTTCACTTTTGTATCTGGTAACCCTACGCTGAACTAACTTAATCGCTTGAATAAGACTGACTTGACTAATTGTTCATAAAAACCTGCTGAGCTTTACTGCCTGAATACTATTGACCCTCTGGCTGCAAGTCACGCGCCTTATTAGCGGACCCAAAACCAAAAGCCAGGGCTGCCCTAACCACAGGGCTAAATGGGCTACAGCCCCGGGGCGTAACCTTTTTGGGGGCGGCATTTTTATTGGTGTTATGTACTAGTGATGGGCGCGTGCCGTGAAATTTGCGTGTTACTTCGTGCTGGAACGGCCGTTCACGGTAAAATCGTGAGTGAACGTGAATAATATTTTTCTTTCGTGCGTGATTGTGCGTGATTTAAAATTTACCGTGACACATCGTGCGTGCAATCACGGCGTGTCACGACTCACGAAGTTTAAATTTTAGTAAATAGAAGGAATAAGAAGAAAGAATTGTCTATTTTGTATCACTATCTAAGACGACAACATATCTCCGTTGTATGCCGGCGTTGGAATTATTTTTTGTTTAATTTTGAATGAATCTGACCGGATATGGATAACTCAACAATCAAATTGTAACTAGTTTGCGCTTTTTCTCTAACCAGTTGGATTTTATGGGATCATACGGAACATTAACCAATATTGTTCATTTAAGTATCCTTTTCTTAAAATAAATTGAGCCCTGCAAATCCGTGGATCTTTCGCTGGTTGCAGATAAATTATCATTTAAATCGTGCGGATGTGGATAAAATATCATATCCGTTCCCAAAAAAACACCTCTTTCCACGGAAGACGCGTTTAGAACCCCAAAAATGTATCGCTGGTATTTGTGTTTTGCTTATGGCAAGAGTGAAATAATGATACATTACGGAAGTTTTTACTTTTTATTCTTCCCATAAAGACCTATTTTACGCTTACTTAATTAGTTAAATATAGTAGAGTTTATATAACAATCGTAGATACAACAATTTCTTTGGATTTATTGCCAGTTTATCAATTGAAAAATAATTTTGTAACGTGTCGTCTTATTTTGCATTTTTTAAATATTTAACCGTGGTAATTTGCCACATTTAAAAACATATGAAGCTCATATGAAATTAAAAAAAAAAAAAAATATCTTAAATTTCTTGAAATCATCATATAACTTTCATCTTTTAATAATAGGATGAATTTAAGAATTTAGTTTTATTATTAAGAATTAATTTTTTTTTAAATTTGCTGAATAAAATGAAAGAAATATAATTCTTATATATATATATATATATATATACCTACATAACACTCGTTTCTTATTAACAAAATTTAGAGAAGGGCGTGGGTTGGCCATTCTAACGTGAAAAAATTCACGCGTCACTATTCACGCGTGAGTCACGATTCACACGTGAGTAATGAAGCACGCGTGCCCGTGAAGCACGCGTGCGTGACCGTGAAATTTTAAAATTATGATTTCGTGTGCGTGCGTGTAATTTTAAACCTGACTTCGTGAGCGTGCGTGATCGTGACAAAATTTTATTCACGCGCCCATCCCTATTATCTACAGAATGGGTTGGCATCGGGGTATTTGCCAGGGGCGCCATTGAAGAGATGAGGATCTTTTTTTTGCTCTTCACTTGAATTTGGAGAGGTGAGGACCTTTTTTTTTTGCTCGTCTCTTGGATTCGGGGAAGTGAGGACCTTTTTTTGCTCTTCACTTTGATTTGGGAAAGTCAATACCTACTTTAGTCAATACTTTATTTGCCAAGGGCTCCATAAAAACATTGCTACGGTTTTGGTTATGTATTTTCTTATGAAGAGGGGCGCATTATTTTTAGTAGCCCACGGGCGCTGAATAATTTGGACGGCCTTGCCCAAAGCCCAGATCCGCTCTCGGCGACCCTGCTGATATCTACATAAAAGTTCTGTCTATTTAACTTATCGTACCAAAACTGGACACATTGTGAAGCATACAAGACCGCATGCAATAAAACTGTGCTTACGAAAAGCAGCAGGCAGACGCCCGTAATGTTTCTTTAGACGATGGCGCGTTAGACGATGTTTTTGCATACAGCTCTACATGCAATTAAAAGAGGCAATACAAGAAACAAAATATGTACCTACTGTGTGTCCAACTCTTTAAGCTCTCTTAAGAACTCTTTAATAATAGAACAATCCAAAAAAGGAATTTTCATTCCCGAAACATATGAAAGGGACAAAACTAAATTGCATACCATTAAAATACGTAGACCCTAATCAATTTTTCAAATGTTTACAAATGTACAAAAATTCTAAATATTTTAGATAAACTTGTTTTTATTGTTGGCTTGACAAGTGCAAAGGATTCCGTGAATGCTTAAAAAATATATTATTTGTGCACTCCTATGTCATCCGTAACTGAATTCAGTAACAGCAAACCACAAAGCTCGAATATTAAATAAATAAAATATTACATTTGATTTCAAGGTGCAAAACACAAACCAAACATTTTGACCTAAATCAAAAAATAAAAAATTTAATCCCATCCTCTGTAAACCGTATTGCGTGTGGTTTTGAATAAGTAATTCGTAAAATGCGTCACGAAACGTATGATTCAATGCATACACGCATCCTGGCGTCATTTACTTCAACTAAACTAGAAACTGACGCCAGTCAAGTCTCCAGACGATCGTATAACACTCTAGTGGATTTTATCGGTAATTTCTCCAACCTTACTTGCAACAAGGTTTTATCCTTCTGTACGCAAACACGATTTGTACATTTGTATTTGCTTTGTGTGGCTTTTACGAAATACGGAAGGAAAGGGTTGAATTTTTGGTTAGTACATTTGTCATGTCATGGAGAAAGATACGGTGAATTAACACGAAAGTAAATTTAAACAATTTTATTTTGTTCTACTGTGTACTGCAATGCGAAATTTTGTTAGTTAACTAGATGGACAGATAAAGTTTGAATTTTAATTAAGTTATGTCAACAAAATAATTAAATATCTTTATATACTTTTCAAACTTTAGGTGGAATTGCATTTGTTGTCAAAATAAATTGTAATTTAAGAAGAAAAGTTGTGGAATAGTTTATGCTACTTAAATGAATTTATAAACGAATAATAGACCATAATTTAATGAAATAAGGGTAGAGGTCATTATCAGAATGAGGACATTGCTAGGTGAGGCATAATAAGTGCAATAAAAGCGAAAAAATTATATTTTGTTTGTTGATAATTTTCCTCTTTTATTGTACTTATTCCGCCTCACCTAGCAGTGGTCTCACTACGGTCATTATCTTTAATGCCACTTAAGCAGATGTGCAAGTAATGATTCATGTAAAGCACCATAATAAGAGGCAGTTAATTAAGTTTTTAAATTCAAATCGCCATTCTGAATTACGTGAGCTTGTATTATATTTCACTTCTTCCGGAAAGAATACTTTATATAAATTGAGAAAAATCATAAGCAGCATATCAGCGCATGATTTTTCGGTGCGCATATTGTTATACTTTAGTAAGTCATGTCAAATCGACCTTTTCCACCAAGGGTCCTGGGTGCAAATATTTTTTTGGAGCCCCAACTAATTTAAGCACCCGCTTAAACCCTCATTAGACTGGTCTTAAGCTCACCCTGTCTCTTAGCAACGTCTTTCCTTCTCTCATATTACGTCTTTCTTTATTAGATTGTCTGCTATTTTGTTAATCCATATTTTTCTTTTCTACCTCTTTTGTCACGTATACTATTTTTGCAAGTCTATTTTCTTCCAGTCTGCTGAGTACAAACTGGCTTATCTCTACATCATCATTGTCAGCTCTACTATCCAAGATGGATAATTGTCTCCTTCATAGCTCACTTTGAGTTACTATCTGACAATGGTTTCCTTTATATTTTTTTGTTGATTTAAAATACATGTGTCATTACTTTTGTTTCCTTAATTATATTATTCTTTTTAATTCTGGAGTAAAAAAATACGTATCTTTGATCAGTACACACCAATATATACAGTTCAAATACTTTATATTATTGAATAATATTTTTATAAACATATGCATAAGGATTCGAAGATATCTTTACGTTTTTAAATAATAATAAATTCAAAATATCCTTAATATTTATTGATTAGATGAGTTACATCCGTAAGTTAGTAATTATAGTTAATAGATAATGGGATTCGGACCAGTCAGAAAATAACACAAATTTATTAACTCCGCTTACGTTTCGATTTAATTTAAATCTTCATCAGAGCTACAAAGATATATAGAAATATAGAATTAATAATTTAGTAAGTTTACATGTATAAAAATATAATAATGTTCAAATTTAACAGGTCAAGTAGTTAAAACAAGCATTACAAAATTGTCGGAATTTAAAATATAACATAAAATAATTATTAAAGAGTAAAATCATTTCAAATATAAGTATGAACTTATATTTGATATGTTTATTATCTATCAACTTAATATTTATTTAATTAAAACTTTGTAATCATTAATATTTTGTTTTATAATGCATAATGGTGTATTATTTAACTCCAAATTGCCAACCATTACAGCTACAATGATAATTGCATATTTTTTCGTTATCTGAAAGATGAAAATGTAAAACAATTTATTGTTCCTTCGAATTATTTAGAAATGGCAGACAGACCACACTATGTTACTGGCCATAATAACGAGAATTAAACTAAATTTTTCAAAATTAACCGGCAAAGTAATATTATTTTTGGAAATATAATGGCATATTAAATTATAATGTATAAAATAAGAATTTTAATACATAAATATCGACTTGTAGATTTGATGTAAAGCATTTTCTTACTTTGAAAATTTAATTTATATTTCAAAAAATCTTTTATAGTAACAAAATAAATAAAAGGAAACAAACCGCGAGACGGCAGCACGGGAGCCCATTTTTATACCAAATTGTCTTAGATGAGATTTCACATTTTCTTTCCATCTAAGTTTTAGCATTTTTTTAGGCTTTTGAAAATTGGACGATACTCATACACTCTTTTTGAAACTCTTGCAGTATTCATACGAGTAAGGTGACCTAGCCACGTTAAGTCCATTCTACATTATACTTTTTTCAATACTTTTTTCAATACTATCCAACTCTGACGTCATTTCAACTTTTGATACTACAGAATATAGTGGGGGAAAAAAATAAGAGACAGTGAAAAATTTTATATCTTCCATCTCTTATTACTTTTGTTGCCAACTTAAACATTTTTAGGTTCAGATGGCAGACAACAATTTGGTTATAGTGAACCAATTTATAAATATTGTTTAATTGTGCTAAGTTTATATTTAATTATATGACCCAAATAAACTTCTTATCAACTTAATAAACTACTAAAAGTTAAGTTGTAAACAAAAACTAAAAAGTTGGTGTTGGTACGACTGAAAAGTACAGAACTGTCAATCGAAAATTTGACCGGGGGTAGTTTTGGATGACAGTTCTGTACTTTTCAATCGTACCAACACCAACTTTTTAGTTTTTGTTTACAACTTAACTTTTAGTAGTTTATTAAGTTGATAAGAAGTTTATTTGGGTCATATAATTAAATATAAACTTAGCACAATTAAACAATATTTATAAATTGGTTCACTATAACCAAATTGTTGTCTGCCATCTGAACCTAAAAATTTTTAAGTTGGCAACAAAAGTAATAAGAGATGGAAGATATAAAATTTTTCACTGTCTCTTATTTTTTTCCCCCACTATATTCTGTAGTATCAAAAGTTGAAATGACGTCAGAGTTGGATAGTATTGAAAAAAGTATTGAAAAAAGTATAATGTAGAATGGACTTTAGTCTTTACGGTTTAACATTATTTACAATATTAATATTTTTTATGGGTTTAATATTTAGGCCTCTCAGGATATTTAAGTTTCTAATTTAATCGGATTTCGTTTTCACTGCAACTTTTCGCCTATACAATATACCTAATAGCTATCAATTTAATTCTGAGACTAGATGCCCGAGATTCACAGCTATAAGATAGCATAGGTTAAAAAATAGTTTTGTATACAGCTAACTTTGCATCAGTGATAACTTCACGGTTATTTAAGGGACTTGACACTTGAATTAAACAGACTTCTCGCTGGTGTTATTTGGTTGTTAATTTCCTAATCTATTCGACCATTCTGTTGAACAATAGCTCCCAAGTAACTGAAGTACTCGACGTGTTCTAAATTTTCATTGCTCATCTTAACTATTTTGCTAACTTCGATGCTTTAAAAGATAACAATTATCTTTCGGTTTTTGGATATGTATTCTCATACTTCTCTTCATTACTTATTTTTTGTCCACCTTCAAATTTATGATAGTAGCAGTGTTAACAAAGACAATAGTATTATCCGTAAATGCGTACTTGACAGTTCGCATTTGGGGGTGCTGCTCTTGTACAGTTCAATCTGAGGATTGAATTGAGGATTGAAAATTTCTATGTCCTTAGCATGTTATTTTTATTATCATTTCGCAAGCTGCAATAATGTCTTCTATGATAATAAATATAATGCGCAATAAAGGGCTTAAAAGTCCATTTTTATATAGCAATAATTTGAAAACATTGCTGCCGTAGATCTTACTGCACATTCTATTATTTTAGTATTATCTTATTTGTTAAGAGAGTGCCAAGGGCAGGAGTATAATCCTATTACAGTTGTTATAATTTAATTTAAGTTTTGAATCAAACAATGTTGTACATTAATAGTTGAAGACTTACTTTGTCACAATTTCGCAAAGAAACTTCCAAAAGAATTATAAGATTCAATTTGGACAAATTACAGATGTCTCTAAAAGAATTTCGAAGATGTGGAAGTCTTATTACACTGGTTTACAGATTGTAGGCCATCAGTTGGATACTTTCTACTAATGAACTGCGTGTCAGACAACCCTAATGTAGTTAATTTGTCAAAATTAGTAAACGTAAAAGTGTCAGAACATAAACGCAATTTAATAGGTCAACTATTAACGATAGATGAGACAAATTAACTGACCTATCGTTAATATTATACGCCAATAATAATTTTATGATTTCGGAATATGACAACTTTTATTTGATTTGAATTATCGAAATGCCCATTATAATGCTCCAGTTGTAAGTAACTGCAATATAAACAAGGTACAGCTTGGGATAAATCAGGAGCATCAACGCACTACAAATTGATTTATCGAAGAATACTACGACAGATAAAGTTACTATTAATGAAGTTGTGAGAAGAATAATGAAACAGAGCTTAAGTATCAAATTAACAATAGGAATATAAAAATAGTGGATTGCTAAAGAACGAGTTAAAACTTAACTCGAGTTATCTCTGACAAGTTAATATGATATATTTTGTGTGATTTTTGCTCGAGTTAGGTTTGACTCAAGTCAGTGGCGTACCTAGAACTTTTGCCGCCCAGGGCGGTATCCAATTTGCCGCCCTTTCTAAGTCAATCAAATGGTGGTTTTTATAAATTAATAAACATAAATAAATAATTGTAATTCAGACGAACTATAGGTGGGGAACTTTTTTACCATTGGATGCCATATTTAAATTAGGCAGTAATAAAGGAAGCCGCATAAGTTGATACACCTATAAATGCAACATTTATAAAAATACAAGATACTTTTTTTGAAGGCCGCAAGAAACTTACCGAGGCCGCAGGTTCCCCATCTATGAGACAAAAGATATACCTAATTTACAAAAAAAAAATTACCATTAAATATTTTTTATTTTATATTTATAAATAAATAATTTAATTTCTTTTGGATAAACAAACTATTGTATATTGGACCTGAAAATTAGCTATTTTGGACAAGAGAATATAATTTATTTATATTTTTAAACAACATATACATTGACATATATTTTACATGACATATTTTTTATTATTTTATTTTTCTGTTACCATGAATATGAAATATGATGCATGGCTGACTTTGGTCATATGGCTGAAATAGCCATAATACAATACTTCCCCTCAAAGTAGACTGCATCATTTATTTTTAATTTCATCAACTCCTAGTTCTTTAAAAAATTTCTTATGTTTCGGACCAAACAAACTTTTCGTCAAAATATCTGCTATCATGTCTTCTGTTTGAAGATATTTCAATTCAAATTTCTTATCTTCGTATGCTTCACGAACAAAGTGGTTTCGAATGTCTATATGTTTCGTTCGTGTATGATGTACTGGATTTTTGACTAGATTTTGGGCTCCTTGGTTATCACAATATAAGATAACATTTTCTTCATTATTTTTTATTTCTTTCAAAAATGATTTTAGATAAATAATTTCTTTACATGCATCAGATAGTGCCATATACTCCGCTTCTGTGCTTGACAGAGCAACGGTTTTCTGCTTTCGTGACTCCCAACTCACTGCTGCATTGGCAAACTTAAATACATACCCTGTATAGGAGCGTCTGTCATTCAAGCAATTTCCCCAGTCTGCGTCCACATATCCTTCCAGTCCTTTTCCTGTTTTCTTAAATTTCAGACCATAGGTGTCTGTATCTTTTAAATATCGTAGAACTCGTTTCGCTGCATTCCAATGTTCTTGACAATAATTTGTTGAAAATTGGCTTAGCATACTCACTGTGTACGCAATATCTGGATGAGTAGAAATCGCCAAGTACATTAATGATCCTATTAAATTGGCATAAGGATACATTTTCATGGCTTCTTCTGATTTTTTCTCTGGTTTCTTCAACTTCATACTTGCATCTATTGGTGTTGATGCCGATTTACAGTCTTGCATGTTAAATCGTTTTAAAACCGAATTTATGTAATTTCGTTGGTTCATGGTTATTTCTTCTTTCTTTTGAATGAACTCGATCCCTAAACAATATTTAATTGCTCCCATGTCCTTCATTTCAAATTTAGTTTTTAAATTTATTTTAAATTCTTCCATCCACTTCATGTTATTACATGCCATTAATAAATCATCTACAAAAACAGATATCAGCAGGATATCTTTTTCTCTCTTCGCCATATAAACACATGGATCTGATTTTAATTGTCTCATTCCAATATTCTGTAATTCTTGATGAAGTTTTTTATTCCACTCTCGTGCAGACTGTTTTAGGCCATATAAAGCCTTTTTTATCTTGCATACCATATGTTTTCCTTTTTCAAGCTTTTCTAACCATTCTTTTGACGTTTTTAAAATTTCTTTCCAATTTTTGTCTTCCTGGTAATTGGATTTTTGCGAATTTTTATCATCGTCTAACAGGTTTTCCAAAATTTCTTTCAAATAATCTGGAACTTGCATATATATTTCTTCCTGTACAGTCCCATTAAGATACGCCGTAACAACATCCATATGATGAATTGTTAAATTATATTCAACAGACAATGCAGTTAGAAGTCTTACCGTACTCATTCTAACGACAGGTGCAAAAGTTTCTTCATAGTCTATGCCTGGGATCTGTGAATAACCTTTCGCAACGAGACGCGCTTTTCTTCTTTGAATTTCTCCATCTGCATTATATTTATTTCGTAATATTAATTTGTTACCAATTAAACTTTTATGTTTTGGCCTGTCAACTATTTCCCAAGTCTTATTCTTAATTTGGGCCACATATTCATCTTTGATTGCATTTTCCCACTCTTCTTTATTTTCGCCTGTTAGAGCATCTTTTAAAGATACAACATCAATGTTTTCTACTAAATTAGCATATTCTATTTTATTATCGTGCTTACTACTTTCTTCTACTTCTTCATCAATTGTTGTATTGTAAATTTTCTTTGGCCTTCCTCTTTTTCCGGTTCTTAATAATTTAGGTCTTCCATAATTTCTCCTAATATTTTCAGGTATATTCTGATTCAAATTTTCTTTATCTTCATTTTCGTTCTCTTCCTGTACTTCATTTACGTTATCTTCCTGAACTTCTTTTCTATTTTCAATTTCTGAATTTCTAGGTACTGTTTCTTGAATGTGAACTTCTTTATTTTTATTATAACGGTTTCCTGTATTAATTATTATTCCAATTTCTTCCCCTTGCTTAACACTTACGTTTTCGTTTTCCTTCTCGGGGGCAAAATCTTCATATTTTGAATTTTTCGGGAAATTATTCAAAAATTTGACATCCCTGCTTATATGAATTTTTCTCGTTTTCGGGTTCCATACTCTATAAGCTTTCGATTCCTCAGAATATCCCATTAATATTCCTTCTACAGACCTTTCTGCAAACTTCCCTTTTGAGGGATCTTTGTTGAGTATGTAGACTCTTGAACCAAAAGTTTGAAAATATTGTACGCTAGGTTTTCTCCCGAACCAAATTCTGTATGGAGTTTCATTATCTAAACTTCGTGATGAGCAGCGATTTCTTACGTAGTTTGCTGTCGCAACAGCTTCAGCCCAGAACGAAGGGGATAAATTTGACTGTATCATCATACATCTAGCTGCTTCTACTAATGTGCGGTTTTTGCGTTCCGCTACTGCATTTTGCTGTGGTGTGCGAGGTACAGTCAGTCGCCGTTTTATTCCACATTTTAATAAATATTCATCAAATTGTTTGTTACAATATTCCTTTCCATTGTCACTTTGTAAATATTTTATTTTTCTTCCTGTCAAATTCTCTGCATATGTTTTAAAATTCTTAAATGATTCTAAAACTTCATATTTATTTCTAATAAAATAAATTTCACACCACCTAGATCGGTCATCAATAAATGTTATGAAATATTTTTTCTTCCCATTTGAATCTACTCTCATGGGACCGCATACGTCTGAGTAAATTATTTCAAGAATGTCTTTGGTTCTTTCTTCATTCTTTATTTTTGGAAAAGGTAATTGGGTTTGCTTACCTTTCAGACATATTTCGCACATTGGTAATTTTTCATGTCGACCTATCTTCAAACCATTGACAATTTCCATTTTTGACATTAATTTTAATGTTCCTGCATTTAAATGTCCCATTTTCTGATGCCATTTTTCTAAATTCATGCTAGAGGATTCAAAATTATTCATATTTGCAACTTCTTCCTTTCTTATATAATATAAATCACCTCTACGATCGGCCACAGCAATTATTTCGTTTCTTCTATTGACAATTAGTGCTTCATTCTTTTCAAAAATTACCTTTAAACCTTTATTTGTTGCCTTTGCTACAGACAGTAGGTTAGTTTTCAGTTCAGGCACGTATAGCGTATTTTCTAAGATAAGTATTCTTCCTTTCTTTTTGTCATCTGCTGAAAATTCTACGGTGCCAATTCCTTCTACTTTTGTTACTTCCTTGTTCGCTAAACTTAATTTTAGAGAAGTGTTCCGTATATTTTTGAAAAGTTCCTTATCGTTACTCATATGAGAGGTGCAACCGCTATCAAGACACCATTCATTATTTGAGAACTGATTCATATTTAAGGATATTTCATTTTTACATATTTTGCTATCTCCAGTAATAATAAGCGATTGTTGGTTATTATGGAAAAACTTTTTGTCCTTCCATGTTTCTCTAAACTTTTTGTCTTTCCACGTTTCTCCATACTTACAATATTTAGCTACATGTCCAACTTTTCCACATTTATAACATTTAAATATGTGTGCTCTTTTATTATCTGTGGTATCATTTCTTTTCTGAAAATTAATTTTTCTATTAACAAATCTTGCATCTTGTGAATCTCCTATATTTTGCCTTTTCTCATATCTCGCATCGTATTCCTCGATTATTTTTATTTTTAAAATTTCCGGCTTTGGAAGTTCATCCCTTGTTTCAATTGCGCAACGAAAATTTTCAAAATAGTCAGGTAAACTATGCAATAACATTATAGTTAAGAGATCTGGATGTATGTTCAGGTCCATATTTGATAATTTGTCCACAATATCGAAATATTGTGCCAAATATTCCCTTATATCATCTTCTTCTCTCATTTTATTTAAAGTTAATTTACGTAATAAACTAGCTTTTCTTGCCGGACCTTCTGATTCATAAATACTTTCTAATTTTTTCCACAATTCCTTGGAAGTTTTACAATTCTTGATCTGCTTCAATTCTGATGGGCTAATCGCGAGTATTATGTCAGATCGAGCTTTCTGATCATTCCTGACCCAGTCCTTAATGGCCTCCTGATTTTGGGGTGTAGTTTCGGGTTTGGGGATGGAACCGTCTACATACCCCCACAAATCATTCCTTATTAATATGGCTTCTGCCTGTATCTTCCATGTGTCATAATTGTTTTTACTGAGTGTTTCTACTTTAATTACGTTTCCACTCATTTTCTATCTTTATTTATTTTTGTTCAAATATATCTGGGCCCATAACCTATTGTATATTGGACCTGAAAATTAGCTATTTTGGACAAGAGAATATAATTTATTTATATTTTTAAACAACATATACATTGACATATATTTTACATGACATATTTTTTATTATTTTATTTTTCTGTTACCATGAATATGAAATATGATGCATGGCTGACTTTGGTCATATGGCTGAAATAGCCATAATACAATACAAACCAATTGTACACATATTATGTGTTGGTAAACATATTTATATATTTACTCTTCTAACTTTCATAGTAGAAAAATCGTGTATAATGCTCTCAAAATTTATATTATTTGTAATTTCTTGTTCTATGGACAATATTGGAAGGTTTTGTAGTCTTAAATCACTCATTGTGGAACGAAGATAATTTTATATAGCTCTTTTCGCAACTAGCGACACTGATAGCAATTGTTAAAAAAAATCTTAGCAAAATTACAAAATCGAATAATAAACTTATGAAGTGAACAAGTTGTTTTTTACAACTATAATTAAATATAAAAAATGCCGCCCCAAAATATGTGCCGCCCGGTGCGGACCGCATTATTGCGGACATATTATTACAAAATGCCCCCAATACCATATGGAAATAAGTGTGAACCAACTACCAGCAGACCCAAATGAAATGCTATAAAAAAATAACAAGTTCTTGAAGAAATCAACTTATTCTACAAAATTTAACAATATGTATACAGGGTGTTTGTTTGAAAGGCCGTACCTCGAATAACTCCTTTATTTTCAGAGATAGAAAAAAATTTTCAGAAGAAAAGTTAAACTAGATAAAAGGGCCCACTTAAAGATTATAACAAGAATTTTGTATCACTTCCGGTTTCAACGAAAATTGTTTCAACTTTTTATCTAGCATAGGGAATCAGTACTTTATTTTATTTTTTTCTTGAAAGTACATTCAATATCATATTTTAATTCAAACCATTTCAAAATGACGACCATTTATTTACAAAATAATAAATAACATAAATCGTACAAAGTTAAACACAGCAAGCTTTGAAAATGATTTTGTTATATATAAAAAAA
This sequence comes from Liopterus haemorrhoidalis, assembly GCA_963971575.1. Classification (NCBI taxonomy): domain Eukaryota; kingdom Metazoa; phylum Arthropoda; class Insecta; order Coleoptera; family Dytiscidae; genus Liopterus; species Liopterus haemorrhoidalis. Next base: position 45,392,011 of record OZ020615.1, on the reverse strand, counting down.
AAAACAAATAAATCCTGCAAATTTTCTTGCCTATTAGTACGAGTTTGATATTAAAGGTGATAGCATCAAATCGTTTGTAATTATGGCTTACGTACGTTATTCAAATGAAGAAATGACATATAGTTTCTGACATTCGGAGAATGTCAAATAAATTCGGTTAGGGCCCAGCAACTCTACCAAGAAAGGTATCCTGAAGGTAAATGTTAAAAAACTTAGAACATAGGGTAAAAACAACCTTCAGGGAAATTTAAGAGTATACCGTTCTTAATGTAATGGAAGAGTTTTTATTACGAATGAGAAAATGTGTGGATAACAACGGCGGTCATATTAAACATTTGTAAATTTTCCTTAGTTTATTGCTAACTTTAGTCATATTTTGTTTTATTGGTTATATCTTTTTATAATTTAGTTTCTACGATTTTTATGTTATTTATTATTTTGTAAATAAATGGTCACCATTTTGAAATGGTTAAAATTAAAGTATAATATTTTGATATCCTTAACGCTGATTTAATGAACTTTCAAGAAAAAAAAAATTAAAGTACCGATTCCCTATCCTAGATAAAAAGTTATAGTTATGTCATGTACCATAAACTGTTGTAAAACATAATGTAACTAAACAAATATGTACTAAAATATATATGTAAAATAATGTCCCTAGGTGCTAATAACCGAGCTGTTGGAGCAACCCTAAGTAAATTATTTAAAAATATATATATCCTGGAAAACGGAGCCTAAGAGACTGGTTGGAAATAAACCATAAAAATTTTAAAAGAGATATTTCGAAGTTGAAAATAGGTCTTCTGTTGGTCACCAACCTCTGCAGCGCAGATAGCTTATGAAGAATATATGTCGATTCTGCAACGCAGTATAGAATTTAATAATGCGATATGTATTATAAAACAGCAATATCCTGATAATAGAATTCTCTTTAATAAGTCCCTAGACATCACTATGGTTTTCGAAAATTACTCCCCTTGCTATCATTTAAAAGACCCTATACACATTAATAAATTAGTAGCCATGATACCTTTCGAACCAAATTTCAAATCGAATTTTTCTTTAAAATTGTATTTTGGACCCTGCGTATCAGCACCCTTTAATATTATAAATATTATCCCCTGGGTAACCATAGAAAGTTGTCACATATGTGCGGGTAGTTTTAAACTTAAATAGAACTTGCTGATAAATAGCGTATGTAGGATAGGTTTAACGGCAAGTGGGTAGTATTATTCTGACTGTTGACTCAAGTAAATAGAAACTGTTTGGAAACAGTGTTCTTGTTTTGCTAAGCTCTCTGTGTGTAGTTACACACCAGTGCTGTATTGAGAACAAAATTGTTTTGGGCATTAACTTACAGCACACAAAATGAAATAATTTTATGAATAAATAATATGCAATTGTAATTCTGGCCTCGGAAGTACAGAGAAACTGCTTCGCATCCCATAGGATCCCAGGGTTGAATCCCAGCAAGGATGATTGTAAAATTCTTTATCATTTCATCTTATTAAAATAACACAAAACTAAAACTCGTTAACTTATAGAAAAACAGCAATTGGTCGTCCTAAAACTATACATAGGTGTACAACTTTGCTGCCACTTTGCTTCCGAAATTCGAGGCTTTATTGTAAAAAACTGGTTATACAAGGTGTCTCAAAAGAAATTTTATATTTAGTGGATCGATTAAAAATAAAGTAAGCCGTATATAGAAAAAATGTTTATTAATTATTAAAATACACTTTTTGGGGATTTATTTCTTAAAAATAATATCGTCTAAATGTAGACCCTCGCGTTCTCGGCACTCATTTAATCGAACAGTAAAATTACTTATGACGTCTCGGCAGGTGGACTCAGGGATGGCTGCCATTTCGTGACGGATATTTTCTTTCAAATGCGCCAGTGAAGTTGGTTTATTGGCGTAAACTTTAGATTTAAGATAACCCCATAGGAAAAAGTCCATAGGGGTTAAATCTGGACTGCGTGGAGGCCAATTTATGTCACCTCTCCGGGAGATCAATTTGCCTGAGAAAATTTCACGAACACGTGGCAGAGACATATTGGACGTGTGTGAAGTTGCTCCGTCCTGTTGGAACCATGTTCTTTGGTTATAGCCAGGAAAGTTTTGCAGTTCAGGTACCAAGAAGTTGTCTAACATCTCCACATAACGCTCTGAGTTCACTGTAACTGCACGCCCCCTTTCGTCTTCAAAAAAGTAAGGGCCGATAATTCCTCGCGCCGACATCGCAGCCCATACGGTTACTTTAGGCGAATGTAAGGGTTTCTGATGTTTGCGTTTCGGATTCGTTGCACTCCAGTAGCGGCAGTTCTGCTTATTTACGTGGCCATTAAGATGAAAATGAGCTTCATCCGAAAACAAAATGTTGGTAAACGTTGAAAATCGCTCAATCACCTGATTTACGAAATTAAGCCTCTGACTGGCATCTTGGGGCTTTAATTCTTGCACCAATTGAATTTTGTAGGGGTGCAGCTTTAGGTTTTTGTGCATAATGCGATGTAATGATGATCTATGCACATTTAAAGCACTTGCGCGCTTCCGAATTGAAAGGTTCGGGTCGTCACGAACAGACTGATTAACATTCTCCACGTTTTCTACCGTTCTTGATGACCTAGGTCGCCCGGATTTTGATTTATCCAGCGTTGTACCAGTCTCTTCAAACTTTTTAACCCAATGTCGAATGAGAGGAATGCTTGGCGCATCATTTAAGTGGCAAAAACCTCGAATACTGCAGAATTTTCTACGCGCTACAGTCGCCGAATCACCGTTTTTGTAAAACTCTCGCACGCATAACGCGCGGTCTGCTCCCGAGAAACGCTCCATAGCGACTGAATTCCCAAGAGCCAGGATACCGATTGACATAACCCCCGCGCCCCTCGGATACGTTGCGTTCACGCAGTAAGCTAAATAAATATAAAATTTCTTTTGAGACACCTTGTACATTTATGATTCAAAGTATTATCCATCGCCGGCAACTAATGGGTGTTTTTTTTAGAGGTATAGAACTTTAAATTGCAATAAAACAACGATGGATTATTCGATTGACATGAATTTTTTTTTATTCGAAAGATAATCTTGTGGCATTACATTTTAAATATGATTTCTGGCATATGACCGCCACGGCTGGCTCGGATGTAGTCCAATCTGGACGTCCAATTTTCGATGACTTTTTCCAACATTTGTGGCCGTATATCGGCAATAACACGGCGAATGTTGTCTTCCAAATGGTCAAGCGTTTGTGGCTTATCCGCATAGACCAATGACTTTACATAGCCCCACAGAAAGTAGTCCAGCGGTGTTAAATCACAAGATCTTGGAGGCCAATTCACAGGTCCAAAACGTGAAATTAGGCGGTCTTTCAATAAATCGATTGTGGCACGAGCTGTGTGACATGTTGCGCCGTCTTGTTGGTATGATTTAATGTAATGCCACAAGATTATCTTTCGAATAAAAAAAAATTCATGTCAATCGAATAATCCATCGTTGTTTTATTGCAATTTAAAGTTCTATACCTCTAAAAAAAACACCCGTGACTTTCTCCCATCTTTCGGACAGCATACGAATCCCGCGTTGAAAAAACTGGTCATTTTTTGAAGCGATCCACGAATCGATCCAATTTTTTACTTCTTCATAAGACCGTAAGTGCTGGTCAGCCAGGCCTTGTACCATTGATCGAAACAAGTGATAGTCAGAGGGTGCAACGTCTGGCGAATACGGTGGGTAGCGTAGGACTTCCCATTTCAACGTTTCCAGGTATGTCTTGGCCACTTTCGCAACATAGGATCGAGCATTGTCGGTATCCTATGCCGGTCTGCGACGTGAAAATCACCGTTCTTGAAGCGTTGGAACCACTCACGACATGTTCTTTCACTAATAGCGGCCTCACCATAAGTATTTGAAAGCACTCGATGAGCCTCAGTCGCAGATTTCTTCATATTGGAGCAGAAAATTAAAACCTCCCGCAAATGACGAAAATATGACTCGTAAACTGACATTTTCAATCGAGAATAACTTTATGATGCAGACACAATTCGACTAATGTTTTTATGGGGTTATGTTGACAGATGCCCAAATTTATTGCATGACGTCTATGATCTATTTCGACCACTACTTACCGCTAAAACCATCTATAGGAAAACGGCGGAAGCAAAGTTGTTATCAAGTTATAATTAATTTGAGGTTCAAAAGGTTTTTTGGATCAATAAAAATAAATTTTATAACCATTTTGTAATTAAATAATTGCTGTGGTTTGGTTTTTGTCAGAACACATGGATACACGTTTAAATCAGCTCAGTGGTCGACATATTTTCAAGCGTATAAAGAGCTATTAGAACTAATAAGAATGATACATATCCAATTATCTTCGTTATTTAGCAAGCTTATGGCCGCAAGTATTAAATTGTTAAATAGCTAAGCAAGATTATGGACGTGAGTTCATTTCCTGCCTATGTCGAATAATTTGTGTAAAAATATTTATACAAATTACAGATGATGCTTAGGCCGAGAACATACAGAAAGCCGGTAAAACAGCGCTGACAGTCGGTACCGAAAACAAGCGTCCTGGGTTACTGGTTGCGCACCAAAGAATATAGGTAAACAAGAACAGACGTCGCCTGGTTAATCGAAAATATCGTATTTCATTACCATCTATATTTACGGTCGGAACTAAAATGTTAAAGCGCGAAAATTCAAAAATATACCAGTAATATATTGAAATTATTGCAAACTGATATTTCCAATTATCAAATAAATTTATTCCATATATAAATTTAATAGAAGCTTTATAGCAAATAGGCTTCAATTAAATTTATTATAGATTAAATTTACTTGATAACTGAAAATACCAATTTTCTTTTAACTTTAACAGCTAACAGAAAATGGTAGGCACAAAAATATACAGTAAAATGCAATATTATCAATGTTTATTAATAATTTAACAATCATTAAAGTTTAAAAATAATTTATATATACATAACAATATAATATATATTATACATATTTTTATACATACAATAATATTAAAGCATAACTTCACGGAGCTTATTATAACAACAGAAATGCTTACCGTAAAATATCTCAGTAATTTCGTGTTATATTTTTTGGTTTTGTGCACAGAAAAATGTAATACTATCATTATCAGTGTATAGTTTGACGGTTTTTTAACTATGATTCAAATACATTTGTCAAAAATATGTCCAGTACGTTAATATCTTAACTTTATTGACATCTATCGTTCAAAAAGTGCGTTAATATCGTAACTACTGACATCTTTTTTTACGGTTGAAATTAAAAATACTATTCAAGGTCGCTCATATGCATGACCAGGGCTTGTTGCGCACACACTAAACGCTGATATTGCAAGTGAGACTGACAGATGACGTAACCTATAAATTGAAGTTTTTATTTATTTTTTTCTATTTATCGTACATTTTTTAATTATATTGGCCTAGCATAGAGTGAACGCTAGTTTTGAAAGTGTATAGCTACTCTTTCGTATATTGGCTCAATTATATGTTGAAATAAGTGAAAATTGCGAGTTCTGATTCATCTTTGGATGAGTTGCTATATTTAAAAATGGAACCAAAAAGAAAAGGTATACATGCAATAAACCAAGAGAGATGTAAATATGGGGAATACCACCACCTTTTTCCTTAGTTAAAAGAAGATGATGCAAGATTTTTTAAATATTTTTTTTGTTTCGGCGCTGACAACAAGCTTCTTAAACTGCTTAAACGTTTCGGTAAGCAGGTAGCCGACACCAACCGGCGCCGACCAGTACACGACGTGTGCGGTTATATTTAAAAATATGGACAAATACTGCGGCAGATCAGCGCTTATTGCCAGTAAAGCCGGTACCGGCTTTCTGTATGTTCTCGGCCTTAGCCATTCGTAGCCGGCTTTAAACTGTAGTTACCTTTCTGCGTACACTAAAAACTGGACGTAATACTGACCATTTTACTCCTGAATGTGCCAAAATGGGAATTGGCCGATGTCGGGCTTTGGCTGTAACATATATAATGGAAACTTGGACTTTAAACTAAGGACATATTAAAAAACAGGAGACTTTTGAAACGCTGATTTATCGACGTATGCTGAAGAATTACCTATGATTGATGTGAGTTTCATTTTTCCAGATGACACAAAGAGTCATCTGAAACACTTGGTTTTATACATGTGGCAACATGAGTGGAGTATGACACAACGTTAAGTTATGACAGATTAAGGGAGACGTTAAACCATGGGGTTCTTCCTGCAGGGTTAACCGCAGGAAGAAAACCGCCATCACACGCCTCCGTATACATAGGTCACTGTTGGTGGACCCATGGACACCTCCTTCGAGGTGAAGAGTCCCCTATCTGTGAGACGTGTAACACAGATTTGTCTGTGTTACACATTTCAACTGAGTGTATACAGTTCGAGGTTGTCAGGGAGAGGTTAGGCCTGTGCTATGACCTATCAGTTGCTTTAGGTGACGACAGGATACTCATGGACAGGCTGATACTCTTCCTGAGAGAATCGAACTTATTATTTTATATTTGAAGTCTTGCACCTTATTTTAATGTGTATCTAGTTATTGACTGTGATATTCGATAGTAATTGGCCCCTTTACAGCCTCTTACCATCACCCTGAGTCTGTTCGAAATTTCGAACAGACTATTTATATTATTTATTTATGTTTGTCAGTGCAAGATTTCTTTTATTGAATATGCGTATTTTTAATGATTTTATTTATTTATTGTCTAATTTATTGTTTTTAATATATAGTCTAGTCATTTAGATGAGCTGCGTTAGGCGCAAATAGCCTTTGTTGCTGTGCGCTAAAATTTTTAACTAACTAACTAGCTAACTATGCTGAAGATTTAATGGATATACAAGATTACAGATGAAGAGGTTTCACTCTTATTAAAGATTGGAGAAGAAACGATAACTTATTTTTACTTATCCTAGCAGAAAGCTAGATTATCTTGGGATATTACGAGGGGGTAGAATATGAATTACTACAACTAATAATATAGGGAAATATCATAAGTGAGCGTAGGACGATGAATATCCAAAGAAACGCTCTCTAAAGTGGAAATGTCCTTTTGATGATTGCTTATTTTTTAAAAGTGAGGGCATGGAACAGATTTCGGCAAATGGTTGATGACACTCAGATGATCGATCACATGGCCAGCCGAGTCATGCTCTTTTTTTTCTCATTTGGTCACTTATTGTTTTTGCTCGGTAGGTCGCTGGGATTTCCTTTTTTTACTCGTTAGGTCGCTTGGCTTACTACAAAACGATACTACAGGAAGGAAAGAAAAACAAAATGCAATTTTATCATGGTTAAGATGCAAACGAGTTAAGTCCTCGCTGAGACCACTTCAAAATGTCCACCTTTCAATACTGTGAAAAAAATCCTCGAGTAATTAATACTGAGGAATGATTACATCTATACACAGGGATAATTTGACCGGTCGAAACATCAAGTGGTTTCATACAGTGCTGGTTCTAAAAGTCCCGTCGCCCGCTCAAATTTAAATTGAGCTTTCCTTACTTTTTGAAATAACACAAAATTCTTAAAAATAGGTTAATTTATTTTTTTACTCATTTCAGCTACCCTTGAAAAAGGTGACCCCTTAAAGATGCGACGCATCGACTATTTACTCCATTAACCGTCACTGATAACATATAATGCCCAAAACTTACCTTCTCTGCCCTTTGTGCCAAATAGACATTTGTAACCTATTATTATTTCTCTTTGATTCATATATCAGAAGAACAATTTCGTCCTTTGTTCTACGCCGCTGAATTAGCTTGAACCTCAGTCGCGGCAATACGTGTCTCGACGGTACCTGGTAATGATCTCTTGGAACTACAATCCCCAACATTAATCCTTTAATATTTTACAGTCGACTTTAAATACAATTCTACATGATTAAAGAGGATACACTTTAAAGAAATATAATTACAGTTTTCATGTCAGATTTAAAATTCGTGCATTTATACAATTCATGTTGAATAATTTAGATATATAAATATAATTTCCAAAATTTAATTATGAAACATTAAGCTAATTGTTATTATATTATTATTAATATGATTCATTAACATGATAACCGTAGGGGATCTGAGTGATTTAGGGGGAAGTTATTGAATTAGAGAGTCATATTTGAACAATTTGAATGGTATAAATTGATAAAATGATGTGAAATGGATTTGTCCAGTTGAAAATTGTTATCTCTTATATTATATTATTGTCATGCAAATGAAACTATTACGAGTTAACAATAAAACATAAGGCGCATTTTGTTAAAAGGTAATTTTGTTTATTTACTAAAATATGTAAATACTGGGCTATACACTTAATTTACAACACAAATAATGAATCGCTATTATTTTCCAGTTTCAACCTTAAAAAAATTATACGAAGTGTGAATTGTCACACATTTCAGGATTGGCAGGTATTTAATAAATGTAAAGCTGCATTCAGAGCTCAGTAAATTAACACTCTGTGCGTTATGGATAGTTTTTAAACGAGTGCAATTGGTATGATCGGACAAGCTCGTACTATATCGCTCAACAGTAGTATAGCAACGACAAAGCAGGAGCATGTCCGATCATACCAAATGACCTCGTTTAAAAATTATCCATAGCGTACAACGTGTTGATTTACGGAGCTCTGAATGCAGCTTAAGAATTCAACAGAACGCTGGATGTCTAGTACAATATATTTTCTATAATCACATCAAAATCTACAGTTTTTGATAATCACTTTTACTCGTTAATATGAGTACTAAGGGCTTTCATTTAATTTTTTTAAACTAAATATCAGAAATTTTTTTCTGCTACTTCCTTTGTATCTAAATTATTAAGATATATTGATAAATGGATATATATTTTTTTTCAGTTTCAGAATAGCATATTCTGTAACAAGTTTAAAATGAGAAAATTCGATACGAGTGGAATATTCCGCGAGCATCGAATTTTCTCTTCCAACCGAATCACAGACCCTACTTTCTCCACGACCACCAGAAAAAAGAAAGGAATTTAACAAATAATTATTTTAACAAATAATTTAAATTATATAACTATAAATATATAATTATAAATTATATAACTATAAATATACAATTATAAATTATATAATTAATTAATTATTAAAACTTATTTTTTACCTATTTTTTGTTTAATTTTAGTTTAATTTGTCGCACTAATCTGCCACTATTTTATTACTTTTTAGTAAGTTTATTTTTGTAATTTTGTTGTCCGTAGCGAATTTTTTCGTGAAACAGTTTTTTCTAGTGCGTTCTACAAATGAGTGACATTCATTTCGAGCAACGGTGTGCTATCAGGTTTTGCTTCAGACTTGGGCATAGTGCAACGGAAACTTTTGCAAAAGTTCAGCGGGCCTACGGAGATAGTGTTTTGTCAAGGACCCAGGTTTTTTGGTGGTTTAAGGCTTTTTCAGAAGAAAGAGAGTTGATTGAAGATGAGAGAACCGTTCAGATCGTCGGCTGAATGATCGGGGAAGAGTTGAATTTGACTCACACTGCCGTTCATCAGATTAATAGTTGAGCAGACAATGCGCCTTGTCACACAGCAATTTCAATAAACGAGTTTTTGGCCAGTGAAAACATTCCTGTGGCTTCTCATCCTCCTTATTCGCCTGGCTTGAGTCCTTGTGACTTTTTCCTCTTCCCAAGACTGAAAAATCATCTCAACGTCATTTTGGGACACTCGAAAACATTCAAACGTCTGTAACCGACCAGCTGAAAGCTATTCCAGTGTCCGAGTTCCAGCACTGCTAAGCGGATTGGAAGAACCGTCTCCAGCGCTGTGCGGCTTCTCAAGGAAGTTATTTTGAGGGAAACAATATTGAATTATAATTCTATTTGAATTAAAAAAAAAAAATCAGTTCGGTTACTTAGTTTACACACCTCATATATGTATTTATATACAAAAAAGCTTTAGCATTATTAGCCATAATTTAGCCATGAATTAAAAAAATAATCAACGTAGTCAAAAATATAGAAATCTTCCGAAAATATAATCTGATCAAAAATTCTCGTTGTACGTTACTCAGAAATTTTTCAGATTTAGTGATTAACCCCCCTGGGTTATAGGGAATGGAACAAGAGTATTTTTAAAGCAAATTTATAGTAAAATACGTGTTAAAATAAAGAAATTAAAAAATCCTTGTTCCTTAATTTACTTCTTAAAAGATTTAATTTGATACCACGCAGTAAAATTAAAAAAAAAAAAATAATTTATTTTCAACGACATTCTATATTTCATCAAAATTCTATATTTTTCGAAAAACTAATTTGTTCATAAATTCCTGTTGAACTATTCCAGTTCCCATCAATGTATATTGTTGTGAAATTTTTAAATCAACCCCTCTAGGAATTAGGGTGGGGGACAAAAGTTTTTTACACATTTTTGGCAAACATCACATAAAAAAAAGTATTTCCAGAATTAAAAAATTGCTGGTTTATCCACGCATAAAAGATTTTATTTGAAACAATTTCAATATTAAAAAAAAAATGTTTATATTTTCCTTGAATACATATTTGTTCATATATTTTTTACCATTTGTTTTTTGGACTCTCAATAGTTTTTCTATATGTGGGTCAAAGATATGTAAAAGAATGCCAAATTTCACGTTTCTATATTCAGTTGTTTGGCTACAATTCCTACCGTACAGACGACAAAAAGAACCACGAAACAAGCACGTGAGTCACGTTATTAGAGTTTTTTGGTCATACCTACATAACGCCTAAAAAAGAAAAAAATCTTAGGAAAATACGTTTTCCATTAAGTTAATTACCAAGAACAAAGCAATAAATTTGGTTTTGATGTTTCGCTAATAATTTACATAAATACATATTTATTTATAACTCTCAGGATATGTAAATATTTTATGGATGTTATTTGGTGAGTATAGTAATCATAATCAGGCACGCTTTCTCGCTGATAAAATTTGTTTGGGTCAATGTTGTTATAATTTACGAGTATTAATAACTTTAGTCATAAAATATGTTGTGGGAATTTTTATAATAAATGATGACAGATGCGGAATTATTATGCATTACTTTTTTTAATTAAATTTTTCATTTTAGGTACGTGGCAATTTTTTCTGAATTTAATCTGTTGTCAAGGACAAGTCCCACCTAGATTTTAAATGTTTATAGTTGATGATAATGATTGTACAGAATAACGTTTATCTGATCAATGTTTGTGCTTTTAAAGTTATTACTAATTTCATTTTCATTCTTGATAATATCTTCATTTGTTTTTCATTTCAAATGAGGGATTTAAATACATGTTTAATGGTAATTGGCACGTGGCTCTGCTTTTGGTTGTATTTGTTACATAATTTGCTATTATTCATTACTTTTAGACAGAAAATACATTATGACTGGATATTATTGTAATTTATCTATTGGATTAATACACGTTACTGAAATAAGAGATATGTGAACTGTGTCTATAAACGCGAATTTCTAGCAGGACATCACAGTTCTGTACACCGGCGTATTCGGGGGGGGGGGGGGTCACTGAGGGCACGTGACCCCCAAGACCAATGAAATGAAAATTTTAAATAATCCTACTGTAAAATCACGTTATACAACATATTGACTGTATTTTTTATTAGGATCAGTATTGAAATGTATATATTCTCTGTGATTTTTTGTTTTCATAGGTTTGATTAAGAAATCCTTATACGGCCATTCATGAGTCTATCTGTTCGGTAGAAACTGTGGCAAAATTGCTGGAGTTAGAGAATTGTTATTTGACATGTATATAGGTAACTTTTTGCACCACATATATATAAAATTTTGGGGGTTTTCAAATGAAAGCTCTTGATATGTGGCTTAAAAATCACATATTTTTTTTATCAGTTACGGATGAAATTATCATATATTTTTTTCTTTTTGACATTTACACTAATATCCTAGAGCAGGTATCAATCTCATTTGGGTTGAGGGCCATTTTTCATACAAAAGAATAATATGCAGAAACGGAATTACAAATATCCCGAAGGGCTACTTGTTTTTTTTCCCTCAAAAACCAAGCACAGAAAATAAATTACCTTCTTATAAGGAGGAATAGTAAACTACAAATTAAAACTAATACTTATTTTTTCACACTATATGTGTACACGCACGTAGGCGGTCACTGAAAAAAAAAACAGCCGCAAAGACATAAATATGAAAAAAATGCAATAATTTTAATGCATTTCGTCACTATCGTCAATATCGTCACTATTTCGTTGAGTAATTTACTTATAAATATGAAAATTCATTTCCAAACGAATGCAGATATTAACTAACTGAAAAGAGTAGAGGCCCATGAAACAGGCCTACTTATCTAAAATAAGCCTGTTTTCTAACTGCCATAGATTTTTTTTTCTTTTTATTTTTTAATTTGTTCTATTTGTAAGGGTGGTAATTTTGGTATTATTTCATAAATAAAATTTCATAAATAAATTCATTATAATCATTCAATTAGAGTAAAATATTTAATCTGTTAAACGATACAAAAATAATCTATTGCTTAGAAAGGGCATTTAAGATAGCGGTAGATTGTTTATTATTTTAACTTGACACTTTGTCAATGGAACATGAAAAGTGTATCGTAAATTATTGTGTTAAATAAATATACGTCAACCATAAGCACATAAATAATAATTAATTTTGTCTGACATATAAATATGATGATTGGGATATTTTCTAATGGGATATTTATCTGAGTTATCACCAATAAATTATGAATTTTAAGATAGTACAAGACCGACAATCAAGAGGTGTTAAATGACATTTAACAGTTGGGCGATATAAGCATTTTTAGGGTGGTCGAGTTTTAGGGAGTTCAGCTTAAGCCGTCGTATGGTTAAGACCATGTTTTGGAGTTGGTTTTTAAAAGACATGGGTTAGAGATATTTAGAGTGTTTGGGTGAGTCGAAATAAAGTAACAATGTAATTCCGTATGAACGTTAGTGTAGGGACCAGCTAAAAAGTGGAGAGACAATATTTAGAAACAAGTAGTGGTTAAATTAGTGTTTGGTGTAAAGTGTGTCTAGTGTGTGCGTGTGTGTGTCTCATTTGGATTTAGCTGTATTGACGTAATTGTAAGTCTATTGTAATTAGTGTAAATATTTAAACCTTAATCGTAATTAAAGTAGGTTAGCTAAAATGTGGAGTTTAATTGAACAACCCTTAATCCTTCCAAGAATCATAGCAACCAACTAGCGGACTAATAGGGGGGTCCAGACTTGATCCGATCGAAAGTCTTGGAACCCATAATGTGAGGGAGACCTAAAGTTGAGGGATGTACAGAGTAAGTACAAATGAAATAAATAAATCAGCCAACCGTGACATTTCATATTATATGTTGTAGCTCCCCACATATTATGTTTATATTTTGTTGTTTTATTATGGTTATATTTATATTTTGTTCGATTAATTTATATAACTGCATAAGTTTTGTTATTTTGTTCAAAATTATCAGCAGTCAAAAAATATTTTTGAGAACACTGTGAATTACATAATTAAATATTTAAAAATTTTCTTTCGCATGTAACAAGCACTAAGCAGATATTATTTCACATGTATTACATAATTTTATATAATATTTTTACGGTTAACATATACAAGCAACATCGAAAATTACATTACAAAAAAAAAAAAAAAAAAAACTACAACGTACTTAATTTTTTTAAATGTTTAAAAAATTCATGTACTATACTCATAACTATAATGGTATTGTTCGATTGAAGTAGATTGATTAAAACTGATTAGAAATCACCGATTCTTGTGTAACTACACACTAGTAATTGAGAACCAGTGAATAGAACGCAATAAGCAGCGCCATCTAGTTAGCATTTTATATTGACACATCTATGTTGATAATATAGACATTACCTCCGCCTAATAATTCTATAACGTGGATAAATACAACTGTGCAATAATACATAAGGCCACGTGAAGACCTGACAAACAAATATGCTCGATATGCGTGAATGTATCAACAAGCACACAAATAAACGCGCTACGTGGAACATAAACGAACGTTACCAATCCCTTGTTGATAGTTCGAATGAAACTGTTCGTTTGGGATCGTGTGCGTGCGATAAGTGTAGATGGCGGAACACTGGTGACTGGACTAATTTAACACCGATGGACGTAAAATTTGTATCCGTTACTGTTGCTTGTTCGTTTCAAATTATTAACATGATTTTGTTCGTTGTTTTTGTTCAGTTTTCCGAGTATTTATTCGTGCGATTACGGATTTAGATTTCAGGTAGACAAGTAACGGGTGTTTTTTTTAGAGGTATAGAACTTTAAATTGCAATAAAACAACGATGGATTATTCGATTGACATGATTTTTTTTTTATTCGAAAGATAATCTTGTGGCATTACATTAAATCATACCAACAATACGGCGCAACATGTCACACAGCTCGTGCCACAATCGATTTATTGAAAGACACGTTTGGTGACCGCCTAATTTCACGTTTTGGACCTGTGAATTGGCCTCCAAGATCTTGTGATTTAACACCGCTGGACTACTTTCTGTGGGGCTATGTAAAGTCATTGGTCTATGCGGATAAGCCACAAACGCTTGACCATTTGGAAGACAACATTCGCCGTGTTGTTGCCGATATACGGCCACAAATGTTGGAAAAGTCATCGAAAATTGGACGTCCAGATTGGACTACATCCGAGCCAGCCGTGGCGGTCATATGCCAGAAATCATATTTAAAATGTATTGCCACAAGATTATCTTTCGAATAAAAAAAAATTCATGTCAATCGAATAATCCATCGTTGTTTTATTGCAATTTAAAGTTCTATACCTCTAAAAAAAACACCCATTACAAAGTAATAAGCTAAATCAAAGTGACAAAGTCCCAATTTATATGTGGGTGCAGACTCAAAAAAAGACACGGAATTGAAAACATCACGTGTATAAGTATTTAGGATTTGTACTGCATGACATTGAAGAAGTCTCTCTTAAAATTGTAAACCGAATAGAGCAGGATGGGTAGCTTTTAGTAAAATGAAGAAACTACTATTTTCTCACGGCTAGGTTGATTTTTAACTTAAAGCTTCGACTAGTAAAGTGCTACATCTTTCTAGTAGTATTCTGTAATATTTCGTAGACCAGCGGAACGAAGAACGAAGAAGACCTCACCAGTATGGCAACAAATCTGGAGCTAATGTTTCAAATTTAAAAGATGAAGTTGGAATATTTTGGCAATGTAATGCGCAATAACAAATACCACTTATTACAGTTAATTATGGAAGAAAATTAATTGGCAAAAATATCACCAGAAAGTCGACAAATATCCAGGCAACGGAACGTGTTTCGGCATGTCATAGATCTTTTCAGAACGATAGCATCCAAGGTTAAGATAACTTTTTTAGTTTATTGCATATCTGACCAATGTGATGTGTCCAGTTAGGTTTAGTGTTTAGCTGGATCCCAAAGAACTTCAGAGTAGAATTATGATAACACGCATTGTTATCAACATGTCTATTCATGCTAAATATCACTGTTTTAGTTTTCTCGCGGTTGAGGCCTAAACCATTACTGGCAAACCACTGAAAAACTTGCTCCTTAGTAGCGCAATGGCTTGCTGGACATGCTCACAGCCATCGATGATGAGTCACCGGCAAACAATATTGTCGTGGTCACTATATTTTCTGGCAGATCGTTAGTGTACGTTTGAAATAAGAAAGATCCAAAAATAGTTCCTAGTCCTATTCCTATGTTAATGGATCTGGGTGGAGAGAGAATATTTTGAAACCAAACCCACTGTTGTCTGTTATTCAGAAAGTTTGACAGAAGGTAGAACAGATTTAATCGATCCGGTGGTTGCAGCTTCCAAGTACGAGCTTCTATGGACATGTGTATTTATGTAAATGCCGTTACCAGTTTCTGCAAAGAGTTATTTATTTATTTATTTATTTAATCAGTAACTATACAGACTTGTACAGTAGTGCACAAGTCCAGTTACATAGTACTGGAGAAAAAATACAATACAATTATAATAACAATAATATAGAAATACCAGTGGCGCAGCCAAGGGGGGGCCGACGGGCCTGGGCCCCTCCCAGGACCAGCAGATTACACGGCGCTGCTCGGGGAGTTGAAGATAAATTTGTTAACCACAATCAGAGACGCAGCCAAGGGGGGGGGGGGGCGGCAGACCAGGGCCTCTCCCAGGACCAGCAGATTACACGCCGCTGCTCGGAGAGTTGAAGATAAAATTTGTTAACCACAACAGTAGTTAATTTTTAAATTACTTCATTGTAAACAATATTGGCAATTTTTATTTATTTATTTATTTTTTTTTTCGTATAAATAAACATTTTTTAAGATTGCCTACTCTTGATAAAGTGCCATAATTATTGTTCAAGTGAAAATATATCACTTTCCAAATATGCTCCAACGAATTATATGAAGGGGAGCGTTGATCCTTTTTCCCCCTGACACATCGACTAAAACATTCGCCCCGTCAAATGATAAAACTGTTTTAAACAATTAATTACTCGATTCAGATAAGATAAAGTGGAAATCTGACTTCGGTATAACCTTCACACGAGTCTGTTCGTTCGGTACAAATTGTGCCCAAGCGGCTGATTTAGAGAACTGAACATAAGTAAGAAAAATATTGAGACTTCAAAAATATATCCCGCGAAAAATATAAATAAATATGTATTTATCGAAGAAAAAATCAAGTGAAAGTTTTTGATACATGGATTAGCAATTACATTTTTTTATCAACAAATAATGGAATTATTATTTGATATAAACATCAATATCCAACAACAGGGGTGCCGAACTGATTTGAGTCGCAGTCTATTTTACATACAAAATGATAAGCAGAAACTTTAAATATCCCGAAGGGTTTCTTGACATATTTTTATAAACAGAAAAAGGGAAGAGAGTATATTTTACATTTTTAAATATATTTTTCCCCTAAATAAGCTCAAGTGATTTTGATTACCGCTTCAGGGGCCACAAAAAATAAGGTTGAGGGCCGTATGCGGCTCGCGCGCCCTCGAAATTTGATTCGGCCCTCCTCAAGACAAAATCCTGGCTGCGCCACTAAGAAATACTAATAATGAATAAAATAAAGAATAAAACACAATATAAGCAAACGTTAGATTAGGCTCCTGATATTGGTTCAAACTTTTTAGACAATTTTATTTAGTTATCCGTCAATTTGAATAGCCCAAACAGGTTACATCAAATTCTATTCTTGTCAACAAACAAGTGAAATGCCAGAAAAAATTGCATATTTTATGGTAAATATTAAATTTTTCATTTTGAATGTCAGCGCAATAGAACAATGCATTTTAATTTGGTTTTTAAACTGCGTATAAAATTGTGTTACAAATTTTAATTACTAACAGGGATATGGGCCTTTGATCTCAAGTTTAAAATTAGAACAGGAACTCTTGTCCAATGTGCAGCATTGCTTATTAGACCATATTTAATGCACCCCTTCAGTTTTAGCTTTGTGAATGACAAGCAACCCTTTTTACAGGAATGTAATGCGGGTTTACATCAGTATACCTTTAAAATCTGTTGCAACTGGTGTTGTACTATAGTGGTTTGGAATTTCTATTAAAATTAACCTATAACATTGTAGCCGTAATTTGCGGAACAGTTAAACTACATTTGGATAGTACTTATGCGTTGTCTTGTTTTATGTTTACGTTCTAATAAACACTACTAAGTATTTAGATGGGACTTTGTGGCGTTAATTAGACAATAATGTAGTTGTTAACAGAATCAATTAAATGTATTTATTTATTATTATTATCAGATTAGTATCGCATTGTTAGTAAACGCAGTTATGAGAACACGACCAACTTAAAAATTAATAGCAACACTTTTGAGAGAGTTTATACTTTCAAATACCTGGGCACCATGATAAATAAGATGAATCTGATACATCAAGAAATTACGAGCAGAATTAAAGCTGCTTATGCATTGTATTTTGCACTTGGTCCCCTTTTCAAAACGAAACTCCTGTCTAGGAACACCAAGATCAGGTTATACCAAACTATAGTACGTTCCGTACTTATGTATGGTTCCGACACATGTACCTTAACAAAGCGAGATCGACAATACGTCAAAGTTTCCGAAAATAAAATATTTTACCGGATCTTTGGTGCCACTCAAATTAATGGTGAATGGAAAATACGTCAGAACATATATATCCGAGAATTCTACTCAAGGCTGAGAGGTAGACGATTACAGTGGATAAGAAAGACTCGCAAGAGATGAAGGGATCAGCTTACCGAAGATCTAAGATGGAGGACTCATGTGATTGAAACCAAGTGTCAACCTGATTGACAGTGCCAAAATAATAAAAAGAAGCAGAAGATCGGATTAGGAGATCAGCTGGAATATCACGGACAAAGCAAGTGAGGAATGAAGGTATTGATGAGATTATGGGTGTTGATTTTTATAGTGTTATAATGAACGGTGAATAGCTATTATTCGTAAGAATGCCGACGATACTGTTGTCTTTAGAAACAATCTGCAATATCTGCATAAATTAATGGGCAATATAACAAGATCTAGTGAAGAATATGGTGAAATAAAAATATTAAATGCAAATTTTCTTCCAGAAAGTAAAGAAAGTTTGGTTATCAGCAACATGAAAGCCAATACATCGGCACTGAATAAAATAACAATAAAATTATTGTTAATAAATATCTATTTATCTACATAGTACCAGTTAAGCTGACACACTTGTCATACTTTTTGAAGAGTTTTTAGACACGTTTAACGTAAAAATTAGCCGCTTGTGAGCCAGTTTGTTACTCTTTTTCACTTCGCCATCATTTCCAGTCAACTATCATGAAGCAAAATAGAAGCGAAGTGAAAATGAAGAAATAAATGATAATCATTTGGAACAAGGTCGGGACTGTTTGGTGGATGCGGAAAAATATCCGAGTGAAATTCGTAAAGTTGAGCTTGAGTCAAGGCAGCAACGTGCAGACAAGCGTTGTCGTGCAGCAAAACCATTCCGCGAAATAATAGTTCTCGACGCCAATTCTGGATGGCACATCGCAAACATCTCAATGTTTCACAATAAGCTTTAGCGGCGGGATGCATGGCTAACGACAAAAAGTTACCAAAACAGATCATATCATACTCACCAAGAGGGAGGAGAAAAATGGGAAGACCTATTAGGTCTTCTATAGTCTATAGGGTAGGGCCTGAACAAGGGTAAGGCGAACGAAGAACTCTACGAAAAATAATAAATTAGATTATAATTAAACACTTTGATGTGGCCAGAACACAAACAACCGCAAACATCCATATAAAATAATGTATGTTACAAGTATATATATTTAATTTTGTATTGTGCATAAGGGCACGTATTTTCTTTTTTGCTTTAGTAAAGAAAGATCCAGATAGGGCTCTGCTATAGAAACAATCCTAAACTGAACTGAATGAATAGCAATGGCAAGAAAATTTTAAACATTTACCACATTTAACACATTTTTTGCGTTGATCCTGATGGTAACATCGGAATAAACGACTTAGAAACGTGTGGATTGGCAAAATAGGACTTGCCTCTATATGCAATTGTGCCTGTGGAGGTGTTCAGGTTTGTAACGAATTGTATGGATGTAACAAGAAAATGTCCATGTGTCTTGCAATAATAGCGCCACTGGATAGGTAGAACAGCAGCGTCCAAGCGCTAACGAACGACTCTTCGGATAGAGCGCCCGGGTAAGAATTAACTGGTCAGACCGCTCTATCAAGAGAAAACAAAATTTACTAAGCCTTGAATTTACGCAGTGGCGTGAAAAGTATTGCAGGTTCAAGTTGGTTCGTCTTGAACCATATATACTCCTAATGAATAGACATGAATCTATATAAACAATTTGTTGATATATATGTTCGTTGAAGTTCCTGATTCATGTTCGTTCATTTGGTGAGTCCTTGGCTTAATGTAAATACTGGGGAAATCAACATTTTTCTTAATTTGTAACATAAAATTCATCATAAAACATAGGGTACATTTCATATCGGTATTGCTACCGGAAGTAGCGTGAAAACCCACTGAATAATTCTCCTTTCCCGCATAATGTGTTTCTCAATAAATATATTAATAATAAATTTGCTTTAAACTACACTACTAGGGGAAAAAAATAATGCTTGAAATGAAAACAAACACCTGTTTTTTATTCAATAAATATTTCAGGAAACTTAAAAATCTAGTACTGTATCGATTGGTTCATGCATAAAATATTAACGAACACGATTCAAAATCATGGTTGCAATGATACCTGCTGAATAAATAATAAACTTAATTATATTATATAGAATCACTCCCTTAAGGCAGTTGTTACATAATACATATGTTGATAAAAATGTGGATTTACAAGCGTATACTCCTAGGATATCCTGGATCGACTGATTCAGCAACGATGAAGTCATTTGGAGGTTGAGTTGTCAATTTGAGATCAAGCAAACCATAAAATGAAGCTGAAATATCTTACATGTGTGTAAAGGAATGAGCAAAAATAGGACAACTTGCAGAATATTGTACAAGAAAAGATAGGGTCTTGAAGACTAAGGATATCTTGTTCTAAACGGAAGAATGGTTCGGACATCCACATAACTATTTCAGATAGCAAAGAGCAATCTACGTATTGTTACGATGATAATCAACGTTTGGAGCGCCGTTGTTCAATGTAAAGGACCCTTCAAATATTTTTTCATAATTTAATAATCCTTAAAAACACAATAGTTAAATAATCCAGATAAATTCAAAGGGACAACAATAGTGCAGAAAAAGGTACGTTTTCTAGATTTAGCATGAGCAAATTTATTAATAATACTGAAATATGTATATATTACATTACATTCCATACAAATTTAATTTAAAACAAAATTTCAGTTGACATTCTCACGCTTGCAAATTAAATTTATATGAACTTTTAATAATTTATTCAATTTTACGTCCTTTAGGAAACACACCACTTATCTTACTGATTTCAATTAGGAAATGAACTTAATATCCTCACTAGCATGGCCGGCCCTTTGGTGAGGCGGACTAGAGCCAGGCCTCAAGTGATGAAATGCCTCAAAAAAATTATCAAAGTGTATTTTCAATCACTGTATACTTTTGAAGGGCATTAATTTGCCTTGTCCAAGGGTTCACAAAACCACGGTCTTCTCCTAAACCACTTGTGTGGATATAATTTTTCATTTGTTTTTAGTAAATTGCTCATCTAAATAGCAACAATAGTTGGTACTATTCTACTTTAGCAAACCCACCTTATTGCGCATGCGTGCAGTGTTGCCAATAGTAAAATGTAATATTTCAATAAATTTAATATCAATTTATTAAATGAGTTTATTTATAAATAAAATAAGATATAAATAAATAAGTAATATTCATTTAATTTCTACTTTAATTATAGTTTTAACATATAAATGAAGTTTAAATCTAATATAATATTATTTATTTCCATTTTTTTCTGTTGTAGTTATCATACATTTAATGGATATTTTTTTAAATTTTAATTTGGGTGGACAATGAACTGGCATCCTACACCACCATGTTATAAACGCATGCACAATGATTCACAATTTTAATTGGGCAAATGTGAGGGAAAATGAAGTACTGTGCACCTAAAAACAAGGTAATTGATGTAGGATTAGTTAGTAAAAATCTAGGACAGCAGAAGCCGAATGGCTCAAAGTAAGCGTACTTTACAAAATAAAAGTACAGAATTACATCCTATACCACCATTTTTACAAATTCCTTGAAACTTATTTCGAGCTTTCCAACTTCTGCTGTCTTAGACTTTTACTAACTAAACCTAACCTAATTACCCAGTTTTTAGTTGCACAATACTTTATTTTCCCCTATATTAGTCCAATTAAAATTGTGTATCATTGTTCATGCATTTATAATAAAGAAGTGGTGTGGGATGCCAAATTATGGACCATTTTATTACTCTATAATCAGCTGTGAAAGTAATATTATTATTTATTATTAAATACCGCCATATTTATTTTATTTATTTAACTGAAAGTTAAGCATTATTATATAAATAATTTTAATTCTATTGTAATTTTAGTTTAAATTTACTTGTTTTAATTTTACTATAGTTGGCAACATCGCCTGGTGGGTTTGCTAAAGTAGAATAGTACCCAATAGTTATTAAAAAACTTAGTTTTCATTAATAATGACCCATTTTCCTTAAGTGTTGTACCTACTATTGTGAAATCTAAATACCTACTATTTTTACGGCCGTTCAAAAGCTACGATAAACTAGTGAGATTTTTTTTTACCTTCCATATAAATTTAATTTGTAAACTTCAGAATTTCAATTGTTTTCTGGATTTTGTTTATAGTAAAAATAAAATATTTAAAATAACAATTTATAAACTATTATATCAACTCGGTATCATGGTATAAAAATAACGTACGATCAAAGTTTACAACACTGACCGTAGCATATGCTACTTTTGCTATTAGGTTAATCCGGCACTGGCCGCGATGGATATTTTATGTACATACATATGTACATACATTTTATGTACATAAAAGGTGGCGTTCAAATTTGCTGGTCACCAAGTTGGCTTAACACGGCACTGGGAAGAACATAATGATGGATAGGGTACTTCCAAATCCAATCATGTTTTTCAATTCTATTTATCCAGTACCTCAGTCGCTCCATCAAAGTATCTTATGAGGTACAATAAATTTAGTTCTATAGTTTCCAACAGTTCAAATTTATCAAATTTTAGTACAACGTTCCGTGAAAAATTGTTTTTTTATGCAACGTATCAAATGCTTTTTTTTGTCGTCTGCCACATAGAATTAACCGCTCCCTTGTTTAATGGCAGTTACATGTCTACTTGAGTTAGTCCCAAAGCACGTCATTGATATGCTGCAATGTTGATATCGAACGGCGTCTAGCGTCGAGACGTCCCCTACTGACGCCAATATTAACCTCACCTGTAACACTAACACAACAAGCCTTTGTTTTTAAAGAAATATTATAAAACCCTCCATTTAAAAATGAATGCTTATATTCATCTTTGAAACAAAGAAAATACGTATCAGCAAAATTATATAAAATGAGTATTTAATTATTATCGAGGTTAATTTAGTTTTTTTGTGGATTTTTATTTATTTGATTGTTGTGATGATTAGTTTGATTGGTTTGTTTTAACAATAGAGGTTGAAAAGTTTTGATTACAAATGATGTAGGATAATATCCTTAATTTATTTCCTTAATAACGCTTGTTAGGTCTCCATTGAAATGAAATTTGAGATTTTGATCATTTTGCCTATACAACCCTCGATGAAACCTAGTCTTATTAAGTATTCCCCTCCATTTCTAAATAGCCCGCGCGAGTTTCCACCAATCACAGATCATTCTCTACTTATATATGGAATGTTATGACTGCAGGAATTTAAGTAAAATACCAGCGTTTTAATGATTTTGTAATGGAATGATGTTGATGGTTTGAAGATCTGACAGTAATTATCGTAAGTTATTAAAGAAGAGGGTGTTAAAGAAGAGGGTAACTGTACGTGCTATCTGGCTAATGCCGGGTTTACATTGGTAGAGTAAAAGAGCTAGTAACTAGCGCAAGTACTACGCGCTTTACTCTACTATCTTATTTTCAGGATAGTAGGTGTTCATACGCAATTGACATACATATCTTATTTTCTGGATAGTAAGTGTCAAAACACATTTGACATCTTCACTGTGATTTTGTAGTGAAATTATCTTTTTGCAAAAAATAATTTATGAATGTGGATATATGTACATCGTCGCCGGCGTGATGCCATTAAAGAAGTGGTATTTTGAATTACATCATTTCTTGTGGAGGAAATAATTGATTGTCTTATTGAAGTTTCGGTACAGATTATAAGCCTAAACAAAAATGGGTTAAAAAATGGATTGATAGAAGAACTACCCATGGCGCATCAGTCTTCTATTTCGTGAATTAGCCGTGGAAGATCAAAAAGAGTACAGACTGTGTTTAAGAATGACACCAGATGATTTTAATAGGCTATTAAATTTACTTAGTCCATTAATACAACGAACTGATAAACTAATAAGGGATGCGATTCCAGCAAAAATAAAATTGGAATTAACGCTCTCTTACCTAGCCACAGGAAATAGTTATTGTAGTCTACAACAGCGTTTCTCAACAGGTGGTCCCCAGAAAAATTTTAGTGGTCCGCGAAAGTTTTTATATGTTGTTTTTGCAGTTTTATTTTTAATTTATTTTGCACATTTTTTATGTAAATAGTTAATATTTTGTTTATTTTCTGTAAACTTTATGTGATTTTCTACAAATAAAATAAATGTGTTTAGTAGCACATTAAAGATATTTGTTTTCATGCAAAAAATAAACCAACAATTATTATTAGTAGTCCGCGTTAGAAAATTATATATTATTCTGGTCCACAGTGCGTTTTTGGTCGAGAAACACTGGTCTAAAACATCTTTTTCGTGTATTAAAGGCAGTTATTTCACAGATGATTTCAAAAATCATCAATTAATAAATCAATGTTACGCAATTTATGTAAATAAATTGTAACTTACCTGATATGGGTTTTTTTCTATTTGTTATGACAGGTTACCGCTTGCCGCCAATTTGAAATGAATCAATTTTACGTAGTGGGGGAAAAGACAGTAGCTAGTAAATACGTCGACTAGCTAGCTGCTATCCTAGCCCAACTACTGGCAGCTAGTACTCTACTAGTCACAATGTCAACTGTTTACACAGGGATAGTAACTAGTTGCTAGTTACTTGCGCTAGTTACTAGCTCTTTTATTCTACCAATGTAAACCCGGCATAATAGATGTATAGGTAACTGACTAGCTGAATTGTACATAAGATTCTTAAATATAAATTGACTTGTAAGAGGTTACTTTCAAGTATTTGAGGTCCGAAGGAAATTTGTCATAAAATGTAATTTAGTAATTTTGTATTTTATGACATGTTGTTAAATCCGTTATGTTTCATAACACGAATCAAGAGCGGAATTTTTAGGCTAAGTAGCAATAAAATAATAAAAGCTGCAAATAAGCAAACATCTTTATCGCAATTCCACTTGGCCTTACAGTCTCCGGAGTCGAGTTATGAAATCAGTCGCCGCTAAAGATATATCTATACTTGGTTTTTACTGGTTCGATATTACTGGCTGAAATATAACTTGAGGTTTGTTCGTTTGTGTTGCACCAAACTTGTCCAGGACAAGAGCAGCTGACGTCTCAGTGTAAGATAACATAGCTGTAGTGTAGTTCAGTGTAGGTTGGGCAACACAAACGAACACACCTTTGGTTGATAATATTCCAAGAAGTTGTGTGAGGATTCCTTTTGCAGGATATTCTATCATTTAGACTGCACCATCCACTTGAATTGGCATATTTTAAAATCGTGATGATAGTTGGCATGTTTTGATATATCTATTTACTTACATACTTAATGCTTAAAACTTTTTACCATTTTCTGTTGTCGGGGGTTGGAGTTTGAACATTATTTATTCAGAGTCCTTTTCCATATTTATTCCCACTTTTATCTAGCTTATTCATAGTCTTCATTTCTTCCCATTTCACCCTTATTCTTGCTTTATGTATTTGAAATTCTTCTTTCATTGATCATCTTCTGATCTTTCTTATTGGTGCTCTTACCTCAAGACCTATGTATACTTGTCTTTTATTTGCTACCTCATCTGGCTTTGTTGAACTATTTGCATTACGGAACTGTTCCAAGGCTCTCTTAAATGCATTCTTTAATTTATTCATTAATTTTTTTAGCTTGTTGATCCCTTTGTCTGTCTCCACAAACCGCTACCAGTTCCCGCGATCAAGCACCAATCTTTTCCAGTTATGGGCAATATCTTATGCAAATTTTTGTGTACAGTGTCACCACATCTGCTAGGCGGTCTTCTTCTTGATTGAAATGTCCCTGAAATGCTTTTTATACTTTATTCAGAATGAAGAGATATAAATCACGTACTGTTCACGTGAAAATTTCGGTGATCCCTCGTCGTTTATTGGTTATTGGCTCGTTAACTTCATGCGACAGCCAATAGGGTAGTGACTTCAATCTTTCACGTGATTTTATTACTATTTCTGTATTTGAACAGGGTATACCTAGTTTCGTTTTTACTGCTCTCTTTCTGAAATATCTATTTCCATGACTTGGATCCGTACGTGAGAATATTTTGATATATCAAAAAAATATATATATTTCTGCGCTAGAGTAGAAATATGGTAACCATATTTTAATTCTAAACCGGGGACAAACAGATATTTTTAGCATTCTAAATGAAATCAACAAAAATAAAAAATGTTAAAATTTTTCTTTGTGTTTAAAAATTTCAAATAATAACTTAAAAAATATCGCAAAAAACTACATTTACATCGTATATTGCCTTTCAGCTTTCTGATTATTTTCTAGAAATAACTTATCCTTATCTTTCGAATTTTGACATAAAAATGAACTTTCGGTTTTGTTTTAGAATTTACTTTTACTGAAATGACTTTTGAAGTATTTACATGTGTCCTAATTTTATCGTATGATCAGATGGAATTTGGAAGATTAAATACTCTTGCAATCGGACTGTTCGTTGCCGAAACACTGCAGTAAATTTGATTATTAGCTTTATATACTGACAAGGGGATAACATTCTCATCCAAATGTCTGATCATCCTCTCTCATTATTTGTTGCTTTGTCAGCTTTAAATTAATTCTCATTTAATGTTTTTTTTTTTAAATTTCTTTATTCATTTTTGTTTTTTTATAATTCGATAGCGTAACCGTTAGCGTTGTTCCGGTTCTGGTGCAATACAGCGATTGATATTTAATACAGTATGCAAAAACGATGAAGAAGATGAAGAGGAAAATGAAGAAATAATACAAAGTGACTAAGAAGAGGTAGAAATTAAAAACATAAATTAAAAGAGTCACTTTGCAAGAGCTGTACAAGTTGTATTCGTTCAAACAATGTATTATTATTAGGTATTACTATTATTTTCTACTTTACTCTTGGGACGATGTCGCAATTTGCCCGGGCCGGTTTAGTTCTGCCTATCCGACCCTAGTTTGATGTATATACTTTTCTGTATAATCATTAAGGAAAGACGACACCTCGTGTCCTCTCTTTTTTTAAATACTTTCATGGTAGGTATTTATTTTGCTCGTTTTTGTTTGCACATTCTTGACATGTGTCTTTTAAAAAACAAACGATAATTTCAATCGCTCATCAAATCCTACAGATTTGATTGAGCAATGAGACATTTCAACACGTAATTTTCATCAAAAAGTGGCCATGTGCTCTTTTAAGAATAATCGATTCAATTGTGTCTCCATATCGTAAAAACAACAGTAACCGGCAGAATCTTATCGGCAAAAGAAAAAGGATATATATTTTGACATAGTATGAGCAAAAATGTCAGATATTGTGAAGTATTCAGGTCGGTCACCTTTAACTGGCCAAGGTAATAAGCAACATTAATAAAAATAAAATATCGTGAAGTATCGTCCTTCTACTAAGCAAATTTCAGCAAAATATTTATTATGAATTCCACCTGAAGCTAGCTTACTGACCTAACCATCACGCGAACTATCCTAAAATAAAATTCAATATTGTGAAAATATAAAACTATTCAAAAATATTGAATTACCAACTAGTGCAGATCAACAAACACGCTACAACGTTGCCCTTGGTAATCGAGATTTTCCATGTGCTTTGGTTGCGACGCAGAATAGCTATTGGGAACAGACATGCGACAAAATATGATTCATTTACACAAAATAGCGTGCCACCTCTAGCCAAATATTCTTTTGTAATTCTTTATATAATCTTTCTCACGTTTTTTATAACAAAATATTTTATGTTGTACCTTTGTTTCGTGATTTAAATTATTGTAATTACTACTTGGAACTTAATTACTACTTCGAACTGATTGAATTAGTAAAAATGTTTATTTTGATCAATATCAAAATATTATTATTATATTATTTATTTTACATCGGCCTTTATTTCTGCAACGAGGCTAATCGCCGATCAATATCAAAATAATATATATTAGGTCGTCAAGGATGAAATTTGTAGAAAAAAAGGCAAAGTTGGTTGATAACTTACAAATATAAGGAATTATTTTATGCATCCATATTGTCTATACACTTTTACCATTTAAGCGACAGGTTGTTCAGCCGGTGGTATAAAACCCTGGCGGACGAGAGTCAATGAATTCCTGGACGGCCAGTTTTACAGCATTGTCGGAATTAAACTGTTTTCCTATTAAAAAGTTGTCCAAATTACGGAAGAAGTGGTAGTCAGTGGGGGCTAGGTCTGGTGAGTTTGGAGGATGATGAAGAAGTGCCAACTCCAATTCCTGTAGTTTTGCCACAGTCATTGGTGCAGTGTGTGGTCTAGTGTTATCATGCAATAAGATAGGAGTCGATCAGTTGACAAATCTAGGCCGTTTTTCTTTAAGTTTTTGCGTCATTTTGTTCAGTTGGTTGCAGTATATTTCTGCTGTGATCGATGAGCCAGTTTTTTTTGTTTTGTTTGGTTTTTAAGTTACCTGTACGAAATTTGGCGAACCAATTTGATATTGTCTGCTGCCTAGTAACTCTAGAGCCAAATACACTATTAATGTTTCGCGCGGTCTGCGATGTAGTTCCACGTATGAACTCATACTTCATAATAGTGCGAATTTTCGACCGTTCCATTTTCAACAAAATTATTTTTTTTAAAAAGTTTTTGAAATTTTTTAGAGCATGCAATGATTTCTTTAAACAAGCGAGATGTGTAACTTTCCAACAAAAAAAAAAAAAAACAGAACGGTAAAATATTAAGGCAATGTCAAATAATAAGTTGTTAAAGTTGGCAATATTACTAACTACAAATTTCATCCTTGACGACCTGATATTCAGAGCAACCAATCCTAAAAAAGCCAAGAAAAATGTGAAAACTAACTAAGTGCAATTCTGAGCAAATCTATAAACTTCAGACGATCGTATCTAAGTAGTTGTTTTACTCGGATGATTAAAAACCTCGCCTACGGCTCGTGTGGTAAACTTCGTCCTCGTGAAATATAGCCTCCATTATATGTTTGTTAAATAAAATACTATAAAAAGGAAAATGTCGGAAGATAGTGCAAAAAATAGTGCATTCAAATTTATTCTGAAAAATCCTCATTTCCATACTACAAACTAGTAGCTTTCCAACTCTCAAAGTTAAATTAAAATAAACAAGATCATAAGTAATGTAACTTTTTTCACATTCGTTTTACCAGCATAATACAAAAATAACACATGCGAGCGTAAGCTGACTCGTTAAGCGGAAAATATTAGATAAACATAAGAGTTTTTGTTATAACTCATCACGAATATTTATAACTTGTTTGTTTTTCAATTATGACTCAAAATTATGATATTCGCGATTTTTATGAAAATATAAAGTAAAATCCTTACTTAAAGGTATTCAAAAATTAGGATCCAGCATGTACTATAGTTAATAACATCATTAGAATGAATCTTTTTAGTGAAGGCATCTACCCCTTTTCCAAATGTAACTCAGAAAAAGTCAACTGTAATTCACATTAGTAACTTGTAATTAAGAAAGCGCCAGTTATAATTCAGATTAGTAAACTGTAATTCAGAAAGCGTCAATTGTAATTCATATTAGTAAAATGGAATTCAGAAACCATCAATTGTAATTCAAATTATGAATTACAATTTACTAATTTGAATTACAATTGACATTTTCTGAATTATAGTTTACTAACCTGAATTATAATAAATACTTTCTGAATTACATTTTTCTAATATATATTACAATTGATACTGTCTTAATTAAAATTTATTAATCTCAATTACAAATGACGCTTTCTGAAAAACATCGGATCGTTTCTGAAATACAGTTGGAAAAGGTTTAGACTGTCCCGGTTTTGTAAATTTACCATCTTTTTCTGGGTCTATCAAGATTTGTTCTACTTCTATGCTGATATGTAGGTGACATTTGTTCAAGATGTTCTTTCCGTTTATTTTTGTATTTTTCGTACTTTTTGTGTTATCTTATTTTAGCATCATCAAGCATTGTTCATCATCGGGCATCCATCATGTAGGACTGTTTCTAAAAAATCACAGATTGTCAATAAAATGTTTCCATATTCATCGTCTCTCTGCTTATAAAGTCAGTTATATATATTGTAGATTCTTTTGTCGACGTCTTTTGTCTTCTGCACTGCCGACCTCGGTAGTGCAGAGGTAGCATCCTTGCTTCTCATGCTAGAGCTCCTGGGTTCAAATCTAAGTCAGGGCATGGATATTTGTATTCATCCTTTTCACCCCATCCTCATAAAAATAAACACATCATAAATTTATCACTGCTCCTAATCCGGATTGGGTTACCATGGGGGTTGTAGACCTAAAATGTCGCTTTTCGGAGTGAAAAGCCCATGCCCAATATATAGTAGCAGTATGGTAGTGAAAACTACGGCTTGGTAAGACTACTGTGAGACATTTATGGGCCGATGAAGATGAAGAAGAAGATTCTTTAGACATAGTTTAAAGAGTTCCATGCATTTATTTCGATACATCACAGATAGTATTGATACTCGCCAAGTGTTCTTGGATCGACCTCTTATCCTTTTGGGTCTTATCCTCTTATTCTTAACCTTGCGGGTTGTATGCAAGCATAAGGTTGGGTTTGAAAAAAAATGTATGATTTTTATTATTGGTTCTGAAGCGGAGTGAGATAAAGAGACGGGATTGTAACACATCGAATTCCCGCTCTAGATGGTTTTATCTACACAAAACCGAAAAGCCCTGGAGCCAGTGATCTATTGCACTAAATTCAATAACTGTGTTTCAGTATTTCAAACTTTAAGGTACCTACCATCCATACGACATCTAAGTGAACGTCTGTCTGCCTATACAGGAATAACGCGAAAATGGCTCGATAGATTTTTACTAGATTTTCAGTACACCTTCAGGTGAATTAGAGTCAGGTTATAGTCTATATTTCATAACAAAATTTTAATCAAAACCGGCGGATTTGGGGGTGAGAACGAAAATAATCAATTTTTCGGTGTAACTCTAAAACTATTCATCATAATCACATCCTTTTTTTTTTGTTAGAAAGAGCTTAAAAACTGAATAAAAGCTATATTTACAAAACACCTCTAACTATTTTATTTTGAGAGAAAAATGTATCTGTATTTTGTCAATGTTAGAAAGTGCCTAGAAATCTTTTTCCTAGTTATTTGTTTATGAAAATGTTATCTTTTTAGAACACTATTGAATTAAACAAAACAAAAACTATGAAAATCAGTAAATCCGAATCGAAATTACGACAGTTTTAAAATATTATCATTTGTGCTTAATGAAAATTGCAGGCGTTGAGTTAAGAACGAACTGTTAATCCCATGGCCAACTGTATGTTGCCTGTCCAAGGGTGAGTTAAAACCATAGATTGTTTCATTTGTGCGCCGAATGAGAAGATTACAAACGTTCTTTAAACAAAAAACAAAAAAGTTCTTTAGACATTCTAAAAATTATTAAAAGATGTGCTTATTTATTTTATAATCAACTTAATTGATCTTATCCAGTGGGAAGAACGAGTATTCTGTTAGTTTTTAATATCTCTGAGAATGGTTTTACAATTAGTATCTCTATAAAAGAAGAAAAGTTGCGTTGATTTATACATATATTTTTGTGTTATAAATAATATTTGTGGTTCTGTTAACCAATACGTAATAAATAATATCGTTTTTGTGTGTTCGCTAGAAAAGTGTTTTTTTGACAGTATTCCACGAAAATTTTATAGCGTGCAGAAGTGCTTTCAAAACTGTGGGGCGCATTCTCTAGGGGGTGTATTTGATTCATAAGGGTGGCATAAAAATAAATCACTTTTATGAAAAAATATATTTTATCAAGTATTATTTTTAGAAAATCGACTATATTAAAATTTTCTTCTTGATACTTTTTGTCAAAGATTTTAACTGTTTGCTTTTTTTTATTATCAAGTTTTTTTTTTCTTGTATTTTTTCTGTATATTCTCTCCCTTTTTATTTGAATCGGATTTTGAAATACTCCCTAAAACATTTGGTAAATGATGGTACTCCAATTGTGAAATACTTTGAACACACTTTGACCTTTTTTTAACCACCTTTTGGTAACGCTAGTTTATGCGTACACCCTATTCGCGGAAAACATGCAGTCGATGTAAACATTTGACTACGACGTCTTGTTCTGATTGGATGAAAATACATTTAAATCACTTTTATGTATTAATATTTATGTCAACGACACGTTCTCCACGAATAGAGTTTAGTTTCATGGTATTTAAAATTTTTACTTACAAATTCTGCGTAAAAAAATCCAACATCTGAACATATTTTCTATGGATAAATATGATTCTTATAATTCTAATCTATTAATGAAAACAAGAGATGTTTGATCAGAAATGGCGCTCAAATCGCAAGTTTGATATTATTTCTGACTTTTACCATTCTTTTTTGACATATAAACAAGCTTCAAGTAGATCTGTGATAAGTTTATGTTTATTTGTTACAAAGGAAAAAAGTGAATTACCTGTGTTGATAAAGCATTTTTTGCGTGGAAAAACCATTAAGGAAACTGAAACAAAGCTAAAAAAATATTATGAAAACTCTGCTCTGTCCTATGGAATGGTTCACAAGTGGTTCCCTGAATTTTGTTGTGGTCGTACGAGTACGAATGAGATAACATCTGAAGAGATGGTTATTAAAATTCAAGATATTGTGTTGGACGACCGCTTAAGTGAAGATACGCGGGATAGCTAAGATGGTAAACATCTCAGACGAACATATCTTGCACGAACATTTAGGATTGAAAAAGCTATCGGCAAGAAATGTGATACGTTTGCCAGTTTATACAAATCGGTATCGCGTGACTATTTTGAAGCAATGTTTGGACATGTACAAATGCAATCCAAGTGAGTCTTTCCGGTGTTTCATAACCGTTGATAAAACATGGAACCATCGCTACACACCTGAAATAAAAGAAGAGTCAAAACAGTGGATTTCTTCTGGCAAATGTGCTCCGAGGTAGGCAAAAAGGGTTCCCTCAGCCGGAAAGGTCATGGCCACGATTTTTTGGAATTCGCAAAACATAATTTCCGTCGATTACTTGGAAAAGGGAAAAACAATCATAGGACAATATTATGCTGCTTTACTGGATCAACTACAAGCTGAATTGATGAAAAAACAGCTCCATTTGGCGAAGAAAAAAGTTCTGTTCCATCATGACACTGATGCCTTGTCATGTTGCACAGTCGTCCGCAATTACCTCGGCCACATAGATCGAATTGCGCTACGAACTGCTCTCTCTTCCGTCCTAATATCCATATTTGTCCCCCTGCGAATTCTTCCTCTTTCGAAACATGAAAATATGGCTCACTTGGAAAAGAGTTCTCACTGAACGATCTTCGCTGAAACTCACACCTATTTTGCAGAATTCGGGAAAATGTACTTTTTGGAAGGCGTAAAGAAGTTGAAATATCGTTGGGCAAAATATGTCGAGCTAAAGGGAGACTATGTTGAAAAATAAGGCATTATAAATCACCTCTCATATATATAAGAATTTAATAACGTTACACTGAGCTCAGTGCCGTTTTCCACATGTCAATACATAGATTTTAACAATTATAAATTCTTTATAAAGATATCACAGGGACAAGTGAAATAATGAAGATACCAAGCAAATAGTGGTAGCATAATTAAAACAAAATAATCTAAAACTCATTAAAATGAAAAGAATCTTTTTTTTTGGTACACAAACACTGATGAAAGAAATCGTTAGCCATTTGCCAAGCTTTCTACATCCATAAATTTAAATAATGATATCGAATACTTTTTCTTCAAAATAAAGTTATACGTTCGTTGAACTTGGAAGATGTTTACAAGTAAAATACTGCAATGCCGAAATTTTATCAACAAAAATTTTATTTTCAGCGATAAAATCTTGATAGTAACTTTTATGAAACATTTTTAAGTTCGTTTTCGTATTGTAGAAAACGTCTACAAATAGTAATGTTCTAATTATTTATTTAGATATATACTTTTAAGATAAAGCATAAAAAGTTGCTTAAGATAAAATGCGTTGCAACTTTGACAAGACCTTAATGGACGTATGTTACATTTCCGTAGAGGTACTTATTTATTATTGCATGATTCTGATAACAATTCTAATAAATGCTTACATGTTTTAAAACTTAGAAATCTTTTAACGCATTACTTGTTGTTACATGTTCTATAAAACATGCAACAAATGGACTTATCCACTTTCTTGTTCTAAAGTACCAATGGGTTGGTATAGTCTTTCATATACAGTCATGCATGCATAACGACGTTTAAGCTAGCGACGGACCACATATACGAAGGTGGTCTCAGAAGCTTATAATTTTTGACAGAGTATATGTCTTTGTCCGTAGCTAGTTTGCGCTGTCATACCCAAAAATCGTGAGTAACGAAACAGATTTCAAACATTAATGCTACGCGTAAAATAGTAAAAGCCACACGGTGATGGTATCAAGTAACTATAGAACTATGCGTGATACCTACTGCCACTTATCACGACCTTGAGCTTGATATTACAATGGTACCTCTATATTCGTCATTAATCTGCTCCTGGGGGTGTAACGAATATAAAATATGACGAATATAGAAACAATTTTTCCCATAAGAAATAACTGAAATGCAATTAATCTATTTCCAACTCCTAAAAGTGGTACAAACATTTTAAAAAATGTTTTTAAGGTTTTGTAGGTATGACCAAAAAACCCTTATACCGTCATTTTGTCGTCTGTCTGTCTGTCTGTCTGTCTGTCTGTTCGGTAAAAATTGTAGCCAAACGGCTAAACCTAGAGAGTTGAAATTTTGCATGCTTATACAACTCTTTGACCCGCACATAGGAAAAATACTAAAACATCTAAAAAACATATCCCCCTAAAAATATAAACAAATATGTGCTCATCAAAAAAAAAAATATATTTTTTTAAAATTCTGAGTAGGGTATCAAATGAAAGCCCTTAGTACGTGGATTAACGATCAACATTTTATTTTTGCAAAATAAATTATTTTGAAGCGATTTTTGCCAAAATTGTGCAAAAAAAATTTTGTCCCACACCCTGTAGCCCAGATGGTTTAAACTAAAAATCTGAAAAAATTCTAAGTAATGTATATTGGTGTGAACCGGAATAGTACAACAGGAATTTTTGACCAGATTATGTTTTCGGAAAATAAAGCATTTTTTGTGTTTTTAACTAAAATATGTTAAATATTTAATTCGCTATGTAACACTTCACATCAGAAACTCTGGTAGCTCAGATGGTTTCGTAATGTACTTTGTAATTTGCAGTGCGAACGTTGCAGAGTTCGAATCCTGTTAATTTTATTTTTTTCTGTTTTTTTTTTTGCATTTCTATTTTGTTTAAATTATTTTGTCAAAATTCTAGTTATATTTTGGTAAATGTATTTATTTTTTAAAAGCGTAAATTTAATAACCAGTGGGAAGTGTTGAAATTATAATTTAATTCTGTTTGACGAAATCAGAGGGCGGGACTTATGATATAAGCAACCAATGGAAGCCATAGGCGCAATTTTAAAAATCTTACTGAACCTTACTGTATAAATAAAATACTGTACATATTTAGAAACTTAAATAATGGTATTAGGCATTCGAATTAAAATTCATAAAAAAATATTTTGACATAAAATTTGTTTTGGCATCCCAAATAATCATCATTCAGTTACTAAATACCTGCAAAACCCAGAAATGTGTGAAGATTCACACTTCACATAAATTTTTTAAACTTTAACTTTATTGTACTAAATAGATAAACATAGTGGTAGAAGTGGAAGAGGATGAAGGTTAATGTTGAAAACAAGAGACATTTTTGTTGACAAAAATTGTCATCAAAATGTGACGAATATCGAATATTACGAATATGGAGGTTGACGAATATAGAGGTTCCACTGTATAAGGTTTGGATGCAGTAAAACGAAAATGGAACAAAGCCAACTCACCGTTGGCACAGGACCTGCCTATTGGACCACAGTTGGGCAACCTGTCCCATGTCCGTCTTTAATCCAGATCCCCAATATGGAAAGATAGCTCTATGAAAACAGCAGATATAGACAGTGATGATGTAAGAAATTAGGAGATTATGGATTATCCTAAAATCCGAATACCGGGATTTTCTCTTCCCAGGAATCTTTAGAATAAATTGAATCGCCTAAGAACTGGTCACGGAAGGTGTAAAGACATAAATAGAGATTAAGAAATTCGCCTGCATGTGACTGGCTTTCTTTTTCAAACTATGGACCACATCATTTATGACTGCTCTTTTAAGGTGGGCTAATTTTAAGGTGGGTTAATAGAAATAAGCAGGGTTATTCCTGAAAGCATAGATTGAGAGATTTCAGATATTCATTTAGTTTAATGTGTAATGTAATGTAATTACCAATTATTTTTGTAGCTTTTTATACGAAATATATATACCTACTAACAGTAAACTATTTTAACATTTTATCGGACCATTTAGATCAGTGGTACTCAACCTGTTCCCTACCACCCACTAGTGGGTGGTAGGAATTTTTTGGTGGGCGGTAGGGGTTTTGTCCAATGCTGGCTACTTTCCATTTTTTTAAAATTTAATTGACGTTTTAAAAACATTAAAATGGAAATTAAAGTATCATTTAAAAAAAAAATCATAGCATTATTGAAAAACATTTTCATTAAGTTTTCATAAAATTCTTTACTGTTTATAGTTAAATTTCTCAAAATATACAATTTTTATCGCCCGCGCATAAATTTAGTTCACTTTACGTGAAACTAAATGGCGCTAAATTTTTCGAAAGTATTTGGCAAGTTATTATTATTATACAACAGGCGATCGGTATGAAAATTTTTCTACCAATAGAGATGCTAAAGTGGGCGATAGGTATAAAAAGGTTGAGTACCCCTGATTTAGATGCCATAGACCAGACCGTGAACCTTTGGTTGAGAAACAGTGGACCATACTATCCACATTTGTGTAAGTACACTGAATAACATTCTCACAACGACAAAATCTCTTAACCACATATTTCTCAGAATGTTATTATTAACTGAACTACGTTATTTAGAGATACGATTGTATTCATATAAAATTTAAGCTGGCTACACACGTAACAAACCAACAAATGCCCGGTTCGACTATTGACGTGATTGATGCTGCTACTTAATATTAATGAAGAAAACGTACATTTCAATCGTTTTCCCATCAATGTACTCCTCTGCTTCATCTGTGCACCGCTAAATGTAAACAGTTGTCTTATAAGCTCCTTCGTTTTCTTAGTCACCTCAGTAACTGATTTGAAATGGGTTCCTTAAGTGCAGACTTGATTTTTAGGAAGAAAAGTCGCATAGAACTAGATTTAGCTCTTAGAGAGGGCGTTTAAGCTCTGCATTGCGTTTATTAGCCAAAAACATCTTAACTGAGAACAACTGGCTGGTGGGTAGTCCGGATAAAGGATAAAACGGTTTTCATAGACGAGTGGGAAGATATTGCAATAGATGAAGGTTTTAGCTACTAGATCTAACAAATACAAGTACAAAAGATGCCGTGAAAAGCCAACGCGACTGAGAGTGCTGTAGAGGAGAAAGATATAGTGAGAGTTCCTAAATTTAAAGAGCTGTTACCGAGTAGATAAAAATATTTCAGGAAATTTGTTCGCTTCATTCCTATTCATTTTTCATCACTAAATCTCCTGA
Source organism: Liopterus haemorrhoidalis (assembly GCA_963971575.1). Taxonomy (NCBI): domain Eukaryota; kingdom Metazoa; phylum Arthropoda; class Insecta; order Coleoptera; family Dytiscidae; genus Liopterus; species Liopterus haemorrhoidalis. The sequence goes on along the minus strand of OZ020615.1, from coordinate 45,354,180 downwards.
CCAGCTTTTATGGATAATTTAAAGCTTGGATATAAAGTGCGGTTTACTTGATCTCTTGATACTATAATTCAGTTTTGCATAGCAAAAAACTGACAGGGTTGTAATAGGTGTATAAAGATATTTGAAACTAAGTGAATTCTTTGTATTCTAAATTAATTATTATAAAATTCGTGAATATTTATAATGTTTGAAAGTTCAAGTGTTCATATAAATATGTATTTCTGTTGAAATATTCACCTTAAGAATTTTATCTTTCAAATAATAAAATAGGTTGCCAATGCTTAAGTAGCACATAGTTTTACGTAGCTTTAATCTATGTTTCTTGACCTTCATCAATATATTACAGTCGTGGTCGAATTGAAATTGACGACTCTATTACTATAATCATCACCTTTTAGATTGTTCCACTATTTTCGATTGTTAGATACTCTCATTGCTTTTCTGAAGTTTTTGCGATGTAATCCATTCATATTACATCAGGAAGTCCAGCATTATCTTTACTATTGCATTATAATTCTTTTCTAATTAGAAGACTGTCTGAGCCTAATTTAAAAGTTAAAGTGTATTTAGTAATACGTACGTAGATCATCAGTAATGCATCACCTTTTTATCTCTGAGTGCAATATTCAGAGTAGACCCAATATATATTGAAATAATTAATCAAGCAAGTTATACCTGGTGTTGTTGATAGAAAATACATCTCCATAGTATGGGTACCATCCCACATGGGCATAACAGGCAATGAAAATTTGATATTGCAGCCAACGAAGCCACCAAGACCGCGGAACAGATAGACATGCCTATTCTAATTAGATATTTTAAAGCCATTATAAAGAAAAATATAAGAAATAGGCAATGGCCAGAAATAGATGAAGCTGGTAACCACCTCCGGCAAATAAAAACCGACACCACCCTATGGCTCGGAAGAAAGGAAGAAGTAGTAATTACGCGACTTAGGATTGGACACACCGTACTCACCCACAAACATCTATTCGAACATACCGAACCAACAAAATTCGACATATGTGACACGACACTTACAGCCAGACACATCCTTGTAGAATGCCCAAAATACACCACACAACGAACAGACAACAAAATTACAGACCGCCCAATAAAAGACTTTCTAGGCAACAACCCAGATTTAATAAATAATGTCATTTCATATTTAAAAAGCATTGATGTTTATAATGCAATATAATTGTTATAATTTGTATTATATAGTAATCTTATAAAATGTATATATGTACACACTTTGTAATGTATAAGACTGGTGGGTGCTAATGACCCTAGCAGCTGAAGCACTCCTAAATATACAATAAATAATAATAATAAAAAAATTAAAAAAATACCTGGTGTTGCGGATCAACACTATATCTAAGAAGACCAAAATGACTATCTATAAGATGAATGATGAAAGCATCTGCACATATAGCTTTATATAGTGTACAGATCCTTTGGTCGTTGTATTTGTAGCGTGATGTACTGCTTCTTGAAGGAATTCAACGGCAAGCTACGAGTATGTTTTCTGAACTACGACAACTCCGCTATGGTCAACGTATTGTAGTTTTGAACTTGCCGACCCTTACCCAGCGCAGATCTCGTGGAGACCTTATTCAAATGTACCGCATCACTACTGACAAATTCTCAATAGATATGTCCACAATATATGTACTCAGTCTCAACAGCGCAAGGCAAAGAGATAGTCTGAAACTAAAACATGGGATCTACAAGAAGCAAAATAGGGAAAACTTCTTGTCGAATCATGTCTTTGATCAATGGAACTCTCTCTCTCTCTCTCTCTCTCTCTCTCTGAAGATACTATTTTGGTTCCGTCAATCAATTCTTTCAAGACCAACGTGTTCGAATAAAAGCTTTATAAATTTTCTTCATCTATCTCTTTAATATTTATATTTTGTTATTACTTGTACTGTAAACTTTGTATTTTTGTTTTTGTATTTTGATATATTTTGAACTTAATAAGCCTCTTGGCTTTAGCTCTTATTGTTCTAATAATAATAATAAATAGTAATATGGTTAAGAAACATGGTAGCTGACAAAGAGAAATAAATGTTAATTAAGCGCCATGGTTTATCTCCATGGCGGTTTAGGAAAAGGAATTGTGCTATGTCCAAACTAGAGCACGTTTCTAATGATACCAAAACAACTCTAAAAGTTTGAAAATCCTCAACAGATACAACAGAAAACAAACTCCACTTATAGTTTGGACACCCCTAACGAATGCAACATAATCGATGGCTCTAAATGATTTAAAAGGACTCCTAAACCCAGAAGAAGGCTACGGCGACCAGCAAGAAAATGGGCTCAGAATGGAGGCAAGAGATCTCCGAGGAGGGGGGTGGCTGCCGAGGGTATCTCCTCGGTAGTGTCGAACTCTCCAATAGACCTACCAACTAAAACCCCTGCTTTTCCCCTTTTCTCCATCGAGGTACTGTCGCTAGACATGACCGCTTGACGGTGGGCTAGATTAGTTGCTATTTTCGTCCCTTACTTCTTGATGAATCCGTTCATCGTACTCTTTCTTCGTCATAATGGATCGTATCATCCGTCGGACCTCTTCCCAGTTGCTCCTCGAGCTGAGCATTTTTTCTTAGCGTTCTGTTCTTTGGCGACAGTTTTGCTTGTAATATGATCTCCGTCAGTCTCCGGTGATCGGACCATCTTGCGCAGTCAAACAGCGTGTATTCAGCCGTGCCGACTGCGCCGCAGTAGAGACAGAAGTCGTCCGGTTTCTTCCCTATTCTTTTAGTAAAAGCTCTGAAGGGTCCGTGTGCCGTCAGTACTTGCGTTAAATGGAAATCGATAATCCTGTGTTTGCATGCTGTCCAATCTTCGATGTTGGGAATTATGCGTTTGGTCCATTGTCCTTTCTCCATGTTCGCATCCCGTTCAGCCTACCATCTGGCTTGAGAGCGAGCCCTGGTCTGGACTCTCCTCTTTCTTCCCCTGCCAGCTTCGAAAATGTTCCTTCTCTCGTCGACATGAATTTTCAGGGGGAGAGTGCCAGTGAATACTTGGCGTGCCACCGTCGATACTGTGTGGTATGCCGAGGCTACTCCAAGTACTGCCGTCCTTTGTGAGCTTTCAAGCAGGTTTTTATGCTTCTTGTATCTCAAAAAGTCGCCCCAAACGAGCGCACTATACAAGATGGTGGAGTGGACGGTTCCCAGTACAAAAATATAGAGTCACCTAGCGAAGAGAAAGCGAGAAAAGGCGAGAAAACGCGCCGGCGGTAAACTACGCGGTATATATACATTTTTATATTGATTTTTTATATCTAAAAATACGATTATGCTCCCCAAATTATCAATATCCAATTTGATAAAAGCACCACTTTTATATAAAAAAAATTTAAACCAATTTCATGTTTCTGGTCGGAACTTTAGCAGTCTGAACATGTAACAACAGAGGTGAAAGAAAATAATGAAGAAGTCGTTGAACTCTTTTAATGGTTATAAAATTACCCTGCTAGCACTGCAAAGTACTCCACGGAAAGCAGTGAAATAAATTTTAGAGTGAAACGACCTAATCAAAATACACTAGACAAACCATACATCATGCTCAACTGACATAATGTTAGAATCTGCTCCATTAAAATTTCTAATGGACCTAAAATTTTCACTTGTCACGAACGTGTGGATGATAACATTTAAAGCCAATGAATATGAGCGTTGCATCAGATGTTCATATTCACTGCACGCTATCTCATTGTAAAATATTGCACCATTTTACTTCATCCTTTGTGACATGAGCTTTATAACATGATACTTCAATTCAAGCTCAATCATATTTAGAAGAAGCTAAATGCTTCTTGAATACCTGATATGTTCAAGTTCAGAGCTGACACAGGTCGAATATTCTTCAACATTTACATAATGCGACGAGATAAAAAAGTTTTCTTTTTAAGTTTGTGAATTCGTTTAACTTTGTTATATTTTCATGAGTTTTATAAATGTTTCATGCTTTGGATATTGACGGGGATAATCTAATTTGTTATGCAAGATGTTGCTTACTTTTCAGTAACTTATAAATGAGATTGAATAATAAGATATCTTCGAAAGAACATCGATTTCTCATCTGGCTGTATAGAGCGGACATACGGATGCTCACCAAATCCATGAGAAAAAGATGTGGATATATAAAAGAATTCTAAAAATATTGTCACAAAGATAATCCTAGGTCAGGATTGCGACATCTAGACATTGTGTCGCTCAGATGTTTGTTTTAAAAACAATTTATCAGCGTCTGGCATATGTTACCTGAATACGAAATGCATACGCCGCATTTTCGTAATAATGAAATATTTGTCATGATGAATGAATATTGGAACTCAATCAACCACTAGTACAAATGGATGGACGTCGCATGGTTTCGGGGCAGAGGAACCTAGCCAACTCCTCTACACGTACCAGTCCACATGGTGACGACCGAGACACCGACGCTAGATAGTTTTACAGCTGGTGAGCCAAGCAAACAGTACTATGTGAGTGGGAGAAGGCTTCTCCATACATATAATAAATTGTATGGTTGAAACTAGAAATTGCCTTTCAATCATACCACCCACGTGACAATATCAATAGTAGATCAAATCAGAGACGAAGAAATCTTTAGAAAGATGTTAAAAGAATTATAAATTACTACAGCCATTAAAAGACGCAGGTTCCAATATTCAACAGGTCACATAAATTGAATTATGCCACAAGGTCCTAGATACAAACTGTTTCACTCAATCATACGAGGATCAAAAAGAGTTGGAAAAAGAAAAACTTTGCTTGGAAAATTTCCGGAACTTCTATGTATAAAGAACCACTTCCCTGTTCCGTGCCGTATCTAAGATTCAGATAGTCCCAATGATAGGTATGAACCAGTAGGATAGCTAAATAAGAAAAAGAATATACAACATCAACGCCATTTTGATTTGCACTATACATGTTAGGATGAGCTGTCTTAAAAATTTCAACTTGATCTACAGTCAAATTTTTTTATAAACAGAATGACATCACAAGTAATAGTCTATGTTTACATAAAACGTATAAAACGTACTTGAGGTAAATTTAAATAGTTTAAACAGTGAACTACTATATAAAAGTTCTGAAAACAGGAAAATATAACGCTCAATTCTCATTTAGCTCGCATACAGTCAATTTGTAGTCTTTTACTTACAACCTAACCTCCAATATAGTTGTTAAACAATAAAGCAATGAATTTTCTTGTATTAAATAATAATAAATTGTATGGGCTACTTGCAGTATAATATTCTCGTGATTGAAGAGGATGTTCCTTACCAAATCTTCAACAGATCTTGCCTATATTTGTAATCAAATAAAAGAAATCAGGGCCGCACACAGGGGGAGTGACCCACTGGGTCCGGACCGTCCCTAAGATTCAAGGCGAATGTTTGTAATTATACCATAATAAGTAAAAAAGGTCAAAATATAGTGGCTATATAAACATACGAAATTTATATTTGTGAAATGTCATAATATCAGTATCTATTATTTAAGGAATGTCTACTGCATTTATCCTACGCCGCTCCTCTAATACTACTCCTGTAATAAGAAAAGAGTCGCTCAGCTGTATATTTGTATTTCATATAGATTAGAACTTTATTCAATAATTAGGTGAACGGTTGAGGTTTGAGCGACGTTATCTACATTTATTGGTGCAATAAAGCATTGTTATAAGTATCCTTGAAATATACTCCTCTGCAGCACCGCACTTCTTTCGCTAGACAGAGAATACTATGTTTGCAACTATTTAAATGAAGAGGAGCTTAAAAGCGTTTATTAGTGACTAAAAACTGATGATACTCTTTTATACTTTCTGCTTTTCACCAAACAAATTGGTGTTTTACCAGCCAAATTTTGCGGACCGCCCAAAAAAAATCTGTGTGCGCCCCTGAAAGAAATGCAGTTTGGTTGTCAGTTATCCTGTATTTATATAAAGATAAGTATGTAGATATAGTTAAAACCATCTTTTTTGCCCCCTTAAAGAACCGAGAACCACTTATTTTAATATATTTCTACATAGCGACTTTTTAATATCAAGTACAAAATGTGCTAATGTAAATATAATGCTAAACAAAATCAACGTATGGATGCTATCACGACTAGTGTTTATGAAACGATTATAACCGAACCGAAAACCGCGGTTTTCAGTGCAAAAACCGAAACCGCAAAAAACCACGGTTTTCGGTTTATCCTTAAGAAATTAATCCTTAAGAAAAAATATACAAAGGTAAGAAGAAAATCTCTCTAAATGTGGCAACAAATGTATTATTCTTAAATAAAGGCTTTATTAGATTTAAAAAGAATATCAGTAGATAGGTGCATAATGTATGCTACCAACTAGACTTTTCTTTTTTATTAGATATCAAACATAAAGAAATGTATTGGCGCCAGACGCAATGCGCATTGGAAAGTCAGTGCGCCAGAATGCACTATTCACTATTAAAGCAACATCCACCTATGCCGAAAGAACATTTTCATTAAGCGCCAGCTTCTGCACCATATTGCGTTCACGTTTAAACGATAAACATTTAAATAGTTTAGTGTTTTAAACCTTAAGTTAGTATGCTACGTAGGTTGTAGTGTATAATTATTGTATGGTTTTTTATTAGTATTAGTTTTTTTATTGTAAAGTACAATTCGCGACTCAAACTAACGTTGGCGGCGCTGCGTACGACAGTTGATGCCCGACGAGAAGCGTATATGTCAGAAGTTTTTTCTTAATATTTATCAGTTCAAACAATATTTCGGCAAAAAAGCACTGTATTTAAGTCACTATATTTAAAAATACGTCTTAATTCACATAAACTGTAGCACAACACACTACAAATATTATACAAATATACGCTTCTGTTTAATTTACCAAGCCGCCACCAGGTGTCTCACTGTTATTTGGAGTCGCGAATAGTGTATTTCAATACATAATAAAAATTTATTGAGTTATTTTACAGTATCTATAGTAGAAAAAATATAAAACTTGAAAAACCGAAACCGAAATCGCGGTTTTTGATTTTTAAAAACCGAAAACCGCGGTTTTAAAAAAATTCGGTTTTCCCGATACTCTAATCACGACGTACGACGTACTTAGTTAACTACACAGCATTAGCAACATTTTAGTGAATGCCATATATATGCGTATGTCTTTTATTGTTCGGCAACGTCTTTCTCTTCATAAAAAATCTAATTGTACAAGTATTTGTTTCGGATTACATTCTGTTTCACAACCAAACAATTACGACACACATATAAATTGTATCATTCTCGAAATTAAATTACTATTTTACAAAAATAAAAGACGACAAAACTTCATAAAGTTTTCTCGTGAAAATAAAAGAAATTTCAAGATCAGTTTAGTGGAAAAATAAAAAGATTAGACGTGTCAACAATGAAATTACTCTGTTAGTAGGAAGCAAACCGCAAGGTCATGTGTGTTACTTAAACTTAAATTATGACAGGATATGAAATTATGTTACAAATTTAAATATTAGTAAGATGGTGTATGTTCACAGAGTTGCCGTGGTTCTGTAGTAAAACAATTGTCTACAAAGCACAGATACGCGGTTTTAATCCTTCGACTATATTATTATAATGTTCTTCGCCACTCTCCGGTTCCAAGTTGATACTTTTGATAATTATTTCAATTTCTAATGCCCGGTTTCATAAGTCTTAAAACTAGATGTAAGCTAAAACTCAATGTAATACACAAAATTGCCTAGCCACGAAATACGTTTTAATGAGTTTAATGCGACAATTCTGTGGCAAATCTGTAAACTATAGACGATCGTATCTAAGGAGTTGTTTTATATGTTGTTATGGACAGTTTCTTATAGATTTGGTCTGTAAGCTTACAGGTTTGCCACAGAATTGTTATTAGTTTACATCTAGTTTAGACTTTTATGCAACCGGACATTAGTCAGATTATTTTCTACCATAACCTGTCACATTTCTATTATTCATATGTTATTTGGTTTTCTTCTTTTTCGTCACTCTTTTGACATCCACTATAGTACCTATTTTGAAACTCTTGATTCAATCATTCGCTGGATAGGGTCCCACCAGTTAAATTTTCGTGGATCTGTTCAAAGATGTTACTTGTTACGTTTAACATTTTCCTGGTCTAATGGCACAGCCTGGATTTTATTTTGGGGGGTGGAGAATCATTATTCTTCGGGGAAGGGCAAACTCGAGCCAGAGTCCATGCGAATGATACTCATTAACAAAGTGAACAACTGGACTATAAATTTTCAAAATCTCAAAAATACTTAAAAGCATATTCAGATTGATATTTTACAATAACTGGTAAAACAAATGGCAGTTTTCTGTTTAATTCTACAGATTCAATTCGTTCAAGGGGCCAGGGGATAAAAGTATAGTAGACAGCAGCGGAGATTAGTCTTTTTGGCCATGAGAGTAGCATAAAGAGGATGAAGTATAGCGAATCGTAAATTTAAAAGAGTGTAAAGGGGCCCAAATTAATAAAAATAAATTCGCTAATATTGTGAAATACTTATGTATAGTATTTCCAAAATTAAATGGCTAGTCTTATTAAGAAGCTTAACAAAGCGGTAATGTGTTTATGGCAGTAATCTTAAGACTTATTGCTGTAAAAAGAATATAAGAGGCATTAAGGAAATTTTAAATTTAAATCGAATAGATGTAACACTAGTTCAATTGAAGTTTCTTAAAAACCATTAAGGATATTTTTCAAATGTATAATCCTATCGATTCTAAATTTTAGGGGTTGTTATACTTGTGTGTCATTTTCAACGATCATAGCGTGCATACATTAACAACATGGCTTTCTGGCGACCATTTGATTTTGAAGAAATTCCTAATTTCTGTAGTGAAAATAGTGAATCTGTGCAAGGTGATTTGGAGTGCGAAAATGTGAACGTTGACGTGGAATGCGAAAATGTGGACGTGGCTACTAAACAACAATGTCATTTGTCCAAAGATTGCAAAGTTCTGATATTGAACGTTTATAAAAAGTTAGTTTCGGAAGGTAATGGCAAACCTATACTTAGAATTGCGGAATTAACTAATGTTCTATACAGAACAATTCAACGTATCATTATTCGTGTTATAGAACTAATATGGAGCCAATTAAAAGGTAATGTGCGCCGGAAAAATACACCGACAGAAAGTGACACTGTAGTACAATTAATTAAAGACGAAACAAGTGCAATAAGAAGTGATTTGTGGAAAAAAATGCGTAGAACATGTATAGACTATTGAAACATTTTTTTAAAAATAAATCCACCAAATAAATACTCAATTATTAATTTAATTGACATTGGTAGTTACACAAACTCTGATAGTGATATAAACAATGGTAATAGTGATAATGATTAATATTTTAATAATTTTAAATTACCATAAATTGACAAGTTCAAAAAAAGAATGATTTTTGTTTGTGTAAATTTGAAGAATTTAATATAGACTATAAAGACTTTAAAACAAAACGATTTTTAATCATGCCTGTATTTATAATTCAAATATAGCTAGTCCTAATACTGATAAAAATGTGAAGGAATGCCATATAAGTATATACAGTTCATTCTAAACAGCATATAAGAAAACACGTTTATTTTAAATAATTATTACGATCCTGGCAACTATTTTTAACAAAACCATAAACTCAGCAGGTATAATGGTTATACTATCAGTCATTATTGGAATTAGAAAGTGAGGGTGGAATGTGGAGATGCGGAGTGGATGCGACAGAGGTGGAAAGGAGAAGAAAAGATGGGATAAGCATGATTGAGGAGTTGTGGAGGAGGGATAAGGAAGTGGGGGAGCAAGAAAGGACAGTCAGAATAGACAATTCAAGGAGCGCAGGGAGATATAAGGAGGTCAGAGCTATAGGGGTACCAAGCTACTTGAGGGGAGAAAGAGGAAGGTCAGGAGGGAGAGTTAGGAGGATTGCGAGACTAAGGTGCGGGAATGAAGAGAGAGGAAATAGATATTGGAGGAGACAGGAGGGTAAGATGTGCAGGATGTGCAGGAGGAGGAGGAAGATATAGAGCACCTCGCGAAGAGGTGTAGAGAGATGAGAGTATGGTCGGGGAGCACAATAGACCTGTTGCACGAAGATGGAAGGGGGGAGAGGTGGGCGAGAGAATTAGAGGCAAGAAGGATGGAGATTGGCGAAGGATAACAGGAAGGGGAAACGGAAAGAAGAAAGAAAAGAGAAAAAAAAAAGATTGTAAAATGTAAATTGTATTGGATGTTATTGTTATGTATTTTTGGATTGATTGTTTTATATTTTATTTTATTTTTGTTTTTTTTTTTGTAAATGTTAGCACCCTGAACGCCGCAAGGCTTAGGGGAATAAAGAATATATATATATAAGTGAGGGTAGCCATTTCATTTCAGCACCTCAGAGGTAAATTGTATTAAGTTACAAATGATGAACAGCTCAAAAAAGACGATTTAAGATTGTCTACTTCCTTGCGTTGATCGACTTGATACAGTTTTAAAGCAACGTATATTGAAACTGGCTGGAGCTATAGTTCCAAATTACTTTCCACTCGACGGACTATAAAGTATTAAGTCACTGGGCATTAAAATGTCCTTTCTCATAAAAATGTGACTTGATACCATTTTAAACCACTAGGTTCTAAATAAAATTTACTATTTATTTATTTGCAAATTTGCAGTTTCATAGTTGGCAACGACGTTGATACCTCAATACTTTTGGAATATTTTCAGGGTCGTACTTTTCGGAACCCGAGGCGCTGGATCGAGGTTGGGTCTCCCCGAACGCAGTGGAGATACAAAAAGATTATATAATATGTCGCTTGGGGGTTCCTAACATAGCGTGGTCCCCAGCTAGCGCTTCAAGTGCCTATACTTAAGTACGATCCTGGGTATTCTATATGTAGTGCATTATTATTATTTTGTTGAAGTTCAGAATAACTCCATTAAAGATTTAAACCATAAAAACTCAATATTTACAAAAAAATATTTTTTTTTTCATAGTCCATTAAAGAAATTACTTTCAAGCAAGTTGATAAAATGAAATTACCAAACCATCAACAATATTATGTGTTTATAAAGTAGTAAATAAAGTTAAACTTTAATTAACTATATACTTTATTGTTTCAGAGCTGATTGGGCGCGGTCAGAAGAAGTTTGGGGACCGCTGTGAGAATACGCAGGAATGTGGTTTTGTTGGATCTGTTTGTGATCATATGAGCAAAAAATGTTCATGCACCTCCGATCTACCTATCACCAACCATTTGGACAAATGCGGAAAAGGTAATTCATTTTAATTATTTATGTTTTATGACTTGTAGTATGACATTTTGTATCTGTCACACCTGCTACTTTGAAATTTATTGATGGATACAGAAAGTTTACATTGCCTGTATGAAATTTGTAGCTTTAGGGAAATATCTGAAGGAAACAAACAAATGTAATTCTTTTATTGTCTCTGCATCATAATTAAATAGATTCTTGATAGAAAATCTAAATAATATGCAGATGGAATTGAATAACAATGCTAAACAAAGTACTTGTACAGGGGACGATAACAAGTCATTTTGCATAGGTCATCCGTAAACAGGTCATCCGTAAACTAACATTAAGTTCTGTTTTTAGGGTTTTGTAGGTATGACCAAAATATACCCTTAAGGCCCGGTCTTTCCACCTTCAGATAAGTTCCAGGTAACTATCTGACAGATAAGGTTATTTGTCACTTCACCTGCTGAATAAATGTCAATACCAGTCAGTGAATTCAATACGTCAGTCTCATTATCCGTTAGATAACTATCAGATAGATACATTTGTATAGAAAGAAGGGATGACATTTACTCAGCAGATGAAGTTAAAAATAACCTTATCTGTCAGATAGTTACCTGGAACTTTATCTGAAGGTGGAAAGATCGGGCCTAAAAATTGTAAAAAACGGCTAAACCTAGAGAGTTGAAATTTGATATGCTTATACAGCTCTTTGATCCACACATAGGAAAAATACTAAAACATCTAAAAAACATATCCCCCAAAAAATACAAACAAATATGTGCTCATCGAAAAAAAAATTTATATATATTTTTTAAATTCTGAGTAGGGTATCAACTGAAAATAAATTATTTTGATGCGATTTTTGCCAAAATTGTGCAAAAAAATTTTGTGCCACAACCTGTAGCTCAGATGGTTTAAACTAAAAATCTGAATAAATTCTAATTAATGTACAGTGGTGTAAACCGGAATAGTACAACAGGAATTTTTGATCAGATTATGTTTTCGGATAATAACGCATTTTTAACGCAATTTTTGTGTTTCTTGCTTGACGATGTACAAAAGTTATAATTATGTAACACACTATACTAGAAGGCGTATCTAGGTATAATGGTTAACTTCCTCGCTTGCTCCGCAGCAAACTAAGGTTCGCTCCCGGGCAGAGGACACAATTTTATTTTTTGTTTTTTTTTCAGTTTTATTTTGTTTAAATTATTATGTCAAAATTGTAGTTATATTTTGGCAAATGTTGCATTTAATTTTTAATTGCGTAAATTTACCAACCAATTTGAATTGTTGTAATTATATTTTCATTCTATGTGTCATATATACGAAACCAGAGGAGCGGACCATATGATTTAAAATAACTAATGGAAGCCATAGACGCAATTTTCAAAATCTTAATGAACCTTGCTATATATATAAAAAAAAAAAAAATAACACATATTTAGAAACCTAAATAATGATACCATTATTTAGGTATTCGAATTAAAATTAACAAAAAAATATTTAAACATAAAATTTGTTTTTAAAGCTCGTTGATTAACAGACGATAATTTTTTTTTTTTTAAATATTGTTCATTTTGCCGTGATTAGTACAATTTGTCCTACACACTCAGCATACCGCCTTCACTTATTATATACCTGCAAAACCCTGCAATAGTGTAAAAATTCACACTTCACATCAATTTTTTTGTATTAATTTTTTTTTTGATTTTTCATTAATAAATTTTTAACTATATCCTAAATTCTTTTTTTTTTTAATAACAATTTTTATAAGACGAGAGAGATATAAAGTGCACATTTCCCGCGGAACCCTGGTGTTCTGCGGAACATACTTTGGGAAACGTTTCTCTACATGAATATATCAAACTCCTATAAGCTTCTCTAGTTGCGAAAAAACAAATTTATCGTTATTGTCAATTTCAATCTCTCGCTGATATGATTTTCTCATTAATGTATTTTCTTTCATAATTTTATAGTCTAAGAGCTAGCAACGTCACAAAAAAGTTTATTTTAGGTCGGCTGGTTTTTCGATATTTCTCTTTCTTATTGAAGTTAGGTAGGGATGCGGTACGTCTGGCACCTGGGAGCGGTTGCGTTTACCTGTGCGCAACTCGCCTGTATAGGTAAAAAGTGGATATTTTGAAATCATTTTAAGACATTTTATTTATTTTATATAATTTTCTATGTCTTTTTAGCATTATAAATTTATAGTTGCCAGACAGTTTCGTTGTTGCTAACATTGCGCCAGATCTAATTTAATTATTTAAAAAATAATATTTTTCAAACCATTTTAGTATAGCTGTAATTTTAATAGGATATAGTTCTGTAATCAAAGAATACAATATTAATTTGCCAGACGGAAATTCCGTTGTTTAACTAGGAACCAGACCAATTTAAGTCCCGGGGAGAATAGGTAAGTTAGAAGAGATAACAGTAAAACAATCACAGCTGCTATTTTTTAAGTTGGCGTCGACCACATGAGTGTTTATGTTTGCTTGTTTTTATAAAATAAAATAGAAGCAGAATTTTATCGTGATGAGTGAGGAAAAAGAAAAATGTGTTTTTTGTTCAAACAAAAGTGGTAAAATAATAAAATTTAAAAAATAATAATAATTTAATTTAATTTTTTTAAATTTTTTAGAAAAGCATTTTATTGTGACAGAATTATTCAATAAAAATACTGAATTACATTTTATGTTTCATTTCCTACATATTTAAAATAAATGATTTGTTTTATTTTGCTAATAATATTTTTTATCAGTTGTTCTCATCTCATTTTACTTTAATTATTATTTTGCTCTATTTTTTTATGAAATTCTAACCTATATAATCTGTCTCTCTCTAACGCCCTCTGTTGCAGCTATCTCTCTCACGCAACCAACAAATAAGCTGCCACACTCTTCTAACTTACCTATTATCCCCGGGACTTAAATTGGTCTGGTTCCTAGTTAAACAACGGAATTTCCGTCTGGCAAATTAATATTGTATTCTTTGATTACAGAACTATATCCTATTAAAATTACAGCTATACTAAAATGGTTTGAAAAATATTATTTTTTAAATACTTAAATTAGATCTGGCGCAATGTTAGCAACAACGAAACTGTCTGGCAACTATAAATTTATAATGCTAAAAAGACATAGAAAATTATATAAAATAAATAAAATGTCTTAAAATGATTTCAAAATATCCACTTTTTACCTGTATTGGCGAGATGCGCACAAGTAAACGCAACCGCTCCCAGGTGCCAGACGTACCGCATCCCTACCTAACTTCAATACGAAAGGGAAATATCGAAAAACCAGCCGACCTAAAATTCTTTCTCGAAAACGTTGCTAGCTCTCGGACTATTACCTTCTATTAATTCTAACAATTTACACAAAACATTTTCATCCATTCTTAATGAATTCGTGATGAAATGCAGATTTCCTGCTTACCCACTATCATCTAGATTTTTTCTTTTGTTTTTGTTTTTATATTTTTGGAAATAATTCTTTTCTTTGGGCACTGTCAGTCAGGTTGTCTTTTGGCCCCACTTAGATAAGCTCTCCATTTTGATCATTTAATTTCCGGGTCTTTACATGTATCCTGTATACCAATGCAATTAACTAACTGTCATTAATGTATAAAGCCCGGATCGTAATTTTACAGGCTTTTGTAAAAAAAGAAATCAATATTTCCATTTCGAAAAATATGTCAACAAATTGTTTGTGTAGTAAATTGTATAAACGTGTATTTTTATTAAATATTTACTGTTGATAATGTAAAAATTATTTTAAAAAAATATGATAAATAAATTGATGTGTGTAAAGTATTTATTTTATTTTCAAGGGTAGCAAGAAATTGATAAGAAAACTGATCAATTTATTGATAAATAAACTGAACTGTGTAAAATCGCTATTACAGACTATCAGCAAATTTTCCGAACCATCAGCAACATACAGTGCGCAAACTTTGAGTTGTCATGATGCAAATGTCTAATTTTTATTTAGTTGTTTTCCTTTCAAAGTTTCTATCCGTTTTGAAGCATTCATTAATTTGTTGATTGCTGCTCGAAATAATCCTGTGGTATCCATAGAAAAACAGGCTTGAGGTTTTTCAACCACGAGATTTTCTTTTCAGCACTTCTTTTCCTAGCACTCTACCATGTAATATATTCTGCAGTAGATGGAATCTGCTTGCATTCCTAATTATGTGGTCGAGGTTCTGTAGTTTTCTTGGTTTTACAGCGGTCAACACTTCCATAGATATTTATTTATTTAATTTATTCTTTTTTGCGATGTTCAACATAGTGACACTATGTTGAAACAATGGACAAATTCATTGCACACTCAACATTATACGATAACATCAAATCTCAAATGCTTTCAGTTTTTACATATTGCCTCCTCTAGCGTCCAATTACATCATGAAAGAGAACAAAGAACATATAGCAGCACAGTCTCATATTTGTGGCCATTATCCAATCGTGGATATTCAATAGAGCTCATTTGTTGAACCTCTGCCTCTTTAGCGTGATCCCACTGTCTGTTCCGTCATCATGCCAAATTACGTAAAAATATATATTCATTTTCTCGCGAAACAAACAGACATATGTTGATTTTTGTGATGCAGATCCTTTTACAATCATCAGAACTGCTCAGAAAATAGGCACAAAGTCGAAAATATAAAGATATTTCAACTTCATCATTGTATTTTTAAAAAATATGTTATGGAAGTTAATAAGCTTAACTTGCAGAACCTTTTAGTGAATAACAAATTGCAAACGACTAGCACTGTAGAAAAAAGCGGAGTTTACGAAATTTCATGTGGAGATTGTGAAGCAATATATATCGGGAGGACTTCTAAATCATTCAATGCGAGAATGGTTAGTTAGTTAAAATTTTTGGTGCACAGCAACAAAGGCTATTTGCGCACAATGCGAAAATGAATGAGCATCGAAACTCCATAATTAAAAATAACGCCACGACGGGTTTCAGTGAATATTGTATTCAAAATAACCATATGTTTACAAAATATAATGTAAAATTACTTAGATGTACAAACAAGAGTACTAGGATAAACCTTTGGGAGGTTATCGCTCGAAATTAAGAAAGCCATAAAGTCAGGAAAAAACATTGTTAATAACCAGGTGGAGGTAGATACCGGACACTTTGAACTCTTAAGAAAAAGTCTAATATAATCTCCTTGTTGATTGTTTTGCCATCTACTATGTGCATAAATATCTTTCTATTATTGTAATTCTGTTACTTTTCACAATGACAGAAAAGCCGAAACATGAACAGTTGTTGTTATTAAATTATTTAGTGGCATTAACAAGTGTTTTATTTAATTATTTTTTATTGTATTTTTTGTTTTTCTGTATCAGTGAATTTAATAGGATAATATATCTTTCGGAATAGTCTTCTGTGTATTTATTCCTGGCATTATCTTCGTAATTATCTATTACATTTTACTTCATTTCCGTCTGACTTGGAAGTTCTCTGATTTATTGACTAATGAACAGCTTGATGTTAAATGTTGACAGCTCATTGATTTTACCGTTTCTCTTGGCTACCTTACAAATCTGAGATGTCTCTAACAGAATAAATAACATCCACAACTATTAATTGTTAGCAAACTATGTTCTTGAATTAATTTGAAATCGTTAACCAGGAGACAAACGAGACAGACAAATAGACAGAACAACGTTTGGTCTACCGGTTGAGCTGAGTTAAATTAAATCTATTTTCTGAGTTCTATGTTTAAAATCAAATTTCTTTCATTATATACTGGTTATCATGCAACAATACGAATCGCATCCGGCGCTTACAGAACAAGTCCTACTGCAAGCACACTTAACGAAGCAGGAGAGCCAACACTGCAAGAAAGGAGACAGAAACTAACCATGATGTACGTCACCAATCTGGCTACGAAACCACTTAACCCGGTTTACAATATCGTTTTCAAACACGCAGATCCAGAAAACAACTTACAACTTAAGCTCAATACACCAACATTACAATACATACACATTATTCTAGACACAATACACCTGCAAATACCAAAACCACAACCTTCCTCACTCCACAAAACTCCCCCCTGGAAACTCACCGAAATCGACACAAACACCGAACTTCAACGACACAAAAAACACAGCACACCGGCCCAAGAAATCGTAAAAGAGTTTAACGGAATAAGAAACAAATATCGGCAACACAAATTCTACTACACAGATGCCTCCAAAACTGAAGACACCTGCAGAATCGCCATAACATCAGAAGACAGCACTCGAACCTACCGTCTACCAAACACCGTCGGCATATACCAAGCAGAAGCAGAAGCAATCTCTAAAACCCTGGACATCGTACGTAGTAGCAACCACCGACGTACTGCCATCTGTTCCGACTCCCTCGGTACAATACAGGCGCTAAAAAATCATCAGAGTAGAGACCCAACAATCCAACAAATCCAGGAGAAAACACACAACATCTCTATAAATGGCAAGACAATCGTTTTTATTTGGACACCAGGCCACGTTGGCATAGAAGGCAACGAAACAGCAAACGCAGCAGCTACAGAAAATCCCACAGAAGACGAAGTACTGCAAATAGCTCCAAACATTACGTACACAAAACAGTCCATCAAAACTAAACTCCACCAGGTCCGAGTGAATAAATGGACTACAACAACTGAAAATAAACTCAGACACATAAAAAACGATATCTACTCATGGACAACTGAGACAAACAGAAGAGACCAAACTGTGATAACCAGATTGAGAATTGGACATACAAAACTGACACATGAAGATATAATGGCCAGACTACACCAAAAGATATGTGAGACCTGCAACCAGCCCCTGACAGTCAGGCACGTAATAACAGATTGCCCACAATACCAGTATGCACGCACTATGTACAACATACCACAGGATATACAACAAGCACTAAAACAAGAACCCACCATGACAAAGAACATTCTGAAATACCTAAAAGCCACAAACTTATACAATAAAATATGAAATACACTGTAAAAAAAAAAAATAAATAATAATTATGTAATTACTGTATAAAATAGTCCTTAGATTAGTATTAACAACTATATAACTTGTATCACAGACACTAATAGCCTTTGACGCTGAAGTGTCTATAAACAATAAATAATAATATATACTGGTTATTAAACTTGAATATTTGTTACATATTTTTGATAAAAAAATGAATTGAGTATACACTGTGTACATCTTCCATTTTAATAAGTTCCATAAATAATCCGATATTCTTTCTTCCTGTGGAAGCTGAATACGTTATTATAAATCTGAAATCCTCTTTTTATAAATTCAGGCTTGCGACACCAGATGTCAGTGAATCCCTTTGTTAACTCTCCCTTCCTGATCCCTTAGGTCAGACCTTTGTTTAAATTTATTTATTTTTAAAACGATATATGAAGGTTTTGCCATTAAATTTTACAAAGTCTACGTTTAATATAAATCTTGTGAAAATATATTGATAATTCATAACTAAAATCGCATTACAATTTATTAATATAGCCTAATAGTACAGTCCGGGGTAAGCATTGGTCTTCTTTGGTTTTGTCCATCAATTCCTTATTTCGAGGACTTTGGTCTTCCATTAGGTTTAGCTTCCAGCTTGCGAAGTATTGATCTCGTCTATTTTCCTAATGTGTCCATATTACTGGTAATAAAATATAAATAGTTTTTCTGGACGGATCTAAATATTTGTCTTAGCGTTTTGCGCTAAAATGACCCTAGAATGTTGAAATAACGTTAGACAGTGGAGTACGGTACATCGAAGAGAGAGAGAGAGAGAGGAAGAGACTTTTCTAAAAGTTTTATATCTAGTTTGTTCCAAACGTCTTCGTTTTTCTAATTATCAGTCTTTGGGATTTGCATTGCATTTCTGCTTGCAAAATGTTTATATCCCGCAACCCACTCACTATTCACTTGCATATACCTTTATTGTGTCTACTTTGTTTTATAATATTTTAAAATTTTCCATGCTTTTTTGATTTCCTATATAAGAAAAATGGTAAATCGTGCTATAATATTAATAAAATGGTAACCAAGGCATCAACATAAAACACATTCTTACGGTACTAGCGAAATACAATTAATATTTCATTTTTATTGTACAATAATACCCCGTTACTCGACTGCCTCTTAGCTCGACGTTTTCGCCACTCGACGTAAATGTCGAGAGTGAGAGTCGACGGAGCATCGCTATCCGACGCGTGATCGAGTACCGATCACGTGATACATATTTTGGTAAACAAAGCAAAATGAACGCATAGCCAGCGCCTAGATATCTTGACGACAACAACTCAGATTTAGTGCAGCTATGAACTTTTTGTTTTTTGCTAAAATAAGTGATTTATATTTTTAATTATGCGTCCAAAGGATAGAAATGCAAGCATAGCTAAAAGGAAAACATATACATATATGTATTTCCTTATATGTATATGTATATGTATATATGTATATATGATTCCCTTTATTTCTTATGGAGAAATTCGACTCGCCACTCGACGTAATCGCTACTCGACGCTTTTTTAGAACGAATTAACGTCGAGTGGCGGGGTATTACTGTAATTAAAATAAAAATTATAATCAAAACAATTATTATTATTTATTCCAGATGGTCCAGAAACTTTGCCATCAATAATTTCAGTAATACAAGCTGTTTTTTCAATAAATACTTCCGAATTTTTACTACTGGACGCTTCTTCCACAGTGAGATCTCAAACTCTGATCTACCATCTGATCTTTTTATGAAAAGTCTCACATAGTCAAAAAAATTGCTTTGCACTTTGCATAATTAGTAATTTAAAAAATATAATCGCCGTTGGAGTACCACATATATCAGGATCATTTGAATCTTCCATGATTTTATAGAAAATTTTGCAGAAAATGTATGAAATCTTTTTTCGTTGTCAGTAAACATTATTCAATTGTTTCCCTTCATATGGTAATTGTATATTATTAAATTTCCTTTTTATTGTATCAGTTTGTAAACTGTTCTCACGATTTAACAACAAATATTGTACGTAGCTCGTTGAGACTCGAAGGCTTTCAGGACTCGCTTACGGCTCGTTCTGGAAATTGCCTACTCGTCCTATAAGGTCTTACTTTCAATATTTGCTACGTAAATAACTATTAAGTATCACAAAACTGATTCCCTTTTATTATAACAACTTGTAAACTGTTCTCACGATATAACAACAAATATTGTACGTAGCTCGTGCTGAAAACGAGATTCGAAGGCTTTTAGGACTCGCTTCCGACTCCTGGAAATTGCCTACTCGTCTTATAAGGTCTCACTTTCAATACTTGCTACGTAAATAGCTATTAAGTATCCCAAAACTGATTCAAACTTTTCCCAACCTAATTCTTTTCTGTACAAAATAAAACCTAGGCTTTATTGAGATTTTTGAACTTAAGAAATCTAAAATATTTCTGTACAATACTAAAATATGTTCTAAAGTTTAGTGAGTGAAAAATGTAGTAGATACATTACACATTCCAGTCAGGAGAAACGTGGATCACATTGAGAATATTGAAAAGAAAGCTGTCCTTAAAAAATTCGAGTTATGCCGGTCTCTCACAAACTTTTGAATCGGTTAAAGGAAAAACCGTGGAATCGATTTAATGCGGCGGTTTTTGGTTTGTTGCGGGTGAAAGGAAACAACACATTCCTAAGATGTATCATATTTCTGTAAGTATGTACTTTTGAAAACGTGGAAAGTGTTTTTAAAACTATTGAGAAAGCTTTTCTAGCTACACTTGGATATATTTTGAAATTGAATGTAAATATATATGTAGTTATTTGTTGATTTATTTGAATATGCTTTTAACAAAAAGTCTATAAAAATTTTGGCTATAATTTAAGGCAGTGGTTATGAACCAGGGGTGCACGCATCCCCTGGGGTTGCGACCTACTTCTTCTGGGGGTGTGCTCGAGACCTCTGCTTACACTTCTTGATTACCATATTTATGTGTGTGTTATATTGAAAAATACTTCGTAAATGTACTGGAAGTAGGAGAATACATTTTGAGATTTTAAGAAACTACTACCGCGGGTGACTTATACATTACTCTTGTCCTGGTAAAAGCATGATATATAAGTGGCATAACCTGCTTAAACAAGGCAGAGAATCCCTGGAAGACGATCCTCTGTCTGGACGTCCCATCGAGGTGACCACGCCAGACTTTTGGAAAAACTTGAAAATTTACTATTGGAAGATGCCCGTTTGAAAAAGAAACAACTTGCAGAAATGGTTAGAGTATCATATACAACCATTTTTAAAGCTCTGCACGATCATCTCGGTATGAGAAAGGTCTGTGCAAGATGGGTCCCGAGACACTAACGTCGCCTCAAAAACACGAACGAATGGCATGATCACGGGCATTTTTGAAGCTCTGCAGTGAAGACCAGGATGGAGTATGAGGTTGGATTGTTACAGGAGATGAAACGTAGGTTCATCAATATGAACCTGAATCCAAACAAGATTCAATGCAGTGGTACAAAAAAGGTACACCCCCGCCAAAGAAGTTTAAAGTGCAACAGTCAGCTGGAAAGCTCAAGGCGACCATATTTTGGGACTCTGAAGGAATCCTGCTCATCGACTACAAAGAAAAGGGTTCTCTATAACGGGAGATTATTATGCCACACTTGTACAACGATTGAGGGACTCCATCAAACAAAAGAGAAGAGGAAAACTTGCAAAAGGTGTGCTGCTTTTACACAACAACGCGCGCGTTAATCGAAGTCGAATTGCACAAGCTACTCTGCACAAGGCAGGCTTCCAGGAATTAAATCATCCACCCTACAGTCTAGACCTGCCCCCCAGCGATTACTATTTGTTCCCGAATATGAAGAAAGAACTTCGAGGAAAAATTTTTTCGTCCGATGATGAAGTAAAAGCTGCAGTTTCAGCGTATTTTGAAGACAAAAATGATTTTTTTTTTCACTGGTATAAATAAATTAATTACTAGATCTGAGAAATGTATTAGAGTTAAGGGAGAATACACTGAAAAAGAAAAATAATTCTTTGTTTTTATTTACCTTCCTTACCCCCTATTCCGCGAATAGAAAAACGCACCCTCGTATGTCTTGTTCCTGATTCGTCCTGTAATATCCATAATAATATTAATACCATTTATATATTTTTTTATGTTTAAATATATATATTAATTGAAATTGATTAGATCGCCTTAGTTTTCACTTCGATCGTTCGATCTTAAGCACACCATATAGATTTTCTTAATATTAACTTATATGTATCATAATATTGTGCTGGAAGTATTTGCTCGTAAGCTAAATTTAAAGTGAATAACATATTCGGTGCTAAAGGTATTCTATATTTTTACATTTATTTTATCAGGATTTTGGAGCTTGCTCTATGAATATTTTAAACAGTGTTGAGAGAGACAATATCCTTGTTTTAAATCTTCAGCTATTTCAAACCCTTGAGGTGTTTTGATTCTTATTTTAGTTTTTGTTGTGTTATTACTGTATATGTTCTTAAGTGTACTAGTAAGTTCTCAATATATATATATTTTTTTTTAGAACATCTTAAAATTAGTTCTGTGGATCGGTGTCTTAAGTCGATAAACAACAGTACAACCAAAAAATTAATAAATTGCCAAGCACTATATAACTTCTTTATTTCAAAATTGTTTAATTAATTTTCATCTTTTCATTAATTTAGCAGACCCCAAAAAATAACGAATTTAAAATATATGGTATCATGTGATTTGTAGAAAAAAATACATATTTTAAAATTGTTGCATGAAAGTAATCTTTTAAATTTCATAGGTCATACACGTGCTTGTAGTAAGTACTGAATAAATTTATAAAATATTCATAGTGTCATTGAAATCAATACTGATAAGCATTTAATACTTAAAGTGCTGCAATTTGAGATATTTTATATATTTTTTAGAAGGAATTGGGATATTTTGATTTAGGATTATAATTACAATGATGTAACGTCAAATTCAGTCTTCGATGTGCATGATCCACATTATTGTCAGTCTTCGTGCCGGACGGAGTATATAAATTTCGGGAAAACTTATCTTAGCCGCAACAGTAAAAATCCTAGTCTGCTAACTTTACATAATTTTCTATCTGATCTTTTTATCAAAAGTCTCACATAGTCAAAAAAATTGTTTTGAACATTTTATAAGTACTAATTTAAAAACTATAATCATAGGTGGAATACCACATAAATCAGAATCTTTGATTTTATTGAAAATTTTGCACAAAATGCATGAAAACTTCAAACGTTTTTCGCTGAAGAGCATGACATGACACAGAGAGCAACGTTTTACTCATTACAGAGCTAAATTTATTCACATGCAAATATCTGCCGAATGTTTGAAGGTACAAGAAATACCCATTCGATGTTTTGTGATCATAGATTAAACTTTGTTTTCCATTGCAGTCCTGAATTAAAAATATCACAGTCCAAACAGTGGACTCAACGTAGTAAAATGCCTTCTAAAAGGTATGAATCTAAAACTGTCCTTAATATCAAATCAAGTTACTTCTCAAATTGCTCTCACATACAGGCTCGAGTTAAAGGTTAAATCTTGGCTTAGGTGTCAACTTATCTTGTCACATGAGTATTATTATCGACGTTACTGACGGCTATAGTTTTAACTAGTTCTGACTTACTTCCTGATTATTATAGGTGTTGATAACTAACCTAACAAACATTACATAAAGCAAGTGACCTCGAAAAGTATTTTTTTCTAATGACATAGTATGCAGCGTGATCACGATAATACAAAGAAGTCTCACGAAAGCCAGTATAGAATTTTCTCTTTTCATTTTCTTATCAATCCATTATTATATATAAAATATTATGATACACACATGCTATAATGTAATTTCCAACAATGTTACTAAGATTATTACAAAGAATTTTGCTAGAAAATATATATTTTATTATTCGGAACTAATTGAAATGTCAAATAAAATATTATATTTATTGTATATACAAGTAAATAATTAGTGGTAGACCATGAATAACATTTTAGATTGACAGTTTTTGTATACGGTGGTAGCAATTATGTTATATTATTATGTTTATTATAACTAAATATCTAAATATTGGAATACAAAATTTATTTTATAAAACAACACCAGCTCAACAATATTACGTTTCCATGATGGAATAAAAACAGTTTGGACAATCGTTACATTATGTCACTATAGTAAATCACCATATGCTTCACTGGCTAAATGTAAACTTTTTCCGGGTGGCCTCGAATGTTTTATTACTGGTCGCGTTACTTCTAGAACACTGCGTAACACCCCTATATTCCAGCTCCATCCACGGAAAAAACAATACATCTGATCAAAAAATTCATACACAGTCATAAAACATTTTTAATAAAAAAATATTTTATATTTAAATTATCACCCTTTGAAATACATTTTGCCCCAAGTGTTTCCACATCTTGAAACACATTAATTGCGGATAGCGAACGCATCTGTTGAGTATGTTGATTGACAGAAGCTCCCTGAACGAGCCCGCTAACTTGATGCTGACTGTAAGCAGCTCACTAATTTATCCAGCGATATATTGGTAATCTGTCGGCAGCAAACAGATGTTTTTAAACATTAAATTGTTTGTCAAAGCGTTAAAAAAGTGTCAAAAGCAAACCAAAATAATATAAAAATGAGTGATGATAATTTAGACCATATAGGTATATTTGATTGAAGAGGAATCAGGAGATGGTGATTATTATCCTAATAAATTATTAATAAAACATTGTTTTTTTTAATTTGTAATAACCTCAATTATAACAGCAAATTAACATCAGTATTCGCTTGCTGTTCGTTTATTGCAGCAGTTGACTATAATTAGTGTTTCTTCTTGAGAATTTCACGAGAAAAAGTTATAATTCTCATTTTTCGAGAAATGTAATAGTATATTCTGTAACAAGGTTAGAATGAGAAAATTCGATGCGAGTGGAACATTCCAAGCGCGAGCCGCAGGCGAGCGTGAGGAACCACGAGCAACGAATTTTCTCATTCCAACCAAGTCACAGACCCTACTTTCTCCACGACCACAAAAAAAAAAAAAAAATTAACAAATAATTATTTTAACAAACATTTTATCTTAACAAATAATTTATATTACATAACAAATTAATCAATTAATTAAACTATTTTTTTAAATTTATTATTTGTTTAATTTTAATTTAATTTGCCGCACATCGGCCACTATTTTAGGTTAGGAAGTTATGTTGCATTTATTTAATGTAAACGTTGCATATATCTTAAAAAACAAAAGACAACAAGCATGTAATAGTTATTCCATAACAAGTGATGGAATGAAATACCCGCAAAATGCATAAGAAGATAAGTGCTTTAGAATAACATTCCAACTCTTGTGTTAGAATATTAACTTTCTGTATTCTATAGTGGTCGTGGAGAATTTTTTTTTCTCGAGAAATGTAAATATTTCTCGAGATGCCACGTTAAAGGCATTGTGCTTTTAAAAAACTATTTAAAAAAAATATAATGTTGAGTGAGTCACTGATAATAATTTAATTTTTATAAAATCAGTCTTCTGTCTCACGCAACGCAACTGTGGCAACAGATAAGAAGCGATTTATAATATTTATCTAATTAGCATTGTTTAATTTTTAGGACAATATCTTATTTTAATTTAGTGTATTATTTATTATAATCAATTACATTTCATTTTTTTTCAGTTTAAAACTGTTATATAAGGTAACCTACAAATAAAATAATTATTACTATTATTATTAATTTCTTAATTTTTTGAAAATTTCTTTATACATATGTATTTTCAATTAATATGCAATTACGTGCCGTTTTCGTAATCATATTTAAAGCCCCGTTATCCATTTGTTCTAATGTTATTTAAATGAATAATTTAGTACTTTAAAGTTCATTATAATGTGTTTTTAAGTTACATGTTTTTAAGTTACATTAAAACCAGTGGCGAAGGGAAACCTTCGCTAGACTTGCCCTCCCATAAAAAAAAAATATTTAAAAAAAAATGTAAATTTAAAAAAAAAAAAAAATTAAATATTTAGATAAATCTTCAAAAATACATCAAATTATGTTCTATACAAATTTTTGTCCAAGGCTTGCTTTACTAGTTACGAATTAATTATTATAACCATGGAAACGTTACATATAAGTATGAAAAAATTGAGAAATTTTAAATAATTTTACAAATTTTTTTCGAAATTTTTCGTTTTATCAAAAAACGTCTCAAATAAAAGTTATTAGTTATTGCATTTATAGTAACTTTTGTTCAATAAATTTTTTCGAAATATTTTTCTTTTGCTAAATATTCGCAAAAATCTTAAAATCGACAGGAGTAAACTCCCATTTCTAGTCAACCGATTTTCATAAAAAACAATAGGGTTCTTCCCATTTAATAGGAGAATTTTTTAGTACCAGAACGAACACTTTAAGTTAAACCGTTTTTGAGTTATCATGTATACACACAGACACACAGACACACAGACATACAGACACACAGACACACAGACACAGACACACACACACACACATACGGACGGCACTTCGAAAATAGGTTTTTTGGATTCCCTGGACCATTAAACGTGGTCATCCGTCAAAATCTCGACATCGAAAATTTTCGCGATTACAATACTTGCCCCTTATATATTAAGGTCAGGCAAGTAAAAATATTAAACATTAAAAAAAGATATAGATTCTAATAATTATTTTTCTTGAGATTTCTCGGGAATTCTCGAGAAAATAAGTCTAATTTTTCATTTCTCGAGAAATGAAAAATGTTGAGAAATCAGAAACACTAAGTCTAATCACCAAGTAAACGGTTGAGTGCTGATTCTCAGCAGCTGTGTTCGCTAAACGCTCTCATTGTTTGGGTAATTTTTGGAATCGCTTTTAGATCAGTTTCCAATTTTTTTATCCTTTTAATCTTTTGAAGACGTTCATTAAACGAATTCTTCATATTTGCGAACAAAAATGTCAAACGGGTCATGTTAGGTAAGTATGATGGATAGAGAATTACAGTGACTTTTTTTCCCAAAAAAACTGCCGAACCATAAGCGAAGAGTGAGCTTGTTCTTTGTGGTGATCAGGAGCGCTGCGAGCTCACCCGCTGTCTGGTTGCGGCCATCATAGGTGCGCTCGGCATAAGCTAAAAATCTACACATTTAGCATAATTTACACAAGAAACGTTCGGCATAAAGTTTCTGTGTAATCTGTGCTGCACGAAGATCTTTCGGCAAATATCGTGCAGTCCAGTTTGTATTGCACAGTCGTCACAAGTTCAGATCGTGCCGCAATCTGTGCAATAGTGTTTTTCGCGGAAAATATAAAAGGTATTATTTCTACAAAATAATATGAATGAAAGAAAACAAACAAGATATCATTATTTATGCCTGCAGCAGTTGCAAAATAAATAGTACAGACATTAACCTCAAGATGAATCATGTAAATACACCCAAAAAGACTCAAAATTTTCTGTATACAAGCGGAAATGTACTTTTAATTGATTGGTAGTCATGTTTGAAACAGTATTCTCTGCACATTCAAACACTTTATCCAAAATATTTTCTGGTTTGGAAAATTCTTCTGAATTGCCTTCCTCATCAAATAAAATTTCTTTTATATTACTTAAAAGCATCCCAAAACCTTCATACGTCATTTTTATATTATTGTACAAAACACGTAGCAGGAGACAAACTTCATGTATACAAACACACAATTTATTTGGTTACAAAAATAAGAAAAATGGTTAAAATAACAAGAATAACTGCACAATCTGAACGAAGCATTTGTCTTTGACTTTCGTGCACAGTGTGCACAGTGGTCATGTGACAAATAAACTTGCACATGGACACAGAGTTAACACTGCACAGTTATGTCGAACGCACTTCATATTGCGCGAGTTTAAAAGTCGTAAGAAGTTTGAAGTATAGAAGCAGACTGGAGGGCCACCTATATCTTTTGAAAATCAAAAATACGAAAATGCACTATACATTCTCTGAAAATACTATCAAGCTTGTCAAAAACTGATTTTTCTGTGCTAACATGTAATGAATGTTTAACTCTAAAAATGTCGCATGCCCGGGTGCGGGGTGCCCCTTGCAGCCCCCAGTTGCTTCGGCCTTGGTCGTAATTGTCATCGTTGGTCGAAATGTCTTGACAAGAACCGTACGCTATTTCTATTCTGCATCCTGTCTAACAGTCAAATTTGAACGGTTTTAACCTTATTGTCGGTTTACGATATTGAGGGCCTACCCGATCTCTTATTATTTATTGAATTTCTATTATCTTTGACGCCTGAACCACTTCAAACAGTTTAAGTCAGAACATCTTTTCCAAAAGCTATTCTTAAAAGTTCAGCTGTTTCTCTCGCCCTCTTTTCAACATTGGGCAATAGCCTTCTCAAATGCCTTCCATATATATTTGTCTCTGTCTATTCCTGGCCAAAGTTCATTGACACTGGTCAGTTCGTCTCGCCATCTATTTGTAATAATATTGCTCTTCGTTAACTTTTCTATTAACTGACTACCTGATGAATAGATCAATATATTATTATCAATTTTATATGAGAAATAAACTGAATGAGTATATAAAAATGAAATAAAAATATTTTCAGGGTGAATGAATTGACTTGTATTCCAATTTCGAACAAAGCTGTGGAGATATCTCGCTTTATTTTTAGTCGTATAAAAGCTTGTCGCTATCAATAACTGAGGCGGTAGACATTTATAACTGAAGTGATCACGTGGAAGATCTTTTTTGTTGTTCATTCTTGTTTACTACTGTCAACAATCATCACTCTGTAAACTGAAAACCAATATTTTAAAAATATTATGAGAGGAATTTCCGTTCAATGCATTTTTGATAAAGAACATTATTTTTCATTCAATTATGTTTTTAAATAGTTTTATCGTTGGGTTCCTTAACAACTAATTTATTAATATTTGATTTATTATAAGGAATAAAGCCAAAAGCAATATTTTACCTTTACTTTAATTATTATTATTCCCTCAACTTAAAGAATCAGAAGCTAAAATTTATGATCATTAAATGCTCTTAATTTGCAGTTACTCTTATATCTGACAGTAACAAACGAAAATGAGAAAAACTCGCTTATTTAGCCTTGAGTTGGATGTCGGATTTACACGTGTTTAATATCCTAAACGTCTGTAATGTTTAAATTATTTTAATTTTGGGGGGAGCTGCGGCTCATATGTACCGGGCCGCCAATGGTGTGAGGCAGTGGCAGCGCTAACCCTTTAAATTAGATTGGGGGGTAGGAAATATTTGAGGAGGGCATCATTTTTTATCGTTATTAAATACACATGAAAATAGATGAAAATGAAGGTGTCCCAAAATTCACGCAAGATTTAAATTTAGCGCCATACGTACGGTAAAGTCTTGCCAACGAGAAAAAAAGACAGCGGGACAGCTGACAGTTCAGGGTTATTAAAAATGGAGCGCTACACGAAAGAACAAAATGTCTTCATTGTTCAGCAAAATTTTAAAAATAATGAAGGTAGGTAGCTACAGTTCGCAATTTTCGTACAAAATATGGTCGGAATAGTGATTTAACTTCTTCGACTGTGAATAGATTAATTAAAAAAGGAGACTGGATCAATTAGTGATCTTCTGCACTCTGGCCGTCCTTCAACAAGTCGTTCAACACAAAACATTGAAGCAATTCGTGAGAGTGTTGCTGAGAGTCCAGGAACATCAATTCGGCACCGTGGTCAAGAATTGGGCATTTCGAAAAGCTCTCTACAGCGTATTCTCAGGAAAGATTTGCATCTTTATGTTTACAAACTTCAATTGACTCAATTGAAGCCTATTGACCACACACAGCGAAGAGAGTTCGTTGAATGTATTATGGAACAACAACATGTGGATGCTTATTTTTCTAACAAAATTATCTTCAGCGATGAGGCTCATTTTCATCTTGATGGCTTCGTTAATCCACAAAATTGTCGCATTTGGCGTTCAGAAAATCCACGAGTGATTGTTGAGAAACAAATGCATCCACAACGTGTCACTGTTTAGTACGGATTTTGGGCTGGAGGCATCATCGGACCATTCTTCTTCGAAAATGCGGCTGGTAACGCATTAATAGTTAATGGTGCTCAGATCATGTGACTTAACGCCGTTGGACTTTTTTATTTGGGGTTTTTTGAAGTCTTAGGTTTATGCCACAAGCCCACGACCACCCACGCCTTGAAGGAGGAAATTGAGCTCTGTATCAACGAAATTTAGCCACATTTATGCAGAACAGTCATGGAATATTTCGACAAAATAGTGCGTATGCGCCAGCAAAGCCGTGGACGTCAATTATTCGATATGCTATTCCATACATAACCCTATACTGTATACTTTATGAAAAATTTACAATTTTTAATTAAAAACCTGTTTTTGTTAATCAAAATTACTTCTTGCGTGAATTTTGGGACACTTTATAAGTGATGATCAAAAAAAGGTCGTCACCTCTAAAACTACAAGTGATGACCTAAAAAAGGTCCTCACTTCTGAAACAAAGGATGATTCTAAAATTCTAAAGTAAAGACCTAAAAAAAAAATCTTCGTCAGTTCTAAAAATACAAGTGATGACTTAAAAAAAGGTCTTCTAAATTTTTTCTGCATGCTTTTCTGTGTGGACCAACTAGAGACCAGAGCTATTGATCGGCCAATCCACTTCCATTTATGCTAGCTGCTACTTGTTGCCAATATCGGTGGAATTTTATTTTATTTTTTCACTGAGATGGATTCTGAAGTTATATGCAAGAATTGAGATACATGTAATTGCGTTGATGCCATCTTCAACTGATTCGTCTGTTTTTTGTTACCTGTGTAGTGTGACATAACTGGCATTAAAAAGTAGGATTTATTTTCCGTTTAATCTTCCTAAGTGGATAGTCTTTTTGAATTTGAATTCCAAGCATTTGACATCAAAGATCATTATGTTACTGGAACGGAAATCCTAGAATTTGTATTGCAAAAATGTTGCGGATAGCAATTTTCTGCAATTTGTCCTTCTAAACTGCATTAAACTTTTAAATTATGCACATTAACCCCTTGCAGTGAACTTTGTTGGTAACAGTTCATATTTTCATTACTTCGTTTTACTTTGTGCAGTATTTCATGAAGGTAATTTCAAGTTGTTCCGTGGTCACAAATGTTTGCACATGTTAAAATGAAAACTTTTTTACATGACAAACTTTTACACTACCAGCTTTTTTAACAAATGAATTTGCCGCAGACAGAATTGTGTAAAAAGTTTTTCTGTTCTGGACATATGTCTGTAGGAGGTGTCAATTATATTGTTTCGTCTTTTTAGTACTTTTATTTTGTTTTTTTTATTTTTTATTTTCCTTATGCCGTCATGTGTTTTTCTGCCAATATATTTGTCTGTATGGTAGAAATTGTTGATAGCTGAACCTAAACAGAAATCTGGCATATATATATAGAGAGCTTTAACCCGTATAGAAGAAAAATACTGAGACTTTTAAAAATCATATCGAGCAAAAAATACAAATATAAAATTCCTTTGGTGTAAAATACGTTTTTGTGCGCAGATGGTATGTGGTCGTTCCCATAAATCGTGTATTAAAGAAATAGGATAGACTTCAAACGCTTACTGCTTCTCGTACAAGAGTCGAAATAAATAAAATGCATTGTTAACCATTGTTTCATTAGAACACACAAACGACACTGTCCAAAACGACAATGATGTATTCTACGTAGCGGATGTGTCCTCGATACTGCCCGGCTCGATTCTTTTAAGAGATATCAAATTATCTTAATTAATACTGGGTATTAAATTATGGACGTTGAACTCCTGCCCATGTCAAATAATTTGTGTATAAAATATTTATACAAAGTACAGTTTTTGCTTAGCCGTTCACAACCGACTATAAACTGTAGGTGCTTTTTTGTGCACACTAATAAATGGACGTAATACTGACCATATTACTTCTGAATGTTCACAGATTGATAATATGGTCGCGAAACCTGGAAACATGAGACCTAGGCTCATCTCGGGCTCTTTTAAAAAAATTGTTGATTTTTCGCGGTTTTAACAATGGAAAAGTTGTCCCAGATATTCGAATTCTGTTGGCCTCTTTCATTTACTAAATCCCTACGAAAACTTGAAATATTGTCACAATTATGGTATAATTGTATTATAATGTCTCAATTCCTTGAGCGGCCTTTAGGCTGTGTAGGTCAAGGTTGCTGACGCACGGTTTTGAGAATTAAAGTATGTGTAGGGTGTTGCGTGTTTGCCAACATAAGTATTGAACTACATTCTAATGTGTTGAGAACCATTATTCAATTGTGCTGACTATGGTCTTTAATTGATGCCAACAATTACACAAATGAATAATGTTTCCAAAACAATTGAGGTAGGACCTGACGTCATAGTGTCCTGGTTAACAGTTATAAAATGGTCTTAGGGAATAGAGCCCAGCTGTTGAAGTCGCCAAGACGAGATGTGAGTGTTGTCTACAGCAGCGTTTCTCAACCGGGGAGCCGCGGCCCCCTGGGGGGTCGTGAAAGCTTCGTCGTTTGTTTAAATAAAAACGTTTGTTTAAATAAAACACACTATATTCACATCTGATCACATTTATTTTATTTACTTTTCTGTCTCATCTGGTCGCGGAGCACTAGTAGACGCACCGCGGAGCACAGTTTTGGAAACCCTGCTGTATTGTATCGGTAGATGCTTGTCAGCAGCTTGACAAGTCATGAAAATAGCAATGTTTTCATAAAACATAAACTTTTTTCTTACTTTCTTCGACCATGCATTTTCAACAAATTAAGTTCTTTTAAAAATATCTCAAAACGAAGTTAAAATCTGAATAGGTTATTTCGATGAACTATTCCTTCATCTATTTTTGGAAAATTGATTAATGTAATCAATTTTGTGCTGTTCTTTGCTGTCTGTCATTCCGACAGGTAAGAAATGGAAACGAAAGTAAATTCTAATCAAATTGTGAGAACTGTCAGATAGCATTACATGATAACAAAATGAGAAATTAAACATCATATCTTAAAATATTTGAGATTAATGTGACAACAACAAAACATTTATAGAATCTGATTAAAATTGTATGTTTTCATTAATTATTAGCGGAGATATTAATTTTATTAACATCCAGGTAGAATGACCAGATATTAGTCTAGTGGGAAATTCAAAAACTGTCCCTATATTTGGTTGAAATTTATTTATTATTTATGTTTGTTGATTATTCTGATAAACAGGGGAAACTAAATGGCAGAAGGGTATGTATTGGTCGGACTAGGTCAGTGGATATCAAAAGGGGAGGCTTATGAATAGTGCTGGATCACACCGGATGTTCAATAATAATGATACTTCTAGCTATTAAAGAGGAAGGGAAAAGCAATTCGCGCCGTTTTCTAAGCTGTATTTTTGTTTTTTTGTTAATACTAATTTGAATACCTAATACCATTATTTAGGTTTCTAAATATGTGCAGTATTTTTTTATATAGAAAGGTTCATTAAGATTTTGAAAATTGCGCCTATGTCTTCCATTGGTTGTTTTAAGTCATATGCTCTGCCCCTCCAACATTAATTCCAGATTCCAACTGGTTATTAAATTTACGTATTTAAAAATTAAATGCAACATTTGCCAAAATATAATTTTAACAAAATAAAAAATAATTTAAAGAAAATAAAAATGGAAAAAAAAACAAAAATTAAAATTGTCTTCTCTGCCCGGGAGCGAACCCTAGAATTCTGGGTAGCTAACGAGCATGCTAACAATTAGACCATGATACGTCTTCTACTCTAGTGTGTTACATAACTATAAGTTTTGTAAATCGTCAACCAAAAAACACAAAAAATGTGTTATTTTCGAAAACATAATAAGATCAAAAATTCCTGTTGTACTATTCCGGTTCACACCAATGTACATTACTTAGATTTTTTTCAGATTTTTAGTTTAAACCATGTGGGCTACAGCGTGTAGAACAAAAAAATGTTTGCTCAATTTTGGCATAAAACGCATCAAAATAATTTATCTAGTAAAAATAAAATTTTGATCATTAATCCACGTATTAAGGACTTTCATTTACTACCCTACTTAGAATTTTAAAAAAATATATATTTTTTTTCGATGAGCACATGTTTGTTTATATTTTTAGGGGGATATGTGTTTTAGATGTTTTAGTATTTTTCCTATGTGCGAGTCAAAGAGTTGTATAAGCATGCCAAATTTCAACTCTCTAAGTTTAGCCGTTTAGCCGACAGACAGACAGACGACAAAATGTCGGTATAAGGGTTTTTTGGTCATACCTACAAAACTTTAAAAAAGGCTCTTCCTTCTGAAATCCAAGTGATGACCTAAAAAGTATAGGGGCATTTCTAGGATTGGTCGAAACGTCACGGTTGGCTGAATGAATTTAAATATTTTCATTGTACTTTATGGTACTTACTTTGAAAGGCCCGTCCACATAGTGGGTTTCCCGACTTGCGAGCGGAATCATGTCTGAAACCCTAAAGGTCCGCCGGTTGGTTGCTTAGATTCTTTATGACATCAATAAGGGTGTTTGAATTCAAGTCTGCCTTTTACTTAATCTACGTTTAATATTTAGTTAAGACTGAAGTTAATAATTACACTAGAACTTACAATTAATGATGGTTACAAAAAAGAAAAATTGTAACAATTGAACATTTGCAAGAATGTATGATGTCACTTTAGCTGTCTTTGTTCGTTATGTGTAAACCTGGCATAATGTTGGGGAATAAAACAAAGCATTTTTTTCTTTGTTCATTGTAACAAAAGTCAAAAACAAAATTTAATTCAAAACTTCTGAGATTAGCCATATATTGTTGACAATAAAATTAATTTTACAATGATCCAACAAAATGAATACATTTCAAAAACTTTTAAATCTGTGACATCTTTCTAAAATCTGTCCATATAAATACCCTGTCTGGTAAAGTGATAAATATCGTAGAAGTCTGTTTGTAAAATCGTACTCTCGGGTAAATTTTCCATTGAAATATGAATTTCAACTGCAAAATACCGCATTATGCTCAATTTCACTGTAACACGAATGTATCTATATTACTGGAAACGTATGGAGTGCATTACATGTAAAGTGCTCTTTGATATCTCGGAAGTTTGAAAACATTAAAAATTCAACAAAGTACAATATGAGATAATAAAGTGTTTTTATAAATTTTATTTAAATGAATGAATCTTTATGAAATGTATCATTATAACAGGTATTGTGCTTTAGAAATATTTTCATATTCATTAAAAGCACAATCAAAAGATAATTTAAAAACATTTAGAAGTGACTTTAAAAATATTTAACTGGATTTTTTTTTTTTATTTGAATTTAACGTGCTCCACCTTATTTAGGTGTTGCACTTTACAGATCAATTATGTACAATTCATGTTCTTAAGATTATAAAATACAGTTACAGATCATAAAACAGTGACAGATATAAACATGTATTATCATATCAATACAGTCATATTTTATTTATTACTTCAGTATCTAGAAGAAATGACAATATTTTTAGGGTATGTCGTCCAACATTCTTTTGAGTTGTGTTGGCAGTTGATGGTTATTCCGTCCCAACTGGTATTTTTTACAGTGGATTACGATGTGCTCTATACTTAATGCTTGGTTTATATACGGAACAAGAATAAGGAATAGGAAATAAGAATAGTACACAAGATGTTAAAACATGGCTGCGCCGTATATCGGTTTATGTAGGAATGAAATTTAACTTAAACATAAGAATAGTTGGTAACATTCAACATTTTATTCTTATTTCAAGAATAAGACACGATAAGCCTGCGCACAGCAATAAAAATGTCTGCCGTAATAAAGTTTGTTCAACAGATGTTTTTCAGTTGTGATCAGAGGGTTGTAAACAACAATAAAATGTTTTTATTATTTTTATTTATTCTTGTAAGTTTTAAGAACCTGTCAAGTGACAAACGTTAAACACAGGCTAACGCAAGTACGCAGGCGCAGCGACAAAATGTTATGTCCTATATAAACCGTTTAATATTTTTTATTCTTGTGTACTATTCTTATTTCCTATTCCTTATTCTTGTTCCGTATATAAACCAACCATAATACTGTACTACATTCTTCGCTGGTTGTTGAATCCGTTCTTTTAAATAGGAAGTCGTGCGTTACTCTGGTGTGGCCAATCTTCAGTCTTGTTAAAACTATTTGATCTCGTCGTATTTCAGTTACCTACTGGGTGCTGTTTAAAAATTGTGTCGTGGATTGTATGGAGCTTATTTTATATTATCGCAATCCATAGCATTATCATTTTTTCTCTTGCAGTGAATTTTATCTGGGCTTTGAGGTCACGTGCATGGATTGGTACTTTTGTTACAGCGTGGGTAGTATCCTCTTAGGAAGTTATGAAATAGTTATGAAGGAAGTCCTTATGAAAATAATTTCCACGTTTCTTTGGGAGAGGCGTAATGACGACGACGTGACGGTATGATGACATTATTACTCAGTAGCTTCTGTTGTGTTTTGCCACGTTACTCTATTATGAGCCACTTGTGTTACTTGGTACAACGGGTGTCTTATTAGATTTTTCATCTATTCAGTCCATATATTAGTTTTTTTCCCCCTTTGGACACCTTCCATTTACCTTGCCGTAAACATTCACTTTTCCATGGCAGTCGTTCGGCTAGCTAGGTGTAAATAATAAATCAACCTATTACGCCCATGCTTTGGTATGCCTACAAAGCCTTCCAAATCTGTTTGTCCCTTATCTGTTCTTGGCCAGTTATCTGTGCTTGACATTGGTCAGTTCGTCTCGCTATCTCCTTATTTGTTGCTTTTTCCTTCCAACCGTACCCATTCTATGACTTATCTTAACCACTTATTATCAGTGCCTTTTTTTTAGATGTCCTGCCCATTTCTATTTTAGCGATATTTCCGAGACATCTGTAACTTTTGTTCTCACGCTTATATTTGTGTGTCTGACATTCTTAGATGGATGTTGAATTGATTTAAAATAGTGATATGGGTAGGTCATACTTTGTAATGGGTAAAAATTAAAAAAAAAATAACTATTAGGTTGGTGGGGAAATAATTGCGGTCTTTGGTTTCTTATTTCTATTTCTATTTTTTTACAATTCAAGAGTCGTTTCATCGTGTTCATGTTAATCTTACTGTAAATTGTATTTTTTGGTCTGTATTTTTGTAACATCGGCAGGTTTTATGTATGTTACTTCAAATTGGGCTATTAAATTAAAACTCAGGCAATAAAACAAATATGAGCAATTTTTTGTAATTTTTGGAGTTCAAAACGGGTGGTAAAGCAGCAGAAACTGATTGTAAATGAAACAATGCTTTTGTATAAGTATAGTAAAAAACCAGTGGCGAAGGGAAACCTCCGCACGACTTGCCCGCCCATAAACAAAAAAAAATTAAAAAAAAATGTAAATTTAAAAAAAAAAAAATTAAATATTTAGATAAATCTTCAGAAATACATCAAATTATGTTCTATACAAATTTTTGTCCAAGGCTTGCTTTACTAGTTACGAATTAATTATTATGACCAAGGAAAAGTTACATATAAGTATGAAAAAATTGACTTTTTTCAATTTTTTCGAAATTTTTCGTTTTATCAAAAACGTCTCAAATAAAAGTTATTAGTTATTGCATTTATAGTAACTTTTGTTCAATAAATTTTTTCGAAATATTTTTCTGTTGCGAAATATTCGCAAAAATCTTAAAATCGACAGGAATAAACTCCCATTTCTAGTCAACCGATTTTCATAAAAAACAATAGGGTTCTTCCCATTTAATAGGAGAATTTTTAGTACTAGAACGAACTCTTTAAGTTAAATCGTTTTTGAGTTATCGTGTATACACACAGACACACAGACAGACAGACACACACACACACACACACACACATACGGACGGCACTTCGAAAATAGGTTTTTTGGATTCCCTGGACCATGAAACGTGGTCATCCGTCAAAATCTCGACATCGAAAATTTTCGCGATTACAATACTTGCCCCTTATATATTAAGGTCGGGCAAGTAATAACGGTGCAATAATGTTTCTAAAGATTTCGTACTTGGGACGAAGTCAATGAAGATGAAGAAGATCGTGGGCGTCCTTCTTTAGTTAAAAACTATCCTAGAGCTTACACAATGGTTAGACCTTACACATTCAACAGTTCTGGACCACTTCAAATATAATTTGAATGTCATAAACTTCAATTATTTTCCTACGAACCTAATAAATTTAATTAAGTATTATGAGATATTGCTGATTCTTTCCATATTTGCGCCATTTTTGCCATGGTACTTCTCTTTCGAGTTATTCTCTGATTAATTTCGACACTAA
The DNA here is from genome assembly GCA_963971575.1 of Liopterus haemorrhoidalis. Taxonomy (NCBI): domain Eukaryota; kingdom Metazoa; phylum Arthropoda; class Insecta; order Coleoptera; family Dytiscidae; genus Liopterus; species Liopterus haemorrhoidalis. The sequence continues at coordinate 45,315,514 of OZ020615.1, read as the reverse complement.
ACAGATCGAAATAGAAACATTATGTGAGTAAGACTACAAGACAATCCTACTAATAGTGCCCAAAAAGATAGAGATAATTATTCTTATTTGTTTTCACTAAGAACTATATAAAAACTTTCAATTATGGTAAAAATGTCTATGAGCAATTTTGTAAGGATTTGTGTGTGACAGATAAACAGTAAGTTAATGTCCTAACTCTTAACGATTTGTGGCTTAGAGCTTTCATGCGAACGATAGCAGGTGGCGAATGGAACAAGCACCGAAGAAGAGTTGTATACCACAGCTTTTGACACTCGTTGCCCTATCGATCGCGTGAATTTCCTCGTGTAATCTTACCTGAGAATACCTACATTTCATAGGCGTGCATCGGAGCTTTTATGATTTATGACATGTTTTAGGGGATGTGTCATGCTCAAGAAAATGTTTGAGGGATGTTTTTCTACAGATAACATTAAACGACAACTTTCAAAATACGTTAAATTTTCTTACTACTGACACATATTTGCATTATTTAGCTTACATCCAGAATTACAAGCTAAAAATAAACATAAGCTTAAACCTTCATATTTTGAAGTGATGAGAGTCCTGCACTGTTTATGCAAGGAAATCATTGCTTGTGCAGTGCCAAAAAGTAAAGTATATAAAAAAAAATATTAAGAAACTGAGACACCGCACAGTCTATAATCAGAGAGTGGGTCTCGGGTCCCGAGAAGCTGAATTTCCGTCCGCCCCTTCACCCCGGAAGACGATAATTTCTGGCTGGTAAAAAAAAAAAAACTGTGTGTAGTAAGAAATTGTTCTCCATTTTTCCTTTAATATAATATATATGACGAGAAAACGAGGGTTGCCTTTTGAAGTCTGTTCAAGCAAATTTTAAGTTGTGCCCTAAGTAGATTTTTTTTACAGAGAAAGAGTATACTAAAAAAAGGGTCCTCACTTCAAAAATACCAGTGATGAGCAAAAAAAAAAGTCCTCGCTTCCAATATAGAAGTGATGAGCAAAAAAAAGGTCCTCATTCTCTACAAAAAACAAGTAACAAGCAAAAAAGAGTATATTCAGGTTTTTTTTTTTATAAAAAGTAAGAGTATAGAGGATATTACTTAAAAAGAGTACGTCTGGTCACCCTAGTCCTAATACATGAGAATTTCTATTCAAGTTAACAATGAAATGACGTCACAGTTGAAAAATTAGCTTTGTGCCAGTTTACTAATGTCATAAAAGTTAGGTTATATCCAACCATTTCTAAAAAGAGATTGGAAAACTAAAATTTCTGGTGAGTAAAGGGGCTAATATGAATTGTAATATAGTTATGAGGCGGTGAGGCGATAATGTCTTTGATTTCTTGTGCAAATTTCGCTTCCAGGTGTCCGATTACGTAACCTTACATCGTTTCATCTCGCGATATCCCGTTAATAACGAACTGTCCTTCTAGTTGCGCGAACCAGAGCGCGGGGTCAGTAGACCAAAAAGGAGGCACACGGATAGCTACGCAGCTTACACTGCTTTGTTCCTCGTTTACGGACATAATTAGTGACTGAAAGTTTCTAAAAAAAATTACGTGTACAAAATATATGATTAAGAAAATCACGCACTAACACTGTGAAAGCACTATCACTTCACTTTAATGTTACACTTGAAGTTTTAAAATCACGCCGGGCTGTCACCAGATTTAGTATCTACCAGATGTGGTATTTACCAGGTTTGTCGTAACTCTGAGTGAAGATTAAAGTTAATAAATATATCTTTGATTATAATATTCTATATTAAAATGTCTGTCTGATACATTTAACACGTTTGTTCGAAGGTAATAAAACGATGATACTCTGCTGTTTTATTTATAGCAACCAGCAATTGTTACATGGCTTACTTGGATAAATAATTAAAATTATAATTATTTTGTTATCATGTATAATATTGTTTTTAATTATTTATGCAGTAAGTGTGCGTCGGCCGGTCATCATGGTGTAACGGTTAGAGTAGATGCCCCATCTGTCAGCAGTCAGCGCCCCGCTGACTGCTAGACCAGGGTAGCTCGGGTTCGAATCCCGGTGATGGCATGGATGTTAGTTTTTAAGGTTAAATTGTATCAAATAATAAATAAAATTGTCGAAGCTGGTTAATATGGCCGGAAGATTAACGGCCAAAAAAATTATAAAAAAAAGTGTGCGTCGAAAAAAATAAATATTCGAAATAATCGAATTTTTATTTGTTCTTATCAATGAAAGGAACGTAATTTTCTCGATCTCCTTAAGCATAACAAATAAGGGGTAAGACCATTATTTTTATTACAAACATATTTGATACAATTCAGAAAAAAACGTAAATTTAACATGAGTCGTCCGAAAGATATGCTAATATGTCAGTTACTTTACGTTTTAACATTGGTGATAACTAATCACCGTGGCGTAGTGGTTAGTGTAGCGATGCACTGATTTCTAGGTCATGGGGACCCGGGTTCCAAACCCGGTTATAGCATGGATATTTGTGTTGTCCAAAAATTGTGTGGGTTAAAAAATAAAAAAATGCGTCTACTGGATAATGGCCTCAGTAGCTAAGACCAAAAATAAAAAAGAAAAAAAACGAAAACATTGGTAATATTAAATTAACCAACGTGTGACCATGTGTGTGATGTCATTTCATATTTAACTTGAATGAACTTATTTCTAGCACTATAAGCTTTAAGATAAAAAGGGGTGAACTGGAAAGATTTCGCTTAACGGTGATGGTAACAGTGTCGATTAATAAACTACTGGATGATATTTAGTTATACATTTATTTTATATATTTAATAATTACAGATACTACATTTTTTAGCTGTAAGTTTTTTGCTTGAGTTTTGTTTGCTAAGCCCCTTCTTTTCTTCCCGTTCCAACGCCGTCTTCTAGAACGATTCCCCAACAGTATTTAGATTGTATTTATACCTGTTTCCTTTCATGTGCTGTTTAAAAACATTTTATATTTAATTTTCCAAGTGCCAAAAACATCTTATAAAATTATTTCATCTAAAAATTCAACAATATGTTTTTCTTATAAATTAATGTTTGAAAAACTAATGTTCCCTTATATTTAGGGTTGTTTCATACAAATAGATAAAATGTACATTTTAATAACAATAACAGTAAATTTTCATATTGTACGTAATATAATAGCGTTTATAAAAATTATGTGAGATTTTGCATATATATATATCAACAAATGACAGCTATTAAAGTTTAGGCAGATTCTGGTCAGTAGTAATTTATAGGCAGAGTTTGTTCTATTGAATGATAAGTAAAAAAGTTCAGTATCTACTTATTATTTACACATGCATTGATTCTTTGCGTAAACAGTATAGAATCCTCTTAAGGCTAGCTCTCGTAAGACTTCCACAGTTAACATTGAATTTCATCATTGCTCGAAAAGAGATCAATGATCAAAATAGGCATCTGGAATCTTTTTGTTCGCTTACGTCCGGTTGCATAAAAGTCTTAAAATTAGATTAAGTTAAAACTCGATGTAAAACACAAAATTGCCTAGCAACGCAATATGTTTTATTAAGTTTTTAATGAGTTTAGCTTACATCTAGTTTTAAGACTTTTATGCAACCGGACATTAGAGATTTGTTTTATTCGCCAGTTGTTGTTTTAATTATAAGACAATTCATTTTCATCATTAGCTTTCCTATACTTGCTCAATCATAGCTTTCTTTATCGCATGCTTCCAGTTTCTTCTGAATTTTGTTAATTTTCTTCAATGTCCATTCTTCTTTCAACACTATCCTTCCATCTGGGTTTTGGTCTAATATGGGTCTTTTAGATGTTGGTGAAATTTCTAGTGAGAATATCAACTTCTAACCTGATATAAGTGGTGCAGCTACCTAAGCCCATACAACCTTACACTGTTCACGATACTAAAATCCTGATACAAGTTGAACGAAAGTACAACAGAAAATATAATGTAAACCCAGTCGATTTTGTGTTACCTACACCAGAATCCATTGAGTATGTCAATAATAGGGGATACGCATAAAATTTATATTTCCTTAAAACTAAATTTTTTTGATATTTTAATGTTAGTTATGTCACCTAACACAACAAAAATCACATTTTAATTAATATTATAGCCAAATTTTTTAATTAAAATATTGTAAATTTGAAATAAGCCGACCACGCCGCGGGTTTGACGTCACAGATACAGACAAAACATAATGTTTACGTGTTTATATTGTATTGTTTGAGAGTTTTGTATTTGTTTTTAAACAATTTTTCACGCATTTATTATTAAAATAATTTATAAAATATATGTACTCACATTAAAATGGTCTTCACAAACATAAAGTTTACTTTTTTCTGAAATATCGGTTTTATTTCGCCTCATAGCTTTTCTGTTGTTTTTCATCAGGTAATGATATAAATTATTTTTTTGGATTTCTAATTGAACTATTTGTGCACATTGGTACTAACCAATATTTTCGACTATGTTTCGAAGTACTGGGGCCTGGATCTTCCATATTTTATATATTTTAATATAAAATTTAATTCGGTAAACATGTATAAATTGTTTTTATAGAATTAAACTTTATTTTAATTAAAATCACTCTAACTTTACATAACCTATAAAAGTTATACATCAAATAAGTTATGTACGCTGGGTAGACTAATAGTGTCATGTGTCAGTTAGAAGGGTATGACGTCACACGTCGTTTTCGCGCGCTACATACATTTATGATTTTTTTAAGCCTTCAAATTAAAAAAAAAAAAAAAAAAAAACTGTTTTTTATGTTTATATGCAACAAGAGGAATATAATAAAAAAATTTAAAAAAATCATGCCTATCCCCTATTGGCGTGTAATGTTTATGTAGTCATACGATAAATAAATAAATAAGTCTTTTAGTTCATGTTTCATTTAAATACGTTTGAATAATTTTCCCCAACCTTCACTTGATCATAAGTAATTATTTCTCAATACTTTTCTTGGAGTACCTATATGAAGTTTTCGTCCATTTTACTGAATTTCCATATTCGGACATATAAAACTGCTTGCTGGATGATTGTACACATTTATTTTTGTTTTCTGTGATATGTTTTTAGATCTTAACAATTTTTTTGTGCTATGGTACTAGGGTTTACCAATAATATACATTTTCTGATATCTTCAAATTCATTTTTTGTTAGGTTACGTTAGCCTCGAGATAAATGATATCAGTTATCACTTTAAATTTTTGTCCTACTATTTCCCATTCTGTTTCTGCCCTTGGTCTCCCCAAAACATTCATCATTTTAGTTGTACTGGTGTTTATTATCAGTCCCATTGCGACTGAATTTACTGCACCAATTAATGTCTATAATGTTGTACAACAATAAGTATGGACTTGAATAAAATTTAAATATGTTTTGTTACTGATTTCCAAGAGTGAATTTATTTGTTGTCATTTATTTCTATTCCAATTTTATTAGCTAACTTTGTTTACTTATTGTTCTTTTGTTTACAATCAAACAAATACAGAGTCCTTCGCCTGTTTAGCAAGTAGATCGTCAATGCGTCAATTAGAGCGTCTAAAATAATTGTTGAATCTCTTATTAGTAATGAATTGATAAAGTGTCAATGTCAATTAAAATTAAACTCGCTGAGGGAGACTAAATTTTAATGTACATATTAGATTGGCAAGAGGGAGACCAATCAATATTTCAAACTGGGTCAAAACTGTCAAAACTCCCATGTTAGATCTCTAAAAAAAGCAAATTTGCAGAGGTAAATAACGCTTCACGATATCATTTCATCGGAAACTGCATGGTTAAATTCTATTTCCTGATTTGTAAACAATTGTGGGTAGTAATTTTAAATCAGATTGGGAGATTTCGTAGAAGACATGTGTTTAATGGAATACTGTCAAACAAGTTACGGAAATAAATATAACAATGTCATTTTACATAAATAGTTTACATAAAATGTTACTCCTATTATTTATTTATTTTATTATTTATTACAGTATTATTTACTTTACATTAAATATGTATATATGAAAACTTGTTTAAAATACATATCAAATATATTCTAAAAATAAGAATCAGGCTGCATTCACAGTTTTAAATAAAAATAAAAAATAAAACTATATCAACATTATGGTCGATAGGGGTAAATCTTTATCATCAAAAACCTGCTATTTGCACGTAATTTGGTAAAATCATAGTGTAGAACAGAGTTCAAACATAGGCTACAAGGCAAAATTTCGAGAAGTCTAAAATCTCAGCTGTTATGTTTTTAGATCTTGCGAAAACCTTTGACACAGTCAATCACTCTAATTTACTTGAATAGCTTATTAGGTATATTTCTGGACTTTATAAAAAGCTACTTGTCTGCTAGAGAACAAATGGTCTGCGTCAACAAATGTTTCAGTAAGAGCAGTACTTGTTTTTGTGGTGTACCGCAAGGAACTGATTTGGACCCTTTACTATTTAATATTTATATAAATGACCTTCTGTCCTTAAATATTATCGGCACTATAATACAACTACTATTATTATTATTATTATTATTATTTTTAAACATTTTATTTATTTATTTTTTTATATGTAAACCTACTGTACTTTAATTATATAGTTTTATATTTTAACATCTTTATAGTACATATGTGTATATTGTAATGAAGAAGTGAAACCTTTGGTATACTAAATAAAGTATTATTATTATTATTATTATTACATACGCAGACGATACAGCCATTTTTTTGAAAGGCGAATCCTGGAAAGATATATTTTTGAATATGTCAAAAATTGTTGTCATGGTAAATACCTTGGTGAATGCGTTAAACTTATTGACACTGAACCTATCAAAAACTTTCATAGTTTCTTTTGCGTGCCGTAAAAATAAATTACCCCTCAACACTAATATGCAATTGCATAATGCAGATTGTGTGCTTAATAGCACAAATCATTGCCAGTGTAACTCTAATATATTAATCGCGCACTCCTTCAGATATTTAGATGTATATCTAGATAGTAACTTGAACTGGAGAGATCACATTGATTATTTGAATGGTAGATTGCGAAAATGTATTTTTTATTCAAAAGTCTTCGACATTGCCTCAATTTTGATAGCCTAAGAATGATTTACTTTGGTTTAATGCAGTCTATATTAAAATATGGTAGCCCACATCTGGGATACAGGGTGTGGGGCAAAAAAATTTTTGCACAATTTTGGCAAAAATCGCGTGAAAATAATTTATTTTGCAAAAATAAAATGTTGATCGTTAATCCACGTACTAAGGGCTTTAATTTGATACCCTACTTTGAATTTTTTTTTCGATGAACACATATTTGTTTATATTTTTTAGATGTTTTAGTATTTTCCCATGTGCGGGTCAAAAAGTTGTATAAGCATGCCAAATTTCAACTCTCTAGGTTTAGCCGTTTGGCTACAATTGTTATCGAACAGACAGACAGACAGACAAACGACAAATTGACGGTATAAGGGTTTTTCGGTCATACCTACAAAACCCTAAAAACCATACGATGTACGGGTACTCCAACTAGTCCACTATAAATTCGATATAAATATATTACAACAATTCAGTTTTTGGCAAAAATCGTAAGTTTTTTTTACAATAAATCACACACTTGGTTTAATCAACATTTGCGTAATTTTGTATGAATTTGTATCGCCGCCTATGATTCCGCCATAATATTTCGAATATACGTGTCAACGATGTCACCTTCATATCCTCTTTTATGTTCACAATTCTATGTCTGAAATGGCAGGAAAACACGTCATTTTCAGTGTATTGTACCTACATATCCATTCATTTAATACTTTGATGATGCTGGGTTGGGATGTTAACAATAATCCTCCTTTCAGAAAATTATACTCTTCAACCTTAATCATGTTAATGTAGCTATACTTATTTTGCTAACAATCTCTAATTGCAACATGCAACAATGCATGATTGTAATTTTTAATTTAATTAAAATTATATTTTAATAAATTAATTTTTTGAATGTCAGATGGAAATTTTATATTTCATTTTGCACGAAATAATTTTGTTTAGTTCTGTTATCGTTGACAGAAATCAAATGAAGGATGAGTTATTGTTATTTCCTTTTCAAAATGTGCATTTTGAATAACATCAGAAGATAAATGTAATTTGGAAATAGTTGGACAAGCGCAAATGAAATTCTGATTTGTGAAACAAGATTTGAAGAATCTTTTTACTAATGTGTTTATTTTTTTGCTATTACTTTCTTGTAGTTACATAAGAATTTTTAACTAGTATAGTGTACCAATTGTTTAAGATACCCTACATCTCCTAAACTATTTAATGCTGCATTGGAGAGCGTTTTTAAAAGATTAAACTGGACAGATCGAGGCTTAAACACTAATGGAGAACATCTAAGTCACTTACGTTTCGCCGACGATATAATTTTAATTATTGACGACTTACGAGAAATGGACCAAATGATGGAAGAATTAAATAGTGATGCCGAGGAGATATGACTCCAAATCAATATAAACATAAATAAGACCAGAGTAATGACAAATTTAGTGCTGAGTGCTATTTTGTCAGTCTCGGGTAGACCCTTTGTTTAAGTGCTTTACTACAAATAGCTGGGACACGGAATAACAATCGGCCGAGACAATCATACCATAGAGATTAATAGAAGCATTCGTTTGGGATGGGCAGCTTTTGGAAATCTGACGCATATTTTAAAAGGTGATTTCCCCATCTGCCTCAAGCGAAAAGTATTTGATCAACGTGTCGTACTAGTCTTTACCTATGATGCTAACGCGAAAATCTGCGTAATATTTACGAGTTGCCCAAAGATCCATGGATTGGCGTTACACTTTTGGATCGAAAAACTAATTTTTGAATCAGACAGCAAACAAAAGTTTACTATAAAATTGGAAGAATTTTACGTCCGAATTGGCAGTGGGCAAGCCAAGTTGCTAGATCCAATGATGGTAGATGGACCAGGAAAGTACTGGAATGGTGACCTAGAGACAGCACTAGAAACCGAGACAGATTTCCTACTCGATAGATGGATCATATCAAGAGACTAAGCGGAAGATGCAAAAGGGAGGTTTATGTTCAGCAGTGGACGTCAGTGGCTGATAAATGATGAATGATGATGATGTTGATATTGTACCAGCACTCACTTATGCTGCAGAAGTATGGTAACGCATCAAAAAATGTTAAAACTCAGCCATGTATGCCATGAACTATATATAAATGGTTTTAGTCACTCCTTTAAGGAACAGAGATCGTTAGAGGGCCGTAACGAACGAATAAAGCGCTGGTGGCTAAGTGTCTAACTTGCGCTCTCTTTCAGGACCGTGCGGTGATATTTTGATCAGTGCAGCAAATTCTAATTCCAAAACATTCGACGAACAAAATGAAAAGGAAATGCAAAATATCGACAAGCAAAAAAAGTCATTCGAATGAAATGCGTCCTAAGCACAATTGCGCCTAGGCAAGCGCCATTTTCGCCACGCCCTTGGTCTACCTCTAGCATTCCAATCTAGCATTCTTTTTGCAACTTTACAGAAACTCCTTAACATGTGCTCAATCCATCTACAATTAGGTTGACCACGCATAAAAAATTATTTAGATCGTCTCTTTTCCAAGTTTGGTTATGCTGTACGCAGCATTTTTGCCCTCGGTAATGCATCTTGTGTAGGTCTTTATCAAAATTTTACATTACTAATAATGTTTGACTAGAAGATAATTGAGAAACTGGTACCAACACGTTTATTCTCGATGGGAATGGTAGATTTTCGCAACATACAACAATACAGACAAAACGTTGGTCATGTGTTTTGTGGATAAGGATGCCCAGTTTTGTAGAAAGTATTTCCAAATGTTAGCGAAGTTGCCAACAGCATGATTGCACATTAGAACATCATTCGCAGTCTCACTATCTTTGATGATTAAACTACCAAGATTACAAATCTATGTATAAGTCTCAGAAATAAAAACAAATACATGGATATGCAATAAGAATATATCATCGATGTTGCTCAATGTATTTCTTAATTAAAATGGGCTTAAGCTGGTCACGTTATTAGGAGATGGACAAAAAGGACTATTGTGTGGAGCCATAGAAGTAGTAAATGTGACCTCAGACGACCTATTCTGAGACGGAGAGACGTAAAAGCTACAGAAAAGCATTGAAGCATAGTACCTAACAACAGCCACCAGTGGAATCACATACGAGAGGAGTATGTCTAGTATTGAACCAAAAGATGTTGATGATGATAATAATACATATTATCAGAGTTTATATTTTAGTTGGCCAAACGTTAAAGTAAATAATAACTAGAGGTATGACTAAAATCAATACTGCACGTATCCTGAATCTCTTTGAACTTTGTACATTTTTACGGACTGGTTCATACAGGCATTTTGTTTTTTTATATAAAGGACTCTATTCTATGCAGGGCAATTGTACTGTGTTTCCAATCAAGCTAAAGTTGGATTAAAAATGTCAAAAGTTTTTCATTTTTTAAGAACAGTAAAATATCAAACTCTACTTCCTTTCACGAGAATTTATCAGATTGAAAAACTTCTGTAATATATCTTTTCATGTAAAAAGTTTTGTAAATGTATAAAATTTTTAAATAATCTTGATTAAAAGTCTTTGATAATGAATTTATTATTTGTTTATGAAGAAAGTGTATTCAAAGAAAAGTCAATGTTCAAAGTTTCGTACGCTGCAAAAAAAGTGGATAACATATTACGTTTTATTTTATATTTACTTCAAACAAATACTAGGTTGACTTTACATACTAGGCTTTATTCACACTTGATATAAGTATCTCGACAGTTAACTCATTGTTAGGAATTAATCAACCCTTCTACAGCCGACGCTTCTCATGCCTACAGTATTTCCCAAAATTATACACCTGGCCTTATTTAAGTTTGCCTAATTCTGAGCAGATTGGTACTGCAGAATGATGACCAGTGCACTTATTTTACACAACAGTATGGACCGAGTTTTCTAGCAACTTACGTTTTCTTACAGCTGTAAGTTTTTGAAAATTATAATTCTTTCCTGTCATTATATGTCCCATAAACTAGCTTCTTGGTGTGATGTAGTTGTCGTTTATCCATTCTTTGTAGGACCTTATTTTTGACGCAATTTGTCCATGATATCTGAATAAATGTCCTTGGTAAATCCACATTTCGAAATCTGCCAAATTCAAGGTTCATATTCCACGCCACAGACAAATAGAAAATATATATCATCTTATTATTGGCATGGACATTAGTATTGAGAAGTGACATTACCGGTGGCGGCGCTGTGCTCCAAGGCAATATGGCTGCCGTGTTTAGTACTCATCTGTCAATATGCTAATAGCGGACAGGTTAATTTAAGCACAGTAAATTTTTATTTTATGAAAATGCAATAATTTTTATGCGCTACACATGTATCGAGGTGTGTAACAGAAGGTGGGTATCAAATTACAGTATTTAAAGTTTAATTTCAGTAGATTTATTGAAGTGTAATTTGTAACTGTGCAGGTGTTAAATGCCAGGAACGTAATTTTTTGTGGTACATCTGAGTGTCGGTCATCTGAATTTACAATATATGGATTTTGTTTGCAAACAAGTGCATTATTATTATTAAACAAACTGTGTGAATAGCGACCAGTTTTTCAATCCCATATGGTGTATGCGTTTGCGCGCCCCACTCACCATAAATTGGTAGCGTAAGGGGAAACTATCACTGTAGTACGATCGTCAGACTGTATACTGCTTTCGAATGCTGCAGGGATCGCTGACGTTTAAAGTGTATGTCTCTATTGCTTTACTTACACTTTTCCTCATTTTGTATATGTTTATTTATTTACTATTGTCATTATTATTATTATAATTTTCTTTTGTTTTTCTTATTTTTGTAAATTTGTATCATCTTTTTCTCTTGTATTATGTTATGTTTTGGCAAATGTATACATGTACTGTTTATTGTATATTTCTAGATATATATGTTATATGTACAAATATCAATGGCCTCGTGCCGTAAATTTAATAATATATAATAATAATTATGTTCATTGCTTCATGAAATAAAATTAGTTTTAGTTGGACAGGAGAAGGTAAAAGTTAAAAATGCAACTTGCAGGTGCAAGCATATTAGTGCAGTTTTGTTTTGGCGTACAAAATTTGGATGCGCGTTGGACTAATAGAAAAATAGTAGGGAGGCGCGTTTAGTATCATATTTCGTGTCTTTCTCTTTCGCTTTCTCTCTCTACGCAAACCTTCTCCCATCCACCACGGGTCGCTGGTTGAGGTATAAGTTGTTTTCGGTTAACGAAAAATTGTTTCATTTTTACAAACAATTTTTTTATGTGTAACAATTACTTTTAAATAGTAGTTATATGAGTAATATTTTTAATACCGGGCTTTAAAAATGTTATGTTCAATATTATATTGTTTTTAAAAGTGTAAAAATCATAGGAGGGAAATCTGAATTGAATAAAACCGACAATAAAATAAAACGTTTTTGTTTAACTGACAAAACAATATTATAAAAAATTATTGATTTATAAATAAATTGTAAAAAAATCACCTGGCATTTTCCGCCATAAAATGGAAGGTAATATTGGCGTTATTTTTCGTCCATATATTTATATTAAACAAATATAGCATCCTAAGTAGTTAATGTACAAAGTTCAGCTTTTAAACATTATTTACTGTGAGCTTATTTTCTTTGCTTTACTTAGTAATTATCTTAAAAGCGCTATTTCATCTTTCTTCCTCAATTTATGTTTGAAATGTTAATACTATTAATGAATGAATGACTGGAGACTTTTAATGAAAATTTCATTAGAAAATGAACACAAGAAAAATTTATAATAGTTAAGTTTATGGGAGTCGGACAGGTGTAGAAATAAATAAAAAAGTTTATTTAACTAAGCTTACGTTTCGATTTTAATCAAATCTTCCTCAGAGCTAAAAAGATTTAGAATCAGTTAGAAATTACATAATTAATATTGTTATATGAATACATTATCAAATTACAGCTGAATGGTGTCGGTACTAAGTTTACATGAATAATTATTAGTTATAGATAGATTACAGATGATAATACAGTTAAATATAAAAAAGTCAAATAATAAAAAATATATGAGTTACGCAAAATTTGATTTAAAATAAATAAATAAATAATTAAAATAAATAAGTACATAAATAAAATTTGTTATACCTAGTTAAGTCACATAATATGTGACTTTTACTCAAAAAACTACTAAAAAAACCTCAAAAATTTCTTAGTAAATAATTTATTTATTTTATTTATATAACAGAGTTGTAAACGGGATAAACCCATAAAATTACACAAATTACTGATTTAAATAAATTCCGTACAGAAATAATTAATTTACATTTAACATAACAAACATAACATAATAATGAATAGGATAAAATAATGAACATAATAAAAACGGCATGTCTAAACCACTGTTTCCCAACCTTTTTGTGTTAGCGAAACACTTTCAAGTTTAGTGAAACGTTTTCAGAATTAAAAATTATGTGATGCAAGAACTGCTCTCGCGACACGTTAGTTGAGAATCAATGGTCTAAAAAATGGAAATTTGGATTAAATATATATATATATATATTTTCACAAATAATTGTTTAGAAAGCTAATTTTAATAGTATTTTTAATAAAAACAGTGTTGTTGAAAAATAAGTCCACTTCTAAATTTAAGGATTTAAAATTTACTATCATTCTATTTAGTGGAGAGTTCGAAATAACGTTGGTTCTACTAAATGGCTGATATAAAAGGTGACTAGATCTTTATAATTTGGAAAGAATATTAAAATAAATTTTTTCTAATATTTGGGGAGAATCAATTTCGTTATTGAGAATTTTGGTTAGTGCTAATAAGTCAGTAAGTTTTCTTTTATCTAGATAAAAGAAAATATCCTTAATTTATTACAAGAATAAAGATATGATTGCTCAGGAGTATAAAATTTGAAATTTATGTAAGTAACAAATCTCTTTTGAATCCGCTCAATTCTTTTTTCATGTGTTATATATTGTGGATTCCATATACTGCTGCAATAAGATAATTTACTGAGAACTGAAGAGTTGTATAAAATAATAATACATTTGCAAATAGCCAAGATTGTGACCACATTTATAATGGGATAACACAAAAACAATTTGAAACTAGATTTAAAAAACACCTAAGAGCCAATAAAAACCGTAAACCCGATTCCTCAAACGTTGCAAAACATCTCATCACCAATAATCACAATTGCGAAGTAGAAGATTGTTCGATCATTCAAATAGACAACAATAAACAAAAACTTACCTTATTTGAACATTTTTAGCGCTGGCGGACGCAGGCTTGCTTAGTTTATTATAATTTAAATGGCCCTGCAGCGAGACGGATTTAGGAAAACGGACGTGGCGAGACAACAGCGGCGAGACGACAGCAACGAGAAGATAGAAGTGAGACGACAGTGGTGAGCTGTCTTAGTCCATACCGGAACAAACTGCGCATAAATTGAAATTTTCGATTTTAGTTTTATAACCATAAAATTTGCAAAACCCTTACTAGTGAGTCGTGGCACACCAAGGTGTAGCGACACATCAGTTGGAAAGTACTGAGTTAGCTAATCCTAAAGTCGACAATAAGTTATAGTTCACAATTAACCAATTGGTTAACTATCGGTTATATCAGTAAATGCGTTTGAGCAGATTAATATAAGCTAATAAAAACTTATTATTCGCTACAAGCATCCATAATCAGAGTCGTAGCAACGCCCTGGTATTTAAGCAAGTGCCAGGAGCGCGAAGCCTTAGGGGCGCCATCGTGCCTTTTTTTTTGTCATCACTTGTATTTTTGAAGTGTGGAGGTTTTTGTCATCACATGTATTTTAGAAGTAATGATTTTTTTTTACGTCATCGCTTGTGTTTTCACTTGGCTCTTAAAATAAAAATGGTGCCCTTCTTAAATAAAATGAAAAAAGATAAAAAGGGCGCTATTTTAGGTTAAATTAATTTACAAGTGTTTACTTTAAGTATTTCCCGAGGGCGCTATTTTAAGTATTTGCCAAGGGCGCCAAAAATATTGCTACGGCTCTGTCCATAATCAGAAAGTTTTACAAAAATATACACCATTATTTGAGACAGGGATAGTAATAATATCGTAGCTATATGTAAAAAATGTTTGTCCGTAAATAAAATTATTTTAGTGGATTTTATAAGTCGAGTTCACTAGTCAAGTGTAATAAAAATTAGTATCCAACTTAAAGATAAGCTTATAAACTTGCAAGTCATAAAAACTTATCGGGCATTTATTTAAATTCCCAAAGTTTTTTCCAGTTCAACGCAAAATAACACCATTAAAAATTTACCCACAATTCATCACATGTCAAAACTAAGATGGCGATGATAAAAACGTGACAAGTAAAAAATTTCTGCGAAACTGAGATTGAGATTTAAAAAATAAAATATACACACTTGGTTTTATAGGCGTTAAAGTGGTATTACAATTGGGGGAATGTTAAGATTGTGATAATAGGCATCAGTTGGCAAGACTGATGGTGGAAAGAAAAATGGAGATAAAAAGTGCAAGCTGTAAAATGGAAAGTGTGGAAATTAATTTATTTTATCTATATGCACTGCTGTAAAATTTTATCGTTAAAAATTGTTTTTTCTCGTTAAACTTTTATCAGTAAATTAAAAAGTACGTAGATGGTAAAATGAAATATTACGAGGAGTTTTGTAATATTTTACGTATTCTAAGTTACAATTTGCAATGGGGAGCGATTTTTCTTTTTTTTTTACTTAAAAGAATAAAAATCTACATCGTGTATTATTTAAAATTATGATCACTTAGAGACATGTGCTTTTTCGTAACCAGTTCTTTGTTTATTTATCAAATCTCAGTCATATTGTCACAAAGGTAATCCTAGATCTGGTTTGCGACATCAAGATATTGTGATGCTCAGCTGTTTGATTAAAAAGCTATTGCTGCATTTTCGTAATAAGAAAATATTTGTCATGAAGAAAAATTGGGACTAGGTCAATCTTCAGTACAAATACATGGACGTTGCACAGTATCGGGGCAGAGGAACCTAGCCAACTCCTCTACACGTACCAGCCCACACGGTGACCATCGACACACCTACGCCAGATGCTCGTACAGCTGGTGAGCCAAGAAAGCAGTACCATGTGAGTGGGAGAAGGTTTCTCCAGGCTCCTCGACTCCCTGATGGGTAGCCCCCGCCTTGAAAATTGGTCCAAGCCGATCCTGGCCAACACGGGGTGGACCAAGGACTTCCCCAACTCCATGGAGAGATTCCTTTGTAAATATGATATATATTTAATAAATTGTATTGTTGAAACCAGGAGTTGCCTTTTAATCAAACCACCCACGTGACAATATGAGACGAAAAATAGAATCATGGGGCGCAATAAACATTTATATATGTTAGCAAAAAATAGTTCAGTGGTGTTTATAAATATCAAAAAACTTGAACTAAGCTAAAAACTTAATTGAATTTTGTGTCTAACCTACGTGTCTAACAATATTAATAAAAATAAGAATGGTCGATTATCAAAACCGATTAATCGGCATAATTCCGATATGGCCGATTAACGATTATCCGTGCAACTCTAGACTTTAATTATTTTCTCTTAAACAATGAATATCACTAGTTACTAAACTTTATCTAATAGAGCATCGTGGTTATCTGTTGCCAAATGATATTTCTCCAATTATCATCGTTGGCGGTAAGCTTAGGCCTTCTGGTTCCAGGTTTCATGAGCAAATTTTCAATCTGAGGCAATCAGGAGTAATATGGTCCAGGCGCGCACTCGGGATTTTTTATTAGTAGGGGCGCTTAGAAGACAAAATTGTATTATAGGGATAGGGATCGGAAAATTGCTAAGCAACAAACGCTGATCAAAAGCATATTACCTTCCGAAATGCAGGTGATGACCGAAAAACAAGTCCTAACTTCCAAAATACAAGTGTTGGCATAAAAATTCATCACTTTTAAAATTGTAGTGTTGACCTAAAAAAAAGGTCCTCCCTTCCAAAATACGAATCTCGAATTCAAGTGTATTTCTTAAAAGCATTTAAAACACGTTCTTTTTAAGTCCTTGGGGGAGTCAAGCCCTTGAGTCCTCTTTTAGGTACGCGCCTGGTGGCCATACCGCGTATTACGTCATTTTATTAGCGTACACAAAAAGACACCTTAAGTTTATAGCCAATCGAGAACGGCTAAGCAGAACCTGTAACTTGTACAATTATATAAATAGATTCTTTGACCGTATTAAATGGATTGGTTGAGTATTTTTTTTTTTTTTTTTGGTATCGTTCTAATAAAACAAAGTTCTTTTCTTGTCAAATAGGCTTTGAAAATGATTCAGAGAGAATCGAAACTATTCAGCAAATAAAATATTTTTAACTATTGTACAATTATGTTTAAAACAAATTATTTAACACAGGCAGGAGTTGAACCCACAAATTTCTTCAATTATCCTTATTAAATGCATCTCGTCCGATTCTTATAAGAGACATACCAGTTAAATCTTTCACTTGATCTAGCCATAGGATGAACTTCCGCCAATTTGAGTTCTTTGGACTTGGTCATGGACTACCAATCTTTCGACTAAATCCTTGTGAACTTTTGAACCGGTGACTCATCGACGTCCACCGAATTTTTGTTCGTTTCTCTTCATATTTTCTTGGTCGTGTTGGTTTCAAACTCGTTCGTTGCTGTTTTCATTCGTTGAAGTTCATTGCTTTGATTTTACATTTGATAATCGTTTCTATATAATATTATTTGGGTTATTTTTCCATCGATGATCCATAACCGAATCATTCGCACATGTTACTACAACAATTCTTATCTTTATTTAAATTGTTTTGTAAAATGCACCATTAATTGCATTAAATTAAATTAAAACCTACACGTGTACCTAAATTTTGCGTGTTCAAAGATTTATTATTATAAATTAACATACGCTTTTATTGTATAATTAAAAAATTATCTACCACATATATGTAATGTAGTGGAAAATTTTCCATTATTATATTTTAAATACCATGTGATAAATTTACACGTATGGACACATTACTGTAATATAAATGCAAATTAGCATTTTACAATAAAAATTTTATAATAAAAAAAAATAATATTGTCGGTGAAATATCTCCTACTGTTTTATTTATATGTGATAATCGCATACATTACAATTTTAGCACGTTTGTAAAATATCACGCTAAATTCGCGAAAGTTTGAACAATGGAGGGAAAAAGGAAAAATAAGGGCCAAATGTGGTAATTTTTCTCATACCATTTTTTAAAAACGAACCTTAAATTATTATTATTATTATAATTATTATAATTAATAATATTAAATTAAAAATCAGCTGTGGCCACCACAGGACCGACCGCCATCATAAAGTACTTATATAAATTACATTCTAGCAGCAGAGTAGAAATAACGACCTAATATTTTCTAACACAGATATTATTTATCATGACCATGGAATATTATAAATATGAAAAAATTGAGACTTGGAAAAAATTTCGAAAAATTTTACAGAAATTATTCGAAATTTTTCGTTTTATCAAAAAACGTCTCAAATAAAAGTTATTAATTATTGCTTTTATAGCAACTTTCGTTAAATAAATTTTTTCGAGATATTTTTCTGTTGTTATATATTCGCAAAAATCTTAAAATCGACACGAGTAATTAAAAACGAGTAACTAAAAACTTCCATTTTTAGTCAACCGATTTTTACCAAAAGTTGATCAACTCGTGCCATTGATGACAGAAGCTTAAATATGAAGTTTCATAAAAATCCTTTCAGCCGAATTTGCTCTGCACGTGTACACTGACAGACGGACAGACGGACAGACAGACGGACAGACGGACAGACAGACGGACAGACAGATGGACGGACAGACAGACCGACAGACATGCTAAAAATAGTCAAAACGTTATGTAGGGACCTCAATTCGTGGAGATCCATCGAAATCTCGAAACGTCAAAATAGGTATGATCACAATACCTCCCTTATATATGTTGGCGGTCGGTAAAAGGAATCGAATTGGTGAAAATACACTCAATTCAATGTGTATTCTCCGTAATAGTTTACAAAAAGAAAATAACACTTGTGTAAAGTATCCCATTGCAGATCAACACATACATAAAATTACATAAGAAGAGTATGCATTCCTTTAAAAATTAATGTGCATTTGTTGTTCTTTAATTAGGTAAATAATTCATGTAATAATATATGTAATTATATGAGTTGCTGTGGCTTAGTAGTAAGACGGTTGCTTACGGAGCACAGGGACGCTGGTTCGATACCAGCGTTTATCTTCCGATATTGTGCAGACAGCGCTGGGGTCGACTCAGCCTCAAGTATTTAATACTTATAAATGTGTACCTATTCATTCATGGATAATAGGACTGGTCTAAATGTCACACTGACTACGTGGTTTTCATATCTATGACTGGCAGTCTAGAAACGGAGAACTTGCTCCTTATACACCTAGGCGTTAGGAACCTATTATTATTTTTAACCTGTAGTGCAGGAAAAAGGTGATGAGAAGGTTGGCAACACTGCCACGAATAGACTCGGAGTACTGCAGTTGCTATATAGTTTCGTCTGCATATGTTGAAAATTGTTGACTGACTTACGTAATTACTCAATGTTCTCAGCTTTATTCAAATCAATGAAGCTCAAAATAGCTAAACATTAATATTCATGTCTTTCTTTAAAACAAACATTGAAATTAAAATAAATCTTCCGTATTAACGATCAGGATTTCAAAATTTAATTACATCATTTCTATATAAATTTTCTGTAAATAATAAAATAAAACATTATGCCAGTTGCTGAGCAGTGTGACATTTATTATTCTGTACCTTTGTTTTCTTTAACGCCGGCAGCTCCTGATTAAGAAAAGATATTAAAATGTTTTACACGGAAACCATTTCGTACGGGCAGCGGAAAATTACAAAACATAATACTACGCCCATTTCATGTTACTTCCCATTTTTCATCAGTTCTTTTTTAATGTCAAAATGTTATTTTGTTGTTTTAATGACCTCATTAAATTAAGTCAAGCTTTTGTAAGAAAATATACCATTGCGAATATTTTTCACTTTCTCTTTTAAGAGTAATGAAAATTTTAAAATTAAAACTTTCTATTAAACCTAACAGAATAACTGAATATGGCAGAATAGATTACGTTTATAGCATCCAAGGCTTAAGCCTCATTTATAATAGATCTATAGCACAAGCAAAATATAGGAATCTTAGAATTATCTTAGTTCTGTTTATTCTAAACAGATTGTCAGAAAACAACGACACTCCTTTGTACTCATCTTTATGCCGCAATATTTTCAAAGAAATTATGTAAAACGATTAAAATGTTATAAGAATATAGACAAAATGCCACGGTCTGGCATGAAGGACTAATATTTAAACTAATCCAAATGACTTTTCCCTCCTACCTCATACGCCTTATCAATTTATATATAAACAATAATAGAATATAAAAACAATAGAAAATTTTTAGCTTCTGTAAACAATTGCACATCATCCATCAGAAAGATAGTGTCAGGCGTTCCCCAAGGTTCAATCCTCGGTCCCATTCTTATCTGCTTATATATAAATGATCTCCTACGCTCAAGAAATGTCCACTATTCCTTATATGCTGACGACACCGCTATTTTCGTACAGTCCTAGAGAATAGTTACTATTATATACAGGCTTCAGTAGGCTACAAAGAAAATTATGAAATATATGGAAAGATTGAAAATAAAAGCAAACGAATCCAAGACAGAAGCGATTCTTTCCTCTAAAAGAAGACCCAAACTAATGGACAATATCACCATACAAGGAAGTAACATAGAATGGTCTCCCACAATTAAGTATCTAGGAAGGAAACTTGACAAAAGACTGAATTTTACAGAACATTGTAAACATCGATTTCAGCTAGCGACTGCTTGTATGGGCGCATTATTTCCATTGCTTAACAGGAAACCAGGACTATCCCAAAAAAATTAAATTCTACTCTACAAAACAGTCATAAAGCCAACATTAATTTACGCATGTCCAGTATGGAGCAACACGTCCAATGCAAACTACCAAAGGATGCAAATAACACAGAATAAATGCCTCAGGTTTACAGGCAACTACCCCCGATGGACCAAGATAACAGAGATGCACGAAGAACTAAAAATAAACTATATAAAAGACAGTTTTTTAAATACAGAGAAAAGTTCTTCTCTAAGTGTTCAGTGACTGAGTACCCAATGATCAAAGACATAGGTAACTATGAAATCAGTGTGCTACCGTTTTGAAAATATAAACACAGACTAACGAAACATATTATTATGACATGTAAGAAAAAAATTGATGTGAAGTGTGAATTTTCACACATTTCAGGGTTTTGCAGGTATTTAGTAAGTGAATGATGATTATTTGGGATGCCAAAACAAATTTTATATTAAAATATTTTTTTTGTTAATTTTAATTCGAACGCCTAATACCATTATTTAGGTTTCTAAATATGTGCTGTATTTTTTTTTTTTATATATATATAGTAAGATTCATTAAGAATTTTAAAAATTGCGCCTATGGCTTCCATTGTTTGTAATAAGCGCCGCCCCTCTGATTTCGTGTATATTGAAACAGAATTAAATTATAATTTAAACAATTTCCTCTGGTTTTTAAATTTACGCTTTTAAAAATTTAATGCAACATTTGCCAAAATATATACTAGAATTTTGAAAAAATAATTTAAACAATATAATAATTCAAAAAAAAAAAACAAATAATAATATTGTCTCTTCTTGCAGGGTTCGATCCCTTTCGGATCGAGTTAGTTGGGTGAAAAGCCAGCGTCATAACCGCTAGACCAGCATACACCTTCTAGTGTAGCGTGTTACAAAGCTATAACTTGTGTACATTATTAGCCAAAAAAACACAAAAAATGCGTTTTTTTCCAAAAACATAATCTGATCAAAAATTCCTGTTGTACTCTTCCGGGTCACACCAATTTACATTACTTAGAATTTTTTTAGATTTTTAGTTTAAACCATCTGGGCAACAGGTTGTGGGACAAAAAAAAATTTGCACAATTTTGGCAAAAACAGCTTCAAAATAGTTTATTTTGCAAAAATAAAAATTTGATCTTTAATCCACGTACCAAGGGCTTTCATTTGATACCCTACTCAGAATTATAAAAAAATATTTTTTTTTTCGATGAGCACATATTTGTTTATATTTTTAGGGGGATATGTTTTTAGATGTTTTAGTATTTTTCCTATGTGCGGGTCAAAGAGTTGTATAAGCATGCCAAATTTCAACTCTCTAGGTTTAGTCGTTTGGCTTAAATTTTTACCGATTTACGGAACAGACAGACAGACAGACAGACAGACAGACGACAAAATGACGGTATAAGGTTTTTTTGGTCATACCTACAAAACCCTAAAAATGACACGTAACCATGTGATAGGCTTTTGCATATATTTTTCCCTGTCCACATTATTAAATGTTAGTTTAGCGTAATATAAGTAGGTAAGGGGACGATTGGCATCCAAATAGCGGTGGGACGATTGGCATCCGTTTTTAAGAAAATTTCTGAAAATCCTTATGGGATTTAACATGGGTGGGACGATTGGCATCCGCTAGTTTTTGGTGTGTGTTTTTTACGTAATTGTGTTCTAAAATCATAACATGGGTGGGACGATTGGCATCCGCGAGTTTTTGGGTAGGTTTTTTATGTAAAATTTTTTGCAAAAAGGCTTTCGTAGGTATAATTAACAAACCCTGGACACTCCTATGTCCTTTGACCAATCTGAACCAAATCTTGCAGTTTTATTCTTTAGGAACTTACGGATATATTAACGTAAGAAATGTTTAGGGTTTCGTAGATATAATTAAGAAACCCTGGACACTCCTATGTCCTTTGACCAATCTGAACCAAATCTTGCAGATTTATTCTTTAGGAACTTACGGATATATTAACGTAAGAAATGTTTAGGGTTTCGTAGATATAATTAAGAAACCATGGACACTCCTATGTCCTTTGACCTATCTGAACCAAATCTTGCAGTTTTATTCTTTGGTGTTGACCACCTCATGACCTTGAGTTTATGAATACTACCGATCCTTTATCCGAGATTTAATTTTATTACCACATCTGTGAACGTGCCAAGAAGGATAATAATATTTAATATTTTTATTTAACAAATATACTGTAGACTGATTAACAAATCCTCATCGTATTTTAATTTTTTAAAAAACATAATTAAAAAATAATTGAATTTAAATTTATTTTGTTTAAAATATAGCTAAATATTTTATATCTTTATATATTAGGTAATTATATATATTATTGAAACTGAGAACTTACCTTATATATGGTTCCAGAGCCTTGGAAATCTATTTCATATTATTTATTGAAATATTTAGAAAGGAATTATTCATTTTGCATTGTTTTGAGAAAAATTGAAAATACTGGAAGAATATATATAAAATGTTTAAAATGCTGTCATATTCTATTCAGACAGCTCTCTCAAAACCATGAAAAAGAACATGTAAGAAGTGAAAATCAAAAATCATTAAATTCAAATACTTTATATTAATTATTATTGAAAAATAGTGTTATTAACTTATACATAAACCTAATAATTATTGCAAAAACATAGTTTATACATAGGTAATTACATTTTATTAACAATTGTATACAGACAAAAAAATAAGACATATAATAAATTGTAAACATTTTATTATGATTCAACATCAGAAGAAGATGAAAATTCATCACACAAAAGATTTGATGAAATTGTTGGCAAAAAAACAAATTCATAAAAATACATTTTTCCATTATGATCTCCTGTTGGTTCAAAATTTATGCTAAATAAAAAATTATTACGTTTACTGCATTTTAATAGGTGTAAAATATGTACTAAATTGTAATGACAAGAACATGAATTTTTTGTGAAATAAAAGTATTTACTTGATTATGATTGTCTTTTTCACATAAAGTACAAAAAACATAAGCTTGATCATATATTTTGTAAATTATATCGAGAGAAAAATTTATGCACCTTGGAACATTAATTAAATCACTAATTGTCACAATAGAATTTAACACATTATCACCACTTTCTTCTTCTTCTTCCAAATCTAAATTTGGAGTACACATGTTTTTAATCTGATGTTTCTTCGAAGTCAAGTTTTCTTTTTCGAATGTTTCCTTTTCTTTTATCCGCAGTTTTCTTTTTAAATTTTAGTGATAAGTTGTTGCATCCTTCGTTTTTGTATAAAACAAAGGAAGATTTTTTTAATTCTTCAAATGCTTCAGTGCTAATATCAGTAAATCTTTTTGGCAAAAATACTTTGAATTCGTTGCTCACTGTTACTATTATAGCTTCGCCATATTCTGAATGTTCAAAATATTTTGCTTCAGTAATGTTATATTCTTCATTTAGATTTAATTCACTAAGTTTTTTATAATAGAGATCACCTACTTTATTCAATTCGTCCATGACTATAGAAGTATTAATTATATTAGTTGAATTGATCTTCGTGGAGGAAATTTAATATATACAGAATATTCTATAAAATTTATATTTATATACACGGAATGAAAGGAGAAGGGGCAGATAACAAATATTACAAAAAATAATATATTTTTTATTTTTAAGAAAACAATACTTATTATCAAATGTTATATCTGTTATTTGAAAAATAGTTTCAACATGTATCTCTTTGTTTTACCACAAAACTGTTATTGTGGTTACTTAAAATATAAAAAATACTGATGAAATGTTTAGGGTTTCGTAGATATAATTAAGAAACCCTGGACACTCCTATGTCCTTTGACCGATCTGAACCAAATCTTGCAGTTTTATTCTTTAGGAACTTACGGATATATTAACGTTAGAAATGTCTGAGGTTTTGTAGGTATAATTAAGAAACCCTGGACACTCCTATGTCCTTTGACCTATCTGAACCAAATCCTGCAGTTTTATTCTTTAGGAACTTACGGATATATTATCGTTAGAAATGTCTAGAGTTTCGTAGGTATAATTAAGAAACATTGGCATCCAAATATCGGTGGGACGATTGGCATCCGTTTTTAAGAAAATTTCTGAAAATCCTTATGGGATTTAACATGGGTTTTTTACGTAATTGTGTTCTAAAATCAGCATAAGTTTTTTACGTAATTGTGTCCTAGTATCCGCATAGGTTTTTTATGTAAAAATTTTTTCAAAAAGGCTTTCGATGTTTTCAAAAACAGGCGAGCGAACGGCGGCGGGGTCTGGGCCCGTATATAAACGGTTGTTACGGGAGATTTAATTTTATTACCACATCTGTGAACGTGCTGAGAAGATCTACAATATTTAATAGAGGTTTGTATTAAATTATGTTCTACCAAAACATGTATTTATTATTATTTTAAATTTTTTCTTTAACTGCAGAATTTTAAGAAAATGACAGAACCTCCATCAAAAAAAAAAATTAAATCCGCAGACGTGGACGCAGACAGCGTACCATCACCATCTTCACAACCAATGATGATTAGTCTAGAAGAAACTCTGAAGAAGTTAATAGCCAACAACTATGAAGAAAATCATTTATTGCTAGAATCGGTTTACAATTTGAATAAAACGAATTTTATAATAATTGGATTATCACCAGTTCAGAATTTCATTCCCATCGTGAAATTAACCGATTGTAAGTCGCAGAAGAAGGGAATAACGTTCAGCGAATTTTCTTGGAATCGTTTCATCGAACAACATGAACATTGCATACTGGATTATTTTTCTAACGATGTCGGTAATTATAATCGCAAAGGTTATATCGATTTTGATGAATACGGTATACATTTTGGAGGAAATGCAGGAAGCAAGATCGTCACTATAACTTGGATGAATTCTTATTCATACACGTTGACATCGAAAGAATCTGATGCTCTTTTTAAGTTAAAAGATATTTTCACATATCGATTAAAAATTTTAAACTCTCTTGAATTTTTCGATTACTACAATTACATTCTTGGAAATGTTTTAACAGACTTAAAAAAAATCGATGTAAAAAAATATACGATGAAACATTTTCATGAATCCTTAAAAAATAAATTGATTGTTGACACTCTTCATAACAATGGATTGTGGTCAAGTCCTGACATCATTAATGATTTCAGAAGATTAATATTTTATGAAATGGTTTACGTTCATAATGAAAACAAGATGTTTGAAGATTTTGAAAGTTTGTGGAATGGACCGGTGGAATGGTTTGTGCATGATAAAAATTTGTTTGAAATGTATGAAAGAAAGAGTGAATAATAAAATTATTATGAAGTGATATTTAATTTTCTTTTTTCACCTTTGTTTTTTTTCCTACAGGTTTGTGAGAAGGTAGGTATAATGAAAATATATACATATGTATTTAAAATCATATTTTATTTTTTAACAAAATATACATCGTTTACATATATTAATAAAATATTAACATTATGTTGGCTACAAACACCATACTTATTTTTATGATATACACATTTGTCATAAAATGTTGATGATATTTTTGGAGAATCGTTATCACATTCCAAATTGATAATTTCATGAGTATCGCCTAAAATTTGTTTTAAATATTTTTCTTTAATTTCACCTTTCACAAATATTATATTATTTTTACATAAATGAGATAACAGGATGCATTTTAACTGATTAAGCTGAATGTGTCCTTGGTTGTAGACTAGTCTGTGGTAATTGTATTCTAACCATTTTATCTGTTTCTTATCTCGGTCACTGAGTTGTTGATAGGGTACAATCGGTTTAAATAAATAATTATAAATTTCATCAATATTGTAACCTATTGATAATTCCTTCGGTATAAATTCATCATTGATCATAAAACCTTGTATATCTATTACACAGATGTTTTGCGTCATGTTCATAATTGAGAAGACAGTGTAAAACTGTATCAGTAGCATACAACTGATTACATTTTATACTAATTTTCGTACGTATCCTGTTGATGGTGTGTAGTTTATGATACAATCATAAAGAATGAGACAGAATACTTTAGTCTGTGGTTTAAAATTCGTAGTCGCTTCCATTTCCAATTTTAAGTCAATCGCTGATGCTTTTACGCTTTCATTTTGTTTAGACACATCAAATACAAATATAAAATGATCCTTGAATGATTCATAGTTTAAAATAGGTGTATTTTTTTTGTTATAGTAACTGTTCTGAAATACTGCATACATGTAGTAAGCAGCTAGATAATCACCGTTTGATAAATTTAAATTCAAGTTTTCATAGGGATATTGTTCTGAGTTTAGATACACCTTTATGTTACGTATGTTACATCCTGTAAATTTTGATGAATCAGTTACTGGTGCTTCCTGAAAAGCCACTATAACATATCTAGGTTTCTCTAGATCTCTAGATGTTTTCACAGTCCATATGTCCTTATTCGTGTTACGCAGAGCAGGAAGTTCGTGCAGTTCCCATCTTCTGAACGGAATTGAAATCGACATATCTGCTAACAGTCCATGTTTTTCTAATTCAATCTTTTTTTCCTCATTAGGATAAAGATGAGGCATGCGCCATTCTAGCTTATCAATTTTTAATTTTGCACCTGCAGGACTTTGAAATACATTTTCATCAGTTCTTGTTCTTATTAAAATAAGTTCCTGTTTAACATTAACAATGATTTTTTTATAATCTTCAGCAAAGCCTAAGAAATACTTAAGGGGAAGTAGGCAGTGAAATTTTTTGTGTTCATCGAAATATGTTTTGCATTGTCCAGTTGGGAACCATCCTGATATTTCTAAAACTTGTGATTGATTATCCGTATGCGATAAGTACCCCTTGATAGTTGTTGTGATCCCTGCATTTCTGCATTTATCAATCTCGATACCATTTAATTCATAGCGAATTTCCTCGAAGAGAAATGCAAAACAGTTTCTGATGAATTTTACAGAAGTTGTTTTGGGTGAACTGTCAGGAACTGTAACTCCACCGCTGATATATATATAACTTTCACTTGGTACTGTACACAAATCTTGATGCTGGATCAAAATTCTTATTTCATCGTTGTTATCAAAATTTCTAGATGTAGGTTGATAAGTATGTATTTCTTCTTTTAAGAAAGTGTCATCAAATGAAACATCGGAAAAAATACTTAGTTTATCCATATTTTTTTTCTTTCACTTTATAACCTAATTCTTTTAATTTCTGTTTAATTTCAGTTGTTACTGATTCGTTGTTTTTTCTCGTACTGCAATTCTGAACATTCGTTTTGTCTTTTATATTAAACTGTAAACCCATCTTAATACCTTGAAGGTGTTAATGAATATGATTATTATCCTATGTTGAATATTAGTTTTATTTAGAGCATTTCTTTAATTCCAGAATAACTACTATAGATTCTGCATTAAAATTCACTAAGTCTTTATCTTGGTCTAATATAGTGAGTGTAATGTTATCTATCATACATGTATTCACTTGTAGGTATCTGGGTTTAGAGGGTTCGATATCAATGGAAAAACCTGGGTCCACAGTTGGTGAAAACTGATACACACTGCGACCTAATCTTTTACCGAAATATGCACCAGTAGCTATGTTACAATCAATGTGTATACTTGTAACTTTCCTGATTTTTACAGGCAAATCAGATTCATGTTTCTCTTCAGCTTTTAATATCCTTTGTGAAAATCCCAAAAGTTCTCTCAGTGTACCTTTCTCGCTAGAAAAATCTATATCATGTTTACATTTAATTTCACATTTCAATGTGTTGTTGTTCGGTTTTAAAGAAATATCCTCACTACTTAATTTCGATTGCAAATATTTTTCAATATCTTTGATTTCGTAAACACCCACAGGAATTTTTATTTCCTTTTTTCCTTCCTTTGTTATGATGATAAATTTATTATTCTGATCTTCAATGTTCGGGATTGAATTATATGTATAGAAACCGATCAGACCAATACAGTAACTGAAATTTGTATCCAGTTCAATTGGTGGATAATATGTTTCAGACAGTATACTACTGTTACCTATTAAAGTGAACGTTAAAGACATGACTGGTAAAATGTTAGGATTACTTGCTATTTTGTAAGTAAAAATTTTAAACTTAAATGACCACAGTTATACTTATTAGATTTTTGATAATTATCATAATTGTATTTTATCGTACTACCTCGAAAGTATTTAACTAATTCCTGGGGTGGTTGCAAATTTCCATAACTATCGAAATAGTTTACGACATTACCCTTCTTGCTGTAAGCAGTCCAGTGAGTCCCTTGACCTTTATTACTATCTAAATTTATAATTCCCTTTTCAGTATATCGAGGATTTTGAGGTAGAGTATCACGCATATAGACACCCCTGAAGTTTAATATATTATTTCTGGCAAATTTTTCAATATCTAGATTTGTTAATGGTCTTCGAGGTAGTTTTTGTATCAGTTTTTTGATTTTCTCAAATATAAACCTAATCCTTTCTTGTAAGATTTTAAATATAATCCTTCGCCTTTTTTGGAATTCAATGCAATAGCTTCGATCGTTTTATTGTGCCGATGTGATTCTTGCAAATTTTTTCTGGCTGCGTCAGTTGATTTTATAGCTTTATGTATAGCTGCAGCACCACCTGCTAAACTACCGAGTGCGCTTAAACCTGCGAAAATTGGTATCAGTGGTAAGATACCACCCTGTTTTGGAATTGGAATCACACGAGGTTTTTTTATTTTCCTTTTATCACCTAAGTCTTTCACAATTGCTTTGGAAGCTGCTAAAGCTAAGTTTATGTTATTTTTAATATCAGTTTCTGATTTATTTGTTTTAAATGAATTAACTCTTTTTCTCGAACGATTAGATGTAGTTTTTCTGTTAGAAATACCACCACCATTTTTCTTCCTGTTTTTTCCTTTCTTTCTCTTGCACACACCCATTCCTAATTTTCTCTTTACTTTCATAGCATTCGTAACGGACCAAGCTGCAGCGCGTTCTCCAAACTTTGCATCTGATGTCTTAAAACGTCTCCATGCCTCGTTTTCTAATATTTTATCTGCTTCGTGACGACTCTTTAAATCTTTAGATTTTGAATATGCAATATCATGAATTTTGCAAGCAGAATCGAGTGGATTAATTCCAGTGTCACCTCGTGCTAACCGTTTTTCTAATTTCGTACCTGGACCACAAAACTGGTAACCGTTCAGATGCAATTCAACTGGTAGTGAATTAATTACCTTGTTGAGAATTTCACCTGCACCGTATGTTAACATGAACGTTTCGATTAAGAATGAATGTTATAAATGCATTTGCAACATATTTATAGGTTCAGTATAACAATGAAACTCATTAAACAAAGACAAAAATTGAACGTGATCAATTTAGATGACTATATAGGTGATTTTAAGTCATCAACAAAAAGACACAGCACCTTGTTACCAAATGATATTAGAGCACTTATATGTGGACCAAGTGGTTGTGGAAAATCTAATGTTATGTTAAGCTTATTATTTGATTTAAATGGCGTTAAGTTTAAAAATGTGTACATATATTCTAAGTCGCTGTATCAACATAAATACATTTTTTTAAAAAACGTTTTAGATGGAATAAAAGGAATTGAATATCATCCTTTTACTGATAATGATGATATTATAGATCCTATAAGCGTGAAAAATAATTCAGTTTTTATATTTGATGATGTTATTTGCGGAAAACAAGATAAAATTAGAGACTTCTTTTCTAGAGGAAGACATAGCCTTATTGACTGCTTCTATTTGTGTCAAACATACACTAAGGTCCCCAAACAGTTGATACGTGACAATGCTAATTTAATTATACTCTTTAAACAAGACGAACTAAATTTAAAACACGTCTATACAGATCACGTTAACAGTGATATGAGTTTTGAAAATTTTAAATCACTGTGTAATGACTGTTGGAAAAATAAATATGACTTTATTGTTATAGATAAAGAAAATGATGATGTAGGAAGGTATAGGAAAGGTTTTGATACATTTATAAAATATGATAGATATTAAATTTAAACTTAGTATGTCACTAACTGTTAAGAAGAAAGAATCGACGAAAAACAGTTAAGAGCAGTTAAAACCTGTTAGAAACCTCTTAAAACCTGTTAAGAACCTGTTTAAAACCTGTTAACAAGCTGTTACCTGTTGAAAAGCTGTTAAAAACCTGTTTAACCTGTCAATACCTGTTAATCTATCAGTTCTAACCTGTTTATATAGCTGTTTTAACCTGTTATTATCTGTTACTATAGCTGTATTAACCTGTTCATACCCGTTATAACCTGTTCATACCTGTTAATCTATCAGTTCTAACCTGTTTATACCTGTTAACATAGCTGTTTTAACCTGTTATTATCTGTTACTATAGCTGTATTAACCTGTTCATACCCGTTATAACCTGTTCATACCTGATAATCTATCTGTTCTAACCTGTTTATAACTGTTAACATAGCTGTTTTAACCTGTTATTATCTGTTACTATAGCTGTTAAAAACCTGTTAATACCTGTTCAAAACCTGTTAAAAAAGCCGTTAAACATATATAGACGTGGAAGATAATGGATTATAATAAATTGAAAATGAAGGAGAATATTATCAAAACAAGAAAGGCTATACGAAAAAAATTAATGATGATGAGAACTGGAGAAGTATTACAGAAAGAAAAACTAGAAAAATCTTACAAACCGTTAATTGAACCAATGAAACAATTAATCAAAACTGAAAATGAAATTAAAAACGTTCTTGTGAAAAATAAAATTAAAACAGAAGAATTGGAGAAAAGTGAAAAGGAAAGCATTGATAGTTCGGATGAATTTCCTTCAGAACCATTGCAAGAAATTGTTTATCACACACCTGCGAAAGATGATCATCGTCAAAAACAACAACGAGAACAAGATATAGATAAATATTTAGAACATTATGATGTGTTACCTAGACGATACTTACGTGAATTAATTGAAGATAAATCTGATAAATTTGATACAAAGACCGGTATTAATTATGATGTAAAAACAACAAAATGGACAATTGGAAGTTCTACAGTAAATTTGCAAGACAAAGACTTTATAATTAATGGAATTCATTACAAAGGCACTGACGGTTTATATGAACTTTTATTTATGAAAGATCCAAAAAATTATACTGTAAATGATGCTCAAAAATATCATGACATTCTTAAACGCAGCAACGCTTTATATAGAAATTATGATCCCACTAAACAAATTCAAGGTAACCGATCAGCAAAATATAAAAATATAATAAAAACTTTACCTAGGTCTGCAGAATCCCCTGATACTTGGTCAGGTGAAGGTTATGATATGATTGTTGAATCGAAACCATATCGTTACGTTTATTATAAAAATTATAAGAAATTAATAGATCGATTAGAAATATTGCATGCCTCCAAAAAAGCAGGTAACAATTCACATGATAACGAAATAAATGTAATCGAGGAAGAGTTTAGATCGGCTGATGCAATCGAATAAAACATACATCTTTATGAATGATTGTTTATTTCATCAATGTCTGTTGATAAGTTCGGACGTAAATTTAACCGTGGTGAAGTAGGGGCTCGTGGTCCAACAGGACCTGGTTTTAATATTCTTGATAACGGTGATTTTGATATCGATAATAAAAAATTAAAAAACGTTAAATCACCAACTGATAACACAGACGCATGCACAAAATCATATGTTGATGAATTATTAAAATCAACTGTAAGATTTGATTCTCAACGTGGTCTTTATGATTTAATTAATAAACGTTTGTCGAACGTTGCAGAACCTTTGGAAATAGATGATGCAACCTCAAAAAAATATGTAATTAATCTGATTGAAATTTATAAGAAAAATATTTTAAATCAAACACTTTCAAAAAAATACATCGAAGAACTAAAGAAGGATATATATGACGTTGAATTTAGATCTATTACCGGAGTTCCACAACCAACATATGATTTCGACGCCGTAAATAAATCTTATGTTGACAGGTTAAATATACAGTTACAAGAAAAAACTGATTTGATTATTAAAAATATTCCTTCATTGATCAATTCGGCTATTCATGCAAAAATACAATACATCGAAAATCATTTTGGTGATAGTTTTAATCAAAAATATAATTATCTTAATACTGAAATACATTCATTGAAGCAACAAATTCAACAAGCGATTAATGGTTATTTACCACACAGAGGAGTAATTGATATAAACAACGATGAGTGACATTAAAAAAAATATAGTTCAAGAATTA
This sequence comes from Liopterus haemorrhoidalis, assembly GCA_963971575.1. Taxonomy (NCBI): domain Eukaryota; kingdom Metazoa; phylum Arthropoda; class Insecta; order Coleoptera; family Dytiscidae; genus Liopterus; species Liopterus haemorrhoidalis. The sequence goes on along the minus strand of OZ020615.1, from coordinate 45,282,251 downwards.
CACAGATCCGCACGTAAGAACTTCAAGAGAAGATCATATATCATAAAAGCTTTTGATGATTCATGGCAAGCTGATTTAGCTGATTTCAGCAAATATTCTAAAGAGAATAAGGGCTATCATTTTTTGTTAGTAGTTATTGATAATTATTCGAAATATGTATGGACCGAACCGTTGAAAGATAAGTCTGGATCTAGTGTTACAAACGCTATGAGAACGATTCTAGAAAAGGATCGAAGAAAACCTATAAACTTACAGACTGACTTGGGAAAAGAATTCTATAATGGAAATTTTAAAAAACTTATGTCTGAATATAATATCAATCATTATAGCACTTTCAGTGTTAAAAAAGCTGCAATTGTTGAGAGAGTCATACGAACACTTAAAAGCAATATATATTTTAATTTTAGTTTACAAGGAAAATATGATTGGTATAACATAATTAATGACGTTACTTTAGCATATAATAACACTAAACATAACACAATTAAAATGCGACCTTGTGATGTAGATAAGAATACATCCTTATCACATATTTATTCTAAATTGAAAATATGTGGTAAGAGAAAATATCATGTAGGTGATATCGTTCGTATTAGTAAATATAAAAGTTTATTCGAAAAGGGGTTTACTCCTAATTGGACTACTGAACTATTTAAAATTTCTAAAATCAAGATAACAAATCCTACTACATATATGCTAAATGACATGTATGGTTCCCCGATTCAAGGTAGTTTTTATGAACAAGAAATATTGAAAACTAAGCATTCAGATGTTTACCTTGTAGAACGGATTTTAAAACGAAAAGGTTCAAAAGCATATGTTAAATGGTATGGTTTAGATAAATCCCATAACAGTTGGGTTAATAAAAATGATGTAGGAATATGATATATATAAAATCATGATTTAATGGAATAACAACACATTTATAATTTATTAGTCGTTCTAATAACACATAATAATGTTTTCTATTTTTTACTTGTGTATTTTATGTATGACATTTTGTTCTGCGCAAACGTATGACAATAATATATATTATGAGGATGTTGTTAATTATCTTCATAAATATGGATTTTTAGAAGTTGATGAAAATGAAATAACTGTTTTAAAGGAAAACGATACAAAGTTTCTAAATGCTTTGACATTATTTCAAGAATATTATAACATACCTGTGAATTATACAATCAATAATGAAACAAAAAATTTAATGAAAAAACTTCGGTGTGGTGTGAGAGATAACCCATCACCCTTTACAACTTCCCATTACAAATGGGAAAACAAAACTGTAATAACATGGCATTTTTATAGAGCTGATAATAAAATATTACAACTTGTTAACAGAGCATTTAACTTATGGTCGAGTCATACAAAATTAAATTTTTTACAAAATGCTATAACACCTAATATAATAATATCTTTTGGAAAATTACAACATTATTATTATCATGAAAGAAAACCTTGTGGATATAATTTTGATGGGAAAGGAGATACGCTCGCACATGCATTTTTCCCGAACCGATATCAAAACAGTGTAGAAATAATGAATATGTTAGTAAACATTAATATAGTTTTAATTGTCATTAAAATATTTATTAACGAACTCAAAATATGAATACTTTTATCAAAATTACATTATTAATAACAATGTCTTTAGAAATATATATACATACATAATAAATTGATTTAAAAAAAAAAATGTTGTTATTTACTTACGTTATAACTTCCTTTAATCTTAAACCACATCGGGTTTGTATTTAAACAGTTGTGTTCAGAGATTTAATTTTATTACCACAGCTGTGAATGTGCGGAGAAGATCTATAATATTTATTACTTTCATTTAACAAATATTTTTTATTAGAGGTAAGACTATATTATTTATTTCAACATATGTTGCATTAAATATTTTTTATTTTTATAGTTTTCAACAATGATTAATCAAAGAAAATAATAATAATAATTTTTAAACGTTTATATAAAATCATATTTTTAAAATGCAAGAAGAAACAGAAAGAATTTCATCTTTTAAAAATTGGCCTGAATGTTCACCTATTAATCCAAATAATTTAATTAAAGCAGGCTTTTGTTATATGCAATTTAAAGATCATGTTTTTTGCAATTTTTGTGCTGTACAAGTTAGCGAATGGAAACAAGATGATGATCCATGGTTAGCTCATTATATTGGTTGTCCTTTTGTGGCTTTTTGTGATTATAAGAATGGAGAAATTACAGAGAATATTTTTAAAAGAATATTACTCAGAAGCGGACGTCTGCAATACATTTGGAGTATGTTACCTGAAAATTACAAAACTTTGAAAGAATTTCTAATCAGACTGCCATGTTACGAACATTATAATAAACCATGTATGGAAGTTCATATAGATGGCCCTCCTCCATTGAAATTTCAATGTAATAGATGTAAATTAGAAAAGTAATATATTTTAAAATGTTTTTCTTTTTCACACTTTGTTTTTTATTAAAAGATACAAAGTGTAACAATCATATCATTTTATGTAACAACAATAACAAAAAAACAAAACGTTATTGATTAAATTAATATATTTTTATGATATGTGAAAAATATCAGTATTTTTTATATTTTAAGTAACCACAATAACAGTTTTGTGGTAAAACAAAGAGATACATGTTGAAACTATTTTTCAAATAACAGATATAACATTTGATAATAAGTATTGTTTTCTTAAAAATAAAAAATATATTATTTTTTGTAATATTTGTTATCTGCCCCTTCTCCTTTCATTCCGTGTATATAAATATAAATTTTATAGAATATTCTGTATATATTAAATTTCCTCCACGAAGATCAATTCAACTAATATAATTAATACTTCTATAGTCATGGACGAATTGAATAAAGTAGGTGATCTCTATTATAAAAAACTTAGTGAATTAAATCTAAATGAAGAATATAACATTACTGAAGCAAAATATTTTGAACATTCAGAATATGGCGAAGCTATAATAGTAACAGTGAGCAACGAATTCAAAGTATTTTTGCCAAAAAGATTTACTGATATTAGCACTGAAGCATTTGAAGAATTAAAAAAATCTTCCTTTGTTTTATACAAAAACGAAGGATGCAACAACTTATCACTAAAATTTAAAAAGAAAACTGCAGATAAAAGAAAAGGAAACATTCGAAAAAGAAAACTTGACTTCGAAGAAACATCAGATTAAAAACATGTGTACTCCAAATTTAGATTTGGAAGAAGAAGAAGAAAGTGGTGATAATGTGTTAAATTCCATTGTGACAATTAGTGATTTAATTAATGTTCCAAAGTGCATAAATTTTTCTCTCGATATAATTTACAAAATATATGATCAAGCTTATGTTTATTGTACTTTATGTGAAAAAGACAATCATAATCAAGTAAATACTTTTATTTCACAAAAAAATTCATGTTCTTGTCATTACAATTTAGTACATATTTTACACCTATTAAAATGCAGTAAATGTAATAATTTTTTATTTAGCATAAATTTTGAACAAACAGGAGATCATAATGAAAAAATGTATTTTTATGAATTGGTTTTTTTGCCAACAATTTCATCAAATCTTTTGTGTGATGAATTTTCATCTTCTTCTGATGTTGAATCATAATAAAATGTTTACAATTTATTATATGTCTTATTTTTTTTGTCTGTATACAATTGTTAATAAAATGTAATTACCTATGTATAAACTATGTTTTTGCAATAATTATTAGGTTTATGTATAAGTTAATAACACTATTTTTCAATAATAATTAATATAAAGTATTTGAATTTAATGATTTTTGATTTTCACTTCTTACATGTTCTTTTTCATGGTTTTGAGAGAGCTGTCTGAATAGAATATGACAGCATTTTAAACATTTTATATATATTCTTCCAGTATTTTCAATTTTTCTCAAAACAATGCAAAATGAATAATTCCTTTCTAAATATTTCAATAAATAATATGAAATAGATTTCCAAGGCTCTGGGACCATATATAAGGTAAGTTCTCAGTTTCAATAATATATATAATTACCTAATATATAAAGATATAAAATATTTAGCTATATTTTAAACAAAATAAATTTAAATTCAATTATTTTTTTAATTATGTTTTTAAAAAATTAAAATACGATGAGGATTTGTTAATCAGTCTACAGTATATTTGTTAAATAAAAATATTAAATATTATTATCCTTCTTGGCACGTTCACAGATGTGGTAATAAAATTAAATCTCGGATAAAGAATCGGTAGTATTCATAAACTCAAGGTCATGAGGTGGTCAACACCAAAGAATAAAACTGCAAGATTTGGTTCAGATAGGTCAAAGGACATAGGAGTGTCCATGGTTTCTTAATTATATCTACGAAACCCTAAACATTTCTTACGTTAATATATCCGTAAGTTCCTAAAGAATAAAACTGCAAGATTTGGTTCAGATAGGTCAAAGGACATAGGAGTGTCCATGGTTTCTTAATTATATCTACGAAACCCTAAACATTTCTTACGTTAATATATCCGTAAGTTCCTAAAGAATAAATCTGCAAGATTTGGTTCAGATTGGTCAAAGGACATAGGAGTGTCCAGGGTTTCTTAATTATATCTACGAAACCCTAAACATTTCTTACGTTAATATATCCGTAAGTTCTTAAAGAATAAAACTGCAAGATTTGGTTCAGATTGGTCAAAGGACATAGGAGTGTCCAGGGTTTGTTAATTATACCTACGAAAGCCTTTTTGAAAAAAATTTTACATAAAAAACCTACCCAAAAACTCGCGGATGCCAATCGTCCCACCCATGTTATTTTTAGAACACAATTACGTAAAAAACACACACCAAAAACTCGCGGATGCCAATCGTCCCACCCATGTTAAATCCCATAAGGATTTTCAGAAATTTTCTTAAAAACGGATGCCAATCGTCCCACCGCTATTTGGATGCCAATCGTCCCCTTACCTACTAATATATGGTAAATGTTTTATATAAGCAACAAATGAAGTTTAAGTTTAAGAAAAAATTTAATATTTTTGATACTTAAACATGAAGAATTGTTAACTAGTTATAAGCATAAGAATTAATAAATTTTATATAAAATAGACAAAATGCTGTACAAAATGAGGGATCATTGAGCCGCGCTGATCGAGTACCGCGCTGGAGAGAGTAATGCAAAGAAATGGCGCGCGGCTTTAACATCGGCGCTGACACTTCCACCGCAAGACCGGCAATGCCTATGGACGTTTGAAAGGCGGAATCGGCAGTCCACTGTTGGCAATATGTAAAAATTGATGTGAAGTGTGAATATTCACACATTTCAGGGTTTCGCAGGTATATAATAACTGAAGGCGGTATGCTGAGTGTGTAGGACAAATTTTACTTTGTAGTAATCACGGCAAAACGAACGATATTTTTAAAATAATTTATCGTCTGTTAATCATATAATAAGACTGGTTATTAAATTTACGCTCTTAAAAATTAAATACAACTTTTGTTAAAATATAACTAGAATTTTGATAAAATAATTTCTATATTATAAAAATGCAAAAAAAAAGTACAGAAAAAATAAAATTCACTCCGTACTCGAACTCGAAACCCTTCGTTTTCCAGCAGTGCTCTAACCCATTACGCCATCGCACGCCATGCATGTGATTGTCTTACATTAGTATAACTTTTGTACTTTGTGAACCAAAAACCACAAAAAATGCATTATTTTCCGAAAACATAATCTGATCAAAAATTCCTGTTGTACTATTTCGGTTCACACCAATATACTTTACTTAGAATTTTTTTAGATTTTTAGTTTAAACCATCTGGGCTACAGGGTGTGGGACAAATTTTGTTTTGCACAATTTTGGCAAAAATCGCATCAAAATAATTTATTTTGCAAAAATAAAAATTTGATCGTTAATCCACGTACTAAGGGCTTTCATTTGATACCCTACTCAGAATTATAAAAAAATATTTTTGTTTTCGATGAGCACATATTTGTTTATATTTTTAGGGGGGTATGTTTTTTAGATGTTTTAGTATTTTTCCTATGTGCGGGTCAAAGAGTTGTATAAGCATGCCAAATTTCAACTCTCTAGGTTTAGCCGTTTGGCTACAATTTTTACCGAACAGACAGACAGACAGACAGACAGACAGACAGACAGACAGACGACAAAATGACGATATAAGGGTTTTTTGGTCATACCTACAAAACCCTAAAAACGAATGGAATTTATCGAAATAAATTAAATTCACTGCCGACCATTGTTTCAGTACTACACACAAATGGCACTTTCCCAAAACGACACTGACGTATTCTACGTAGTAGATGTGTCCCCGACACTGCCTTACCCATTATATTTATTTATTTTTTTTCTCTCGCATTGATTTACAGTTCTGTATATTGTGTATTGTGGCTATACAGACGAAATCCTAAATATAGAACATGTAAAATATAAACGTTGTTCATTCACCACAGGGAAGTTAAATACAGCTTTATTCATAACCTGGTACAACTTCGCATGTAAAAGAGACACATATTAATCACAAAATTACATTATTTTTTTTTGCGTACTGTTAGTATTAATTTAAACTAGAAAATTAAAGTGCTACAACAAATAATAAAGCGTGAATAGAAATAACATGTTTGTATAAGGTCAACTCACACAGGTAATAAAAGTAAAATTAAATTTTAGATGTAAAATGAAAAATTAAAATGTAAACAAGATTTAGTAACGTTAATTTGAATATAATGCATATTTAACCATACAGACGCGAAAGTTCTTGTTTGTTTAAAACTTTCAAAATATTATGAATATCATTATTTTGGAGTTGAATAATATTTTGTTTTGCCTGCCTCAGTAGCGCAAAGGTTGCCCTGTTTCATGAAACCCTAGATCCTGGAAATGTCTCGCAGCATGGGTACTTATAGTACCGTAGATCTATAGTGAGTAGCCATCAGAGCACAGGGACATAGGTTCAAATACCGGGTACTTTTTTCATGAATTTTCACTTTCTGATACTGCACAGTTAGCACTCAAGTATTTCGTTTTTTCCCAACAGAGGACTCAATTGAATTTGTCACGGCCAACTTCTCACTTAAACCGCGCTGTGATATATATATATATTTGACAGCTGATATAGCAAGGCTTGTTTGTGAAAAATTTTATTTGATTCTGTGCAAAAGTTTTTGTTTGGTGCCCTATCAAATATGGAGAGTCGAAATCAGCATTATCGGTATATTTTACTTTTTTACTATAGAAAAGGTAAAAATGCTGTTCAAGAAATAAAAAAAAACTATTCAATGTGTATGTATTGAAGATGTATTGACAGAACGCCAGTGCCAAAACTGGTTCGCAAAATTTCGTTCTGGCAGTTTTGATGTTGAAGATGCACCACGTTGTGGAAGGCCAGTTGAAGCTGATGAAGACAAAATAAAAGCATTGATTGGTGCAAACCACCGAATAACAACTCATGAGATCGCTGAGAGGTTAAATTTATCGAACTCAACTGTTTAGTTTAGTTTCAGAACTCGACATATGGGTTCCACACGTTTTTACAGAGGTAAATTTGCTCTGTCGCATTGAAGTCTGTGATTTGTTTCTGAAACGTCAAGAAAATAATCCATTTTGAAGCGAATCATCACTGGGGACGAGAAATGGGTTGTCTAGAACAACGTTAAACGCAAGAGATCATGGAGTAAAAAAGATGAACCGGCTCAAAGCACTTCAAAAGCCAATATTCATATAAAAAAAGGTGATGCTGTCTGTTTGGTGGGATTTCAAGGGAATAGTTTTATTTAAGCTTCTACCAGACAATACCACGATCAATTCTGAAGTGCACTGTAATCAATTGGAGAAATTGTATGGTTCACTTAAACAGAAAAGGCCAGAATTGAGCAATAAAAAAGGTATAGTGTTCCACCAAAATAATGCGAGACCTCATACAAGTTTGGTTACTCGCCAAAAACTTTTACAGCTTTGATGGAATGTACTACCAAACCCACCATATTCTCCAGATCTGGCAACTTCAGATTATTACCTGTTCCGGTCGCTAGAAAAATTTTTAGGCGGCAAAATCTTTACTTCAGGGGAGGACGTCAAAAATGGGTTAGATCAGTTTTTTGCCAGCAAAGATCAGAAGTTTTATGAGCGTTAAACCATGCTACTACCAGAAAGATACCTAAAGGTATTTGACCAAAATGGTGAATATATAATTAAATAAAATATTTATACACTATAAGAAAATCGTCTTTCATTTTAACCAACAAAAAACGAAATGACTTTCCGAACAACCCTATAATTATTCGCTGATGAAGCTTCTAGGTTTGAGCACATTGCCCGAGTGTAATACTTCTTTTCTCGTTCGCGGATTATATAACTGGTTCTGACAAGATGTTTGTTCTTCATGGTAACCTTCGAATAATTCCGTAATCTATTCGTAGTAAGTAAAATATGTTTGTATATTAAACAAGAAGTCCTAGTCTGTCACATGCGCGCTGTTAATTTCCTTGTATTTGGTTAAATAACTGACTGCACTCACTTAAATTTACTACACCGTGTTTACTATTTTATCGGTCAGATACATTTACCCTCCAGTAACAAAACTAACTAAGACAGGGGTGTCCAACCTTTTAACTTCCCTGGACCACATAATAAGAATGCGAGTTGTTTTGGGCCACACATAAAATATATTAGTATTAACTAATTATATAGTTTGAGAATGATTTTATAATTCTCTCTAAAGAACGCATTAAATTAAAAAATATATCACTTATAAATTAATAGCAAGTTGAAATTGTATTTATAGTGTTATTAATGGTACTTGTAATCACTCTCTTATAAAGTTTGTAAGTTTACGATTTTTCTTGGGGCCATATTCATAGCCGTCATAAGCCGCGGGGACAAGCCTGATCTAAGAGCTCTCAAGCCAGACTTGTTCAGTAAAATTATTCTTGAACTTGGCCCTTAATTGTTGGTACCTTTTATAAACTTCATCTGCGAACAAATATCATCATCATAATCATCAAAGTTTTTCCAGCTGTTCATTTGGATATCAGGATCGCCAGTTCTTTATCTTTTCACAAATATTTTACACGTGCACCTTTCATTGGCCTTTATTTATTTATTATTATTATTATTTACTTTTTCATGTTAATATATTTCATATTTCTAATTCAATATAATTTTTTACTATAAACTTTAATTGCGTCTTTCCATTTTAATTTATTTTTGCGCGCAGATTTTATGTCGCTCAAGAAAATCCATTTTCACTATGCTCTTCCCCTATTCCTCTTCCTCACCCCTCTGATCTTATAATTTAGGCCTTGTCTGGTTATATTTGAAAGTGGTTTTCTCAGGGTGTGCCCAATCCAACTATAGGCTCATGCTCCGTTTCTTCCCAAAGTTCCTAGCCAAAGGGTAGCACCACAATACTTCATTCGTTCTGCTGAAAAGAGACTCATACAGACCACGTGGCTTTCATTTATATAAATAGTTGAAGAGGTTTACAAATATTTATTTTTTTTTAACATAGAACTCGAAATAAAACCCTCGGTAATGTTTCAAAATATTTTAATTTATGAATACGTATTTCGACTTATGAAGCCATCATCAGAACACGAAGAGTTTACAAAACTGCACAAATATATGCTATCATCAATAGAGCAATTAGGGAAAAGGCGTTTAGGAAAACCCGAAGGGTTAAAATGGGGCTAGAAGCGGAGAATCACTAAGATCTAATTGTTCATTCATTAAATCCATGTTCCTGGAACTGTCTTTCTTAATCTCTAACCCTTCTAAAGCATCCAATTTTAATCCTTTGGGTTGTACAATATTTTGATATTACTAAAACTAAACGAATGATTATTATTGATCATATGTTTAGCGACATTAGATTTATTACTATTATTGAGCTCACAGGCTCTGATGTGTTCTGATATTCTAATGTTAAAATTGCGTTCAGTCCTAACTATATAAATAAAGTTACAGTTATTACAATTAATTTAATATACTCCACTATAGTCCAACCTTTATGATCGATTTTATTATTAACTAACATATTTCTTAAAGTTAATTTTTTAACAAATATCTCGTGACAGTGTGGTCTTTATGGTATTCATAGAAAGAGCACAACGATAGACAGTAACAGATACATAGAACGATTAAAGAAACAGGTGTGAGTTTACATTCTAACACTTGTATATTATGTCTAGAAGTTAGGTCTATAAACTTAAATACCATCACAGTCGTACATCAAAACTATAGAAACGCAACTGCTTGCTTTAGTATGTGAGAAATACATTTGAAGATCATTTTATCTACTTATTCATTGGCCTGAGCTCCACTTCCAATTTCATCCTGTTTCAAATAGTATTGTAAACGACGCGTCACTTGCTATGTAATAATAGAGCTACATTCTCCCGCCAAATAGAATAGTATAAAATGTCAATATGTGTTTATGTACTTGACTATAGATGTGTGTCTACTAAAGAATGCAATTCGTCAACGCTTGGAATCACCAAACTAATTTCAGGCGGAGGCTTCACACTCTGTAATAGCATTTTTGTCGATTTGTAATCTAACAGCCAATAGACATAGAAGAATAAACAAATTGGCAAGCAAAGAAGCCATATTTTTTAAAACTTTCAAGCAGTTCGTAACTCAATAAAAGAACATCATAGTTCCCTTCAGAATTGTTTGATTTTTTTATTAAGTTGAAATACGTTCGCACACACTTGATATATATTTCATAACTGTTGTATCCAATGTGGGAGTCATTTTCCCATTTGATTTTCATCTTTTCCCCTGGAAAACCTATATAGATACAGTATTATCTCGAGAATTGCCTACGGGCGAAACCCAAAGTACAAAGAGTATACTACTTCTAGACACATTTTCCAACAGGATTGAATCTTTAAATATTAACATCGGTTCCGGATCCTAAAATTTTCGACTAAAATAGATCGCTACAATATTTATAGGTTTATGGTAAGTTTACAGTTTTAGGAGGAATTATTTACGGAAATTCATAAACTTTACCTGAACTGAACAGAGAATGCTGTTAATGATTTTGTGACGTCAATACACTGCTTAATGCGAATATATTTATTTTTTATCGTATAATAAATATATTAGACGTATACTGCCCCACAGTTTTCCTATCGAACACTCGGACCCTCATAAATTTTTCTTTTCCTTCAAGAGCCATCTTTGGTTCGAAGGATGACTTCTAATGTGGCAATTATAACTTTGGATACAGCAAGTCGAAATCGTTACTAAACTAATACTCTACACAAATAATTCTATGCTTGACAGAATTGATTCTTCAGGATATATTTGTTGAATTTAGTCGTCATTTTACTAACTTACTTTAATTACGAGTACAGGATTAATATTTACATAGTAGTGACTGATTAACAATTTAACGATCTAGCCAATTTGGATACGCATATTCACAAGCATTACCAATAAAACAGTTTACATTGTAATATCAAAGAAAGTTAATAATACATACCAAAACTTAAAAATAAACAACAGAAAAATAAAGCGTGTGAAACAATACAAATATTTGGGAAGCATTATATCAGAAATGGCAAATTAAATGCGGACATTAAAATTAAAGATGTTAAGATACTTATTTCGTTTTTAATTCAAATCTTTTAAATCTTTAAATCCTAACAGCTTGTTAGTTTTTATAAGTTGTGTTATTTGATTTCATGCGTTTGTTTATGAACATTGCTGCGGTATAACGTAGCGCTCTCACACGTTCTCTAATGTAACTATTTTGTACCAAATTAATACTTATAACTACATGCAAACTCCCCTTGCGTCGCACCCTAATGACTATAGTTCTATATTTTTGTAAGAATACATTGAGATACTGACCAAAGCTGTGAAATTACCCACACTATGACACGACAAATGATGCATCTTGCCGAGTACGCGCCAATTACTGAAATGTGAATAATAATTGAAAATCAAAATATGGATAAAAGTAAAGATATAGATTTACATATTTTAAAAATAGAAAAATTGAACTTCTATACAAAAACTTATTTAAACTCAATCTAATTCAAATATTAAATATGTTTGTTTAACTGTGTCAAACTTAAAATTGTTACAAAGTGTGGTGTTTAAATAAAAAGTTCAGTGCCACTAGCGGATTTAATATTAACTGATTTCTACCATAAAACTGTATGTCTGTTTAGTTGAATTTTTTACGCCCTACATCAAAGACTATTTGCGCCTACGCAGCATAAAAAATATCACATGGTTTATCTGAACAATTTTTAATATGAAAACAAAACTGTAAATCGGGCAAACTTTTGTATTTTTTTATTTAAACTTTAATTCTACCTCTAGCTGCTATCTTAATCCTAAAGCCGCCACTGCATGAGAAGCCTTTTTCATACGTTTAGCCTATTTCTGACAGTTAACACTAATTAATCCACTGGGTACCAAATTTCTCACTACCTTTCACCGTCATTTCTCATAAAAGTTCTTGGCGCAAAGTACATTCTATTGGCAGTTGCCAAGTAACAATTGTTTTTTTGTCAACCATATAATTGAATTTTCTTCCTTATAATCTCATCACTGAAGTAATTTCTGCTGCGGATAATTTTCTATTGCATTTAATTATTAAAAATATTCGTTGATCGTCGGCGTTTAAGGTGATTCGCGAGCCAAGATTCACACGCTTTTCGAAAACTCTATGATACCAAATACCACGAGTAGTGTACATATTTGGAGATTAAGTACATTTAACATTCATTTTAATTTTTACAATATTGGTCCAATAATTTCACTAAACATGATAATTGTAAATAAAATATATATATTTTTTCGTAACTCGTAACAGTATATTTTAATCATTACTTTCTACGTTTGCGGATAACTTTTACGGCTTTCATGACGTTTTAACATGTTGCTCTGACACGTCCTGAAGCATTCATCTTATAGAAAAGGACTTTCTAAGGATTCACATGCAGTACAGGATTTCAATCATGCAACTTCCTTGAATTCTTCTAAAGGATTTTTTACAGTTATTTTTAACATTTTTTATTTTTGTTAGAATATCTAATTGAAAGAGGGAACTCAAAAGGCGTATACTATTTCAAAAGAGCATTGGTTTTTTTTACAAAGGAACGTGTCAAATGATACTGGGATATTCGATTTTGTTAAGCGTAGAGAAAGGATAAATCTTTTCTAAAGAAACTGAAGATGATAATAATTTTATATTAATATTTTTTCTAATCCAATATTGTGATTTAATATTCTTTTTGTTTATTTTATTTTACGAACATATAATTTGCAAATATACAAGGTGTCTCAAAAGAAATTTTATATTTAGTGGATCGATTAAAAAAAAAGTAAGCCGTATATAGAAAAAATGTTTATTAATTATTAAAATACACATTTTGGGGATTTATTTCTTAAAAATAATATCGTCTAAATGTAGACCCTCGCGTTCTCGGCACTCATTTAATCGAACAGTAAAATTACTTATGACGTCTCGGCAGGTGGACTCAGGGATGGCTGCCATTTCGTGACGGATATTTTCTTTCAAATGCGCCAGTGAAGTTGGTTTATTGGCGTAAACTTTAGATTTAAGATAACCCCATAGGAAAAAGTCCATAGGGGTTAAATCTGGACTGCGTGGAGGCCAATTTATGTCACCTCTCCGGGAGATCAATTTGCCTGAGAAAATTTACGAAATTAAGCCTCTGACTGGCATCTTGGGGCTTTAATTCTTGCACCAATTGAATTTTGTAGGGGTACAGCTTTAGGTCTTTGTGCATAATGCGATGTAATGATGATCTATGCACATTTAAAGCACTTGCGCGCTTCCGAATTGAAAGGTTCGGGTCGTCACGAACAGACTGATTAACATTCTCCACGTTTTCTACCGTTCTTGATGACCTAGGTCGCCCGGATTTTGATTTATCCAGCGTTGTACCAGTCTCTTCAAACTTTTTAACCCAATGTCGAATGAGAGGAATGCTTGGCGCATCATTTAAGTGGCGAAAACCTCGAATACTGCAGAATTTTCTACGCGCTACAGTCGCCGAATCACCGCTTTTGTAAAACTCTCGCACGCATAACGCGCGGTCTGCTCCCGAGAAACGTTCCATAGCGACTGAATTCCCAAGAGCTAGGCTACCGATTGACATAACCCCCGCGCCCCTCGGATACGTTGCGTTCACGCAGTAAGCTAAATAAATATAAAATTTCTTTTGAGACACCTTTAGTAATTTAATGTAAAGCAACTAGCAGCTATGCCCTTAACCTTGTGAAGGTCCACGTCGTTTAGGATCTTTAGGGATCCGATGTGCTTCATCAGATTTCTGGCAGCACTGGCACATCAAATAGGCAGCACATATTGATAAAATACTTTCCTTTTAAGGCAAATATATACATATAATTTTCTTTAAATATAACAGAGATATGCTATAAGAAAAATGTAAAATATTTAAAAAGGTTCTATAAAAGTAATTATTGCTAAATTATCAAATATTATGCAAATAGTAATTTCTGCAAAATTTGCTCAGAAAATTAAAATAAAAAACTAACAAATTTATATTTTTTAACATGCAATATATAAATTCTTACAGAATTTATTATTCACGATAAATTTTAAATAAAATGTCCATTATTTAAAAAGTCATTAATTGCAGGTTCATAAAAATTCAAGATAACAAATAAATTTTTAACAGGGTAAGGGTTAAATGGAAAATGCTCATACAACCGTCGTGTTAATTAGATTTGATACGGCTGGTAGATTCCAAGGAAGTGGTGCCACCATATTTCTTTTATGTGCGAACTAACTCAACCCAAATTAACTTTGTTAGAAACATATGCTTCAATGAAAATGTAGAGAAAATTAGGAATGAACACATTTAATTTCACTGGAAATTTTTTATGTTATTGTTTCAAACAAGTAAAATTTACTGGATGGAAATAAGATGGATGATGAACATAGTTTTGAAAAGAACACACTGAGGAAGATATAAGAAAGCTACGGTTGAATAAAACGGAAAAATTAAAAACGTATTCAAATACCATTCCATGAACATTGCAATGCTATATACCAATAATCTTATTTTTGGTCGGCAAGAATTTACATGGCCGTTCGATCGATTGAGAATCGATAAACAAATATGTAGCTATTTCACATAATTCTATGTAAATTATCAATAACTTATGTCTACTCGTACCTATGTACGTCCGTAGTTTTATCTTCGTTTGTTATATTTGATATACGGTAGAACTATAAGTTGTTTAACCGTCATTGTCCATCTAAATTCTTGCGGAATATAGAAACATAACCTTATAGAATAAATAGTCTTATATAGAAACATTAGCCAACATCAAGGAATAGATCTTCAAGAAATTTTATAAAAGATAACGGACTGAGACAAGAATGCTTACCCAGTCTACCATTGTTCTTGCTGGTACTAGATGATGTCATAAAAGAAACAATTAAAATAATAAAAGATTTATTTGTGGACTATGGAAAATATGAAAGTTCTTTTTCTCTAAGATGGTGACATGGTATTAATAGCAATGGATTAATGTAAATTACCAAACAACTTCCACTAGTACATTAAAGAACTGAAGAAAAGCACAAAAAAAGATAAAAACAATGATAATAAATTAAAAAAGCAACGTTACATAAAAATATTTGATAAAATAAAAGAACAAGTAGTCATATTCAAATTTGGGCACAATATTTTCCAAATATGAGAAAATAGATGAAGAAATAAATAGTAAGTGCAGCAAGAGAACTATTTAGTACCATCAAAAAATCGTTCTTAACCAAGATATAAGAAATATCTAAGATAGAAATCTTCAAAAAATGAAAGAACCGTCTTCGTCAATTGGTTCTGAAATCTAGACTTCCATAGAAAAGACAGATCTTAAATAAGAAACCCAGAAATGATATTTGAAAGAAAATTTGAATGTAAACCGGAATTCAATGACCGAATTTGAAATGAAGAATTCAAAACAAAATATCGTTCATTTAATGCAATAGTGTCATAACTCAAAATTTGGTATTTTAGAGCTATTGGTATAGAAGGAATCGATCTGTGTTCTTTTGATTGGAATAACATCAAAACTCAACTTGCGTAAATCACCGTTCAAGGCTAGTTATATCATCGTTGTACTCACTTAAGCTACAGTATATTGAAAAATTTAAAAACGTTTACTGAAATATCATATACATATTGAGTAATGTCACTCTTGCATTAAATGAGTAATATATACAGAGCGGTCATAATTTCTTGTCAGTTATGCAACAGTTGACAGAAACATTTTGTTATCAAATTTATTTCCAACGACATGCACACATAGACGTAGTTTCGATTTTTATATTGGGTTATGTATGTTCAATATTTCACTTACCTCTAAGAGCTAACCTCGATCAACAATCGTTTCCCAATTACAATCTTAATAAAAATATTATCAACAACAACAATAATAACGAAAAAAACAATAATATATTTTAACAAAAACCAATTAATTATGAACTGAACACTCCATTTTCTCTACACGCCAATGAGTTAACGAACAACATGAAGTTATCAATACAATATCGTTACTGCTCGGGTGAGATCGGACAAACGAAGAAATCTGATTGGTTCTTTGTTAAATTGGAATTTTTAGATATGAGATAGAATACAGTGTTGATATTTTTAAGCTCATTGTTTACTGTTATGTAACTGACAAGAAATTATGATCACACGGTACAAAAGCCAGTGAAGACCATTATATAAGAAGAACCATTAGTTAGTTTCTGGCGCACAGTATTCACGACTATTAGTGCCTATCACAGCCCATTTACTAATTAGACTAGAATAAACGTTTAATAAAAGAACACTTGGGACAAAGCTAAGATACTTGGGATTCATAAGGAATAAATGAAGATAAAGTCGTAAAAGTAGTGTTTGAAGGAAGAAAAACTAGGAAAAATTGTTAGAATGGAAGAAAGGAAGCTTCGCAGCAAGAAACGAAAAAAGCTACAATGAAGCGATTTGTAAAGTGGAGATAAGAAATTACTCAAAAGATAACACGCTGAAAAATATATGAAGAACAACATAAGAATATATATAGCTTAACCACAGCCTTGCACCACATTGTAGAAAAGCTGAATGCTGAAATAAGTAATTAAGCAAGGAATAGCCAAAAGCCTTTGGCAACACTCAAATCCGAATTTATATCTACTTCTCTGTAAATGTGTCAATCATCTCTCTGTAAATAAATAAATAAAAAGATTCTTATTTACATTCTATTAGGTTTTTTTTTTTTTTTATTTGCTGACTAAATGAAAAAGTTGAATTCGTTAGTCAACCTAATATTTCAATTAAAACAAATAAATTGAGATTTAAAAAAGCTTACATTTAGCTCTAAAGTAGCGTTAAATGGGAGGCATGATCGTGACAGCTCGTAATTATATACAATTACTTGAACTGAATTTAAAATAAATTGATTTTGTCGCTATTGATCATAGAGTTTATCGCTGAAGCTAGAAATTAACTTTCAATTCAGTGAATCTATTAAATACTTCAGCAAAAATTTCATTAAATACAAATTTACAATTGAAATTAATCTTTGATTTCATTAAAATTTGTTGATTGTAAAACATGCGAC
Organism: Liopterus haemorrhoidalis; assembly: GCA_963971575.1. Taxonomy (NCBI): domain Eukaryota; kingdom Metazoa; phylum Arthropoda; class Insecta; order Coleoptera; family Dytiscidae; genus Liopterus; species Liopterus haemorrhoidalis. The sequence goes on along the minus strand of OZ020615.1, from coordinate 45,264,625 downwards.
ACATGCGAAAACTTTTTGTCGATTTTCAATTAACTTATAGAAGAATTACAACATAGAAGATGTAGTAAATGTACTTAAAAAAACAAAGCATACTGTGTAAAAATCACTTTAAAATAAATAATCGTATGATTAATTCTACTAAGAATTATATACCTAGAGTAACATGCCAGTCAAAAAACAATTAAAGATCAAACACAAGCCATTTTAGGATTTTTTAGAGATCATTTTAGGTTTGATCAAGCGCTGTGCGACATTGTGATATAATCTAGTAAATGTGCTATTTGAGATCTACTTTTTTATATATATTGTAACCACGATCGACCAGAATGCGTAGCCGGCCACTAGAGCGGGGGGAGGCAATTTTAAAGCTGTTTTTCATGAAAAACTAATCTAATACGCAAACGAAATTTACAAAAAAAAGTTTATGAAAATTCTTCATAGGCCCTCCAAGACTGCACTTTTAACCTGACGGTTAACACATTGATCGCCAACGAATTTTATGCAAGATGATTAGAAAATGGATCTTTGTTTTTAAGTTTTGTTGGTTAGGATATGTAAAGTTTTTTTTTTTTTTTTTGGTGTATTTTTATGAATGAGTGGTTTTTTGATGTGCGATCACCGGTCTTCGTTACGGAAAACTTAAGAAAATTAAAAATTACATTGCGCCAGGCTATCATCTTGCCAGTCAATTATCCTACTCAAGCAAACGTGAGCGATTGTGCGGACAGATACTTTTCGCGCGTTTTATCGTCAGTAGTTTTGATTTAAAGTTCTTTGCTGGTCACCTCCATAGCAATGAATGTGTTCAGGTGCTCCTGAATTTATTGAAAAAATAAGAGTCTATTATATAACGTTTACATACAACGTTTATTAAACATTTCAATACGACATTTGAACGTGGGCTATCGAGAAGCATGTGTTAATTTTTACTTTATATTTATAAAATGTATTTTTAAGTACATACAAGCAAGAGAAACTAAAGATCTACTTAAAACCACGCCGCGATCGACTGGTTGGGCAGCCCTGTACTAGATCTTTTATCTACGTTTCTGTTCATCTTATGCGAAGTTTTCGTATTAGTCGACGGATGATCGAACCTCGAGCCTCCTCTACAGGTTTTCTGTACCATTTTGTCCCCTTTCATCCTCTTTCATAATATATGTGATACTTTAGTTTTCGAACAGTTCTCAGAGTTCTTTATTTTGGCGGTATGCTTAATTTTTAATTCGGATGAAACTAATAATTCGGGGTAGTATTTAATTTCGAAACTGTACTTTAACCAACTTCACGTTAAAATCTATATTTCGGAGTTATACATAACTAGAACTATAAGAAACGGGAGAACTATAATTTAGTATAGCGTAACCTCAATGTTCCTAGAGAGGAGTATTATTCTGAGGTAATGGACGTTATTCTATTGAATCAGGTTTACTCCATATATATATATATATATATATAAGGTGGTATTGGTTTAGGTCTTAAACCATCCTCCGCCAGGTACTGCACTTCAGGCTTACCACAAGGTAGCACGTCATACGCGAATACCGGACGGGGAAAATACACACTGCCGCATCCCAGACCCTGGAGATGTGCGGCAGCGGCTAGTGCACTACGCCGTGCGTCTTCAAAGTGCGTAAGGAACCAAGCAAACATGCTTTTTGCACTCTGCAGACCAAAGAGCTAGAAACTGATCTGCAGGCTAAATGATGTTAAGTTCCTGCTCGAAGGACGCCTTCGTTCAGCCTAGAACGTCCATAATGAGAACCACAAGCTTGATTCTGTGTTCCGGGTACATTTGATGAAGCTCAGACAAAAGGTCGGAGTATTTCTCTCGCTTTTCGACCTCCTTTAGAGACATATTTTTCTCTGCTGGACACGAAAATTCGATTACAAACATCTCTCTTGTTTCGTGGTCCAGCAGGACTATGTCTGGCTTCGTTGCTTGAAGTGGTCGAGGAGTGGGCATGAAATAATTCCAGTATATGTGGCATCTGGAATTTTCCACCACCTCCTCTATATCCCCTGGAGCATATGGAATGACACGAGTTGTGTCAATTCCATAGTGTTGTCTCAAGTGGTAGTAGACCACGCGTAGAGCAGCATTGTGCCGGTAAATGTAGTGTGTAACGGCGTAGAAGGGGCATGCTGATAATAAGTGCGTCAGGGTTTCAGGGTGTATTTTGTACGCTCTGCAGGTATGCGAAATATCTTCCTGCAGGATGTTTTTGCGATATGCAAGCGTGCTTAAAACCCCATCCTGACATGCAAATATAAACCCTTCTACCTCGGATCTTAAGCCTGCCGAACGCAGGAAGGCAAATGTCAATTTGCGGGACAAGGACTGTTCCCGGATTACTTGGAAGAACGTCGAGTGTAGATGTTTACTCATATGTTCTTCCAAGAGCATGTGCCTTCTTAATAGATTCGCTGATTTGCCTGTACTCCTCATTTAACATTGGAATACCAGCGAATCTTCGGTTCGGCGCTAATTCGGCCAATCCAAGATTGTCTGCTGCTCTGCGTGCCGCTTGAAACAAAAAAGCTCCTTTTCCAGCAAACTCATGGGTGCTGACGAGTTGCATGAGGGGATCACCGCTTCTTAATGCACGAATAGTAGTACCCAGAACAATTCTGCCTTGAAGACTCTCTAGGTTTAGCAGTCCTCTACCTCCCAGATGACGGGGGAGATAAATACGCTGGAGGGAGGATTTTTTATGTAGGCTACGGTGGATGTTCATGATTTTCCTGGTCTCAATGTCCAAGGACTGTAATTCTTTGACGTTCCACTTAAGGACGCCAAAGGTATTGGACAGTATTTACACAGGTATTTATAGTTAAAAAAAAAAACTATCAAAAACGTCATAGTACGAAACTTAATATATTTTTTTAATTCATTCGTTCAAATAAATTTAAACATTTCAAAATTATTGATACATATACATTGCTGGATAATATGAATAAAGAGAGAAGATTTGCTCTCCAAATCCTGTTACATGCATAAATAACTAAACAGCCGATAGAGTTTATCGTAAGCTTTATATAATTGGATTAAATTAATACGAGCAGGTGAGCAACTAGTCAGTAATTTTGTTTTATTGTTGGAGACGGTAATATACTGAATCAATAAAATAAGATAAACCGTTCACAAAAGTACTCGTCTCAACTGAAATCAAAGTCCTTCCCCATTTTTTTTATTTTTGGATTTATTCCAGCAATTATCGTTTTTATTTACTTCTATATCCATTCCAAATTCATCTGTTGGCTACACAAGTTTTGTTTTCCACTAGTTCTCAAATAGTTTCCATTCGGGAGGACCAGGATATTTTGGTTACGGTTTCCGATTTTTAGTCATATTACTTCCGTTAAAATAGGTGCCGGAGATTCGCAAGTCACCCGTCTCTTTAAGCTGCATCGTTGAATTATCCGTGACTCGCAACGAGGACACAAAGTTTCCTGGAGTCGTATCCATTAGGTTTCTATTCCTACCACCTCTATGATTCCTTTGAGATCATTGGTATCCAAGCTTTGAGCAATTTGTTTCTGCTGGTGCTGGAGAAGCGTATCTGGACAGATTTTTATGTTCCTCGACAATACACTATCCTAAAAAAATTAAGGTCCATGATTAGCTAAACATTTTAAATAGTTCAATTCTCCCAACAATTTGGCAGTACTGTGATAGTGACTGTTCATCAAACGAGACAACGCGTTCTTACAAAAATTTAAGGTTGTTACAGACTGCTTCATTAATTAAACTAAAAGAATAAATTCTCAAGACCAGATTTATACCCAATAAGATACTTATGGAATGATTTTGCTATCGGCTAAGAGTAAAGACAGTTAAAGGAACTTAAAGCTATTCTTCGGGAAGAATGGAGCAGAATAACTCATGTAGTTTTTATAAGAGTGAGAGGTGTTACTGAATCGAGACGAGCCCCGACCGTATTTAGATTTTCATAAAAAACTAAAAATTTGCATAATTTATGTGTCGGATAGTCTATAGTATTATTCCAGTAACTTATTTGTTATAAAGTAACAATGGACGGTTCTTGTAAAAAGAAGATACCGAATAATAAAAAAAAGACAGCTTCGCACAATATTCATCTTGTAAAATGTTTCTAAACATAACGCAACTTGCAATACTACAGCTATTTGTTTGTATGGTGAACATTTTCGTGTAATATAAACAGAGCCAGATTTGCATCATTTACACTCCTAGGAAGAAAATATTTTTGCGATTTTTCCCGCTACAGTTGCATAAAAAAATGAATTCGAATCGAAGTGATGAGCAAAAAATGAAACTCAGATTGAAGTGATGAACAGAGAAAAGGAAGACGGTTCGAAGTGATGAGCAAAAAATAGGATCTTTGATCGAAGTGATGAGCAAAAAAAAAAAGATAAACCGGCAAACCGAAGTGCCCATTATTAACATTCAACTGTTCCTTTTTGTTTGGCGCCCTAAGCAACTGTCTAGGTTTAACAGTGCGTAGATCTGACTCTTGGTATTATGTTAAACGGTGTTAATTAAGCACTGATGTTTGGAGTATACATTATGTTTCACAACCTCAAATGTATACCTAACAATTAATCTTAAGTACGGAGATTGCCAAGTGTTGCCACCAAGTAATTTACTTGAAGGCTTCGCAGATTGAAAATAACGATGTATTTAATTCTAGTCATGACGAAATTTGTGATCCAAAATCAGAGCTTAGAAAAGTTCGACCCATCCAACGAAGATTGTCGTAACTCATTATTTTTTGAATTATGCACGTTAAATATTAAAAAATCGTGTACAATTTTCATGAAAAAAAATCGTATCTTTCAAAACAATAATTCTGAAAGCATAACGTACAGTTTGATGAGATACATTTTTCTCGGAAGATTACACGATATTTCTAATATTTAACTTTCATAATTCAAAAAATGATTATATTGAGTTACGACAGTCTTAGTTAGATGGTTCGAGTTAGGTTTTATAATAATACTACTGGTAGCATATAACCGCTCCCTCTATGGCAGTACTTTCCAACCAGTGTATTGCGACCCTTTGGCGTATCACGACTCAGAAGTAACGGTATCGCGAAATTTGGTGTCCCGACATATGAACATACGACAGATTAACATGCGACACTTTAACATTGACAGATTAACATGCGACAGATGAACGTAGACACATTTTAACACACGAAAAATGAACACTGTGACATATTATCATAGCGACAGATGAACATAAGTCAATTGAACACACGACATTTGATCTCACATTTCATTTTTATTATATCTTCCTTTATATCTTCATTGCAAATAAGATCAAGTCAGCTACATCCTTTGACGACTCCCAAAAATGCAATATCCACTGATTGAATCTGCTTGCATCTGATATGTTTAATAACCAAGATTTGCTACTGTATATAAGAATAGGAACTGCCATTGATTTATAAATTAAATTTTAAATGAATCATTAAAAATAATTGTAGAATTTAGTATATTGTTTTCTTTTAACAGTTTTTATACAATTTATTTTTATTTTTCCCCTGGTGTGTCATTTTTTCGTGTGTCCCTTAAACCAAAAGGTTGGAAAGAACTACTCTATGGTACTATTTGTATGGCCTTTGACCCAATTTCTTTGCCTAAATGTACCTAGTTTTTGCACATCTGTATATATAGTTTATAACTTTCTACATCTTCCGATTTTCAATCTGTGGATAATGGAAAACGTGCGTCCTGTCATCTTTCACTCGTCTCATTTTATATTCCAGCTTTGTTCTAGGTTTTCCCTTTCTCTTCCTGTGTTTAAGAGACCATGTTAGAACTTGTTTCCGAGACCTATCATCTCTCATTCGTTGTATGTGACCCTACCATATAATCTGATATGTCCTTATTTCTTCAACTATAATAATAAAGTTTATTTCACAAAAAATTCTGGTACAAATGGAACAGGATCACTTTAAGTGATTTACAACCTTTTTCGGGTGACCTATCGTCATTTTTTGTAATGAGAAATTTTATAATTATTAAATGTGTCTTAAGATTGTATTGTTATTTTAAAAATAATGTTATTCGTGATTTCTAAAAGACTTATTTTGGTTTTTAATCTATATATATAAAAGCAAGTGTCCTGACTGACTGACTCATTCACTCATCACCGCCCAGCCCGAACCCCTGGGCCTAGAAACTTAAAATTTGGAGAGTATATTCCCTCCATGACGTAAGCACCCACTAAGAAGGGATTTTTCGAAATTACACTCCTAAGGGATGAAAAGGGGTGAAATGTGATTTCACGAATTCCTTAATATCTCTTAGGGCCGATGGCATATCGACTTAGTTTTTGCTTACAAGTATTACCCATACAAATGCCGAAAAACTAATTTCGGGATTTTGCCCTAATCAACCCCTAAAGGGGTGAACCTACAATCGGGGTGGATTATACATCCCGTTGTATTTCCTGTGTTCGTTTAGTTGCAAGATTACTTTTTGGCACATAGGTGTCCTTTTAAAATATCTCGAAATGGTATTGACAGTTTTTTGAAATTTCATCCCTAAAGGGTGAAAAGGGGTGAATTGTGATTTCAAGGATTCCTTAATATCTCTTAGGACCAATAACATATAGACTTGCTTTTTGCTTACAAAGCTTAGCCATACAAATACCGAAACACCAATTTCAGGATTTTGTCCTAATCAACCCCTAAAGGGGTGGATCTACAATCGGGGTGAATTATACATCCCGTCGTAATTCCTGTTTTCGTTTAGTTGCAACATTACTTTTTGGCACATAGGTGTCTTTTTAAAATATCTCGAAATGGTATAGACAGTTTTTTGAAATTTCACCCCTAAAGGGTGAAAAGGGGTGAATTGGGATTTCAAGGATTCCTTAATATCTCTTAGCACCCATAAGATATCGACCTGCTTTTTGCTTAGCCAGATTACCCATACAAATACCGAAAAACAAATTTCGGGATTTTGCCCTAATCAACCCCTAAAGGGGTGAACCTACAATCGGGGTGGATTATACATCCCGTTGTATTTCCTGTGTTCGTTTAGTTGCAAGATTACTTTTTGGCACATAGGTGTCTTTTTAAAATATCTCGAAATGGTATTGACAGTTTTTTGAAATTTCACCCCTAAAGGGTGAAAAGGGGTGAATTGTGATTTTAAGGATTCTTTAATATCTCTTGGGACCAATAAGATATCGACTTGCTTTTTCCTGTGTTCGTTTAGTTGCAACATTACTTTTTGGCACATAGGTATCTTTTTAAAATATCTCGAAATAGTTTTGACATTTTTCTAAAATTACCCCCTAAAGGGTGAAAAGGGATGGATTGTGATTTCAAGGATTCTTTAATATCTCTTAGGACCAATAAGATATCGGCTTGCTTTTTGCTTACGAAGATTACCCATACAAATACCGAAAAACTTATTTCAGGATTTGGTCCTAATCAACCCCTTAAGGGGTGGATCAACAATCGGGATGAATTATACATCCCGTCGTATTTCCTGTGTTCGTTTAGTTGCAACATTACTTTTTGGCACATAGGTATCTTTTTAAAATATCTCGAAACAGTTTTGACATTTTTTTAAAATTACCACCTAAAGGGTAAAAAGGGATGAATTGTGATTTCAAGGATTCCTTAATATCTAGGTGTTTTTTTTTTAATATTTCGAAATGATTTTAACATATTTAAATTTCACCCCTTAAGGGTGAAAAGGGGTGAAATGTGATTTCAGTAATTCCTTAATTCTTTTAGGACCAATAAGATATCGACTTGGTGTTTGCTTACAAAAATTATCCATACAAATGCCGAAAAACTTATTGCATGATTTCGTCCTAATCAACCCCTAAAGGGGTGATTCTACAAACGGGGTAGATTACACATCGCGTCGTATTTCCTGTGTTTTTTTGGCACATAGGTGTCTTTTTAAAATGTCTCGAAATGGTTTTAACAGTTTTTTACCTTTAACAAATATCACCCCTAAAGGGTGAAAAGAGGGAATTGTGATTTCAAGGACGCCTTAATATCTTCTAGGATCAATAAGATATAGACTTGGTTTTTGCTTATAAAGATTACCCATACAAATGCCGAAAAATTAATTTCAGGATTTTATCTTAATGAACCCCTAACGGGGTGAATCTACATTCGGGGTGAATTATAGAACCCTTTGTATTTCCAGCGGTTGTTGAGTTATAACATTCCATTTTGGCATATATGAGTTTTGACAGTTTTCTTTCACTCCTAAAGGGTAAATTAGTATTTTTTTGTTAGAAATAAAAAATTCGGAGAGTACATTTTTCAGTATGACGTAAGAACCCACTAAGAAAGGATTTTTTCAAGTTCGACCCCTATCTGGTGAAAAGGAGTAAAATGTTTTTTTCTGGATTCGTCAATATCTCTTAGGACAGATGAGATATCGACTAGATTTTTTGTTACAAAGGTTGCCCATACACAAGTTTAAAAACAAACTGCGGATTTTATGCCAATGAGACCATCAATATACCGTAGCGAAGCACGGGTTTTCAGCTAGTACTATATAATTGACTGGAGGCCCACTGAATAACATTGAATACGATCGAATTATTTCGTCGCTCACTTTTCTCTTCTTAAAATTTCAGCTGCTCATGGAGCTAACGCTGAGAAACGATGCACTATTCGAGCTATATATTGTTTATTGTTGCTTTTTTTTATGGAATTATTTGTTTTACTTTTGACTCTTTTCTTTTTTCCTAAACTGTACCAAGTCATTTACATCTACATCTCATATAGAACCCACATCCAACTCTTTATGATGAGTTGTTTCAGAGGAGAAATCCTGGCGAATTATGAAACTGGTAGCATGCAAATTTGAATTTTGTGACCTATATTTTAAAATTGTTATTTGAAACTTGTGGATCAAAAGTAGCCTGTGAGTCGTTGTATTGCCAGATTTGGTTTAGCTATGTATATATATAAAAGAAGAGATAGTAAAGTCGGGATAGTTATTATTGCGTATATGTTTATTTGAAAGTATTTTGATTTTATTACCTCCACTTTGTGCAAAGCATCTCTAAGACTTGATATACCTTCATTATATCAGAACCTACTTTATTACTAGTTTGACGACTAATTAGGCAATAATTAATGTGCTGTTACGTAACAATGAGAAATTTCATTAATTAGTAGGATGTCGGAAACTGCGGTTTTGTGGCTCTAATGTATATCCTTGAAATTCAATATTTTAGAGCAGTGATAGAATCTGCAACATGCGTGGCTGACAATGACATGCAACATTATTTTGTATGACATAAGTGATGGTTGCACTCACTGACTATACATTAAAACGATGAACATTAAAACAAATACACCGTTGTATCATGTTACTGTAACATTACTACTACTTAAGGATTACTACTTCTCAGGGTTTCACCCGGTGTCTCAGGGTTTCAACACCGCATCTCTGGGCTCCGGGTTTTGTTATAATTTCTCCGGGTTACGTTTTGCTCATCAACTAGTTTAAGTTTCTTTTTTCGGAGTTTTGTGAGTATGACCACCAAAAAACCTTTATAACGTCATTCATGTGTCTATATGCACGATGGAAATTGTAGCCAAACGGCTGAACATAGAAAGTCGAAATTTGGCAAGGCTGTACAAAAAAATACATCACACGATAAATATAAACAAATTACTGGTACCGGAGGACATCTACCACCCGGTTATAGAATTTTCAGCTTAGACATTTAGAACTCAACAGCTATAAAAAAATTTACTTTCAGTTCATGACCAGTCCATGAACAGCAAATGAATAATGAATTAATGAACGTAAATTAGGAGTTATAATTTAACAATATCAATATTGAAGTCGCTGTTTCAAAATTTTATAATATTTTGTATGGTATTCAAAATGTACTATCAAATGTATAAGGCAAAAAACAAATTTTTTAAAAAATGGAAAATGTTTAGCAATTAATTAGATGAAGTGACCTATAAAATTCTGAGAGGACGTTCAAAATTTCTGAACACTAAATACTACAATAATTATTTAAAAACTATTTAATCAGATATTATTAACGACCCTCAAAAATTTTGGAAGTATGTGTCTAGGAATAAAAGAGGCTCAGCTATACCAAATATATTGCATTATGACAGAAAATCATCCAAAGAAGGATAAAAGATTTCTGAACTATTTTCACAATATTTTCAATTCGTTTTCGAACCTTATGATCAGATTAATATCACATCAGACAACTCTAATTCTCTACTAAACTTAAATAACGTATCGGTGTCAGAAACTGAAATTAAAAATATACTTTCTTATCTTAATTCCAAAAAAGGGTCCGGTCCAGATGAAATTCCAGCTATTTTTGTCAAAAACCTTACAGAGTGTTTCGTTACTCCCCCTATTCGATTGTTCAACAAGTCAATTCTTGAAAATACTTTTCCAAGTATATGGAAGAAAGCATACATTGTTCCCATTTTCAAATCAGGAGATAAATCCCTTATAAAAAATTATCGACCTATTTCTTGACTCAGCATTTTAGGCAAAATTTTCGAATAATTAATCTTAAATCAATTGTACGCTTACATAAAAGAGGTATACTAGCATCGGCGAATCAACGCAGTTACGTCACACGACGTAACCAACGATTGCATTGTTCCAGACAATACAGTCGTTTGTTACGTCGTGTGACGTAATCGCGTTGATTCGCCAACGCTAGTATAATTATTCCTCAACAACATGGTTTTTACCGTGGAAGATCAGTAGATTCGAATTTGATGTCTTACATAATTATATCTTACGTCATCTCGAAGAGAGAACTCAAGTAGATGCATTCTACACCGATTTTAGCAAGGATTTTGATACAATCAACCATAACCACCTTATTAATAAATTATTTTCACTTGGAATCCACGGTAATCTTTTTCAGTGGTTGATCTCTTATATTAGCAACAGGTCTCAGGCAGTTACAGTTAACCGATTTACATCTAATTTCGTCAACGTTACATCGGGAGTCCCGCAGGGCTTTCACCTGGGACCTCTACTTTTCTAACTCTTTATTAATGATGTTGGTATGTTTTCAACATACTAAATTTCTCTTGTTTGCAGACGACATGAAAATTTATTTCAAGTATCTCGGATGCAACTCTCATGCAGTCCGATCTTGACAAATTTTGTGCCTACTGCGACTTTAATAAATTATACCTTACTTTAATAAATGTCAAGTATTAACTTTTTCTCACAGCAAGAGTAATATAGTATTAAACTATAACCTCAAAAGTGAATCAATTACTAGAGTAGATCGAGTTAAGAATTATTATTGTAGAACCAGTGTACGTAGATAGTGTGCATTACTTTATTAATTTTATTTATATTTAAAATTGTAGAACTGTATTTTTATTTTACGTAATCTGTATATTTTTGTAACAAGTGGGCATTTTTTTGGGTTCGTTCGGTTTGTGCTCCTATATGTAAATAAATAAATAAAAAATTATGTAACACGTTCGCCAATTGCCCTAGTAGTTGAAGTAACCAATAATTAATTTAAATATAAAAAAAAGATTGAAAATCATGATTAAGAGAAGAGAGCTTTCGCTGACACCCAAAATGTTTAGATTAGTCGTTTTGAGGTTACACCAGAGCTTCAACTACTACTGGTATCATCATCATTTCTAGAGGACAAACCTCTTTGGGTCATTTCATTTAACGTCTTTCTCGAACTCCATATCCATATATCTCATCTTTAACCTTCCAATAATACTTATTTTACTGTAGTATTTCTACTTCAATTATTTTTCTTTTATTCTGTTGTCTCAAGCCATGTTATAATTCTTGTTTTTCATGTTTTGTTGTCTAACCATAATTCTAAATCATTCCCTCTAACAACCAATAAATTATTAATCAATTACTTAAGATTAATTAGTAAATACCACACTAACAGAAAACTAAGTAACTAAGCAATAATTTAATCACTAAACAAAACAAAGCACGAGCTAATAACAAGGTTTAATTCTATTGCAGCTTTCAGTGAAAATAAATGGATCTGTATTTTAAGTGTAATTAAATTATTTTTGTTTCAGAGTCTACAGTAAACGAAACATGTTTCTTCAACGAACAGTGCGAAGTTACCAACTACCAGACGGAATGCAGGGACGGAAGATGCGTGTGCAGATTCGAACTTACACCGATATTTCACAACGACGGTACTACGGAATGTATTGGTTAGTATTTCGTTTATAACAAATTTACTACAATTTATCAATATATAAATAGTTGGATGTAAAGATTAGTGTTATAAATAGGTTTTCAGAACTATTTATCACGGGAATGGGACTTCTGCACTTTTCTAATAGAAAAAGAAGTCACTAGAGTACTATTTGTATGATGATTTCAGTGGGTATTCCCAAAAAATATTGAACATGGTTGCAGTGGCGGCTGAGAAAGGGTGGTACTGGGACAGTATCCTCCTAAAAAAATTTAATAACGAAAACTGAATTTAAAATCTTATTTATATTTTAAACTTGCATTGAACTAGCTAAATATATCTGCGTATATTTATTTTTAACATTTCTAATTCAAATATTTTTAATATAAGTGTTAGATTTAAAAAAATTTGATCTAGAAAACAACGCTTAGGAGGACACTACTCGTTAGTGTCCCGATACAGTGTTCCCACATGCGATTTCTAATGTATTTATCTAAGCAAGTAATAAAAATGAACTGGAAAGGGCAACAGCGGCGAGTTGTTAGTGTGAATTTGTTGGTGAAATTAGGTCGGCGGCCTTAGCTTAGCGTTCTTTTGATTTGATTTTACTCAGACGTGAAACTGGATACAGTGCGTTATATTAAAACTAACGTGCTTAACCAGAGGCGGATTTAACGGCGGGCGCACCGGGCGCGCGCCTTGGGTCCCGACTTCTGAAGGGCCCCGCAAAACCCCAACTTTCCACTAATGACACCAAGTTTTGTTTCATATGTATAATTGTAATTACTTACAAGTTTACAATCGGCGGTAAAACCTGATAGTATGTTTATATTCGCTTATTTATTTAAAAATATGGTTAACATGTATTTACCCTGTCTCTCTCTTTTTTAAGGGGCCCAATATTGTCTCGTGCGACCTGGGTCTCAACCAGTTTTAATCCACCTCTATGCTTAACTATGAAACTATATTATTAATAAAAAATATTGGTCCTCATTGGCCAAAATTGAATATTCACAATCGAATAAAAATGGAAATAGAATATTAATAGAGAGTTCAGTAAAAAACAATGGTAAAAATTTAGAATGGGGCACCAAAAGCTACAATTTTTTTAACGACCGATGAGCTGTCTGTAGCTCGGAGCGTAATAAAAAAATATATATAATAAAAAATTATTCACTTTCAAGTCGAAATATTTTTAATGTCATTATGGTCAACTTAGGTCTTTTTTACCAACTTATACATCGCGTTTTTGAGAAAAATCGTGTTCCCTCTACCTTAATACATTGTGTATATGAATTCTAAATATGCTTCGTAGGCCAGAATGAGATTGAGGGCCAGATATTTAAAAATCACAGAGGATAGGTGGGCGAAATTCTGAAAATCATTTTAGAACGTGGGGAAGAAGTTCTGAAAATCAATTGCGGACAAGGGGAGTTGAGAAATTCCTCCGGCGATTCTAAAAAACAAGGGGTAGAAATTTCATGAGAGCCGTTTGAAACTTATTGTTGGGCCAGTTTCGGTCCGCGGGCCGTAGGCTGGATCGTAGGCTGATCAAAAGTGTCCCCCCAAACATTTTACCCACCAGCCACTGCTTGTTTGTAAATTTAGAGACATTATAAATAAACATTTTGTGAATATCTTTCCTCACCTGTTTATCTAAGTATTGACACCTTCAGGCCCACATACCCTCTATCAGGTGGGTCATCAGTGTAGTAGAACTGTGACTTGCCAGAGGGCACCTCGGACTCAAAGTGTTAAATAAAGATCTTTCATTTAATACTCTACATAAATAATTCCTAGTCGAGAGTACTCGTATCCCCAAGAATACGCACTTTTTCGTTTAGGGGTACGCGAAAAAAATATATAATGACGATAAAGAGACATACATATACAGAGCATTCATTAATGATTCGCAGTCCTTTGAATTTACCGTTGATTAGATTAATTTTAAACCTCTTTACTCGAAAGGTCGAAGGGGGATGTACATGCGAAAACTTACAAAGACAAATGAATGAGAAATAATTCCAAATTATTTGTTCATTATATATCTTCTATCGAAAATGATAAATGTGTTGTCTAGATCTGTTAAAGCCATCGCGCCATATTGCATACATTTGCTGTTGTTTATGTAGCTATTCTTTTGCTTACCAACTTTATTTATTTAGCGTATGGCTAAATAAGTACAAGTAAATGGATAATTAAAGTACATATGAACCATTTACAAAAGTCCCAATAAAAAAGCCATTTCTGATCATATATAAACTGGAAACTGATAAAATGAAAATAAAATATGCAAACGTCAAAAATATGCGATGAATATTTATGGTTAAATGTGTCAGGTACCTAGACACCTAACATTGTGAGACGAAAATTACTAAGTCGACAACGCCATAACTCCAATATTCTTTAAATCATTGATGAACACTTATTAATAATGAAAATTATCAATTAGTTGTACCTGATTTCAAAAAACTCTGCGCCTCAAAATAAGCTCAAGAATCGCACTGAATATTTGTTAAAATTAAAATTATTTAGTCTTTGAATTATTTACTTGTGTTGACATATTTATGATGACTTAAATTTATTGAATTCATTTTTTAATTTTTGAATATAAATGTACATACATATGTATATGCGTATATAGTTTGTAAATTTTATTATTAGATTGTCTTTAATGTAACCATATATCAGAATCGTAGGGTGGCAAGACGGTTCCTATTTGAAAAGTAAATAGAACAACGAGCACTTTATAATTGAACTCCCACAAGAAATCTTTTTTTTTTATGTTGCGAGGATAATTGGATTTAAGAGTAATTTATAGAAATATTTTCAACAAAAAAATACGTCAACATTTCTTTTATCAAAATTAAAAGTAATTTATTAAAAAAAACGCAGGAACAGAATGGGGCAACAAACTTGAGGTAAACAAACCAATAAGCAAAATGAGGCGCAGGTTGATGCTTCAAATGGTCATGAAATACGAATTATCAGAGACGGTAAAACTTACGAAATCTTCAGGAGAATAAGGATGGGCATAATTTGGTAAACTACGATGCATATTCAAAAATGATATCCCAATGTTGCTTAAAAGGAAAGCTTTCGTTTTAACCTACGGGGCGAAATCCTTAACACTGACTACAGCTTTTACTAGAAAGTTGCCAGTAATAAAAAAAAAAAAACATGGAACGAGCCTCGGTATAACGCATAGGGATGAAATATCAAATGCTTAAAATGCGTAAACAAACGAAACTACCAGACATCCTTGTAAAAGTAGTTACCATGAAACGGAAATGGGTAGGTAAGCTAGCTAGAACAACAGAAAGCAAATGGTTCAAACGGATTCTCGAGTGGAGACATAAAGTGGGCAAATAAACGTAGCCCAGAAAGACCGCCTAGTCGCTGGATTGATGACATAAAGCACACGCAGTCGTCAGCAGGTTCGCAGATATACATCTACGACTGGATACCAGAAGCTCAAGACAGAGAAAACTGGAAACTTTTAAGAGGGGCATATATCCAACAATGGATTAGAATGGCAGGCGGATGATGATGATGTTTTGTCGAAGTCTCAATATTTTCCCCAAATGTTTCACCAACATATATTCCTGTACGTGAGTGAAATAATTGTGTATGCATGCTAAATTTCAACTCTGTATGTCCAGTCATTCAGTTACAATTTTAACCATACATGAGGAGGTACAAAACTAAACCAGCTTTATCACAGTCACCAAAACTTTTGGTATTCAAAAAAACAAACGTTTTTCGAGTTTAGTTTTATCACTACAACGATTTTATTTTGGTAAATCTACTGTTTGTAGTAATACGATTAAGATTAAATAAGTCACCCACATCGAAATTTAATAGTTTGTGAGATAATTCACTTTTTTGTTTGGAAAAAGTTGGTTTTCCTGAGACTTGTCTGGATAAAGTAGGTGTAGCGCCCGCCTACGACTGGACGTAACCGTAGGTCACGACAGAGCTACCAACAGTGGTTAACGATTTTAACTCGAAGGACCGATAAATAGTTGGTAGCGAAGCGCGCGGTAAATGTAGTGGTAAATCGTATCGTGGACGTACGCGCAGTGAGTTGAGTAGACGCCGGTTTCGACCTTAAGGAAAGAGGGGGATTTTAACTCTTCTGCTCCTAGGGGCTGTTCTAGGAGACTAGCACAAAGGAGTAGTTAGCCCTAGCTGGGGAAAGAAGGGTAAAATCCAGGCCCACAAATAAGGTGAAAGGGGAAGTCGAAGCTCGATGTTTCCCTCGGTGACCCCTACCGACGATTTACCTAACACAAAAAAATTCGTGGACTCAACTCACTGGAGTAAAGTACACCTGACAAGATACGGTGCAATGTAAAATGGCCAGTGTACTTTGTCGGACACAATACAATAATATCAATTGCACAAATCTTATAATTAACACTAGAAATATTAATATACAAAGTGTTGTAGTGAAAACCAACCTTTAGTGCAATATTAAAGAACTACTAGAATAATGTTAAACAATTAAATGGTTTTATTGCACTAACAATTAAAAAAATATCAGCTGAAGGCACATGTAATAGTAACTACAATTTATGAATGTTAGAACAATAATATTTGCAAATTAACAATAACCTGCAAAATTATTGTTACTAAATTATATTAGCAGAAGGCTAGACTAAAGAATTTAACAACAATTTAAACTGAAAAACTGGAAATGAAGTGGAATAGAATAAGTTCGGAATGAACTTATTCTAGAATAAACAATATTCTCAACAAAAAAAAAACATAAATTCAAACAAAATATTTTCATAAAAAATAAACAGAATAAAACTACAGTGTTAGACACTTAGCTGGATTCTGGTTCTTCCTTGGGGACGGATATCCCTTCTGGAGATGATATCAGCTGGTCTGGTTGGTTGCAATGGTTTTCACACAAAATTATAAGTTGCACTGTATTTATTAGTCAGGTTGTAAGGCTGACGAACGCGGTTTTAATAACACTGCTATTTCGGGTCGTAAATCCGAAAGAACTTGGAATGGAAAGGCGAGAAGAAAAAATCACTCGGTTGTTGGTTATCTCTACGAACGGTTAATTAATAATGAACAATTAGCGACATGTAGAATGCGGTCAACTATTGTATTAGTTATTAGATAAAAATTCAATAAACACTTTCTAGATGGCACTAGCTGGCCTAAAACATAAATAAAAACATAGAAACTGTGTTCTTTCATTTAAATAAAATAAAATTGAAGGATTGGAAAATTGGGGCGCCTAGCGGGCCCAACAGTAGGTTTTGCTGAAATTTAACTGGATAAAGTTGGTTTTGCACCAAATCGCTTTCAATCTCATTTCTTAAGAACAATTTAATAAAAGCAAAATAAAATATTTGACGCAAAGGCCATGGAAAAATTATTCAAAAAATTATCATTTTATTGTTACGGCAGTTATGAACTTGTTATTGTCATCTTGTATCTATCTGTTATTTATCTCTGTAGATAAAATAATGGAGTGATGTGATTGGCTGAAATGAAGAGTTGATTTTGCACCAGACTCGCTTGTGGATAAAGTTGGTTCTGTTTTGTCTTGCACAATTCGATGCGACTTTATATAGGGATATCGTTGATTTCTTTCACATTTTTTCTCTTTTTGAATAGCATTCAAGCTAAGAAATGACATTCACGTTATATCTCGATTTTGAAAAAAATTTAATAAGTCGGTTTACATTGTGCCTCCTCACATACAGACAGTCACCTAAGTAATATACGATTTCTTAGCTACACCTACGAAATTTTAGATATCAATACTTATTTGAATAAAAACATTTTTTTCTCATTGCACTTTGCTCAGATCAGTATAATCTAGTAGCACGTAAAATGAATTATGCAAATTTGGATTCATAAAATTAAATTAAGTTAAAATTGAACTGATATTTGTCTTGAACTGTCCTTGAATCTGAGCTTCACAAAGAAAACAAATTTTTGATTGTGGGCGTCAATGCGTATCCCGGTTGTTTTTCAAAAGAAGTTAATAAAGCCGCTTTGAACAGTTTGTCAATATTGAAGGACGTAAATACAAATTTGTATTCATTTCAGCACTTTAATCTCATTCATTTATTTTCATCCGTCCCCATTTTATCGGCCTTGTTCAGTCCATTTATCGGGATATCTGTTTAACATTATCTGTTCATACCATCCCGTATGCATTTATTGGTGTCACTTTGGCAATCAAACTGTTTATGTACATATTTCATCAAACATTATTGTAGGTCTTCTGTCAATAAAGCGCTATTTAATAGGATTATTTGATGGGTAAATTATCCTAATCCAGTACTTGGAATTGCGCAACATTTCCCTTGAGTTATGCCAATATCTAGTTCCTAGTATCATAATATGATCAGAGACATCTTAATGGCTCTGATGGTGTTCATGAGCAATGCGATATATTTAACGTCAAAATTAGCCAGAGAAAGAAGTATTCGACACACAATATAAGTTTTCGATTTTAATCGAAGCAAGTCTTTAATATACCCAAGGCCTTACGGATACACAGGTGCTTGAGGAACTAGATAGGATCTCCACTGATACCTCTCCATCAAGAAACCAGTGCATTTGAAAAATGGAAATATGGCCCTGGATATACAAGGGCGATTTGAGGAATAACTTGGTTGGGATACTCATAGAAGGCAGAAGCAGCAACTACGTGGTTATATAATTTCCTTCTTTGTCATAACACATGCAAAGTTTCAAGTAATTTACTCTTAATATTTTGATTGACAGCTTTCTCAATACAAGCGTTTCGAGCGTGATTAAATTCTTTTTATTTATATTTTTTGCAAGGAAACAGCGAAGGAAACCAATGAAAGGACTACATTATTACATTGTTTGACACATATCCTTCCATTCGATTTTGAATAAACGAATTCAAGGTTGGCAGAACAAGCATCCAAGTTGCACCACTTTCTGCTGTTCTGAGAACAGCTTTCACGCCAGAAATAATCGATAAAGTCCATGATACGGTTTTCTATGATAGACGAATCAAAATGCGCGAGATAGCAGAGTCCATAGCTATCTCAGATGAACGAATTAATTTAATTTTGCATAATTAATTGAATAAAGGACATTTTCGGCAATATGCAAAATTGGCCAAATCGAAGTTTGACATTCTTCTGCATCTACTGTATTCGCCTGATTTAGTTTATTCGGATTTCCATCTGTTCCCGAAAATGAAAATTTTTCTAGCTGGAAGAAAATTTGAGTGGAATGGAAAAGTGATAGAAGCCGTAAAGGACTATTTTGAGGACCTCGAAGAAACTTACCTCCAGGAGAAATTTGGAAACCAAGAGAAACGTTAAGAAACTGCTGAGCGTCGTTTAACCTCCAGGTTACTGTTCTTTTTAAAATTGTCACTCCTCGAACTTGAACTAATTGACAAGCGAAGGAACTTGTTGTTTCGGAAAGCGCCAATATCGGCATACCGTAGAATCAATCGATTACGGATGTATCCTGCTCTGTTTATAAACTACTCCGTTCCATGATATTGCTTAATAACTTCATTCACTGTACTTCACGCCAAATTTAAGGAAGCGCTAATATAACTAACACTTCGTCCATCTTCACTTAAAGCAACATTTTCTAAACTTCAAGAAGTAATAATAAAAAAATTTATTATCATTTTTATTTCACGATGAGTCCATGGAAATAAATTATATTAAGCTTTAAAATAAAATGCATTGTAGTAGAATGAAAGAACCAGCCAAATTGGTATAGACGATGAAACATTTCATTATAAATGTTGATCCGCTTCCAAAAATATTAGAATATATCATTAGGTGCCAAAATTTAAATAAAATTATTATACTTTAATAAATAAGTTATATCAAAGTTAGCTTATTATTTAGTTAGCTAACTTTATAATTTATTTCTAATAAAAAATCGATTATCATAAAAGTTTACATAAACTTAAAATAGAAATTGAATAAGTTTAAAAAGTAAACATAAAGTTTATATTAAAACGTTGAAAAATAATGTAAAAAAAATTAAAAACGGTTCACAACTTTAAGTAATGCTTACAATTTTAAAGAAATTCTATATAATACTTTAATATAATTACTATACATAAAGGATATTCCAAAAGTTTAAGCGAAACTAAATGGATTTTTTATTTTTGTAAGTTTTCACGAGCTCATTATGTAACCATTGAAGTTAGCTTTTGTTAAAAAAAATGATCAAAAGCTTCATTTAAACGTTAAAAGCTACTAGTTTTCAAAATCTAGTTCCACTTAAATCAAAGAAGCGACTTTACATACTTTATTTAATAATTATTTAATTACTCTTTAAGATGTTGTCACGTAGGAAAGGGTTACCAACATTTGAGAGCAAAATGTAACGACTGAGTAATACTTACAGTTACATTACATTCTAACATTGCCAACTAAATTCACCAAGTACGACGTCATTTCATAGTTCTCGTGAATAAACGACACAGAAAAAAAATTATAAGTGTAAAAGTTCATTCTTAGTTTGGTTAAAATTTTAGTGTTAAAATATATATTTAAAAAAAAATAATAATAAAAAGTTCACTGTTTTTAACCAAATAACCATGTAAATTTTCATTTATTCAGATAGTGTTATTTTTAAGAAATATTACTTTTTCAGTGTTAAAATTTACATTACTTTAACACTATTTATTTTCTAATACAGTAGAACTCCAATATTCGTCATTAACCCGTTCCTGAGGGTAGGACGAATATTAAAAAGGACGAATATGAAACGAATTTTGCCCATAAGAATTAACTAAAAATAGTTTAATCCGTCCTCAGCCCCGAATTTTCCCTATGTATTCTTAAACAAAAAAAAAAAAAAATAATAGCCCTTGAAAATCGATCTCGGAAATTATTGTAAATACATTCTAATTAGATAAATACATATAAAAAATAAAATATAAAAAAGAAATGTACCTTTTGGATGAAAAAGCAATGATTATTGTTAAGAGTTTATAATATTTTAGGGGGGTTAGGCTATTGTTTGGAAGGGGAGTCACTTTCCATTATGACATCAGATGGTGGGAGGTGGAACAAATATTGACTTTTCGGACGAATATCAAACAAAAATTTCAACAAAAAACAGGACGAATATCAAAATGACGAATATTGGAGTTCCACAGTACTATCATTATGTAAGTGCAAACTTTAACCAAAAAATAAGTGTAAATAATTAACACGAAAAGCGAGGGACTTGGTACACTAAAAGTTCATTATTTAGTGTACCATGAAGTCCCTTTAACCCTAACCCTTTTTTTAGAGTGTTTTTAGGGTTTTGTAGGTATAACCAAAAAACCCTTACGTCGTCATTTTATCTTCTGTCTGTCTGTCTGTCTGTCTGTTCGGTAAAAATTGTAGCCAAATGGCTAAACCTAGAGAGTTGAAATTTGGCATGCTTATACAACTCTTTGACCCGCACATAGGAAAAATAATAAAACATCTAAAAAACATATCCCCCTAAAAATATAAACAAATAGGTGCTCATCGAAAAAAAAATATATATATATATATTTTTTTTAAAATTTCTGTGTAGGGTATCAAATGAATGCCCTTAGTACGTGAATTAACGATCAAAATTTTATTTTTGCAAAATAAATTATTTTGAAGCGATTTTTGCCAAAATTGTGCAAAATAATTTGTCCCACACCCTGCAGCCCAGATGGTTTAAACTAAAAATCTGAAAAAATTCTAAGTAATGTACATTTGTGTGAACCGGAATAGTACAACAGAAATTTTTGATCAGATTATGTTTTCGGAAAATAACGCATTTTTTGTGTTTTTTGCTTGACCATGTAAAATATTTAATAACTTATCCAACACACTGAACCAGTATGCTTTGATAGTGTAATGGTTAGCATGCTCGCGTTCTAATTTGCGAACTAAATTTCGCACCGCTCTCTAGGCAATTTTATTTTTTGTTTTTTTTTTTGCATTTTTATTTTGTTTAAATTATTTTTTCAAAATTCTAGTTATATTTGGGAAAATGTTCCATTTAATTTTTGAAAGCGTAAATTAAATAACCAGTGGAAATTGTTGAAATTGAATACACGAAATCAGAGGGGCTATGACTTAAAACAACTAATGGAAGCCATAGGCGCAATTTTCAAAATCGTAATGAACCTTGTTATATATAAAAAAAATACTGCACATATTTAGAAACCTAAATAATGGTATTAGGCATTCGAATTAAAATTAACAAAAAAATATTTTAACATAAAATTGGTTTTGGCATCCCAAATAATCATCATTCACTTACTCAATACCTGCGAAACCCTGAAATGTGTAAAAAAATCACATTTCACATATTTTTTTTTTTTTCTTGCGAGCCCAAATTGACTTCTTTTCATTCATTACACAGTAGTCCATTTCTTGATATAAATTGATATTTTAATAATTTCTTCCAAAATTAAGCACTAGGGGTTACTAGATATATTTCTTATTTTTTTCATTTCCCCCGAGTTATTTTTACAAAAATTACAAAAGAAAATACTTTAAAATAATAAACTAAAATATGGCAACTGTCAAAAAATCAGGTCATGAGGGAAATTTTCACATTTCTAGATAAATTGCCATCCAAGATCATTTTCATACACATAATATATCCCCACGTATTAACACGAAAATCTGATGAAAGACGGTGTGTAAGGAAGAAATGAATAATGCATTATTAAAGAGCTCTAGATAAAAAATAACTATATAAAAAGAGGGAAACATATAAAAGGGAGTATAAAAGGATAATGACAAAATGATTATAATTTTCTTTCATCATAAATATTTACAGTAATTCCAAGATTATACATATAATCAATTAGATTTTTGTGGTTCTTTTATATGCATTGGATCATCATAAAAGTTATTTAACATAATAATACAGTTTATTTACATAAATTTCATATTTTAGAAGCTATTTTATTCCTAGAATACATTATTGATTTCTTTTAAACCACAAAGATGAAGGAAAACTAAAAGAAAATATGTGTTTTATTTTAAACATTTTCAATAATTGAACATAAATCAATTGTTTATCTTCATGTTTGTACAGTATGCAACTTTTCAATTTTCATATTATTGTTTCTATTTGTAGTATTCCTTATATATAAGTTTATATAACTTATGTTACAAAGCATAAAAAAAAATCTTAAATAAAAATTGATGTAAATGTAAATTTCATACATTTCAAAGTTCATAGGTATCTAGTATATTATTTGAATGACTCGTTTTGGACTTTAATCTCGTTAAAATCTTCTTTCTTTTTTTATTAATCATAGGTTAAAAATAACTCATTTATGTATACCTTCATGTGAACTCAGTCCCGTCTTTTCCATAAGGGCATATGGGCACGAGTCCAGGGCTCTCGGCTTGAGGGGGGCCTCAAAATGCCAAGGTTGTCGTTTACACGGAAAAAAGAGGAGCTCAATTTTACTACAATTTATTACTTCTATTAAAAAACCTTGCAAATGAATCGACGGACTTGAGTATCTCAGCTTTACATTCTCTAATAAAAGCAGATAAATTAGAAGACATTTTCCCGAATGTGGAAGTTGCTATAAGGATATTCCTTTGCTTAATAGTCACCAATTGTAGTGGAGAGCGCTCATTTTAACGGCTAAAAAGAATAAAAAACGAATTACGAAATGTTACAAGAATTACTTACTAATTTGTCAATCATGTGCATAGAAAGTGGTATCCTTTAAAAATTAGACTTTGAGGACATAATAGAAGATTTTGCACAACAAAAATCCCGGAAAAAACCATCATCATTAACGTAAGTCCAATTCTCAAAATAGTATTCACTTCACTTATATTTGATTTGTATAAAGCTAACCATAATGACCAATAAAGTCACTAAATAAAAGTACCTACTGATGTTTTCATTCACATTATTATTATTATTTTTTACTTTCTGAAAGGGCCCCAAACTCTGTGTGCCCAAGGACCCCTGCATGGCCTAAGACGGCCCTGTTTGAACCGGAATAATACAGGACAAGATGTTGATCAGATCATGTTTTCGAAAAGTTTAGTTTTTGTACTATTGAATTGGTGACAATTTAACTTGATGGAACTTAAACATTGACAATAGATTCTTAAACAGTGGTGTCGCTGTACCGAAATTGTCCAGTCAATGCACTTCGTCATTTTGCGTCATTTTTTAAATGACAAACTTAATGGTGAAAAATTACTAAATCGAATATTACATTCTTTAAATGGATGCTATGTAAACGTATCTAATATGACGTTATAAAAAAAGTGACGCAACTGCATTGACTAGCCCATCGGTTCTCAACCTGTGCTCTGCGTAGCCCTCAGTGCTCCGTGTGCACTTCTCAAGGGCTCCGCAGCCGTTCCAGGAAATTAAATAAATAAAATTTTTATAAAATCAAAAAAAATATTTTAAATAAAAAACAGAATCAAAATAATAAAGTGGTAATTTCATTCTGAACGAAAAATTGCCAAGTTGAATATATGTCGGAGTGATTTCTGACTCCAGCAAGTTTATAATGCTAGCTGGAATGTGATCGGCGAGATGCGTTGTTGTTTAAATAATCTGCATGTATTTTGATTATTTGCTTCATTAAAAATCTGTCAATAAGTGAGCTGTGAAAGAGAAAGGTGAATTTATTGTAAAATTTATAGTGAAAAAAATCTACTCCCTCCCCCGTAACATTACCTCTAAACACCATTAATTTGTAAGACATAGGGTAGGTCTAAGGGGCTCCGCCATAGAAATTTATTCTATAAAGGGCTCCGCAAGTCAAAAAGGTTGACGACTAGCCTATAGCAATGTTGTTTTTTTTTTCTAATAAAATGCCATTTTTTTTATATAGAATTGGAACTAATTGGTAATAATGTACTATAGCAGCGGTTTCCAAAGTAGGGGGAGCGACCCCTTTGGGGGTAGTACAAGATTCACCAGGGGATCGCGGGTCGCAGGATTTTCCACATTAGCTGTTATTAAAACAAAATATCGCGCACGGTTAATAGTGGAAGACGAAATAAGGGAGACTCTTTCTTCATATAAACCGCGATTTAACGAATTATGTGCGAAGAAACAAGCCCATACTTCACATTAAAATTGATTTTTATTACATTTTTAATTTGTATTACATATTTAGTATTTATATAATTTATTTTTATATGATTTTCGTGATTTATGTTGTGAAAATAAATATTTAGGAATTAGAGAAACTATTTACATTACATATTTTTGCTACTTTTGTGATTATTATTTCAATAAAGAAATTATTTACAAATTGTTTATAAATTTCCTAAACAGAGGGGGGGGGGGCGTCAGGTCCACCGGGAAATTGTCCGGCGACCCAGTCCGCCACTGGTTAAGGTACAGAACTATTTTTATGCATATCATAATTTTTTAATTCAGTCTTTATCAAATCCATCTATATTTTTTAATGTTCTATAGTATTTTCTTTTACGTATTTCACCGTCGACACCAAATTTAATAATTCGCCACACTATTGTAACAAATATCATTGAATATTATTCTGTAGTATCAAATAAAAGCTTTTAAAGAGTAAATTAAGGAAGAAAAATCAACGAGGAACTTCTAAGGGTGTCATAATTTTGCGGAGCACCTGTAACAAGTTACCGGAACATTAATGTTCCGTGGAACACTGGTTTTAGAATGGGGGACATTTTTTTTTATTAATACAACTAATTTATAAGCCCAATTTCCAGCTCATTCCTTGTTCGCGTCTCTACCTCGGTTCTAAATTTGAGATGTGAATAAAGTAAAATATGAGAAAACACTTGTTTACAAAGACTTGCAGATGACAGCTAATGGATTGGGTGACTCTCCATGTTTTCCATAAAATAACATAGATTTTACGTTGGTTGATATGTCAATTTTATTGTTATTATATTCTTGTTCCCAAATAGGATTAAGTACTCAAATTGTTTTAGGGCCGTGGTTCCCAAGCTGGTTTTGACTTGCGTATCCGTTGCCCTAAATTGTTCTCCTCATAATTTTGAAAAATGATATATAGTTGTTGATGTCTTTTTTACATTTGTATGTGACTGCAAATATTTAACAGTAGCGTCGCAGGGAGAATGCGAGCAGAAGATTAGCACTTAAAAAAAAGGTTTCTTCTATGAGCACAATTAAAAAGTGTTCTGTGTTTAACCTTTTATTCAAATAGGCGTCGTCTTATCACACCATGGGTCTTATAAATAGTTTTATTTATAAAAAATAATCAAATAATAAATTGAACATACAATGCATATGTATATTTAAAGTCATCATAAATATAAAATTACAATTACACAAATAATTTCTACACTTTAGATATAAATATTCAGTGCTTACGCTTGCTTTGTGGCAGAGAAATCTGTCATTTTTAATATACGTATCTTTTTCCGTCATTATTAAATTTTTTTCTCATACCCTTAACGAACAATCGTGTATCCCTGGGGGTACACTTATCCCTTGTTTAGAATCACTACCCTATGCTATTTTTTTTTTTTTTCAAAGGTTGTTCACTCCTGAAAATAGGCCTTCATTAATATACTCAAAACATACAATATTTTGTCTGAAATCAATTTTTTCTTTCTATGTTAACATAGTCCAAACATGTTTCTCATTTAGTTTGGGTATTCTTGATGATATTCTTTGTAACTCTGTATATTAAGACCCTGCCTGAGGACGTGCCATACCCACATGTTATAAGGGGTACAAAAATATACTCTTTATTGATCCATATGAATCTACTGGTTATTATTGAAGAAAATATTCCCCATAAAATCCTTCATAAAATGTTTTCGAACTTAATTTTTTTGGTCGAAGTTGGTCGCTGAAATCTCACCACGTAGATTTTTAGTATCACTACACGTCCTTCTAACATCCATTCCATTAAATTTAATACCTCTACAAACATGACACAAATTTATAAACAAAATAGTTAAATTCTAGAGTTACCACTACATATCGATTACAGGACACTGATGTTTTGAAAAGCTTCAATTGTCATTGATTTTATGTAACGAAATCTTATAATATTTTCTGCAAATCCTGGAAATTTGGAAGTTTAATGAAGAATTCACTGGCAATTCAATTTGCTGCCGTATCTATTCGTGTTCGCATTTTCTGTCCATAATCCAAACTATTGCCAGGCAGTGACGGATTAAATGTGTGTCGGATTTAGTAGCTGCCAGGAAAATCGAGCTCGAAGGAACTCAAATTGCTGAGACATTTTTTATCGTAAAAATTTTACGACAGGGCCTGCAACAGTTTTCTTTCTTTAATTACAGATAATCAAATTAAATAAAACGCAGGAAAACAATAATGTCATGTCCGTCTCTTCTGTTTACAAATAATTAATCGTGAAGGAAAATTGTTACATTATTAAATCGGGCCTCTTTTTTAATGGGGCTCTGGGAAATATAAATTTTACCACCAGGAGCCCCCCAGTGGACTTAATCCGCCGATGATCAAGGGGTTAAGATTGCGCACTGAGCGAAGTGGTTCTAAACCTTTTTCAGGTGGTGCATCTTATTATTAAATATTGTGACGTATATAATTTGGTTTCTCTGATGAGACGATCACGGCACTGGCAACCCGACGTAGGATTTTATGCGACCCACCAATAAGAAAACAGAATGTTTACTTTTATTATCCAGCGTAACTAATACATTACTACCACGCTGCTTTAAGATTCTTACATACTAATGCCAGGTTTACATTAGTAGAGTAAAAGAGCTAGTAACTAGAACAAGTAAGTAGAAACTAGTTACTATCCTTGTGTAAACAGTTGACAATGTGACTAGTAGAGTACTTGCTTAGTTCGGCTAGGATGGCAGCTAGCTTGTCGACGTATTTACTAACTACTATCTTTTCCCCCACAACGCAAAATTGACTCATTTCGAATTGGCGGCAAGCGATAACTTGTCATAACAAATAGAAAAAAATTCATATCAGGTAAGTTATAATTTATTTACATAAATTGCGTAACAGTGATTTATTAATTGATGATTTCTTTTCAATTTAACAATACCAGTAATTTGTTTATCAACATTTGTTTATACTCTAAAATGTGATTTAACCTAAAAAAAATATAGAATGTGTATAAAAATTATAGAACAAGAAATATTTCATTACTAATTAATTGTTTATATTTCAGTATGAGGTGGTCAGAAAATGATATATTAGATTCTGTATAGGCTTATATTCTGTACCGATTTCTTCAATAAAACAATCAGTTATTTCCACCACAAGAAATTATGTAATACAAAATACCATTTTTTTAATGGCATCACGCCGGCCACGATGTATATTCATAATCATAAACTATTTTTTGCAAAAAGATAATTGCACAACAAAATCACAGTGTTTTGATCAAATGTTTTGTGACACTTACTATCCAGAAAATAAGATATTATGCCAATTGTGTACGAACATCTACTATCCCGAAAATAAGATAGTATAGTAAAGCGCTTAGTACTTGCGCTAGCTACTAGCTCTTTTACTCTACCAATGTAAACCCAGCATAAGCGTGTAAATACGTGTAAACCGGCATAAACAAGGCCTCACAAAAGGAAATGTGGCCCGCCAAAAATTTTTGTTACTGAATACGGCCCATGACATACATATAAAAAGAAATATTGTTACTAAATTCGGCCCGTGACGTTAAAAAGGTTACCGAACCCTGGTTAAGAGGTAACTATGGAAATTACTTCTGATTTGAAATAGATTACACTGGTCACCACAATTTTTGCTAACTTACATCTAAGACTTGTTTCTTACTAATTTGGTGCTGCTGAACTCAAAATCACATCAGTTTCTGCGTATCACATCAGATTTTTTGCTCTACAACAAATACATATTTTCGGCCAAATAATGCTTCTATCGTTTAATTTTAGACGTCGATACTGTAATTGGTACAAATTTGGCGAACAATAAGGATTAAATAATTAGAAGATATTCTTAAAATTTTATTTATAGCGAAACAAAGAAAATGATAACAGTTTTAATTACATTTTAATACTCCAACAATAGTCAGCCATCATGTGAGTATCCCACCTTCCTTGATAACGTCTCTCCATCTCTTTTAAATCCTGATGGAAACATTCACCCTGTTCATCACTAACATCTCCAAGATTGACAGGAAACTTGTCAAGATGACTGTTTAAAAATTGAAGTTTCACGCTCAAGTTGCACCCCAGATGATGATAATTTTCAATCAAATATATTGGACAACAAGAACGAAGTTGAAATTAAAGTAGACGTATATCAGAACGTGAAAAGGTGAAAAAAGTCAAAATACGATACAACAAAAATTTTACGTGATAAGCAGAAACTATTAACATTTTTGAAAGCAGCACCCCAAAATTAGTTAAAAACAAGTATCAGATCTAAGTCAGAAAAAAAAAGTTAAATTTGTTGACCAGTGTTATTCTCTACTTGAGTGTTTTATCCCTGGAAACCATGCAATAATTTAAAAGACGCTAGAAAATTGATGAACAATAATACACGCAAGTTTTCTTGGTATCCATAAATGTTTAGTCATTCATTTTCAGCTCTTGCTCAGGCAAGAGGCCTGATAGTTTGTGCCTCAAGGTAAAGTTCAGTTTGAATTCCACATTTTGTGACATAAATAGTATAATCTTAACTAGCTGTAAATAAATATTCCTACCACAAAGTTCTGCGTTTTATGTGAAGAGCCAGAACATGTTACAATATGAAAATTTTAAGGCATCCTATCCTCTTTTCTCCGTAATATATCCGTATTTTTTATACGGAGGTTTTTGCACCCCTCTCATACACCTACGAGATCCAAAAGTGCTACAGCATCCTGGTTAAGAACCACTACTTGATGATTAGTAGCTGCTTTTATCCACAACCAGCACTTTTTCGTAAGTCATCTGTCCATTGTTTCCTTGAACTTCTCAAATTGCATGCAGCAATCCGAAAATCGGTTTATTTATTTCGTTAACGAGTTTTCTAATCTTACGTATCGTGCAGCTATGTGTTCAATTTTTAAAACTTATTTTTATATTATTTAAGTGTTTCTTATCCGAAAACCGTCAAATCAAATTTTATCTTTTCCAATCAATATGTTTTTCATCAATATTTTCTTTCAAAACTGACCAAATTGCATCAAGAATTCCTGATATCACCACAGGTGTTATACTCCTCCTTCAATATCCAGTGCAAACAAATATAAAAATATGGAGTCCTAAGGTTGTTTGTTTGTTACAGCTGTGCAAAATCCCACCACCCCGCTCCGGTATGTGGATCCCGCGATGATAGGAGTGCTCGTCGGGATGGCTCTCATGTTCGTCATTATCTGTGTCGTTCTCAGGCTGTTCAGCAGGTAAGAGTCATGTCTAGATAAATAATTACAACAAAAAGTAGTTATATGGTTGGCAAAGGAGATGGTAATGGCTGAATGTTTGATAACATTTAAATCTCTAACTCCAGACATGATTTATCTTTAAGCCGCATTCAGAGCTCTTTAAATTAACAGGTTGTAGACTGATCTTTGTTAGCTGTACGTTATGTTTCTATGCATTATTTTAACGTTTTACGTACCGTTCATAGCAAGTTAGAAATTAATATGTTACGAATAGACCGCAATCTGTGTTTTTTGAAACCAACTACTCTGCTTCGTAAAATGTTTTATATGTACTTATTATCGTTCTTATAATTCTGTTGTCTTAGATTTTAACTACCTAATTACCTAAATTGATCATATTTACTGTTCGTCTTTGTAATTTTGAGCAAGATTTGTTAATGATGACATTATGTTAGGTTATGTAAAGGCATTCGATACCTACGGTGTCACTGATAGAATGCGATAGCCAATGTGTTTATATGTCTGTCTCATTAAAACCTCTCACTAGCTGTAAGTTTAGAAAATTATTCATAATCTACAACGAACAACGTATTGAATTTAGAGGTCTGAACGGTTTCACGTCTTCCCATATGTCAAACTCTTAGTGATAGTAAACAGTTAGAGCCCTGTAAATCCGCGGGTATCCGCGGATTATCCGCGGATATCCGCAACTTTTCTGCGGATGCGGATAAATTATCATTTAAACCATGCGGATGCGGATCGGATGCGGATTAAATGTCATATCCGCTTATCCGCAATATCCGCGTGAACATTAAATCTTCGGTTACTTTCGGAGAAACAAGCAATTGAGTTCTGAATACGCAGTCCTCGGTTATTTTCGGTTGTCTGTATATACATGATATTTTGTAGCATTCAATCTCACTTTATATTATTTTTATTAAGACAATTGTCCATGATCAAGACTGAGTTGAGACAATCAACTTAACTTTCTTTTTATTATTGAATATATTATAGAAAATACTATTTTGGACAAAAGTTTCCTGGTACACTTTCGACGTAATTCTTCCTACCTCTGCTCTAATTCTGGCTTCTAAATCTGATAAAGGTTTTTTTTTACATAAAATTGATTAGTAAGTTTTATTTAAATACCATAATTTACCTACATAATTTTTTCTCGAAAATTTTATTATGTAACCTGCCAATTTTTTTATACTACCCGAAGTAAAAAGTCTTGCAGATCCCAAAAATTTGAAAAATGTCACTTGTTGCTATTTGAAAAAGTTGCAACGCCTAACTCATGCGCGAAATGGCGTAAGAGAATTACTTGATCCTAAAAATATGAAGCACCTTCTATCAAGTAACTTTTCTGATTTTTTTTTAAGATTCAATATTAAAAAAAAGCAGCACGCCACTTACTCCCTACGAAAAAGAACGCTTAGGCCCCCCAAAATTGTTATCTCTCTGTAGATTTAAATAAGTTATTAGCGCATCTAGGCCTTAAAACTTTTGGGGTCCCTTAGGTTAGGTTAGTAATAAATAAGCTGGTAAATCCAAAAATTTTCAGTAGCGTTTTAGAGCAGAGATTACCTAAACAGGCGAAATATGTTAGTTCTTTCCAAACTGACAGCAAAACCTGTAGTGCGGATAGTGCGGATATTTTTGCGGATGCGGATCGGATGCGGATTTGTTATTTACAAAAGCTACGGATGCGGATCGGATGCGGATCATGGATGTGCGGATGCGGATCGGATGCGGATACAGAAAAGCTTATCCGCGCAGGGCTCTATAAACAGTCTATAAGCTACAGTGTATAAGTTCTTTAAATTAACACGTTATAGACTGTTCTTTCTTAGCTGTAAGTTATGTTTCTATGCACTGTTTTAACGTTGTCCGTACCGATCACAGCAAGTTAGAAATTAATATGTTACGAATAGTACGACATCTGTGTGTTTTAAAACCAACTAAGGGCTTCGTAAAATGTTTTATATGTATTATCGTTCTTATAATTCTGTTGTCTTAGATTTTAACTATCTAAACCTAACCTAATTACCTAAATTGATCATATTCCGTCTTTGTAATTTTGAGTAAGATTTGTTAATGATGACATTATGTTAGGTTATGTAAAGGCATTCGATAAGTACGGTGTCACTGATAGAATGCGATAGCCAATGTGTTTATATGTGTGTCTCATTAAAACATCTCAATAGCTATAAGTTAAGAAAATTGTCCACAATTCACAACGAACAACGTATTGAATTTAGAGGTCTGAACGGTTTCACGTCTTACCATATGACAAATTGCTAGTGACAGTAAACAGTCTATAAGCTACAGTGTATAAGCTATTGATTTAAGAGCTCTGAATGCGGCTTTACTTGTCATTATTTTGCTGCTTTTTCAAGCAACAAACGTTTTATATTCCTTTTACATTTTTGATATTTTGTTGATTGATTTGATGTTTTTCGTAAATATGAATACAAATGGAATAATATTCAATATTACAGATATTACGAACAATTTTTGAAGTTGAACTCGACAATAAGTAGTGGTTGAATTTAATAAACAATGATTATTTTTCAATAAAATTATAAATAATTGCAAAAGACTTAATCTTGTTGAAAGCAGTGATTTTCAATAAACTTCTAACGTGGGAAAATGGTTTATATGTGCCATCGATCAATGCATTGTCATTCATTAAGGGACTTCCAGAGTTAATATTTTTGTGAATATCTCAGTATTGTAAAATGTTCAGTTTAAGACTTTTATTGTGAATGTGTAAGATTTTAAAGTCATTAACGGAAAGGTTATGATTATCGGTGATCATATGTTCTGCTATGTTGGACTGTTCTACTTTTTTATTTTGAATGGCTTTCAAATGTTCACTAAATCTTGTAGCAAATTTTCGACCAGTTTGGCCTATATATATTGTTGAACTATCTTGGCACGATGCTTGATAAGCTCCAGTTTTGTTGTGTAAATCAGTTTTATCTAGTTTATTATTAACGAGTAAATTTTTAATTGTATACTTATTATAAAAGTCTGGAGTTATATTTAATTTCTTAATTTTGATCCTATTTTGAAACTAACCTGGCCGTGAAAGGGTATTTTTTTACTTACCGAGTGCTTTATTTATTTTTTAATCTCATATTAAATATATGTAGAATACACGGACTCCTCTGACAATTATATTTTAAATGATGGTTTTCTTTTATTTAAAACAATATGAGTGTAAAAGGCAAAACGTTAAGAAAGCAGTCCCATTAATTGGTTTATAACCTATACAATACAATATTTCCTACGAGAGCAAGAAAAACAGTGGACCTTTGTTAACTGTACATGCAGTTCAGCAGGTAAATAAATATGAATTAATATTTATTATAATTAAGATTAGGATACGGAGTCATATACAGGGTGAGTGGGGAGGAATGAGCCTAACTTCAGGAATGTATTGTACATGTAAAAATAAGTAAAAAAACTCTAATGCTGTTGTGCGATTGTCTTTTATTTTCAAATTATAACGTAATTAAAACACTTTCTATCGAACATCGGGCCGAACTTCAGGAATGTATTGTACATGTAAAAACAAGTAAAACACTCTAACGTTGTTTTACGATTGTCTTCTGTTTAATAAATAAATCATTAGTGTCATTCTGTTTATCATTAGTGTCAAATTATAACTTGAGAATAAAAGACAATCGCATAACAACATTAGAGTTTTTTTTACTTATTTTTACATGTACAATTCATTCCTGAAGTTCGGCCCATTCGTCCCCACTCACCCTGTATATACACACACTCAATTTGCATTATAAATAATAATAAATACGGTAGTTTTACGTAGTATATGTAAATTTTTTTATTAAACAAACGGGTCGGGCATTTCGCAGTTGGGCCCTTAACAAAAGTCCCAGATATTAATACCTTTCGGCGGCCCTACCTGACGAAAGCTACTACGAGTATCATGGATAGGAGTACTATGTCTCAATTCTCGAGGACTTTAATTACTTATTAACAATAGTTAATAGCAGACTAGCTACTTTCTTTGACCGTGTACAAAGAGGCAGCAGTGACAACTTAGAGAGATTAATTCTAAAGAAAAATTGGATGGAGGAAGGTCTCGTGGACAGATCAGATAACCGGATCTATTATATAAGCTACAAGAAAGGCATAACATTGAAGCCGTTAAAAATATGTAATAAAACTTAGAAAACAGAGAAGATATTGATTACAGTATTTTAAAAATTTCGTGTGGACATTATTTAGAAAACAAACCATATTTGTTATGAAGCAGAGATTTTTGTTCGGTAAAAAACAACATCAATGTTTTTCAACCATTTACATACATTTGAGGTCTACGAGGTGTTTATATTTGAAATCGATCAGTTTATTTTCAATCTCCCACGCAAATATTGTACAGATTTCATGAAATGCGAATATATTTATAAACCCATTCTTTACATGTTAACAACTTTTTTTAATTCCCGTTTCAAAGTCACGTTCGCTACACATAAATGTTTGATATTTTGTTATTTCATAGAAAGAGTGTAATTTATTAAATAACCGCTATTTCCGAGTTTTGAACTCGGGTCATCAACACGGAAATTAGTTTACTAGTATATACTTCCGGTTTTACATTCTTTGTTTATTATTTTAACCCCAAACTTCTTTGTTTCGTTCTATAAAAGTCTCTATTATATAAATAAATCAATATATAGATTTCAATGATTAATTTATATTAGACTAATTTGAAGTCAATGGAATATTAGAAGCCGATAATATAGGAATAATTAATGAAAATATAGCAATCTATAACGTAATATTTTCAGTTACAATCTTTCCTAAAAGCATCATTTCTGGTCCATTATATGGTCCATTTTAGTTTTACCTTGGATTTTTCAAAAAACCTTATTTCCACACTTTGAACTCTACTTTTGTGCTTCTATAGTGGTGTCCAAATTTCGCCTTTGCTGCCCAAAAAATTGTTCTTTATTGCATTGAACAATCTGCCAGTTGCTCCTATTCTCTGATTTGTTTCCTCGTCCAATTTCCCTTCTTCATTGTCGACTGATACTGATACTAGAAATTTAGCACTTTCTCTAATCTCGCGCCTGAAGATACTTTTTCTATTTCACCATCCTATCCGGTAGGATTTTTCTAGTTCTTTCATCTCTTTTATTGAATCGTCTAGCTCTATTCCAAAGCAGAGGGGG
This sequence comes from Liopterus haemorrhoidalis, assembly GCA_963971575.1. Classification (NCBI taxonomy): domain Eukaryota; kingdom Metazoa; phylum Arthropoda; class Insecta; order Coleoptera; family Dytiscidae; genus Liopterus; species Liopterus haemorrhoidalis. The sequence goes on along the minus strand of OZ020615.1, from coordinate 45,228,918 downwards.
CTGAGCAAACATCTTTGCCGTAAACGTACTGTATATTTGAAGAATTCTAAAAATTTATTTCTTATTCTCATAATATCATCAGTCATAGAGTACCAGTTCTTCCTCTACTCCTCTGTTCCTTAGGCTTTTCCAAATTGTTTGTCGAACTATCCTGGCAAAGACCTTTTCCAGGTCGCCAAAGCACACGTTTGCGTGACGCCCTGTACTAAGAACCTAATTAAAATCTTAGTCTGTATTTTTTTTTTCTCCACTACCGCTGTAGAATTTGCCAATTCTAAAATCAGTTTTGACTTCAGAAACTTAATATTCTAACACAAGAGTTGGAATGTTATTCTAAAGCACTTATCTTTTTAAGCATTTTTCGTGTATTTAATTCTTTTACTAGTGAAGGAATAATTATTCCATGTTCATTGTCAGATGTTATTGTTCAATATAAAGTATGCATTCCTCCGCGCTAGCAAGCCTGTAGCTGCAAACGTTAAATCGTCTGTATCTGCTACTTGACCGCTGAGCAAGGGCACGGACGTAAGTTCAATGTACGAATTTTGCTCAGACTTTTTTCTTTTTGTCATTCTTTTAGCTTCTATAATCGTTTTTCCTCTTTTCTCTTTTACTGTTCTGTCTCATGTATTTCTTGGTCTTTCTATTCTTTGCTTTCTGTACGCTCAGGTCTCCCAGATCTGCTTCACTTGTCTTGTGTCTTGCAGTCTTTGCATGTGTCCCCACCAGGCCAGTTGTCTGTTTTCTATAAATTGTTCTATCGGTTCTATATTGAGTTCTTTTCTTATATCTATATTTCTGATTAGTCACACCCTTTACTCTTCTTAAATACTTCATCTCCAAAGCCTGTATTTGACTCTTTTCTCTTCTTGAAAGCATCCAGGTCTCACAGCCAAAAGTCAGTACCGGTCTGTATATAGCTTTGAATACGTTTATTTTTGTGGTTCTTGTTATTTCCTTCCTATTGATGAGTGTATTCTTTATGTCAAAGTAAAGTTTTGTTGTCTTCTCTATTCTTGTATTTATCTCCATTTCTTGTTTTCTATCCTCTCTTATCTCTAATCCTAAGTATTTGAAATTCTTAAACTGTTCAATATTAATGTCGTCTATTTTTATATTTATGATTTCATCTGTTCCTAATACCATAACTTTCGTTTTATTTTTATTCATTGTCATACCGTATTCTTTTAATATTCTATTCCATACATTTAAATTTTCCTGTAATTCGTTTCACCCTTTGGCTATTATAACAACATCGTCAGCAAACACTCCTTCTGATATTTCAGTTACAGAATATACTACTCGTAATATATGCATGTTACAACAATTCTTTTATCACCTATCTGTGCCACAACTAAAATAACTTTTGTTTAATCGAACTTATACAATAGAACCATAAATGCTACATTTTTATCTGGTTAAAATCTTAAGTCTGTAATTTTATTTTATTTACTGGTTATTACATTTCTTTTATCACTTAACTGTCCGTAAAACAACTTAGATTTGCACTAACACGTAATTTACAAATTCATTCAATGTAATTTAAACGTCATTCTTTGCTCCTTTTTTTATAACTTCATATCTCCTTCCTTTTTCATGTTCTTTTTATCACGTTTTCTCGGAATGGTAGCTGCAGTAGGTCGAGTTCACCGGATAATGCTGTAATATAAGCCGCACTTCACCCTCACGCCTTGTTAGATAGACTGACCCGCAGTACTTGCGTGCGGTGTTCCTTGACACCTTTGGTCTTCGTCACAGCTTTACACACAATACCATTGTCATCTCTTTTGTAATTAATTACATGAATGGAATAAGGATACAGAAAGACAAAGACTATATTGTTCTAAGCTTCATAAGTGTTATGTTGAATGTTACACCTATGTACATACATTATAAGTGTAATTTTTTGGCACGTGGGAAGATGAACTTACTATTCTATACTACTTTCACATAGTTTTTGGAAGAAATTTATTTGATTTTAATTTTAGTTCCTTGAAGAATAATTTACAGATTTATTTACAGAACAGGTGTCCTAATTACTGCTCATGATTTTGCATAAGTCATGCTTTTGGTACAACATATACACCAATTTATAAAATACTCTTTTTGCAGACTAAACATGTTACTTTATAATAATTATAATATAATAGAACTATAGGCCATAGTTCTTCCTTGTTTATTATTTTTTTAAATCTTAGTTTACTGTTTAAATTACTTTTCTTTTGGGTGCCCTCTTTAGAGATGAAACGATATTATCGATAATAGTAAAGTATCGTTACTAGTAATTTGGTACTCGATACTTTTTATTTCGATATTTTACTGGTAATGATACATTTTTACTGGTGTCAGTACTGTAATGGCATCAGTTATCGGTTATACCAGTTCATTAATGATTGATAGGCATTTTACCGCGTTTCCATGTTTAATTTTCATCTCTAGCTGTTTGCATCCTAGCAGTCCATGACGCATTTAATCATAAACGTAGTTACTTATATTATTTGACATTGACAGTCGTCTGACATTGGCAATATTTAGTGTATTTATTATCATAAAAGGCTCTTTCTTGCCAATTTTTTACATTATTTTATTGGTAAGTACCAACCTATAAAATTAATCTAATGAGCGGGAAATTTAAACGTCTATCTATCATCTATGAATATTGAGTATTTGATATTAATTGAAATATCTGTTTGTCTGTTTGTCTGTTTGAAATGTCTGTTTGACTTTGATGGGATAGTCTAAGCCTAAAACCAACTACAACGGATAACAGAACCAAATGAAACGCGTCACGCACGAAATTACATAATTAAGCGCCATTACCTAATTGGTAAATTATTATTTTGGTAATTTACTGTAACTCACAACACTGCATAATACTAAAATTCGAATTATATAATAGTAACCAATATTTTAATTTGACAAGTCCTAGTATTTTTATAAAAAACACTCAAAAAGACTTTTGTTCTTCTTTAATTAAGCTAAAGCCTGTCCAAACATATTTGCTATGCATTTACTAAACATACATAAGTACATTAATTGATACCTATCACAAAATATTGATACTTTTTTCCGATACCGATATTACGAAATGAAACTGATATCAATAGAAGGTATCAATACCTTCCGTACCTCAGAGCTAACTGCACATTTTTTTACTAAAGTAATCGAGACCACGTAGTTTTCGATACCATCGATTCTTTTCCGATATCAATACTATTAATTGGTACAGATACCGATGAAAAGTATCGCATCCCTATTCATCTTCTTCTTTTATAGGGTCTCCTCTTTCGAAGATCTTTTTGGCCACTTTGTTATTCGCTAGTCTAATAAGATAGCCTATCGACCTCAATATTTGTAGTTTTGTTATTTCTATTATAACACTTGCCCTGAAAAGATGAATTACATCCTCATTTGTCTTCATATCCATATATACCCCACTATCAGCTGATAGTTCGGTAGCCATCTTGATGACGTAGGTTCTGAAATTAAACAATTGATGCTCAGAATTACTGTGTTTATAAATTAAATTTTATATTTTTTTAATGATAAATTAATGGTAAAAATAGTAGTAGAAAGTAGTATTTGAGTCGCGTATAATGGCTATATTATACTCGAATTATTACAGCCCTCGTCTACGGCTTGAGTGGTAATCTTCATCCTCATGCAATATAGCCTCCATTACATGCTTGTTAAATAAAATAATAATGTATGTTAGGACTGATATTCCACATTATTCATTGTGTGTCTTCTTTCAAAACGAAAATATAATTTGTTTTTTCATTATTAATTAATAAACTCATTTACAGCTTGTCTTACTAGCTTCAAGAAAACTTTTTAAATTAATTATTACTATTACAACTGTGATATAACACCATATAATTAGGAGTACAAGTCTGAAAATTATCTGTAAGTTGTTCAGCATAAATTGTTGTTTGTTCAACAGGTTTTAAACTATATTTTTAGAAAGTTAATTAATATTTCACAGTTAGTAATAATTTATAAATGGCCAGACAACAGCAGTGAAAAGTTTCGATGTAGTTTTAGTAAATTTTGTAGCAAGGTTATGTCAGTTTATACAAACCCTCATACATTTTTAATGAAATTGGATCAGTAGTTTCAAAGGTACGGCATTAAGTAAAAGTCTAACGGAACTCTACAACCAACAAATTGTTTACCAACTTTGCGAATTTATTTTTCAAAAGTTGGAAAGGAAATATTTAATTTGTTTTGTTTGAGGTGACATAAGTTAACTTTACTATTTTATCGCTTTCATAAATTTTAAAATATAAAGATACATTTTAAATATTGCACGATTATTTATTAGAACCCAGGCGGAAAGCTACGGCCCTAAAACTGTCCATCAAATCTTCTTACGAACTTACACATACAAGGTGTGTAAATTAAGTAACCGGACTGGAAACATAGCGTTTGATCTGGCAACATTTGGGACGCGGGACTTGGAGGGTGCAAAGGAAACTTTTGTAAAACTTCAGCGGGCTTACGGAGATAGTGTTTTGTCAAGGACCCAGGTTTTTTGGTGGTTTAAGGGGTTACATGGGATTTGAATTTTCAAAAAAATGACAATTTTTCTGATTTTTTTTAATTAAATGTATGCAAGTGATTTATTTCAACTTTTGGGACATAAAAGTACATAGTTTGAAGAAGTTGTAAAAAAAATTTCATGAAAAAAAAATGAAAATTGGGCCATTGGCACCTAATTTACCAAAATCGATGGTTTTTCATCGTAGGCAGAATATCTAGAAATAGGCTCATCTGAAATCAAAAATCAAAATTTTTTCTGTTAGTAGATGCATATGGCTTGTCCTTGGACGAAGGATTTGGCAAAACGTTTTTTGACAAAAAATTTTGACGTTTTTTGACAAAAAATTTATTTTTTTTAAAATTTCTATGCAAATTTTGGCAATTTTCTACTTGTATAACGAATTGTATTGAACGAAGTATAAAATCCTTCGTCCAAGGACAAGCCATATGCATCTACTAACAGAAAAAATTTTGATTTTTGATTTCAGATGAGCCTATTTCGAGATATTCTGCTTACGGTGAAAAATCATCGATTTTGGTAAATTAGGTGCCAATGGCCCAATTCACATTTTTTTTTCATGAAAATTTTTTTACAACTTCTTCAAACTATGTAATTTTATGTCCCAAAAGTTGAAATAAATCACTTGCATACATTTAATAAAAAAAAATCAGAAAAATTGTCATTTTTTTGAAAATTCAAAACCCATGTAACCCCCTAAATGCATTTTCAGAAGGAAGAGAGTTGATTGAAGATGAACACACACATGTCACACAGCAAATTCAATAAACGAGTTTTTAGCCAGTAAGAACATTCCTGTGGCTCCTCAGCCTCCTTATTCAATATTAAGCCAATAAGGTCGAAACTTTAAGAGGAAATTGAATGCTCATATTGACAAGCTTTTGTTGAAAAATGTTTCTAGATCGGTTGTAAAAATCGTACAGGAAAAATTTAAATGATTGGAATGGCCAATTACATTGTTCTCACAGATGCAAAAAGGGGCTACTTCGTATATTAATTTTATGTAGATGATATGGAGAAGTTATGATAGTGGAATAGTAGAAATAAAATATCTGCTTTGGCTAGGGTTGAACCATTGATTTAGAGACAGGCCCGACAAGAAGGGGGTAGTCGGGGAAAATTCCCAAGGCCCTGGTTTTTGGGGCTCGGGGTCCTGGGGTTCTTGGAGCCCGGGGTCCTGGGCAGAGTCGTAGAAAATGAGGACTTTTTTTGCTCATCATTTGTATTTTGGAAGTGAGGACCATTTTTTGCTCATCACTTGTATTGTGGAAGTGAGAACACCGAGTCCCTAGAAATCCTCTCGGCGGCCCTGGGTAGAAACGGATGAATTTGTCCGTAATGTGAGCCCTTCTGAAGAATAGAGTCTAAAAAATTGATGTGAAGTGTGAATTTTGACACATTTCAGGGTTTTGCAGGTATTTAATAACTGAATGATGATTATTTAGGATGCCAAAACAAATTTTATTTTAAAATATTTTTTTATGAATTTTAATTCGAATGCCTAATACCATTATTTAAGTTTCTAAATATGTGCAGTATTTTTTTTACCTAGCAAGGTTCATTAAAATTTTGAAAATTGCGCCTATGGCTTTTATTGGTTGCTTAAATCATTAGCTCCGCCCTCTGATTTCGTATACATCAAACAGAATTAAATTATAATTTCAACACTTCCCACTGGTTATTAAATTTACGCTTTTAAAAATTAAATGCAACATTACCAAAATATAACTAGAATTTTGACAAAATAATTTAAACAAAAGAAAACTGCAAAAAAAAAATAAATTTAAATTGACAGGATTCGAAATCTAGTTTGCAAGTTACCTGCTTGACAAATTAGAAAACCAATGACTAAACGCACATCGCTATGAGCGCTGACGTATCAACTTGGTTACATAGCGAATTAAATATTTAACATATTTTGGTTAAAAACACAAAAAATGCATTATTTTCCGAAATCATAATCTGATCAAAAATTCCTGTTGTACTGTTCCGGTTCACACCAATATACATTACTTAGAATTTTTTCAGATTTTTAGTTTAAACCATCTGGGCTACAGGGTGTGGGACAAAAAATTTTTTGCACAATTTTGACTAAAATCGCGTCAAAATAATTTATTTAGCAAAAATAAAATTTTGATCGTTAATCCACGTACTAAGGGCTTTCATTTGATACCCTACTCAGAATTTAAAAAAAATATTTTATTTTTCGTTGAGCACTTATTTGTTTATATTTTTAGGGGGATATGTTTTTTAGATGTTTTAGTATTTTTCCTATGTGCAGGTCAAAAAGTTGTACAATCATGCCAAATTTCAACTCTCTAGGTTTAGCCGTTTGGCTACAATTTTTACCGAACAGACAGATAGACAGACAGACAGACAGACGACAAAATGACGGTATAAGGGTTTTTTGGTCATACCTACAAAACCCTAAAAATCAGCCCACTTAAGTACGTCTAAATATTTTTCCAACCAAGAAACAATTGTTACACAACAATGAATAAAAGCCTACACCAATAAGTATCTTCAAAATTTATGTTAAACTGTAACGTGAATACATATTTGAATACAATTTGAACATAACAGAGCACTTAATTTGAAGTTATGAAATACTATAGCCGTTACAATATCATGTAATCGCATTAAATAATATTGTTGATTTATATGAGGTCGGATGTACCCATATTTTGCCCTTTGATAAATTAATCAAGGAATATTATATTGCAATTGTGGGGAGCAATAATGTCATAAATAGGATGAATAAAACAAGTGGATGCATGTCAAGATTTATAGGGTGTTAAGGACAAAACAAAGGTTTACTTCACAAGGGAGTAAAGGTACTTTTAGGACTCGAATTATGTAGGATGTAAAAAAATTATCGTGACCGTTCTGGTTTTTGTTTCATATGAACAGAGATAATAGCAAATTTACAGTTAGAGCTGAACGAATTTAACAACCATTTAGATCCGCAGATAATGCGTTATTTGATCTATAAATCAACAACAGATTGAACTGTTTTAAACCTTTTTAAAGCTAAGCACCAACTACACCGTTTTTAAATGAAACTAAATGTATTTAGGTTTGATTCAGACATCGTCTGAATATAAGAAACCGTTTATTTCCCGAGAAAGTGGGAAAATTGATCTTACCAACACAAAAAAGAAGACACCCTAGAAAAACATGGACGGGAGAAATTAGAAGGACCATGCGGAATAAGTCAGTGACATGATGAAAACTCGGCCAGTGTGTATTCAGTTGTACTTTACTAGGACATCTTCAATGTATTCTTCTTTTTAGGGTTTCGTTGGTAAAACTAAGAAACCCTTATGACGTCACTCATATGTCTTGTACGACCTAACGTCACTCATGTTTCTTTCTATCAGTGACGTGCGGTGAATTTTTGAACGGATATTCCCTATCTTTTTATATCGTGCGCTCATTATTTCTTGTCAGTTACATAACCTTAAACAATGAGTTTAAAAATATCAAATCTGTATTCTAATTCCATAATTTCCCTTTTCTTGACAATATAGCAATAATAAATATCAACAAAACAGTATTTGATGTTAATCTTAAACTAATTAACACTAACAAAATTATTACATTTGAAACGGGTCGTTGTTTTCAAAACCAAATTGCGGTCTTTCATTCGGTGATTAATAATTTTCCACTTAAGGAAGAAAGGTTTAATCTAGAAATTAAGTATTTCGAAGAAGTGTCTGGGTTCATTTTTTTTATTATTTTTTTTTTTTAATATGGTTCGTTGCTTACAAAGAAATTAAAAATCTATTAATATAAAATATTATCCTAGGTCCACTTCTAGTTTTCTTTTCTTTTTGCTAAATTCGTCTATAACCTTAGAATTAAAATTGTCTTCCTTTTGTAATGCACATGGGCATAGGACAGGCAAAAGAGTATACACAGATACATATTTTTAACACGGAACTACTTACACAATATAAAATAGTGTTAATTGCTCTATCTAAATAAAAAATACAATTAATAATGCATAACACCCCCCCCCCTTAAATACTGAATTATTTGTCTTACAGTATATTAAAATTTTATTAAAATAAAATAAATATAGTGCAATATTGACTGCCTATGCGGCACATACCCCGCATACCCAGACCGCACGCCACTGCTTTCTATCTATTTGCACGGTAGAAATTATAGTATAGCTCTTTTTTTTCTATCCCTTTTTGTAGTTTAAAAATGAGGCCCTTTTTTAGATCATCACTTATAGTTTCATATCTTCAACTGTCAAATAAAATAAAATGAAAAATTTAATGTTTTGACTTAAAATTATCCCGCGGCGTCCCACGCCGGATAATTTTAATACATTAAGGGCGCCCGGAACCAAAAAAGTTTGGGAACCACTGGTATAGCGGCTAAACTCAAAGTATTGAAATTTGAATGTGCATGCATGCATTTGTTACAGACCGGGAGCTCATGACATTTTTGGTCTCCGATTTCATACAGCATGCCTTTTGGAGGAGAGAATATTTACCCTGTGACAACAAAAAAGGGCTGGTACTAAACCCCTGCACGCTTTCCGGTCATAGGGAAAATTGCATTTCCACTTGCACAAAATTTTTGTGTTTTTCTCTGATTTAATATTGCTTGCCCTTTTGTCAAAAGAAAGTTATAACAAATTTAAAGTCTTTTAATTATAGGCATGCTGTATGAAAACGCGGAAAATCATATTTTTTTATTACAAGATCACATGACCGTTTGAGCCCTTTGGGACCCTCCGAATCGCATGCATATATTTAAAAGACTTTAAATTTGTTATAACTTTCTTTTGACAAAAGGGCAAGCAATATTAAATCAGAGAAAAGCACAAAAATTTTGTGTTTAAGTGGAAATGCAATTTTCCCTATGACCGGAAAGCGTGCAGGGGTTTAGTACCATCCCTTTTTTTGTTGTCACAGGGTAAATATTCTCTCCTCCAAAAGGCATGCTGTATGAAATCGGAATCCAAAAACTGTCATGAGCTCCCGGTCTATTATGCATGTACAGTTCTTTGACCAGGAATTTCCTTTGAACAGTTGATTGGATGCCTGTATTAACACCGTTGACCTTCGGCCAATATCGTAATTGTTCGGAGACAGTGAGGTAGAAAGATAATATATGGCAGGGTTTATGGATACTGTGTACCGCCGTAAGGGGTGAGGGAATCATAGCATTTAATTTATTTTTAATTATTCTCAGATATCGTTTCATTAGTTTATTAAGTTTTTGTCTTTAATTTATCTTAGACAAGGCTATTTCCCGCTTCTAAAAACATTTAGATCTCATTTCTTCATTGTGAGACAGTTCTAAGGTTTTGACAGTTTTAGGCAATATAATCCCACTTCTGGAAAATTAGTAGTTCTTTTTAGTTTCTTTAAGACATATTTAAATGTATTTATTCTTAGTTAGGCACCTTCTCTTTTACTTTTTTTTTTCTCTTCACTCTGAGCTCATCAACATAATCCAAAAGAACTTCAATTGCAACACTTAGGACCGGCTTCTGATAGCTTAGTTGAGTTTAATCTTTTGGTTAAATTCGGTTACAATATAACAATCCCATGAGTAACCACAGCAACCATTTTCTAACCATTTGGTTATATATATTAAATAAGCTTTCAGAAACAGGCCTTTAGTTACAGAGCAAATAGAATGGGAATAAATAACGAAGACGACACGAATTCGTAAAGAAAGAATCGTTGCTAAATGATTCGCACTACACTCTGTTCAGAATCAAGAAGTAGTAATCATGCAATGTTCACGTGATTATTTTGACGAAGTCTCGTCGTTCGTTGGCTGTTAAGCCTTTAATTTTATGAGACAGCCAATAGGGTAGCGACTTCAATCTTTCACGTAATTTTATTACTGTTTCTGCATTTCGAACAGGGTATAAACCAGTCTTGAATCCATTCCGACATTGGTCCGGTTTTTTTCATTTTTCAAATATTTTTATGAATAAGTTTATGAGTATTGTACATTATGGATTAGTATATATAAGTATTTTTCTGGAAATCTAAGAAATTATGATTTTCATTGATAACTAAAAGGCGTAAAAAATTCTATTCTTCCTTTGTAATAATAGAACTGTAAAGAACTCCCAAGAACTGTAAAGAATATTGTCTTGAATACGTCTGGAAAAACTTTTGAATATGCTTTTCGTTATCTTGCTCTGAAATATGAAGTTAAATAAAACATAATGGCTGTAATTTAGAAATAGGTCAGTGAATAACAAGCATATTAAAGTAGATAGTTTACAATTTTAAGTAAAAAAGTGAATTAATTTACCACCAATAGATGGTGTACTTTGCAAGTGCAAGCTTATATCCTTGTTACCTTTCCCTATAAATTAAAATATTACATATTCATGAAGAATTTTAAATTTTATTTTATGCGGATAGTAATCTGTAAGATTGAAACTTTAGATTGAGATATATCATTTTAAAGTTTTGTGTTGGTATTTGTAGTAATTATGCATGCAAATCTAGAATTAGTAATATCGGACTTTGATCGAAGAATATTTTTTACATAATTTGCTATTTTATTTTTAATAACACTTTACACAGGTCACTGGGTGTAATTTTTAACATGAAACCGCGCAAAATTACTTAAACTTATCGGATAGATTAAACTATAGGTTTGTAAAATTCAATATAAATATAATTTAATTGTATTTATTATAAAAATAAAATATGAAAAAATTTTTTGTGAAAAATTATATTTGGCAAACAATGTCCTCAAATTGCTGCAATACGAATATCGACTGGAGCATTACGAACCAGCCCAATAGACAGTATTTTACGTGAGGCGAACCAAGTGCCTTTATTGTACCGCAGGACCCAGACAACGTTGACATACATCACCAAACTTGCCAGTAATGAAACAAACCCAACATTCAACGTGTTTAAGACTGCTAATAACATGATAAAGATAAAAAACGATTTACCACTACTTGATACCATCTGCCACAACTGCGAAGATCTGATTATAGAGTTTCCTGAAATATATAAGACTAAACCACCCCCAAAACCACCATGGACCCTTCTCAATCCCAAAATAAATCTCTCCCTTACCAATCAGAAAAAAGACTCCACTCATCCTGAAAACTTCAGGAAAGTTTATTTGGAAACAATAGAAAGTTACGAAAATTTTACTTCTATTTTTACTGACGGGTCAAAAATAAATGGAAAGACCAGTGCCGCTTTCATAGTAAACTCGGAAAAACATCAATACCACTTATCATCAACGGCAAGTGTACACACGGCAGAAGCCTTTAATATTTTAAAGGCAATAGAGTATATTCAGGAAAATGTGGAAAAAAACAAATGTTTAATACAAACAGATTCACATAGTGCCATAGACGCCATCAAAGATATTCACACGAAAAACCCGTTAATCCAAGATATCCAAGCAAACGTACATAATGCTATTATTGAAGGAAAAGAGATTGTTATCCTATGGATCCCCTCTCACGTTGGTATCAAAGGAAATGAAGAAGCAGATCAGGCAGCAAAATTAGCTACAACTAACAATTTGATAAATATACCCATTCCACATAGAGACTTCATTAGCCATATTAAAAATAAATTAAATTCTAAATTGATTTCATACTGGGGCACAATAGCAAATCATTTCAGTCAAATCAAAGAAGACTTCAGCTACTGGAAAACCAATATGAATAGAAGAAATTGTTATTACACGACTCCGATTAGGTCACACACTAGCTACTCATAAATATATTTTTGAAAAACAAATTCCCATAGAATGCCACAATTGCAAAACTAGATTAGATGTAAAACACCTAATAATCGACTGTCCTAATTATCAAGTTGAGAGGTTGAGATTTCAAATCCCATTATCACTCAAAGAAGCTCTAAGCAACAACCAAGATCATCTCTCCAATGTTATAAATTATCTAAAATCAATTAATGTTTTCTCCAAAATTTAAAAATGTTATATATTTATAATATGTAAAAATAATATTTTGTAAAAATATATGTATCAGGGGCCAATAGCCAAGTTGCAGACGCCTCTTAAAAAAAAATAAATAAAATAAAATAAAAAAATGTCCTTCTTCCTCTCCGTAAATTCGTTTTTCAAAAATCGTTCTCAGAGGATTTAGTTAATCATTGCACATTATAAGTATTTGTAAATAATACTCTAATCACTTAATAATAATAAATTAGCACTGCGAGCCTAGTAGGCCCATGGCTTGATTGATTGTTCTTCTCCACTCGTTCTTATTTAAAGTTCTTTCTTTCCATTTAGTGATCCCCAGCTGTTCTAGATCTTTCTCCATCTCCTTCCACCATCCCGTCCTCGGTCTTCCTCTCCTTTTCTTGCCACCAATTGTTAATGCGTGGATAAACATTTTTTCCCCTTTTGTTTGTTGGCTTAAGCAGCTTTGGCTATTGGCCAGGAATTAAGAGTTTTTGAAATAACGTTTTTTTTTTTTATAAATAAATTTTATTTGCCATATTTTTTTTTTCCTACATATAAATATAGTAACATAAGTAAGTATAATGTAACATTGGAAAAAATAATAATAACTGATTCACGGAAATGCAGTGCATTTGTGTGTAAATCTCTTTTTAGCAGGTTTATATATCACATTTGATTTATCACAGTATTTACATAATTATTATAATAGTGCTTTAGAAACAAAGTAAAGACACATTTGTGAAGCAATTTGAGTGAAAGTTTATGATTTAAATTTTAGGTTTTAGGTTTATAATTTGATATTTTCTGATTTAATATTGTTATAAATAATTTCATAAATATCTAGAGAGTTAGTAGCAAGAAGCATCTAAATATTTGTAGGTAAGGATATTTTTTGGACAACTAAATTTTGTATGAATAAGTTACGATTGCGAAAATGAATTGCGCATTCAAACTATAAGTGGTTTGAATCGCTGACAGCCAAATTATCACACTGACAGAAAGGAGATGAAACCATATTAATTCTATGCAGATGATATAGAGAGAAAGTGTGATTAAATCTAAGCCGGATAAAAGTGCCTATAAAAGATCTGTTTTGGTGAGAAGAAAACCAAAGCTTTCTAGGAAGGAGGGGTTGAATTCACACAGTATGATCCTTTGAACTGTAAAGAATCTATGTATTCTTGTTGCCATTGGTTGTATATGGAAGATTTGAAGATTGACATAGTCTCATTACTGTTTAGAGGAATATTTAACAGGGAGCTATTTACTGCTTTTTTGGCTAGAAGATCGACTTCGATGTTGAAACAAACAAATTATAAATTTTGAAAAATCAAATGTTTTGTAGGATTTTTGCAAAAACTGTGTCTAAAAACTTTTGTCCCCCACTCTATTTCCCAGAGGGGTTGGTTTAAATATCTTTAAAAAAGTTCTGAATAATGTACTTTGATAGGAACCGGAATAGTGAAACAAAAAATTTTGATTAGATTAGTTTATCGAAATATATATATTTTTATATCATTTTTTTAAATGTATTATGAGATGTAAGGAACGAAAAGTAGTTTTTTTAAATTTCTTATTCCTTATTTATTTTTAGCACCAAAAAAACCGTCTTGAAAACTTGAGAAATTATTTTTTTTTCTTAAAATGATTCATCCCACGCAAATCGATATGAAGTAATCTAACGATACGAAATTGAAAATCAAATTTTTATTAAAAATAAAAATATATTCATATTTCCTATGTGCCGTTGACATTTTATTATAAGAAAAATTTCATCTTTAAAAGTTTATTTTGATTAAATTACGATGGAACGATATATTTCGGTATTTATAGACTTTTCTGTGACTTCTATCTTATATTAGGTACATGATCAAAAGTCCAGATAATTTTTTGAGAAAGTGCGCAGTTTAGACTTTTAAATGAATCTCACACTGGGTTTTTGACATATATAAATTATATATAAATACATACACATATACCTATTAGGGTGGGGTCTTTTAGAATAATGTGATAGAACATGGAGGCAGTGGTTCGGAAAAAAAAAATCAAAAACACTGGCTTATTTAAGCGCTCGGCTCACTAACACTGATAGTGATATAACAATGATGTGACAATGATTTAACGTAGATATGACTTAAAAGTAACGTGATTTTAATAAAGCGTTCACTGCTGTGATAAAGTTTGGTAACAATGGTTAGATATATAGTAATTATCATTGAATGAAAGTTATTATTTATTAATGGGGAATAAGAAATTTTAAAAAATTATACCCTAGCACTAATTTATTTTGTAAATATTAGTATGTTCACGTGTATATTTCGGATAAGCTATCGGATGATATTTTATCCGCAACCGCACGATTTAAATGATAATTTATCTGCATCCGCAGAAAAATCCACGGATTTGCAGGGCTCAATTTATTTTAAGAAAAGGATACTTAAAAGAAAAGATAACTTATGAAGAAAATTTTCTAAAAAATGAAGAAAATTAGTTTATGTTCCGTATGATCCCACAATATCCAATGGGTTAGAGAAAAAGCGCAAACTAGTTAGAATGAGATTGTTTTGAGTTATCCATATCGACTGAAAATTAAACAAAAATAATTCCAACACCGGCATACAATGGAGACATGTTGCTTCGTCGTAGAAAGAGATACAAAACCCAGCATAGATAATGATACAAAATAGACAATTCTTTCTTCTTATTCCTTCTATTTACTAAAATTTACATTTCCTGAGTCGTGACACTCCATGATTGCACGCACTACGTATCACGACAAATTTTAAATCACGCACGAAAGAAAAATATTAATCACGTTCACTCACGATTTTACCGTGAACGGCCGTGTCACGAGGTGACACGGAAATTACACGATACGCGCCCTTCACTAGTTGGTACATCTTACTATAAAGTGAGACTTTTATTATGCCCCATTGTTCTTGTTTTTTCACGTCTCTGTCTCTTTTTATTGCTTTTAGAGTTGTTTCCAGCCCTGATTCTTTTCGTCTTCTGATGTCTTCCGGTGTTGTACCATTTCTTGTTAAACAGACCTCTTCATGGTCCATTTTGTATTTAGATGCCCATAGAACGTTTTAGACCGTATGCAAAAGTGCCTTATTGAGATACGGATATAATTTCAAACTGTTTAATCGGTATGAAGAAAAAAGTTTAATTAAATCGACTAGGATGGACTGGAGCCAATGAAATAAACCATGTACAAAGAGATTTTCGTATTGTGCCATTGTGCCAGTAGGTAGTAGAAATGAGGTAGACCAAAGCTTAGGTAGGTTGATTGTGTAACACAGGATGCTTGATCTATCGGTGCCAGTGGCGTAACTATAGTTGTTTGGGCCCTGATGCGAGATACAAAGTGGGCCCCCCAAACTTTTTGGAGCAAGAATAAAACGTGCTCAGTTGAAAAAACAAAAGAATAATACATGTTCAGTTGAATCTAGCCATATATAATTATATTTTTTAATTACTTACCAAGTTACAATAATCTTTTTCTTGCTTTTGTCTCCGCGAAACGATTGATGATATCTGTTGTGTCTATTTTGCGTGCGCGAATTTGTTCAGTTGATAGAGTTGCGAGACCGGATAAACGTTGTTGCGACATTGTGCTTCTTAAATAATTTTTTATTAATTTTAAAGTTTAGGTTTAACCATAGAGTTGCACATAGTCCGCCATCTTGCTCATTGGAACAACTGATGTATACTCAAAGCAAAGTGAATAAAGATGACAGTGATAATTGAAAAAATCACTGAACTATTTCGGGTCTCTCGGGCCCCTTTTGGCTTCGGGCCCTGGTGCAGTGGCACCATTTGCACCATTGTAGTTACGCCACTGATCGGTGCACACCAGGAGGACAATAACACAAAATCGGAAGGAATGGCGGAAGACAATTGAGACGGATATCTCAATACCAGTAATCATGACTAATTCCTTCTGGCATGTTTTATTGCAAAATTGTTAATTATCTCGTCATAATTTAGTTTTCTTGCCAACTCGGACTCGATTGACAAAATTGTCAATGAAGAGAATCGCTCCTGACTTATACAAGATCGTAAATAATTTTTTATTCTTTTCAGTTTTAAAAACGATTTCTCTGTCGATGCAACTGTTACTGGAATTGTCAGTATTACTTTCAAAACAATTACACAATTGGTATAAAATTCAGATAAATTGTTCTTGTAAATATATTCTAAAATTTCTAAAATTGTATTTCTAGGCGACAATACCCGACTACACATTTTAATTTCATAAAAAAGGTCTGTACAATCAATGTCGTCTTTTAAACACAAATTTAAATCTTTGCAACATTTAAGCAGATCGCCTTCAGTCATCTTTTGTATATTGTCTGAACTGTACAAAAAACCAAATAAATTATCGTCGTGGTGATATGTTGCATGCGCGCAAAGTTTTTTAACCTTATTAATAATGTTAATGACAACGTTCTGCAGTTTCGCTAAGAGACCTATCGATTTAAACTTCTTTTATAAAATACTCTTAATACATTGTTTACATTAGCATTTTGTGCAGTGCCTTAATCGATAAGATATTCCAAATACGATTTGCCTATGCATACCGATTCGTGTAATTACCGTTTTAAACGCTTCCGTTAAACGGATCCGCTTTAAACCGGAACTAAATTAAACCACATCGAAAATGTGCAGGGTTATGGAATATCTACCTACTAATGGGTATGTGACCAAGTGCTTAGTGTTGTTTGCTAGCTTGCGGTTATATAAGCACGCATATTGGTCCACAGATATCTTTATTAACACTTAATACATTTATGGATAAGTAATCAATAAATTATTGAATGGATCAAAGCAGTGGCGGCGTTATAATACACATTTAGGGTACAGTCTTTTTTACCAGGAAATTGTGTCGAGTGTCCAGTTCTGGAAATATTTAATTTTCGTCACTCCTACCACGGAATCACGAGAACCTTTTTACTAACTGCTTTCTTAGATGGAAATATCACCGTACAAAATTTCACTAAAGAAGTTTCAGATTGTCGCTTAAACCCGCCATACACTATGATGCAGGTAGCGATGCAAGCATCGAGGCACGAGTGACGCGATGCAAGCATCATTGTGTATACGGCGGCCTCTGTGATGCCGCATCACTGATATCGTGAATCGATGCATGCATCGGCATCACGACAACGTCGGAAAGCAGAGATGCCGCATCTCTGATGCCGACTGCATGTTTTAACGTGTGTAGGCTTGCATCAATGTTTGTTTACAATTTTAGTTGTTTTTTTGCTACAGCAGGGATAGTGTCAAGCTTATATAACCTATAAATATATAAATTATAACCATACAATGAATGATAAGAACAATAGGGATTTTTGGGAAACGTTTATCAACATGTACCGATTACATGAATGTTTGTGGAACAATAAATGTTCCAATTATACAAATAAAAATTTAAGAAATGATGCTCTGATGAAATTACTGGCTAAAAAATTGTTGTAGAAGATTTAGGGTCTTTCATAGCTATTGCCAGTTGCCAAGAATCTCAAAGTTGCGGATAATCTTTGTTCTACACTAACTGCCGCGGGTGTATAACGGCCTCAAAGGTGTATCTTGCTTTTCAATTCTTGGGCGAATTTTATTTAATAGATATTGAAAATGACGGTCATCCATTCTTAAATAATTGTAATAATCTTTTGGTTCATTTATTCTTAATTCACTCAACAACCGGCAATTGGAATATATATTTTTATTCTTAAGCCAATTTTTACACTACTTTCTTTTTGGCTTCTTTGATTTTTTAAGGGACACACCAATTAAGGCAATTATCACTGGCAATGGTAAATCACTATTCATGTTTATATTGTATTCTAAACAGGTGACAATGAAACAAACGTCGAGCTGTATTCTAAACAAAGCTGTGTTCTACCGTCGACTCATGTTTTGCATCGATGCATGCATCAGTAGTGTGTGTCCAACAGCCAGTGATGCCTGGTTCATGATGCATCGGAATCGATGCCGTGAATCGAGGCATGCCTCATGGTGTATGGGGGGTTTTAGTTAGATGTGGATTTTGGGTCTCGTCTGTCAATCTATTCTCAGTCTTATTATTGTCCCGTTTATAACTATTTGTGCACAGGTCGTGTGACTAAAAATCACACAGGATTTATTAAAATTTAATGTATGATAAAAGAATCGTCTTATCATATCGTGTTATCTTAAAAATAAAGAAATAATTCCATTAAAACAATACCTAATTATTTTTTCTAAAAATGTTATCTCTTCTTGAATAGAATTATGTTGTCCATATTCATACAAATCTTCAATCTTTAGATGCTTTCCGTTTACAAGTAAAAATGCTTAACTAAGCTTACAAGTTAGTCAAATGCCTTAGCAAGGGTAAGGGGGGAGGAAAAATCTTTTGTAGTCTTATAAATGGATCGCTCTTACAACTTAGATTAACTTAGGTAAGGCAAGATCAAGATTATTAAAGTAAAGGTTGTCTCGTAACTTCTGACCAATTAGACCGTGAGAGGGAATACGTCACACGTATGCGTAGTTCAAACTAGCATACAAAATTAATATAGATATTGCAAGTTTTTAAATATTTTTATTGAGTATTTTCATAATAGATATTTGCTTCACTGCAGGTCTACTGAATAAATTATGAATAAAAACCTAAGAAAATGTTATACTGATTTATATAAAATTTAAGGTGATGGATATTTGTATTATAGTTAATAAATAACAATTAAATCGAATACAAATATAAAATTTTAGGTATATTTAAACAAAAATAGAAAAACAAATTGCTATAATAATATACCAATTAATAAAATCGGAGGTTATATCTGTTTTTAAAAATGGCTGGACGTATTTTAACGAAATTTGGTACAATAGAGTAGAACCAGGATCAAATATATTCATGGTATCTCAAAATTTTCTTTCTTAGGGGGTGTTTTTGGGTTAAAACTGGTACTAAAAAACTTGAAATATTTCCTTTATAAACAGAAATATCTTAACAGAAAAAACTATGCAAGAAAATTTTTTTATGAGAAAACAATAATATTTGTTCTTTGCATGTTTTCAAATTGATGGATATTAGTGTAGGTACGAGGGACACCCTAAAAATAAAATATTGAAATATTTCACTTATTATTCTCTTCACATCAAAAATGAATGTAATAAAATTTATTTAGAACCAAGAAACATTCCTTTCGAAGAAAAAGTAAATTAAAACAAATAGAAAATAAAAAAAATAAACGATATTTTTATATCTATAGCCAAAAATCAAACTTCACGTGTATATAACATATACGATGAACAAAGACTGACGTCCCGTTAGCATACGGATGCCGCATAGCCTCTCTATTTACCCCCACCACTACAAGTTACGGGTCAACCTTATACTTGAGGCAAGATTACGTAAATATTGTGGCAAAAGGAAAGCACCTTTTGTCTCTTAAATTTCTATCTTGCATATTAATATTTGTGAAATCTTTTACGAACTTATCTTTCAATCTTTTGTGAAAACTTCGCACTGATCTACGCAGGGCCGCCTTAACCACAGGGCTAAATGGGCTATAGCCCCAGGGCGCAAGCCTTGGGGGGGGGGGGAATTTTTATTTCCCCGTTTGCTATGGTGACCATTCGTCCCGCATTTTAACATTTTGTCCCGCATTGAGCCGCATTTTGGATTTGGGAGGTGAGGACCTTTTTTTTTGCTCTTCACTTGGATTTTGGGAGATGAAGACCTTTTTTATTTGCTCCGTCCCGCCTTGCCTTCTTAAGAAAATGGTCACCCTACCGTTTGCTATTCTGTGAATTTTCTTACGAAGAGGGGCGCATTATTTTTAGTAGCCTACGGGCGCCGAATTTCTTAAGACGGCCCTGAATCTACGAATGAACAGTCGTCCTTTCTAGATCTACTTAACCTCTTTTCTATGTCCTCTTTATACATAATATTTTGGGTTCATTGATATATTTGATACTTTTGCAACATTTGGTAACACCGCTCCCATTTTCCAAAAAAGCAATACTGCATTCTGAGTTCCAGTGGACTATAGCTAACTCTAGTAGGAATAATTAAAATTGCCAAAATGGGAGAGACGCATACTAGTAAAGCAGTTGTGAGAGTTGAGCAATGAGTTGTCAGGTAGTGCAAGTGAGTTGGAATGTTTCTTGATGGCAATTTAGAAAAAGATTTTTAGTCAACTGTAAGTGCAATAAACTGTTATATCACTCAAGACGTATTTAAATTTTCAACAACCGAATCCCATAAAGCTACCTTTCAGAAGACGAGGGTAGGGTGAGGGGGCATTGAACTCAATCCACCCTAGATTCAGTTCTGTAACCAAGCTTTCTGCTGTAATAATGCGCCGCTTCGGTGATGCATCCATTACGCTGTGTTCAGATGGAATTTGGGGTTTATTTATTTATTTGGTTGCAACATTTTGAGGTACGACTACATCTTTGTTTTCAGGTACAGAGGCAATGTTACAAAATTTTGACGATCAGGTACATGTTTATAACTAAAGATGTCGTTTTGAAGTTACTGAAGTGCTTTAACCAGTCACTGAAAAATCAGACATCTAAATATAAGTGTCAAAATTTGATAATGGAAAAAAAAACTAAATTCATAACGCCGAAACTTTTGCACAAATTTTGCTCAATATCTGAAAAATTGGGAAAACTTTATTGGAGGCAGTGTTACAAAATGCCGTCATCCAGTTACACGATTAAAACTTTAAAATTATAAAAGTTATTGACTTGACAAAGCTGTCCTTTTGAACTACTGTAGTGCCATAAAAAAATAGCCATTACAGACTAGTGCCAAAATTTTACACATTTTGCTGAATTCTGAAAACTCTTAACAAATCGACCAAAGTAGATGGTGTTATTCTGAAAATTTATTAAATTTCCTACAAGAAAGCTTGATATAAAAATTTCGATAACACAAACGGGTGCCTAAAAAATTACATTTGTCTGAGAATAACGTTTCTATTTTAAGCTCCATATTATTTATTTATTTATTTATTTATTTGTTTTTGGGTGGTCAAACAGAACGAAATTCCTACAGACCTCCACAGAATACAAAATAACAGAAATTGTGCATAAAATATTATGTTTAAGTCTGTTCCAAACGGTTAGGCGGAACTAGATTTTGCAATCTAGTTACTTTCATCGTTTAAATCGTGCTTTTCGGCCGTTTTGTTTAAGCTTTGTAAATCATACTTACAATAAACATTTTTTGGTTAAGGTTAATATCATTTTAAAATTTTATTTTATCAATCTCGTAATAAGTGGATAAACCAAAATTAAAATTTTTGAAAAATCAAATTTCTTTATGGGATTTTCACCAAAAATGTGTCAAAAAACTTTTGTCCCCCACCCTATTTCCCAGAGGAGTTGATCTAAAAATCTGAACATAAATCCCATTAATGTACACTGTTGAAACCGGAATAGTTAAAAAAAAATTGATAAGATTATTATTTAGAAAAAATTCGATTTTTTGTGGCGTTGAATAAAATTATTTTAACTCGATTTTAGCAAAAAATGTGCTTAAAAACTCTTGTCTCGCACCTTATAACTAGGGATTGCAATCCCGCGGGATCCCGCATGATATCAGCGCATGCATGTGCAATGCAATTGAAATGAATAGATTGTCTTTGCACGCAAATTACAGAGAAATATATCCTAGAAGAGCACAGCAAAAGAAGAAGAGGTGGAACAGTCTGCTCGACATGTTGGAACGATTTTATAGCCTGAGATTATGCATCAGAAAAGCTTTGATTGACATTATATCAGAAATTCATTTCACAAAAATGGTCTCAAATTAATTACTTGATTTTCTGCCTGGAACCAGTTAAACTCGAAGTATTATGCAGGAGAGAATCTAATCTCATAACTGCCGAAACAACTTTTCGATTTATGTTGGAAAAATTAGATCAGCAATTTTCAACCCTGAGCATTGATTTAGCCACGGCACTTTGTGAGAGATTAACGCAACGCCGTAGTAACTAAACTGGTATGTTAATTTACTTACAAAATCCTTAAAAAATACGTTGAAAAAATAATAAAAACTGGAAATATATTTTCAATGCCATAGATAACCGTGATGCGCCAAGAAATAAAAAAATTGCTGACAAGAGTTTCTAAAATTGAAGAAAATGAATCTGGAGATGAATAATCTATTGAAAAATTCCAACAACCTACTAATCTATCGTTGAAAGAAGAATTAGAAAACAAAATACAGAAATAGAAGAACAACTGAACAAAAAAGTAAAGAAGGTGCCAGATATCGAATCTTTTGAGCAAATATTGAAGAAGGAAATGTTGGCCTACGAAAGTGACGGAGTAAGAGACAAGTTCCTGAGTATGACGTACGATTACTTGATGACCATATCGCCAACAAGCGTAGAGGCTGAGCGAGCTTTTTCATCCGCTGGTTATTAATGTAGCCCTTTGAGAAGTAGATTGGGAGATGATACTTTGCTTATTAAGATCACATTTCTTGCAATGATTATTTTAACTTAATTTCAGTTTTTAATTATTATTATAATTTGATAATTTTTTCAACCCTTAAACGATATTGTTGGATATACCTGGCGCAACTAAAACTGTCCATACAGTATAAATGTCGGATATATATATATATATATATAACATTTCATTATTATTTTTGTTTCATTATAATTGATTTTTAATTTAATAAATTATATCAATTACTATTTATTGTTAGAAGAAAACATTTTATTAACTGAAATCATAAAACAGTCATAAAAACCGGTTTTAAGTACATTTAATTAGTTTTGAACATTTGTACACAACACCAACAACATATTCATTTAAAAATGTTTTTTTTTTTATTTATTTACCATATCTATACATATATTATTTCAAGAATTATCGATTTTTGAGCTTATTTTTACAAAAATACTTGAATACGGAAGTATATGTGTCATTTTGTCATTTATAATGTGTACGCAATCAATTTCTATCATCAATTCGGCGCGGGATCCCGCGCGGAACCCGCGGGATTGAAAAGAATCCCGCGCGGATCCCGCGGGATTGAAAAGTGTGCGGGATTGCAATCCCTACTTATAACCCAGGGGTTAATTTAAAAATCTGAAAAAATCTGAGTAATGCATATTAATGTGAACCGGAATAATATCACAAGAATTTTTGATCTGATAATTATTTCGAAAGTTATAGAACTTTTTGTAAGATCGTGCTTACGCTATTTATCTGACTAGAAAACTGGATACCTATAGCTAGGTCCTTAATGTGACTGCATCACAAGTACGTCTCTAGATGACCTGACTTATTCCTTTAAAATTTGTCGAAATTTAAAATTTTTAATGTACTTACAATTTTTTAACATTTACTAAATACCTATAAAAGCCTGAGATGTGTGAAAATTCATACTTCCCCTAATATGTATTTTTTTAATAACTTTGTTTACGCGAATGATTGCAAATGATAGACCATTCAATATGGTGAATGTTTGCGACCACACCTGTCCCTTAATGACGTGCTATAAAACTGTTCAATAATGTAACAGGCTTTTTCATTTCAAAGATTCTCTCATCCAACCGTAGTTTTATTAAATGTTTTTATTCATAGCGTTTATTACGTGTGAACTAGTTTAGATTGAATGAATATTTAACCATTTTTGACGTATTTTATGTTAATTTTCAATTTCGTGTTATATTCATGTAATTTACAATTCTTACATGATGATTGAAAAGAATTTTAACATTTCATTGTATGTGGGAGACCGATTTAAAGTAAAGATATTGTATTTAAATTTACTTCCTCAAAGAAAGCAACCCGCATAACACTGACGTAAAATAAGTCACAGTTTATAACAAAAAGAATAATGGATCTAAATATGCTACAGCGGCATTCTTCTCATATTTTAAATACCTTATCCTGAAGCGTGCAACAAAAAATATATCAAAAAATAAATAAGAAAACATAAGAGTTGAAGTGAAGTGTAAATTTCACACATTTTAAGGTTTCCGTATGTAAACAAGGCCAATAGAGGCTTAATTTATTGTTGGATGTCTGGGATAATATTTTTTGCCATATACAAACCAAAAACAACGATTTATTTTAGAATTTTTGGTCATTACTTCCATTTAGGGAAATTCCGATACTACTGATATGATACCAGTACCGATATCGCGATTTTAGAATCGATGCAAATCTTTCGATACTTTACTTATACCAGTACATTTGACCCAGTATCGTATCGAATCGTTTTTTTTTTTTTTCAGCAACCTATCGGTTTGTCTGCCATTGCAGGCCAACGTGGTTCTAACAAAACTGAACATGAACTATCACTGTATTTGAAAAATCCAGTTTCACCTCTGAAATCCAATCCGATATTGGTTCTTGTTACCCAGAATATTAAACAGCTACTAGTGGAGTTCCTCAAGGAAGCGTCATTGGCCCAATTTTATTCATCGTTTTTATCATCAACCTCATAGACCTTCTTTCATCTGAAAAGCAAATGTACGCCGATGACCTAAAAATCTACAACACATCACTAAATCACTCCCTCCTTCAAAGTGATCTGGATAAAAGTAGTGTGCAGATTGGTTATTGCCACTTAATTCAGCGAAGTGCCAGGTTCTTGACATTGGAAATAAGAACCCTAAGTTTCATTACTTGATCTGGGGGTAGCTATTACCTCAAATCTCGAATGGTCCTAGCACACTTTTCAAACAGTCAAAAAAGCAAATAAAATTATATGCAGAGATACATTTTTTTATGAGATAGATTAATTTTGTATCATTATTTTAATATTATCGTTGTCGATTGAATATTTTTGGAAATCAATGATAAAAGCGCCGACAGAGCGGCCGAGCTCGTTAAATCGTGCAGTTTGGACTGGTGAAAACAGTCTGAATTGTGAGGTTGCTGATTCTCCGTTGGTTATATTATTCGGGCGAGAATAATATGTTTACATTACTCGCATTTTTACAATCATTTACTCCTCATCCAGGTGAAGGAGCTCGCCCAGGGCCGCCCTAACCACAGGGCTAAATGGGCTACAACCCTGGGGCGTAAGCTTTTTGGGGGCGTCATTGCGGAGGTGAGGACATTTTTTTTTGCTCCTTACTTGTATTTGGAGAGGTGAAAACTTTTTTTTTTTGTTTAATCAATTCTTTTTGCCAAGGGCGCAAAAACTTTATTTGCCAAGGGCAACAAAAAATTGCTACGACTCTGGTTATGTATTTTCTTATGAAGAAGGGTGCATTATTTTTAGTAGCCCTCGGGCGCCGAATATCTTAGGACGCCCTGAACTCACCCCCTGGCATCGGCGATTAGCTACGTTGCAGAAATAGGCCTATGTAAAATAAATAAAATAATAATAATAATAATAATAATAAAAGTGATAAAAGTGCATTTAAAAGAAGCCAACTTTTATATTTGAAAACTAAGCCTATAAAAATGATAATCCATTGTAATTTCTGTCATAAAATTAGTATTAATTAACAAAATTCAGCAACATAACCTCAATAATTATCTTACCGTGTCACTACTTTTTACCAAACATCGATTTAACAGTATGTTGTTTTAGTTACAAACGCTTATCCACTTTAATATCTGACGCATTAAAAATCTGCAATGTATCACTGGTAAGTGATAATAGTCGTTCGCCTTTAATGTTGTTGTTAATTAATACATGTTTGATACTTGTCATTATCAATCTTAGGGAAGAGTATGTTATATTGATTCTAGTTGCTGAGAATACAAACAGAGATGCTAAACTTATGACTCTTGATAACTTACTACGAACAGACATGAAAAACATGTGTTGAGTACAAATAGATTTTACAATAGGGGATACGCATAAAATTTGTATTTCCTTAAAACTACATTATTTTGATATGTTAATGTTAGTTATGTCACCTAACAAAACAAAAATTACATTTTAATTAATATTATAGCCAAATTTTTGAATTAAAATATTGTAAATTTGAAATAAGCCGACCACGGAGCGAAGGTTGCCGAGTAAAACGACTGAATATGACGTCAAACGATAGGGGTTTCACATCACAGATACAGCTACAACATAATCTTTACACGTGTGTGTATAGTATTGTTCGAGAGTTTTGTATTTGTTTTTAATCAATTTTTCACGCATTTATTATTAAAATGGCAGATAAAAAATTTGTTAGGGCTCAAAGTGATAATTTACCCAACATTGATGCATTTATGCTCATGGAATATATTAAAAATAATTAATGCTACAGTGCTGAGGAAATACGTGGTGTCAAAGTAATTTTTATTTTATATTCTATAACTTTATGTAAACAAACGCTGCAACTCTGTAAAATGTAAATATTTATGTAATTTAGATGTCAGAATTTTACTACATTGTTTACATGAAGTTACAAAACGTTAGAGGCATAATTGAAATACTGCAATATAAGTTATCTATTTTAATATAAAATTTAATTCGGTAAACATGTATAAATTGTTTTTATATAATTAAACTTTATTTTAACTAAAATCACTCTAACTTTACATAACCAATGAAAGTTATACAAACAAATAAGTTCACAACAGACTATGTACGCCGGTAAGCTAGTAGTGTCATACGTCAGTTAGAAGGGGTATGACGTCACACGTCGTTTTCGCGCGCTACATACATTTATGATTTTTTTAAGCCTTCAAATTACAAAAAAAATTAAATAAAAACTGTTTTTTATGTTTATATGCAACAAGAGGAATATAATAAAAAATAAAAAAAAATCATGCCTGTCCCCTATTCAACAATAACGATTACAATCCACAGTGATTCGCATTTTATGAATACAGTCAGGGCCGCTGGAAGCGTGTGCAAGTTGTGCACTGCACAAAGGCGCCATAACAAAGACTTCTAATTATCTATTTCTGTCACCAACTACGTGGTGGACAAAGGCGATATCTTTAAAATCTTTTGTTTAAAAGATAGGACAGTTCGTTTGTATAATTATCATCATACAGATATAGAGAGAACGTAAACTAGGTTTAAAGACGAGGTAATTGTAGAAGAGTGCGGCGGGGGAAACTGGCAACCACCATATTGACCCTGGTCAAAATATTAGTTTATATTCAGGGTCGTATTTACCATTAGGCGCATGAGGCAATAGCCCGTCTTGACAGAGGGGCCACACCAGTTTTGCAAGTAAGAGGTCGGAAATCCTCGTAAAATGTTTATTATCTCTTATCGTTTTCCTAATTCTGCTGTCCTAGAATTTTACTAAATAAACCTAACCTAATTATCTAAATTGATCATATTTACTAGAGTTTATTACACTATTTTTAATGAGCTAAGGTTTGGGAGGAAATAAAGTACTGTATGTCTAAAAACTAGGTAATTAGGTTAGGTTTAGTTAGAAAAAATCTAGGAGGGCAGAATTAGGAAAACGATAATAGATAATAAACATTTTACGAAGGGATTTCCGATCTTTCACTTGCAAAACTGATGTGTACATGAACTCTTGCGTTTAAACCGGGGGTCTCCTAACTTTTCGAAACCGGCCCATTTCAAAACTTCTTAAATAAATGGCGGAGCGTACAACTTAAGTTCTGCTGGGCTCTTGGCGCTTGATTCTAAAACCAAGCTTAATAATAATAGTGATATTATTAATAAAAATAATAATTTGAATAATTGGTTATTCAAATAAAATTTATTTTTAGTTATAGTTATGTTTTATTTTGAGATTTTCTGATTATTTTAAATTGCTGTTTTTATGTATGTAGAAGTTTTAAAATATGTCGACGGGCCGGATTATATCTTCTTGCGGCCTGCGAGAAGATAAGAAGGTAGTTTGGAGACCCCTGGCTTAAATCACATACTAAGTCCAAGATTCACGAAAAATGACTGGACATATTTTAACGTAATTTGGTATGATAGTAGAGTAAAACCAGAATTCGAAAGCAACATGGCATCACACATTTTTTATTCCAAGAGGGTGTTTCATAATTTTGTTTTTTTTTTTTTAATTAATTGCTTAATTATGGCTAATAATTTTATGATTTTTTTGTATTTATGGCTAAGGTAGTATATATCTTCTTTTGAAATTAAAAATATAATAAAAAATGTTTAACATCTAAGAATCGAGTTCATATATGTAAGGAGCCTGGTGGAGCGCCTACTGATATATGCCATGATTCAACCTATTATTTAAATTTGTTGTTTTTAAGGTATCAAACAAGAATAAATCATTTTTAGTAGTGAAATATTTATAAAACAAGTAACACATTGTTAATAGGAGAAATACGTTATTAAAATTGAAAAAAGTCATTTATCAACATATTTCTTATTAATTTAATAAAGACTTAGATACGAAGCAAAAACAGAAAAAATCGCTGGAATTCTTTAATTTAAATTTTATTGTGACGTATATTTCGCTAATTATTTAAATTTAGTTTATGAAAATTAAATGGAAGCTCTTAGTACCCAAATAAGGGATAAAAATGATTATCAAAATATTTTTTATCATCCAGACCTCCAGTATTCTGTTGGCCTCTTCCACTTGTTAAATATCTACAAAACCATTAAATGTGTGAAAATTTAGTTAATTTTTTTTTTTTTTTAAATCCTCGGCGTATGTAAAGACGACCCTGCTTATATCTAATGTAACATCTGCATTACGTTTTGTTTTTCTAACTAAACTACAGTCTATTCCAAACGATTAGGCAGAACTAATCGGAATTTTCATTTTTGTAAGTTGTCATTAGCTATTTTTTATATATTGAAGTTGGCTTTTCCTGAACAAAATGATCAAAAGCTTCAATCAATCGATAAAAGTAACTAGAATTGAAAATCTAGATCCACCTAAACCAAAGGAACAGACTTTAGAAGGGAATTAAAGGGGATTAAAATATTGTTGTACATAAACTAATTTTGATGATATATATATTCTTTATTTTCCCCTAGGCCTAGGGGCGTTTAAGGTATTACTACAAAGAAATAAAATAAAATAAAATAACATTACAATGAATTATTACAACGAACATTATATTAATTTATATTATCAATAAACTAAAATTAAAACACCCTATTCAACAAAAAAATAAATAAAATAACTATAGGCTGTTTCTTTGGTTTAGGCAGAACTAGATTTTCAAATCTAGTAAATATAAATTCTTTATTTCCCCTAGGCCTTGCGGCGTTTAGGGTTTTAACTACATGAAAATAGAAATAATCATACATAATTACAATACAATACAATTACAAATTTGCTTCAATAAATTTTATATGAATTTTCTTTATTCTTCATTCTTCCTATTCGGTGTCCTCTCCGTGTACCTCCATGTACCTCCGGTGTCCCTCTCTTTCTTCCTATTCTCTATTTTCAAAGCTAGTAACTTTTACCAATTGATTGGAGCTTTTGCTTATTTTGTTTAGGAAAAGCCCACTTCAATGTATAAAATGTTGGCTAGTGACAACTTAAGAAACATTATATTCCTTTTAGTTTCGCCTAAAGGTTTGGTATAGACCAGTGTTTCTCAACAGATCGTCCTCGGACCACCGGTGGTCCGCAGAAAAATTTTAGTGGTCCGCGAAAGTTTTTGTATGTGTTTTTTGCGTGTTTTTGGTTATTTTTTATGCACATTTTTCATGTAAATAATTTATATTTTGTTTATTTTCTGTAAACTTTCTGTGATTTTCTACAAATAAAATAAATGTATTTAGTAGCACAATATATTTGTTTTCTTGCTAAAAATTAACCAAAAATTATTATTAGTGGTCCGCGTTAGAGAATTATGTATTTTACTGGTCCGCGGTACGGCTTTAATTGAGAAACACTGGTATAGACTCTACCTTTAAACAGTGTTATTTAACGAGTATTATAAAAAATGTTTAGGAGACTGCTCTTTAGCTTTGTTCACTTCAAGCCCCTGAATCCCCTTGGGCGTGCACCAGCACACCACGATCAATTATTTAAGAAACGATTTAACGTTTAAGAAAAAATCTGTATGAATAATTATTATTTAACTGACGAAGAATTTGCTGCGGATACATCTGAAATATTTCCAGAAAACGGCATTCATTGATTTGTTCAAATGTTTTATTTTTAACTAAATACTAGACACTTATACATGCAATCCTTTTAGGTTCAGAGGAATGCCCTATATATATCCCAATCTCTATAAATGTCTGTATATTCGCCTACGGCTTGTCTGCTCGCTCAAGGGGATGCTCCGGAAATTCCCTGGATAGATCTAATACACATTCTCACTAGTGAACTTACAAGACCCAGACTTTGGATTTCGCAAAAGATTACTAAGAAAATCGATAAAGTACCTTACGTGTGGTGAAAACAACCCATTAAAACAATGTATTCATACAACGTTTTCATAGTTTATGATGCAATTTATTTTTTCCACATTATACTCATCTGTGATTGCTGATGGCTTTTGCGATAGGACACGTTGTTGACATCAACTGCTCGCTTCCATGTGCGTAATTTTTAAAATAATCACATTGAGGTTATAATTACATTATTTTTGTACAAGATAAAAGTAATGGGGTTGTTTACATTGCAAAATTAATAATGTAACATGATAATTTAAATTTTTGTTTTATGGTAAACGAAATGTATCAAAATGAAAAAATGGAATGCAAAAGAAGCAAATTCTCGTTCTCAATGGTATTTTTGTGTTTTATTATTACGTGAAATGGAAAAAATATAAAAGAGTAAACAAATGGTAAATCAGTTTTGTTTAAATATGCATAATTGAATGAATTTACCAGCAGAAAGCAAAAATCACTAAAACAGGGGTGTATGCTGCCATGAAAAATATTTAACAAAAGTCAATAGCCAGTCGATCATGATCGAATCGACTGTACAACTTGTAGTTTTGTAGTATTTCACAAAAAAAATATAGGGGAAGGTTCAGTACCGCACTACATAAAATATTTTTTGGCCATATCAAAAACAGTTCTTTTTTATTATCTAGTACTAGACAAAAAGTAAATTTTTTTCTGCCTAGGCCGATTGGCTTACTTTTTAGGCTGCTGGATGTCAACGCCATCTACGATAGTAATGTTTTTCAATAACAAGCGAATGTTTAAAATTATGTAGCTAATTAAAATAAATAAGTTTAATTTTTTTAAATTAAAATTACTTTTGGTCGGTAAAAAATATAATGTGCACCTTAGCAAAAGTTCTTTTCCGTCTTCATCTGTTTGACGGTCTCGGCTCTTCCTCGTCCATCAAATTCAGATGCGGACGAAGAAGTTCCACTTTTTGATCATGGTACACAAATTTTAGATTTCTCAAAAAAAAATCATTTTGTTTTCTTTAATAGATAATAACTTGGTTTTCTTACAAAGTTTCCCTATACATATGTATATGAACATAATTCAAGATTTTGCCCTAATCAACCCCTAAAGCAGCGGTTCCCAACCATTGGGTCGCGATTCACACGGGGTCTCCTTGCCGTTTTTGGGGGGTCGCCCGTTTTCGTGAGATATATTCACTTGGAGGACATCAAAGACGAGGTTCTGTTTTGTAGAGCACTAAAAACTACCACGAAAGATGAAGACGTCATGGAGATGGTAAGTTCATTATTTGAAAATAATGACTTACAATGGAAAAACTTGTGTGGATTGTGTACCGATGGAGCACCAACCATGGTAGGATCGAGGTCGGGCTTTCAGTCAAAAGTTTTAAATTTTTTAACGAAATAAAACAGTTCTTAGAAATAAAAGGAAAACATGAGTTTATGACACACTTTAATGATCAGACCTGGATCCAAAAAATAACTAATTTATCTGATATCTTAGATCAGCTAAACATGCTAAATTCGAAATTACAGAGTAAATAAACGCACATTATTCACTTCAGAGATAATATCCAGGCGTTCGTATTAAAGCTGCAAAACTGGCGTCGTAAAGTAAATCTTGGAAACTTTGCCATGTTTGAACACCATTGCACCAAGACTGAAGAATCGGAGAAAAGAATTGTAGATAAATTAAGAAAGGAAATTAATAACCACCTTAAAGCACTTGAATCTGAAATTCAACGTTATTTATATGAGTACAGGATGAATTTTTGGAGCTGCGAAATGACTCCTCTGCGCGTGATATATTTCAGGAAAAATCGTTATCTAAATTTTGGTGTGCTATGCGTCATTCGTATCCTAAAGTTTCCATGCTTTCTTTTCGAATATTAGTGCCATTTGCTTCTATTTACCTTTGCGAAAGTGGATTTTCAACTCTTCTGCAGATCAAGACAAAAGCCAGAAATAAGCTGGATGTTCAAGATGACATGAGATTGGCCTTGACAAAAACTCAACCAAGAATTATAACACTTGTGAAGCAGATGTAAGCTCAATCATCACATCAATATAATTAATACTTAATAAGAAATATCATCACTTTTGTTAAGTCCTAAAATATATTTTATCAAACCCTTTATTTTTTGTTTTATTTATCAAATATGAAGGATGAGTAAGGGAAGTCGCAAAAATTTTTAAAAAATCTAAAAAAGGCCGAGGCTAAAAAACCCTTCGTATCTCCGGTGGTTCTTGAGTTATAACATTTCTTTCTGGCACATATTTTTTTTTTTAAATCTTCTAAAGTATGTGGACAGTTTTTTTAAATTTTCAACACTTAAGAGTAAATTAGTATTTTTTATTAGAAATAAGAAATTTGAGCTGTCCGTTCCTCCGTATGACGTAAGAATCCACTAAGAAGGATTTTTACCAAGTTCGACCCCTAAGGAATGAAAATGGGTATAATGTTTTTTTTTTACGGATTCCTTACATATCTTAGGACAGATGAGATATCGACTAGGTTTTTGCTTACAAATCTTGCTCATACACTACACTAATTAGCCGTTAACGGGGTGAATCTAGGTTCGGAGTACCGAACAAACTTGAGGGAGGAATACGTCTCACATGGGTAGTTCTACGTGGCTTGCTCCTCAGCTCACTCAGCAACCTGGTGATTCTAGCACCTGAGTGAAAAGTCACCAATGTGATCTATAAAGAACCATGAATTTAATAATTGCAGATGATGGCAGACCGACAATATACCGTAGAAAAGCATGGGTACTCAGCTAGTATATAAAGACGAATGTCCTGAGACTAACTCATCAAAACCCAGCCCAAACCCCTGGACCTAGAAATATGAAATTTGGGGAGTATATTCTTTATATGATGTAAGCACCCACTGGGAAAGAATTTTTCGAAATTCTACCCTTAAGATGAGGGGTAAAATATGCTTTCACGGCTTTCTCAATATCTCTTAAAACCTATCAGATATCGAGTTTTTGCTTACAAAGTTTTTAAATCTTTAAAAAGTTTTACTTATGGTGTCCATTTGAGATTTTTTCTTGCCCACATATTCACGCAATATGTCCCAACCAAACATCTTAAATCATATTTTATACACTATACAAAATATTACTCTTTCTGTTGCGTGAAACCAACTTAATTTTTTTTTAAATGTTATGTATGTTTTTATTATAATGTTTTCACGATTTTTAAATGGTATTGTGTGTTGCAGGGCCCGATGGCGAGAGAACAGGACTATCTTCAACACACCAAATCCAAGGTTGATGAACGTTAGCCTGTTAAGAGAAAGTAAGCTTCTACATCAGGATCGGAGAAATTCACGGGGTAGTGTCCGCGGACCAAGTAGACAGCCAAGTATGGCGTCACTAAGACCACATTCGCCCAACTCGCAAGGTATTGCCCCGCACCCACGCACACTAGGTTTGTAGTTACTATTACTATATAATCGTTCGTTAAATGTTGTGCCATCATTAGGGAAATGATCAGAAACAATTGCTTCATAAAATTACTTTAACTTAATGCAATTCAAAATGATTGATGTTGCAGAAAAGTAAAATAATCTTCGTTGTTACATTGTAAATACAAAAGAAGAGTATATATTAATTAATTATTAAATGGGCTCAAATAGTCCAACACAGCACCATTAATAAAAAGCTAAATAGCTCATTATCAGTAAACACGATTATGAAAATAAGACCAACTTGTAAGTAAACGATAAAATCTAGTCTTTATCTATTAAAATCTTTCAGTATCTAGTTATCTTAACATTCATCATTACTAATCCTAGCATCAAAAAGATTCATTGTGG
Organism: Liopterus haemorrhoidalis; assembly: GCA_963971575.1. Taxonomy (NCBI): domain Eukaryota; kingdom Metazoa; phylum Arthropoda; class Insecta; order Coleoptera; family Dytiscidae; genus Liopterus; species Liopterus haemorrhoidalis. Next base: position 45,194,308 of record OZ020615.1, on the reverse strand, counting down.
TTCTCGTGGCGGATAATTTTGATTAACATTTTCTTTAAATAAAGACTTCCATTTTTTCCTATACTGTGCAGTTTAAACAGCTATTTTCAGTGGCTCATTTAAAATGTTCTTCGTGATATTCAGCCAGCGTTGTGGAGATTTTTCACGTTTCTTTTCCCTCGTCAACTTTTCTTTCGACGATGGTCTTCTCTAGACCTTAATATCTTCAAGTAATATGCCCTAAGAACTGGCAAATGCGGTTGTACACTAAGGAACAGAGTCGCAATTGGGGTTTAATTTCATCTTAAGTTATAGTTACAGTGCAAGCTTATTCTCGCGAAGTATATTTCGCGCGTATCAGTACGTCCATATTCAGGCGAATTAGTCGCGCGAATAGCTGTTTCTCGCTAGAAGTTCAAATTGATTTATTTTTTTCGTGCGACGTACGCGTTCTCTATACAATTTTAATTTGTTTCTGTGAATGAGAAATGGTTACTGAAAAATTAATATTCTTAGATTTTGATAGAAAAACACTGTGAGATTAAAATGGTAACAAGATGGAAAATAATATTATGAGGAAATAATGGGATTCAGACTGGTCAGAAATTAAAACAATATTTTAACTTCGCTAACGTTGGAAAATAATGAGATGCATTCAAATTGGTAGTATTCAATAAAATGACAATCTACGAATGTTCTGTTAACCCAATACCTTTTTTTGCTCAAATATAAACGACTTCAGTTAACAGAAAATTAACAGTAGATTTAACTCCCACAGTCACGAGTTTCTTATACAAAATTGACAATCTTAAATAAAATTAATAACAATCTATATCAAAATTTGCAGCGAATAAGATATTGTTACTTGTAGGAAATATTGTTGTAAAAAGATTACAACTCAATAAATTAATAATAGATATCAGACAACAATGTTCTGAAATTTTTCAATAAACTTTTGTAGAAATGTTCAAATGATACGTTATTTTTCGACATGATTGTTTATAGTTCAGAACCTTAACACTATACTTGATGATAATGAAATAGCGCTTGGTACACTTATTCTTTAAGAAAATTATAGCATTTTTAATCGCAGCACCTATATTGAGAACCGCGGCAGATTCAATAAATATACCACTAAGTTCAATAACTAAAATTAATTTTCATAATATAGATCAAAATAGCTAGAAACATATTTGTAGAATGAAGCTTTAGCTACAATTTGCAGCGTCGTGCGCAAACATGGGTCTATTGGTTTCAAACATTTGTTTGGGCGTCTATAATGCAATTTGTTTATTTACAATTATATAACTTTTTTTTACAATTAAAAACATCCTATTAGACAGATTGAAATTCGCTACAAAATATGTTGTATAGATTGTTGGTAATTTTATTTTTGCTTGTTTTCTTAAAGAAACTTGTTAGAACTATACTTGTAGAGAAAATCGCGCGAAATAGCCAGAACCAGACACCACATGGCTACTCGCCCGAAAACGGGTGTATACGCGCGAAATACAATTCGCTTGCATTGTAACCGCAGCCTAAAGTATCATTCACAGCTCATGTTTTAATAGATAGTACGTAATTCATAGTGCATAATGTTAATGGATAATGTTAGTGGCTAGTCACAATACTTTGGTACCATTCATAGCTCATGTTTTAATAGATAAATCGATCTAGCTGCCATCTACACGCAATAGAAATTACTAAACAATTTATAATAAAAATATCTTGTTATTAAATATATGTATTGTTTTTTTTTATTAATGTACTTCTAAAAAGAATCAAAATAATATTTATTAAGTTAATTATTAAATAAAATAACTATAATGTTTCTGAAGCTACTCACTCTAACCTAACTTTTTGATTTCACAAAAAAAGTTAACTTTTGTTTCCACTCTGTTTCCCAGAAGTGTTGGTCTAAAAATCTGAAAAAAATCTCAATAATGTACATTGATGGAAACCAAAATAGTTCAAAAGGAATTTTTGTCAAATTAATTTTTTTATTGTTGAAAAAATACATATTTTATTTTAAAAGATCATGGTAGTATTTTAACGAAATGCTATTAGTACATAGAATAACAAACGGTACATTATTTTCAAAATATTGTTCATTTTGACTTGATTACCGCAAAAAAAATAATGTTTCACACATATAACTGCTTTAACTTGGGTACTAGATACCTGAAAAACACTAAAATATGTGAAAATTCACATCAATTTTTTATTAGATTCAACACATTTATTAATTAGTACATCATAAACTGCAGCCACAAGTCTTTTTAGAATTTCCTGTATAATATATTCGTCTATTTTGAAATGTATCACTGTATACCTGTGAAACCCTGAAATATGTAAAAATTCTCACTTCACATCTATTTTTCAATATTAGTTTCAACATTTTTACTAATAATTATGTCACAAGCTGCATCCACAAGTCTTATTCGAATTTCAAGTATAATATATTCCTTCATTTTGACAGTTGTCAGTGTTTTAATGTTAATGTTAATGTCAGAAGTTTGAGATATACAAACTTTTAACATTATGCGTTAAATATTTTCTTACGCTTATCCACTAAATTGGAGCTATGAATGCTTATACGGATTTGTGTAGAACTAACATTCTTATGCGTTAACATTAACATTATGAATTACGTACTATCTATTAAAACATGAGCTGTGAATGATACTTAAAGTTGTAGTTACAGTGCAAGTGTGTTCTTGCAAAGTATTTCTTTACTGAATTCGTTTATATTTGAGCAAAAAAAAGGTCATTGGATAAACAGAACATTAGATTATCATTTTACTGAATACTTCCAATTTTTTGAAGTCATTTAATTTATTATTATTTATTTTTTTTTCGATTTATTGACATTATGATACTACAGTGATCTTCTGTTAAAAACTATAAAATATAAATTTTTCAATATTCATTCACAAAAACAAATTAAAATTGTATGGAAAACGCGTAGGTCGCGCAAAGCAAACAAACCCGTTTGAACTTCAAGCGATAACCAGCTATTCGCGCGACTTCTAAGCTTCTACTGTAACCACCCATGTTTACTTCTGAATGCATACAGAGAGCCGACACCGGCTTTACTGGCAAAAAGCACTGATCTGCCGTAGTATCTGTCCATGTTTTTAAATATAACCGCACACGCTGTGTACTGGTCGGCGCTGGTCGGTGTCGGCTACCCGCTTACCGAAACGTTTAAGCAGTTTAAGCAGCTTGTTTTCAGCGCCGAAACAAAAAAATATTTAAAAAATCTTGCATCATCTTCTTTTAATTGAGGAAAGAGGTGGAGAAATTCCCCATATCTCTTGGTTTATTGCATGTATACCTTTTCTTTTTGGTTCCATTTTTTAATATAGTGATTCTGTTAGAAACAACTCATCCAAAGATGAATCAGAACTCGCCATTTTCACTTATATTTCAACATATAATTGAGCCAATGTACAAAAGAGTAGCTATACACTTTCAAAACTAGCGTTCACTCTATGCTAGGCCAATATAATTAAAAAATGTACGATACATAGGAAAAAGTAAATAAAAACTTCAATATATAGGTTATGTCATCTGTCAGTGTCACATGCAATATCAGCGTTTAGCGTGTGCTCAACCAGTAACCCAGTACGCTTGTTTTCGGTACCGTATGTTCGCGGCCTAAGACCGAAGCGTTAATTCTTTTCGTTGTCCATAGAATTTTGAGTATTACATTACGATTCTGTTTTTGTCATTTTGACTTATAATCCAAGTATTCGCGTAGACAAAGAGTGACAGTTTCTAGTTAATTTTGTATGTCATAGCATTTCAACCGATTTTAATTTGGGCCTGATTTGGCTGTAATCACTGATGTTATTTATTAATGATCCCAGATATAAGATTTTAGAAACTGTAATTAGCGATTTTTTAATCTCCGGATGGTTATTGAGCTCGTTGTCAATACTCATTGCATGACGTTTGTTTTACGGTAATATATTTTATCGATATGTTACTTATGAATTTTATAAGTGTGCACAATAAAACTGTGTGTTTCGATGTTACATGTAAATATAACGCTAGATTTAGTGGATTTATGTTAGAATGGTTGATTAGGTTTGATTAGAGTAGGTTAGCTGAACTTCAATAGCTGTACAAACATTTACAAATAGGTTTATAAGTAAATAATTCAACGCATGTTTAATGTAACTCTGTGAAACTGGAGACAAATGCAGCAGAACGTTGCACAAAATACGAAAATTACTTTTAAAGGTTATTAACAATAGACTAACATAAATTAAAAAGAATTTTTATATTTTGTTTAAATATGTTTAATATGGGGTGTAGCAGCGAAACGGAATTCCGCTATTTTGTCTGTATCATTAGAGATACAAAAAAATACTAAATAACGAAGTTGTAGGAGACCAAAAAGGATATCTACTTATAGAAAAAAATATGTTTTTAAAGGTGGTTTTCAAGCTAGGTAACAGTTTTATTTTTTAAATTAATTTATACATATGTGATCCATCCGATAACTTTTTTTCTGTATTTATTATATAAAAAGTTTATATACTTACATAAAAAATATTGAGAAAAAATCGATTGACATTTAAACATTTTTTTAAACGAGAAACATTAAATAATTAAAGCTCCTTTCGAATCTGAATAGAAAATAATGAAAATCAGATAGGAAATTATTTATAGGGACCAGAACTGGGAATAATTAAAGTAAAGTATTTGAAATAGTATTTCGATTATTTTCTGGTATATGAAATATTGTATAACAAATACTTCAAAAAATGCTCTTGGCATCTGGATTTGCAAATACTCTCCGTGGTATTAGTATTTGATATTTGTTGTTTGAAAATGTCAGTATTTGATATACTTTCGAAGTATTTCAAATGTTTCCTAGTATTTAAAATATTTCCCTAGTATTTAAAATATTTTCCCAGTATTTCAAATATTTCCCTTGTTTTTCAAATATTTCCTTAGTACATATTTTAAATATTTGCCAATCATTTCAAATATTTCCCTATTATTTCAAATATTTCCTAGTATTTCAAATATTTTCCTAGTACCTATTTCAAATACTTTGATCAGTATTTGGTATTTGAAATATTAGTAGAATATTTGCACGGCTCTGATAGGAAGTAATTAGTCTTTACCACTGTACACTAACATTAAAAATAAAAATTGTTATTTGTTTGTTATATTATTATTTCAATCGATTTTATTTTCAATATATTTTCGTGTAATAACACATGTCCGTCTTGGTCTCCTACAACTTTATTATTCAGTATATATATATATATATATATATATATATATATATATACATGTCCGTCTTGGTCTCCTACAACTTTATTATTCAGTATATATATATATATATATATATATATATATTGTATTTCTAGACATTAATGGCGACCTTTTCGCTGATACACCCTGTAAATATATTTTTATAGTTCCAAAAGTAGCAAGAAAAAATATAATATTTCACATTTTACTACGTTTTAATTACTTTTCTGCAACTTAATTTATTACTGAATTGTGTATAGATAAAATAATTTTAATAAGCAATTGTAACAATTAGTCACTATTTATGGCATAACAGTCGTTCAGTACGTGTTCGTCTTGTTCGTAACTGTTCGTTCATGTTTGTGATGTGTAAACCGGTTACTTATATTTAAAGGTAAGGTTTTCTGGAGGAGGTAACTTTATAAATTACTTGATAAACTTAAGTTAATTGAGTTAATCACAAATAGACCTTTAAGTTTATTCTTGTTATTCTACTATTCCGGAGTTCAATGTTCTTGTGGTAAACTTGGACTTTAATTGCTATGAGGGTAAGTTTATGTGGTTTTCGTGTTTAATTTAGAGATATCTTCATAATATTTTGAAAGTGAATTGATTTTCTCGTGTTCAGAATTATTCATTTAGGATGTAAATGGAAAATGTTTTGGAAGGGTGTTGCGTAAGTAGTTAACAACTTTCTAAAGCATTGGTTTAATTTCTACTTGCATTTTCGTTCAGTTTAAAATTATTGAGGTGTAATTATAATTGTAATGGTAATATATGAAAGTTACTTTTCTCTTATGAAGTTTCCGGTCAGTCTGACATCACTTTGTTAGCATACTGCATTGTTATAATAGGCGTGATTATAATAGCAAGTAATGTTCAGGGGCGAGTGGCGAGTGGCAAGTGCGACGAATAGAAGATTTATGCGGCCAGAGAAGGAAGCGACGAGAGCATTAGTTGTTATTATAATTATGTTCCGTAGTAGTAACAAACAAGCCTGTATTAGCGCACCAGCATTGTCCTCACATTGATTAGATCTGACGTTGTTGTGGCATTAGATGCATGAACGCAAAAGCCTTTTTACCAATTCCTTAAATTGACGCTATCGTTAGGACGTTTATTTTTAGGCAACTCTCGGCGGGGATCCAAAGCGAGCAGTAACGCGTCGGCGACGTCCAACAAGAGCCCGACCGGCGCCGCTGCACCGACAGCCTCGGCGTCTGCAGCCACCACGCCCATGCTCGAAAGCGTCACCGTAGAGGTTCAACAGACAAAAGCGTAATTCCATACGATACGAGCGATAATGGATTACACATCGAATAACTCAATCAAAAATGAAACATAAAACATGTAGGGATATGAACACGTTATGTTGCCATCCTCATTTTGCTGTGATCGCAACTTTATGATGATAAAAGCTTCTATCATGTATTAGAAAAAAGCTCAAGGGCAATGTAATTGTTATATAAAAGTTTACTCTGAAGTTATATGAAAAAAATTTCCGCTTTTAATCGAGGAGCCACAGAATTGCATATAATATATTTATCTATACCTATAGGATCTAACGTTTCTCTCATACGACTAGTTCTGTATATCTTTCATCTACCTTTGGTAGCACAAGTGATGATCGGGGGACCAGCTGTTGCCACTAAAGGATCAAATAATTCAATTTCATTCTCATCGTTGTCATCTTTCATAGCATCTGCGTCCAATAAACGTGCACAATTGTATCGCCTCATATATGATACTCATTTAAGATACATATATAGTTATTCCTTCATCATATTGTATTAAGACAAGAGACCTCAATCATCGCGTCACACACTGCGTGATGGTCGCATCGATGATCTGAGAGACAGTCTCATTCGTGTTGTGTTTCTCGCGTTGTGCCACGATGCCGCGCGGGAATGCGTTAAGAGCCGTGCTGCGCCGCTCCGCTCCGTGGCGATTGCATCGCGCAAGGATGCGACGCTGCCCGCTACGCTCGTATACCAGCAACACATGCAAATGTTGCGACGTTAACGTTCGATTAACTAAACAGTACTCTAGATGTACTTGCACAATCAAATCTAAGTATTTATTACACCACGTTTAAGGGAGTTTGTATGGATTTACAAAATGAAAACTGACACTCAAGTAATGACATATAATAAACAATCATTTATAAATCTATTATATAATCAAAGTATTATTAATAAAACACAACTATATTATAATCTACATTTTAATGGTACGCACTAAGAGATTTTAATTGCACGGTTTTAACTAGTGTAAGGTGCAAACCTTAATAGAAGTTCATTTAAAAGATGATTGAATTAAACAAATAAAATAATATTGTAGCTGTTTGTTTCTTAAAGTTTAAATAGATATTTAATTAGGGATAATCTTCATATAGAGATCTAGTATATAGGGAAAAGATAAGCCTAAATAATTCGGAAAATACTGGGAATATTTTCCGTGATTATTTCTTCTAGTACAAGTGACCGGCGGTACGCAAATGTATGATAGTGGTCGTCGTCGAGTCCTTGAATGGGACATAAACTCAATTCTAATAAAGTCAACAGAAAGTGGGAAATTCTTTTGACTTTATTATCACACTGTGTAGCATTCAAATCGGCGAGACGTCGCCACATCACCGTATCATACATCGCCTGTACGTTACGTCACGCAACTTGCCTTTACTTGAACACAAGTTTTATTCAAAATGACATTCTTGTAAAAATAAATTAATAAATTATTCTTTTGACTGCCTTAGTCATATTTCTAAAGAGCTTTCGTAGCTTGTAATTTCATAATCTTATATCTTATAGAAGTGAATGCCAATATTATTCTGCTAAAACAATTTTGTAAGGCGTATGGTATATACTATCATAGATTTGACTATTTAGCTTAAACTATTGTCTATATTTATACTAATAATTGCATATAATGTATTTTCACTCAATTCTGTCTTATACCTATCAAAACTTTTAATAAAACGCTATCTAAAAATGTTGTTTCTTACTCTCACCCTTTCCTTTTCCACCTTACTTTTGATTTATTTATTTTATATGCATTACAGTTTTAAGTTTTTAGATAAATTTAGGTCAGAGTCTACATCACTGTAAAGGTAAGTACTATAACTGAACAAAATATAAATACGAAAAAAAGAAAACCGAAAAAAAAATATATTCTTCTGGGATGCAGATTGTTTATATATTTTTTTCATTATTATTATGTATATATTTTTTCGTGAAAAGATTAGAGACTTTTTTAGAAAGACTTGAGAAATTGTTTCGGACCTGATCTCTCCAATTTTACTTTTCAAAAATGTTACAACTAAGCACGAATTAGTCTTTTTTTACACGAATCAACTGTTTTTAGTGTGATGTCTGTCTGTTAACACGTGTAGACCAAATTCGGTTAAACAGATTTTTAAGAAATCTCATACTTATTTAAGCTTCGAACGTGAAAACCTTATTTCAGTCAACTTTTGGTATTGATCCGTCCATCGAAATGTCCGTATAGTTATCTGTTGCCACTTTTATGTGTTTCACGAATATTTCGAGCAGAAATTATTCAAAAAAGTTGCTGTATAATTAATAACGAAAAACTTTTGAGGCATTTTTTGCTACGACTTAATACATTTTTATAACTTTTCATATTATTACGATATTTTTTCTAAGTATCTATTTTGACATATACTGTTCATACATTTCTCTGATTGCGGTAATTTATAAATACACATTATGAAACAGTCTCCATTTTTTACGAGGTCTTCCTATTGATCAACGTATTTGAATAATAAAAATGTCCTTGTATATTTTAAAAATATTTATTATAATTAGTTTCATAACACAATATCAACACCATTCAAATATATGGTAAAAAATAAAATATATATTTTAAATACAAAATATAATTATGATTTCTTGGCTCTCCAATCTAAAAATTCATCAAATTCAGCATCTTCATCACTTGATTCTTCTTCCTGTTCTGGTTTCGATTCATTTGGCACAGTTATTTTAACTTCTTCCTTTTTCCTTTCCATCGTCAAAACTCTGCAATTTTTATTGTTTTAATTCTACTATATTTTATAGAATAACTGAGCAAATAACAGGCATTTTGATTATAAACAACGAGAATATCGGTTAAAAATAACTGAATAATATAATTACCTAGACCAATTTCTCATTTGTTCTTCAATTTCATCGATCTGTCTTTCAGTGGTTGCTGCTTCCTGATCTTCAGCAATTATTTCAGCGGATATATTGTCTACTGCTTTTATCTCTTTTTGGAATTTTTCCCATTCTTCTTCAATAGGATTTTTATATTCCAAATTTCTGGCCTGTAAAAATAGAATAAAAGGTAGGTAAGGATACTTATATAAGGTAGGTATGGATACTTATGGAAATAATGCTCAATATGGGCCCTAATATTTGTCATTGAAAAAAAAAAAAAAAAAAAATGTGAAGAACCAAAAACTTATTACACAGTATACTTTTAATAAATAATCCTTATAACTTCACTCGTCACTCATGTGTCTGTCTGTCTATATGTTCCGTAGATTTTGTGACCAAACGGCTGAACCTACAGAATTTAAATTTGGCATGCATACAGTTTTTAGACCCACCTACAGGAAAAATACTGACTAAGTCACTCGAAAAATATATTCTTACATGTAAAAAAATTTGTTGGTTTATCCACGCTTGAAGGTTTTATTTAATACCCCACTAAAAATTTTAAAAATATATTTTTATATCATTATCATTAATACATATAGTCTGTTTCTTTGGTTTAAACAGAACTAGGTTTTGAAATCTAGTAACTTGAATGACTGAATGAGCCTTTTGACAGTTTTGTTTAAAAATAACAACTTTAATCATGAAAAAGCAACGTAAAAAAGTTATAAGCCGTTTAGTTCTGCTTAAACATTTGGAATAGACTATATTTGTTTATATTTTTCCCCCAATATGTTTTTTGAACTCTCGATAGTTTTCCTAGATGTGGGTCAATGAGTTGCATAAACATGCCAAATTTTAACTTTCTAGGTCCAGCCGTTTGACCATAATTTCTACCGTACAGACAGACAGACAAACAGGCAAAAATAAGAGTGACGTTATAAGGCGTCATACCTAAAAAACCTTAAAAATACTATATGCATTAAAAAAATAGCAATAAATAAATAAAAAAAAATAATAATTTAGATTAGGGTATAATATTCATATTTTTGATGATATTATAATATTATTTTGCCGCGGGTATTTTGTACAAAATAAGTTAAACTTTTAAACGCGTCAAAAACCTTAATTCTCAAAGCTGGTTGAAAAATGTGAAAAATTCAGAGTAATACATACTAATGTGCACCGGAATACTATGGTTGGCATTAATAATAATAATAATAATAATCTTTATTGATCCAGTAGATTACATACAAGTAATATTGGATAAGTCATTTTATAAATTGTCAATAATTCATAGCATTTTTACAGTCAAAATTTAAGAAATAAATAAATAATAAATATAAAATTATAAACATAAAGGTAACAAATAACAATATTTATGGTCGTCAATATACAAATTAAGTGAATAAATAATTAATTAAATAAATAAGTCAGTATAAATATTAAATCTGTTTGTTTTTTTATTGTTGCTGCATAAGATACTCATTTAGATTATAAAAACACAGATTTTTGAACAGATTATTTTTTCGACTTATCGATTTTAATTATTGTTCATTTTTATTTTTTAATTCTATGTGGAACATCGAAAAAAAAATGAATAGAAACCTACATATTATGAAAAAAAAATAAATAAAATAAAAAATAAACAAATAGAAATAGTTTAAATTTAATGTAGGGTATTAAATCAAAACGATTTGGACTTGCAATAATAGGAAAAACAAAGATTTTAAAAAAACCAAATATCAAATTATTATTAATTCGTATAGCATAATGTCTAGGTGTCAAAGATTTTCAGGTCGCGACTAGCGCTTTCTAGCATAACCTAACGACTACTTTTTATGGTAGTCTAGACCGCCGGCTTTACGTGCCCTCTGAAGCACGCCCCATATTCCCGAGTATTAATTCAGAGATACAGGTACTCATTTAATGAAAGGCTGAATGGGCCTAGGGTTGCAACGGACAAGAATTATTTTGAAAATCCTTTTGCCCGTACTTGGGATAAATCCCACACTTATAAAGCGAGTGAGCTGACGACTAGATTAACGACCAAATATAAAGACATCCAGCATTAGAATTTGCTTTGTTGCCCTCTTTCACTTACTAAATTCCCACAAAACCCTGGAATATTCATATTTCATATAAATTTTTTAATAAATTCTTACCTTTGCGTCCAATTTTGGATCATCGAAAAAGCCTTCTGGTAAATCTTCATTAACAGCAGCTTTAGAATCTTCAGTCTCCATTGGCTTAACATTGTTATTGCCTGGTGTTTTACTTATTGTCTCTTTGTGGGGTTTCTGTAGTTTAGTATTGTCAAAAAAATCGTCCGGAACATCTTTTGTAGGTGCGTTACTATTTTTCAAAATTCCCCTTGGTTTCTTCATCGATTCATCAGGCTGAGGTGAATGAGCACGCTTTGAAGTTGAAGTGGTTTTTTTCTGAAGTTCTTCCTGTAATTTTTTCGCTGCTAAAACCTTTTCTTTATGTTGTTTTGCGTTTACGTGGACAGTCCAGACAGCTTCCGAACGTACAACTGATTTACACAGAACGCACATAAGTTGACCCGAGTCAGTATATGTATGTTTCGTTAAGGAAAATATAAAATAAATGCATAAAATACAATATAGGTACAACTAATCTAATATAATATTAACGAAAAAGGATATTTTGCCAGAGGTGAATCAATTTTCTTCTCAACTTTCTGCTTTTTATGTTCATTCATAAATTTTCTCAGTTCTGACTGAGAAATTTTCTTTTTAGAATTTTTAAATATAGCAGACATTTTACTGTTTTAAATATTATGAAATTATTTGAAATATTTTACAAAACATAACCTAACAAATAGCTGTCAACTAGTTTCTGAAGTAAGTGGTTCCCTCTGTAAAATTTCAAGAAAGTGCTAATTGTGACGTTGTCAACAGGCAAGAATTGACAGGAACGTATTTTACGCCGGTTTTAAAGCCAAATTTTAAATTTATTTAAGATAAATCGATGTAAATGAAACTTTCAGAATGAAATTATACTACGTACTATTTTTACTGGTAAGTTTTAATTCATAAATTCAATTACTTTCATTGCATTAGCCTTTGAATAATATATGAGATGAATTAAAATTGTATTATAGGTTTTAATATTTGAAATACCCTATCACTATGCCAAAAAAGACCAAAAAACGGTTATTGATAATATTGTTGATGTAAAAGATTTCAAGAAACTGTTGCGTACTAAAAATAATGTAATGGTTTGCTTCACAAGTTCTACTAAACAGTCTGCGAATCTTATTAAAGTATTTAGAGAGGCAGCTGTGACTATCAAAGGACAGGGAACTATGCTTCTAGTTGACTGCGCTGGGTAATATTTTTCCTACTTTTTTATTTGTTGAGAAATTAATTTTCTTATTCATTTAGCGAAGCTAAGAAGATGTGTAAGAAACTCAAAGTTAATCCGGAACCGCATTTACTGAAGCATTATAAGGATGGGGATTTTAATAAAGATTATGATAGAAGAGAAACTGTTGCCTCGATGGTTAATTTCATGAGAGATCCATCTGGAGATCTACCGTGGGAGGAAGATAATACAGCAATGGATGTTGTTCACATAGCAGACATTCAAGTAAGTTTTTAATTTTTAATATAATTTATTTATTTTATTTTTTTAATTATTCTTTTGTATATAAATACTTGCTATAGGCTATTCCAAAAGTTTAAGTGGAAGTAATGGAATTTTTATTTTTGTAAATTGTCAAGAACTCACTTTTTAAGGCATTTACTAAATAGAATGATCAAAAGCCTCATTTAATCGATAAAAATGACTAGTTCCCAAAATCTAGTTCTGCCTAAAACATAGAAACAGACTATAATAGAATCTTAGCTTACCGTAATCCTTCAACTTATACCATTTTCTAGCGGCAGGCTGTTGAAGTTTGAGTAAAAATGTTGGGGAATCCATTTTCATATTTCTTGCCATATTTTTCGATCATGTCTTAGTCTTAGTTTCTTCACATTCTACTCTCCCCTACTTCCTATAACTATTTTAGTTTTTTTTTTCTATGTTTATCTTGCTCTTCCTCTGATTGTTGTCCTTACATCAAAAACTCTTTGCCTCTCTTTTATTGATCATAGACTTTATTTAACGATCTTCACTAATCATTCCAAGACTTAGGCTGATCAGACATACACTTTTTTTTAGAGTATTATATTCTTTTCTAAGTAATATCCACTTTACTCTTAATTTTTATAAAAGAACTCTCAATATACTCATTCATTGTTTTTTTTTTTTTTTGCTCATCACTTTTATTTCTAGAGTGAGGACCTTTGCTGTAAAAAAAAAAAACTTTCAAATCAACTTATTTTTGTAATATACACCTAATACTGTTTTAACACGAATTCGTATACGCAAAAACTAGTAAAAAATTATATATATATTTTTGCGTATTTGGAACACCAAACAACATACGAAAACTATTCTGTATTGAATTGAAATATAGAGGGGAAGTTCCTATAAATGAAAATGGGAATCCGCTATAATTTAGGGGAATTCCCCATGTGGTCAAAATCGTATTAGAATAGTCCGTGTGAAGACAGAATTTATTTATTTATTTATTGGACTGGAACACACACAGAACAAACCCAGTAAAGTGTTCTCTGTTAAATACACGTTATATGTTTCAAATTAGGTGTATAAAATTAATTTGACCTTCAAATCTATTTAACATTTACTAAAAAATTATCATACTATCATTGCCGACTATTGTCTAAAAAAGTTCTAAAAATATACGGAGTTTGTGCTTATGTAATGTTCTTTTTTTCACATTTTTTCCCGAAACTGAATATTTACCTGTTATTACTTCTGTCAGGTAATTTCTAATTTTTTTTCGAGGTGTTTTCATCGGTCAACAGATGTTAAATAATCCTTTCCAGATCTTTTACACTTCTGTTTTCTTTCATCGCCATGTGTTCTTTCCACTGCAATCGTCTGCCTATCATTTCCTGATAAGAGATAATCCCTTATGTAGCATTTCCAATGACAGTATACTTGAACATCATCGTGCATTTCTGTCTTTTCCTTGAGTGCAGAAAAACTAATAAAATTATCCACGTCCAAAGTTGCATTTGAAGAGAATAAGCTTAAATGCAGATATAACAGTCTTCGTTTTAATCAAATTCAACTCATCAATTTGCACTATAAAAATCACATATAATTTGGGTGACCATTAAACATTGCAATCCGTGACGAGAGAACCGGAAGAGGCAGCTTTTTTTAGTTAAACAGAATATTAAAATTCCTATAAATTTTAATAAAATCTAGAAAATTTAAAAAGAAAATAAATATTTCTCTTCGAAAAACGATTTTTGATTGTATACATAAATTCTTGTAGCACCTAAGTGGAGCAAATTGCCTCTACGAAGCATTGCCATCTGATTCCATTATTTGTAACGGCCTTAATTTCCGGCTAAAATGTTCCCATCCGTCCAATTTCTTGAGAAATGGACCTGTGCCAGTGAATTGTAGATCTACCTCTTCTGCGCGCCTCCTGAGTATTCCATTCAAATGCCTGTTTGGAGTTGGTATAGTCAGGCTTCCTCAGTGTGTGTCCAATTCAGTTCCATTTCCGAGTCATTATTTCTGTCGCAATTGGTTTTGGGCTCTGTAGTCTCCATAGATTGTATTTGGTCAAAAGATGTTGATGAATCATGATTAATATGTTTTTATTTTCCCTAATCCATACTCGGGGGATATCAATAAAACATTGTATATTTGTCTTCTGGTTGGCACGACTTTGCCTTTTTTGGCTCGGCACTCGTAGCGCTTATAAAAAAAAAAGATCGCGGGAAGAGTAAGTTTTCGTGAATTTTAAAATACACGATCGGAGTGCACCGGTGACGTATGTCGAAATTTGATTTGGAAATTGGACGGCTTTACAAATCCGGAACATTTTCCAGGACATTTATGGAACTCATACAGGACAAAGTTTCAAGATCCGGGACGAATGGTATATTAGTTATTATTTTCGGCCGTATCGATTTGAATTCTTTGCCCCTTTTGAGTAGCCTAGTCTCCCGGCTTTCCACCATTCACTTAACACCCGCCTTGTCTTCCAACGCCCCCTTTCATTGTTTTTCGTCCACTTTGAAAATCGCATGTCTTTAAAACAACATTTTATTTTCTTATAGAGTATGGCAAAATTGCTTAAAAAAGAAACAAGACCAATAATGATAATGTTCTATGCTCCATGGTGTGGATTTTGCAAATCCCTGAAACCAGAGTATGCTTCAGCTGCTACAGAGTTGAAAGGACATTCCATCATGGCAGCCATTGATGTGAACAGACCTGAGAATGCTGTCGTCAGAGCTCAATATAATATTACAGGATTTCCAACATTGCTATATTTCCAGTAAGTATTGACATTTTTATTATAGACGAAAAAATTGTAGGTAGTATTTCAGGAAACGGTGTTAACTGTTTATGTTTTATAAATAAGTTGGTAACTATTACCAAAGATAACAAATATAACATAATAAATATTACATTAACAGTCTTTGATATTATTTAAGTGGCGCAGATAAGAAAGTAAAATATTAATGTTTTCACGTACTTAAGATAATTTGTTTGTAATATACATTTTTATTTGTCAGTGTAGGTAATTGTTAAGTTGATAAAAGCTATATTTTTACACCTGTTATAAAGGAAAATATTGGCTGGTGCAAATTAATTTCGGCTTGTAAAAATAATGCTGCATTCTATATACTTTAATGTCTTAGTTTTTATAGTTTCGTAGGTAAAACCAAAAACCCTTAAGCCGTTACTCATGTGTTTGTCTGTCTGTCTGGCGTCTGTGTGAAATCTAGTGTGAAAAGGGTCTTACCCTTTTCACACTAGATCTTTAAGATAGGCGAACTTAATCCCACTCATATTTAAGATCGGTTTGGATTCACACTAGGTGTCTAAATCGCGTGTGCTGCATCTGCTATGATAATTTTATTCTTCAGTTGGAGTCACGAAGTTGCCAGTTTTTAACTCACTGCGCAGACGCACATTTTGAATTATTATTAAACACAAATAGATATTTGATTCCATTCTACAATAAATATACTATAATAAAGAATATATTACACCTGTATTAACATATAAATCGATACGTTTTTACCTTAATTATTATAGCTCTTTATTGTATTAAATAAATTATTAAAATAACTAATTTAATTATAACAATAAGTATAATCTTCTTATAATGTCGATATAATAGAGTATCCTTGTGTATGATGATATATGTTGACAGCATAAATTTAAACAGTATTAGAAATTATGTTGGCAATGTATACTAAGTTTAAGATAGAAAAATCTCTGTTTTCAAGTTAGACTGTATTTAACCGAGGTCACGTGCTTTCACACTAGCGCTTAAAGTCAAGCTAACTTAAACATCCTATCTTACACTTCTAGTGTGAAAAGGGTATCGGTCTGTACGGTATAAACTGAGGACAAACGGTAAAACTTGTATAATTGAATTTTAGGATTTACAATTAAGTTTTAAAAAAAAAGTCTGTTCCTTGACAAATGAACGAATCAACAACCAATTTATTTAAATATTCTAAATATACTATCTCGCACATGCCTTACAAGCATGAGGAGAAAGCTTCATTAAAATATTTATATGAATTTTATTTTATTTTATTTTTTAATTTATACCTTTGTAGCGGGCCACCGCTACGTTATTTTTAATCGTATCATTTGTTATCAACTAGGAAGCGAGCCTGTGATATAATGTAAACATTGATCTCAAACTAAAGTGAGATTCCTCACTAAAGGAGTTTAGGTACTAAATGAAGTGAATTAAATGATATGTATTGGTACTTACCAACCGATGGATCAGGCATCATGTAGTTGGTCCTGGGTAGCTGATCACTTAAGTTTTACAGGTGAATGGTTACAAACATTAAGGCGGTTTTCGAATAAAGTTTAAAGATTTGTTACAATTTTATATTTACAATCAGTTTAATTTTAATGAAAAATATACATATATAAAAATGAGATAATACCTAATACCAAAGAAACAGTATCGAATAAACCACTTTTCAACAATTCTAGACGTTTTCGCGAACCGGAGCGAATACTGACTTCGTCTTCAAAGAGACTGGTGTTAATATAAGAGTTCTGATAGCATTTCCTGGATTGAGAGTCTAAAATTGTCCAAGGGTATTTCAGTGTTCAAATTTATTGGGCAATAATTTTGAACAAAAGTCATTTTGAACAATAAAATGTATAAAATAGGAGTAATTTTTAAGTTAATTTATGTATTTCATTTTTCTATTATCTGAATTTTGAAATCTTTTAACTGTAATGATAAAAATGTGATTCAACACAACGGGAGGTATTCGAAAGTCTTAGAGGCTTTATCTGGGTGGGATAAGCGATTTGTTACACCATCTTGAAATATTATTTTTACTTTAGAAATGGTCATCTAAAATTCCAATATGAAGGCGATACAAACAAGGCTGGACTTGTTAATTTCATGAAGGATCCTAAAGAAGCTCCAGTTAAAATTAAAGAACCAGAATGGTCGGATACAGACAGCGAAATCGTGCATTTAAATACGGAAAGTTTCGATCCTGTTCTAAAAGAAGAGGCGTCAGTGTTGGTTATGTTCTATGCTCCATGGTGCGGACATTGTAAACGTATGAAACCAGAGTATGAAAAAGCAGCTGCTGTCATGAAATCAGAAGGGGTAAGTTCGTTACATCAATATTTTGTATAATAAAAAATGGGAGTCCTTATTGTAATACGATTTATGTATTTTATTTAACAAGCATGTAATATAGCCATTATATGCGAGTCAAATACAATCCTTTATCTACAACTATATAGTTTTTCATCACATAAATTCTTAATCTTTGGGCACTGTTAGTCTGGTTGACTTTGGCGTCACTCACGTAAGTCCTCCATTTTGATCTGTTAGTTGTCGAGTCTTTCCATTTGTCCTGTATACCAATACTTGTTAGATCTTCTGTTAGCTGATCTCTCCATCTCTTGCGAGGTCTTCCCACTGGTCGACGGGTAGTCAATCTTCTCTCCCATATCTTCATAACCATTCTGTCTTCCCTCATCTTCATCACGTGTCTTATTAGAAAAATAATAAATTTAATTTAAAAATACGGAAATTCTGAGCATCAATTGTAAAACTTCAGAGCTGACGTTATCAAGATGACTACCGAATCATCAACTGATTGTACCTTAATTTCTAAGGGCCGGTTTCTGAAAGCTTAGTTTACTATAACCAAAGGGTAAGAAAATGGTTGCTATGGTTATTTATGGGATTGTTATATTGTAACCGAGTTTAACCAAAAGATTAAACTCGGCTAAGCTTTCAGAAACCGACCTTAAGTAAGTTAGTCCAGCAAGTTATTCTCTCTATACTATAAACCTTAATCTACGTAGATTCTATCTTACTATTATCTTAATATAATTTACTTAATCAACTCTCCATAGGGAAAATATTTTAAGATCGCAGATTGCAGCGCTGTTGCGGCATACTAAAACTGCGGAACTTCCAAAATAGACATTCATTCCATATAATCATATGGGCAATAACGTGAATTTTAGTGTTTACTGGTGGTTTTTGTAATTTTGCTACAATATTAATACGTGTTTTTATGCAAGGTCATCAGTGAAATATTATAACTTCAAATATTAATAAATAAGAATAATTTTAGGCATGGTTTTATTATTTTTTTAGGTTGAAATAGACCTTTTAGGTTATTTAGGTTAGGTTATTTTTTAGGTTGAAATCGATTTCTTTTAATTCACGAATTACACTCAGGTACACACCAATAATAGTTCGACTTCGACATGATTTTTGTCTTGTCTTCCACTTTAATTTAAGGTTATTTTCACTTATTATCACTTGATACCAGTAAAAACAATTTAAAACTGATTTCAAAATAATATAAAATAACATCAAACTTAACAAAACGAAGCAATATAACAATATAATAACAACAAAACTATAGTAAAATGCAAAAATATATTTTGATCCCATATAACTAAATGTAAAAAGCGCGATAGAATGTCTATTTCTGTAGTTGCTTAAAATCCCGCTAGATATCATATCGCTTAGCAATTTTTTCATTTAAATCGTACGTATGCGGATTATATATCATATCCGCAATATCCGCGTGAACATAAAATCTTCGGTAGGAAGCCTCTTCCTACATCTGCCACATTTAAAATCATAGAAGCTCATATCAAATTTAAAATAATAAAAATATCTTAAAATTCTTGAAATCGTCGTATAACTTTCATCTTTTAATAAAAGGATGAATTTAAGAATTTAGTTTTATTATTAAGAACTTATTTTTTTTAATTTGCTGACCTTATAGGACTTTTTCTTGTTATTTATTGGTCACAAATGTGATAAATTAATCTGTTTAATTATTTCTAAATATCGCTGCTCTAAAATAATAGTGAGATATTTTAAAAAACTAAGTTTTTGAGATATTACTGTTTAAAGTTTTACATTTTATATAAACTTGGTTTAAGAGTCGAATAATTGTAATTACTATCTTTATTTTTTAATCAATATAATCTCAGTACGACGTTAGATAGAAAACATATTTCTGTACCAAGTAATATTAATGTGATAAAATTTGTAATATTTTAGTAGTGTTTTAAAACAGCGATATGCCAAATAAGGCGAAACATGTTAGATATTTCCAAAAAGGCAACAAATCCTGTGCGGATTGTGCGGATATTTTTGCGGATGCGGATTTTATATTTACATGGCTGCGGATGCGGATCCTGTCTATGCGGATGCGGATACAGAAAAATGTATCCGCGCAGGGCTCTAGTCATATGTCGCTACATAAATTTGTATCTCTACGGACCGGTTTCTGAAAGCCTAGTAAACTATAAGCAAATGGTCAACTACAGTCACAATATAACAATCCCATAAGTAACCATAGCAACCATTTTCTAACTATTTGATTATAGTTAACTAAGCTTTCAGAAATCGGCCCTACATCTTCTAATGGCTACAAACATCTGAACTTTAGCTACTTATGATTCTCGTGACATTTTGATGCTACACACCAAATTTGTCTGCTCATATTGTATTAGAATAGCACCTGATAAAGCTAAATATTATTTAGCGAAACATTGTGTTCCTATAATAAATCAAATGTCCAAAAAATGCCGTACGAGTTTTATTTTATCATTTAATTATTTTCAGATATCTGGTATGCTAGCAGCATTGGATGCTACAAAAGAACAATCCGTAGCCTCTCGTTTTGAGGTCCGTGGTTATCCTACTGTAAAATATTTCGCTTATGGCGAGTTCAAATTTGATGTGAATGTGAGAGATATGCAAAAGATTGTTGACTTCATGAAGGATCCCAAAGAACCTCCACCACCACCCCCACCAGAGAAGCCGTGGTCTGAGGAACCATCAGAAGTTGTACATCTTGTTGACGAGACTTACAAACCATTCTTGAAGAAGAAGAAGCATGTTCTTGTTATGTTCTATGCCCCATGTAAGTTGCATGGTTTAATTTATAAGTGTTTTAGATTTGGAATAAATTTTATAGACAAACTATTGTTTTGTTATTGATCTATGGGCTTTGGTCTTTTATATTGGGTTGATGCATAAGGTCGTAATGTTTTCGATTTCCAAAGCACTCTAGTTAATAGTTTTATTTGGTGAAACTCGAATATAGGTGAAAGGTTCAGAAATGAGGTTCAGATATAGTTTTACATAAATATTTGTTATGATTCAACCTATTGTTTGAATTAGTTTTGTTTTCTGTTTTTAAGTTATCAATAAATCATTTATTAATAATACTTATAAATCAAATGACACATTGTTAATAGAGAGAAATGCGTTTTTGAAATTGAAAAATATTAAGCAGTTTATCAATATATTTCTTATTAATTTAACTAGAAGGCCCCTTGTCAACAACGTTGGCAAACTGATATCGAATAAAAATCAATATAAGCAGGAATCAATTATTATAATTTGCATGATTCTGCGTATATTAAAAAAACAAAAATGTTTCTTGATTATACCTAGGAAATACTAAAAATTAGAATCGGGCCGGATACGGCCCGCGGGCCATATGCTGGACATCAATGGTATAGCTGTTTCTGATTATACTTAAGAAATCCTAAAAAGCCGCTCAATGTCTGGCGTTTAAAAATTAGTATCGAACTGACTTGAGAGTACTGGTAAGCCAGCTGCTTTGTCGAGTACGTCGTTCCCGCCCCCACCTTTTAGTTCGTAAACGACCGCACACCGCGACACCCGCTAGGACCCAGGAACTTGGCGTTACGTTAAGATACACAGGAATTAGGGATTGGAATCGGCAGGAATTATTTTTATATATATAATGAAGTCTTTATAGCATGATGTCTGTCGGTTTGTCTGTCTGTCTGTCTGTCGGTTCGTGTACTTATGTAGAACAAATTCGGCTAAAAGGATTTTTATGAAACTTCATACTTAAGCTTTTGACATCAATGTGCAATTGAGTTGATCAACTTTTGGTAAAAATCGGTTAACTAGAAATGGGAGTTTACTCGTGTCGGTTTTAAGATTTTTGCGTATATTTAACAACAGAAATTTATTTCGAAAAAATGTATTTAACAAAAGTTGCTATAAAAGCAATAACTCATAACTTTTATTTGAGACATTTTTTGATAAAGCAGCATAAATTAAACAAGTACTTTGTAATGGCGGTTGGTCCTGTGGTGGCCACAGCTGATTTTTTAATATTGTTAACAGTTTTAAATGCTACTTTAAATTCTTTGTGGACATACATTTTTGTGAATCTTTATCAAATATCATTTAAGAATATTTTATTTTTTATATTTTTCGTCCTCAGGGTGTGGTCATTGTAAGAAAGCCAAACCAGAATTTACAAACGCTGCTGAGAAATTCAAAGATGATCCTAAAGTGGAATTTGCAGCTATTGATTGCACAGTTCAACAGTCCTTGTGCAGCGTTAATGATGTGAAGGGTTATCCAACTTTCAAGTACTTTAGTTACTACAACAAGAACACTAAACCTTATAATGGTGGAAGACTGGTAAGTTTCAAAATTTATCATTCAGTTGGCAGTTTATGTTTATTGTTTTTTAAATTTTGTCAGTTGTGATTGTCAGTAAATTAATGTCAAACTCCTGTCAAAATACATACAAAAAACATTATAAATATTTATCGGATTCTTGGAAGAATGGGTGAAATGATTTCTATGCAATTGCATAATAAGAAATTATGGGTAAAGTAACTAGTAATAAGAAAAAATTGGTGTGAAGTGTGAAATTTCACACTTTAGCGCAGGGGTCTCAAACTTAATATTTGTAAGGGCCTCATAAGACTTTTGGTAACAATAAACGGGTTGCACAATTTCGAAACTTTCAATTTCGTCAAATTTTAGAAGAGGAAGGATTGGATAGAAATCAAAAATGTCTTTTGTAAAACTTACTAAAATTTTTCTTTTACTGCTGTAGTAAATTTATAATAACTAACTTTTAATGAAATACATTTATTCTTTAGCATTCCCAGACATTTGACAACGTTTTTGCTAAATTACATATTCTAAGATAGCAAGCCTGTAGCTGCAAACGTTAAATCGTTTGCACCTGCTATTTACCGCTGAGCAAGGGCACGGATGTATGTTCAATTCCTGCTTATGTCAAATAATTTGTGTAAAAATATTTATACAAATTACAGGTTCTGCATAGCCGTTCTCAACTGGCTATAAACTGTAGGTGCCTTTCTGTGTACGCTAAAAAATAGACGTAATACTGACCATATTACTCCTGAATGTACATAGATTGAAAACATGATCATGAAATCTGGAAACAGGAGGCCTATACTCACCTTGGACTGTCGCGTCAATGATGATGGCATATTTTAGGAGTGATATTGCCAGAAACTAGTCTCATTAATGCTTTTCCTGGTGCTCACTATTGCTCAAATTATCATTGTTTAACCTGGATCTTGGCCTAAAAATTGCCCCCTCCCCTAGATATGCTAGTAGAAAATTTAAAATATTAGCTAAAACTAAGTGCCCGGTTCATTTTGGGAATATTTCGAATTGTGAAAGATGGAAGCAGATCAAAGGACCGCTTACGGCCCGCTTGCATTTTTTCAAAAACCAAAACCATATTTTCATTAATATTTATAACGATAAAAAAATGGTACCCCCTCAAATATTTCCTGCCGCCCTAGATTTTAAAATCTAGCGCTGCCACTGCATAGAATCATTCATTTTCATCTTCATCAACATTGTGATGTGAAAATTATCATTCGATACTTGTTGAGTTAATTCAGGTTATGTTTTAAAATTATATAGGTTATGCAAATGATGGCAAGAAATTGTAAACATTATTTTAAATACATTGGTAATAATGAAATAACACCAATATGACAAACTTATAAACTAGAAATATACATCGAACAATTTCGTCTCAGTCATACAGTTTACATACTTACTGACGAAGTTTAGAATGCAGTACGATATATGCCGCCAGTGTTATTCTGGAAAGCAAACAATTTGTCTGGAAACATGGTGAGCTCGGTTACCCGATGGGCTCCATTACTCTACTTTCCCCCAATTCCTCTGGTTTACAGGGTGTGGGTTTGTTAATTACCAATTTCATTAAATTTAGCAATGCTATGATTTTAATTGTTATGTATTGTGTCTTGTTCTAGGAAGTAGATTTTGTACGGTTTATGTCAGATCCTGACAATCCTCCACCAGCTGAATTACCTGCCAAAGAAGAATGGGGAGCGACTGATGTAATACAATTAAATGATAACAATTTTGCATCTAGTATTGCATCACTTAATCCTACTCTAGTCATGTTCTATGCCCCATGTAAGTTTCTACAAAAATTTAAATAAGTTACAATAATATTGTGTGACATTATTATTGCTAATAATGTCACATTAGTAAAACTCTCCAAGGCAGGCATTGCACTATAACAGATTTTTGTAAACGGTCTCTTATAAAAGATAGTAGCTTGTTGTTTACTTTTATAAAAGATCTATCAGTGTGTAAGCAAGATGGCGGAAGTAAAGTTTACATGTGCCTTTCAACAACTAAATTAGTGATTTCGAAATATGAGGGTTATGAAATGTTACGTAACCCACAAATATCCAGAAACAAAAGGCTCGAGGCGTACCGAATAATTGCAAATACCATCGTAATGATAAGGGCATGTTTCTTAATTCAGCGCTAGATCTAGCGCATAAAGCACAAATCTAGCAAACCGTTTCTTAATTCAGCGTAAAATTCTAGCAGGCTGTTTCTTATTACAGCACTAAATGTCCGCTAGGTACTAGCGCTAGACAACAAATCTAGCGGTTAATAAGTCTGCTAGCTGCTAGAGCTAGAGAGGTTAACATCACAATTTGACATTTGACGTAACAGTTTTCTGCTGTCACGCCCTGTTTATCTCAAATTTTTATATAGGGCAATAGACCATATTAGTGTGTCGTCACATACATGTGCTGCCATCTGAGAGCTGATTCCTTTTGAAGTTTAAAATACATGGGACATTACTTTTGTTACCTTAATTTTATAAATATTTTCAATTTTGGAGCATAAAATATATATTTTTGATAAATATATAATAATATATACAGTCCAGATACTTTATATTATAGAAAATTCAAATAAAAGGAATCCAACCGCGAGACGGCAGCACTGAATTCCAATTTGTGACGTAGTTACTAATATGGTCTATTCCTAACAATAATTTGAAGAAGTCGTTTCATTACATAAAATGTCATCTTTATTAACAACTACATAACCTCCTTGAAACCTAGCAACAATATAGCAAGTCGTTTCTTTATTTTTAAAATTTTGTATTTAGCGCATTAATCTAGCATCACAGCGTCACATCTAGCGTCTAGCATCACAAACTAAATTGTTAGCTGAATTTAGAAACATGCCCTAAACGGTAAATGTAGGGTTGAAGAGCCAATTATTGGTGAAAAAAAAAAGCACCTAAATACAAACAGTTTATTTATTGACTTAAGATTCATTTAGAACTTCAAAATTAATAGATTGTACGTTGAGAGTTGTGAATAAATTTAGTACACCGTTTTAATGTTTAATAACAGTGTTCACAGCTATGAAAATTAATGCGTAGCGACATGTGTGACATCTATGTTTATTTTCAAACAAACTGCGAAGGAATAAATGCATTTATGTTACTTTTTACGAACCCGCCATTGACGAGATGGTGATTTCTTACTATATTTTAATAAAAAAATTGAAGCCGCAACTACAAACATTCTTTATTTCGTTTCACGATTTCTAATATTTGTTGAAATTTGTGCGACAGCATTTTTTAGGTTATATAAAATGAGTATACGTGTTTATATGTGTCTCATTAAAACAGTATAAATATATGTTTGGAAACACTGTCTATAGTCGACAACGCATAGTGTGTTAAATTTATAGCTGTGAACGGTTGCTTGAGTTACCATATGACAAACTGGTTAGTGACAATCTACAGTGATTATCTCGCCAGCGTATTGTCTATTAATTTTGGACCTGTGAACGCAACTTAAAAGGTACAATGCGCATTATCATTGCATCTCCATAATTCAGATCGTGTGAATTAAACTTAACTTGTACCATTGTTTATCTCTTTCGCTTATTATTATATTGCAAGTAGTAAACAACTAGAAAATTGGGAGGATAACGTTTATGAACCTTTATTTTGTCTGGTTTCATTTTTTGAGATTGTTGAACAGATTTATTTTTTACATCGCTTAACATAATGGACCATGTTCATAATCTATCTCCCTCCATTTCAAAATAAGTGTCTGATTTTAGTTTTTTTAATGGGTATTGAAATATTGAAATTAAATGTATCGGTAGTTATTTATTTAAATTAGTCCTCGATTTGGGTTTCATTAACGCCATTCAATCATTACAACACAAAGAGTCCCCGTCCAGTATTGATGAACTCATTGCGGCCGTGCATAAAACATGGGATGAAATAACCGCGCAATAACTAGACAATTGTTTCATTACACTGCAGAAGTGTACGGAATTGACCATGCTTCATAGAGGAGGCAACGATTACAAGCTTCCTCGCATTTAGTTTAGTTGTGGAAATATACGTTACATATCCCTTTCCATATTTTTTTATGAAATTGGACACTTATTTTGGAACGGAGGGAGTACTAAATATTACAATTAAGCGTTACTTGTTAAATTAAGAAAGTGCGATTTTGTGATCATAATATCTATACTACGATCTTTTAACGGATAGAGAAGTACGTTTGGTAACGTTTTCTTTTGTCAATAGAAAGGGATAGACATGTGCACTATACAACATGTTAAAAGAGATGGAAGATGCGATACTAGCTTGTACTATTATCGCGGTAAAAACACAAACAAACCTTGTTTCTTTGACAGCGTTGAGTGATGATTTTATCATCGATTTTTCTTCACAATAAAAATATTAATATTTTAAAAAAATTATAAGTAAAAATGTAACGATACCTAACTAATTATTCATGTTATTAACTAGTTACTTATATCTTGTTGATATGAACCTTTAGCAAAATAACGTAAAGTAATACATGTTTGAAGTTCAGTTCAAATATTTCCACCTTTTGAAGATACCGGATTTATATCGTCATTTGATATTTTAATTAATATTTTAACTCTTTTGTAAATTTAATTCTTCACTTAATGATTCTAATAAATGTTTACTTTTATTATAAAATTTTCTTAGTAATTGATTTCGTAATTCACCATTTCACAAACATCCCGTAAATCTCTTATATATATGCTTAAAATCAGTATTGTGGACACATCACTATTTTAATATCATTTAATACAGCCTCTCCGCGCTAAATCTGTACTATTAAATTACAATTTACTAGACACTATTAAGCACTGCTAACAATTACTAACAATAATTCTGTATTATGAACATCAATTTTTAGTATCGCTTAGTATATTTTTCTTAGTAGTGCTATTAAGATTTAATAAAAGATTATGCACATGGCCCATTGTTATTATTGCATTAATCGCTACTACACAAACAAATGTTCTTTTTTCGTCCTTTTTCATACTGATCTTCTATAAAAAATTTAAAACAGTGTAATGTGCCTGTTTAAGATTCGTAAAAGAAAGTTTATAAAATAAATTTTATAAAAGATCTGTGTCAAAGATATTTTATAGTGTAAAGCTGGTCTTACTAATATGGTACAATAGTTAAAAGTAGCATAAACTTAACCTTAATTGTTTCCAGGGTGTGGACACTGTAAGAAACTGAAACCTGATTATTCTCGAGCTGCCAGTGAACTTAAAGTTGGCGGATTGAAGGCCAGATTAGCGGCTATAGACTGTACTGTGAATCCTGTTATTTCTGAGAAGTACAAGATAATAGCCTTCCCGACAATCAAACTGTTTAAGGCGGGTGATTTTGTTACCGATTACAAAGGAGGGCGTACTTTAGCAGATATCAAGAAATACATGAAAAATTTACTACCGGGCAAAAAAGATGAACTATAGAATAAAACTCTTCAAAATATAGCAACAATAATTTATTAAACTTCAGGTATATCTTCGTATTCGCAGAATTAAATTTTTAATTCGGTAAAATTCTGGTATAAACATATAATGACTTATTAAATTTAATCGTTAGTTTCCTAATGTATTAATATTTTGAAAAATTTAACTAACTTTTTGCAATAAATCTATCATAGCATCGGAACGCAATATTAGGTTAAATTTAAAACTATATCCTGCCACGTTTATCAACGATGAGGGATTCATATCTATACTGTGTAGCAAGTATTGGGTCACTTGTAGTTTAAAATTTTTATTTTTGAAGTCTCTTCAGTAAAGTAAAGGCAGATTGTACAAAAGTAGTTTCCAATTTTCTTTTTCTTCTTCAGTTCTTCATGCTTATCCAATATTGGACATCGTCATCTCCTTTTATGTTCCAACATGTTCGATCTTTTTTCAATCTTCAGTGTTTTCCGACTGCCTCTTATATGATGAGACCATTTTTTAGACTGCGGGCATATGCTTCATTTGCCACATCTCTTATTGATTATTGATTATAGCCTAATTCCATTGTTGCCTTGCTACCACATGTACAATATATGTAATTCCATATTTTTGACGTAGGTGACGTGGTTTTTAACGTCAGGTGTTACGTTTCATATCACGCAGGGTTATTCCTCGATTTCTACGTTCCAAAGCCCCTTGACATATTGCTAGTTTATTTAGTTTTTTTTTTTTTGGGTTGCTGTTTCTAACCCATAAGTCATAACGAGAAATAAGTAGGAGTAAAAAATGTCCTTTATCTTCTGGCAGTTGCATCTTTTGTTGCGCAGGATGTGTGAGAACTTAGACAAAGCTACCCACCCTAAACTAATTATTCCGGTTAGTACAATTAGTATTTATCCAAACATATAGTGAATTGATATTGGGAGAAGCAATGCACCAGTGGAGATTATCCGATATTTCCGAAGGTACAAAATGCTTGAAAGTACATATATGTATTGAGAATTATATTTTCATTGCTTTGCAATTACATATTTAATAAACAAATTTTGAAATTATTTTTCACATATAAATTATATACATATCAGTCGTACATAGATCGTAAACGGGAATTAAAATAAATGGTTCTTGCCAGTTCACTAAAAGCATTAAAATATTTATCTAAATGCAATCCTTACTTGTACGTAATAGCGTTCCTTGCTCTGAAATGTTTCAGCCTATTTGTTAAGAAGTCAATTGAATTCACTATATCTCTGAACATTATACCAGAAAATTTATATTGTTCAAGTATTCTACTACTTTGCAGCAAATTTTTATGTTCGATACGAGCTTACACATATCGATTCTCCATGGGTCAAATCTGAAGAGTATTACCTATAACTGGGCTCTTATTCAAAATATTTAACAAAGGGTACGCACAAAAAATATATTTACTATCCATTTTATCAACCGGTACAGAAGTATTTTAATATTTTAACAATCGGTACGCACCGGTGCGTTCCTTCTGTATATCAGCTCTGCATACACCGATATACTGTTTATACGGAACATCACGGATACATCCGATGTCAGACGACAATGTAGAATGAGATGCCTGTTCCTAGCATGTTAAATGCACCAAAAATTTTAGGCTCGATGGGAGAACACACATTTTCACTAGAGTGGGGTCTTTAACAACGGGTACGGACAGAGCCGTAACAATATTAGACTAGAAAAACAAAGTAAAAACAGAGTAACAAAGGCGCGAAAAAAATTAATCAAATTTACTTGAAATAGCGCTTCACCTCCCAAATAATACAAGTGATGAACAAAAAAAAGGTTCTTACATCCTAAATAGAAGTGATGAGCAAAAAAAAAGGCCCTCACCTCCCAAATACGATGAGCAAAAAATAGGTCCTCACCTTCCAAATACAAGTGATGAGCAAAAATCACTATCCAATGTTTTTAATGAACAAATATATACACGATGGCGCCCCTTATCAAGCCACGGCCCCTTCATCAATCCTCGCGCCCTTGGCAGGTGCCCCGATGCCAGGCCGTTCCCATGGCTCTGGGTACGGACATACCTGTGCGTAACCGCTGAATATTATCCCTGCATACAGCTACACAGGTCGGCATAAGTTCTGGTCTATCTATACCGTTTCTAACCTAATTAGAAAATTTTTAAAATAATGTTTGTTCTGCCTCTATTTTTATTCTATGATGCATTTTCATTAGATTCTTTTCGTTGAACGAAAAAATTACTGATATGTCTTGCCATTCGGGATGGGTTGCACTGACACGCTTGCGGGGTTACACAAATGACGGCGTGCCAATGAATTCCACTGGAATAGAATTTCTTTGAACTCAATTTAGCAACTAAATTGAGTTTGCTCATTGTTTTTGTTGTGTTTTTCTCTCTCTTCTTTATGTCCATTTACTTGATATTAGTCCCTTCAGTTGGTTTATGTATTCTCATTAACTGATGTAGCATAAAGGTAGGATGGTGAAGCCCCTAATCTACTAGATATAGGTTTTTGCCCTATGTGTCTATGTTAAAAAATGCAAATTCATGTGCAGTTTTACTGAATTAAATCATTTTAGGTTTATTGTAAGAAATGAACTTAGCCAAAATTGATGAATTTTCGAATATGAAGAAATTACTATAGTTACTACTTATTCTATTGTGAACTATTCCATGCCAATCTATATATAATTTTATTTTTTCATTGATATAATGCTGTTGCATTTATGTATTTTATAAGAAATGTTTTTATGTACAATAAATGTTCTTAAATTTTAAGGTAAAAATGCCATATTATCAACAATTTTACTTAAATATTTTAATCGGTGCTAACGTTTATTTTATTCACAGATTTATGTTTCAAGACTGAAACTTCATCACAGATCTGTTAAATGTATTTTGTCTATCTTGATGTATCTGATTTTTATTTTTACTTTTATTAAACGATTAATGTTAATTGTAGTTTTATTTCATTTTCTAAAAAGCTAAATAATAAATCAAGTAAATCTTATTCAACAAGAAATAGAAAACTCAAGCTTTTAATTGACCTTATTTTGCACATACCCTTTTCATCAAAAGAAAACTTCGTTTTAGAACACTAAGGGCTGGTTTCTGAAAGCTTAGCTGAGTTTAATCTTTTGGTTAAACTCGGTTACAGTCCCATACTTAACCATAGCAACCATTTTCTAATTATTTGATTATAGTTAACTATGCTTTCCGGCCCTTAGAGTGGTCTTTGTCAAATTACCCAGTAACTTCTCGTAGAGAGGTAGCAAAATGTGCTTGTATTTAAATGAAAAATCTTATAATTTAATTCGAATATAGGTAAATAGATTGTGAAAATATATGTAACTATGTGTATTTAATTTTGTTATTTGTATTATTTATCACTTACGCAGTAATTGCTTGTTTATTATTATTATTATTTTTTTTTTTTTTTGGAGCACCTTAAAATAATGTATCCCACCGGCGTAGCGTAGTGGTAACACATGTGCTCTACGTTACTAAGGTCTCGGGTTCGAATCCCGTTCAGGCATGGAATAATTTTCAAAAATAATAATTGTCCTGGCTAATTGCTGCAGCAGCAAAGGCCATATAAATAAAATAATAATGTACGTCCTTAGGCACAGTTCACTAGTTTCGTTTGATATGTTTTACATTTTTGGACTTAATTTTCACACTATTATTACGGTGTTACAATTAAAATATAACACGAATTTGGTTATGATTTTAAATCTTTATTAAATTACTTAATTATTGGAATTATACACTAATTAATAGACAACAATAACACAAACAATAAATACCACTAGTTACTACACTTACACCACAGTTGAAACTGATTTATTGACGACCTTCACTGACCCTCTGAACACGATCAACCGCTTGAATAAGACTGACTCGACTAATTGTTCTTAGTGAATTGCTGAACTTTAATAATACCGATTCGCCAGCTGCAGGTAGCGTGTCATATAGGAACCCTTAAAACGTTCTACAGAATTCTAGAATCTTGGAGTCCAAAGGAACTAACTCAATGTCCAAAGTTCGCTGTGTTTCAAGGCTACTTTATTCTTTAGCAGGGTTGTATTCGTAACAATAGGTACTTTCATTTACAAGTAAAAATGCTTAGCTAAGCTTACAAGTTAGTCAAATGCCTTAGCAAGGCAAGGGGGGGCGGGAAATCTTTTGTAGTCTTATAAATGGAACGCTCTAACAACTTAGATTAATTTAGGTTAAATATTTATTAAACTATTAGTTGCTTTATT
The DNA here is from genome assembly GCA_963971575.1 of Liopterus haemorrhoidalis. Lineage (NCBI taxonomy): Eukaryota > Metazoa > Arthropoda > Insecta > Coleoptera > Dytiscidae > Liopterus > Liopterus haemorrhoidalis. The sequence goes on along the minus strand of OZ020615.1, from coordinate 45,162,091 downwards.
TTCAAAAATCCATAATTAGAAGGCAAATTAGCTACAAAAATCATTGATATAATAAAATGTGAATGCGATTTTAACGAGCGATTGTAAATAAATAATAAACATTTATTAACAGTCAAAAACAAATGAGTGTACATAGATAAAAACAAAACACTTGGTTACGTAGATCAGTGTTCTTCAAACTTTTTGCCCCCGCGGACCGGTGAAAATAGCGTAAATATTTCGCGGACCGGCTGAAAGCTAAGACACAAATAAAAACCAATATATTATAGTATTTTATTATTATATAGGTATATGTTATACAGTTATATTATTACAATTTTTAGTGCGACATCTGCTGCTGCTTCTTTGTTAGAAAATTTGATATACGTGGCTGCAGAGTGGTTTGTGAGAGACGAAGCGCTGCGTTAATATCCATTCGATTTCTCTGTTTGGTTTTTATAATTGACATGGCTGAAAAAATCTTTTCGCACAAATAGAAAGTCGAAAAAATGACTAATAATTTGATATAATTTTATAACTCAAAGATGAATATTCTTTTTCTAGCGATTTCCAAAATTGAGACAATGATTGCATTTTATGTCTGGACACCAGAGTGACATCACAAAACAACTCAATCAGCTTTTCTTTTTCACGTGGATCAAGTATACATATCTTTCAAGAATGGATTATTAATCCAGAGGTTACCTTTAGGAGGATCCTCATTTTCAGGGAAATAATTATTAAAATTTTCAACTAATGCTCTTAAATGTTGACTTATTGTTGAATATGACTTTCTGGTTGTCTGGCAGCAATAAAAAAAATTTCCAAAAGTGGAAACATATCTATATCTTCCTCTTATAAGCGACTATTCCAAAGAGCTAGCTTCTTCAGAAGTATGAAAAATAGCTGCTAGAGGCGTTGTATTGGGGCTAGTAAATATTAAATCATGGTTCAGACAAAAGTTAACTTCTGCGTCGACTAAAAAAATGTGCTATATACTCGTGAATAGAAGTGTGCATCTACATGATTCGGTCAAAATAATTCGCGGACCGGCGCCGGTCCGCGGACCACGGGTTGAAGAACACTGACGTAGATGGTAACGCGATTACTCACATGTATCGTGTTCGCTCACATTTATAAAGAGCGCTCATGCTATAAAACATCTTTCTAGTAACAGTTTAAAAAAGATGCTTTGGAATTTATTTTTGATGCCCCTTGATAACTGCCTAGTTAAAATGAACAATAAAGCGACACTAAGTTTAACTTTTACTAATTAAATAAAACGAAGTTAACAGCTAAGTAAAAGTTTAAATATGCGTTTTCTTTATTAAAGTTGAGTTACAGCAACAATATCGTTATTTAATAGCTACGCTTCGTAAACCTCAATAAATCTAAATTGAACATCTTTAAAAACAAAATACTTCGCTGAATCTTTATTTTCGGTGGATCAGTCTGGGTTGAGAATATTAAATAAGAAGCCACACTTCATTTTGCATAAACTTTTTATTGAAATTAAATAAATAATTTACATATGATATGTATTTATTTAGCACGTTACAGTGTTAACAATACATATTTACTCTTGAAATTAGCTTGAAACAGATATCTAAACATGAATGCTATTACAAAATCTGTTAATTGAAATTTGTTGAGGGAGTAAAATTAATAAACACCAGTTTTCTGATTTTGCAATGTTCATGATTACATAATACAATAAATAAAATTACAGCTTTCTCTATAAACTACATAATTTGAAAAAATAATTAATTTCCACAAATATACACTTTATTATCGAATAAAATTAGTTACATCTACAAAGTCTTAAATATCAAATACAGAAGAGCAGAGCGGAAAAATTAGCTAAGGGAAAAAATTTGCCATGTTGGAGATTGACATCAAGTGTAAATGCGTCCAGCCAAAAAGAATTCATGGAGTCGTTTTTCAACATAAACATTGCCTCGGCTATTTTTGGTAAGTATGTTTAATGCTCTGCCTGGAATTAATGACATTACTATATGCAGATAATAATAACAAATATTAATGGATAAGATAGGTTCTTCAGTTTTCCAAACGTTCGGGTTCGCCAGATTGAGGTAACAAGAATGGTGGGCCCTGAAACAAAAACACACAATTAATAAAAATGTATAAATATATATGTTCACATGGGGTTTTATGTGTATTAGTTCAGTAGTCTTAAAGGAGGTAGATTAAGTAGCTAGATAAAAAAAAAATATATATGACGTAAGAACACGTCTCAACGAAATAACAGAATGAGATGTTGAGGACGAGAAATACATGGTTAGAGTGCACCCAGACAGGATACCAAGAAAAAGCATAGTAAGCTGATCGGTCGATTGAGAATCGATAAACAAATGTATATCTATTTCACACAATTCTATGTAAATTGTGAAAAACGTTTTTTAACTACTCCTACCAATGTTCGTCCGTAATAGGCGAAACTTTTTAAGATCGCAGCTCCATATACGGCAAAGCTGAAACACTCGAAACTGACATTAAACTGTTACTCGTGTATTTGTTTACATGATGAAAACGAACACGAGTTTAGAACATCCTGTTTTCCGAGTTTTCTTTTTTTTTTTTATTTAAAGGTTACGATTAAATTTACGGTTTACAAGATATGTAATAATATACTATTCTAAAGAAATTTCAAGGGAATTTTTAGTTTTTCATTGTATTTTTAATTCTTTTTGACTATCTCTGAATATAATAGCAACAAAAATATGGTCTTTATATATATTTCTTGGACGTAAAAAATCACTTTCCATAAAATGCAACAAGCAAACGTGCATGCATGGGTTTGGATTTTTGCCCATTTTTAGTTTTTGGGCCCATAAAAACCGAAGATCTACATTTTCTCTGCCTCCAAACGTCGGTTCAATTGATATTTTTTTCGATTTAGATTATTTATAGAATGTTTAAGAGGAATTCTTCCTTATTCACGATTTACATTGCGGCACACAACAATTGATTGTTTTTTTTTCATGATTCACAAAAATAAAACACAAACGACAAAAAAACACGTATTTCTCCATTGAGCAAAACAAAACAATGTCATTCTCGTATCTTCCGCAAATTGCCACCAGATGTCAGGGCGCTTAGGAAGTTTCCCCTATATTATCTTTGTAGTCTGTCACTGAGAAAATAAGAAAAACTTGAGAAAATATGATTCTTTTCATCTTTTTTTTTTCGATTATGCAATTGCCACAATGTAAATGTATTCCTTATTTATTTATTTATTTATTTATTTATTTATTTATTTATTTATTGATTTATTTATTTATTTATTTATTTATTTATTTATTTATTTATTTATTTATTCATTAATTTGGTTTTCTGAGAGAAGCCAACAGTTCACAGAATGAATAACAGACTTCCTCGAATTACAAAATAAATTACACTTACAAATTGCACAGAAATGAATAGCAGAAAAGAATTAAGAAAATAACTATAACGCAAGCATTGATATCACATTTGGAAATTTCTTTTTCAACAAAAGTAACATTAAGCGAGTGGGCGAAAAAGGAAAAAAAAAGATAAATGAAGATTATGATATTCTGGCTTTAAGATTCATTTTAAATGCATTTAAGGACATTAAAAATGTCTTTCTTGTTGTTTTAATCGGAGCTAGGAATGAAAAGTAATGTATAAAGTTTTGAGAGTTCATTAAATTATTGGATATCTTATACAGGAATATCATATCTACATGCAATCTTCTTTGACCAAGAGAAATTATATTTAACAGTTTCAATATACACAAATAGTTGGAATTAACCATATTCAGTTTATAACATGCAATGGAAAAGAATTTGTTGAAATAAATTTATGGTAGTGGCATAGGACGGGTTCCATATACATAACTGAGCAATATTCTAAATTTAATCTTACAAGTGACTTGAGAAATACTTATATTACAATACTCTAGATCAGCGGTCGACAACCTTTTTGTCAATAAGGGCGCAATATAAAATCAAATATTATTGAGGGCGCATAAAAACGTAAAATATGTAAACACTCGTGGTTCGCAAGGTCGTCTAATCTAGCGCTGATCGCTCAAGTCGAATCACCAATAGCTGCGATGTGGATATTGGGCTCAATATGTGTATGTCTAAATTAGGGATGGGAAAAAAACATCGATGTATCGAAAACATCGATGTTTGTTTTAAAAACATCGATGTTTTTACCATCGATGGTCAGCTGGCGATAGTATCGATAAAACATCGATGTCTACTACCGATGTCGATGTTTAAACTTTGAAATTCAGAAACTACCGCTAGAGGCGCTGGAATCTTAAAAATTTAATTTTTATTAAAATTAGTACACAAAATATAAGCCCCATCTATTGTGTTATAACAATACTAATAGTGTTAGTTCTTATTCTTCTTAGCAGTTAGCAGAATACGAAAAAATAAGAAGAAACTTTTAATTTTTGCAAATAATGCGAACGACCAACGACGCCAACACACTTTTTCTTTTTGAGTCTTGTTGACACTTTCCCAGTTGTTATTCCTCCAATCCCTGGATTTTTGTAAGTTGTCATTAGCTATTTTTTTATATATTGAAGTTGGCTTTTCCTGAACAAAATTATCGAAAGCTTCAATTAATCGGTAAAAGTAACTAGAATTGAAAATCTAGTTCCGCCTAAACCAAAGGAACAGACTTTATTTCAACTTAAAAAAGTATAAAAATAATTGTGTATGACAGTGTTATTTTTATGTTAAATAATATAAAATTAACATTAAGATTACTATATTAGTATTGAAATAAAATCCAATATTTCATTTTGTTTAGTTCCTTTGGTTTAGGCGGAACTAGATTTTCAATTCTAGTTACCTTTACCGATTGATTGAAGCTTTTGATCATTTTGTTCAGGAAAAGTCAACTTCAATATATAAAAAAATATCTAATGACAAATTACAAAAATGAAAATTGCGGTTAGTTCCGCCTAATCGTTTGGAATAGACTGTAGGTACAAATTAGGATTATTATATTGGGTATAATAATATTAATGTGAAATTAATTACTATTAAAAAGGAATATTTCTAATAAATGCTTTTTGTGTATTACGTGTTACTTTTTTCGTATTTTATCTTTACATTATTAAATAAAACCTATATAATATAAATAAATAGCTTTTTTTAATATTAATAAAACATCGATGTTTCCGATACATCGATGTTTTTCCTTCGATGTTATTTCAACATCGATAGTAAGGCGCCGATGTTAACATGGATGTTGAACATCGATGTTTTGCCTTCGATTTACAACCCTAGTCTAAATAGCGAGGGCGCATAAAAATCTCACCGCGGGCGCCGTGCAGCCGACCCCTGCTCTATATGTCAGTAATTTTGGACTCAATGGTTACTAAATAAATTTTTCGTTTATTTGCACGGATATTTCATTCTTTTTTAGAATATTTAGAAATTCAATTATGAACTCCCGGAAAACAATCATCTTATTAATCAGTTCTAAATTGCAATCCAATATTCAATTTTGGATAAGTATTCTAAGTGGCATTTATGTAATGGTATATTTTTCTCTACTTTGATGGCGTTTCATACTCAAGTCCTGTAAACCAATTTTGTAAATTATGAAAAATCGCTAACATTAATAGACAATCTAGCATTTAAAGCTAAGACTGAACGTTCAAGTTACGACTGTCGACTAAGGAAAAATGGAGAGATTAGCTAAAAACAGGTCTAACAAATATTATCATCGTATACAAAAAGTCTAACAGATCTAGATTGTGGCTTTCTGTGAGTGAAGCCAAAAGTCATCCTGCCTGACAGTGCTGAAAGAGTAGGCGAGAGTACAGAGCCGGACCAAGGTATTTCTCCGACCGACACGAAGTATCAGTCTTGGGTCCCTTCATTGTTGAAGAAAAAGGAAACACGAAAGAGTTAATTAGCAAAAAAAAAAAAAAATGATATTACAGAGACGGAGATGAGCAAAAAAATGAGCTCTTCGCTTGATGCTCTCAAATCAATGTTCCAAATGAGTCTGTCGTTCGACTGGACCGTCTCTGAGAATAGTAAAATTATTTTCAGTTACTCAGCTGATCTAATTTCAAGAATACAAGAATGTTTATTGATAAATTATGTAACCGGTATAATAATAATATCAAGTTATACTCTATCTCTGAAAGACTGATAGTAATAAATCATTTTGTCAGGCAGTTACCAGTGGCGTGCACATTTTAAACACGTTTAAATTGGTTTTGTGTATTTCTATATTACTATTTATCGTTTTATTAAACGCGCGCCTGTGACCATATTTATCATATCATTAAACACACCCTTGTGACCATATTTTTCCTCAAAATTGTAGGGTCAAATTTTTATGGTCTATTGTGTTTAACCCCAGTTCGTATTCCCATATAATATGTGCGGCACACTCGGTTGTTTTTAACAATATTTCGTTTCGAACTATTCATATTTTGTCGCTTTTGTTTTACCACTTCTGTGTGATAATACAATAACTTTTTACAAATAATAAATTTTATTACTATCAGTCTTTCGGAGATAGAGTATAACAACTTCTAGTTGGCGAAGATTGTGTTCCTATACCTCCGACACTATATACATATATGTACATATATAAAAGCCTCCTGACCAACTTAACCTTTCGACTAGTTCTGTTAATACTGTATAAACAAGTAGTTATTTTAAGTATTAAAAATTTTAGGCAGAGTAAAAATACTTTTAATTTTTATAATACGAAGAAAATTGTTTTTCAAGTATGAAATAAATAATTGTAATATTTATGGTTCATAAAAATACAATTCATTTGTTATAAAAAGTAGTGTACCTAACGAGTTTTTTAAGAATTCGCAATAAAGTTGAACATCTTTTGTTGTATCTGTCGTGTTTTATAAAAATTTATTGCTTCCCTTAAGTCCATTTTATAGTACATAAAAGTGAATCTTTCAAAAAAAAGCAATTCTTTATTGTTAACACAAAAAAACTTTTGAAAATGTGTCTTGATCTCGTTTGATGCTTGATAAAAATTCATATTATTTCAGTATCTGATATAGTAGAATGAAATTTGATATGGCAAAAATTTATACTTGAATGAACAGTGTGACAAATCTGGAAAGAAATACTGACAGTTTCTTTTGTTTTATTTTTATGGTATGCTTGTAATATGTTGTCATATCTTATTTTACCTCAATATATTCCTTGAAAAAGGTTAGCTTATTATTCATAATTTTCTCTCTATATCGTATGATCTCTTGATATCTTGTAGTTAGTAGAATCTAAAAGAGAAGTTATCTAAAAAAGAAGAGATCTAGTTATTTGCTTCTTAGTATTGTTAAATGCGATGTAGGGTCTGAGTTTACTTTTGTGCTCTTATTATGTCAGTGACTGTGAAAAGGTAATATGATGTAGCTGATGAATGATCTAATTTTTCCTTTTTATTGAGATCCTAAGGCCACACAGGGCACTAAATAAATACAAAGGGCTGCAAAGGTTATCTGCCTTTAATAATATATGGTAATTTTAATAGATAGTAGTGATAATGCTAGAACATAATATTTTTTTTATTACGTATTAATTTTTTTTACTACATCCAAAATTGAAGTCTTGTTATTTCTGACTCATATTTACTTAGGGACGAATATAAATATTGCAGTTGTCTTAAGCTTCATATAAATAAACAATGATTATAAGTAATATGTAAACACTTACACATCAATAGTGTTGAGTGATAAAATCACATTCATGCAGTAACGTCAAAAAAATTATGCATTCATGATAGTTCCGTAGGACACAAGAGAAAGACTCCAAGGCATGCTTTTCTCCCTAAGTAGTGTTAATAGTAAGTAAATAATTATAAATTGCCTTTATCTTAAAAAATTCTCCATATTTTATCTTGTTTTATAATAATAATAATTTATTTACCAAATTACATATACATCTATTGTTTTTAGTCATTATTAGGTACATAAGATTTCACATACAAAATTCAATGTTTTCAAAATTATTAAAATCATAAATGAAGTAATAAATTGTTATATTGAAGTAATAAAAAAAGTTTATTGTTAATATCATTAAGAGATACACTCTACTAAGATTATTTATCTAAAAATATTATCCATGATATTGTCATTTGAGAATTACACAAAAACTAGACGTGATGGAGAAAAACTAAAACTTGATATGAAGTCAGGATTCGCCATTCTACCTAAATCATCCCTTAAAATCAAAAGCGGCAGAAATTTTTCTTTTCGCAGCCCTGTGTTAATAACAGAATTTCTACCTTTTTCCGTAGATGTAGTTTAAAAATCTCAACTACCCCAAATATTTGGTCCTCTTTTCATTTTCTTTAGGAGAAAAGTTGGACAGGTCTTTGTTGGACCTTATTTCGGCCACGTAGTTGAATGAAGTTTTGAGCTGGGGAAAGAATAATTCCAGTCATGGGCGTCTGCAGTAAGAGGAAAGAGGAGGAACTTACCCCCTACTTAATGAACTTGTTAAACACCATGGTGGATACTTTGAACATGGTTATTAAATAGTGATTTAATTAAGTAATTCATTATTCTTCTAGCTTTATGTTGAATTTAGTTATTTGCTTAATCATTTTAAATTTTGAATTAATTTTCATTTGTAATAATTCTCAGCATCAATAATTTATTATTTAAGTGTTAATTTTATATAAAAATAACATTAGGAAACACTGTTTCATTGTTTTATTATCTATTTTTAATTTTAGATTTATTATCTACTTATTGTCTTTCAGCAGTGCGGATGTGTAATAATGAGTGCTATTTATGCAAAAGGGCCAAAATTGTCCTTTTCAAGTGCAGAAAAATATATGCACAAGTCAGTAGATTTTGTAAAGTATTGGGTAAAATGGTATAATTTTTTTTTAAAATTTATTTATTTTACATCGGCCTATTTCTGCAACGAGGCTAATCGCCGATGCCAGGGGGCGAGCTCCTACATCTGGATGAGGGGTGAATGATTTTGAAAATGGGAGTAATGTAAACATATTATTCTCGCCCGAATAATATCACCAACGAAGGAGGCTCGAACCACCGATCGCCCAGCCCAGACTGTATATTCCACCAGTCTAAACCGCACGACTCAATGCGCTCGGCCACTCCGTTGGCTGTTATAAAATTAATAAAAATGTTGACGATTTACCTAATCGTGGATTAAAAAAAATGACCACTAAAAAACAAGATAAAGTGATTTTTAACGTTAAAAATAATCCTATGTTATCTTCAAGTAAATATCAGGCAATTTTGTTTAAAAAAGTACATTAAATTAAGTCTAATGACCCTGAGAAGTCGTTTAATTGAAAATGGTATTGATTCAGGAGCACCAAACAAAAGCATTGTTATCAGTGAAACATGTCGAAAAACGACTCGATTGGGCCAAGGAAAATTTAGACCGCGATTGGAGTGATGTGGTTTTCTCTAATGCCAGATGCAAATCCTATTGAAAATGTTTGGGCCTACATGAAATATAAGCTTCGAACAAAAAACGTTCAAAATTTGGATCAGCTAACTCGTCAAATACGGCAGACATGGAGATCACTGCAAAGTCGTTTGCCGAAAAGCTGGTAGAAAGTGTACCGAAAAGACTCCAAGCAATAATTGATAATAATAGAGATTGGACAAATTATTAGGTAGTAGCGTAATAATATTTACAGTAAATTTTTAAATTATTTTTAGTTTTTCCTTTTCTCTTTTATAGTTCGCAAAAAATCAACAAGGACATCTTATTATACAGACTGTATTATAGGTACAAGATGTTTTATTACGCTTTTCTTCACGGCAATTACACTTGATATAGTTACATGCTTCTACTATTTATGTATTTATTTATTTATTATTTGATCCTTTATTTTACATCAAAATGACATTTATGTGGCATGGTTGTATATCTACCTAATTTATGTGCCTTTCAAAACATGTAAAAATATATATGGTGTCCCATTTAATTTTTTCTTAAATAATCGAATATCTCCTGTATTTGATAGTTTTTTTTTTTTTTTTGTAATATAGGCTGCTGTAGATTATAAACATTCTTATCATAAATACTGACACGAAAGGCTATAGCGGGATAAGATAGTGAAAACTGCACCGCTCCAGAATTCCATTTTTATTTGACCATTCGAAAGTACTTGGTCGAAAACCCCCTCAAAAAATTTTTCAGCCCCCGAAACCCACTAGGGTGTTCTCTATGCGAAATACAACGTTTTTTCGACTTTTATTTTTCCTGGGCGCTTCTTTCATCCAAAAAATCTGAAAAAATTCACAGACGTGTGTTTCAGCACTACAAATAACCAGATTTTTAACCAGATTTTTTCGACTGAAACTATGCTCAGGAAAAATCTTTGAAATTTTCAACGATTTTTTAGGTTATGTAAATAATGTTTGGCCAACTTTTAAGTACATACATTTTGTGTATTTTTTTCCCCTCTTTCGAATGGAGGTGTTAGAATTGTCAGTTTCACACCGGAACAAGCTCAAAAATCGAAAAAACTGTTTTTTTTTACTTTTTTCCAATTTTTTTCGCACATAACCTCAAAAAAACAATGGAGAAATGATTTTCACACTTTTTTTTGGTACTGTCAAGTTCCAAAATTCAAAAACCATGAAAAATCATTTTGCCGTTGATTTTTGAGGTTATGTGCTAAAAAAATGGGAAAAATGTTGGAAAAAAACGTTTTTATCGTAATTATGCGTACACTGTGATTCAAAAATGCTGGTTTTTGAATTTTTGAACTTGACAGTACCAAAAAAAAGTGTGAAAAATCATTTCTCCATTGTTTTTTTGAGGTTATGTGCGAAAAAAATGGGAAAAAAGTTAAAAAAAAACAGTTTTTTCGATTTTTGAGCTTGTTCCGGCGTGAAACTGACAATTCTAACACCGCCATTCGAAAGAGGGAAAAAAAATACACAAAATGTATGTACTTAAAAGTTGGCCAAACATTATTTACATAACCTAAAAAATCGTTGAAAATTTCAAAGATTTTTCCTGAGCTAAGTTTCAGTCGAAAAAATCTGAAAAAAATTCATGGTTATTTGTAGTGCTGAAACACACGTCTGTGATTTTTTTCAGATTTTTTGTATGAAAGAAGCGCCCAGGAAAAATAAAAGTCGAAAAAACGTTGTTTTTCGCATAGAGAACACCCTAGTGGGTTTCGGGAGCTGAAAATTTTTTTGAGGGGGTTTTCGACCAAGTACTTTCGAATGGTCAAATAAAAATGGAATTCTGTAGCGGTGCAGTTTTCACTATCTTATCCCGCTATAGCCTTTTCAGTGAATTTTTACAAGATTCTTAAAGGTATTTTAATTTTCTTTTAGTACATTCTACATAGATTTATCTTAAACAAGAAACATCAATCAGTTTTCAAAAGGACCAGTTCTGGCTATTACACAACTCCTAAGTATCTGCGGCCATCCATTAATAGATTTACGAAAGCTTCCTTGAAAAGATTTTCATGAAAATATTTTTAATATTGAGGAGGCTTCCAACTGCCAGAGCGACAGTGTGTATGCTTCAAGTTTACGAGAATCTCGTGAGAAAGTGCCGACGATCCAGAAGAGCCATTACTTTGCTTCAGTTATGGTTTGATGGGAATGAAGCAACTACGATACTAAGCTTCATTTTTAGGAGGAAGAAGTAAAAACGTCAATCATAGAAACCATGTTGAAGTCGATAGTTAAAGAACTGAACCACTCCCTCTTTGCTGGTTACTATTGGAGCTTCCAGAAAGATTCAGCGCTGGCTCATACGGCGACGACTACGCAGCAGTGGCTTGAGAGCAATGAATCAGGTTCTATTTCCTTTGTTGATTGACCGCCTAGCAGCTCTGATCTCAATCTTTTGGACTATAAATTGTGATTCGTATTTCGAGACATGACCTGCAAGAAGAGGTACCCTAATATCGCTTGTCTGAAGCACTTAATGAAGACAGCGGAAGGTTTTCCTGTAAACACCCATCGTAATTCTATTGACTACTAGCCGCAGATAATTAAAACTATTTAAAGGCCAGAGGTAGTCATTTTGAAAACTGATTGGTAGTTCTTGTTAATAATATATCTATGTATGTATTATGTACTAAAAGAAAATGATAATATCTTTAAGTATCTAGTGGAATATAAGTAGGGTGACCATTTTCTTGCGAAGGCCATGCGGGACGAACTTTGCTTATAAGAGGGAAGGGGTACAAAAGATAACAAAAATAAATTAAACGATTTAATTTAACAATTGTGGCTAATATCGTTTAAATACCACGACAAAAAAAAATAACTTTTGAATAAAAAATATCACAAAAAAATAAATTACACTGATAACTACATATATAAAGTAAATATAAACATTTTAATATCAAAATTCAAAAATTAAAACTATACAGTGGTACCTCGGTTTTCGTCGATAATCCGTCCGAAAACAATCGTTGAAATCCGAAACCGATGAAAACCGAGGCAATTATTTTCTCATGAATCGCAATCAATAAAAAAATCACAAAAACACTAACACTGGGAAGCAATGGAATTGTTTGGCTAGACGGGCGGGCTAAATGCTCACACAACGAGAAACAACGCAACACTGCGTAGCGCGTGGGTCGTGGTACGCCGACAAAATCCGAGGCAATCGACAAAAACCGAGACACAAATTTTCGCAAAAAATTGACGAAAACCTTATCCGACGATAACCAATAACGAAAACCGAGGTACCACTGCATTATACAATAGAAAAAAATTAAACAATAGAAAAAGTAGTACACTGGTAGCTACATAGATGTAAAGTAAGTTAGAATTAAAAATGCAGGACATTTTGCGCGACATGTGATGGAGCGGGACATTGAATCAAAATGCGGTACTGTCCCGCAAAATGCGAATGGTCACCCTAAATATAAGTGAAACTTTTGTGACAGTAAGGTAAAGTATGGTTACCGACCGGCGTAGCGCAGTGGTAACACACATGCTCTGCGTTGTTAAGGTCTCGGGTTCGAATACCGTTCAGGCATAAAATTTTCAAAAAATATAGAGTTGTCCTGGCTAATTGCCAAAGTAGCAAAGGCCATAAAAAAAAGTGTGGTAAGACTAATAATAATAATGATAATAGGTTTCCAACGCCTAGATAGGCGTATTGGGGTAGAGAAGGTCAGTTATCCGTTTCTAGACCGCCGACCATAGATATGAAAGCCACGTAGTCAGTGTAACGTTTCAACCGGTCCAGATTAGGTAGAGAAACAAGCCACTTTCGAATTTAACTTTATATCTTCAATAATAAAAAGTTGTGCATTGGGTAATGACATTTCAACTTCTCTGTATAATACGAATTATTTAGTGTGAAAACCATTAATTTATTCCCCTGGCTTTCCCCAAAATTCAATTTAGCATTTTCGGTAAATCCATTACTAAGCAAAATACTCTCCTTCAGTTAAGCTTTTAAGAAAATAAATAAATCTCAATTTTCTCATTTATTCATATACTTATAAACGAGATGATAGATAAAAATGCGCCCAGTGCATTATCAGGTAATAAGATAAGACGTAGAGTATTTTGTTTTACGATCTATCTTCGTGGAAACATATAAAAGTAATTCGTAAGCTTGGTAATTTATTATAACACTCGCAGCAAGAGTAAGACGATGTAATAAGATCTTTTCGGTTATCTAATGTATACACATAAATGATATAACAAATATTTGGAGGAGAAAAAACGAAATTATCAGTTCCCAGAAAGTATAATGAGATTTTGCAAATCTTTATTTTTAACTCTGTCTCAGTGCCGTCGCAAGGGGTGTGCGAGCGATGTCATCGCAACAGGCGTCACCGCAATGAGGGCGCTATGGCAAATATATTTTTTTAGTTGTCAGATTAAAAATATTAGATTGTTGCACATGAAATGTCTGATTTTAGTTTTTGCCCTGAAGTTGTCGGATTGGATAACTTTTAGTTAAAAAGGAATTAACAATCTCGTGTCTTATTGGCAAAGGTGTTAAGAATTAGAAGGTGCTTACTTTGATTAATAAAGTTTATTTGGACTTAAGTTTTAATTGTTTCTGGATTGTGTTGAAAATCGGCCAGGCCTTTCATGTATAACAGCGGTTCTTAAACTGGGGTCCGCGAAACAATTTTGACATTAACTTTACATCCCCCAACTTTTCATTTTTATTCAAATAACTCATTTAATAAAAATCCTACATGGTCTAGACATTTTGTACTTGTTGTTACTTAACTAGTTATTGACATAACTAAACAATAATTGGTAAAAATTTAATTATTTTTGTTCAACTGCAAATACGGAAAAATAACTAAAACAATGTAATTTTGACCAAAATTTGACCAACATATGTTTGTATGAGTTTAACGTATTATAATCTTTAACTTTTTTAATACTCTTTACTACTATTTTTATTCATTTTGTTTTTTATTCTATATGCTAATAAAAATGTTCATCTCTATAAATGCGCAAGACCATTTATTAACTTCTAGTATTTCTTTTCGACCTTGGAGTAAGTTAAATTATGTAGTCAATTCTTGGGATATTAGGTCAATAAGTAAAACACTTAGATATTCATATATTTGAATAGACCGGTTTCGACAATTTTATTGTCTTCTTCAGTATCTCTGAGGAAAAATTGAGAAGAAAAATATTTAATATTACAATAATGTTCACAAAAATTAGTATGAAAATTAACAAATAAATAAACATGTGTATCAAAAAAAAAAAAAAAAATTAAGTAAAAACTTAGTCAAATTACTAATGTAAATAATAGTTTGTAAATGTATTTAAAATAAATAAAACTCATTGTAATAGACATGTGGTATCACAGATAAATAAGCGTCAAAAGTTAAAATGGTTAAAATACTTTAAAAAAATAAATAATGGAAATTAAAAAAAATAAATAGTGGATGTCCATCAAGAATTTTATTTATTTATTTTTTTAAAGTATTTTAACCATTTTAACTTTTGACGCTTATTTATCTGTGATACCACATGTCTCTTACAATGAGTTTTATTTATTTTAAATACATTTACGAACTATTATTTACATTAGTAATTTGAGTAAGTTTTTATTTAATTTTTTTTTTTTTTTTGATACACATGTTTATTTATTTGTTAATTTTCATACTAATTTTTGTGAACATTATTGTAATATTAAATATTTTTCTTCTCAATTTTTCCTCAGAGATACTGAAGAAGACAATAAAATTGTCGAAACCGGTCTATTCAAATATATGAATATCTAAGTGTTTTACTTATTGACCTAATATCCCAAGAATTGACTACATAATTTAACCATTTATTAAGATAACCAGCAAAACATTTTTACCTATGTTTATTATAACGTAGTGCCTATGAGATTATTGAGCCAGAAATTAAGTCTTAAGAATGACTTAAAATGTCTAGGGTTGGGATGGGGTCCGCAGAAAAAATTTTGTTCAAGAGGGGGTCCTCGGACTGCATAAGTTTAAGAACCTGATGTATAACATCCTAGTGTACTTGAGGAGGACTTCAATCTAAAAGGCCACCAAAGCGATGAATTTCGGTCGGATGTTGAGGAAAAATTATTGTTTTGCTTCAGTCACTCTTGTCACAGCTGCCGCAACTACGACGCAGGCACGAAAATACAGTTACGTTTATTTGAATACATTCAAATACAACAAACGAAGATGCACGCAGGGAAGTTGGCGATGAGATACGAGAAACGTGTAAGGATAATGATGGAAGAGTCAATATTACACCAATGCTGGAGAGAATTAAGGAGAAGAGAGTTAAATGAAGTAGGAAAATCCAAATGGGAGAAAAATTGAAGAATAATTACGAAAATAAGGGGTTCTCGACAATATTAATAGAATAAATGAGGGAACTTGGAGACCAAGTACCGAAAATCATAATAGCAAGAGAACTTGAAATACAGATACAGACACAAACGAACAGAACAAAAAACGGCACCTTTTTCCCCGTATATAGTCAAATAAGAACCATCAACATGCCAAGGTATTTGACAGAAAAAAAAATATACAGGTGATAGCGAGATTTCGATGCGGGAATGAGACTCGGGGAAACATACCGTGGCTAAATCCAGAAGAGAGAAAATGCAGACTGTGTGTAAGAATAGAAGAAACGCTGTGGCATATAATGTATGACTTTAAAGTACAAGAGGTGAAAATCTGCTTAACAGAAATATTAGAAGATTCCGGAAAAGGAGTACCCATAATGAAGAACATATTGAAAGAGTGAAGAAACACAAACAGACACGGAGACACGTAAGCAAAAATGATGAAAACAGAAATAAGGCGGAGATAAACAAGAACATTTCAAGAAAAACGAAAAACGAAGAAATTTTTAATTAACAAAATGAAATTATTAGAAATAGATACAATGTATTTCAAAGCCCAAGGGCATGAATAAATATTATTATATAACAAACGAAGATAAAAACTACAGAGGTTATTGATTCTTTTCTCTAGTCGTTTGCCTCAAAATTGAGTCGTGACACATGTAGCTACAGAGTTAGATTGTATGTACAATTTCTCACCATTTCCGTCGATAGTTTATATTTCTGAGTCTTCGAGAACGGTCGTGGCTCAGTTAGTTAGTGTGTGGACTACTGAGCGGCGGACCAGGGTTCATTCCCCGGTACCGGAAAAACACCTTACATTTTTCCGACCGTTTCTCCCTCGGAAGGCATCGGGCAACCACCGAGGTAAAAGCCCTAGTAAAATTTCCCCAAAATAATTAGTGATTCGGATTCCACGATAGTAAATTGTAGGTCCCATACAGTTGTGTTATATACAGGCAACACACACAACACAACTGTATGCGGGGAAATAGCTTACGCTCGGAATATGTTCAGTACGAACTTGTCAGTTCAGAGCATCGAGCATGGCACTCTAAGAAGAAGAAGAGTCTTCTAGTTTAGACCCGGTATTGGGTGCGTTTTGTTGTGCCAATTCTGGTTTCGGTTTAATCAGAATACGCGTTTTGTTGCGACTGTATTCTCATTCTATTCATTCTACTCATTCGATGACTCGAGGTCGAACGACTGGAATGAATAAGTGTGGTGGGGATGAAAAGTAATACGTATTTGAATGCAGTTGTTTTCATTTGGTTTTTATATGTATTAGAATTAAATTTTGGTATTACTGCTTCAAAATAATTTTTTCTTTTAGGTATTTTCTCATTTTGTGTCCTAAAATTAATATATACCTATAGGTATCATATATGATTTTAATATAGTATTGTTAAATATAAACTTAAAATGTATGTTCAATTCAATTACTCGTTCTTAAACATTATGTTCTAGAATATTTGCTTCAAATATAAAGTTTTCTTATTCTGCATTTATTATTTAGATTATCCATTTAGGTGAAATACGTTCGTTATTTGTTCTACAACCATATGACTTAACCTCCACGCAAATGTCATTCCATGTTTACTTCACGATCAAAATTATCGTTTTCTTGCGCATCAATTCTAGTGTTTCTAACCAGCCACCAACAAAACGCACCCATAGTCTTTTATTTGGTCTATTCATCTTTTAGAAAATTTTCCACTTGGGCGGGTACCTACAATTTTGCCTTGGATGACCATTTTTCTGGGTTGTTGACGGAAATACTGAAGTTGTCCTACCCATAACGCATTTTATGAAAAAATTCGATCAAAATTTACTTTATTTTTTACTGAATTATTAGATTTCTTTGATTTCCCAAAGCACTATCCGCGACAAATTGCATTTTGCATGCGAGTTCCTCATTTATATCCATCAAATCAATAGTTTAGATATTGATATCTTATTTTGAATTTGTATATTAAATTTAAAAAGGAAAGCAATTTGAAATGTTCGTTTAAATGTAGTAGTTTCTAGTAATTTATGTATGCGTATTACGAGGATTACTTTTTATGTTTTTACAAACGACCACTAGATGGCTATATTGAAATGTGTCATTACTATATTTGTAAAATTTTATATTTTTTATTGTGAAATCAGTGGCAGCTTATAAATTTACCGAGTAGTTTGTTGACAGTGAGCGTAAAAAAACAAGTTTGTGAAAAAATTGATATTACTCGTGAAGGTTTCGTTGGATGATTTTTTACGATTTTAGTAAAGGCCTAACTCAAAAACAATGCATAGATTCGCTTCGTTCAACTTTTGGCAATGAAGCACCATCAGAAAAGACTGTTTACAATTGGTTTGCAGAATTTCGTCGTGGTCGTGCGTCCGTCAGTGATGAATCTTGTGAAGTTCGACCAAAATCGGTTGTGATTCAAAAAAACATCGATGCTGTGCGCAAAATAATTGAAGAAGATCGGCATGTGACTTATCGTGAGATAGAGGTATCCTTTGGCATATCGCAAACTGCAATACATTCGATTTTGCATGAACATTTAGCTGTGCAAAAGATCTGTTCCCGATGAATTCCGCATAATTTGACCGAAGCTCAAAAAAGGCTCGTGTTGATTGATGTAAGGGAATGCTAAAAAAATTTAACCTAAGCACTGAAAAATCCGTATACAACATAGGTACAGGTAACGAAACTTGGATTTATTCATACGAACCTGAAACTAAGCAACAATCCACTATTTGGGTCTTCCAAGATGAACCGAAACACACAAAAGTTGTTCGTTTATGAAGCACTTCCAAGAAATTGATTGTTTGTTTCTTCGGTTGTACTTGACATATTGGAAGAATTCTTTTATAGGATTAATACTAGATGGTATACAGCAATTTGTGTGCCAGAATTTATCGACAAAATTAGGAAAAACAACCAAAAACGTCGCTTCATTCATCATGACAATGCAGGCTTCCACACAGCACGTCAAACAATTGATTATTTGACCTATCTACAATTCGTTTAGAAATGATCCGAAATTGTAAAACCTTATTTTGCTCTTAGTTTTAAATACATATGATAATTCTTATGGTGTTGATGGTCAACAATGGATCGCAGACTCCTCAGAATAGAACTCTTTCACGTTTTTACTCACTCATGAAAACTTTTAAAAGGAAAAGGTATATTAAAAAAAATTATATCACGGAAGTTTTTAAACACAAATTATGAAACCTATAAGGGAAGAATGGATTCAGCAAATCAAATCTTTTAAGTAAATTCAGGTTAACAACGTACTTAAATAACTTTTCTAAAGTACAAATTTCCTTGGGGATCATTTTATCTTCTAACATAACCTTCAAACTAAGATTGAAAGAATAAGTCATATTTTAACACCTAAAACTTTTTAGAAATTATGTAAGGTATTACTAAAATTTACAACTAAACTTCTAGATACAGTAAAATAAGCAATTTTGCTTTAAGGGAAGCCATATATCTGTCTGGTTGGATTAAGGGTAAATTTGCAGTGGTCATTGATATAAATTGTTACTATACTTACAGAGAGCATGCTTGGATCAGATCGACGGCCGAAACGAAGTCGCAGTGATGGAGATCGGCTGGATTTTCTCACTATTTGATGACCGAGCCGCTCTTCCAAAGCCTCCTTCTGCAGCATTAGCTCGTACAAATCTCGAATACTGTCTGTAAAACAAAATTAAATTATTAGAAATAATATCATAGTTAAGTAAAGCATTTGTTTAGGTTCTTAAAAATACTTTTGAATAAAATCACTTTAAAATATTTTTCTTAAAAAACTCATTCCGTTCCTTTCATTTGATACCCCACAATAATTTTAAATATAATAATAATAATAATTAACCTTTTCAACGATACAAAAATTTGATGTTTTTTGGAAAAACTATTATGATGAAAAACTCCAGTTGTTTTTTATTCCACGTCAGTGGCGCAACTTCATATTTTGGCCGTCCCACAAAATTTCTATTGGGTCTCTTAGAAGGTTTGTCAACTTTACCCAGTGAGACCAAGTGACAAAAAAAAAAATTGTCAAATAGTTAAACTTTTAAATTAAGTGGCCCTCGTGGGCGTAGCGGGCCCATAGCGCCACTGGTCAATGTACATCTGTATACTGTACATCTGTACAATGTACACTGGTCAAAATCAATGTACATTACTCTGATTTTCTTTAAACCTACCCCTTTAATTGATATGTATGGGCACATTTTTTGGATATGTTGGCAAAATTACATAAAAATACATACAGGTATTTACGAACGAACTCCCGTACTTACGACCAATATTTTAAAATTTTAAATATTTTTTTATAAACGCCATAAAACGTAAAAAAACAAGCAAATATTGATCAAATTCACTTGCAATGCTACAAGTAAAATTATTTTTATGACTAACTATGTACTTCAATTACGCCCCTTTTTATTACAAGCATCCTTTCTAAGCATAAAAGCCACTGGAATCGGAAAATCGTTTGTAAAAGTTTGAAAAAAGTTTGTAAAATAAAAATTATTCCTATATGCAATGTACGTTTTTTTTAGTTCTATATTTCTATGATTTATAACTATTCTTGCACTTTATTTTCTTCCAGTCTTCAAATAAAAATTGTATTTTTTCTCCAGGTAAAACCAATTTTGTTTATTTTTATCGCCTTTTTTCAAGTATTTTCAGTCAATAACTCGGGATTTAACATATATTGAAGTTAAAACCATGATTAGAGGGGGGGGGGAGATATGTATACATATTTTGAAATTTTGTAAATTCCCCGACTTACTACCAACCCTTCAGAACGGAACTTGGTCGTAAGTCAAAGTATACCTGTATATAATTTTTAGTTACTTCTAGTTCCTTAATCTGCGCTTTTTGAACCTTTGTTTTGCACCACAATAAATTTTACAAACATTACCATATTTTTTGAAAAAATATTCTTGTATAGGGAATTGCTGTTGTTCTATTCTAGTTCACATCATTCTGCATTACTTTAAATTTTTCAGATTTTGAATTCAGCTCCTCTAGGTCAGCGATTTCCAACATTATTTCGTCGCGGACAATTTTCCAAATATCGCGGAACCCTTGTCATATCTATTATTAAAGGAGACCATATCTTGCGGAACCCCTTGCATTTTCACAAAACCCTAGGGTTGCGCAGAACACAAGATGTGAAGCGCTCTTCTAGCTTACAGGTTGTAGGACATAGATTTTTTGTACATTTTTGGCAAAAGCCGCTTTAAAATATATTTTGTTAAATTTCCTTTTCAACCATTAAACTAGGCATTAAGAGCTTTCTTTTGATTGCAGTCAAAACATTGTTTTTTTTCGTTAGATACTGTATTTTTCTCGGTTTCAGTAGTTTTACTGTATGCGGGTCAAAGAGTTCTTTGATCCATACATGCCAAATTTGGCCACAATCTCTACTCCAAAACAGAGAGACTCATATGTGGCGGTATTAGGGATTTCTGGTTATACGTACGAAATCTAAAAACAAAACTGGAATACCTTTTACATATTATGAAAAATATCAGATAATCCAACTTATAATATAAGAAAAGAAACAGGGTTCAAAATCGATGGGAAGAAGAAGAACATTATGGTTAAAGAATCTTAGATAATGGTTTATACAAAAATTAGGTAATTTCTCAGTGTAATACCTATAGCCAACTTTGGATAATGCACATGGAGAAGAAGAATTTTGTCCCATTTGTTATTCTTCTGAGTGCTGTAAGCCATCATAATTATCAACAACCAGCTGAATTCGTCCATTATTGAAGATATACGTCTCTATTACTCCCCCAAACTTTTTCTGTCTCGTTTTAGCAATAGACGAAATTCGGAAATTTTCTAAATATCGTTCATAAGTCTGGTAGGTGGTTCACTTTTACTTGTAGCAGAGTCTTGTGGCGTCCATTTCAGAACCTTGTCTCGTACATCAGCTGACCTAAAGGGCATTCTAGAGGGCACACTAGAACGCTATCCAAGTTTTGGTAAAATGTTACTGTACGGTCCGCTCTAACTTCATCCAACTCTATCCACTCCACCTACTTGCAGTAAACGACAGCTCACGTGTTTTACCAGTGGTCCTAAAACGTACTGACCGGTCTTGGTATAACTAGGGAATAGTACCTACGCTACTGTGGCATTGTTATGTTAGTGTGAGTTTGTTTTGTCATTAAACTAGATGATGGGTAGCTCGCTACGCTCGGCTTCTTCTAACCAAACCCTTACTAACATAACCTAACCTAAGATAGTGTTTTGTCATTAAACTAGAAGATGGGTAGCTCGCTTCGCTCGGCTTCTTCTAACCAAACCCTTACTAACCTAACCTAACCTAAGATAGTGTTTTGTCATTAAACTAGAAGATGGGTAACTCGCTCCGCTCGGTTTTAGACTTTTACTAACTAAAACTAACCTAATAATCTTGTTTTTAGGTGCATAGTACTTTATATTCCCCCATATTAGCCCAATTAAAATTGTGTATCATTGTGTATAAATTTATAAAACAGAAACCATTGTTTTAGATCCACTGATAATCCTTGAATTATTTAGTGTCTTGAGCATGCATGACACTTACGATAGTAGTAGGAGAGGGGAGAGAATTGAATGAAGTTCGAGCGGACCGTAGAGTAACATTCAACCCAAGTTTTATTTTGTAAGTCTTCTTCCAGGAAGTCTTCACGTCTTCAATTATCACACATGAAACAGGGAAAAGTAACTTGCGTCTGCGTACATAACGTTAACAATACATCCATCTCACTTGATCTGACTGAGAGGGAGAGGCTGCGCACGCGCATTTGAAGATTTGGATTTCGTCTGTCTTCTAGAGACAGGGGAAATATATCTCGATGTATTTGCTCAGACTTAAAGACCTAGGTTTTTTATCATGCTATCACATACACAAGACTTCGATCCGAATGCAAAGACTTTCCAAGTTTAGACTTGAATAATAACTTTAGTGCGATAAGGCCTTAACCTGTCCGGCCCATTTCCATTTCAGGTTTACATAGACTTCTTTAATAATATATGTTTTATTATAGTTGAAGGTAATGGGATTCGGACCAGTCAGAAAATAAAAACAAATTTATTAACTTCGCTAACGTTTCGATTTTATTTAAATCTTCATCAGAGCTACAAAGATATATAGAAAAATAGAATTATTAAATTGGTAAGTTTATATGTATAAAATTATGATAGTGTTCAAATTTAACAAGTCAAGTAGTTAAAATAAGCATTACAAAATTGTCGGAATTTAAAATATAACATAAAATAATTATTAAATAATAAAAACATATCAAATATGAGTTAAAGAATAAAAAACACAATGTTAAATTTATATTACCTTAGTTAATAGTCACGATATAAAATAAAAGTTTTAAAATTAATAACGAACACATCATATTGTCCGGTTATTGAACTCAGAGATAAGCAATGAATAAGCCACGTATCTCAAACCCTTTTTCAAATTCATACGTGGCTTATTCATTGCTTATCTCTGAGTTCAATAACCGGACAATATGATGTGTTCGTTATTAATTTTAAAACTTTTATTTTATATCGTGACTATTAACTAAGGTAATATAAATTTAACATTGTGTTTTTTATTCTTTAACTCATATTTGATATGTTTTTATTATTTAATAATTATTTTATGTTATATTTTAAATTCCGACAATTTTGTAATGCTTATTTTAACTACTTGACTTGTTAAATTTGAACACTATCATAATTTTATACATATAAACTTACCAATTTAATAATTCTATTTTTCTATATATCTTTGTAGCTCTGATGAAGATTTAAATAAAATCGAAACGTTAGCGAAGTTAATAAATTTGTTTTTATTTTCTGACTGGTCCGAATCCCATTACCTTCAACTATAATTACTAACTTACGGACGTAACTCATCTAATCAATATGTTTTATTTGTGTAATTATATGTTTTAAATGCGACAAATTTGACAGAGTAACCCATAATTTATTTAGTTATTACATTATTTTGGCACAGCTGAGAACAGCAGTTAATTCATTATCAAGTCACTAAAATTAAGAAATATATAAACCAAAAATATTAAGTACCTCGTACAAAATTGCTGTTTTGCAATAAAGATGAAAAATGGACTTTTAAGTTAAATAAAATTATAATCTCAAAAAATCTGCTTATATTACAAGTGCACATGTTGCATATATGAAATAAATAATTCATGTGGTTGATACATAGTCAGCGAACTTGACAAGATGTTTGTTTTTTGGATAAACTTGTTGGCGAGAAGCGGGAAGCATGTAGGTTACAAACAAAATTGCTACAAAATTCGTTTATAACATTTTATAGATAATAGGTAAAATATACAATTTATGATGTGCAGATTTTATAGGAAATGTTATTGTTGCAATATATAATAGTAATGGAGCAGAATATAACTTGTTGCTTCAGGGTAATGGATACTTAAACTGTTGTTTTCAGTAGTGATCAAATTGGTGCTAATGAGTTAAATGAAACAGTAAATGGGAATTTCAGAAATGATAATACTGAAATTCATACTAGGAATGACCATGGGTACCCTGGTACGCGCTATTCGACCCGTTAGGATTGTACCCGCTACCCGTTATCCAAGGGCGTCCGCAGTAAGGGGCAACTCCTGGAGTCTGTCCGTTTCTGATACTTTTATGTATTTTATTCCAAACTCTTATGATTTCAGTTAAATTTATTTAATTTTATATTTGTCTATTTTATATTATAACTATTTGTATTATGTGTATTTTATATTTACTATCAAATGTTAAACAAATATTAGTACGAGCAGGGCCGCCGAGAGGACTTCTGGGGCCCCGGGGAGGAACTTTCTTTGTGGGCCCCGGTGTCCTCACTTCCAAAATACAAGTGATGAGCAAAAAAAGGTCCTCACTTCCAAAATACAAGAGATGAGTAAAAAAAAGGTCCTCACTTCCAAAATACAAGTGATTAGCAAAAAAATGTCCCAGGGTCCCAAAAATCTCCCCCTCTTGTCGGGCCTGAGTACGAGTACATGTGCATTTACTCGTTTCAAGTTTGCATTAAAGGTTTTCGTAACCCCGGAAAACGAGAATTACGGGCCCAAAGCGGGGAAAAATAAACTGTGTGTTGATAGAAAATGTACTTTATTTTTTCGGTAATATAATATATAAGATATGTTTACGTGAAATGCTCAGTTTCCACGCGGAAGCTACCGATAGAAACGCCACAAAGGGGTCCAAATACTGATAACTCCTAACTCCATAAATAAAGTGTGCTGTCAAATATTGCCATAAAACGATACTAAGTAAATAAATATTACAATATTTTACTTCTGCGATTCGAACCAGCTGTGGAATCTTGATGCCGTTTTATTGTTATTCACTGTACAAAATCAATAGAAAAGTAAAAATAAGCATAAAAAATTGCTGAAAACTCATCTTGCTTGTATTTTGTCTTGTTATATTAGATTTGGTTTTCTTTTATTAATTTTTATCATTCTTGTTATCCTGTTTATTATGGATGGAAATATGTAAATGAAATATATGTCTGGATATGTCAGAGACACGTTTTTAAATTTAAAAAGAAGTTATTTCAAAACTTGACAAAAATAGTGTCTCGGGCCATTTGTCACCAGAAGATAGAAGATATAATATATTTCTTATGAATTTATAGTACATTTTATGTTAATACGGATATTTTTGGTAGGTGTTGACATAATTTAAGTATGACATGTATAGATTACATATATATTTTAAATAAAAAATAAAACTTTTTCGCAAAATTGTTAAGAGAAAAAAAAAAAAAAATATTGAATATAAATATTTATATAATAATAAGTTACTCACGTCTGATTGGAGCAAACTTCTACGTCAAGATTAATAAAAACTGACTGATGTGATGTGGACCATAACATAATATTGTTTCAGCCCAAAAATCTTGGCTTTGAATCTTAGTTTTTCCAAGGCAGCGATGCTTTATGAATTTGTAGAAAAATATTAAATTATAGAAAGTATGATTAATAATAATATGTTGCCAACGTGCCACTGGTTCATTAGTGGATATTTTGTAGCTTTTATTTTTGTAAATGGAACAGCACAAGCCTTGCGGCTTCAGTTCCTTATTTATAATAATAATAATAATAATAAGCAGCGTCGAACTACATGTCGAGACATAATGCTACTCTCCGCATGGTCTACTTCCATCTTAGACATGCCTATGGTATTGACCAAATACTGGTTATACCGTACGTTTCTTTTGATATAGAATCGGTGATGGAAAATTGCAAGTGTCGCATTTATTGGAATTACTCCTTCCCCACCTCGAGGTTACTGACAGCCACTAAGCCGCACATAACCTTCCTGGATATCGAGACCAAATAGATGTTTGTGATTGAATTCTCAAGTCTAGCTGAGAAGTCTTCCTCTCTCAAGTAGAAGGAAAAGAGTTCCAAGTATATGGATCTCTTATACGAGCTTAGAAAGATGTATCCAGGATGAAAGTTAAGCTTCTGCTTTTGAGTGGTATGAAAGCCTCCTATCGAAGGGAAATCGAGTCCATTCCCACCTGCAGATCTTCTACCACTTCTTTGATTTGCAGGATGCAGAAAGCAGTGTTGCTCTGGTTACTCCGCATTGTGCAGGTACTGGATCTGGCGTAATTTCCGCGTCTTCTTATCGCCAGGGTTTGGGAGGCAGCCGTGTGTATTTAACTCCAATTGTTTCTAGTATAACGTGGCTCAAAAGGTTACTGATGACTCAGGCTCAGATAATAATAAATTTACGATTTTCTCAAAGCAAATTCATTTTTAATCTTTTTTTTAACACTTTGGCTGCCAGAAGGTTTTTCTGGGGGGGACTTTTTTAATTAAATACGACTGACATGGCAGCTAGAGTGTTAAAGCAAAAAAAAAACCTCTATAATATGTGACGACACTATTTTGTAACTGCAGTCAAATAATTGTAAAAAATTACTTGAAAAACAGGGGCATGAAATTTAGAAAATAATTTGAAGGAACGTTTGATTAGCTTATTTTTAACTAATTGCAAATCTTTTGGATACCACACATCTCTTTATATGTATATTTACGCTTTTATTGCAGAATTAACGCTTAAGACATAAATAAAATCCATCTTAACAAAATTACAAGATTATAACGTATTTGATTCCTTGAGGTTTTCAGAAAAAAATATTAAACGCTTTATTATTCGCGCCATTTAGCGGGTGGAAAGGGTGAAACTGTTAGACATCCTTAAACGGAGAAGCTTTTGTCCCAGAATAATCATTACTGCACGAATGGTACAGCAAGGAGATAAAGAGAGTGATGGGGCCTAGTGAAATCCAGTTTGTTTATGCTAGATATCGGAGTGAGACAAAGAGGACTTCTTTCACCACTTTTCTTCAACATTTCATGGACGACCTGAATAAGCTGTTGAATAAGGAAAACATTGGCTGTGTGTTTGGTACCCGATATATTAACCACATTTCTTATGCAGATATATGGTAGTTCTTGCACTATCCTCAGCCAGTCTGAGAAAACTCTTGGCTATATGCGAGAATTACGCAATGGAGCACGTTTTAATATACAACGTCAAATAAAACCGAGCACATCGTGTTCCAGCAGAAAGGTAAAAAATATGCTGTGCCGAGTGTGTGCCTCAATGGTAAAATTGTTAAAAAAAGTCTTTTCTGCATGTCACTTTGGTCACTTAATTAGTGACGATTTCAGCGACGCAGCTGACATCGACAGGCAATGTGGCTCTGTTTGTGTGAAAGCTAATATGCTAAATCATAGATTCCCGAAATGCACTCCTGGTTACGTAAATATTTATTTAAAGCATTTTGCAGTAGTATGTATAATTTGGCACTGGATATATCACATGAAAGGTCATATTCGTAAACTGTTATTAGCTACAAAAATGAATTTCGAGTAATCTTTGATTTGAAAAAGGATTGTAGCGCGATTGAAATGTTTGTAACAAATGCTGTAAATTCATGAATGGCTGTACTAAGAAAATTTGTTTGCGAAAAAAACATTGAACGAAGTGCAATGAGCTTGTACAGTGCTGTCTACATAGCGATAAAAAATTTCTTGCGCACTGGGCAGTGCAACTCATTCATTAACTCGTGTGAGCAAGTCCAAAAATCAATCCAAATGACAGTGCCCAAGAAAAGAGAAAGGGACATATTATAGGTCTATCTAGTTTTAAGTTTTATTTCTGCCCTTCAAAAAGATAAATACCTGTAATTTGTACCAGTAATTAGCGAACAGATGTCTAGTCTATTCATTTTAAGCATTTTAAATCTGAATTCAAAATTAAATTTCTTCTAGTATCAGTTTAATTTAATTATAATATTTAACTTTGACAGCTGTTGCTGCAAATTAGTGTGTTAAAAGCAATTGATTACAAAAGAGTAACATAATACTTAAATTATTTGATGAAATTTTCACGCTCAAAGTAAAATTTATAATAAAATTTCAGGATAAATTATTAGAACAGTAGAATGAAACCACTATGGGTTATATCAGTTAGTGGCCGTATATTCCTAACAGGGGTGAATCAGTTCAAAAGACCAGAGGTCCGAAAATGAAATATTGGTATACTCGTATGAAAAGCAGTCCTTTAGGAAATGTTAAAACAGTGATCAATCTTAGAAAAATATAACCTTAAGATGGATTAGTAACATTGATTATGATAAAACTGAATTACACACAAAAAAATCGGTTCGTTTTCGAATATATACTAGGGTTATTATATGTTAAAACTACGTCATGCGAGATACAATGGTAGTTGGAGAAGCCACAATTCCATTCTTGCGGCTTCTTTATTATTCACTGCTTTATAATATGTTTCATTTTGTAATACGTAACTAAGGGGGCAACTTACTTTTTTTTATGTTATATATTTATAATTGGTACATTCGATTTGACGCTGTGAGTGCTCCGAGCACGTTCTGTACACTCAAACTTGTTCGATTTGTCGCTCGGAGTACACCCAATTGCATTCGTTTCGCGGTCGAGGTTGTATTTAGAGGGCGCTCTATGTGTTCGGGGTTTTAAGACCGGGCATATAGGGTGTAACGGAAAAAAGTGTGTTGGGAACGACGAAAAAACTACTACCATTTTTCGTATTTGTGACGTTTCTATAAGCTTCGAAAGCTGTTTTGTGTTTGTAAACACAGCAAAAAATAATTAAATACACCGTGCATAAAATTAACTTGGAAGAAACAGGGTTATGTTCTATTTGCAAATTTATAGGAGCTCTCAATGTTGGCAAGGTACCATAATGCTACCATAAGCTATTTTTCGAGTTTTGTTTCGGGATTTCCCCCTGGTCTCAGATGAATTACATCTGGCACTGCTTGCAGTTTTCTAAGAATATTTTCGAAAATTGTAGAAGATACCCGAAAATGTGATTTGAAAATTTTAGCACCGTATTTTCCAGTAATCCCCATACTTTTTCTAAAATTAATTGTTCAGATTCAATAACTTCATCATTCAAATAACTTAATAATTCAACGGCAAATCGTAGTGCATAATTTTGATTCATGATTCTGAATCTGACAGTAAAAACACCGCCTGAAATTGTAGGATTACATTTATGCTCATAAACATTACGTCACAATCTATGCTCGCTCCGTGTTCGAGTTGTTGTACTTTGTCAGTGTTCTATTCATGACGTCACCATCAACTGTTTACTCAGCGCTCGCTATACCTAAAGTCACTGGATTATACAAAGTAGCGCAAGCCTTTGAAGAAGCCGATAGACCCCAGAGTTTCATTGGCAACATTGGTTCCCCTGTTAAGCAAACTAAAGCAGCAATATTTACGTTCTTAAGTTTGCGTCTGCGTTGTCACATCTCTCTCTCTCTCTCTCTCTCTCTCGCTCTCATTTAATAACCTGCTTTGTCAGCGTTTTGGATATTTTATGTTAAGTTTCATTTAAATTTATATATTATATCCATTTTATTTAATGAAAATAAAAAAAAAAAACTGGAATTGTACCACAATTTTGATTAAATAAATCGTGATTACAATGTTTAAAATGACAATTTTGGTACTAGTTTCTTATTTTTGTACTGTTGGAATCACTGAAAATCATTTGTGTTGGCGACATTTTTAGCCCCAGTATGACCGCCGTTGCGCTACTTTATATAATCTAGTGACTTTAGCTATACCGTGTATAACATGAATGTACCAAATATCATCTTAAAGTGGTTACTCTTAAATGGCATCTTTCAAAGTATTTGACAAATGATTGACATTAATGACAATCTGAAATTTGTAATTTTTGAATGAATTTAACCTTATTACAACGAAACCTAACTCAAAATTGAAAAGCCAGGTTTACAAGTTTCATGGTTCCATAATAGTACATTTACAACACAAAAATCACCAAATCACCAGATCTATAGTCCATTCAACCGTTAGAATACAGTACAGGGCAAATGCTACTCAAGACATGCTTTCTTCTAAAAAGAAGGTATGTCTTGAGTAGGAGGGAAAACAAAAGAAATTAAGACATGAGAAAGAAAATTGTTAACAAAAATAGCTAACGCTCATCAGGCTGAAAAGTGAACATACTAAAGAGAAAAGTATATAAAAAAGAGATGTTCCCAAACCATCTAACATTATATTGGTCTATTACAAGAGAGTCCATCCCTGTCCTCTGTTAGTAGCAACATCAATTACTGGTGGTGGTCTGCAGTGAAGATATGTAATGTGTAGCTAATGAGTAAAGGGAGTACATGATAGTGAGATGCGCTACAATACCCCGCCAAATGAACTTGACAGATTGACATTGTTATGTGTTAACACGTATTAATGGCCTCAAACTCATGACTCACTAACACAAGAATACATTTAGTCAAAAATTGCTCCAAAGATTATAATTCAACTACACGTGTAATGTAAATGAAATACACTGATCAACTTTTAGAGCTGGTATAGCAAAAATTGGTAAAAACTTTGGAATCGACAGCACCCACATCTGAAGATTTTCGTTACGTCAAA
Source organism: Liopterus haemorrhoidalis (assembly GCA_963971575.1). Lineage (NCBI taxonomy): Eukaryota > Metazoa > Arthropoda > Insecta > Coleoptera > Dytiscidae > Liopterus > Liopterus haemorrhoidalis. Next base: position 45,131,264 of record OZ020615.1, on the reverse strand, counting down.
AGTCAAGACGTTTGTTAACGAATGAATTCTAAGTTTGTGTGTTTATCTATCTAATTATAATGTCGCATTAGATAAAATTGTACAATATGAAAAAAATTGCAATATAAAAACGTAGCAATATAAATAGGAAAATTTTAATATTCTTGTTCAGTTTATAGTTTTATCAGGTCTACAAGTATGAAATGCGGATTTTTTTCAAACTTGCCGCGCAAACAGAGTGTATAGTTCAAAGTTTCAACACACATGGCGTTTTGTTAAGTTATCATTAAGTGTCAAATGCGTATAGGTTATAATTTGAAAAGTGATCATATAGTTTTGTTTTACTGTGTTAAAAATGTCAAAATGTTTGTGCCAAATAAAGAGCATTCGCGGACAGTACTACTGTTTTGTTTTCATTTGAAAAAAACTGCTGCTGAATCATACCGACTGCTTCGAGAAGCTTATGGTGAATATGCTCCGATGGTTGCGGCCTTTCAAAAGTGGTGACTTTGATCTTACAGACAAAGAACATGGAAAACCTCCAAAAAAATATACAAAATTAGAAACATTGCTACAGGAAGACGATAGTCAATCACAAAAACAACTAGCAGAGCAGTTAAGCGTTAGTCAACAAGCTGTTTCCAATCGCCTACGAGAGATGGGTAAGATCCAGAAAGGCGGCAGATGGGTTCCACATGCATTGAATAAGAGGCAGACGGAAAAACGCAAAAACACTTGTGAAATTTTGCTTGCACGATACAAAAGAAAGTCTTTTTTGCATCGTATCATTAATGGCGATGAAAAATGGATTTATTTTGAAAATCAAAACGCAAAAAATCATGGGTGAACCCAGGCTCACCATCCACATCAACTGCAAGACCGAATCGCTTTGACAAAAAGACAATGCTCTGTACTTGGTGGGACCAAAAGGGTGCGGTCTATTATGAATTGTTAAAACCTGGTGAAACAGTTAATACCCAACGCTACCAACAACAACTGATCGATTTGAATCATTTGCTGCTCATAAAACGACCAACATACGAAAGAAGACAGCACAAGGTAATCTTTCTTCACGATAACACTCCATCACATAAGGCAAAAGCAGTTTGCAACACATTGGAGGCACTCAAGTGGGAAGTGCTACCCCATGCCGCTTACTCACCAGACTTGGCCCCTTCAGATTACCACTTGTTCGCATCGATGGGTCACGCACTTGCCGAGCAGCACTTTTGTTCATATGAAAATGTGAAAGAATGGCGAGATGATTGGTTTGCGGGGAAAGGGGAAGAGTTCTACTGGCGAGGTATTCACAAATTGCCTGAAAGATGGGAAAAATGTATAACTTCTAATGGAGCATACTTTGAATAAATAAACTTTTACTGTTCTTTTGAGTTCAATGTGTTTTATTTAAAAAAAAATCCGCATTTCATACTTGTAGACCTGGTAATGTCAGTTTATTTAACCACTTTCATGTAGTTAGGTGTTAATGTGCTGAGATATTCAGGAATTCCGTTCAACCGATAAACTGGACATTCAGCGGCAAAATGGTTAACGGTTTACAGTTTGAATTTCCTCATTCACAGCTTGCCGATTCTGAATATCCCCATTTATGTACGCAACCTACTCATCTAGCATGACCAGTACGAATTCTATTTTATTTGAACCAGAGATGTCGGGGTAATTCAAAACCAGTAGGTAGCTTTATCAAAATGTGTGCAAAACCCTACTGTCCAAATTTATCCCAGTCTTCTTGCCAGAAAAATTGCAAATTGAAATAATTATTTATTGATGTGAAAGATGATCGTCTCGATTTTAATCTGCATTGGGTAATGTTCTGTAGGTCTGCGTGGATGGAAATACTTGGATTTTGCTCTATTTTGCTAAACAGATTTTTTTTTTTTTAATTTAAATTATAGTGCTTCAACTGTGGTGTCATTAGCACTTCTTAATTCTAATTACAGTATTTACATATTGAGTATTTCTATAGTATTTACATTGATATATATGTATAAAAATATGGTAACAAGTATTTAAATTTAAATTTGCTGGTACAGGTTAATGTCTTTAAGATAGTTTAATGTGTTTGTGATAGATGTGATGTTGTTTTGGAGAGCAGTTGTAATGTCGTTAGGTATATTGTGTTTTATTCTTTCTTGTCTGTATTTGGTGCATTGGATGATGAGATGTTCAACAGTTATTTGAGTGTGGCATGTATCACATATTGGAGCGGTTTCTTTATCAAATAAATGTTTGTGCGTGTAGATGGTGTGTCCTATACGTGCCCTCGTTATGACAATCTGGTCCCGTCTTGCACCGATTGTTGGCCATTTTCCAATGTCTGGTTTCGTGATTTTTAGTTTGTTTCCAGTAGTTTTCTCCCATATGTTGCTCCAATAGTTTCTGATTTTCTGTTTTACTATGGTTTTGAAGTCATCTGCTGCGATGATGGTCTCTAAACAGATTTTACAAGGCTAAATGTCGTCGAAGGTACGGTGACGCTATGTGGCTCAGAACTGAAAGTAATTCCTTGGGGTACATCGGACAATTCATCTCATAACATTAAGTTGAGTATAGACCTTCTTGACAAGTGCACTGTTAAGTGTACAGGCGAGCAATATTCTGCTAGTGCATAGATCAATGCTAGGCTAGCTGTTCTAATTGTATCTGTGGAGGCTCCCCAAGTACTTCACACTTGAGTCAGATTTTTTCAGACTTCCAAATCCCTTACCTCAGTTTCTATATTTTCTATCTTAATGCGTAAGAGTAACACGGTTCGCGCCAGTGGCAAATTGCTACACGTGCCTCCTGGTTAACGCTAAATGAACAGTAACGAGACAATGATAACTCTAATAACCACATCAATCAGCAACATTAAATATATATTGCAAGGAGTTATCGTCGGTCATAGATTCACTGTTCTAGATGTTTGTCCTTGTTAATCATTTACTGATTAGCAGCACCCCATAGATAAGATAACCTCAGAGTAAATACGGTCTAGGCCATTAATCCAAAAAGAGAATGCCGTAAATGGTAATTTTCGAAATTTTCATACTTTAAATACCAGTTTGTTGCTAAAGCCCACATGTTGATGTCAAAATCGATATCTAATTAAAAGAATAATTATATATTTTTTTAAATCTGAACTTTTTAGTTATAATTTGTAAAAAAGTGAAAACCAAGAAGATATAAAAGAACGTTTCCACTATCTAGAATTAAAAAACTCTATGGATTAATGGCGTGTATTAAAACCGTAAAATTTTTAATCAGTGCCTTCTACCAACACTCACGAATGCTGAAGAAACTTGGTCGTTCAAAAACATACAGTTACAAAACAATTACCCAAGAGCCATAAAGCAATATGCTGAGTAGAAGATAAAAATATTTGAATACGTAGTAAGATTCGGGTCATCAATGCAAAATATAGTGCTATTAGTCTTATTCTAAACATTCTTAGACCAATATTAAGAAAATAGCCAAAATAATGTTGATGATGGAGGTGACGATGTTTAATATTGCGCTACACGTTTATCAATTCATGTTCGTGCTGTTAGCATAATAAGATGCAACCAGGATACAGTTTGAAAATCTTTTAAAACTTATAGAACAAAATAATATAACACAAATGTTCCGTGTTCTAGGATAAAAGCTTTCTGTTTAACATGTTTATAAAGGATATATCTGTGTAAGCGCAGGATAGTGACGAAGCTGTTGATGCATAAAATACAACAATTGAGTTGTCCCTGTCATTCATGATCTATGCGCATTCACCAATAAACGAACAAAACACTAAAACAATCGCGTGGCATGCATTCGAAGTGCTGTTTATCTTTCATGTTTGACAAATGTTATTTTAGTTTGTTTCAAAGCATATATGTAGTTTAACTGGCTGATTTCAATAATATTGTGTATATATAATTGTTTTGTATGAAAATATACAACTTTTCATTACATGCAATTTCAGCAATATTTGTATGTAAATATCATAGCTATACAAATATAACATACGAAACTTATCGTTATCCATGTACATTATCACTTTTTTTGTTGTTCCGTCACTTATGTTTCTTTTTTGGTTGCTCGGTAACTCTGGTTTCCATTTTTTTGACGTGGGTTGTTTTTATGTCTTTCTGATCGTTTTCATGTTGAACTTAAGAAATTGTTTGTAACATTTTGGTGTTAAGCAAGAACTTGCTCAACATCGCTCGTAGTAAAGCGCAAGATGTAAAAGTAATATAAGGTTTTTTTCAAACCTTTCTGTCTGTATGGTAGATATTGTAGCCAAACGGCTAAACATAGAAAGTTTTTTTTTTTTTTAATTTATTTTACATCGACCTATTTCTGCAACGAGGCGAATCGCCGATACCAGGAGGCGAGCTCCTACACCTGGATGAGGGGTGAATGATTGTAAAAATGAGAGTAATGTAAACATATTATTCTCGCCCAAATAATATCACCAACGAAGGAGGCTCGAACCACCGACCGCCTAGTTCAGATTATTACCAGTCTAAAACCGCACGACTTAATGCGCTCGGCCACTCCGTTGGCTAACATAGAAAGTTGAAATTTGGCATACTTGTACAACTTTTTGACCCACATATAGAAAAACTATAGAGTTCAAAAAAATTAATTTAATTAATAAACTTAATGTGTGCGTGCACATAAAATTTTTATTTTTGAAAAATCTTCTTTTTTTTATAGGGTTTTTGTCAATATAATGGCAAAAAAGTTTTGTCCCCCACCCTATCACCCAGAGGGATTGAACTAAAAATCTGAAAAAAAATCTCAATAATGTACATTGATGGGAACCGGAATAGTTGAACAGGAAATTTTGATCAAATTGGTTTTTCGCAAAATATAGATTTTTTTGGTTCGTCGAAAAAAAAAAAATTATTGTGTGGTATTAAAAGGAAGCTCTTAAGACGTAGATAAAGGAACGGTAAGTAGTTTTTTATTTATTACTTTTTTTATTTTAATACGATTTTTTCCAAATAAGTACTAAAAATCAATGTCCCGCACCTTTTAACCCTAAGGGGTTAAATTAAAAATCTGAAAAAATTATAGGCAATGTAAAGGAGGGAACATTTAGGGAACATTACACAATGATTTCTCAAGACAAAACTTTTTTATTAACATACATTAATAGTAAATTATATGCCATTTTAATTTTTTTAAATTATATCAGTCATGTAATGACCATTCTGTTCATAACATGTTTCAAGTCTGTTCATGAATTCTTGGTGAACGCAGTCCAGTAGAGCTTCGTCAATCGCCCGGACTTCTGCACGAATGGCATCCTTTAGTTCATCCAATTTTCTGGGTTTGTTCTCGTAAACACGATCCTTTAGATAACCCCAGAGGAAGAAATCGCTTGGGATGCTTCCACGGCGCCTAACATTAAACTCAATTCGAAACGCTCTTTGCGCCGCTATTATAATTCACCGTTTTTGAAAAACGCGTCATACACAAACACACGACATCTTCAGCCATGATCTACACTAAACTGCACGAACTGACGGTTGGAATGGAACCTACCGCTTGATTCTACCCCCCTTACCTGCAGAGTACTATCCGTTTCAAAAACGTCAGGTTCCCATGGCCCACCCTGTATATTGCTATGAACCGGAAACGTACGAGAGGAATTTTTTATCCGAATTCGATTTATCCGATTTTTTTTTTAATTTAAATTTGATTGTAGGGATATTAAATGGAAGCTCTTTAAGTGCAGATTAAGGAACGGTAATTGGTTCTTGAAATACATTTCATTTTGACTAAATTTTGCCAAGTATTAAAATTTTCGTTAAATATATTTGTAAATACATGGATACATTTTGTTATGGGTAGAGAGAGGTACGTAAATTTATTTTGCAAATAACGACTAGGAAAATAAATAAATAACGGTTTCTGGGATTCCATATCTAGTAGAGAATCTGTTAGTTTTTCATATAGTCGCAATATAAACAATGTCTCTGTAGGCGTATGCTCTTGCGTGACAAATGATCGCCCGCAGTGTTGCCAATACTGGATTTGAATGATATTTTTGTAATTATACAAAAAAAAAAAAAAAAAAAATGCATTAAAACATGTTATGATATTATTAGAGATATATGATACACGGTAGAAAAAATCTAACTGCAACCTTCTTGTCGTGCCTATTGATTTCAAGTATTTAAAAATAGGATTCATCGTTTGGCCTTAATATAATCATTCATTGACTAAATACCTACAAAACCCTGAAATGAGTGAAGATTCACACTTCACGTCAATTTTTGGTTTTTCGCCTAGTGGTACAACGATTGTAAATTCTCAGCAGGCCCAAAATGTTAAGTTATGTCACTGGTTTGCCTCAGGCGCCAAATTTTAACCTTATGGCTGTTTCCATTTGAGTAACTTTTTGATGTAATGCAAGATGTACATATAGAGCCGTAGCAATGATTTTGGCGCCCTTGGCAAATAAATTAATTTAATCTAAAATAGCGCCCTTTTTATCTTTCTTCATTTTATTTAAGAAGTGCATCATCATTTTTATTTTAATAGATAAGTGAAAATACAAGTGATGACGGCGCCCCTCAGACTTCGCGCCCTTGGAACTTGCCCCGACGCCAGGCCATTGCTACGGCTCTGTGTACATAGAACGTTAAATCGTACGAGATTCAAAACGAGAGATTGCATCGTGTACTACAGGCATTACAAAGACTCAGGCCCGGTTTTTCCACCTTCAGATAAAGTTCCGGGTAACTATCTGACAGATAAGATTATTTGTAACTTCATCTGCTGAGTAAATGTCATCCCTTCTTTCTATACAAATGTATCTATCGGATAGTTATCTAACATATAATGAGACTGACGTATTGGATTCACTGACTGGTATTGACATTTTTTCAGCAGATGAAGTTACAAATAACCTTATCTGTCAGATAGTTACCTGGAACTTTATCTGAAGGTGAAAAGACCGGGCCTCAATGTCTTAATTTATATAACGTCCGCGCCAAAATAATTAACTTTAAACAATTAAGCTAACCTATGAATGAATATTTAATCGATCAAAAAGCGTTATTTGAGTTTTATGATACCTGCATACAATCTTGTTACATTTAAAGTTCGATCATCAATTTCACGGCTATATTTCCTATAAATTTCCTATGAGACGCAGTATAGTAGTTTAAATTTCCGGATTTCGGCATCAGTTACCATCAATATAGCATGTGCATTAATGTATCAATTAACAGAACAACAACACAGTTGCATTGATGTACATTGACTCCAAAATCATCGTCAAGCCAATAGGTTTCATCTGAAATTAGAACTTCGCATCTGTATGCATTATCCTTGAAATTCCTATCAAATCAAATTGCAAATATCCTGATAATCCATTTTACCAATGTTAACAAGCTAATTAACAAAAATTTTAATGGTGTTGTCGTTAATTAACATTGTAGCATATTAGGTAATTAGGTAAACGCAAATGACTGCTATTACTCCGTGATGTTTACAGACATTACATGTTTACGTTACTAGTATTGCTTGATACCTGATAGGTACACGGTTATACATTGCTAATGTCACTGCAAATTGTAATTGATATCATGTAGAAAGAGAAGAACGTAATTAAGAAGACCTTATAACTACCTTCACTCATTTATATACGCTATATTTTAAAATGACAACCTGACAAGATTTTCTCCTTTAATGAAAACTACATTAATTTTAGATATTATCATAATTTGTTTGATAAATTAAAAGGTGTTTCGTTTCCTATCTTACTTAAAGGATTTAGAGATGGGGCGCCCAACTCATGTCTCACGTGACACTTGTAGCTTGCCGATGATGGTACGCAACAATTTGTCAGTTCGGCGATTTATAATGTACAAGGTCAATTGGGCGCTAATCAAGTGGGCGATGATTAAGTGGGCGACAAACTGTTGAGCGACAGAAACTTAAAAATATACCACGTCGCTCAATAAGTCACCGGTCTTTTTTTTTTAGCAATTCGACTTTGTTCATTAACATACTATCCTTGGAGAGTGATACATTCATTCCGACGCTCCTCTAACTTTACGATGCCTTCTTTGTAGAACGATTTGTCTTTGCCCTCAAAATAAGCCTTGTTTTCGGCAATCACTTCTTCATTTGAGTCAAATTTCTTTCCCTGGAGCATTTTTTTGAAGTCTGCAAAAATTCAATAGTCGCTGGGTGCCAGATCTGAAGAGTACGGTGGGTGAGGAAGCAATTCGAAGCGTAATTCATTCAATATAACCATCCTTTTCATCGACTTGCGACACGGGGCGTTGTCTTGGTGAAAGAGCACTGTTTTCTTTTGCATGTGAAGCCGTTTTTTCTTGATTACTATACTCAATCGATCCAATAATGCCATGTAGTATTGATAGTTTTACCTTTCTCAAGATAAACAAAATACCATGCGCGTCCCAAAGTACGGCTGCCAAACCTTGCCAGCTGACTTTTGAGTTTTTGGTCGCTTTGGACGACTTTCACCGACTGCTGTCCACTCAGCTAACATGTGCCTCAAACAACATTTAACTAGTCTGTGTCTTGGGAATTTATTAACTATTGGTTGATGGAATGTATATGCTTCTCTCTTTTACAAACAGGATCGAATATGGCTAAATTAATTCTCTGTCTAGCACTGGGAGGTGCTTGCCGTTGTATAAACCCAACGTTTTCAGCCCTCGGGGACAGATCGGGAGTACTGCCCGTGACGGTCACTAATTCGGACTCAGAGACTAACCGCGCTCCTAGTTCGCACCCCGGGTATTTCCTTCGTGGGCAGAGTACTCAGAGACTAACTGTGCTCCTAGTTCACGCCACGGTGGAGGTGCTTCAGATCCACCAAGACGGACTCAGAGACGGACAACGTAGTAGTCGGCCATAAAAGCCAATATGACTACAGCGAAATATACAATAAATATATGAACAAACGGAAATATAGTTAAAACCAATCAACGAATAGTAGTCGCATGATAGACACAGTATTGCATGTTTTGCGTACGATAGACGTGTGTTGTTATAATTATTCTTTATGTGCTAATCTGAATTCCCTTCCAGAGTAAACGCAAATGAATACAATTATTGGTAGAATATGTACAATTTCTCTGACACATAAGACTGTTAAATAAACTGTTTGATTTAAAGGAACCTTTCAGCATTTTATTTCATTTGACATAGCCTCCCGCTCCAAATAAACGAACCGTCTTTAAAACACAACGTAATAGGGTCCTCTTCCTTCGAGTACCGTTACACTCCTATTCGTATGTTGATATTACGTTCGGTTTTACGTACGTAAATAATATCGCAATTATTACAATTGATTGGTAAACCCCGTTGAGTGTTTGTGAGACTGCCAAGTGGTTGCCCCACCTACTTATTTTTAAAAAGATATCCTGTGAATCTGACATAGAAGACCGACGATCCTATGCCAGGTGGGGGCGCAATGGAAGCGTACTGGGACCATAATCTGTTGGAGAATATGCTGGGGGAAAAAAGGTTAATACTGAATATTTAGAATATTTTAAATATTTGATAGTAATCTTCTTGCTTCGACATACTTAGCAACACAAATTAACATCCTGTCTTTCCTCAAAGTGCATGTTCGGATTAGCTTATTTTTTCCTTAGATCTTCGCATGTCTTTCTTCATAATTATTTACAATAATTTGGGTTTTCTATAATGTTTCTATTCAACTTTCTGTCCTTCATTTTAGTGTAAAAGACAACTGTTTTTTCTTTTGTAGATCGATAACTGATATTTTTTGTGGCAACACATGTCTCATATGCCAATATATGTCTTATAATTGTGTTAGAAATATTTTTGCTACTTTTAGATATTATATCTTTGTTTATCCAGAATATTTCTCTTGCGGCTCTTACCTGTTTTAGTGCATTAACAATAAGTATTAAAAATCCATCAAGTTTTGTTTGTTTAATGCGCTTAATTATAGTCTGAAAATAGTAGTTCACACATGCAAATATAATAAATATGTAACTCACTTCGTAGCGAATGTGCAAAACGTGTAATATTTTAGTTGGTAAATAAGTGTAAAGTTGTGTTTATTTTAATATGATGTTATTAAGACTGTAACTTTATATGTCCTAGCATAAATGCACTTTTCGTCTGATATGTTGTTAGATAATGATTTTTTTTTTAACTTGGAAAAGTTCATCCTTGTATAAATGCAGAAAAAACTGACTACGAAGTATTTATTTAAATACAACTTTTAAATTATGAAAACGTTAAACTTCAACAATGTATATTTTAGACTAAATAATATATTCAACTACATGTAAGCTTATTTAAATACAACATTTAAAAAAGTTTTTTCCTACCTCAGGGATCTGACTATCTTATAAAAAAGTTTTTAAAATTCCATTTGTTTTTTAAATACAAGGTTTCTCCAAAAATCAAATAGTATCATTTTCAAACTTTGCCCATCGTCGCATGATGGACTGCCTCTAAAAAAGTATAGGTTATCAATAAAGATTTTTCATTTGAACTAGTATTCTCCAACCATTGGTTCACCAAATATTTTTGCCGGTCCGTGGAAAATAAGGAAATATTAATAGCGTATGCCAGGGGTCGGCAACACGGCGCCTTCGGTGAGATTTTTATGCGCCCTCGCTATCGAGACACACACATACTGAGCCCAATATCCACATCGCATCTATTGGTGATTCGACTTAAGCGATCAGCGCTAGATTAGACGACCTTGCGAACCACGAGTGTTTACTTATTTTACGTTTTTATGCGCCCTCAATAATATTTGAATTTATATTGCGCCCTTATTGACAAAAAGGTTGCCAACCCCTGGCGTATACGATTGGGTGCTCTACTATACACTCAGGTCACTCGGCGAGCAAGTTTCGTATTCGATTGGGCGAGCAGTTGCTGTAGAGTTGATAAAATTTGTATTCGATTGGGAAAGGTAACTGCACTGAGATTGCACTGCGAGCACTTTTTCTTGCTTTGGCTAAAGAGTCAGAGCAGGGTCGAGCAATCTGGCGCGTAGCGCTATTTCAAAGCTAGTATATTTATTAGAACTAATTGAATCTTTATAAAGTAGTGATATATCTTTTTGTATAATAAATCAATTAAAACACAAAAAATAATTTAAAAAAAGTAACATTTTGAGAATGTAAATAAACAGAAAACAAATAAATTATTGCAATCACAAAAATAAAATAATAAAAATTATACATAAAGTATTATCCTGCACTGTTAACGCAAGAAAATCACTGTATTTTTATATAATTAATAATAACAATAATAAAAACGTATTCGATTGGGAGCTACTCTGGCGCGCTCGCTAGTGAAACTCGGATATAGCATGACGTCATTTGCTCGCTCGCAGAGCAATTCTAAAGTGGTCTAATCTAATACGCCATAAGATATGCCTATTACTGGTCCTTCTAGTTATATAAATGGACTGCGTAAGGTTCAAATAGCCATCGTTGCTGCGTGCCAAAATGTTTAACTAACATTGCTTGTCCGAGAATGAACAAGGTTGAAAACCGTTGATTTAAACCGCGTATCTGCTTTTGGCTAGCTTTGGTAGCGCAGAAGTAGCGACCGTACGTCGCATGCTATAGATTAAACTGACAGTCCTGGATTCGGATCCTAACCAGGGCATGTTTGTATTTGTTATCACATCATCTTCATTAAAATAAAAAAATTAAGAAGAAAGCAAATCGAAGTTTCATATAATACATTTCTTCAGTTCCGAATCCGGATTAGATCTCTTTGGGAATAGTAGACCTGGGCCTACTCTTTCTAGGATTGAAAAAGCCTGCGCCAAATTTAGTAGTAGTACGGTAGAGATTAGAATTATGGTTCGATACGAATACTAGGACATGTATGGGTTAATTAATAATCTGCTATTGATTTCAAGTCATTGTCATCGAGTATTTTGTCTTGGTTTTTAGAGCACCATATATTTATTTGTAACAGTGTTGGTCGACGGTTGGTGTTATTGGAAACCAAATACTTAACTTATTCAAGTTTGCTTTCATTAAAATGTTCTTCACTTTTAATAACACTGATAAACACACTATTTGTGACATGGCAATTATTAGGTATTACTTAGCTATTATCCTATTAGCCATAGGTTTTCTGTAACATGAAAATTTATATTTCGCAATATGCAACATTTTTATATTGCTTTAACACACGACATGTATATGCAGTGACGAATACAACTGGTTAAGATCAGTTTATTCCTACTTATCAGGTCTAAATGTATGCTTCAAAATAGATTGCGTGTATTAGTAAACTACAGGTATCACTATCTGTTGTATTTTTTATATCGAGACTGGTAACTCTTTGAGTTCTAAGTAATTTATATTTTTCTTTTACTTTGATTTTACATAATTTTAAGTATAAGGTCTAGGCAGTGCGTAAATAGCGCCAAAACTTTTTGTTATGCATGCGGATAGTTAACTTTTAAATCGCAAAAACGTAATTTCACCGCACTTGTGCGAAAAGCTACACACTTTATTTCGAAGTTTAAGTTGGAAACCATGACAAAACATGGGCCCCTCATATATGTTGTAAGACTTGTATAAGGTTGTTAACAGGTTGGTTGAAAGATGCAAAAAGTAAAATGCACTGGTTGAAAGATGCAAAACGGAAATTGTAATTGTTTGGAGAGAACCAAAAGACCATATAATTGCTATTATTACCTCACTAATATAACAGGTATTGGACCAAAGTCTAAACATACTATGCAGTATCCTAATTGACCATCAGCTTTATGACCCGTCGAACATATTAATGAACTTCCTGTCCAAAAACAACCAGATTCTTGGACTTTAGATAAAGAAGAACCTGAATCCTCTAATTCTTCAAGTGGCCTCGCAGAATTCGTAAAAGAAATTGAAACTGATTCTTTATTTAACGTACAAATGTTCAACAGAGCCGCATCTGATATCACAGGCTGAACTTGATTACTTAGTTCGATACTTAAATCTATCGTGAGATAACGTGAATGAAGTACTTGAAGACTACAAAGAAATTGGATGTAGGATGTAACGATTCCACCAAGACATTTCCGCCATGGAAAAGCGATATTAAGGTAAATGCAGCCCAAATTTGTTTGCTGAACACTGGAGGACATTAATTAGGGATGCTTAAAAAACAAAATATTGACGTAAAACATCATAAACAACTTTTGAGGTAAGTTAAAATTAATAATAATACTTCTATCGCTACATTTCGTTAGAAACCAACAATACCTCATAGCAAAAATATGATGGGCGATAGAAAAAATCTGTGGTCATTTTGGGCTTTTAGGTTAAATTTTACGTGGGATACACCATGTTTTGTCCGTGTCACAAAAAATATCATAAGTTCATTTTTGTTTATCAGTCTAATATATGGGCGCCGTTTTCTGGAACTGGTGCGCATCTGTTGTTGAGAATATTTTTGGATAAACTCTATGGTCTGATCAACCTTTGCCGGTTCAATTTAGCTTTGGAAATAAGAAAAATCTACAAGGGCCAGATGTGAAGCATTGTGGAATTGTGACAATCGTTTGGTTCTTTGCAAAAAATTGCCTAATTAGCAGTGATGATAAAGCAGGTTATCTTGATGCAGTATCCACTTCTTGTTTTTCCATACCTCAGGTCTTTTTTATCTTCTTCAGCGGCTTACCTAGTTACACAAAGTATCAACAGCAATTTCAAACTAATTACGATGCAAAGCTGGTCGACATTTTGGTCGCCAGTGATCGTGGAAATTCAACGTCATTTGTGGACGTTTATTGACTATCAACTATTTGTACCAGATAGGGCACTGTGTAGGACTCAATAACTCTCCCCACAACCTTATCCTAACATTTGAAGAAAAATAAAATCAAAAACAGCATACCTTTTCCCAAAACTCACACAAATTCATTGCTGTTCCAAATTTCGTTCAAATATACTTATTACAACAACTAATTGAGATGCGTAATATGACAACTGGCAACTTTTAGTTCCTATACACAGGGCAATTATCCCAATTGCGCACTTATATAAATTAATTTAAAATTAAATATTCAATTAATTTTCCTCGCTTTTATATTTTCCATTTTAATCCTAAGAAATTGCATAGGATTAATCTATACAAAGAAACAAAAATGCCCAGTTCATGTTTAAGTTCATAGAGTCCATTTCATTAATGTAATTAATGTTTACATACAATGTGTAAGCATTCAAATTAAAAATTAAATGGCTAATTTAAATTTCCCAGTTGTCATTGGGGATTGCAGTACACACGACACACGTTTAATTAAAGACAGAAATGTAGTAATTAATTAATTACTGTACCAATGCAGGCATAAAAATAAATAAAAAATGAAAGTTTTGCAAACAAATCTACATGAAATTGTATTGTAATTAAAATAGTGCATTTTTCTTTTGTACAGATTAAAAAATAAGATTCTTGTTTCCGTAAAAAAGTAATGAAAGAAGCAATTAGTGTATTAAATTGTGATTACTGAGCTTCAGGGCCGGCTAGAAGTTTTGCGCGGGCCTGTGCAGTAATTCTGAGCAGGGCCCTGATCATGAATACATTTTATATGTATACGTATACGTACACGTATACGTATAAATAATATATAAGTAGGTATATGAGACACTTTGGACGTGATAAACGTAGAGATAGTGATATAAAAAAAATTAAAGAATCAGTTGACCTGATAAAATCAGCTGACCTGATGAAATCAGTTATTTCTATCAGCTTAGTTAGCTATTTTGATCAGTTCAATTAATTTTATCACTTTTTACCATGTCTCTTCTTCTCTTTATAACACACTACAAATCATTATCTCTCTCGTGCATAGTACTTCTATACCTACTGATGATGTTTACAAGATTTTATGTGTTAATGTTAAATGGTAAATTGCGTCGATGCAAAACACTTGTCCAATTTGATTTATGTTATATCTATACACATATGCGCATATACATAAATCAAGTACATATTTATATCATATATATACATATTTATATCAGGTCGTCAAGGATGAAATTTGTAGTTAATAATTTAAACTTTAACAGCTTATTATTTGACATTGACTTAATATTTTACCGTTCTGTTTTTTTTTTTTTAGAAAGATACACATCTCGCCTGTAAAAAAACATGGGATGCAAAAACTAAAAGAAAAACAGCCTAGATTGGTCAACAGATCGACTCCTATCTTATTACATGATAACGCTAGACCACAAACTGCACAAATGACTGGGGTAAAACTAAAGGAACTGGAGTGGGAACTTCTTCATTATCCTCCATACTCACCAGATCTAGCCCCCACTGAGTACCACTTCTTCCGCAATTTGGACAAATTTTTAATAGGAAAACAGTTTAATTCCGACAATGCTGTAAAACTGACCTTTCAGGAATTCATTGACTCTCGTCCGCCAGGGTTTTATACCATCGACCTAAACAACCTGCCGCTTCAATGGCAAAAGTGTATAGACAATATGGGTGCATACTTTGATGAATAAAATAATCTCTCATATTTGTAAGTTATCAACCAACTTTGCCTTTTTTTCTACAAATTTCAGCCTTGACGACCTAATATATATAGTCAAACAATTGATTATTTGAAGGAGAAAAACATCGAATTAATGTCTCATTGCCCGTATTCACTTGATTTATCCCCTAAGGACTTTTTTTGTTCCTCAATGTTAAACAAAAAATGCCTGAACAGCTATTTTCATCATCTCAAGAAACTGTCGAAGCCTTCAAAAACCATGTTTTTGAGATACCAACTTCAAAGTGGAAAATATGTTTCGAGAATTGGTTCGAACGCATGCAAAAGTGTATAAATCTTATCGACGAACATTTTGAAAAGCAATAAAATTGATTGTTCCAAAAACATTTATTTTTTCTTTTGTAAAAACTTAAAAGGTAGCCCTGGATCACCCTTCAGTGGGATTCTCAGGGTTTCAGGGTTCGTCCCGGTTCGGTTTTCCGACTGTGATACACATACTTATTCAATGCTTTGACAGATGTTGCACGCCGTCCACTGAGTGTCTCTTGTCTTTTTTACCTCTTTATTATATTGACCTATTTCATTCTAAAAATAATTAAAACCAATAAAGTATAACTAATGTGAAATATTTCCACATTTATACTCTTTATCAAAGAAACATATCCAAAAGAGGATTTAAAATGAATATACACATGTTGAGATAATGTGATCATTTATGCTTATTCGATGTTGGTTTTGTGAGACATAGTATGATCATGTACGATCACTTGATGTGATAGATGGGGTTGCGGTATCACTCTAAGGGTAGTGAGAGGGTGTGGGTCGCTTACGCTTCGCCGCGGTACTATCGGACGCAGCTGACAACATTAGTTCCGGTTGAAGCATCGATAAACATTGCTAACGGCATACAGACCTTGTTGCTGACTGACCTATGGGTTATATCTAAGTTATACTTTGTTCGATATATAACCATTCATGTCGAGAAAATTTGCAATATTGATGTGGTATCAAGTCATCAAATGGACAGCTTAGACTGGACATTATTATTAGTTTGTCGCTCTGAGCTTTGCTTACGCATAAAGCGAAATAATTGACCTCAAAGTTAAATCGCTCTGGATCAAAGTTAGAATATTTACCTTGATGTAAAGCTTGACGTTATTAGAAAAGTTGATATGATATATTTGCCGTTTATTATTTAGATTATAGAGTTACCAACATTCAAACTGTCAAACCTGGTTACAAAGCAAATGACTGAAAACTAAACCTTATCTTATTACAAATTTTTAATAACACAAGGGTGGTCCTCGAAATAAAGAACTCTTGCATATACTTCCGGTAGCGACCAACCCTTGACGTCATTTCATGTCTAGTCGGCTTCAATATGGCCCTGGTTTGCAAAGGATAAGTTTCACAGAATGCTCGTTGCGCTTAGTACGATTTTATTGATTTTTCATGAACAATCTCATTGAAAATCTATCTACATGCGAATTGCGTTCAGTAATGAAGTACAAACTTGACAATGATAATTTTTCTCAAGTATCTAATTATCTTATTCATGAAATTGTCACCAAACAGCTCCAATACAAGAAAATCTGTTTGAGATGGGTTTCAGGCATTTTGACTTAAAATTACAAGAAAAAACGATAGCTGTTTAGATACTTTTGAATTTTAAAGCATTATGGTTAAATCAAATAGTCAATTAATTAATTAATTTAAACGAGCCTTAGTATATTTTATTCGTACATGAGTTCAAAAAGAAATTACATAAGGGTTGACTATGGAAAATAATAGTGATGTCAACAGCAAGCTTTAGAATCAATTAACTGTCATCACTGTTGCTGTTGTCATAAGTTTATATTGTTATATAAAGCTTGAAGTAGACACTATTATATGTTTCATAACCATTATGTAGTTTCTTTTTGACCTCATGGTATTTATTAGTGTAATAATTTTAAAAAATATATAAATAAAAACATTATTTAAAAAATTAAAGCCTAAATATTTTTCGGGAGATTTGCACAACGGTTAACAGATTTAGAAGCGCGGTCGTTGCCATTTGAGCTATTTTGGTATTAATATTTGTAGAACAGCATCAAGTATAGTTGTTAGCAATAACAGTTAACATAGTATTTTCTATATATTTTTTCTAATTACTTTTTTTACCTGCGACAAATTTTGTTGCAACTATTATTGCGTATTACCATTAACGTAAAAAAATTGAAGTGGGAAGTGTAAATTTTCACACATTGCATAGTTTCGCAGGTAATGGGTGTTTTTTTTAGAGGTATAGAACTTTAAATTGCAATAAAACAACGATGGATTATTCGATTGACATGAATTTTTTTTTATTCGAAAGATAATCTTGTGGCATTACATTTTAAATATGATTTCTGGCATATGACCGCCACGGCTGGCTCGGATGTAGTCCAATCTGGACGTCCAATTTTCGATGACTTTTTCCAACATTTGTGGCCGTATATCGGCAATAACACGGCGAATGTTGTCTTCCAAATGGTCAAGCGTTTGTGGATTATCCGCATAGACCAATGACTTTACATAGCCCCACAGAAAGTAGTCCAGCGGTGTTAAATCACAAGATCTTGGAGGCCAATTCACAGGTCCAAAACGTGAAATTAGGCGGTCACCAAACGTGTCTTTCAATAAATCGATTGTGGCACGAGCTGTGTGACATGTTGCGCCGTCTTGTTGGTGTGATTTAATGTAATGCCACAAGATTATCTTTCGAATAAAAAAAATTCATGTCAATCGAATAATCCATCGTTGTTTTATTGCAATTTAAAGTTCTATACCTCTAAAAAAAAACACCCGTTATATGATAAGTGAAGGCGGCATGTTGAGTGTGTAGGACAAATTTTGCTTTGTAGTAATCACGGCAAAATGAACGATATTTTTAAAATAATTTATCGTCTGTGAATTTAGGAGCTTTAAAAACAAATTTTATGCTAAAATATTTTTTTGTTTATTTTAATTCGAATACCTAATACCATTATTTAGGTTTCTAAATATGTCCAGTATTTTTTTTTTTTATGTAGCAACGTTCATTAAGATTTTGAAAATTGCGCCTATTGCGTCCATTAGTTGTTTTAATTCATATGCTCTGCCCCTCTGGTTTCATTTAATTCCAACTGGTTATTAAATTTACTCTCTTTCTCTCAACATTTGCCTAAATATAATAAAATTTTGACAAAATAATTTATAGAAAATAAAAAAAAAACTAAAAATAATATTGTCTCCTATGCCCGGGAGCGAACCCTAGTTTGCTGCCTAGCAAGCGAGCCAAATTAACCATTAGACCAGGATACGCCTTCTAGTATAGTTTGTTACATAACTATAACTTTTGTACATCGCCAACAAAAAAACAGAAAAAATGCGTTATTTTCCGAAAAATTATCTGATCAAAAATTCCTCTTGTACTATTCCAGTTCACACCAATGTACATTACTTAAAATTTTTTCAAATTTTTAGTTAAACCATCGGTGCTACAGAGTGTGGGACAAATTTTTTTCTGCACAATTTTGGCAAAAATTGCATCAAAATAATTTATTTTGCAAAAATTTAATTTTGATCGTTAATCTACGTCCTAAGGGCTTTCATTTGATATCCTACTCAGAATTTAAAAATAATACTACCTCCGTTCCACAATAAGTGAGCTATTTCAATTTGTATTGAAATTTATTGAACTGTAATAACTTCCACTAGTAAGTTTGTTCAGTTCATAATTGTACTTAATTAATGTGTAGTTGTATCAGAATAATTCATTAAAAATGTTTCCATTGTTGAAGTTCTTAAATTTTTTTAATAGCTCACTTATTTTGGAATTTTTAAATAGGTTTAATAGCTCACTTATTGTGGAACGGAGGTAGTATATATATTTTTCTTCCATGAGCACATATTTGTTTATATTTTTAGGAGTTTTTTAGATGTATTAGTATTTTTCCTATGTGCGGGTCAAAGAGTTGTAAGCATACCAAATTTCAACTATCTAGGTTTATCCGTC
Source organism: Liopterus haemorrhoidalis (assembly GCA_963971575.1). Classification (NCBI taxonomy): domain Eukaryota; kingdom Metazoa; phylum Arthropoda; class Insecta; order Coleoptera; family Dytiscidae; genus Liopterus; species Liopterus haemorrhoidalis. The sequence goes on along the minus strand of OZ020615.1, from coordinate 45,111,786 downwards.
TGGCTACAATTTTTACCGAACAGACACACAGATAGACAGACGGTATAAAGGTTTTTTGGTCATATCTACAAAACCCTAAAAATAAAAGAAAACAGCGCCTTTCAATGTAACTTAATTTTTCAAAGTAAAATAATAAAGAAGTAGTTTTAAGTTGTGGCAAATATGTTAGAGTTCAAAAATCTCCTTTCCTATATTTTCCGACTCCCACTTGGAAAATAATTGTAGCTCCGGTTATAAAACATTCTGCCTGAGTGGTATGTATCTTTTGTTTGTCCATTTGGTACCCGCCTACCATTACTAGTATTTATGTTTTCCACTTAAACTACAATATTGAGTGCAGTTAGGATAACAAAACTAAATCCACCTGCATTTAATTCAGTCTAATGAATTCTACATTTTGTAATTTAATTTAAACGAATAATATATCTCTTTAGATCGTTTGATATACCTATTCATCACGTAACATACATAACTTTGTATAACACTGTTCGTATTTACAACTAAAAATGAATTCAGGCGTAAATTTGCAATAAAACATATTCAAACAATTCAACTTACTACAATTTCAAACTTATCCCGTTCTGCTAAAACTGCAATATGCACCAATTGTTTAATTGTTCAATTTGGAATTTTAACTCAAAATTTCACCGCAGGCATTGGGTACAATGGACAATTACATATAAACAGTTCCTTTGTAGTTAAACTTAGTAGCATTTCGACCAATAGCTAGGTTCATTTTAGCTTCCAACTTTATTAGGTCATCCTACTCTTGTATATACTAATTTAATTATATCAAACAACAGACAATTTTATGTAATAAAATTTGTATAATGAAATTCAAGAATTTGTACAAGAAAATTTAGTTTCTAAGATTTTATAAAAATACAAGCTGAAGTACCCGTACTTCATACGAATTTTGTACTTTAGGACAGTCAGCGAATCAGTGCAGTTGCGTCACTGAAATGAAATGAAAATATAAGAATAAGAACAGAATAGAAACAAATAAACTATTCTAATAGGCTGAGTAGTCCTAAAAAGGGCTCATGTGATCCAAAAATATGATCAAAGAAAAGAAAATAGAAATACGTTGAATTTAACCTAAAAAGCTATGCACTACACACAATATCAAATGGAAATCTATAAGATATCTATAAGAAAATATATAACTAAACACAAAACTGCTAAATAAACAATAAACTAATTAAAAGAAGTTTTTAGAAATTACTATAAGTTAGATATGTGAACACAAGTATCAAAACACATCAGAGCGTATTATAAAATGTCAATTGTATTTAGTAATACCAATACAAATGTCCCTATATTAAATAAACACTTTAAAATTTGTAAATCTTCAAAATGACTATCGAACACAAACTAAATATGGCTTCAAAAGGTATGTTTTAGTAAAATAAAAGAGTGAAGAGCAATATTAGTCCATCTTCTTACTGGAGTTGGTGTATTTTACCGGGATTTTAGGTCAAAAGAAAAAAAACATCAAATTATTGAATATCCAATACAGGTTTCGATAACTTTATTATCTTCCTCAGTTGATCTACGTGGACAAAAACAAAAAAAAGAGAGAATAAAATATAATGCAATTTTTAGCTAATGAGTGTACATTACAAAATTATAATATAAAATAAAACTTACTCAATTGTATGATATTAAAAGTAGTTCTATCGACATGCTGGTGTTAAAAAGTAGTACAAATAATCTAATAATTAAAATTTTTACATTCAACAACATATAAAAAACATTAAAAACACGATGTGGTATATCACAGATGAACAATTATAAAAAATATCACAGTTAAATATCAAAAACTATTACATAAAAACCACAGCACATGCGAGAATATGGCAAATCACAGAATGACAAGTTTTAACAAAGTATTAATTCAATACTTTTGACCTAAAATCCCGGTAAAATACACCAACTCCAGTAAGAAGATATATATTCGAGGTCTTCAAAATATACATTAATATTAGTCTATAATTCACATGCAAAAAAATCGATTTAGTTATTTTTTCGCCACTAAGTTTGTCATTGAAATTATGACGCAAAATGACCACCTGCGTTGATTTAACGACTGACCTATACTACATTTTTGCTGTAACGTAAATTATACGTGAGATATTTAACTTTAAAATAGAACAGAAATATATTTTTAATGGGAAGTAAATAATTAGTGAAATACTTCGTTATTTGTAGTTCTCCACATAGCTCCCCAAATATATATGTTATTAAAAATTATGTATATGATATTTATATTATGAACATAGAGGAATAGTTTCTCTTAACATATTCATCTTTGCTGTTAAATAAATGATAAATAAGATATTTCAACCTTATAAGTAACAGGCCCCCTTGCCTCTTTCTTATGAAAAACTGCATTGAAGAGAAGAAGAAAAATATTTCCTCATAGGCATATTTGACGTAAAGTAAATAAATAAGTTATTTCAAGATTTTAGTTTTAGGGTGTACCATCGTAACTTGTTTTCTTATTATAAACAATTCTTGTTATATATGTTTTTGCTGTGAATAAGGCCGTGGTCTGACTGATCGAGTGCTGCCAATCGTTTGCTGTCGAGCAAATTTCAAACACATGTTAACTAAGAGCATGCGTCTCACTGAACCATCGTTTGCTGTCAAGTAGCATCAAGTTGTTTGCATTTCAAACCCGTTTGAATTTCACACGACGCCCGACGCAATAACACATGCGCAATTAAGCACATACAGTCCATAACCATATATTATTAGACAGTTGGATTGTCAATTTTTGCGCATACATACTAATATTGTATAAAAAGCAACTTATTGCCCAAATATTACTTCAAAAATCAAAATTAACTGTTTGATAGTATTATTTTAGGTTGGAATATGCACTATTTGGCAAGTGAGAAACAAATTTACTTGACACTGAATGATCGGTAATACTCGGTCAGTCAGACTAGTTATTAAATTTTTAATTGCAATTTTAATGACACTACACGATTCGGCGCTACATTACACGACGGCGCTCGATCAGTCAGACTGCTGCCTAATAAGGGAGATATTTCAAAAGTTTATCTTTCGGGTGTTTCCCCGTAACTCCCCAAATTAGCAACTAAAAGAAAAAATGAATAAAAACAAATGATTTTTGTTTCTTATTATAAACTATTTTTGTCATACATGTTTTATGTTTTACTTTCAAGACAATAATAAGGGAGATATACGTAGATTTTAGTTTTAGGTTGACCACCCGTAACTACCCAAATATTAATGTAATTGAAAAAATGCATTGGACAAAAAATATTTGTTTTCTTATTATAAATAATTTTTGTTTTATATATTTTTCTGTTTTCAATAATAAAGGAGATATTTTAAGTTTTTTAATAAACACTTTTAACACCAAAACATCCCCCTAGAATAAAAAAATTGAGATACCTATAGCCTATATTCAAATCCTAGTTTTATTCTATCATCTGACCAAATTACGTGAGAATATGTCCAGATATTTTTGTGTGAACCTTGGACAGACAGACAGACATACAGAAAGACAGACAGACAAACAGACAGACAGACCTTGAGGGCTTTAGCTACAGCACTGACGACGATATATTCAATAATGGATTAATGGGTTGCAAAGGAATGGTATGAAAAAATTAGAAAATCAATTCATTAATTTCAGTTTCAATAGAACTTAATATGGAGGACAGTATTGAATAAAACATTTGCAAGAAAAAGGAGAGAGATATCTCCCCGCAAGATACGTAACATTAGATTCTCAAAATTAGTTTATTACAAGAGTCAAGGTCGGTCTACGAATTAACTTTGGAATAGTTCCCTTTACCTTGTTAAAGAAATTTTTAACATATTCACTCTGGTTAGGTAATTAGCTAAAATGTAACCTGACGAGGATAGAGTTTCAGGAATTTTAACACTTTATTGTCTTAAGATATGCCTTCATGAACATACAAGAATGCGCTGACAAGTTTTAACGTATGCCTCATTTTGATCTGCAACAAATTAAGACATGCTTTACCTACTTAATAAAGTAAATCAAGTTAATAAAGATATACATCAAAATCAAAGACACGATAGTTTATTTGTGACATCTGATTTTCTTTATTTCAAATTTATCTGATTATATTAGAGTACAATTTTAATTTATTTTAGAGAACTAAAGCTAGGGACCAGCTTTTATTTTATTTACAGATTGAAAATTTAATACGAGTTTTGAATAAACCACATATCAATAGATCTTAAAGAAAATTTCAAGAAAAAATTGTGACGACAGTTTATTGAATTTTGCAGGATATTTCCACTGAACATGACCACGTAGATATATTTCTTTGGATATATGTCGTAAGCAGACATTTCATTTACTGTCATTTTGAATAATCTGTTCTACATTATTGTATAACTAAGACAAAACTGATATTTTTGGAATTTCAAATCATTTCAATATGCAGAAACAAGCACAATACATTCTAGCCATGATAGCTGATTACAGAATTGGTTTTAGGAGTTTTAGGAGCCATTTTTACTTTCAGTACATTTGGTTTTGTTTTTTGACAGAAAGAGAGAGTAAATTTGAAGCGTATGGTCAGCTATATTAGAATGAACGTGGGTTAAACAATATAATATATAAAGTGAGGGTAGTGTCAATATGTTCAAATTTATAAAAATGTTTTTATAGTCTTGCCTGTATGCTATGTCGCCAATAATTCTAACAACATGCCTTTGCAGCCTAAATATTCTTGCCACATGTGGAGAATGACTCCACGCCAGTAATGCATATGTCATTCTTGACTGAAATAGGGCGTAGTATGCTGTCATTAGAACATCTCGTTATTTTTTAAATTTATTATGCGGTAGTTATTATCAATTTCTTCTACATGTTTTTCCCAGTTCAGATTTGGACCTATGGTTACTCCAAGAAATTTAACGCCATTGTCGTTAGATATAGGGAGTTTCCATGAAAAACAAAGCTGTTTGGTTTTAGAATGATTAAGTCTTAAGCCTGGAACAGAATGCACAGCGCGCTACGCCGTCACCACGCCGTCATTTGCGACAGCGTTGCGTAGCGCCGTTGAGAATTTTCGCCTGCACACAATGCAATAATTTTTAACGCCGTCAAGTGTCACGTGAAAACCTATATCTGTGTTTATATGTGCGCTTTCTTTTATTAAAAGTATAATGGATGATGAAGACTTGTGTGTGATGTTATTTATGTTGTATGCATGTTATTTATACATACAAACACTTTACCATTCAGTAAAAACTGAGGTTAGGTGTTCTGCGTCAACGTTCAACGGCGTCAAAAGTTGGAAGTTGACGAACATTCAGTATCAACGGCGTTCGAACGTCGTAGGACGTTGTCCATTCTGTGCACTTCCGTACGACAGCTTGGTTTTAACTTTCTTCTGACAGATAGCGCCGTACGTACGCCGTCAACGCGCCGTAGAACTCGTTGCATTCTGTTCCCCACTTTAGTGCGTTGGCTATATACCAATCTTCTGCAGATTTTATAGTCCGATTGTTATTATCAGTAAGTTCATGAAACTTTAAGGACTGTGTTAGCAAAGTTATATCATCTGAATAAAGAATGGTTTTTGTTTTATCTAGAAAAAGAGGTAGATCATTAACGTATATTTAAAATAGCAGAGGCCCAAGAATAGACCCTTGGGGCACACTGCATTTGATAGTGATTTTGTCAGATGTAAATTCCCAGCAAACATTCAACCATCGGCCGAATGCCGGAAAACTGCTTTTTCTGTTGGTAAATTGCTGGCAATAAAAGTTTGTGCAACGCCAGTATTAATAATGTACTTCACATTTGTATTTCACACTGCTCCTATACGAAGTACTTTACCAGCATTTTATGAGCACTCCTTATTTTTGATAATATGTTACATTTTACTTTTGTTTCACCATCGTTGAATAAATTTATTCAACGAATAAAGTTGACAATATCGCATCATTCTATTGACAGCAACGTTAATTTCTTCATAAATAGTTTAAAACCGTTGCGATATTGTCAACTTTATTTGTTAAATAAATTTATTCAACGATGGTGAAATGGCCAAATGAGTATTTATTTTGCACCTAACCATCAATTTATTTTAATACTAGAAAGTATAAGGTTCGCCAGATTCACGCACGTTTCCGTAGCTTGCTGCAGTTGTTCCTCTAGTTATCTACTCTAGTTTACCTACAAAGGTAAACTAGAGTAGATAACTAGAGGAACAAGTGCAGCAAGCTATGGAAACGTGCGTGAATCTGGCGCAGCAATTAGAACTGGAAGTGGATAACGGTTATATCAACGAACTTCTTTTGAGCAACGATGAAGAATAAACCAATGATGACCTTATTCATTTAAAAGCATTCCGAAATTCCGAAGAAAATACTGAGCCATGTGATATACTAACTCCAATCGAAAAGAAATTTTCTACTAAAGGATTAAAATTGCTTAAATACGTATGTACAGTAATTTTCAAATTCGACTTACGTAAAATTCGAGTTACGCAAAAATCTACGATCCGCATTAATTACGTGTCTCGGGAGATTACTATATTTGATTTTGAAGTGTTTACATTAAATTAATTCAACCAATATTATTTTTAAACGTCTTTTATATTTTCAATTTTAAATTTAATAAACATTGTTTTAGAAAAAAGTAAAAAAATGTATAAAGAATACATTTTTATACCCATATTTAGTCCTTTATATAAAACACTGTATAAATGTATTTCTTGGAGTGGGGTGGGTGGCTCACATACACACATATTCCATCAATAACATAAATAATGGTTGCGCACGTGTATCTAATAAGAATTATAACAGAAGTAATGAGAATTATGTGAGACTATAAGCTCTTATTTTTACATTGTTTTCAGTTTTACAAAACAAAAACCTTTGAATTTATCAGTGCGTTAAAAGCACGCAGTAAACTAAATAAGCACGAATAAAACGGCTGTCAAACTAAAAGAAAAAATATAACCCTTTTCATTATATTCTGTACTTATATAACTCCTGTTTGTTCAAAGCTCACATTTTGTAAAAGGTATGTATATAATATGTCAAAATGAAACGAAATTAATTAATATTATTAAGAATAATTATTTCCACACGACGCACAAAATGTTTTTCGATTTCCAAACTGGCTCATATGATGACAAAGGCGCGTACATTTTATGCAAAACCAATTAAAATATAAATGTTATCAATTTATTTGTAAGCGGATAGTATTCAACCGGTTACAAAGGCAATGATAAGATTTATATTTCAATTTTTTTTTTGCGTAAAATATCCGTGTCTTAATAACAGATGACCCTTTTAATTAAATCCTGATAAAAACGTTTGTATCGTAATTATTTTTATAAAATGGTGAAAACATTTAGAAACATAATTCGGGTAGTCCGGCGTTGAACCACGGCGACATTCGTTTAATTCTCTCTTTTGAAATCCATTTAACTTGAATGCTAAACGAATGCAAACTTACAGGATTAAACAAATAAGGAATAATCAGTGTAAGAATTAAGCTCAACCTTTTTACCCCTCTACCCAATATAATAGTCCGGGAGGTAGAGTTGCATTTTTGATGGTCATTTCATCCCGCTTAATTTTTTTTTGTAATTGGTAGTTTAGATATGGCAAATAATCGAAACAAGTGTCAGCCGCCAGAATCGTGGTGGGGCAGGTCGTGAGAAAATGTGCTTCCGGTTGAAAAAAAAAATCCAAATCATTTCAAGCCACTTGAAAATTTGCACAGTTATTGTTTTAGTGATAATAATAATAATAAAAAAAGTCAGTCAATGAAACTTATACATCGAACTTATTATATAATCGTACATATATAATTAGCTACCGTGTGTTAGTGATCTATGTAACACTGTGACGTCATTTTTTCTAAGATTCTCGTGATTGGCTAACTGGGCAACAGGATGTTCCCAGTTTGACTTGATTGACCGGTATTTTGTAGATTTATTTTCTAAGAATCTACGAATATAATTACATATAGAAATTTGTAGGATTTCGTAGGCATAAACAAGAAACTCTAGATACTCCTATATCATTTGACTGATATCAACAATATTTTGCAGATTTATTCTCTAAGAAACTGCGAATAAAATAACATATAGAAATGTCTAGGATTTCGTAGGCATAAACAAGAAACTATATACACTGCTATATCCTTCGACCAATATGAATAATATTTTGCAGATTTATTTTCTTAGAATCTACAAATATAATTATTTACAGAAATGTCTAGAGTTTCGTGGGCATAAACAAGAAACTCTAGACACTGCTATATCCTTTGACCAATATGAACAATATTTTGCAGATATATTCTCTAAGAATCTACAAAGATAATTACATACATAAATGTCTAGGATTTCGTAGGCATAAACAAGAGACTCCTTTGACCGATATGAACAATATTTTGCAGATTTATGCTCTAAGAATCTGCGGATAAAATAACATACAGAAATATCTAGGGTTTCGTAGATATATATAAGAAACTCTAGACACTCCTATATTCTTTGATCGATATAAAAAACATTTTGCAAATTTATTCTCTAAAAATCTGCGGATAAAATATCGTATAGAAATATCTAGAGTTTCGTAGGCATTAATAAGAAGATGTAGACACTTCTATATTCTTTGATCGATATGAAAAATATTTTGCAGATTTATTATTTAAAAATCTGCGGATAAAATAACCTATAGAAACGTATAGGGTTTCGTGGGCATAAACAAGAAACCCTAGGGTACTCCTATATCCTTTGACCGATATGAACAGTATTTTTCAGATTTATTTTCTAAGAATCTACGAATATAATTATATGCATAAATGTCTAGAGTTTTGTAGGCATAAACAAGAGACTCTAGATACTCCTGTTTCCTTTGACCGTTATAAACAATATTTTGCAGATTTATTCTCTAAGAATCTACGAATATAATTACATACATAAATGCCTAAGGTTTCGTAGCCATAAACAAGAGACTCTAGATACTCCTGTTTCCTTTGACCGATATGAACAATATTTTGTACAATTATTCTCTAAGAATTTACGAATATAATTACATAAATAAATGTCTAGGGTTTTGTAGGCATAAACAAGAGACTGTAGATACTCCTGATTCCTTTGATCGATATGAACAATATTTTGCAGATTTATTCTCTAAGAAACTGCGGATAAAATTTTATATATAAATATTTTTTGTTTCGTAGGCATAAACGAGAAACTCTAGACAAGCCTATATCCTTTAATCGATATGAACAATATTTTGCAGATTTATTCTCTACGTATCTACGAATATAATTACATATAGAAATGTCTAGGGTTTCGTAGGTATCAATTAATGTCTCAAATTAATTTTAGTTTTAACAATATAAATGTAATGTACTAAGTAAAAATGAATCGTTTTCTCATCTTAAAAAGTTAATGAATAAATAATTTAACTATATAACTAGCAAGTATTTGTATGTAGTGTTGGTAACATTATGACGTCAATTTTTCTAAAGTTCTCGTGATTGGCTAACTGGGGATACCCTGTTTCTTGATTGGCTGACAAGTGACGCCCTCTCCCGTGATTAGCTAACTGGTGATATCCTGTCCTATGATTAGCAGACTGGCGACGAAATTAGGATACTTTAAAAAATAAAACCAAATACACGTACTTACGAAATTTTTATATTATAAATCCGTCATTGTTGACGGGTAATAACCTAGTTAGAATAATAAAAACAAATATCAGCTGTTTGTACAATGGGGGTAAGACCGTCAGCTGAGGGATTATAATGGCTGAGTGGGCATTTAGCCTAAGCATTTTATAATGTAATCAGTGATGACTTACGATGGAATTACCATATTAATCATGTGGCTGGCAACCTCCGTAAAACTATGTTTATCATAAAAAAATGAAGTCATATATTTAGCTCAAATAAGTAACGAACCTTTTAATTTGGTCTAACACAATCTTTTCTCCAGTATGCAGTACTGAGTTGATGAGGGGCACTTAATGCATATAAATCGAAGCTCTTTGTGCTAGAACTATTTTAAAAATTATGTAGCATAAACCACGACTGTATCCCTCCAACCTAATTTTCAATGAAACCCATATTAACGACCAAAATAAAATATACATTTCTGCAATCGTCAGTCACGTTATCAAACCAGTGGTGAAGGGAGACATCTGCTAGACTTGCCCTCCCAAAAAAAAAAAATAATAATAATAAAAGAAATACATATTTTTTTTTTAATTTAAGAAAATATTTAGGTAAATCTTCAAAAATACATGAAATTATGTCCTATATAATTTTTTGTCCAAAGCTTGGTTTAGTAGTTACGAATTTTTTTAAATTTTAAAGTTTAATAACTTCCGTTTTCGGTTTCGGATTTTAATAAAAAACAATAGGGTTCTTCCCAATTATTAGGAGAATTTTTTAGTACCAGAACGAACTCTTTAAGTTAAACCGTTTTTGAGTTATCGTGTATATACACAGACACACAGACACACACACATACGGACGGCACTTCGAAAATAGGTTTTTTGGATTCCCTGGACCCTGAAACGTGGTCATCCGTCAAAATCTCGACATCGAAAATTTTCGCGATTACAATACTTGCCCCTTATATATTAAGGTCGGGCAAGTAAAAACCGTCCCTATTGTCATTCTTATCACACTCATACAGCACTAGGCTGATGACAGCAAATCAGGCAGTACAGAAAAAAATTTATTAATACAAAATGAAAAACTATTATTATTTCTATATGCATAATGTCTATAATCTCTTCAATAATTTTCTGGAATTATTTGATAAAAAAAATCATGTTTGTAATAATAAGCAAAAAATTAAACAATGGCTAAATTCTTTAAATGTTACAGATGTAAATAACATTCTTGATATGTAATCATGTACACTGTAATTCTATAATCTAAGAACATATTTTTTTTATATATATATTTCATTACCTACTATACTTTTTTTTCTTTTGTACCTGCGTAACTTTATCAGATTAAATACTTAACATTGATAAGTCTCGTACTGAACACTGTTAATTGTGGTGTTGCTTCTTGGAAGTCAATTTGTTTTATATTTCTCTATGTATCTGATGTAACTGATAAAACTGTGTATAATGTATAGAAAAATATTAAATAAATTATTATTATTATTATTATTATGTAACTGACAATCTTTTTTTAAATATAATATATAAACTATTCATTAGCCGACCGGCGTAGCGTAGTGGTAACACACGTGCCCTGCGATGCCAAGGTCTCGGGTTCAAATCCTGTCCAGGCATGGAATTTTCATCACGAAAAATTACAATTGTCCTGGCTAATTGTCTTAGTAGCAAAGGCCATAAACGTGAAATAAAAAAAAAAAAAAACTATTAAAATATCAAGTGGTTTGAAATGAATTTAGCTATAATTTCATTGTTTTAAACGATTTTCGGGCTCAAAGGTATGTCCGGTTTTGCCATTGCTATCCGAATTTACGCCCATTTAACCCGAGCTATGGCTGATTCTAATGCAGTCTAAAATATAAGCCGTTTCTTCTCGATCGACGCTACAACATGGAAGGAAACTAAATAAATCTTACAAAAACTCGCTTTATGCCTGTTGTCACATTATGCGTTTCTACAACTGCGGCTATGAGAGATACGGTTTGACCGAATGGGCTGTACGTGTTACAGTATTTCCATCGATATGGATAGCGGAACCAGAATTTGACAGTTTTTTCTAGAGCAGTGAATATAATGAGCAGATTATTGCGTGATCCAGAGCATCGTTGACATTGGGTACATCCTCTCAATCCAAAACAGGAACCAAGTGAAATGTTTGAGAAGTTTTATCGAAATATTTTTTTTTTTATTTTACTGGATGTCAAAAAAAATAATTAGTTTGATGAACTGCTTGAAGTACTGAGACCACACATCACCAAAAACAATAAAACCTTTAGGAATACAATAAGTGTAGAGGAAGGATTAATGATAACGCTTAGCATTAATCGGAAAGGAGAAGAAAATACGGGATAAGCCTGATTGAGGAGTTGTGGAGGAGGGATAAGGAAGTGGGGGAGCAAGAAAGGACAGTCAGCATAGACAACTCAAGGAGCGCAGGGAGATATAAGGAGGTCAGAACTATAGGGGTACCAAGATACTTAAAGGGAGAAAGAGGAAGGTCAGGAGGGAGAGTTAGGAGGATTGCGAGGCTAAGGTGCGGGAATGAAGAGAGAGGAAATAGATATTGGAGGAAACAGGAGGAAAAGATGTGCAGGATGTGCGGGGAGAAGGAGGAAGATATAGAGCACCTGGCGAAGAGGTGTAGAGAGATGACAGTATGGTCGGGGAGAACATTAGACCTGCTGCACGAAGATGGAAGGGGGGATAGGTGGGCGAGGGAATTAGAGGCAAGAAGGATGGAGATTGGGGAAGGATAACAGGAAGGGGTAAAGGAAAGAAGGAGGAGACCCGGTGGAAAGCAGAAGGGGAGAAATGGAAGGAAGGAAGGGGGATGAGGTTACCTAGAAATGAAGAGAATGAAATAAAATAAAATAAAATAAAGAAAAGATGGGCGAGAGAACAGGAAGCAAGAAGGAAGGATATCCGAAAGGGAAACCAGAAGGGGAACAGGAAGAAGGAGAGGGACATTGGAGCAAGAAGATAGAAAAGGGAAAAACATTGTAAAAAAATTGTAGTGGATTGTTTTTTTATGTATTTTTGGATTGATTTTATTTGGTTTTATTTTTGTAATGGCTAATACCCTGAACGCCGCAAGGCCTAGGGAAATAAAGAATATATATGATAACGCTTAGCAATCCTTTATCAGCAATTGTAGCTTGTCCGGTTGTACCGTTTTGACGCAATATAATTCAGCAGTATCCGGTGAATGCGGCAAGACTGCACATATGTAACATCACTCATTTAAAATCGTATGATGTTGCCATCCCGTCAAAACGGAATAGTTTAACCGCTACGACAGAAAAGCGTTTCCAGGTATTTGTGAATAAATGCCTTTGCAAGATAATGCGAATTAGATGGCAAGGTTCCATTAATAAACTATGGAGAATTACTAGAAATAAATCCACTACGAAATGAAATCCAGAAAATGAAATTGGATAATATTTTACGTAGATCAAGGAATGGAAGCCGCAAGGGAAACAAAAATAAGTTCTACTTTTGTTAGCAGGTTTAGCAGTGATAGCACCTAGCAATAAACAGTTCTTGAATCGAAAGATTGCTACCTATCCTAGCATCAAATCAAGAGCCTAGTTCATATGAGACCACGATGGAGAAAATTTATTAAAGCACTGTTTTTCTCTTTCTGTTTATTGCAATAAGCTGCATTCAATTAGGAGCACAGTGAATCATGGCAAGCCACTTGCAAGAAAACTGTAGGCAAAAAAAGCAGCAACGAGGCGCGCGTAATACTTCTTTAATGATGTCTTTAGAGGTTGCACACAAAACCGCGAAGAAGGAGCCATATTTAAACGCAGCATTAAATTAACACGGCAATATTAACTTAATTTATAGAATTGGTGCTAATTTTCTAAAAACAAACAAAAAATAATACTAAATGAAATTAATATCAATTATAAAGAAAAATTTCAGTTATATGAATGTATATAAATTAAAATATAATAAATCCATTTGAATTTTATTTATAATTCATTCATCATTCATTAAAAAATCTTTTCGTAAAAGTTTCCGTTAGGTTTACTACAAATAAAATATGAGCGGTAGCAATTTATCAAGTTTTGATAAAAGTTTTTATTCACGTCACAGAATCAGTTCGGATGTTTTATTGTTTTGTTTCTAAGTAGTTATCCGCAATTCGCTAACTACTTTTGTTAACTGATAGTGCAATCAAACTTTTTACGAGTTTAAAAGCTTTCTTACTGTGTTAATTAGAATCACTGTCCTTTATGTACAATAGGAGTATATATTTTCTATTTTCGAGTTTAGCCAACTTAAATATACTAGACCAGAGCCGCCGCGTTCTATTGTGCAATGTGTGCAAAACACGCAGACGGCTGAATCAAGCGGCGATCAGATTTATGTATTTTAGGTCATTTAAAAAAAATATATATGTAATATATGCAGATACATTATTTCCTAAAGCTGGAGCGAAAAGGAATAAAAGAAGGAAATCTATGTTTGACTATGAGATTATCGATGAAAGTATTGATCTTGAAATAGCTATTTGTGCACCAAGGATGGTACTAAGATGATTACGTCCGGAGAGCGACGAAATACAGCCCAAGGGCCTCTGGCCTGAAGGATGGATGTCATTTGATGGGCGTAATCATCCAATAACGCCAATTGTGCATACAAGATTTTACTTTTCACTTCACAAAAAATAAAAAGTAAAAATTAACAAATATTTGTTCCTATCTGGTAGCCTATGACAATAATTTGTAGATACGAGTAGTGTCGTAAAATTTTGAAACATATTATTGTTTGTATTGACCTAAGTTACTGTATACTAAATCAGCTTCAATAAAATGATTTGATTTGATTTGAATAAACATTTTGTAGACAAGAAACAAATGATTTTGTTTAATCATTAAATTGTCAGAATTAATTTTACATTCAATGAATATGCAAGAATTACCCGAATATATCGAGAAAAATGCACAAAAAGCAACAAGAATGTTTGTTACCACTTAAATCTAAACAGAAATATGAAAAAGAATACGAAACCTTCAGACTATGGCAATCAAAAAATAAGGTACCGGCCGTAAATGAGACTATTTGTTGAGGGCGTAATGAGAGGGCGTTATGGATTTATAATACTCCGATTGTTATGCATATTGTCACAAAGATAATCCTAGGTCAGGTTTGCGACATCTAGCTATTGTGACGCTCAGTTGTTTGATTAAAAAACTATTCGTCAGCGTCTAACATATGTTACCTGATTACGAAATGCATACGCCGCATTTTCGTAATAAGGAAATATTTGTCATGACGAATGAATATTGGAACTAGGTCAACCAGTAGTATATGTACATGGACGTCGCATGGGATCCGACAGAGGAACCTAGTTAACTCTTCTACCAGTCCACACGCTGACGACCGAGACACCGATGGCAATTACCCGTACAGCTGGTGCGCTAAGCAAGCAATACCATGTGAGTGGGAGAAGGCTTCTCCAGGCTACTCGACTCCCTGATGGGGAGCCCCCGCCTCGGAGATAGGTCCAAGCCGACCCTGGCCAACACGGGGTGGACCTAAGACTTCCCCAACTCCATGGGCAAATTCAATTACATTGTAAATTGGATATATAATAAATAAATTTGTATTGTTAAAACCAGGAGATGTCTTTCAATCAAACCACCCACGTGACCATATGTTTAAATATTTCGTATCTTAGGCATTATGATCCAATAACAGCGAAGTGAAAAATAAAATAAATTAATAAGTAAATAAAAAAAATAAATAAAAAATGGGGGCGGCATATTTCATTATTGCACGCAGGCGGCATAACTCTCGCGACGGCCCTGAGTAGAACTCCGGTTATCAGAGGTAAAGTAAAGGACTAGACCTAATTAAACATTTAAAATTTAATCACCACTTCAAAATTTAAAATAAATCGTGGTATTAAAAATATACGTAGTATGTAACTTGAATATATCTATTCGAATAACAGTTATGCAAATTTGACATGTGTCAGTTTACATTACATTTATAAAAAGCATATATCCTAATGCAATTTTTGGCAGTATGAAAACATGAATCTGTTTTTGCATATATATATATTTTGAAATATATCATTTTACGTTTATCATCCATTCAAAATAAAATAAAAGTAAACTACAACATATAAGTATAAAAACAATATTTCAACATAAAATAAAAATTCCATGAATATGAAAATATCAGATTTATTTTAGTAATAAAAATTATTGTTCCGAATGACATTAAATGACATATCTGCTTGCGACATATAACCCAAGAAATGTATTCGTTCTTTAGAAATATGATAGAAGTAGAATGTAGCACAACAGGCTATCTCAGCGCACATTTTAAATAACCTATTATATGAACTACCTATTGATTGAGAAATAACAATAGTAACAAGTTGAAGAAAGGAAAAGTTAAATTAAGAAAATGAAAAATGGATTCAAAACAATATTTACATCCAGATACGTGTAAGCTATTCCAAACCTTTAAGCGGAACTAAATTTTCATAAGGGGTACATTCGATTTGAGGCTCCGAGTACTCCGAGCACGTTCTGTACACTCAAACTTGCTCGATTTAACGCTCGGAGTACACCCAACTGCATTCGTTTTGCGGCCGAGGGTGTATTTAGAATGCGCTCTATGTGTTCGGGGTTTTAAGACCGGGCTTATAGGGTACGACGGAAAAAAATGAGGGAACGGCGGGAAAAGTACTACCATTTTTCGTATTTGTGACGTTTCTATTAACTTCGAAAGCTGTATTGTGTTTGGAAACACAGCATAAAAATAATTAAATACACCCTGCGTAAAATTAACATGGAATAAACAGGGTTATGTTCTATTTGCAAATTTATAGGATCTCTCAAAGTTGGCAAGGTACCATCATGTTATCATAAGCTGTTTTGTTTCGGGATTTCCCCCTGGTCTCAGATAAATTTCATCTGGCACTGCTTACAGTTTTCCAAGAATATTTTCGAAAACTGTAGGAAATACCCGAAAATGTGATTGGAAAATCTTAGCACCGTATTTTTCGAAAATCCCCATACTTTTTTAAAATTAATTGTTCAGATTCATTAACTTCATTATTGAAAAATAATTCAACGGCAAATCGAAGTACATAATTTTGATTCATGACTGACGTGAATTAATCTGACAGTAAAAACACTGCCTAAAATTGTAGGGTTACATTTTATAAACATTACGGCACAATCCATACTCGCTCCGTGTTCGAGTTGCTGCGCTCTATCAGTGTTCTATTCATGACGTCACCATCTACTGTTTGCTCAGCGCTTGCTCTACCCTGTACAACTCGAATGTACCCAAGTTGTCACTAGCTAACTTTTATATATTGAAGTTGGCTTTTCCTAAAAAAAATGATCAAAAGCTTCTATCAATCGGTAAAAGTTACTATATTTGAAAATTTAGTTCTTCTTAAACCAAAGAAACCTCTTATTGTCAGCGTGGTGCAGAAAAAAACTAAAAATAATGCAAATCTTCATTTTTAGGGTTTTGTATATATGACCAAAAAGCCTTATAACGTCACTCATGTGTCTGTCTGTTTATCAGCACGGTGGAAATTGTACTTAGAAAGTTGAAATTTGGTATGCTTTGGAATATAGGAAAACCAAATTGAGTTATTAAAAATATTGTTACTGAAAGCGGCTAGCGATGTAAAAAAGGTTGCCGACAACTGCTTTAGATGGAAAGATGTGGATTATTTTTTCAACAGTTATTGAAATTTACGATTTATTAATATGTACCCACAATTTGTGATTACTTCACATCAATATTTAAGGTTTTGTAGGTATGACCAAAAACTCTTCTAACTTCACTCATGTGTTTGCCTGTCTGTCTGTCTGCCTGTACAGTAGAAATTGTAGTCAAATGGCTGGACATAGAACAAATGAAACCTTAATGCCTGGATAAACAAGCAAATTTCTATTTCTGAATAATTAGTTTCGCGAAAAAAAATGTCTTAAAACTTTTGTCCCCCACTGTTTCCCAGAGGGGTTGACCTAAAAATATGAAAAACTCAATAATGACGGGAACCGGAATAGTAAAACCAGAATTTTTGACAGTTTTTCGAAGAATATCGAATTTTTTGTTGAAAAAAAAAAATTTTTACTTGCACGACCTTAATATATAAGGGGCAAGTATTGTAATCGCGAAAATTTTCGATGTCGAGATTTTGACTGCTGACCACGTTTCATGGTCCAGGGAATCAAAAAAACCTATTTTCGAAGTGCCGTCCGTATGTGTGTGTCTGTGTGTGTGTGTGTGTGTGTGTCTGTGTGTGATCCAAAAACGGTTTAACTTAAAGAGTTCGTTCTGGTACTAAAAAATTCTCCTAATAATTGGGAAGAACCCTATTGTTTTTTATTAAAATCTGAAACCGGAATGTGAACTTATTAAAATTTGTATAGAACATAATTTGATGTATTTTTTACTTTACTGTTACTTTTAATTTTTTTTTAAAATTTTTTTTTTATGTATTTTTTTTATTATTATTTTTTTTATGGGAGGGCAAGTCTAGCGGAGGTGTCCCTTCGCCACTGGTTTTAAATTTATTGTGTGGTATCAAAAGAAAGTTCTTAAAACGTAACTAAGGAACAGAAAGTAGTTTTTTAAAATTTATTTATTTTAACACGATTTTTTAAACATATTAAAAAAACTAGAAATCTGCAAAGTAATTTGAGTAATGCACGTTAATGGGAATTGGAATAGTTCAATATGAATTTTTGATCTGATAATTATTTTGAAAGTTATTGCTTTTTTTTCAGCACAGTGCTTACAATATTTATATGACTGGAGTACTGGTTAGCTATAGCCTAGTCTCTAGGTGGAAGCACGTGGATTATTCTTTCAAAAGGTATAGGAATTTATGATTTTTAACACGTTCCCACAATTTTTTATCTTACTAAATACCTACAGAAACCTGAAATGTGTCAAAATTCACATCTTTTTAAATTAAACAAAATGGTAAGGTGGAATAAAATGTACTTTGAATATTGATATGCAAGACTTACTTTCATAGTCAGAATATGTCGGAGCGGAATTAATAGCATCCGCAAGAAGGATGACGACACACAGAGTGGCACAAAAACATTTGAGGGCTGATTTCCCGTGCATGGTTGGTTCTAGCTGGTTACTGGCTGCAAACAAAACAATGAATTAGTTATCAAAGATCAAGGAATATAGTACAATTTAAAGTCCATTCTACATTGAACTTTTTTCAATACTTTTTGCAATACTATCCAACTCTGACGTCATTTCAACTTTTGATACTACAGAATATAGTGGGGGGGGGGGGGGGAAATAAGAGACAGTGATATATTTTATACCTTCCATCTTTTATTACTTTGTCATACTTCTCATTGCCAACTTAAAAATGTTTAGGTTCAGGTGGCAAGTTGGTTATAGTAAACCAAATTATAATTATTGCTTAATTGTGCTAAGTTTATATTTAATTATATGTTCTAAATAAACTTCTTATTAACTTAATAAACTTCTATAGTGCATTCAAAGGTGAGTTTGCACTACAGGGCATATGGAGTAGTTCTTTTTCATACTCTCTAATGGGTTTACACAATGACACTATCCTTTTCTTGCTTGTCGACGTTGCCAGCTCTAAAACGCGCTGATCTGGGAAGACGCAGTATTCTACAAATGGCCATTTGTTTTTGTTGAGTGTTATTTTGAGTTTTATAAGAGTTGTTTTTTGTAAATCATACGAGTTTTTCATATTATTATAATTGACACATTTGACACTTTTACAACATTTGGCAACACCGCTCCCATTTTCCATAAGAGCTATACTGCAAACTCACCTTCGAACGCACTATAAAAGTGAAGTTGTAAACAAAAACTAAAAAGTTGGTAGTTGGTACGGCTGAGAAGTATAGAACTGTCAACCAAAAATTTGACCGGAGGTAGTTTTGAAAATAGTGTATTTTGAAGTGTAGCATCGAAAGTTGGAAGGAAGTATTGAGTTTCACATTATACTTTTTACGTCAGTACTACACAAAAAAATTGTAGTGCTGCGCAAAAAAGTATAATGTAAAACGGACTTAATATATATCATAAAAGATGTTTTACGAAATACGAGTAATGAAAGGCCAGAGGTGAGCATTTTACAAATATGTAGTTACTTTCTTCTAGAAGGGTTACCTTTTATGTTTCTACAAACGACCACTAGATGGCAATATTGAAATATGTCATTACTATATTCGTAAAATTTTAGATTTGTTATAAATTGCATTTATTATAAACGGCAGCTTATAAATTGATCGAGTAGTTTGTTGATCGTTGTTCAAAATATTCGCCTTTAAGATTTATATACTTTTGCATGCGTTTTGCAACCAATTCTCGAAAAACATGGTTTTCGAAGGCTTCAACAGCTTCTTGAGGTGATGAAAATCGCTGTTCACGCATTTTTTGTTTAACTTTGAGGTACAGAAAAAAGTCATAAATAAAGTCGAAAAATGGCATAAATCAAGTGAATACGGGCAATGAGACATTAATTCGACGTTTTCTCCTTCAAATAATCAATTGTTTGATGTGCTGTGTGGGAGCTTGCATTGTCATAATGAAGAATGATGCGACGTTTTTGGTTGTTTTTCCTGATTTTGTTGACTTCTAGTAAACAAATTGTTATATATCATTCAGCATAAACTGTTCTCCGATCCTCTAAATGAATGGTTGCGACATGTCCAGTACAACCGAAAAAACAATCATTTTCTTGGAAGTGCTTCGTGTGTGAACAATTTTTGTGGGTTTTGGTTCATCTTGGAAGACGCAAACAATGGATTGTTGTTTAGTTTCCGGTTCATATGAATAAATCCAAGTTACGTCACCTGTAACGATATTATATACGGATTTTGCAGTGCCTAGGTTGAGTTTTTTTAGCATTCCCTTACACCAATCAACACGAACCTCTTTTTGAGTTATGATCAAATTATGCGGAATCCATCGGGAACATATATTTTTCACAGATAAATGTTCATGCAAAATCGAATGTATTGCAGTTTGCGATACGCTAAAGGATGCCTCTATCTCACGGTAAGTCACATGCTGATCCTCTTCAATCATTTTGCGCACAACATTGATGTTTTTTTGAATCACAACCGATTTTGGTCGACCACGAGATTCATCACTGATGCTCGACCACGACGAAATTCTGCCAATCAATTGTAAACAGTCTTTTCTGATGGTGCTTCATTACCAAAAGTTGAACGAAGCGAATCTATGCATTCTTGTTGAATTATCATACAACGAAAACCTTAACGAGTTATATCAATTTTTTCACATACTTATTTTTTTTAAACGCTCACTATCAACTACTCGGTCAATTTATAAGCTCCGACTGATTTCACAATAAGACATGTAAAATTTTACGAAAATAGTATTGAAGCATTTCAATATTGCCATCTAGTGGTCCTTTGTAAAAACGTAATAGGTAACCCTCGTATATATATATATAAAATCACTCTACAGGTTTATTATGGCGTTTTCCCAGCTCGTAAAGTAACGATTGGTGGTGATGCTAGTCCCATCATAGCAATATTATCATCATCATAAAAATCCTCCCTGATTTAAGCGTTTGTTGGTATATTACTTTTTGTGTTTAATATAAAAAACCATAAAAATACCCGAAATTTTTTTAATAAAGAAAAATTAATAGTATAATCATGAAACAGTTTTACATGTTTTGACATGCATTTAAAGTTTTAATTATAATATGGAAGTATTACTAAGCCTTCATAATTGCCAAATTAAATTATGTTTAGGAATTCGCTAAATGTTTACCCAAGGGATGAAAATCATCAGGGAAATTATTTAGTATATCCTTTTGCGCCAGGTACCTCCTCCAAAAACCATGTGCGTTTCCAAATATTAGCATGTACGCATTGTGTTTTATTACAGTTTCATAACTATGCTATTACAAGTTAAAATTAACATTACGTTTCTACGTAGATATGTTATAATGTGATATGTCATATTTATCTACTTGATGTATACAGAGTGTTATATATTAGTTTCATAGAGGTAGATTCAGATATTCAATATTTTGGGAATATTATAACTTCACAGAAATACACTGCGGGAGAAAAAAAGTGAGTAAAAAAAGGAAGAGAAAAGTGAGGAGAGAAAATATTGTTTTAGATCATATAGTAGAAAACATAAAAATCAGATCTGACGGTCACATACAACGAACAAAAAATAAAAGATGGTGAAGAACTAGTGATGGTGCTTCATTTTTCTATAAATAAACTTTCTAATTTATTTAAAAAGGCACCACATTAATTGAGTAGGATCGGAACAAAAATCGATAAATCCAGTCTTACTACTTTCATATTTTCTTTTTGAAATCGTTTTATTTCAAATAGACATGACACCTAGGGCTCTCAGACGTCCTGGAAAACCGGAATTATCCCGGTTTTGAGGTCTATGTCCCAGGGTCTCGAGAAAATCTCTCGGGACGCCTATTTGTCCCGGTTTTGTGTATTTTAATAATTTATTAAGTCAGTCAGGAGTCGCTGCGGGAACGCACATTATTGGAAAGAATTTAAATTTGTTCGACGGTGTCTATACAGACGACAGAGTTGATCAGTCGTTTGTCGTTTGTAAAAATTTGTGAATACGTTTTTTCTATTCCAGGCCACAATGCAAACGTCGAACGTATTTTCTCGCTGATGAAAATTCAGTGGACTGACGAGCGTAATTCGCTATCATGTGATACTGTAGAATCTACACCACTGGTTCTGAACCGGTGCTACGCGAGCTTGTTGCAAGTGCTACGCGAAATTTTTAAATCCGAATTATAGTATTGACTCCAATCATATCTTATTACCCAGATAGAGCATTGACTCTATATATATGTAAAATTGATTATGTATAAAGTATAATCAATGTTATTTTTATCTGTTATGTACTAATTACATATGTTTAATTTTCAATAAAAATGATGTGTTTGTTTTGATGTATTTGTTTGTTTTTTTGCCTTTTTGATTTTGGTGCTTCGCGAATTTACCTTAGGGTCAAAAGTGCTCCGTGACTTTAAAAAGGTTAAGAACCACTGCTCTACAGTGTAGATGCTATTCTACAGTGCGTGGTAAATTTTGATTTCAATTGTAATGAAATGTATGACTACTTTTTAAAAATAGATGAATTGTTAAAAACAGCTAAATCCAACCAAAAGTATTTATAAAATGCTTTTGTATGTATTTTATTTGGAAATAACTTATTGCAGTGCTTTTTTGTCATAGAACGCGCCGGAACGTCATACAGACACCTATTTTCGACGGGAATTTAAAAGTATCAAAATTAATTTGAAAATTATTGAACAAGAATTTGCTATGAACTTGTAACCTAAATATTTTAAATTTCATATAAGTTAAGATCTGTAAATTTATTTTTATTTCTGTTGTCAATTATTTGTAATTTAAATTTTTTGTTATTAATAAAACAATAGTAATTATAAGATAAAATCTAATTAATCCCTCCCGATTAGTTAAAAATTTTGGCGTACAGCATGAAAAGTCCCTCTCACCCCGTCACTCCGTCCTGGTTTACTCTGTCGACAATCTGAGAGCCCTAATGACACCACAAACATACCTTATCAAAAATCCCTAAATGTATCTTTAAAAATATTTGAAATGCGATGATCTGATCAAAAATCGTTATATTCATTTTCTTGTATAATATACTTTTGGTGTTGGTACAGAAACCAATAAGTACCAAACGAATTTCACACCAATGTAATTGTGATTGCTGGTATTAAAGGCAATGAAACGGCTGATGTAGATGCAAAAGCCGCCCTATGATTGTTGTGAGTTTCATATTTCAAGATGACGCAAAAGGATTAAGGAAGAACTATGGGGTTCATCCTACAACATTAACCACAGGGAGAAAACCGTCATCACATCGTATAGGTCTCTGTTGGTGAACCCATGGACACCTCCTTCAAGGTGAAGAGCCTCCTATGTCTGAGACGTGTACACAGATTTGTCTGTATTACACATTTTAACTCAGTGTATACAGTCCGAGGATGTTAGGGAGAGGTTAGGCCTGTATCATGAATTATCAGTTGCTTTAGGTGACGACAGGGTACTCATAGACAGGATGATACTCGAACTTATTGTTATATTTGTGAAGTCTTGCACCTTATTTTTGTCTTATTAATTTCTTTGATACTCGATAGTAACTGGCCCCTCTAAAGCCCATTACCATATCACCCTGCATCTGTTCAATTTTTCGAACAAATTTGTATTCTATTTATTTGTATTTGTCCGTGCAAGGTTTCTTTGATTCGGTATGCGTAAGATTTTATTTATTTATTTATTATTTAATTTATTGTTTTTAATATATACTATAGCCATTTAGATGAGATGTGTTAGGCGCAAATAGCCATCGTTACTGTGCATCAAAAGATTTTAACTAACTAATGTTGATTGCAGCAAATTTCGTTATATATCCATCTTTCGTGAATTATATCGGCTGCTTGCATTACTTTGGTGTTTTTTTTTTTTATGTTTTAATGGACGAATCAAGTACTTCTGTGAAAAAAATTAACTAGGGAATGTGAAAAAAAAAAAATAAGAAACAAAAACAAAACAGATAATAGAATCAAAACTTGATAAATCCAAGTAGCCTGATCCGATATATCCACTTTTATTTATTAGATATCTGTGTAATGGGAGTAGACATACTAAATTTGACTTACTTTCAAAATAGTGTTGCCTGTCACCATTTATATTGACATAATAATATTTTTAATAAGCTAGGTAACCATGACTTATTTTTCCGTTTATTATTCCGTTATTATTGGTTTTTATTCCAATCTACATCAATTTGTATACCTAATATATAAATAACATTTCTGAACACTTTAAACAACTGCTTGATTTCATAGTTAGCGATGTTATAGCAAATTCAATATTTCTAGTTCACTCTGCACTACTTTTTAAAATAATTCAATTTTAAGTAAATTAAATATTGGCTTTATCCAACAAAACTGTGTTTTAATTCACCTAATAATCTGAACTATTCAAAAATACAGGAGTTGGTAAACAGCATGGCAAATTAAGGTTAAAACATTTTAACTCGACATGTCCTGGAAAATTTACCACAGCTTTCTAGTAACCACATCAGCTAAATCAAAAGAACTTTAATGTTTAGCTTTGATTTTAAATACACTCTAAATTTAGTTTAATTATTAACTTGTCAACTATAAGTGGAAAACATAGAGAATACAGTTAACAAACGTAATTAATTAATTAAGGATATGTATCTCTGAAAGTAGGCCACAAGGATGAAAACAAAGTCCAATCTGTTTATGACGCAGATATCATACCCGTGTTTGTTAATTTACAATTAACAAATAAAAAAGTTATAAACTTAGATGTTTCTGTGTAATTACACCTGCCTACAGTACAATGCAATGATAAAAATTATAAGCTCAGGTACGTACAATATTAATTATTATAAATATAATAATTATAACAACATTTTTTAATTAAATTATAATTACTGTAATCACAATATTTAACGTATTTCCACTGTATTCAATTGAAGAATTAGGACTACGACTAAACGCATCGAAAACTAAGCTAATGATCATTAACCGTTGACCCACTACTAACGTTACGCAGTTGCTTGGTACATACATCGTGGAGCGTACCTGGGATCTATCATTTCTAACCAGGGCGACTCAGAAGAAATAAAATATCGTGCTGCTCTAGCCAAGCTTGTAATGACCAAACGAACAATAATAATATGGAAAGACAAGATCATCATGCTGAAGACAAAAATTAAACTTGTCCAATATCTAGTATTACCAATTGCCCACCATGTTGCTGAATCCTGGACGTTGAAAACAGCAGACAACAGCAAGCTAAACTCCAGTGCCGTAACTAGGCAGGTGCAACAGGTGCACAGGCACAGGGCCCAAGTCGAAAAGGAGCCCGTAAAATCGTCAATGGAAGGCCAAGTCAGATTGTGGATAACCTTTTGAGCAACCTTGCACAGAGCTCAGAAAAAGCTAGTTTTGGTTCTGCTTAACTCCTTCGAGCTATGGTGTTGGAGGTGAATGTAGCCAACACCGTGCACCACAAAGCGTATTAATTCTTCAGTTATAGAAGACATACAAATTCTAACCAGACATTCCAAGAGTGTGCAGCAAATAATCTTCTAGTATTTCGGTCACGTGTCACGCAGGACTTTTTACGATCAGATAAAAAATGGTCATCCAGGGCAAAATTGAAGTTACCTGCCCAAGAGGAAGAACTTCTAAAAGATGCATAGTCCAAATAAAAGATTATACCGGGACTAAACTAGAAGTCTGACTCAGAAATGCAGAAGACCGGCAGAAGTGATGCAAGTTTGTTCATACAGACTGACTCTGTAGATACACGTGTCACGACTCCTCATTACTGTGAAAAATGACTAGAAAGAAGAATAAAATTATCACGAAATTAGACAACATTCACATCAGCATCAAAGTCGACTTTCCACTACAATAAAAGTATAAATTTCGTTACAATTCACAGTCTATCAAATAAAGCTGTGCCTTTTCGATGACACAAACATTTTTGTTTTTCCTTTTAATTTAGGGATGTTATAATAGATATAGTTCTTTATCAAGAAATTAATCGAGTTTCCTCTACTAATTATTTTAGCATGTAATATTTGGGAATCACGAGTCGAGTTTAGATTGGTAGTTGTTTTAATCCTAATAAAATGGCGTGCTTTTAAGGCAATAATAATTTCAAAGGATTTTGGTAAGGGTATCTTTTGTTTTATCTCAAGTTTGAGATCAATGGTGTAGACTGGATGTTTTCTTGTGGGGGGACGAAAAAAAGAGAATTCTAAAGAGGTGATGTACATAAAAAAGGATCAAAATAAATAATGAGCAAAATAAAAGGAACTTAAAATAGTACTGATTGCAACGGTGTACATATATCAGTTTTTTAAAGCTTTTATCTGTCAATAATTATCATTATTACTTATTACTGAACCAATTATATGCAAAAACCATAAAAATGCATAATTAGGATCTATGCAATATGCATTACAATCTACAATTATACAATATACAAATCTTCTCCTGCTGCCTTATGCTGTAAGTTGGCAATGAGGTTAGCAATTCCTCTTACTTCAAGCGATGCGATGTTGACCGTGAAGGATCAGGTCAAAAAAATATAGTTTAAGATTTTTGCAAACTTCTTAATAAACAAAACCGAGTCAAGTACAAGTTTTTCATAGCGAGGAAAGTTCTACACCATAATATTATCTCTTCTAGAGCATTGTCACGAGTCACGAGTTGTAGTAGTACACATAAATTGTCCATCTTCGTTAAAGGCGTTCCAAATAAAACCGACTGCCAGTACCCAAGAAAAGTGTTATTTCACATTACGTTCATATAATTCTAATGACAGTATAAATAATGTACATTATATTTTCTTTCGTAATACTATTAATTGAATATACACTTTGATATATTTCGTTACTTTAATGGATTTCTTTTGTTTCAGTAACTGTTTGTTTTAAGCTCTTGAGAACTAATTTTCTTTTCGATAGTATCATCTGTTTCTAACTTACGGTAAATTAATTTGTTACAAGGGCAATGGAAAAACGTGGTGTTTTAAATACAATTTCAACATTTCTATTTTGTAACTGCGAAAAGTTAAAGATTCCGCACATAAGAGTGACATTTTGATCAATCAATAGGCAGATTAAAGCAGATTATTAGTTATTTCAGTAAAATATTTCTTTTAAAGATCTTAAAAAATCTCTAAAAAATGAGGAAGACGAATAGATCAAGTCGGAAAGTTTAAATATCTGTGATCAGTTTTTATTAATCAGAATATAGATGCCGAAATAATAGAAAGAATAGGAAGAGCCGTCATACAATATACATTTCTGGCTAAAGCTTGAGATCTTGACGAAAGAAACCAAAATAAAAAATTTCAAAAAGTTATGCAGTCCAATTCTTGCTTACTGATTCGAGTCTTAGGGAACAAAGAAGAAAAAAAAATAAATAAATCAAGACCAACAGAAATAGGACTCTTGAGAAAGATAATAGAAAAATATAATTGGGTAGAAAAATAATAGTATATTTTTCAACTAGCGTAGAATGCTATCTGATTAGGTTGAGAATGACTAAAATGGAAGAGACATATTATTGTTTTGACTAAATGATATCGCATGGGTTAATCATAACGAGTTGTTTGCCTCTGGATGGTCAGGGACCTCAAGGAGTTCGGTGGAACTCAGGATGGTCAGGGACCTCAAGGGGTTGGGCGGAACTCTGGATAACTTGAGATTTGATATCAAATAATTGAGTTTTATGACTTAATATATGATATTATTTCATATATTTCGTACTAAAATGTTTGTTGAACCAACCCCAGGCGAATGAATCAATTCATTCCATTGCGGAATATGTATTTTGCGCGTGTTTTACGTCATGCTTTTCCTACGATTACCCTTTTAAATACATTTAATCAATAAAATCTAATGTAAATATTGTTGCCAGCCACTGATGCGCGTGCAGACAGTACGGAAATGAAAATTCCAGCACCGCTGAACATGCGCATTGGTGTTAATATATTAATTCACGTAACACCTGCGCGCGCATAAATGGCAATGAAAATAGAATGTTGAATTAAGTTGTCTTTAAGCTGTTAACTAACAAAATTGAAATGATACAATTCCATAGCAGTAAATATAGTATATAGAGAGTTTTGTAACGATTACCATAGAGCAAATTGAACAAAGTCAGAAGAAGAAGAGAAACATGTTTGTAGAAAGGGCACCAAAAGGGGGGCAACATAAAGCAAGGAAAAAAATAGAGGAAGACCACAAAGAATTTGGAAAGAAAAAATTAAAAGAGCTACAGCAAGAAAAAATGTTTAAAGGAAAAAACAAGGGCTATGACATAAGATAAAAAAGGTGATAAGAGCTGTGGAGAAGGACACCTTAAGAATAACACTCGAAGAGCTTGATCCAAGAAAATTATGAAAAGGCTTAACATTAAAAAAGTGTCAATTTGAAGCTAAGTATAAATTTTCATAAAGATCGACCCTTTTGTTCTGGAAAATAAGACAGAAAATTGCTGGAACAATATCTCACATTTGATACTAATTTTATCGAAAATGTAATTCGTTACTTGTATTTTTAAATAGAAATTGGTGCAAATATTTTTTCCCGTAAATCTATAAATCCAGATATAGTCCGAAGCTTATACTCATCTTTGAGTAGTTAACGTATTGTTGGCATTAACTTATTATGTCTACAGTTAGCCGAAAATCTACTGTGTCATCACCCACTTATATTTCTGAATCCATCTCTGTTCTAGTAAAAATTACAGGTCCAATTAACAAAATTGTCATCTGTAGCTTTATCACATAACCTTGAACTTTTAAACAAATAGAATTGGTATGATGTCAGTAATGTCAAATTTGATAATAATGGATTAAGAGCTTAATATGTTAAGGGAACCGTTTTAATTAATTTAATTTCATCGACTTTTTAATCGGGTGTAGAATTTAGTGGTGTAGGTGTTGCCAGCTTATGAAATTTACAAGATAATTAATTAATTCCAAATATAGACAGGAATGCCACAAAATTCCGAAAGACGCAGGCGGCAGAATTGCTCTTATATTCACGATAATAATAATAGAACATTTTGTTAAATAAATAATATCTTTCTCTATCTCTTTCCTGTTCGGTTTCTTCACAAAAAAAATGCATAATTTTGTAGAAAGAAAATTTATATACAATTAATTAATACGTTAAGCGTCATCGTGCAAAAAAATACGGTGCTTTTGCTACTCTGTATTCTTTTATTAAGGTTTTTTAAATTGCCAAAAGTAATATTGTATATCATATTTGGTCCAAATAAATAAATAATAGGATCTCAACACCTAGATAGGCGTATAAGTGAGAGAGAAGGTAAGTTCTCCATTTCTAGACTTTCGGCCATAGATATGAAAGCCACGTGGTCAGTATGAAGTTTAGACCCGTCCTATCTCTGTATAAATGGGTCATTTTAAGTATTAAGTATTTTAAGCTGAGTCGACCCCAAAGCTGACTGCACAATTTCGGAAGATAAAAATCCTAGTGAGGTGGGGTATTCGAAACCGTGGTCCAACGAATGGAACAATATCTCTCATCCCAACAAAAATTTGATTCTAAATCTTAATGTTCGGTTACTCGCTACCCTACATGGCTTGAGTGAGAACAGATCAGTCACCTGCCACGCAGATGCAACTACATGATCCATAATTGGGGTTTAGCCGAATCTACCTCCTGTGACTCTGTCCCGCCTTTACGGACGATGCAACACATCATAGAAGAAAGTCCTCATCGTACTTTCCCAGATGGTCTACAATTCATCGTTCAACTAACCAATGAAGCAATCCAATGACTTTTAAATTGAATCGGTTATTTCGAAAAGGCCACAAATCCAGAAAAGTAAATTTTACAGGAGAACAAAAAAACGTATCTGGAGAAGCGGCCTTTTCAAAGTAAACAGAGAACACCTGCCTGGATTATATTAATAAACAGTGTAGGTAAGGCATTTTCACTTGTACAAAGCTTAAAGCATATTTTCACAATTTTTTTAGTCATATGGTGAGTTTAACTCATTTATGCAAAAACAAAGAGATGTGGCCTTTTCGAAATAATCGATTCAATTTAGATATAAATATTTAATGTATTTTGTAATTATAAGTAACTGAAATGCACGAGGATCATTTTTTAAATTAGAACCGTTTGCGCCTTCTATCCGCATACAGCGTTCCCCGCAGTCGTTCTACCGACTAATGCGTTCTCTGATAATTCGTCAAGGTTGACAGTCAGTCTGAAGATGCTACCGGAGGTAGACGATATTGTGCGCCAATTTAATATCAGCTATATCCATTACTAATCCCGCATATAGCGAAATGCGTGCTGTTTTTCGGTTTTAAAATGCAAACACTCGTCCTGCGAAATACATCGACAACTCGTTGAAGTGTATGGGGAAAGTTTGATGAATGAAGGGAATATGCGAAAGTGGTGTTTATTTAATGGTGGAAGAACCAACATCCATGATGAGGAACGTTCTGGCCGCTCAACCGTAATCACAGATGAACTGAATGCAGCTGTTGATGCAAACATTCGGCAGAACAGGCGCTTCACTATTGACGAACTGCATAAGAATTTTCAACATGTTTGGATTTAATAGAAAACGGATGATGACGTCAAAGACACTGCCAACGGTTGGGTAAATGGACTGGCGACGACTTCTACGAGTAGGGGATCGTCAAGCTCATCGCCCATTCCGAAAAATGCCTCGAGTGGAACGGGAATTACGTCGAAAAATAGCGAAAGGATGTTGGTTATTGTAGAAATAAAAATTTTGAAAAAACTTTGGTTGTGTTTAATTTTAAACCAGAACGGATCTTATTTAAAAAATGACTCTCCTACCATACGAAATTAATAAATCATATTGTTGTTCATCCTTTTCTAGATTCTAGATTTGTCGACGGTTTCTATGGATAAAACTTACAACTAGAGAACAATCTATTTCAAACCAGAAGTGATTTCTATAGTAATCTCTAAATCATATTCATCCCATCAAGAAAACCAAGTAATATGCGTCACACTACATAACAAATACACTATTTTAAGTATTCCTATAATATTCTCTGACAGATATTTTTTGTTTAATCTTTACAACCAGATAAATTTCTGATGAAAGTAAAACATATTAAATTAGAAATTCAAGTAAAATATTAACCAAAAAACTTTAAGAATGACAAATGTATTCAGGATAATTTCGTATGGAAGGTATGTTTGGAATCGCTCTAGAATATCCTGACAAAGTGAAATGAATGCACCACCTGTTGATAATACAGAAGTTCAGCATTGAATTAATTTTTGCAGACCTTGCGCTTAAATTTGAATAAATTGTTGTATAAGGAGCAAAAAAGAAAAATATTGAAAGCATGTAACATAGATTGTTATTTATTTTATTTTTTACTTGCCTCGTTTTGGACATATAAATGTGATTGTATTTTATAGTCGATCGCAAGCAATTGGTATCCAATAGGTCAACAATTTCGATTCATGACACCGTCCAAAAGACTAGAACGTGGAGGGTTTTTGTTCGAGAGGGTCTTATGTCCGAGCTTTCTTCTTCTTATTCTTTTAAGGTGTTGTAAATCTGGATTTAAAGGTTTTAAACCAACCCAGGCCTATGCTAACCTTTGTTTACGCAGAATTTTGACTAAAGTTTACTAACACGAGGAAACGAAGAGGCATAAACTATGCGTTGAAACGGGCAGAAGAGCAATAATCTACGAGGAGAAAATAAGTAGATCTAATTGGAAAGAACTGGTTTTTGCATGCTGGGAGCAGATAAGAAGAAAAGAAGAAAATAAACTAGAGAAGAATGACTGGGAACAAGAACGCTCAAATTACTACGAAAGAAAAGGCTATTCAACAACAGAAGTAGAGAACCGAAGACGAATGGGAGATAGCTTAAAAGAAGAAATGGTGAGAAGGGAAAAGGACATGGAACTGCAACAACGAAGAGAGAAGATACATATATCAAAGTACAACCCCAGATACAGGTTTTTAGAAACAGTAGACATGCCTCTGTATCTAAGAAAACAGTCCAAAAACCAAAAAATAATAGCCAGATTCAGAGTAGGAAACGAAGAAAGAAGGAACGAATACTGGAGAGAAAAAGAAGAAAAGAAGTGCAGAATATGTGAGAGGAATGAAGAGACAATAGAACATCTAACACGTGACTGCACGGAAGAAGTGAGAAACCCGAAATCAGCAATACAAATACTTCATGACGAAAACCCGGATGAAACCTGGATGAAGAAGATATTAAATAAAAGACTACAAATGACATAAAATTTAAAAATGTGATAATTTTTAATGTGACTATACACATGATAATTGAACACTGTTTGCTACTAAGTTGTAAATATAAATGTAGGAAAATTTTAACACCGCAAGGTGAAAAATAAATCTTTACTAACACTGACTGAAGTTTCTGCTAGAAATGACCACGGAACGAGCCATAGTTGGTATAAGGCTGAGGGATAATATACCAAATGCTGAAATTACTCAACAGACGAAACTAACCTACATCCTTGTAAAAGTAGTTACCATGAAATGTAAATAGGCAGGCTATCTAGCTAGGACAACTGACGACAGATGGACCAAATAGATATACGTAGCCGAGGAAGACCTCGGTATCGTTGGACTGATGATCGACGAACTGGCTGCAAAAATCTCAAAACGGAAAAACTAGAAACTTTTCCAACAGTGAATTAGAATGGCTGATGGATGATGATGACGATAATGTTTTGCCAAAGTCTCAGTATTTTCCTATATGTGGGTGAAATAATTGTGTAGGTACGCTAAATACGTAACCAAAAACATAAAACTGTCGTCATTCCCCGATTGGAACATGCGAGTACAATATGGTGTCCTCAATATCGTATTTACATTGACAGACTAGAATCAGTGCAAGGACGATTCACTATATATTTGGATTTTAAATATTTTAGAAACAATATGTCACTTACATATGATGCTCGTCTTGCCCGCTATGATTTAGTGAATTTAACAAAACGACGTGTACAAATCGATATGCACTGTGTCTACAAAATAGTCAATCAGATTATCGATTGCCCCAAAATTCTACAGTTGAACAACTTTAATGTACCCCAAAAGAGTACTAGGCAAAACCATACATTCTATATCAATAATAAAAGGTGTTTTTTTAGAGGCGGAGAACTAAGTTAAAATAAAATACAGAAAAATGTTTTTAATATCCATGAAATTGGCTTTATTTGAAAGATAATTTTTTGACATTAATGTTTGAATATGATTTCGGGCCGCCACCGCGTAGATGGCGTAATCTGGAAGTCCAATTTTCACACACTCTTCGCAGTAAATCAGGCTGTATATCGGAAATATCGCGTCGAATGTTGGCTTCCAAGTGCTCAATTGTTCCAAATACGGCTCCAAATGCAGCAATTCTGTTTATTGACATAGCCATTTAACCAAAAGTGTGCTTCATCACTGAACAATATTTTCAAATGAAATTGTGGATCAATGGCAATGTTTCCTTTGGTCCATTCACCAAATGTACGGTGCGAACGATGATCGTGTGGCTTCAATTCCTTCACAAGTTGAATCTTGTAAGCACGTAAACCAAGATCTTTACGCAAAATTTTCCATAAAGTGGATGGGCACAAGTTTAATTGTTAAGCACGATGACGAATTGATACATCATCAACACTACGCTGCACACCAGCAATTGCTTGTTGTGTGCGCACTATACGACGTCTTACGGGATGCGTATTATCGTTTAGAGTAAACGTATTGTGAAAACTATCCATAGTTTCTCGAATTAATCGCTCTGATGGACGATTATGACCATCATAAAACGCACATAATACCCGATGTGTTTCTCGGATTGAATCGTGTTTTTCAAAATAAATTTGAACAATTTGAAAACGTTGCTCTGGCGTGAGTCTATTCATGATGAATTGCCAAACCAACCTAACTTCAAAAAAACCGAGAACTGTCAAATCGTCTGTCACAGAAAACAGTGTTGCCAATTTAAAGTTCTCCGCCTCTAAAAAGAAACATCCGTTAGAACAACAAATGCAGGAATAAATTCACCCCTCAACAGAATCATGTCGTTATTTGATCAGTACTTTAACGGCTGTGATATTTTCTTCATTACCTTTGCTCAATTTAAGTCAGAAGTAAAACAAATTGTAATTTATCATTTAAGGTTTATTTAAATTTTTTTATTTTGGTGTAAATATGTATACATTATGTCATTTGTAACCTGTGGAAATTTCTAAGGAGACTCACGTCTCTGTTTATTCCCCATTTAAATAAACAAATAAAGATTAAACAATTATTATAAAATAAAATAAAAATATCTGCAAACTGGCTACAACAAGCTTAAGACCGAAGAATTTTTTTTTTTTTATGGAGGTTTATATTCAGCTATGTAATTGAACTGCTGAAGGATGATTATGAATGATGATCAAAGTTATAAAGATCCGGATATAGTCCAAGTAATAAAATTAAGTTAAGATGGATAGGAGAGGTATTGCACGAAAGTAAATCATCCAGAAGAATCTCTTGCAGGTCCTGCAAAAAAGAAGTATTGCGTGGCCAAAGACGAAATTGGAAAAAGGTTGCTAACAACACAACAGGCTGGAAATTAATCCTAGAAAAAGCCAAGACCCAAAAAGTGTTGTCGACACAGAATTAATGATGAACTGTTGCTTAAAGTGTCTGTGAGGTTTATTTAAAGTTTAAATTTAAAAGAATCTATAAAAATATATTTTTTAAATAAAATATGCATCTAAAATGTGTTTTACATATTCGACGATGGATATTCCAGATGAATGAGCGCTGAAAAGCTTGACGGTGATTAACATGACGTCATCTAGGTACCAGCGACAAGCCTACTATTGTTATTCATAAAATAAATTCAGATCAAATAAAGAACGCTCTAGTAAGCTTTCTGTTGTTTTGTTACGTCACAACATACTAATAAACGTCAATAGTCTAAACTATATTAAATATAATAATCCTAAAAATATATTTTTGTTTTATATTTAATCCTTTTAAGTATTTTAAGCATATGATAATGATAGGCTTTATTATTAACTTGAGAACCAGCAGAAGAAAATCAAATTCCGAATTATTATCCTCTTCTTAGTTTAGTGCGGAACTAGTTAGTAACTTCTTTTAATATTGGCTGATTTGCGTAAAATATTTCAAATTTCAAATGCCAAATATTAATATGTATTGTTAAAATATATTTTGCGTGTTTGGTGTGGAATCTATAACATTTAATAATAGAAACTAATAAGATTGTTGACTTGCTTTAAAAATAGATGACAAAATAATAGAACAGGTAGAAAAATTCAAATACTTAGACGCAGTTTGCTCGGAAGATGGAAAAATGGATGAAGAAATTATGGAAAGGGTAGGTTCCTAACTAAAAAAGAAATACAAAAATGGAAAGAGGATCTGACCATGTTGTTTAACAAAACTCTCATTTAGTCGTTGGAAATAACTTGTGACAACAAAAAAATAAAACTCCAGTTTATTTTCGTTTAAACGTTTAGAATAAACTATAAATTAATTTGAAAAACGATGTTGAAATAGTGAAAATGTTCACGGAAATCCTATTTGAAGAAATTTAAGCTTATTATATAAAGTGCTAAATCTTATCACCTATCTTTTATAGTGTAAAATTTTCTGCAGTTTATTTTAGAATTTACGGTTTACGTCATTTATTTTTAGATATTATCTGTGATGGATGATAGAATAGTTCAGGTATGAAAAGGATTGCATCTCTCACTCTTGGTAAACAATCCTCCGCATATGTGTATTCTTGTATTATGATGAGGACTTTACAGTCATAATGGCGCATGATAATAAAAGTATTACTGCCTCATAATTGTAATTGGAGTATAAATGCAACATAATGGGTTGCATACCCACTCACTATCGGATTACATTTATTTTGTATTAATACAATTTTAATATTCTATATTGGTAAAAAATAATTCAGTGGTATTGAAAAAAAATATGCTTTGTTGTCTGTATTTTTTAATTAAATAGAGTAATATGTACAATTTTATACTGAGTATGTAATTCCGTGCTGAAAATATGCATCTGCAAAATATCGTTTGCCTATACAGGGTGTTTGTTTGAAACGGGGCACCCCGAAAATCTCCTTTATTTGTAAAGATACAAAAAATCTTCAGAACAAAAGTTAAACTAGACAGGCCCATCTAAAGGTTACTATAAGAATTTTGAGGCACTTCCGGTTTCGCCGGAAATGATGTCAACTTTTGATCTAGCATAGGGAATTGATAATTTTATATTCTTTTCCTAAAAGTACATTAAACTAGCTCTACAATGACACCAAAAAATCATATTTTTATGTTAACCATTTCAAAATGGCGACCATTTATTTACAAAATAATAATTAACATAAGTTTTACAAAGTTGAACGTAGCAAGCTTTGAAAACAATAAAAAAAATGGATTTTTTCGTTTAGAGGTATTTAAAAGATAGAGTGTATCGGACAACACCAACGATAGAAGATTTAGAAGAAAGGGTTAGAAGTGCAATCCGGGATATCCAAGAGTGTACTCTTATAAGGGCAATGGAAGAGTTTTTATTAAGAATAAGAAAATGTGTGGACAATAATGGTGGTTTGATCGATCATTTGTAATTTTTTTTTTTTGTAAAATTATTGTAAAAATAATAGTTTTTTTTTCTAAATAGTCAAATAGTTTATTTTAGAGATATTTTCTTTCTTTTTTTATTGTTTTCAAAGCTTGCTACGTTCAACTTTGTAAAACTTATGTTGATTATTATTTTGTAAATAAATGGTCGCCATTTTGAAATGGTTAACATAAAAATATGATTTTTTGGTAAAGCTAATTTAATGTACTTTTAGGAAACAAATATAAAATTATCGATTCTCTATGCTAGATCAAAAGTTGACATCATTTCCGGTGAAACCGGAAGTGCCTCAGAATTCTTATAGTAACTTTTAGATGGGCCTTTTTGTCTAGTTTAACTTTTGTATCTTTACAAATAAAGGAGATTTTCGGGGTGCCCCGTTTCAAACAAACACCCTGTATATAGATTTTACGAGGGCTACCTCTTAAATTTTTACAAAAACTAAAAGAGAAAATTTTTTTTTTTTTGGAACAAACTGTTTTATTACTTGTTAAAATATTCGCCTTTAAGATTTATACACTTTTGCAGTCGTTCAAACCAATTCTCGAAACATTTTTTTTCACTCTGCAGTTGGTATCTCAAAAACATGGTTTTCGAAGTCTTCAACAGTTTCTTGAGGTGATGAAAATCGCTGTCCACGCATTTTTTGTTTGACATTGAGGAACAAAAATAAGTCGTTAGAGGAAAAATCAGGTGAATACGGGAAATTAGAATTAATTCGATGTTTTTCTCTTTCAAATAATCAATTGTTTGACATGTTATGCGGGAACTTGCATTGTCATGATGAAGAATGATGCGACGTTTTTGGTTGTTGTTCCTGATTTTGTCGACGACTTCGGGCAAATAAATTGTTGTACACCATTCAGCATTAACTGTTATCCGATCCTAAAGCATCGTTTCCCAACATGTGCTCCGCGTGCTCTTCTTAGGGGCTCCGCAGCCGTTCCAGGAAATTAAATAAATAAAAATGTAATAAAATCAAAAGATTTAGAAATAAAAAATAGAATCAAAATAAGAAAATTGGAAATTACATTCTGAACGTTGAATATATGCCCGAGTGATTTCTGACTCTAGCCGATTATGCATTGTTTTTTTGAATAATCTGCGTGTATTTTGTTTATTTGCTTCATTTTATAAAAATCTGTCTATCTATCAATAAGTGAGCTGTGAAAGAGGAAAATGAATTTATAGTAAAATTTTAGGGGAAAAAATCTACCTCCGTAACATTACTTTTAAACACCATTAATTTGTAAGACATAGGGTAGACATAGGCTCCACCATAGAAATTGATTCTAAAAGGTTTGGAAACACTGCTCTAAAGGAATGGTTGCGACATGTCCAGTACAAACGAGCGATCATTTTCTTGAAAGTGCTTCGTGAACGAACAACTTTTGTGGGTTTCAGTTTATCTTGGAAGACCCAAATAGTGGATTGTTGCTTAGTTTCCGGTTCATATGAATAAATCCAAGTTTCGTCACCTATAACGATGTTGTATACGGATTTTGCAGTGCCTACGTTGAATTTTTTAGCATTCCCTTACACTAATTAACACGAGCCTTTTTTTGAACTTCGGTCAAATTATGGGGAATTCATCGAGAACAGATGTTTTTCACAGCTAAAGTTCATGCAAAATCGAATGTATTGCAGCCTACGATATGCCAAAGGATGCCTCTATCTCACGGTAAGTCACATACCGATCTACTTCAATCATGTTTTGTACAGTATCGATGTGTTTTTTTTTTTAATCAACCGATTTTGGTCCTTCACGAGATTCATCACTGACGAACGCACGACCACGACGAAATTCTGCAAACCAATTGTCTTTTCTGATGGTGCTTCATTACCAAAAGCCGAACGAAGCGAATCTATGCATTGTTGTTGAGTTAGGCCTTTACTAAAATAGTAAAAAATCATCCAACGAAAACCTTCACGAGTAATATCAATTTTTTCACAACCTTGTTTTTTTAAATGCTCAGTGTCAACAAACTAGCTGGTCAATTTATAAGCTGCCACTGATTTCACAATAACAAATGTCAAGTTTTACGAATATAGTAATGATACATTTCAATATTGCCATCTGTAGATGGCAATATTGAGATAGAGAATAGATTTTTAGCAAGTCATAAAGAACAATATATTGGGGCCTGATCAGTGGTCCGGGCCGGGCCCATAAGATTTGCTTATTCTTGCTATGTGGTAGCTACGCCCCTGTAAGACGTATTCTACGTCAAAAGTTTCGTGATATTTTTTTAAAAGTTAACACCTTAAATTATAATCCCTGATTAAATGTTTTTCTTCCAAAAAAACAAATTATCTGTAGCCTTTATCTGTGGGATGTGAATTATTTTCAATGTAAATAAAAAGTAAAGCTTCTATATTCATTTCATTCTTTTTGCAGTGCTTCAGCTTCAAAAGTCTGTCTATTTATTTGACCGTAATTGCTACCATTGTTCATATATTTTTTGTCACTGTCAAAGTCAACTACAAAACAATTAAATAAAAACAAGCCACTGAAAATACGGTTTAATCACATTGTGAGAGTAAATTGCTAGTTGATTAGCATTCTGAATTTTCAAGTACATTTTCCTTTTTTGCTCATCGTATGTGAAGCGTGAAATTTCAATTCCACGTCATTTTGGTGTCACATCCGTTTTAATTTTTAATATCTCGCGTATGATGGTCAATCTGCCATCTATGAATAGAAATCGGAGATGTTTTTTATCGTAAGTAATATAACATTTCTATGTAGGTTGAACGTTGACATTTATGGTAAATGACCAGTGTACACGTGCTTATTACATTTTTATTATATATTTGTTTTTATATTGGTTTTTACGTCCGCATGATATATTTTCATAGAGTATGGTAACAGAAATGAATTTTTAATGTTACTCCAGAAGTTCATTACTTAATTTTTACCTTCACTTACAAGAATTGATATCCGAATTATCGCCATGAAATTATATACACAATACAGTGTGAATTCTCACATATTTGACATATTGATAATTATTGTAGTAGTTGCCAGAGCATTAGTTGTGGGGTACCTCAAGGAACTGTACTCGGTCCTATCTTGTTCGTGCTTTACATTAATAATCTTTTAAGCATGGATAACTTGAATGGCAACATCATTGCATATGCGGATGATGCAGTCTTATTTATTGAGGCACCTTCTTGGAATGTAGCCAAACAGTATGCAGAGCAAGACATGAATAATATTAAAATTTGCCTTGATGCTAATCTTCTAACGTTGAATTACAAAAAAAAAACAAACAATTTATTTCATTTTCAATTTATAATAATACTCAGCCTACATTTAATTTCTTAACGCTTCATAATAATAATTGTTTTGAATAAAACTACGCTTGCGAAATAAAAATTAAAAAAGTATATAAAATAAAATACTTAGGTGTTATGTTCGACAAAAATATGAGATGGAACGAAAACACTAATAAATTAATAACGAATATAAGGAAAACATTTAAGGCAACAATTTTTAAAAGATTGAGGGAACTTACGCCATTACATATTTTGTATCAGTCTTATTATGCTCTTATACAATCTTCTTTAATGTACGGGTTAATTGCCTGGGGTGGTGCTGCAGATGTCCATTTAAATCAAATCAAAACTGCACACATGGCGTACATGCTGGAAAAACTAAAAAGGAAACTGAAAAAATTGGATTGAAAGTAAATATCTCTAAAACGCAATTGATGACGAACCTAGTCTTTATTAACCATCTATACCTCGGTGGCAAACAGATAGAACAGGTAGTCAGCTATAAATATCTAGGGCATGACATTAACATTGGCCGAGACAATCAAACCCGTGAAATGAAAGCCGCATAGGTCTAGGGTGGGCGGCTTTTGGCAAGTTGAGAGATGTTTTCACTAGCAACTCACCAAATTGCTTGAAGAAAAAGGTTCTCAACCAATGCGTACTACCTGTTCTAACATACGAATCGGAAACTCCGACATTAACAGCTAAGTCAGCTGAAAAATTAAGAGTTGCCCAAAGATCGATGGAGAAATCAATACTAGGAATTAGTCTAGCTGATCGAAAAACAAATAAGTTGATTCGAGAACAAACAAAAGTATGTGACGTCTTCAAAAGAATTGCTCGTCTTAAATGGAACTGGGCTGGACATGCGGCTAGACTTCAAGATGACAGATGGACAAAGAAGATCTTAGACTGGAGACCCAGAGATACCAACAGAAGTAGAGGAAGACCCCCAACTAGGTGGACGGATGACGTAAAGAGAGTTGCGGGGAACTGGAAATCAATAGCAGAAGATCGTTCCGAACATAAAAAGCTTGGGGAGGCCTACGTTCAGCAGTGGAAAAGAAATGCTGATTAATGATGATGAATGATGACCCCGCATTACCTAATTTTACATTAAAACATTCCTACGGCCAGTACTGCCTACGGCTTATTTTGAACTTCCTTGCTTGAGTGGGGTCGACTTCCCGTACTTTTTCATTTAGCGCTACACCACTGTACATAAGTACTAGTAGACAACGACAAATAAGAGATTGCTAGATTATAATTTCAAGGGTAGCTAGCCAAGTCAGGACCTCGCACCAAATGGAAATATAACCACATTCTAGCCAGGATAAGCTCGATTTGAGAGACAAAGACGACCCATAGTGTACCCGTTTGCACGGAACAAATTTATTATTATTTAAATATGAAATTTATTTGTCCGTTACTTTGTGATTTTCCATGTTAAAATAAATTAAAATACTAAATTTCTATGCAAAATATTTAACACGACTATAGTTTCGCCATACCACGTCATTAACAGTGATCCAGCTGAAGTAATGAATGGAAAACAATCAATGTCCAGCCCTTATATAATAACAGTACCGAAAAACCTAAATAACAAATACCTGGAAAATTGGGAAATAAACCAAATTTGTTTGTTCATTGGGGACCGGTGCACCCTGCCTCATATGTTTGAAAAATGGAAATCATATATAGTATATATTTTATTTATATAGATGTATTTTTATTAATATAATTTAAAATTATATCCAAAATATTCTAAATATAGAAAAATAATAAAATGATTATTTAAATGGACACAAAGGGTAAAAAAATAACATTTTTTTTTTATATTATACTTAATAATAATCTATTTTCTTTATAACAGAAATATTTTTATAAATAAAAAATAAAGCTCTAATGAGCCTGACACTAAAATTTAATGAATTATCTAACCTTAAAAATTCTTTAATAATGGTTGAAATAAAAACATTGTACATTTTCACTATTTTTATTAACTAACTGTTTACTAGTTTCGGCTTTCGCCATTTTCAAAGCAATTCATTACTACTGCTTACTAGTTTCAGAAAGCCGAAACTAGTAAGCAGTTAGTTAATAAAAATAGTGAAAATTTACAATGTTTTTTATTTCAACCATTATTAAATATACATTTTCACAAAGTTAATTTGTCGACATTAAATTATATCTTAAAAATTCTCATAAAACCCCGATTTACAATGTTAAAAACAAGTCTCAAAGTCTTATTTAATCATTAAAAGTCATTACATTTCAAAATCTAGTTCAGCATGAAGCTAAAAAATGGATTATATTACGTTATTATTTAAGTCCAATAAAAAGAATTTTCTCTGTCATTATTACAAAAAAATTTATAAACTGTAATTTTCCTGAATCAGAATACTTGTACATCTGCAAGTAGAATATAATCCACAAGAATATTTACATACGAATGGTTTAAATTTTTAATATTTCTTTCAGACTTATATGAACTTCTATGGAAACTTTCAAGACTTACATACAGACTTCAAGGAAAGTATATCATTTTTAAACGACGTCTTGAAATGAAATTGAACGAGTTACGTATGTATTAAAGTTTAAAAATAAATGCTTCCGTAAACTTTTTTTCAGTTTTCCTAATAATGCAGCTATATTTTAATTTTAGACAACAAACAAAATTGTTTTGTACAGATGGAACTTCTAAATTTATTAATAATATTATGAACAAATGTCTATATTTGTTATTATCTAGTTTCTGCCAGATTTCGAAACAAGGTTTAAGTACTAAGTTAATACAAGCTACGGATGCAAACTTAATTCACATTAGCTTTTGATCATGTTGGACAATTTAATAATATTGATCGTCACATAATATGCAAGTTAACGTGATCTCGGCTTCCAGTAGTCTGTGTAGCCTGTACAAAGTACTCGTCTAGGTATCCATTACATCACTTTATGCTACTTTATTTGCTGGTCTCATGGAACCAACTTAAATTGGTTTACTTACTTCCCAACAAATACCAAAGAAGGTCTATTGTGTTTCTAGAATAATAACAGTTTAAAATTGTTTTATGAAGATATTAATTAAATTCACTTTCTGAGATATATTAAGAAATATTAAATTATATATTTTTTTATTTCGTATGGCATAATACCTAGATCAGAGATTTTCAGGTCGCGACTAGCGCTCTCTGGTATAACCTAGCGACTACTTTTTACCGTAACCGAGACCGCCGGATTTACGTGCTCTCTGAATCACGCCCATATTCACGAATAATAATTTAAAGATACAGGTATTGTACTCATTTGTATATACTATACGATTTGGAATCACAGGGAATCACCGATCTACTGACTATCGCACGGCCTTGGCTAACTGCAACAGTTACTGCTTGACAAGTGGTTTTCCGCCCTTTGCCGAAGTATAGATGCCGTGGCCTGAACAGATTCTGTCACGAGGTATTTTCATTCAAATAAATTTTTATACTATATAAGACATATAGTATTACAATTTATAATAGTATAAGAAGTCGTTGCGGGCTGCAAAAATGCAAGACTTGGACCGCATGCGGCTCGCGGGTTGCCGGTTTGATACCCCTGAATTATAAGTATTATTGACTCTACAACGGAAATAGAAAGAATTAGGGTACAAAGACAGTTAGTTATTTATTTAAAAGTTTTTGGCGCAGAGCAAGAATGGCTATTTGCAACTAACACAGACAGGTGATAGAGAACATAATAACTGAGAAAAACTAGAAGTGCAAGCTAAACAAACTAGACAAAAGCACAAAAGCAGTACAACAGAATAAGGGAATCAAGGTACAATTCCAAATTTTTGATAATAAATACAACGTGGGTACCAAGATATTTGTTAAATAGATGGAGGAAGAAAGCGGAGATGAAAATATTTGCGAGGTTTAAGTGTAGAAATGAAGAGCTAGCAAATCAGTTCTGGATAAAAAAATAAGAGTAGATATGCCAAAGGTGCGGTAGGGAATGTTAAACGTTAGAACATTTAATAGAGGGTTGTGTGGAACTAAAGGAAAAAGTTAAGAAAAGAAATGATGAGTTGCTTAATTCAAACCATGTTTTATTCTGGTTAATTTTATTTAATTTTTTTTTTTTCGATTTTTATATAAGATTTACTAACTTATCCGTAATATATTTTTCTCCATGACCACTATAGAATTTACCAATTCTAAAACCAATTTTGACTACAGAAAGTTAATATTCTAACACAAGAGTTAAAATGTTATTCTAAAGCACCTATCTTCTTATGCATTTTGCGTGTAATTCATTCCATCACTTGTTATGGAATAACTATTCTATACTATATATAATTGTCATTTGTTTTTGTAGGGTTGCATTAAAATATATACAATGTTTACATTAAATAAATGCAACATAACTTCCTAAAAAGTACTAAAAGAGTGGCCGAGTAGCGGCAAATTAAA
Organism: Liopterus haemorrhoidalis; assembly: GCA_963971575.1. Lineage (NCBI taxonomy): Eukaryota > Metazoa > Arthropoda > Insecta > Coleoptera > Dytiscidae > Liopterus > Liopterus haemorrhoidalis. The sequence goes on along the minus strand of OZ020615.1, from coordinate 45,067,078 downwards.
TTAAAATTAAACAAATAATAAATAAAAAAATACATTTAATTAATTGATCAATCTGTTATGTAATATAAATTATTTGTTAATATAAAATGATTGTTAAAATAATTAATTATTTTTTTTCTTTTCTTTCTGGTGGTAGTGGAGAAAGTAGTGTCTGTGACTCGGTTGAAAGAGAAAATTCGATGCTCGAGGTTGTTCACGTAGCCTGCGGCTCGCGCTCTGAATGATCCACTCGCATCGAATTTTCTCATTTTTATTACCTTGTTAAGAATATCCTATTACAAATGTAAAGATTTTTGTAAATTTCAAACCAGATATGACATGAAAAAGTAGTTGTCTTCCTATCTTGTAATAATTATTGAATGAATATCCATTAAGAAGCAAGAGAAACTCGTGAAACAACTGGTTGACTAAAAAACGATAGTTTCAAAACGATGGCATGAGATGGTAAAAATTCAGGAGTTTGGAAAGTTGATACTACATTAACTATCATTGCATAGCATTACCAGTTGGCTTAATAAATGCATTGTGTTGCTTCCCAATCAGCGTACAAGATTTTTTTTTGGTAAAAAAAATGTCACTTACGACGAAAAATTAGTTAAACAATCCTAAATGTACAAATTTTTAGTAATTTTTTTCCCGAAAATTAACATTTACCTTATTAAACTTGTTCTTTTCAAAAAATAAATAAATGCCCCAAGGAAATGTCATATCTTCCATAAATCGTCAATATCATGTTGGCAAAGCTTGCGAGGATCTATATAAACATCTCGCATTTAATATAAATAAAAATCTGCGCTGATATTTTGTTGCATTGGCGGTCCCCTTACTTTTTTCTATTATTCTATTTATATCCCAGATCATCCTGCATTTTAATCTCACCAAAGATAAAACATTCTTCCTCCAGATTTTGCAGAAAGAAAATAAAAACTATATCCGGATTTATTTCAAACTTCCGTTTATAAAAACTCCGGAAAATATCCATGAAAGAAATTGTAAAGATGGTTTTATTGATGTTTGCAGTGACTGCTAGTAAATATTAGAGTTGTTTCTTGCCCAAGGGCAGACCTGATATCCACTGCAAAGTGTTCCAGATATTGTATGACACTGAGGAGTGTTTCAAAAATATAATAAGCAATTATCTAAATCACTAAGAAATAGTCAAGCTTGATGTTTAATTGGTGACTAATTCACAGCTCTAAAATTTATAGACAATACGCTATGAGTTATGCACTGCTGATGGTCACTAAAAGTTTGTCATATAGCAGAGTTTCCCAAACTTTTTGAGCCATGTAGCACTTTTCACGAGAATTCTTCGCGGAGCACTATCGTTGCTATATATAATAGCGTACGCAAAAAAATATTGGGGGGGGGGATTTTCACAACATCGGAATTTATACGTATTGAAAATGCGAGCAATCTTGAAATGCGGTAGTTATAATTTTAGTTCTTTTCGAATTTTTGGGGCGAGGGAATATTTAAAAAAAAAATCAGCTGTGGCAACCACAGGACTGGTCGCCAAAACTCTTCCATTTCCAGATGACCTGCTTTTACCGAAAGTTGATTAAATGTTGCCATTGATGTGAGAAGCTTAAAAATGAAGTTTCATAATAATCCGTTTAGCCAAATTCGCTTTACACGTGTCGAAGGACCGACAGACCGTCATACAGACACACAGACAGACTGACAGACGTCTTGCTAAAAACAGTAAACACATTATATAGGAACCTCAATCCGTGGACATCCAACGAAATTTAAAAATGTTAAAATCACAATACCTCCCTTATATGTATGTACAGAGCGGTCATAATTTCTTGTCAGTTACGCAATAGTTGACAGAAACATTTTGTTATCAAATTTATTTCCAAGGACATGCACACATAGACGTAGATTCGATTTTTATATTGGGTTATGTATGTTCAATATTTCACTTGCCTCTAAGAGCTAACCTCGATCAACAATCGTCTTCCAATTACAATCTTAATAACAATAATATCAACAACAACAATAATAACTAAAAAACAATAATATATCTTAACAAAAACCAATTAATTATGAAATGAACACTACTTTTTCTCTACACGCCAATGACTTGACGAACAACATGAAGTTATCAATACAATATCGTTACTGATTGATTCTTTGTTAAATTGGAATTTTTAGATATAAGATAGAATACAGTTTCGATATTTTTAAGCTCATTGTTTACTGTTATGTAACTGACAAGAAATTATGATCACACGGTACTAGAACTCGGGCAAAAAAAGCTGTTCAAAATACAAAATAGAAAATACCCATAAAAAACTATTGAAATACTATCTTTATAATATTTGAACACAGTTGTCTTCTACTGGACGTTCTGAGACAGAGGCTGTGGCAGCTTTTTTAACAAACCGTACTTTAGCCAGCGATCTATCGAAAAAACTTTGCAGCAAAAAGAAAAAAATAATAATAATAATAATGACACTACACCACTATGACTTATTGACTTACAGTCTGTATTATAAGAGATCTAAAGAATAGAGGTAATTCATATTCCCATTGCAAGAAACGTCACAACATCCATTATCTAATATTTGGTAAATTTTTAGGAATTTGTATTGCATTATATGCCGCTCCTGTAATATATCAGCCTTTAAATAGAAGTCACTCAGCAGTATATTTGGTAGTAAGGTTAAAAAAATTTCAATGACCAGTTGAACTATTGAGATTCGAGCGATTTTATTTACATTTATTGGGGGCAATAAAATATTATTGTACTGGCTTTTGTTATCTTCAGTAGCGTATGATTTTTCAGATAAGTATCCTCTTTCGTGTCAATAGTTCAAAACGCGATAGTTCCGAACATTTTAGTCGCGAATAGTGTACATGTATTGCGTAACTCTATGTCAGCGCAATACGTACAGTACGTATTGCGCGGAATTTATAGATTAGTACGTAACGTACTAATCTATAAATTCCAATAGTTCTGATAAAAGAATATTAGAGTCAGCCCATTACACTTCAAAGAACTTTTATTTGCGTGACAGTAAACGAAGTGAAATGTAGATTCTAGCAATCCTTGAATAAAATAACTTTTGATTCATCCCTTATATTCATTCAGATAACTAACTAAATTTCCAGGAAGTTAAAGTTAAACGTATTCTTGGTAAACTGTAGTATATATATATATATATATATATATATACTCTAATGATGCAACCAAGTTTCACTGTATTAAGTTACAATATAAAATGGTGTAGTAAAATTACGATGCATAACATAATCGAAACTTAATTAAAACATCTGCCTTCAGTTAAAATTATCTAACTAATTCCAAGAAATTAACGCACCATTAAAAATAACTAATACAATTTTAATATTAGGTGTACCGAAAAGTTTTTCGTTTTTATTATTAGTGCAGTATGCGATCTAGTCACGACTTATTCGCTGAATTAAACAGACGTCAATGTATAAAAACATGTTAAACGTTTTTTTAATAGTAACATTTAATAAATACCTTTTTCAGTTGCACATTTCTATTGTGAATGCAATGAATGGAAACCATAAAAATTCTAAAGGTAATATTATAATATGAATGAGAACGAGCAAATACAGGAAACCTCACAATTTTCCATCAAGCTTTAACAGTACAGCATCTTTGTTGCGTTGGATACGGAAGAAAATGAAAATTTAAACACGATTGTATTACATTTTAGTTATTGTACATATCAGGTATACTTGTTTGCGCAGAAAATATATGAATTTTTTACTTTAATTGTAATTGAATTTTAAATTTCAGGTTTGAACTACGTCCACGTGTAAATTGACAATGGGACTATAACTGTATAAGGATGCGAAACGAACTAACAAAGAATACAGTATGTATGTCCACTAGGCATATTAAGTGTGCAAATATATTGGGTTATTTGGAAAGTTCCTAGATTTTTATTGTGAAGTGGTTCATAATTTTTTATATCAGCCTTTATTTAGAAATATATTAGCCATTTTTTTCGATAACCACCTGTCATTTATCCAGTGGCGGATTTAGCTTTTCGTCTGAAAGTAATATCATTTTGGGGTCCAAGAGTTAGAGCAAAAATTCTTTAATTTTGCGAAACCTTTATTGCAGAATTTTCATAAGTACGAGGGAAGTCAAAAAGTAAGGACAATATTTATTTCCTCTGCTTAAATGGTGGGATGAAACCTGTGGAGATTATTCGCAGAATGCAAAAGCAGTGCGGTGAGAATTGTCTTGCCGATAGAAAAAATTATGAATGGATAAATCGCTTCAGGATAGTGACCGTCTACATACTGCCAGGAAAATCTTGGTTTTGAGCTGCTGGAGCACCCACCATGCAGCTCGGACCTAGCTCTAAGTGATTTCCGCCTTTTTGGTCCGATAAAGGAGCACCTGCGTGAATCCAAGTTTTCATCGAATGACGAGGTTATAGAAGCGATACACGAGCTGCACATGACATCAAAAAACTTTTTACAGGACGGAATTAGACAGCTTATAAAAAGACGAACCAAATGTATACAAGTTGAGGGAGATTATGTAGAGAAATGATTGTATTTATAATTTTATTGCCACAATAAAAGATGTGTTTTTTTTTTTTATTTGCCTTTGCTTTATGACTTATCCTTGTACCTATGTACATTGTATTAAAGTCACTGGATTATACAAAGTAGAGCAAACCTTTGAAGAAGCCGACAGACCCCAGGGTTTGATTGGCAACATTGCCCTATTAAGCAAACTAAAGCAGCAATTTTTACGTTCTTAAGTTTGCGTCTGCGCTGCCACATCTCTCTTTCTCGCTCTAATTTAATAACCTCCTTTGACAGCGGTTTGAATATTTAAGGTTAAGTTTCATTTAAATTTATATATTATATCCATTTTATTTAATAAAAATTAAAAAAATTAATTGAAATTGTACCACAATTTTGTTATAGTGCATCTTTGATTAAAAAAATCGTGATTACAATGCTGAAATAAAAATTTTGGTAGTACTAGTTTCTTATTTTTTTACTATTGGAATCACTGAAAATCATTTGTGTAGGCGACATTTTTAGCCCCAGTATGGCCGCCGTTGCGCTACTTTGTATAATCTAGTGACTTTACATTGTATGTAAAGCGGTAGATAAGTTCTGTCGTGCGCTGGGTTGCAATTTTGTTAAATAAAGTCAATAAAGGAAAAATGCTGTCCATGTCGAGATGAAATTATCGGACAATAATTTTGTATAATTTTAAACATAGTTTAGCAACTGAAGAAAACTATGAGATATTTTTGGTGTATTCCGTGATGAATGTCCATCCTTGATGACTATTGATCGGTTGGATTAACATTTTCAACATTAGAAGATTCTCATTCTGACGACCTGAGTAAGTAGTAATTCCGGTAAATGTAATAAGAACAAAAGGCTAGTCGACAGATACGTTTGGGGGCCCCCTAGTGTTCCAGGGCCCGACACTGGTAGCAACATTACCATCATGGTAAATCCGCCTCTGTATCTATCAGGTTTCATGATTCCATTCACCCAAAATTTTCTTGTTCGCTAAAAAACTTTTTTGCTGTTAAATCAAAGTTGAGAATTTTTTGCTAAAAAAGAATAAAATCGAATTCAAAATAAACTGATTAAACAATTTTTTAATGAAAAGAATATACCATACATCAAATATATCTAAAGAATTTATGATTTAGTGTTTTTTTCAAAAGGCAGTACCGCTTTATTTACAGTGAAAAGAAGCATATAAGTCATAGTATCGCGGTACTACGGCCGATCAAAAAATAAAACATTCGATTAACTGCATTCAGAAAAGGTTGTCAATCCTGTGATAAATTGTGGTTTTTAAAAAATTATTTTAAAACACCTAACAAAAGTAAATAGTTTCTTTTCTGTTTTTATGTAAAAATATAGTAGTCTTTCTTTCTTTCATTGAACACTGTCAGTCGAAACTTTATGCTTCACTCACATAGATTCTCCGTCTTGCTGTAAGTGTAATACAAGGTGTCTCAAAAGAAATTTTATATTTATTTAGCTTACTGCGTGAACGCAACGTATCCGAAGGGCGCGGGGGTTATGTCAATCGGTAGCCTGGCTCTTGGGAATTCAGTCGCTATGGAGCGTTTCTCGGGAGCAGACCGCGCGTTATGCGTGCGAGAGTTTTACAAAAACGGTGATTCGACATTGGGTTAAAAAGTTTGAAGAGACTGGTACAACGCTGGATAAATCAAAATCCGGGCGACCTAGGTCATCAAGAACGGTAGAAAACGTGGAGAATGTTAATCAGTCTGCTCGTGACGACCCGAACCTTTCAATTCGGAAGCGCGCAAGTGCTTTAAATGTGCATAGATCATCATTACATCGTATTATGCACAAAGACCTAAAGCTGCACCCCTACAAAATTCAATTGGTGCAGGAATTAAAGCCCCAAGATGCCAGTCAGAGGCTTAATTTCGTAAATCAGGTGATTGAGCGATTTCCAACGTTTACTAACATTTTGTTTTCGGATGAAGCTCATTTTCATCTTAATGGCCACGTAAATAAGCAGAACTGCCGCTACTGGAGTGCAACGAATCCGAAACGCATACATCAGAAACCCTTACATTCGCCTAAAGTGACCGTATGGGCTGCGATGTCGGCGCGAGGAATTATCGGCCCTTACTTTTTTGAAGACGAAAGGGGGCGTGCAGTTACAGTGAATTCAGAGCGTTATGTGGAGATGTTAGACAACTTCTTGGTACCTGAACTGCAAAACTTTCCTGGCTATAACCAAAGAACATGGTTCCAACAGGACGGAGCAACTTCACACACGTCCAATATGTCTCTGCCACGTGTTCGTGAAATTTTCTCAGGCAAATTGATCTCCCGGAGAGGTGACATAAATTGGCCTCCACGCAGTCCAGATTTAACCCCTATGGACTTTTTCCTATGGGGTTATCTTAAATCTAAAGTTTACGCCAATAAACCGACTTCGCTGGCGCATTTGAAAGAAAATATCCGTCACGAAATGGCAGCCATCCCTGAGTCCACCTGCCGAGACGTCATAAGTAATTTTACTGGTCGATTAAATGAGTGCCGAGAACGCGAGGGTCTACATTTAGACGATATTATTTTTAAGAAATAAATCGCCAAAAAGTTTATTTTAATAATTAATAAACATTTTTTCTATATACGGCTTACTTTTTTTTTAATCGATCCACTAAATATAAAATTTTTTTGAGACACCTTGTATATTAAATGTCTTGAATATCAATACAAGCTAGCCCTTTTGTTAGCAGATCTCTTTACTTTTTGCGCAGTTTTTCCACTCGATAATGGCTAGCTGGACACGGAACATCTTAGCTAAGTTAACTGAGACCTTGTGATTTATTTACGTTCAAACAGATACGACAGTCACGCTAGAATTATTAAGAATATGACAGGGTAAGGTCAGGTATGTCGTGGAATACAAAAGTAGCACTATCATTTTATATATTTATTTACTTGCCATTTGAAGTTAAGTTGTAAAAGTTAGATTAGCTAGAACTCAATTAATTAATATTAAGTGTCGTTGTGAGTCAAATGATGGAATTAACCAGAAAGCAATTTCGAATCATGATTTATTATGATTTTAAAAAAGGTTTATGTATCATTTTCATTCTGGTGTTGGAAGCGTGAAACAAGAAATTCAACCAATAGGATCGCTCTATTTTGAAAAATCCCGTACCATGGTGTCGTAGGCGCGGTGTTACAAGCGCGGTGTCGCAAGTTCAGAAATTTCAACTCTAGCGCTGGCCGCACCGTCGAAACCATAGAGACAGATATATTTTTTCGGAATGGTGAGATCTTTAGCGAGACACTTATATTAATTACCTAAAAATAAAAAAACGTAAATTGATGTAGCGAAATAGCGACTTTTACAATGTTGTCGGCAGTCATAAAGTTTATTATTATGGATTCGGTTTCAAATATCTGGTCTGCAGAAATGGCATGCAGTGGGTATACTAATAATACACCCCCAAGCAGGGGCAAACAGAATCTTCATTCTAATTGTGATGTCAAGTAAAAAAGATTGTGCATTAAATTCTTTTCTTGTAATTGAAGTAACTGTCTGTGGTTTTTGTGTCTCATTTTTTACAACAAGTTAATATAATCTCCCTGTTGCGTTCTGTTTCTATGTATATATGGGACGTAGCCACCGTCGCTTTTCTTCATATTACAATAAGTCTAAATATGGATAAAAAAGAGCTCCTTCGATTTGACGACATATTTAATGAAATTGAATAACCGCTTACTTCAAACACTTGTATAAACTTTTAGATACAAATGTTGTCAAAACCGAAAACGCGCACTTATCACGCTTCCAACCCCACCATGAAATTCAAACTTGTAAATATAACACCACGTCTCTCACCCCTGTCGCGCCTTTGACAATACCATGAAAATGATGCATTAAGTGTTTATGAGCGCATAGAAGGTTTAGATTCAGTTTTTAGCGTACAGACGTCTTCTTTAACTACAGTATTTGAACGAGGCAGAAATTCTGTTTAACGTCAAAAACGAGAAAAGCGTCCTCGTACAGCTGTTATCGAAAAAATCATTAATATAATTTAATGTCAACAAATCAACTTTGTGAAAATGTTGTATATTTAATAATGGCTGAAATAAAAAACGTTATAAATTTTCACTATTTTTATTTATAAAAACTCAAACAATTAGCCCTTAACAAAATATATCCTAAAATTAACGAACCTAATCCTATCAAATATGTCTCTTTGCCTTACTTGGGGTCTATCAGTTACAAATTAGCTAGCTAAATAAACTCTAACAACGTCAAAGTTTCATTTAGAACCATTAACAGTATTAAAAAATCTTTAATAAATAACAAACACAAAGCAAACATACTGGACAAGAGTGGCGTTTACATGTTAACATGCGACACGTGTGACTCCGCTTATTGTGGCCAAACAGGAAGATCTTATACCACCCGAATTGAGGAACACCAAACCTCCTGGAAGAAAAAAAAAAAAACCGATTCGACATTGCTGTATCTGAACTTTCAAGTCAGATGTTATTCATTCCCAACCAAAAGCCCCAAATTAAATTTATTGGCGGCGCACGAGATTATGAAATTGAACAAACGGATAAAAACTCTTAATGAGATGACCGAGTTTTTTACTTTCCCTAGGGCAGTTTCCGTAATGTCGAGTAACTCTTTTGCTGATATATGACTTGTTAATATTGTTGCATTATCCGCATGAAGTATTACATCCACGGAGGTATCGAAAAAGATATTCGGAAGGTCGTTAATAAAAACGATGAAGAACAGAGGTCCTAATATCCCGCCCTGATAAACTCCGTAATCAACATTTCTCGTTGATGATTCAGTGTCGTTAAACGAGATAAATTGTGATCTGTTAGAAAAATAAGATTTGAGGGGCTCGTATGCAGTACCACGTATGCCATAACATTCAAGCTTGTCCAGCATAATTTTGTAAGAGACGAAATCGAAGCCTTAAAAAGGTCACATAATGTGACCCATGATTTCGTATGGTTTTCAAGGCTATCAGTTACATAGTTAAAGAGCTCCGTAATGGCATTTAACGCAGACATGTTGGGTCTGAAGCCGAATTGGATTTTAACAAGTATATTTTTTTCCGTGAAAAAGTCTATTAATCTATTTTTAAGAATCTTCTCGATAACTTTCATATATAATTGGTTATATCAGTAGTTCCCATTCTCGTATACACTCGCCCAAATATATAATATCAAAATTATATTAGACAGTTAAGAACTAGAAACGCACCACGGTATTCACCACAGAACTCAGTACCTCTCAGTAATAGGACTCTCAGAGGTTGGTGAAGTAGGATTAAATGTCAACATTCCAGTTGAGGGAAACAAGGAGTTGACGTCGATGTTTAAAGCATCAAATTTTGACATATTTGTGATCCGCCGAAATCCACAAACACAGATCCGACAATTCTGTAAATATCTGTACTTGCTTACGTCGATAATGTTAGAAAATTAAATATTGTATTTTGTAAACTGTTAACACATACATTCAAATTTATATTTAATTTACCAACAATACCAACCAAATAAAAAAAGTGAATTTCTTTACGTACATACAAATTGAGTCAATATTTATTTAACATTAAATATACATAAAATTGATTGAATCAAACTTTATTATCTATACACTTAAAATACTTTTAAGAATACCTATATAATAAAATCTAAGTGTTTTCGTAGCAGAAGTCAATCAACAATTTACGAGATATGGTTAAAATGTTTTTAATACTGCGATTAATGGACAATTGAAGTTTATACCCTTCCATGTGTGCAAACAAAACAGTATATAAAGAAACTTTAATTCTAGTAAAACTTTTAAACTGAAATAAAAATTTCAGATTAAACTTATAAAATGGTACTTGATACGTTATCTGTAAACAGAACAATTGAAAATGGAACAAAAGGCTGGTTTATAGGTCTCTATGTCTACAAGAAGCTATATCCAAGTATATTAAATCTTACAATTCCATTAACAATGAGAGGAAGATAATATTGGATGAATGTTAGAGATACAGTCAATCGCAGATTAAACTATAGAATTGGGATAGTTTTAAGAAAGATATTGCTCAAGTTGTGGGCATGACTTGAGTAGATGGCTATCAGTAGAAAACTAGAAGGGTCGTCCAAAAAGTAACGAACGTTTAGCTATAGCAACATGAAAGCCAAGGTAGTTCATTTATTTGGTTTAAGCAGAACTAAACAGCAATTTCGTTCCTAAAGATGTCACGAAAACAGAGCTTGCCTAGAACATCTCATATTTCATTTTGGCATTTATTATTAAGTGACATTTAATAATACATTTTAAAATTTTTGGGGACATACAAATTTAAGAAATAAGACATTTGTATTAAGAATTTCACGTAAAATTAATATGTTATGAAAATTACATTTTATAATAACAATTCACCCTAACCTAAAAATGTAAATATGATTTACAACTTTTGGCCATTTAGTTTAAATGGTCAAAAGTCCGATTCAGTCGGTAATAATTACTAGATTTAAAAAGCTGGTTCCGGTTAAACGATTGGAATATACATTCAGTGGCGGTTTAACTAAATTAGGGTCTCTAGGTGCAACCTGATATCCCCTGAAGATGCCCATATCCCCCTTCTGCAAAAATACGATACATAATTTTAAAAAAATGTGTAATGCAATTATTTAGGATCAATGAAATATGATCATATAATAAAATATTTTATATAAGATAATATACAGGATATTTTTGGTAATTGTTGTATGCATTGTTAACTTCTTTATAAGAGATTCAAAGGAGATTTATGCGGCAATTCTGTGGCAAATCTGTAAGCTACAGACGATCGTATCTAAGGAGTTATTTTATGTGTTGTTATTGACAGTTTCTTATAGATTTTGTCTGCAATCTTACAAGTTTGCCACAGAATTGCCGCATAAATTAGGAAAGATCAAGTATTCTACTCTAAGAATATTAAATTTGAAAAACAATTGAATGCCACATAAACAAGTTATTTCAAAAAACACTTTAATTTAAATAGGATCACCTATGTTTTTTAGTCTGTTGCACAGAAAATATATTTCTCTTTAATATCGCGGAACGAACTATGCAAACTGATACTTGCTCAGTTCAGTTACTTTATTATAAAGTCTGTTCAAGATAACTATGAAATGACGTCACACTTGTTTAATTTAATTGCTTATCTTAGAATGTAATGTAACTAACATGCAGGCATTACTCAGTTGTTACACTTTGCTTCCACAGGTTCGTATCTCTTTCCTTCTTTACCACATCTACTTTTTCCTTCGTACTACTGTTTAACAGCATTTCCCGTTGTATTTATTTTTAACACGTGGACAAGTAAGGCTAAACTTACATTTTATTTTGAATTGTGTTAAATATTATAATAAAAATGCCAAAAGCTCTTAACCGTCGCGGCCAAAATGATGGTTTTGTATTATTAATTTTTTTCTGAAATTTTCAAATTTTATATTAATTTGTACGATATGAACATTATATTGTAAAAATTGTAAAAAAAAAATAAGACATTTTTGCTAATGAGTCGCGACACAACGATTGGAAAGCACTGCGCTATTTCATAATTCACATTAGCCCCTTGACTTCCTAGGAAATATAGGTTTTCAGTCTCTTTTTAGAAGTGATTATATAACCCAGTGATTTTCAAACTGTACGCCGCGACTGTGCTACAGGGGCGCCGCGAAAATATTCCAATATTCCTCCAACTGCGTTAGTGAGACCAATTTTTTGACTTGGTGAGAAATTTTGATATATTAAAGCGCCAGGAACCGAAAATGTTTGGGAACCATTAATATATCTAATTATATAACATAACTTATTTGACATTTATAAATAAATAACAACTAGCAACACATCACAGTTTTCAACTATGTCACTTATTTCGGCATTAGGAACCTATTATTTATTATTATTTAGCCTTTAGTAGAACCTTTCTTCTTAACTAATGAGTATCTAACAAGCTTTAAAAAAGCCTCCTTCCGTAAATAATTATGCAAATTTCGACTCAAGCTATTTATTTACAAAATTATGAGGTGATTCTCTCCTGAAAAAATTTGGGGGGGGGTCCCTACACTAGATCAAAAGTTTCTAAACATAGTAAAAAAAAATCAATTTATCCTTTACTAAAATATTATACGTAGTGATAAAATCTAAATGCAGTTTTTACCTTTAAAACCTTATGTAATAAAAAATTATCAAACCGTATAAAATTTAGTTTTTCAGGTGGTTTGTCAAGAAAGTAAGTTGCAGATATGTTCAAGCAAGTGTTCACTTTTCATGAATTTTAAAATATAAGAAGAATAAAATACAGATCGAATTTAAGGAGAATATGATATGCGGCAGGATTTTCAACATATAAATAAATTCAATAAAGCATAGAAAATGGAAATGGGTTAAGGTAAAACTGCAACGTAAGGAATAGGATAAACGTGGTAACAAAAATGAAAGAATATATTCATAGTGAAAGACTATCTTATATATCAAATTTATCTACTGAAACATGAAAGGAAATATATCTTAGTCCAGTCAATTTCGTGCTTTTTAACTTAAAAACACCTTTTCAAAGGCAAAACGATATAACAACCTCAATTACTATTTTTTTGAATTTATATGTATTCTTATTTGAAAAGTCTATACCAGGGGGCGGCAACCTTTTTTACTAAGTGGGCATATTTCAGAAATGCGGGAGTTCGGCGGGCACCGTGGGACAAAGGGGGGGGGGGGTAAATTTAAACATAAAAATATTAATGAAATTTAAAATTTTAATTTTCATTAAAAAAATACATAATATCAAAGTGATAATTAATGCGATATTTGACAATGAAAATTCGCGGCCAATTCGTTGTAATGTGAGACATAAGTAGAATTTCCAGTTCTCAGGCATTGGTCCAAATGAGCGTCAGTGAGGCCTGTTCGGTATTTTGATTTTAATTATTTCATATTAGAAAACATACATTCACAAGCATATGTCGACGCGCAGAGAGACTTCAATTTTACAGCACGTTTTATCAACAATGGGTAGCTATTCCCAAGATCCAGAATTTTTCTTCGTTACGATGTGATTTTAATTCAATGTCATTTGTTATATTTATAACTTCCAATCCTAAGTCTTCCTTATATTTCCAATAAGAAAAAGGACTATAAAAAATATTTAAAATGCCTCCAATTCGTAGAAGTCTTCAAATCTGGTATTAAATTCTTCCAATAATGTATCAAAATGTTTGGCAAATTGATAGGTGGTAGCATTTCCATCGCAATAATTTTCTATTTCCATTTTTATTATTGCTTTCTTTCATATTGGGTCTATATTGGGAATAGTTTTAAAATTTAGTTTTACAATAAAATTTAATGAATATTAAATTATATTTATTTATAAAACTATAACAGTTCTAGTCTTCTTGACAGTACTTTTATTACTAAAAGCGGTTCGGAAATAGAATTTGGCATGGTTAGGCGGGCACTTAGAAATTGCTTCGCGGGCACCGCGTTGACGACCCCTGGCCTATACCAACTACTGTGGCATACAGCTCAATAGGTACCACAAAATTTAAGGGTATTCAGATGATCTGCATCTTAGATTATTTTTATAGACGGTTCAACATCCACTGCATTGATATATTTTTAAGATATTTGCTCTACAACTATTGTATAATTGTCATGTTATGTATTTTTTTCCTTCATTATTACAAGAAAATGTTCAAATTTCATTTTTTAAGAGTAATCATCCAGATTTGTAATTGGTTTAATATTGGTTACCATTGATGTAGGACCAAAAATAGACCGTTAAAGATTGGTTAAATTACTGGCCAATTCTCGTCGAAAAAATACTCTACTTTGCACTCGGTCATCTCGTCAAAACAAAACTCGAGTTTAAGAATAACAATATTAGGATCAACCAAACTGTAGTACCGCCCCATACTTATGGTATAGTTCCAAAACATGGACCTTAACAGAGCGAGATAGTACAGTTTTTGAAAAGAAAATATGACTAAATTTTATATCCATTCGAATTTGTTATAAATGGAGAATCCGCAAGAATAAAGATCCAATAACTGTACTCAATTCCGAGTATCACAGAAGAAATAAGAGGTAGATAATTACAGTGGATATGACACGTTATGAGAATGAAAAAGACAGAATGGTAAAAAGGATCTGAAGAGGAAAATTGAACACTCGACGACCAGTTAAGAAGACTTCGCAAAAATATAGGTATCAGCTAATCAAAGATCTAAGTATTGGTATACGGAATAGATTGAAAGATTTGACACTTAACTGATCTAGATGGTGGACTAATTCTGATGAGTGAAACCAAAATTCAACCCAACTGATAATGCTCAAATAAGTAGAAAATACTCTTGTTATAATCTTAAGTGTATGATACAATTTTGTTAATTAGAGGCAAAATTATGCGGCAATTCTGTAGCAAACCTGTAAGCTTACAGACAATATCTATTAGAAACTGTCCATAACAACACATAAAACAACTCCTTAGATACGATCGTATGTAGCTTATAGATTTGCCATAGAATTGCCACATTAGTTTCTAAAATTTGCGAATAAACGAATTTTGGTAAATATTGTTCCGTCAATGAAAATAGTAGATTAACTCTTCCGTACCGGAATCCTCCTGTTTCAAAAGGGATACATTTTGTACCCCAGTAATATTACTAATAAATGAAATATTCTTAATATTTTGTAAATAAGGATTAATATGATGAGTAAATGATAGTTGTTCTGTAATTTTTTGCCATAAATGTACGTATATATTATTGCACATCGGTTGTGCCTATCACCCTGAGTTCCTATAGTCAACGCATTAGTCCCTACAGTAAACATACTCCCACATTTAATAAGTTGCTAGAGTTGAAAAAAAAAAAATCTCTGAATTATTTCATTGATTCTTATAGTTGTATTTATTAATGTTCATTAATAGTTATTTAATACCGTAAATCGAAGTTTTGTTTTGTATCCCTTGCGTTAAGAGCACTGTTAATAAGGTTTGTGAATAATCTTGTTCATACCTGTCAGACCAATTTATTCTGTCACATTGTTTTATAATAATGAATTAACATGTTAGTTGCTAATAATTTTTCATTATTATTAATAGACCATGTACTACATAGGTCAATATCTAAATCAGTAGTATTTTTTTTCACTTGTTATGTACTCAAAAATGTAACAATTCAATGCGCAATTTTCCCTTTTCAGTTAGTGAAGAAAAAACATTTTTTTCTCGTCAATATGTATATTTAATAAGCACAGAGGCCTGCTTTTAATAAATCTGAAGTGTAGAATTTCTCAGTATTTTCAAAGAACGAGAATACAATACGTAACTTCAACGTTGCGGAGTTTGGGTAAAGCGTTAAAAACAACGTTCCCAGGAAAAGTTAGGTGCAGGAACTACTAGCTTTTTGTTTAAAGTGTTTTTGATTTAAAGAGCTTTTACAAAAGCTTTAGGGAAGATTTTAAGCGTTGAATAACAACAGGTTTGTTTATTTACCAAGTTAGAAATTAACATAAGAGGTTAAATATACATTAAAGAGAAGATTAAATAATGAAAAATTTTATTGTTTAACACCGAACCGAAATTTTAGTTACTACGCTCATTTTGGGAACTTATTTTTCTAAATTTTCAAAAATATGGTCTATATATTATTCAGAGTTAACAATTAATACCAAATTTCCAGCGTCATACCATGAAGAACAACCCCAAATCATATCCAACTGTGTATTTCAAGATGATCGTTGTGGCAGCAATATCTGTTGTCCGATGCAATGGTACGTTTACATGCGATCATAAATGAATATGGCAAAATTGTAATAGCCTTTGTCGCTGCAGTTGAAGTACGATTAGTGAAATCTATGGGACAATACCGGTAATTTCACAAAATACAATGCAGTTAAAGAGTGGGCACTTTGGAAGAATTAATCAGTAAAAAGTAAGTAGGCTAGCGGGAATAACGACCGCAGTAGCCTATGGTTCTGGTAACACGGGTAGCAAATTGAACACCACGGCACTCAACCTATAATTTATTAATAACAAAATTATTGTGCTTGTTTTATGTATTTATTGGCAACCCCAATGTGCCGGAAGGTTTGCAAAAACATGCGAATGTGTGTTTATTTTAAATTATTTTTTTATACGAACAAAAATAAATAGAAATCCTGTTTATAGCAAAATTTGTTTGTTCATGTAATTTATGATTATTCTTGGTTATATACTTTGATCCAAAATGTCCATCAATAGCTACTGACTCGCTTAATTGATTTCATGCATATCACTCAATCGCACGTTATTGCCTTAACCCAAATTCAATAAATTTCCCTGGACATTTTTTCTTACGCCAAGTATTTATATTTTATTTCTCCACCTCAATGACTGGCTCAGTGGTAAACGACTGGAAAATGATGATCAAATAAAAATAATAATGATAAACTGACTGAACTCATTAGCGTCTGATTTTTTCAACGAAAGTAAAAGACGAAGTATCCAAAAACTTGTCATAAGGATGACATGCGTCGTAGTTTAAGGCTAGGCGGCCAGTTGCGATTGTTTAATAGCAAAAATAAAATACACGATTTTTAGTATGAGTGAGCCAACATGCAACTAAATAATTACAGCGATTAAAAAGTCGCAACCAGCCCTATTTTTCGAGTACTCGACTATCGCAAATTAGTACCTGTACCCACTACGACTATTTAGTGACATGAAAATACTTACACGGGAATTACGATCTCAGTGATTCTTTAATCTATAACTTTTATTTAACACTGCGTATAACCCCCAAAGATTATAAGTTTCTTATCCAAAACTAACACTCTGAAATAAAATTAGTAACAATCTATATTGAGATTGAATTAGTGGAATTCAATACGGTGACTGAGCGATTAATCGAATACCGGGGCTAGTTTGGACTAAAGTCACTAGATTATACAAAGTAGCGCAACGGCGGCCATACTGGGGCTAAAAATGTCTCCAACACAAATGATTTTCAGTGATTCCAACAAAAAAAAAATAAGAAACTAGTACTACCAAAATTTTTACTTTAAACATTGTAATCGCGATTTTTTTAATCAAAGATGCACTATAACAATATTGTGGTATTGTTTCAATTATTTTTTTATTTTTATTAAATAAAATGGATATAATATATAAATTTAAATGAAATTTAACCTTAAATATTCAAACCGCTGACAAAGGAGGTTATTAAATTAGAGCGAGAAAGAGAGATGTGACAGTGTAGACGCAAACTTAAGAACGTAAAAATTGCTGCTTTAGTTTGCTTAATAGGGGAAGCAATGTTGCCAATCAAACCCTGGGGTCTGTCGGCTTCTTCAAAGGCTTGCGCTACTTTGTATAATCCAGTGACTTTAGTTTGGACTAAATGAGGATATGCCTTGAACTGCTAACTGTTGATTAACTGTGGATTAACTGTGGTATAGATGTAGTGACTGGTGGTATTTATTTATTAAGTATTATTTTTTTCTATTAATTAATGTAAAAGTCCAATATTTAAGTAGTTTAATAAAGATTTGATATCACAACCAAATACATCTTATATTTTATTGTACGCACGTCACAGTATTAATAATAATCACAGTATTAGGCAGTAAGTAGGTTTGAGTAGACATTATGGTATGTAATTTAGATTCACTGCTGTTTATTGCATTTTTATAATAGTCGATCATTATTTAATAGAAGTCAGTTGTCTTTTCCTGCTCTTTCAAAAACTGTACTAAATTTGACATACAATCGTAAAAGTGAACATAAAATTTAGTCCAAAACAGAATAAATATTTCAAACTGAAAATACTTTGCATAACTCTGGTATTATCATCACAAAAAATGTTTATAACTTTATCCTATGTGTTTTTTTGTTTATGGTCCCCAATATACTATAAAGTTTAACTGTCTGCTCTGAGTTAAATATTCAAAACACGGCTGTGCATAAGCCATTGTTTTCTATTAATAATTCAAATGGTAATGACAATACGTCAGCACTTTGAACGAGGGCGATCTTCATATTAGGGATTACATGGAAAATATAGAAGTGACTTATTTATGGAGATATAGTGGAACAGGTCTTTCGGCTACATAAACTCAGCGATACTTAACTCGTCAACGGTCAACTCGCTGATGGTCAACTCGATGACTGTCAACTCGTTGACAATAGCTTGGCGAGAAAAATTAATATTTGTAAATACACATGCAGTAAAACTT
This sequence comes from Liopterus haemorrhoidalis, assembly GCA_963971575.1. Taxonomy (NCBI): domain Eukaryota; kingdom Metazoa; phylum Arthropoda; class Insecta; order Coleoptera; family Dytiscidae; genus Liopterus; species Liopterus haemorrhoidalis. The sequence continues at coordinate 45,048,315 of OZ020615.1, read as the reverse complement.
GTTAATATGACAGCTGTGTATGCTGATCACCTGCTTAAGTTGACCACTTTTTGATGCTCTCTGCAAAAATAATTCCTTTTGCAATGGGGATATGTCATACTCAACGACCAAATTTGTTTCCGAAGTGGACGAAGCTGCAGGGAAAAAGTACTTGCACTAACAAATTTTGATGAAACCGGTTTCCAGAGACGCTTGAAAACCATTGTATTTATTTATCCGTCTTAGGCATATGATACAATGTGAAAAAATGGGTTACTATTCAAACATATGAAGGCAATACCCTGCGCTAGCATTTTTACGCATGTCCAGAATATGTTAAATAACTGTCAAATAACTGTATTGATCAATGAGAAAACAAGTAGCATGATCACCATTAAGAACGGCGTACCCCAAGGCTCCGTGCTGGCTCCACTACTTTTCAATGTGTATACCAGCGATTTAACTAAAACTTACTCTAGGATATTCATATATGCATGACCTGGCACTTGCAACACAACATCCAAACGTTGGAACCACTGCGTTGGTTCCGCTTAAGCAGCCATTTTGTGTGTTTTTTTTTTTTTTAAATTTTATTCTTAAGTACCTAAAAATGCTCTCAGGTCAGATATTAGGAAATATGTAAAAATCAATGCCAGATGCATTAATAAACACTTGTTAGCCCACCGTGTTTAAAGTAAATTTTCAGACAACTTTCAAACTCAAATCATGGTCACGATCAGATACAAAGAACTCTTGTGCAAATATCAGTGCCGTGCTGACAAAATTTGGCGCATGAGGTTAAGTTTATTAGTTCTTTGTAAATAGTGCAATATTTAATAATAATCGAACTATATAATTAGTAAGTGTCTGTATGTAGTGTCGGTAACATTGTGACGTCAAATTTTCCTAAGGTTCTCGTGATTAGCTAACTGGGGACACCCTGTATCCTGATTGGCTGACAGGTGACACCCTCTCCTGTGATTGTCTAACTGGTGATATCCTGTCCCTTGATTCGTTTACCGAAATTAAGAATAATTTGAAATTAAGATACGTTAAAAAATAAAACCAAATACACAAACAATTGAAATTTTTATATTATAAATCCGTCATTGTTGACGGGTAATAACTTAGTAAGAAATAAATTGAAACTGAAATATATTACGCAGGGCGCTAAGATGATTTTCTTGTACAACTTTGTTTTATACAGTTTTTAAAATAATTTCCATCACACTCTATACACTTATACATTCGTTGACACCATTAAAAAAAGGTTTAACATTTTTTCCTCAATTTTCCTTCGGCACAGAATCACATGTTTTATCCCACGCGACTAATAGCTGGTGTTCATGAGTAAATCAATGCCCTTTTACGTAGGGGAACATTCCAAAATCTCATGATGCGAGATCTGACTATACGAAAGTTGTTATGTTGTTACAGAGGATAGTAATTGTAATAATTAATTTTCGAAAAAATGTTGTGTAATCAGCTCTATCATGAGCTTTTATTATGGGGTATCCAAATGTAATTTACCAAGCAGAATTGTATGTAAAGCTGGTGCATTAATCTTGAGGGATTCCTCTTCCTGCTTGTAGTTATATGACGTTGTTTTGATCAATGTTTTAATAACAGCTACGTTTTTCGGAATTACTAATTCATGAGGTCGCCAAGAACGAGCATCATCTTCTAATTCAAAATCATCATGTTGAAAATTTTTATACCATCGCTCAATAGTAGTTAAGAATGGACAATCATAATGCGAAATATCTTCTTTTCTTCTTCTTCGCAGCCTTCATTTGTCAAATTTTGAACATAGACCTCACCCATTTCTTTCCACTTTTCTCTGTTGTGGGCCAATATATACCATAAAAATCCAGCATGTCACTTGATGTCCTTGATGAGATAAGGTGATGACCTTATCTCATTTATGACCTTCCTCTTCGTCTCTTTCAATCCCAGAGACGCCACAGCTGTTTCGATGACATCCTTTACCCCTGTCTTCCCTCTTATCCATTCCTTGGTCTTTTTATCTTAATGTCTTATACATTTACTTCTTTGTAATTGCTAGTTTATCGACAATTTTCCTTGTTAAATTCCATATTTGTGCTCCGTATGCTATGACCGGTAAAATACATTTGTCATAAACTTTAGTTCTGGAATTTTCTTATTTTTCAGTACGTGGAATATAACAAACATTTTTAATAGCATTCTTTAGTTCTTAAACTACTTTTAAAATACAAAAATTACCTATATTTCCCGATAATCTTACCTCGACATAGACAGCATTTATTGAACAACACAGACTGTAGATAAAAAAATAAAATCGTGTCTTTGTTTATATGGAAGACTCCTCTTTAAATTGGTATAAACTGGATATCGCAAAATCCATATCATTATATATTAACGCACAACAAAACTATTTTTATAAAATTTATATAGTTTTTGCAAACATTTTGCAAAAAAGGTTTCGGAAAATTAAAGATTTTTCGCTTTAACTCAGGGGTCCCAAAATGATTATTAGCTTCAGGCCTCTGAAAGTCTAGGGGCCGGTTTTACAATTCATAGTTACCTGTTGGTTAGCTCAAATCAATGGTGAACGACATATTTGCAATATAATAATTAACATAAGTTTCCACGGTAACCACTAGCCAGAGACTTAACTACCGATTGTAAAACTAGCCGTAGATCCGCCATTGTAGTGAAATAGAAGCTTTGATCTTTCAAGCAATTTGTCTTTAACAGTTTTGTAAACGCTTGAATTTAGATTGTTTTTATTCAATTAGGTAATTACGGTGCCACCAAAAGCTCACTCAATATATTTATCAAAATAATGTTCCCAGTTAAATGAAATGAATGAATATTAATGGTAGAGCTACATCAATTTCTTGATTACTAAGCTAGTTTTGGGTAATGTGTCCATCAGGATATTATATTTCAAATAAACCAATTTAGTAAATGACACAAAAAAAGTTATGATCAAGTTAAGTGTTCACAAAATGCGATAGAAATAAAAGACAAGTAAAACTTACAAAAAAAATTAAATAATAAGAAATTGGTGGTATTTTGTTTATTAATTTTTGACCTTCATAAAGAGCTCTTTGATGTGTTGATGTTTTATCAATGCCGTAACTAGACAGGAGCAACAGGTGCACAGGCACATGGCCCAGGACGAAAGGGGGCTGGAAAATCGTGAATGGGGCCGAAGTCAGACTGTGGATAACCTTTTTTGCAACTTTGCAAAGGTCATAGTTACCAACACTAGTTACGGTTCTTTGTTTCATGACAAAATTCTTAAACAGAAACGTTCGAAGAATGGAATTCGGTCTGGCAAGCAGTTCAAGGTAATAAACTGAGAGAAGTTAAACCAAAAATCGGTCGCTGGAGTACTCTAGGAAGAAGAAAAGAAGAAACCGCTATAACTAGACTACGAATCGAACACACGCTACTGACTCACCAGCATCTACTTAAAAGGACTGATCCCGACATATGCGATGTATGCAATACGTCCATTACAGTCAAACATATATTAATAGACTGTGAAAATTACGACGTAGAAAGACAGAGTAACAAAGTGCCAGTTACAATTCGCGACTCAAACTAACGTTGGCGGCGCTGCGTACGACAGTTGATGGCCGACGAGAAGCGTATATTTCAGAAGTTTTTTCTTAATATTTATTTTTTCAAACAATATTTCGGCGAAAAAGCACTGTATTTAAGTCACTATATTTAAAAATACGTCTTAATTCACATAAACTGCAGCACAACACGCTACAAATATTATACAAATATACGCTTCTGTTTAATTTACCAAGCCGCCACCAGATGACTCACTGTTATTTGGAGTCGCGAATAATGGAAGCTCTGTCAGATAACCTAGAAATAAGTGCTAAAATAATTCAGTTCCTAAAAGACACAAATTTACTTAACAAAATTTAGTACCACTATTTAATATAATCTATGTAATGTAATTTAATATATGTAATGTAATTAATGTAGTAGTAATTCAAATAAGTATCTCATTTGAAAATAACCCAAAACTAATGTGTATTTTAAACACAAAGATCAACTGTTTTCCACATATGGATCGAATACGTCTAATGTAATAATTTGACATATTTGTGAAGTGCTTTAAAATTTACGATGTTCTTTTCATATTGTTTACATAGGATTAAAATTACACTAATACATGTATAAGATTTTTGGTGGTTTGTGTAATAGGAGTTGTAGGGTTTTGTTTGGATTGTTACCGAATACAAATTCAGTAATATGTCCCGTTTTTTAGCGTACACAGAAAGGCACCTACAGTTTATAGTTTGGTTTCGAACGGCTAAGCAGATGTAATTTGTGTAAATATTATTACACAAATTATTTGACATAAACAGGAGTTGAACTTCTATACTCTGGCTCAGCGGTCAAACAACAAGTACGAAAGATTTATAGCTTGCAGTCACAGGCTTGTCTTAGTAGAATTTAGACAGCTGAAATTAAATGTTTGAAGATTGTGAAATGATGTAGCAAATTGAACATATACACGTAAAAGATAAATTGAAAGCCTTTCCCGCGCTGGAAGAAATATAGACAAAACAGGTGTTGCATCATGAAAGAATGTCCATTTGCAGAATTTTCAAGCCAGCGCTGGTGTGTAAGTCAAGAGGAGTGCGAAACCGAGGAAGACCGAGTATGAGATTAATGCCGGAACAAGCTACACAACCTTATTCATCAGCGAGTGTGACAATCAGTATCATAACTACAAGTTGGCATCGGGCCTGTTTCCAAGGGCGTTGGCAATTCAAGGGCGACGTACCTCTCCCCCGTTTCCAATACCTTTTTATTTTTTCTTACCTATGAAAAAGGCGCAAAACCATATATTTGCCAGGGACACTTAAATCCTAGTTACGGCTCTGGTGATGATTTTCTTACTCAAAAAGATCTAGGTAAAATCAATTTTCACTCGGCATACTTCAACGTTAGTGATATAAAGGACCTTATTGATTTCCAAAATTTCGACCCAGCACTTCTCAAAGAGGGATTGTACTAGGACCTTTATAACCCTAATAAGGCTAACTGTTATGTCAGGAGAATAATCTGTTGTCTCCACTCTATTCTAGATGGCAGAGATTTGGGGAGTCATTAATTTGTCAAATGTGTAGGTTTACATCCTATTAGCTCCTATAAACAGGAATAAATGAAGTAGTCTTAGAAAGGGTGGAGTGTATTTTACATTTTACGAATTATGAGCAGCCACAAAGAGCATATTGTATGTCGAACGAATACTTTCATATTAAATAATGTAGGGGTAAATACAATACATGGATTAGCTGTTAACCGAAGTACTGATTCATGTTACAGAAACCGAATGTTAATTACTGACTTGTATAATGATGATTGTATTATTACACAATGTTCAATTATTACTGAAAATTTAAAATTAAAATTGTTTGTACCAACTTAGAAATGATAGGGATACGTTTAGCGTGGATGGGACACACGATAAAAGAGAATAAAATGACAAAGAAGTTCTAGGGACAAGATTACGTTATCGGTGGGAAGAGCTCGCAAAATATAGAATGATCAAATGACAGAAGATTTCTCAAAAATTGTCATACAAGAACTTGGTGAAACGTACCCCCCCCCCCCATTAATTGCCTTCTGAAGCAAGCCAAGTTTATATCGGCTTTTTATGCAGTTGCAAAGAAAGAAGAGACAAACGAAAAGCAAAACATTTTTTGTACGTGGCAATAGGAATTATTTAAAATGTGCAAAGTTTAGTACAAGAAGTGTGATTTTCCAGTTGGGAAAATGTTTCCTTCGTGGAATTTATAAACATGCACTTAGTAATTCAAAAATATTACTTCTGGATCTATCACTCAACAGATCACTTTACAATACTTAAATGAGTGAGGTCAAAAATCACTATACCCCTTCGGGGTTAATCGAAATAAGAGAGATATTGCTATTACATTAGTTTTCTTCTTGTTCTTCTTCTTCTTTTTAAGCCACTCACATCCATTTCTGAATATAAACCTTCATCAGCTCTTTCCATTTCTCTATTTCCAGCTGTACGGATCCAAAGTAGCCCATCAGTTTTTTTTTTTTTTTTTAATCATCAATCATCAATGCATTAGTGGTCTTCCTCTTTTGTGCTCACAGGCTCCAGTCCAGAATTCTGTGACTCAGTTTGGGTCACTTCTGGTTACGTGTCTATCGTAGGTCCATTTTAGTAAAGTAGCTTTAATGCCTACATCATTAATTTTGATAATTGCTCGCACCCTTTAATTTCTGTTTTTCTCCACACGAGCAGACTGACTAAGTGGCGCGAAACTACCAACAACAAACTACGAACAGTTAAGGACGACATACAAAACTGGAAATCAGCCACCAACAGACGAGAACAAGTAATAATGACAAGACTCAGAATCAGACACACCAGACACACACACGAACACCTCATGGCAAGACTAGATAACAAACTATGTGAGGCATGTAACGAACAACTCAGCGTTAACCACATACTTATTAACTGCCAACTCTACACTAACTTACGTACAGTTAAGGACATAAAAAAATAGGGCACCTTTTTAATGTAGTGTGTACTTTTTTTCTAAAATTTATTTGTTTAAATCAGGTTTTCTAATTATGACATCTGTCAAACATTAACTTGTCAATATATTGTCAACAATGCAAAACAGGTATGCCCTCCATTAAATTTTTTATTAAGGCTAACATAATTACAGAAGATGGATGATCGGTGCAGCGAATTGCATGCTTTTATAAATAAAATTGATACACGTTTTGGGTATAGACGCCTACTATTCAAATTCGAATAGATAGATTCGCACTAGACAAAAAACGGTGTCCTATTTTTTTATGTCCTTAACTGTACAAACTACAATTTACAGCAAGACTTTAAAGACAACTTAAGACTATACTCAACAATGACTAATAACGTACTCAACTTCTTACAGGCAACCAATATTCGTCATCTAATATAAGTTAAAAAATGAATAATGTATCAATATACTAATTATGCATCAATTATGTAACCACAGAAATTTCAGACACTAATAGCCAAGCAGCTGAATTGTCTATAAATAAATAAAAAAGAAAACTATTTTTGTCCCGTTTTGTTATGCCAATCATTGCTCTCTCCATTTGGCCTACTATCCACGTCTCTACGTTGGCTTTGTAGAATATCCAGTTTTCTTTACCATGCAATATAGTTGCCAAAACACACTAATAGAACATTTTTGATTTGATGTTTTTATTTCTTACAATAAATAAAAGTTTACCCAAAGGCTAACCAACCAAATCGTATTCGTCTATTTAGCTCTGCATTTTGGTTCGATCTTCCCAATTCTATATGCTGTCCTAGGTAGATGTACTCATGAAAACTTTCTATTTCCTCGTTGAGACACAATGAGTTTCATTGTGTCTCCAGGATACATGACCTTAGTTTTTTATGTGTTCAGGTTAAACACAAATTTCGGACGTACAATATAGGTCTTTGAGCATCTGTTGCAAATCCTCGAAGTTTTCTGTGAACAGAACTATGTCGCCGTCGTATCGTAAGTTGGTTAGAAGGGTTTCATTGTCACCGAGTCTTTTATTATCCCAATTTATTCCCTTAAAACGTCTTTTAGGGCTAGTGTAAACAACGTGGATGAAATAAAGTCCCCTTGACTTACACCTCTGTTAATTGATACTGGGTTTGTAAATTAGTTTTAAACAAACCTAAATTACCGATAAATTGCTCGAATAATTTATGGGTAATTTAGCTAATAATAAAGACTATAACTCGTTGTTGTATCCTTTATAAATTTTCTTTAGAAAACTTATGTTAATACTGTCAATTTGTAAAATTTATTAACTAGTACATGGTTAAAAATTAATATTAATATCAGAACTACAATCATGACTACATATTAAACGAAGTTTCATTGTCTTACTCCTGGTGTTTCTGAGATATAATGGTATACAGTATTAATAAATGGTTCGCCACATCCAGAAACTTGCAAAGATATATTATTTACCCAGTAAAAGTTTCAACCAGCAATGAACAATACAGTACGAGTTCATATGTAAGATATTCATAATCCACGCTCCAAGAACTTAACTATATTGAAATGAGATTGTAACGCTGTGATTTATATAATTTATTACTCGGACAGAAAAGGCAGAGTGTATGAAAAAGTAGGCGGTACAAAAAAAAATCTATTGGCATAATATGCTTTTATGCACATTACAATTTGTCGAAAGTATTATAAATAAAAGAATATTAACAAGAGTTGTAACAAAAAATGTTTATTTAAGAAAATAGATATATGTTCAATTAAAAAGTTGTTGGTTTTATTAATATGTTTATTTCCTCGATACGAATTTCAGCTTTTATGCCAGTCTCAAGAGATTACAATAATAACTATAAGTAATTGATGAGATTTTTACATGTCATGTCGCTATGTCTATACAGAGGTATAATTGAAGATAGTTTTGGGGTTAATAGAGAAAGTAACAATTAGACCTTTACCCAGTGGCGGCTCGTGACAATATTTTCTGGTGGGGCAAAAAGCTTTTTGAGGGCAAAAGTTTATCAAAAAGGTTTGGAATGAAATTTCCTTGTTTTATTGGTTTTTTATTTTCTTGGAAACTTGGAAGGTTTTAAGTCTAATTTCTCTTTCACACGTTAAGTTCTTTTTGGTTCTAAAACCAGTTCTAAAATTGAATTCACGCTATTTTCATTCTCATTCTTTTTAAAATTTATTTATTTATTTTTTTCTAAAATTCACCACTTACCTAAAACACAATCATATAAACTTAAGATAATATAGTGAGTAAATTATTATTAAATACTAATATTAGTAGACCGGCGTAGCGTAGTATTCTGCGTTGTTAAATTCTCGTGTTCGAATCCCGTTCAGGCATGGAATTTTCATAAATAAGAATTTTCCTGGCTAATTTTCGAAGCAGCAAGGATGGCCTTTGCTGCTTCGAAAAACAAAAAATATTTTGTATTAAGAATTATTCAAAAAAAAAAAAAAAACTAAATATAAAGAAAATGACATTTTAAAATGATATTAACCTTTACAAAAAATGTTTATTGTAAGTATGATTTACAAAGCTTAAACAAAACGGGCAAAAAGACGATTCAAACGTTGAAAGTAACTAGATTGCAAAATCTAGTTCCGCCTAAACGTTTGGAATAGCCTATAGATATTTATCTTTAGCGGGGTATAGATTCAAATTAAACAGGGATTATTTTATGTACGTCTATTAATAATTTCGAACTGAAAAGTTTTCTTTTTTGTCCCGATTTTTTAAAGTTGGTATTCCGAAATTGGCCGATCAAGAGTTGGTCACCCTAGCAACGAGGCCCATTTTCAAGATAATAAACATATGGTAGACATAATAATATAATATAACTTTATTTTTTACATAAGTACTACTATCGGGTGAGAACTTTTATCGGCTAATAATAAATGTAGATCTCATACATAATTTGTATTTTTTTTTCAAATTTAGTTGAGTAAAAATTTTATAAAAATAACTTTATCAAATCAAATTATACTGTCAACCCACTTCTAGACAACTTAATAGGTACATATATATATATAATTTACTCATTACTAAATATTTCATTAGCCAAAGAAGCTTAGGAAAAAAAATATAAGAAATATAATTTTATAAATATTTTATCATAATAAATAATTTACCTTTAAACGTTGTCACTCCCACAAAACGTTCACTAATGACATTCAAAATAGAATTTAGAGGAAAATTATTTATTATACTAATAATACTCTTATCAAGTGGAATTTCAGAGGTTTTCAGAGAATTTCCTGTTAATCGTGGTTAGATTTATTTAATCTGTATTGCGTAAAGGAAACTGCACATTCTGTAAATATGAATGCAAAAAATTGAGCCTTTTTGCGAAAGATCTTTGTAAGATTTTAACGTTGGCAGACTAAAATATCTGAATTTTGCTTAAAGTACTTTTATTGTGGTCAAAAATCATTTACAGAGAGTGGAGTAAAAGCTCTTTCAAGTTTATGAATTAAACAATAAAAACAAAGCTAGTAAATTCAGCTTTGTGATTAAGATAAACTTGCCAACATTTGGTTTTAGTTTTCAAATAGTCTGTATTCCACGTATGACTTAGATAATCTCCTCTGGCGTAGCAAATAGATAAAGCACGAGCTTAGTAACTTCATGCTAGCATAACATTCGGTTATATTTTTCATTTTATCTATACTTTTCCCTTATTTTTTAAGTCCGTATAGAGTAGAACTGTTTTTTTCCTTTTATTTGTTGGCTTTAGCTGCTTTCGCTATTAGCCATGTATAAATGAAGAGATTACAATAAAAATTACATTTATAATTTGATATTTTCTGCTTTAATAGAGTTATAAATAATTTCATAAAGATCTAGAGAGTTAGTAGCAAGAAGCGTCTGAATATTGGTAGGTAAGGATATTTTTTGGACAACTAAATTTTGTATAAATAAGTTACGATTGCGAAAATGAATTGGGCATTCAAACAATAAATGGTTCGAATCGCTGGCAGACAAGTTATCACACGGGCAGAAAGGAGACGAAACCATATTAATTCTATGCAGATGATATAGAGAGAAGGTGTGATAAAATCTAAGCCGGATAAAAATGCATATAAAAGATCTGCTTTGGTGAGAGGAAAACCAAAGCTTTCTAGGAAGAAGAGGTTGAATTTGACCATAGCATGATCCTTTGAACTGTGGAGAATCTCTGTATTCTTATTGCCATTGGTTGTATATGGAAGATTGATTATGGATGTTTAGGTTTAAGTATTTATGTATGAATTGGGCATTGCCTGTCTGTAAAATAAGATCGACTTCGATGTTGAACTCAAAATCTGACTGGTCTTTAAAACAGCATATTTTTATAATTTTATCGTTGATCGTAAGATCGTTAAGGCATTTAATAATATCATAAATTAGTGAATAGTTCTTTTTCTCAAATACAGGACAACTCAATTTTTGGACGTCACTTTTACAATCAGAAAAAATTATAAATTCATTATGAAAGTGATTCTTTAAGTATCCTAAACTCAACTTTAATGCCACCATTTCCACATTGTAGATAAACATATTATCTGGGAGTTTAAATTTTAGGCTGAAATTTCGCTGGGGATCTAAAACGGCGCATCCTATGAGTAGAACTGTTGAACTAGGATGAAAATAGTAAAAAAAAAAACTTTTTTTCTAGTAGGGGAGAGTTGAGTAATACCGATCACTTAAGGGTTTTCTATTGTAAATGGAACAATGGAAAATTGAGTTTTATCTTTCATGGCGAATTATTAAATAAGGGATTAAGAATTGTTTGTTAAAATTTTGTTACAAATATCGATCGAAAAAGACCAAATGATCTTCGTGTGACACGGAACACACAGAAATCTTTTGTCGAACGTTTCTTGTGTAAAGTATGCAGAATGTGTAGATTATTAGCTTATGCCGAACGTACCTGGTGGTTGTCGACTACGGTCTGTCCCAAAAAGGCAGAGGTAATAAACCGTTCGTGATTTCCTGTTGTATCAGAATCATCAGATTTATCATGGTGACCAAATATTTGAAATTTCATAATGGTTGGCTGTGGAAAAATAAAATAATGTCTATTGCAAGCTTTACATAACAATTGACTAACGTTTAGACAGAGCTTTTGTAATCATTACAATTGTAAATTATTTTTTATTTATTTTTTTTATTTATATTGTTTTATTGGCCATTAGTCTATACAACCATATTAGCCAGCTAAATACAAATTTATACATTATATATTATTTATTTTTTGATTTCACAGGTACAGAAAAATAAACATAAAAAACTAAAGAAGCTGTTCAAAATGACCCCCGTTTTCCTATAGACACAAATTTACAAGTCTTTTCATACTATTAAAAGCATTTATAATAATTTGAGGAGTTATATTGGCACACTGTTCGGTAATTCTGTTTTGCTGTTCCTCGATATTGTTAATAGGAGTCTTGTATACATTATTTTTCAGATAAGGGAATATAAAGTAATCTAAAATAGTCAAGTCTGGTAATCTAGGTGGAACTTCTGGATTTGAACGTAAACTAATTATTCGATCTTCAAAAAATTCACAAAGGTAATTGATGGTCTCTTGAGCGGTGTGGGCAGTCGCGCCATCCTGTTGGAAGTAGCCTTGCTGGAGCTCATCCTCATGAAGCTGATTAATAAATTCACGTACAATATTCCGGTATCTCTGAGCAGTAACAGTTTCGTTGAAAAATATGGGTCCGATAATACGTCTTCAAGACACAGCAATCCAAACACCAACTTTTAACGGGTTAAGGGGAGTTTCACGAAAAGTATTAGGATTTTGAGCACTCCATAACCTCATATTTTGTGAATTAATATACACCGAAAAGGTGAACCAGGCCTCGTCAGAAAAGAACGTTAAATCTAATCATCATTATTAATTAAATTTTGTTGGAACCAGTGGCAATACACAATTCGCCTATTGTGATCTGCTGGCTGATGTAAAGCAAGAATTTTGTATGGGAAAAGCTTTAAATCTTTTTTGACAATAGTATGGCAAGTTCCTAATGATAAACCAGTCCCTTGCGACAGTGTACGTAGTGATGTAGTGGGTTACTCGTTCATACGTTGACGAACATCATCAACTGTATTTTGAGTACGAACTCTTCGCCTTCCAGTTCTATCTCAACATATCTTCTAATTGCGCTGCAAAAATTTCCTTCAAGGAAAGCAATATCTGGAAATTGTAGCCGAAATTGTTCTAAACATGACACCGCACTGTAAATCCATTCGCCGTTCACTCGAACACCATTTCGAAAATATGATTCAATCATAAATTTTTTGTGTTCTATTGTAAAAACCATTATAATTGTAGCTTAATTGAATTGTCAGTAGAAACTTATGACAACAACAGTGATGACAGTTAATTAATTGACAGTTAAAGCTTGCAGTACACATTATTTTATTTTTCCACAGCCAACCCTTATGTAATTTCTTTTTGAATAAATGGTATAAACGCTCCTAAAGGTTCAATTTTCAAGTTGAGCGTGTTCTCATGACTTGAACTATTACTAAACATAATAAATGGTGTCGAATATGTAGTGCAACATATTGTGAAAGAGAGAGAGAGAGAGAGAGTATTATATCCTAATATGTAAAATGTAAATTTAATACAATATTACAAAACTTGATTTATACCAATTATGCAGTAGCACATATGTAGAATATACCTCTGATAATTCAATAAAGAGGAAATTTATTTAGATATTGGATGCATAATTCAATTTGAAGTCAGGAATGTTCTGTGTGTTTCTATGTAATATTAAACTCTGTTGCATTCACAATAGTATAATAAAACTTTTAAATAACGCATTTGTTATTTTTAGTCTTTATAAATGTACTTTACGCCGAACGGATTAAAAAAGTTCATATTTGATACATTGTTTATATTTTTGGAAAAGTTAAAATAATAGCTAAAACAGACCCGTTTTTAACAAAAAATATTTCGATATAAATTTCATTGTCTATGTATAAGTTATGTGAAGCAGAATACAAACAATATTCCAGCCAATTCAGCAAACATTGCCCTAGCATGCGATTCAGTTTTTAAACATTCATAACTCTTGCATGTTTCATACATTTAATTAATACTTTCAATTACTCGAATAAGAATTGTATTAATATATTATATAATGCAACGTATGTATCTAACGAATATAAACAAAAATATGGAATAAAACATATTGCAGATTATCTGACTCTTTTTTTTATTGCCCTGATGTAAAAACATTTTAATTAAATTAACCCTTCAAACATGTAAATCATATGGAATATTAAATTTTGCATAGAAAATATTTGATATTAAAATTTTCAATGCAGGGATAAAATCTAGTTTGATTGACATAAGTGTGTCATACTGTAGGGAATAAAAAATACCTCATAGTATGAAAGGACACGTTTCCCTGAACAAACATTTTCCCACAGTTAAAAGAATTCTATTCATCAGATTTGAAACGGGTCAGCATTCAAAATGCGGTGCTGGAAGCATGTGGTTGAAGACTCAACTATAAAGTAGCGTTGTTCTAAGGATGGATATTTTGGTTCAGTGGATACAGTTCAGTTTACTGAGCCGGCTCAGTAAATGTGTCCTGGAGAATTAGCTCTTTAGAACATCAGTCATTCCCCCCCCCCCCATTCTTTAAGATGATTTTTAGTTCCCAATATACACGTGGTACGTCACTTACTGCCTGCATTTGCATTTTATAAATTCAAGACGTAATTTATGACTTGTCGACAAATTCCGTCCCTCTCTACGACCCTTTACATGAAGCTATAAAGAGATAAATAAATAAGATTATAAAGAAGTTAATTTATCTAACTTTTTAATTATGGTTATTTTTCAACCGCCGGGTTAGTAATAAAATAAACAATTCACTTCTCACAATTCACAATTCACTCAATTTTAAATATATTTATGTAGGCTAAGCCGTGAATATCGTGAGTCTTCGATTACTCACCACTCGATCAAGTCCGAATTAAAAACTGCTATGTGCATTTTAGACCGGGAGCTCATGACAGTTTTTGGTCTCCGATTTCATACAGCATGCCTTTTGGAGGAGAGAATATTTACCCTGTGACAACAAAAAAGGGATGGTACTAAACCCCTGCACGCTTTCCGGTCATAGGGAAAATTGCATTTCCACTTAAACACAAAATTTTTGTGCTTTTCTCTGATTTAATATTGCTTGCCCTTTTGTCAAAAGAAATTTATAACAAATTTAAAGTCTTTTAAATATATGCATGCGATTCGAAGGGTCCCAAAGGGCTCAAACGGTCATGTGATCTTGTAATAAAAAAATATGATTTTCCGCGTTTTCATACAGCATGCCTATAATTAAAAGACTTTAAATTTGTTATAACTTTCTTTTGACAAAAGGGCAAGCAATATTAAATCAGAAAAAGACACAAAAATTTTGTGCAAGTGGAAATGCAATTTTCCCTATGACCGGAAAGCGTGCAGGGGTTTAGTACCATCCCTTTTTTGTTGTCACAAGGTAAATATTCTCTCCTCCAAAAGGCATGCTGTATGAAATCGGAGACCAAAAATGTCATGAGCTCCCGGTCTATTTCAAGCAAAATTCTTGCGAAGATCGACATGTAAACTGTTCCGGCTTATTTTGGTCACAGCTCACAATACCACAAATGTCCAACTGAATCTTTGAAACTAAGCAGTGTACCGTTAAGCCAGTTAATTTAAATTTGGTAAACTGACTCACTTCGATCAGTGTACTGATCAAGCTAGTTTGGTTTTGAATAACCTATCTTTACACTGGTCTGTGGATAGTCTTTGATAAAATATCATATAATATGGGACTACCCATAGCTCCTAAGCTCTTCATTACCACATCACGGTTGGAATTACCAACATCAGGGTCCGTTAGTCCATACCGGGGTCAAATTAGTATTTTTGAACACACTTTCCACTTCACCTTTAGTGAAGATGACGAGCCTGGTCTTCCTTTTGAGGATATTGATCGAGACACCTTACCTGGACATCATGATCAGAGGAAACTCTTTCTGGCATCACATACCCTACATAATTTAAACAAAACTAGAGGCTTTGTTGGGGCAATTGCCCCAATCTAAATGTGATAATCAACCCTCGAGAATCCCGTGAGTGAATAATGGCTTCGGCAGTTAGACCGCAATTTTTTGGAAAGCTTCTCCTTGGACTTCATTGATTGTCATAGCAAAGGCAACTCTCAGGGAAAATTGGATCCTAGTCTATGAGACTAGTATATTTTGGTATGAAAACAATACTACCTTTCCAATACCTGTTACTACCTCAAACTTTACACATTTTTTCATCAAGCCACGTAACAATTGTTTTTTTTAAGCTACTGTTTGCTGAATTAAATTACAAAAATTGTTATTTAATATCAATGAGATAATAAACAATATTTATGCTGATCTTTTGCGCTACAGCTACCCACAAGAACCTGACAAACTTCGACTTAGAATAACTGATGCTCAACAGTCAGAAAAAAAAAAAAAATAAATATCTATGCTTAAATATAGGCCTTCATTAAATCTTTTCATTTAACACAATCCAAGATATACAGCTACAAACTAGCCCAACAGTGGTCTTTTCAGTTCGTCATATCATAGCATTGCTGGTCTTCCTCTACCCTTTTGTATTCACTCGGATGCTAGTCCAGATTTTTTAGGTTCATTAACTAGACGTTGATTTTAGTGAGTGTCTAGTTTGGTTTGCGACCATTTCAAGAAAAATTATACACTCGGTTCTATTCTTATGCGGTAGATACATTCCGCAGAAATTCGTATAAGAAATAACGTAAAAAAATTATGTTTTTATGAAAAATTAGGGATATGTTCCAAAGCTAAACCTCATAATATTTTAGCGAAATCTTATAATTCAAACATAAACTACTCTCGTATTTAATTTTAAACTTTACTGATTTGTGTAATTATTTTACATTTTTTATCTTTATCCGTCACTGTCTGACAATATCGTGACTCTTTTGGGTTTGTCAACCAATTAAAAATCACTTTTATCACTAGAAGGTAGTAACGACATTGTAACCTCTTGTTTAGATGAGTTTTTTTCTTTGGCAATCTTATGAGTGATCAGTCTTTGCGATGGTTGTTTGATAAGCTCTTATACAGTTCGGGGTAGTCGGACATTCAAGTTTTTACCCCACGACCAAATTTAAAGGCTGGGTCAGAATTGGTATAATTGACAAGAAAATAACCGTACAAAAAAGAGAGAACTGCAAAAGACCAGCAGACCGAAAAAAAAAAAACATCCTGGTTACTGAATTTAAGAGATATGAAGGAGCACTAGTTGGTTAGAACCAGTATTTTAAATGTAATAATAGCCATGCTAGTCGCCGAGAAGAATGAAAAAAAAAATCTACCAAGAATCCGAAGAAAATATAAGAAATTTAAATTAATTTCCTGCAGGTCAAAAATCGCAAAGATATTTGTATACAGCATATTTAAAAAATATGTGAATAACACGCAATTAATAAAAAATATAAAATTGCGCTCATTCTTCAGATAAATGAGAGGTAATTCATTTCCATT
This sequence comes from Liopterus haemorrhoidalis, assembly GCA_963971575.1. NCBI lineage: Eukaryota > Metazoa > Arthropoda > Insecta > Coleoptera > Dytiscidae > Liopterus > Liopterus haemorrhoidalis. The sequence goes on along the minus strand of OZ020615.1, from coordinate 45,031,209 downwards.
TTTTTTCCTTCACTGTTTTAAATTGCTTCTTTTTAATTAAAAATCCGTTTAAGCACAATCTTACAAATATTTAAATTCCTAAAATTAAATGCATTTTAAAAAGGTTACCTAAAAGTCGATAGTTTATATATTAAAATAATACCTATATTTAGTAAATCTATGGTTAAAAACATATAACTTGTTTAATTAGTATTAAATCTGCTATTAGTGACATTTATACAAAACAAAAACATTGTTTTATCAGATTAAATGTTGTTGAAAATATTATAAATATATCATAAACATTATTGTTAATTAAAATTATATATTTCAAATATTTAAATTGATAGGTCATTATATAATTACCATGTTAAAATAAATCAACAATAAATTATGCAGGGTTTATTTATAAACTAACAAACTAATATGTTTAAATGTAACGTATCGATGAACACAAACATAAGCGTTTGACATGAAACATAAAGGGCAAAAAAATAAAGGGCGAGTATTATGCAAACCTTTTGGACAAACTACATCAAAATATTCGTAAAAAAAACTAGGTTTATCAATGAAAACATTATTTTTTCATCCTCCCCATACGAATCGTTTCAATATCACATGGATATATTTAGCCGCAAACTACGATCAACTGTGTATCTAAAGGCCTTATCACACTAGAGTTATTATTCAAGTCTAAACTTGGAAAATTGAAGTCTTTGCATTCTAATCAAAGTCTTGTGTATGTGATAGCATGACAAAAAACCTAGGTTTTTAAGACTGAGCAAATGCATCGAGATACATTTCCCCTGTCTCTAGAAGACAGACGAAATCCAATTCGTTAAATGCGCGTGCGCGTCCTCGCTCTCTCAGTCAGATCAAGTGAGATGGGTCTATTGTTAACGTTATGTACGCAAACGCAAGTTACTTATCCCGGTTTCCCGTGTGATAGCAGAGGACGTGAAGACTTGAATCCTCGAAAAAGACTCACTAAATAAAATTCGGATAGCGTTCTAGTGTGATACGCCCTTAATAAAGAATCTGAAGCATGAAGCAGCTCAGATGTTGTATTAAAAGCCTATTTCAGTCCCACCTAACCTATGGGTTAATAATCTGGGGACATTCACCAAGAATAATTGACGGTGCTCCTTTCAGAATGGATTGTCGAGATCTTTTTGTGAAACTCAAAATGATGACTTTGCCTTAATTATTTATTTATCATTATTTATTGTTTATACGCAAAAATATAACAAATTACAGTAAAATATAACCTACGAAGATCATCGTAACTCAATATTTTAGTTTTTTAACTTATGTAAGTTAAATATTAGAATACACAATATTCTTTATGTGAATATATATATATATATATATATATATATATATATATATATATATATTTCACCATACTGTCCTATGCTACCAAAATTATAGTTTTGTGAGATACGAATGGAAATATTACACGATATACTAATATGTAACTTACATAATTTAAAAAATGAAAATACTGAGATACGACCATCTTCGTAGAATGGACATGATTACAATACTCGCAGTAAAAATAATATCCGCGGTAAGTTTGTGTGTCTAAATAAATCCAGAAATTGCCCAAATAATTTTGCTGTTAAATTATACCACCTCTTGCCTGAGGGTATCTGTACACTACCACTAGAAAAATTCAAATTTAAACTAAAGAACATACTAACAAGTAATCCAATCTGTCATTGACGAGTTTGAAAATGTCAACTTTGATTAAATTTTGTAACAATTAGACCGGAAAATCAGGGTCGAGTTAGTTCAACAGGACAGTCAAGATCGTCAATACGTCAAATCCATTCATTCAACTTCAGCGTAAAGATAGACAAGTGATTGTACTGAAGTGGAAAAACTGAGTTAGAAGAAATCAGTACGGAGACTGAATGAATTAGTTAATGAAATACCTGGACTAGTCTAGACTACGTGAGGATATACGTGCAACAGTTAACTGTAGTATTAGTGTAGTGTAGTGGAATTTATTATTTAATTGCTATTGTTGTCTATTAATTAGTGTGTCTCGTTTTGAAATTTTAAACTTAATTTTGTTTGTTTTTTAATGTTAGTTTATTTAAAAATATCTTTGTTTAGATTGAATGTTTTCGTTTCAGTTAAAATGCAGACGTTGTATTTTATTATCACGCCTCGTAACTATGAACACCGGGGTATAATAGCCCTCTTTGTTACTTTAATTTATGTTTTGTTTAGAAACGTAGCATTTTTTATAATAGAGTTGAGATTAGTTCGACATATTATTAAGACGTATTCTTACACTTCAATATTACGTGCGTATCACGTCAGTTCGGTTGTACTAAACCTCTATATAAACTCTCGCAGTAATTATATATTATTATATTATTAAATATATAAATATATCTAGTGATTTTATCACATATAAAAGTGTCTGTGAGTGCTCTTCAATTGCAAATGTTCTGTTGGTGTCATTCAGAAGTTTCCTCAGCATCTGGGTACCCAGAAGACAGCTATCCACGAGAACCAAGGTTAGTAATGTTTGTTTATTGAATAATCAAAAGACACTGTAGTCAAACATCCGTCGAGTCCGCGAAATTTTACATTATAGCTCTGTATGGTGTGCTAAAAATTCCATACCAGTTAGAGGTTTGTTTAGAGCCCCTACATAGTATATAAGTCCAATATTTAAGTAGTTTAATAAAAATTTAGAATCACAACCATATTCGTCTTATACATAGTTTTATATAACCACGTGACAATATTTAACGAAACTATAATAAAGTTGATAAATAAATTGATATTCTGTCAATTATATTATATTGAAATTTACGACAATTTCCTAATTGGTCATTGATTGTTTACTGCCATTATTTTTGCAACATAAATCAATTAAAAATGTCATAGCAAAACACGTCAGTTATTTTCAATCAAATAACTTAATGGATTGACACACATACATTATATTACCTCATTTAATTAAAATACCTACAATATTTATGCTATTTTTACATACAAATTACTGGAATGGTAGTGTTAAAATTAAAATAAATTGTTTATTTTTCTTTTTATTCTGTATCTCATGATATAAATCATATTAGAATAATAGTAGAGTGACAAATTCTCCTAGTTTTTAGCTATCGTAGATAATTCAAATAATGCAGATAGATAATTCGCAATTAAATGTTAAAATTTCTTAAAAGTTTTTGGAAAGTTTTAAGTTTTCTTCTTCTTAGGCCTCTTACATCCATTTCTGAATATAGGTCTTTATCATCTCTTTCCATTTAACTCTATTTCCAGCTGTACGGATTCAAGCTAGCCCAGAAATTCTTTTCAAATCATCATACCAAAGAATTGGTGTCCTTCCTCTTCCTCTTTTGTGCTCTTAGGGACGCCAGTCTAAAATTCTTGGACTTCGAGCGATTTGAGTAACTTTTCGCTACCTTTCCAGCATAGAGTCATTTTAACGAATCATCTCAAAAGCCGACGTCAACTACTTTGGTAATTGCTCTCACCCTTTCCTTTCTGTATTTGTGCCAATCATTGCTCTCTCCATTTACCTCTGTGCGAATCTTAATGCCTCCATGTTGGCTTTATGAGTGCCCCGTTTTCTGTACCATAGAATATAGTTGGCAAAACATATTGTCGAATACTTTCGTTTTTAATTATGGTTCGATTTACTTATTTCTTACAATAAATTAAAGCTTACCAAAGGCTGCCCAAGTCTTACATGTCCTAGGTATATGTATTCATTAACACGTTCTAGTTCTTTATTTTCTACAATGACTTTCATTATGTCTCCAAGAAAAACTAAGGTCGTGTACCTTAGTTTTTGGTGTCTTCATTTTAAGACCAACTTTTCTGGGCGCACCATGCAGATCTTTTAGCATCTGTTGCAAATCTTCTTTCGTATTTGAGTATTTCCTTTGCTTTTTATAGGACTATGTTGGTATACCGTCACAGCCTTTTTCTTTTAATTGTGATGTCCCGATTTTTAGTTGTAACGATCTGATCACCTTAAATAATCTAGGGTGATCAAATTGAAGAATTACATATATTATAATATCTAGGGCCTAGAATATATGTAATTATTAAGAACTGGTATTGTACAGTTTGTGTATAGAAATAATAATTTCAATTTAAAACTGATGATTATGTTCGCCAACACGTTCTAAAATTATTTTTATTCACAATAACCACATATTTGTTTTTTCCGTTGTATATGAAGATATTTTATTTACGAAAAACATGTTGCGTCAATGTATAAAAGTAAACACTTCCACACATCATAACGAGTTATTCCCAGTTAAAAAAAGATAATATTTTTTAATATAATTTTGCCGGAATAGGATATTTGAGTTAATTTTTTTAATATATCCCCTTTACCAATTAACTAGCATTCATTTTTTAATATTTCCCCTTGCAATTATTTTTAATTTTACCGTAAAAACAAATGTGGTGAGGATACACATATAAAAACATGAATAAAAAGAAAATAAGGGGGAATATTTTTCATACCACCATTTTATACGTGGAAACTTTGGGTCAAATCTAAGACAAATGCCAACGGTTCGCAACCAGTGTGTCGCAAACTAACAGCTTAATTTCAGTGGGAAGTTATAGAATATTTAAAAACCTATCAAAAAGTTATCCAGTTTATTTCCATTAAAATATCCATTTATTATCAATCTCAAGCGATACCAAGTCGATTGAGAAATCATGAGCATCATTTCTTCGGGGTTATGTAACATGTGCTCAATATAGTAGCAGTAAGGTAAGTATCAACATGAATAATTGGGACTATTATGACATGTTTATAGGTAAATAATACGAGATACGACAATACCAGACCAATAATTCTTTTCTTCCGGAGCTTATAGTTACCAAGGTCTACACCACCTATTACAAACTTTCATCTTAAAAAGTACAGACCCATTACAGTAGTTTAACATCGTGCTGCTGCAAAATCATGGAACGAATTTGTAGAAGACGTGCTAAAATTCATTTTAGCAATATAATTTCTCAACAACAACATGGTTTCCCTTCTGTTAGATCTGTCATGACAAATTTGCTATCTATTGTCGAGGACTGGACTCTATCCTTGGATGCAGAACCAGTTAACGTAGTGTACTTCGATTTTTCCAATTTCGGCAGAGTACCGTGTAGTCTTCTCCTGGCCAAAATGGATCACTTAGGATTGCGTGGTAGCTATTGTCGAGGATAAAATCAGAAAGGTTATTTAGCCTGTAGTAAATGTAATGCCTCAAGGTTCCTTCCTTGACCTATATTGTTTCTTTTATATTTGTCCAAAATTCCATTCATTGTATCCTCTAACTTATCTTGTTATGCTGGTGACTTTAAAATCTATGCGAATCCCTTAACTCATCACTACCAGCTTCAGTACGATTTGAATAACATCAAGAAAAGGTTTACAGATTAGCTTATTTCACTGAATGCATCCAAATCAAAAATCCTGCATCTAGGTAACAAAAACCCGCGACAGTGATTTTAGATGATCTAATCTTTACTAGAGGACCAACATCATGTATATTCGCCCACATATGGAATTCGACGATTCAGAATGGAGTTAATATCTGAAGAAAGGTATAAAACTATTGGAAAGCGGCCAACGACGAGCCACAAAACTCTGCTATCCCAGAATGTCGTATGTCCCATATGAAGAAAGACTGAATAACCTACAGCTTATCACTCTAGAAAAGAAGCGGGAAAGATGTGATCTAATACAAACATTTCGTGTGCTTACAGATGTATTTTCCATTAACTTAGATCAGTTCTATATCAAGAACGTCGACCAGCGTCTTCGACGGCATTTTTTGTTGACCCATCAGAAATTTTGAGTGACAACTAGGGAACATTTCCTACCGAACCATGTATTTTAAACTTGGAACTTATTGTCAATGGATGTCGGATCTTCCCCTTCCATTAATATATTTAAAAATATACGTATTTCACTCAAGTCACTAATTTGTCGATATAACTGAAAATAATTGATTATTTTTGCTTTTCTATTTGTAAATTGTATTTCGTTATATCGTATGTACTTTTTGTTCAATTCATTATTTGAGCAATACAAGCGTAGGCTTCTGCTCTATTATTAATGTATAATGACAATAAAATAAAGCCCCAAGAAAATAAAACATAAATAACCTTAACACTTCTTTCTAGGATGGGAACCACCGATGAATTGAGAAAGACGATAATCCTGACGTTCGAAACCACCACAGGGTGAAAGCGGAGGATTACGAAGACCTGTGGTGGTATTATGATAAATAGAATTCTATCCAATCATGACCAATAACACGATTCTATTGATGGTAGCCAAATAACTATTATTTTTTGGCTACTATAGAACAGAATTCTATTACTCGTAATTCCACTTTATACATATATATGAGCTAGCATCACTACATCCTAGAATCTACTGGATCAGAGTCAACTCGCAATGGTGTGAAATTTTCTCGGAGTTTATGACCCAGCAAAATCTGAGTGATCAAGAATCCTTCTGTGACAATGGACGAGTCAATAATAATAATTTGCTATCATCTAACGTTCAAAGTTGAAAATTTTAACATCTTTGCTAAACTGATAAACTAAAAAAGCAGGAAAAACAAATTTGATGATATATTTTCCTAAATTACGACTTACGAATGGTTCTAAAAATTTAGTAATAAAAATAAAAAATTGTCTCACCTTTTTTTATGTTCAAACATTACCCCAAAATATTGCACATTATTAACTTCATAAAAAGTAATAAAAATTAATTAATATTTTTTTTTATTTTAACACTTGCGATATAAAATATTTGACTACTAACAACATTATTTTATGAATTGCGTATTACCAAAATTAAGTGTCTCTTATATTTAATGCTTCTGCAAAAATTATAGAGCGTCGTTTCACTTTCTGCTCATATCCGACACCTAAAACATATAAGTTATGAATAGTAAATTTAAAGATTGCTCTATCCTTTGTCATTGACTTCACAGATATTAAATTCATTATGGGACGGTACCTCAAGGCATAAGTGGATAAGGCTACAGGTACATCGGGAATTTCTCGATGGGCTGATGGGCAATGAAGCCTCCAGCTGACTTAAATAATACTGTGCATTTAGTGTTTTTTATGAAATCTTTGGTGGCCGCCGGCTTCTAAAATATAAACGATATAAAGCCGACAAAGTAGTAACCAATTATCAAATCATGTACGATTAAATTCATGGACAGCCGCAGAATTTTTAAGAGGAAAGGCAAAATTGGAGGCGTATTTTAAAAAATATTTAGTAATTTATTAAATAAACTATCATAAATATAGAACACTATTTAAATAGAAATTGAAGGCGTCTGCGATCATTGGCGTTAATGACTTTCTATAAAATCTACTCTATTGTTAGTAATTTTCCTTATGCACACTTAACATACTCAATTCGGATAAATAACCATTCTTCATAGTTATTATAAAAATAATTGAAATAATAGTGTTTATAGATTCGAGCCAGAACCAATTTGACTGCACACTTTGTTTATGTAGTTAGCTGTCATCTGTTGTCAGTATTTGGGCCCCTTTGTAACGATTCTGCGTAGATTCCGCGTGAAAAATCAGCACGTTAACATATAGGTGATTTCTTTGTTTTAAGTGGAACTAAATGGGAATTTCGTTCTTTTAGGTTGTGACGAGAAAGGACCTTGCTTGAGTTATTTCATGTTTCACTTTGGCATGTGAAGATTTAAAATTCCAATAGTGAAACCATGGAAACGAATGACATTTGTTAAAAAGTTAAAAAGTATGAAAAAATAGATCTTCAAATATAAAGGTAAATAAAACTTCAATATATAGGTTATGTCATCTGTCAGTGTCACAAGCAATATCAGCGTTTAGCGTGTGCTCAACCAGTAACCCAGTACGCTAGTTTTCGGTACCGATTGTCAGCGCTGATTTACCAGCTTTCTGTATGTTTGCGGCCTTACGACAGCCCTGAATATAAATTTTGATTTTATGGTTTTTCTTCGAAAAGTTTAATTTAATTTAAATATAAATGCAAACATGTATTATATAAAATTTCGTTTGTATTTTTTATAAATAATAAAATATTATTATCATTAATTCTAAAAATACATAGGTATACAGTCTGTTTCAAACGCTTAGGCGGAACTAAATGGGAATTTCGTTCTTTTAGGTTGTCACGACAAGGGACCTTTCTTGGGTTATTTCATTTTTCATGTTGGAATGTCAAAATTTAAAATTACAACAATGAAACCATGGAAACGAATGACCTATGTCAAAATTAAATTATTTTTTTATATATTTTAATGACAAAAAAATAAATAAATGGGAAATTTGTATTAAGAATTACACAAAAAATCAAAATATAAAGAAAATGACATTTTAAAATGATATTAACCTTAACCAAAAATGTTTATTGTAAGTATGATTTACAAAGCTTAAACAAAACGGCCGAAAAGCACGATTTAAGCGATGAAAGTAACTAAATTGCAAAATCTAGTTCCGCCTAAGCGTTTGAAACAGACTGTATTTCTCCTCTTTCAAGCAGATACATACATTAAATTATATTTTTTTAAATATCCACTGACCTGTATATTTTACGTCTTCCATTTATATATTTATATATTCTTAAAAGAATATAAGCTTGTGTAAGCACTTAAGGTTATTACTTATTACTTAAATTTCCCCATCTCTCCACAACTATATAGAATTAATTGTCAAATATTGCTTCACATACTTTTAATACTATTGTGTAGCAGTATAAGAACAAAAATAGCAGGACCAAACCTGTCGAAATTGATAAAAATACTTTTATATATGGTGCTGTTTTTAAATGCGTGATGCCCAGCATTGTTCCGAATGATGCCCAGCTGACAAATAGAACTTGTCAATAATTTTTGCCAAGCTTACTAGATCAGTTTTTGTAAAAGTTGGGACAGTCCATATCTTTACGTCATGCGGAACTAGATTTTGAAATCTAGTGACTTTAATGATTGGATGGGGCTTTTGACTAATTGTTTTGAACATTGTAAAACAGACTTTATAAAAAATTATAGGCTAAGATATATTATAAGTTAAAATTTTCAGTTTCATTAGAGTTTGACAATGATTCTATCAATTTAGAACCAAAATTGACATTTGAAATTTAAAGTGTCATATTTTACGCAGATTAGCCAACATTAAAAAATAATTTAATATTTTATATTCAGGCAGTTATTATCTGTCTCATTTTGTAATACGGAACTAACAGGGGAAGTTCATTTTTTATGTTGTATATTGACAATACATTTATAATATTGTCATAGTATTGGTTCACACGGATACGCCAAAGTCTGTTTACACCACAACAGTCACCAAAGTAACCAGATTTAGTTTCGTATTACAAATTGAGACGGATTATAACATTAAATAAGCAAATTACTATCTAGTTCGGCACCGCGTAAGGATATGTCCGCGTAGAGAAATGCTAAAACCAAAGTGTTGGAGCGTTTTCTGAATCTAAAAACTTGTATTATCTGTCTCATTTTGTAATACGGAACTAACAGTAACAGTTCATTTTTTATGTTGTATATTGACAATACATTTATAATATTGTCATAGTATTGGTTCACACGGATACGGCAAAGTCTGTTTACACCACAACAGTCACCAAAGTAACCATATCTAGTTTCGTATTACAAATTGAGACAGATTATAAAACAATTTCTGTCAGCTCTTGATTTTTGTAATAAGCTGTATGCTTTTCCAAACCTTTAAGCGGAAGTAAATGGAATTTTTATTTTTGTAAATTGTCACGAGCTGACTTTTTAACGATTGAAGCTTATTTAAACGTTAAAAGTTACTAGTTTCCAAAATCTAGTTCGTTTTAAACAATTTTTTAATATTTTATAAAAGATACATATAGTCTGTATGTATCTTTTATAAAATATATTTCAATCAGGTACTAAATACAACGTTTCACTATGTCAACTGATCTATCATTCACAAAGCTAATTTGTCATCTACAAGACCCTTAAACGTGGCCACATTTGCTACTAGGCCTTAAGTCATTATTAATTTAATTTTAGTTAACTATGTTGACGTTTGATAAGGGTTATGTCTGGAATCTCGCAAATCTAATTTCTAAAACCAATCTGGTTACAGTTTTATATTCAAAATGTGTTATAATATTAAAGTTTTTTTTATGTTTTTAAATAATAAACCATTTAAAAAATGTTAGGCTAGAATTAGGATTAGAGATTTACCTACACATATATGAATTTATTGTAATATATCTCAAGCTTGTGGAAAAAAGAATATAAATCAATGTACGTAATTTTACAGGAGACTTTAATTTTTCATCTGTTACTTAGATTGTAGCGCCAGGGTTGCCCTCTCCATTAGGTATTTAAAGTGCTTTAAGTACAGTACCTAGGGCCTACGAAAACAGGTTTAACAAAAAAGGTTATAGGTATTGGAAAGAAAAACACTATTTCTGGAGAGGCGAGGTGTCAAATACAAGTGTGTACTGCCTACGACAACCTTACGGTAGCCCTGTGTGGTCCTAGAAAAATCTTGTAATCTTGTAATGTGTTTGAACCAAAAATAAAATGTATTCGCGATGTTTTTGTGACGTGTATTATGTTTATATCTAGAAAATACCCTCCTTTATATAGTGGCTAAATGCTTTTCTAATCTTTCTCTTGTTCTTTTCCGTAAAATATACACAATCAGATCAATTCTGTAAAAAATTACTGTGTAGTAACGTTACTACAAGATAAAATATTATAAAAAGTATAATGACTTAGTAACTGACCTTGCTCATAGTGACAGATTGAGTTCCTATGATCATAGTAACTGAGTTACAGAATTGGTCTGCATATATATTCGTCCACACTTGGAATATGCTTTTGTTGTTCGGTTGCCGTATCTGCATCGTGATGTACTTCTCCTTAAAGAAGTTCAACGATGAGTTACGCGTGCGTATTTTGAACTTCAATATCGCAGCTCTAAAGCCTGGAACAGAATGCACAGCGCGCTACGCCGTCAGCGCGCCGTCATTTGCGACAGCGTTGCGTTAGCGCCGTTGAGAATTTTCGCCTGCACACAATGCAATAATTTTTAACGCCGTCAAGTGTCACTTGACAACCTATATCTGTACTTATACGTGCGCTTTCTTTTATTAAAAGTATAATGGCTGATGAAGACTTGTGTGTGATGTGTTTTATGTTGTATGCAAGTTATTTATACATACAAACACTTTACCATTCAGTAAAAACTGAGGTTAGGTGTTCTGCGTCAAACGTTCAACGGCGTCAAAAGTTGGAAGTTGACGAACATTCAGTATCAACGGCGTTCGAACGCTGTAGGACGTTGTCCATTCTGTGCACTTGCGTACGATAGCTTGGTTTTAACTTTCTTCTGACAGATAACGTCGTACGAACGCCGTCAACGCGCTATAGAACTCGTTGCATTCTGTTTCCCACTTAAAGAACGCCTTGAAATTTTGAACTAGCCAACTCGTACCCAGCACAGATATTGCAGAGACTATCCAGACTATATCCAGATATATTGCATCACCAGATATATTCACTCTATATTCACTTAATTTCAAAAGCGCAACACGTGGATATTGTACCTACTAAGCTAAAACACGAGATCAACTAGAAGTAAAATAGAGAAAACTTCCTGCCGAACCATGTCGGTGACTTGTGGACCATTCTCTCTCTCTCTCTCTCTCTCTCTGAAGATGTTATTTCGGCTCCGACAACTAATTCCTGCAAGGCCAATATTTCGTCACTTTACATTAATTTGTATACATTAAAGTATCATTCACAGCTCATGTTTTAATAGATAGTACGTAATTCATAATGTTAATGTTAACGCATAACAATGTTAGTTCTACACAAATCCGTATAAGCATTCATAGCTCCAATTTAGTGGATAAGCGTAAGAAAATATTTAACGCATAATGTTAAAAGTTTGTATATCTCAAACTTCTGACATTAACATTAACATTAAAACACTGACAACTGTCAAAATGAAGGAATATATTATACTTGAAATTCGAATAAGACTTGTGGATGCAGCTTGTGACATAATTATTAGTAAAAATGTTGAAACTAATATTGAAAAATAGATGTGAAGTGAGAATTTTTACATATTTCAGGGTTTCGCAGGTATACAGTGATACATTTCAAAATAGACGAATATATTATACAGGAAATTATAAAAAGACTTGTGGCTGCAGTTTATGATGTACTAATTAATAAATGTGTTGAATCTAATAAAAAATTAATGTGAAGTGTGAATTTTCACATATTTTAGTGTTTTTCAGGTATCTAGTACCCAAGTTAAAGCAGCTATATGTGTGGAACATTTTTTTTTTTTGGGGTAATCAAGCCCAATTGAACAATATTTTGAAAATAATGTACCGTTTGTTATTCTATGTACAAAGAGTTTTTCCTTAAAATACTACATGAACTTTTAAAATAAAATATGTATTTTTTCAACAATAAAAAAATTAATCTGACAAAAATTCCTTTTGAACTATTTTAGTTTCCATCAATGTACATTATTGAGATTTTTTTCAGAATTTTAGACCAACACTTCTGGGAAACAAAGTTATCTTTTTTTAGTGAAATCAAAAAGTTAGGTTAGAGTGAGTAGCTTCAGAAACATTATAGTTATTTTATTTAATAATTCACTTAATAAATATTATTTTGGTTCTTTTTAGAAGTATATTTAATAAAAAAACAATATATATATTTAATAACAAGATATTTTTATTATAAATTGTTTAGTAATTTCTATTGCGAGTAGATGGCAGCAAGATCGATTTATCTATTAAAACATGAGCTATGAATGGTACCAAAGTTTTGTGACTAGCCACTAACATTATCCATTAACATTATACACTATGAATTACGTACTATCTATTAAAACATGAGCTGTGAATGATACTTAAATTTATTTTTTCATATATTTTGATCATAATAAGTCTTTTGACTTAATATTTTATTGTTGTAATAATAAAAATAATAATGCATGGTTAAATAGTATCATGTTATATGTCATATTAGGGAAGAAAATAGTCACGCTTAGTAAATTTTGATACTTTATATTGGTTATGTTGAATGAAGAGAGCTTTGTTCTTCTCCAAAAACTTCTGAACTAGAAATAAAATGTGGGCTAGAAATTGTGATTTTGAAGCATCCATGACCTGTTTTAAACTTCAAGCTGTCATTTCTTCATAGGCCTATGTAACCCCTTCTTTTTTTGTTTCAAAAACTGAAGTAATTGTTAAGAGTACATCGTATCCAGAGGAAAACATATAAATTAATTCGGAAACTGATCTAAAAGTGATTTACAAATATGAGCTGCGACGAATTTCTGCTGATGAAAACTAATTGGAAAGAGACCATTGAAATTTACAATAATTTATTATTAATAAGTTAGTAAAGATCTAAAAAGCCAATCCTGGTATTATGTGATCACATCTTTTCCATCAGTATTTGCAATTTGGCAAGTTTACAAAAGGTTTCAAGTTGGAACAACATTAAGAAATTATTATTAGAAGTAAATCATATATACAATTTAATTAGGATACCATATTTGAGATAAAATAATCCTTTATTATCTTCTAGTTAAGCTAATTACTTAACAACGAGATCTGAATACATCCTTTTGTCATATATGTGTGTCACGATTTCCAAATTCCGTAACGTAGTTAATAAAATATATCTCAATACAACCCACATGAGGATTATATTTGCAAGTCATCACAAGGTACTTGACAAATAATGCAAAGTACTAGTCATTAGTAGACAATTCTACAAACTTAAAGTTACCTGTAACTGAAATAGGAACTACGTTAGCGTATATTTAATATTAACTTTACGATTCGTTAAATATTTGAAATGTAGTACTAGAAATTTATTGCAGTTGCAAGTAGATTTCGATGAATTTCAACGAAATGGGCCGGCATGTTACGAGATTTGTATTTGATTAATGTCTGCTGGAAATTCTGCCATATGGAACGGAAAGCCTTACAATAACATTACATTCGACAAAGAAACTATACTGAGTTCAAAATGCAGAAATAATAATTAAATCACGTGAAAAAAATCGCTACGTTAGACAGGGACGTAGCCAGGGGTGGGGGGGCATATGGGGCATTCCCCCCCCCCCCCCAGGATAGTTTAAATCCTGGTTAGTTTACCTTATATAAAATATAATTTAGGTTGTTAGAAGTTTTCTTCACCGGAGGTGAAGAAAATTTATAATTTTACCGGACTTTTATTATTTAATATACTACAAAAGACCTAGAACAGGGGTCGGCAACCTGCGGCTCCGGAGCCTCATGCGGCTCTTTTAGAAAATTTTGTGGCTCTTTGAAAATTGGCTGGTTTTTATTTTAATATAATCTATTTTTTAATTTTCAACTTTCTGCCTGTACTATACAGGTTTTGTATTTTTCATAATGTGTTAGGGTGCAATTCGCGCCCGGTAATTCCCCGAGTTACTGCATATTCCCTTTTAGAAGAAGTTATTTGTTTCGAAAAAAAGTTATCTGTATTTTTGAAAGATTTATGTGCAAAAACATTTTTACATTTTATTAATTTACAAAAACATGTTATTATGGCAATTTTTTTTGCACAAACTATTGTTAACATTAAAGAAGCTTTTCGAGATAGATTTAAAGAGTTTAGAAAATATAAAGCTACACTAGATTTTTTGACAAAACCAATTGAAGTAAATATGTAGCAATTACATTTATCACCTTCAATTAGTGGATATGAAATCCAAAGGTTTATGGAATTATATATTCTTAAAAGTTAATTCTGAACTGGAAAATTTAGAAAGAAAAAAGTGAATTGTATCTTCCCAGCATAAGTGGACCGAAATTCGCCATCTTCAAAATGTAGATAAAGATCTTTTCGAAGCTTGGAACAGACTTCCAGAATCGTTCAATCTTTTAAAAAATTAACCTTTGGGCTACTGAAAATTTTCGGATCCACATATTACTGTAAGCAAATCTTTTTACATATGAAATTAATAAAGAGTCAGTTAAAAAGTAATCTTACTGACCTGAAACTAGAGTGCTGCCTTAAGTTAAAGATTACTGAATATTCACCAAATATTGAAGTCTTATAGAACACTATACAGAAGCAATCGTCCCATTAAAAACATTATTATATTGTAATATACTGGCAACTACAATAGGTATCACAAACTAAATGTATAAGTAAATATTAATTTATTGTAATACTTGATTATTTTAAAACAAATAAACAATTTTTACGTTTTTACTTGCCCGACCTTAATATATAAGGGGCAAGTATTATAATCGCAAAAATTTTCGATGTCGAGATTTTGACTGATGAGCACGTTTCATGAACGACATGAAACGACATTGGAAAAATGAACTACAGGAAGTAGTCCGAACAAATATTGGTTAGACTCCATAAGGTAGAAAAGTCATCAATGCAGAAAATTGATGGACCATATACAAGAATCGATGAAGGTAAGACAATCAGACGTAACAGAAAAGAAAAAAACGTTTTTGAAGCGACGCAAAATATTTTCGCATTTCGACTCTATCTATGCAGAAAATGGATGAACCATATACAAGAATCGATGAAGATAAGACAACCAGACGTAACAGACAAAAAAAAAAACGTTTTTGAAGCGGCACAAAATATTTTCGCATTTCGACTCTAGCGTAACTATATGGCGTATCCAGAGGTGTTTTCAATGGAAAATTCCATGCCTGAGCAAGATTCGAACCCAAGACCTTAGCAACTCAGGGCATGTGTGTTACCACTACGCTACTCTCGTCGGTACAGTCAAGTTAAGATAGTTTTGAAATTTGAAAGATATCTTCAAGCGGCCGCGTGGAACATTGCATTCCATCTGGAAAGGGTATCTGTATAGTATTGTGAGGTAGACCAGACGGACGGCTATATAAGTAAATTGCCGAAAATTGGCCATTTTTAACCCAAGGTAGAAACGTTGCGAGAAGTAGTCCTATGTTCATTACTGGAAGAATTCTGCTGGTATATGATCATAATGATTATAAGATTAACGTTGCATACAAAAGAAAGTTTTTCATTATTCCTTTTTTTTTTCAATTCAAGTTCACAAAAAATGTTAATAATGGAAACAAAGGCCTTTTGTGACTAAAACTTATTTTTACCACTAAAAACTAAACAGTTTCAATCTTCTCACTCCGATGGATATCTTTAATTAAACATGTTAAAGTCACCTCCAAGTTTCAAAGACGTTATTCTTAACATAATTGAGTACATTGATCTAGTGTTTTGTCCTCTATTCAGATCCATGCTCTTTTATTCTTAAGTTTAATCTTCTCAGTGTCAATATACGATGATAAATGCGTAACAGATTTCTAAACGAACCTTTATAAAAGCTAAATCAGCGATTTAAATTTCTTTTTTATTACAGAAATTACAAATATAGTTTTTTATTTGATGTTAAAAGTATAATCCGATTTAAATTTTCGATCTAAGGATTAAGGTTGTAATTCTGTATTTGCTAAAAAAATCTGGAAAGCTATTGAAAGGATTAACGACATAAAGAATCTTTTTTAAAAAGTTTGTTTTAGATTTATTTTAATTTTGGTTAGGAAAAATAACTCTTAATGGAAAGTATAGAATAAAACGAATATTTTTATCTTGACATATGTCATTTATTTTGATAAGACGAAGAACGAGGTCGGCACGTGGTGCCTGCAAGCAATATATTCGGTTGTTTAGATATTTCTTCGAATCATTAAAAAAATATATTTTTATATATATTTTCTGCATTGACATAATAACTTATGGACTGCGCTTTGCTTGTAATACGCCCAGATAGCGACACAATACTGCCCGAGGTATGGATGTCGCTCGATTGGTGAAATCATCCAGTAATGCTAATGGTGCATATAAAATTTTATTTTCTCTACGACCGCTATAGTATTTACTAATTCTAAAATCAATTTTGACTACAGAAAGTTAATATTCTAACACAAGAGCTGGAATGTAATTCTAAAGCACTTATCTTCTTATGAATCTTGCGTGTATTTCATTCCTTCACTAGTGAAGGAATAATTATTCCATGCTCGTTGTCAGATGTTATTGTTCACTATAAGGTATGCATTCCTCCGCACTGAAAGTAAAGCAGATCTATTGCATATATTAAACAAATGCAATTTTATTTTAGATAATCTAACATAACTAAAAGTTGCCGCTATGCGGCAAATTAAATTAAAATTAAACAAAAAATAAGTTTAAATAATTAATTACTTTGTTATGTAATGTAAATTATTAGTTAAGATAAGTTTGTTAAAATAATTATTTGTTAAATTTCTTTTTTTTTCTGGTGTTTTTTGATTCGGTTGGAAGAGAAAATTCGATGCTCGTGGTTTCTCACGCTTGGAATGTTTCACTCGCATAGAATTTTTTCATTCCAACCTTATTACAGAATATAATATTTCACTTCACATAAAATAAAAAGTAAATATTAACAGATATTTATACCTGTCTGGTAGCCTAGATCAGTGCTTCTTAAACTTTTTGATGTCGCCGCTCCCCTGCATCACAAATCGATAGCCCATGGCCCACCTATTTTTATTTTTTTTTTTTTTTTAACCCAGGTTGGTTAAAAGAAAAATATTTTTTTTTGTTTCAAATATACGACGGTAGGTCAATAAGTTCTTACAAAATCCAAGATAACGCGCTAGTATTATCGGAAACAAGTTTGTTTCTCAAAATACCACATGTCAATAGACTGCTTTCAAATTTACAGCCATATCCTTTGCGTGGTTTCATTTTTACAATCGATTGAAACAAACAACTTTTGTTATTTTGGAACAATGGAAAAAACGAATTTCGTGCAGTGGTTAAACACTTTCATTTGAAAGGCAAAGCACCGAAGGAAATAAAAGCCGAGTAGGATGAAGTTCATGGCACATCTGCATCAGCGATCAAAAGTGATTACAATTGAGTGAACAAATATTGTTTAAACATGGTCGTACATCCACAAGTGATGATCATCGTTCGCAGTGGAGAATAAACGCAATCGTGTGATTGATGGCGAAAATGCATGAATTACGCTTTGAATTCTTCCGTATTCACCAGATTTGGCCCCCAGCGTCTATTTCCTGTTTTCAAACATGAAGAAATGGCTCGCCGGAAAAATATCCACGTTGAACGAAGAGGCATCATAAAAATATGCCTGTTTTGAGGACCTTCCGGAATCTTACTTTTTGGATGGCTTGAAAAAGTTGGAGAAACGCTGGGCGAACTGTATCGAGCTAAAAGGAGTCTATGTTGACAAATAAAAAGGAATCAATCCCAAATAATGTGTTTTTTTATTATTTGTAAGGACTTTTTGACCTACCCTCGTACATATATTTTTTTACGCTCAGTCATTCAATAATCTATTTACAATGAAGAATAATATTTATGTAGAATGGAAGTTAAAGCTACTTATCCTTTTTAAATAATAAAAAATTAACAAGTGTTATATTCGTGGCTCTTCGTGGCCCCTTTGTGGGATGGACACGGCCCCCTAGGGGGCCGTGGCCTACCACTTTAAGAAGCCCTGGCCTAGACAATAAACAGTTTACAGGAAAAAAAACAGATGATTTTGTTTAATCATTTGATTGTCAGAATTAATTTTATGTTTCACTTCGCTGTTATTTGGTCATAATGCCTAGGATACGAGATATTTAAACAAATGCATAACAACCGGAGTATTATGAATCCATAACGCCCTTTTATTACGCCCCCAACAAATATTAGTCCCATTTACGGCCGGTACCCTATTTTTTGATTGCCATAGTCTAAAGGTTTCGTATTCTTTCTCATATTTGTTTCGATTTAAGTGGTAACACTTTTTGTTGCTTTTTGTGCATTTTTATCGATATATTCGGGTGATTCTTACATATTCAGGTAGACGATAACAAAAGAAAGATTCAACAAAGAAAGCTATGGAGAGGAGACCAATCAAAAAGTAGTAAATAGTGAACAATGGCGAGAATTAGAAATGTAATGCGCCAAGCTGATGGCCAGTGTAGTAGAAAGGATACGAAAGGCCATGACAACATGAGAAATATCCAACGGAACACAAGAATGTAATGGAAAGAAGACCTATAAAAAGTATCGAAGAGCTTATGGATGATCATCACCAATGGACAGAATTAGTGAAGACGTATAACCAAAGACGGATAATTTATAAATCTTTCCAGGTCTTGCTATATAATCTATTTATTTGATCTCTTCATCTTTTGCGAAGTCTTACCACTGGTATATAAAACTACTTTCAATAAATTTACTGGATTTTTCAAAATTTATCTAATAAATTTAATTCCGTTGTCTTTAATTAGAGCGATAAAGTAAAAGTTTTGTTCTATTTAAGGAAAAATATCCCATAGTTAATAAATAAATTTAAAATTGCATGTTGGCTTTGCCCTCAAATTTTATATATTACCTTATCCACCTGCGAGTTATTAATAGTTCATTCATTTTAGAAGTTCATTAATTATTTATTTTATTTGAAATTATGTGGCGAAAGTTTTAAATGTTACCTGTTTTAATCAAATGAATTATATAGTAAATTGTTTCAAGTACATTATTTTGGACAGCAGATTTTAATTAACAATGATAACTACTTGCTTCTATAAAACTTTTATGAAATGAGATTCATCCACGTCGAAATTTTTATTTTTTATTTAAGTTATTATTTTGAACCCTCAGTACAGTTACATTGGTTTTAAAGAATTTTAGAACTACTGCCGCCTCCATCGTTCACCCTAAGTCTGTACGGTTCGAATCCAGTTTACGCCAGTTGTTATCTTTCAGCTTCCGGAGGTCTTTCTGTACGTTATCCATCAACCTTGTTAAGGTTTTTCCCTTTTTAGGGTTTTATAGGTATGACCACCAAAAAAACTTTATAACGTCACTCATGTGTCTGTCTGTCTGTACGGTAAAAATTGTAGCCAAACGGCTTAACACAGAAAGTTGAAATTTAATATGCTTATACAGCTCTTTGACCCACATACAGGAAAAATACTCATAGTTCAAAGAAACACATCCCGAGACAAATATAAGCAATTATGTATTTAATAAAATATTAACATATTTTTTTAAAATTTACGTGCCACACCAAATGAAACCTCTTAATGCGTAGATCAACAAGCAAATTTTTATTTTTGAAAAAGCAATTCTTTTTGTAGATTTTTGCCAAAAATATGTCAAATAACTTTTGTCGCCCATCCTATTTCTCAGACGGGTTGATCTAAAATTCTGAAAAAATTTCCACAATGAACATTGATGGGAAGTTCCCATTTTGGTTCCCATTGGGAACCAAATATAAATGTACATTGATCTGAGCTGAAAACATACGAGAGGAATTTTTGATCCGATTGCGTTTTTGAAAAATATTGCAGTTTTTGTGTTTTTACAAAATCAATTATTTTTTTAATTCATGACTAAATTATGGCTAATAATGTTATAGATTTTTTGTATTTATAGCTAAGATAGTGTGTATCTTTTATGAAATTAAAAATATAATACATTTTTTTTAACAGCTGAGGACCGAGTTTTGAACACCACACCAACATATTGTTAATAGAACAAATATTCGTAGACACCCAGTATTATGTTGGCTTCTTACAGTTATTAAATACCTACAAAATCCTGAAATTTGTGTAAATTCACCAATTCATCAATATTTGGTCGTTGCACACACTCTTCGCACATTATTGTTGTTTGGTAATCAGATCATGTGTGCAAGCCAACATGTTCCAGACCCGCACCCATGGGGGGGGGGGTCACGGGTTTGTTCAAGGTTCAGGTTTAAGTTCTAACTTACTAACCATGAAATACAATGGTTCGGTTCAGGTTCAGGTTTACGAAAAATATAGGTTTTTTCGGGTTTTCGGTTCGGGTACAGCTTTAAATCCTTGATTAAAAGTGATTTAAATGTCTTTTCGTCTAATCAGAACAAGAGTTATGTAGTTCGAATGTTTACATAGACTCCATTTTCTTCGCAAGATAGTAGCCGAGTATAGAGGAGTATATAGAAGAGTATAGCGCTCTTGGTAAACCCAATATCATGACCCTCATAGAACCTAGTTATCTCTTTATTTCACCGGATTATCCTCATTCAACTTTCGCACAAGTAAAGAACAAAAAACAAAGACGTGACACTTAGCAAATCAGATAATAATAATAACCAATTGGATATATTGCCAATATAACTATTAGTTTTATCAGTAAGATTATCTATCGTCAGACTGCATTGTAGGCATGAGGTGTCATCTGTAATATGCGTACTAATGCTTCTTCAAAACAGTTTAGAAATCTATAACGTAGAAGAGATATAATAACGGCCCAATTACACTTACTTGTGGAACCGAGCACGATTGTATGATAGGTGTTGTTAGACTGTTACCTAATTTTACTCTTCTATTTGACAGATACGATGCATTCCAATTTCGGTGGAAGAATTTTGTACACAAAATGAAACTGCACACGACTCATACTAGCAAAAAATGAACATAAAAAGAAAGAAAACAACGTTAAGTGAAATCATGTACCCGTTCCGTTTTAAAAAAATTACGTTCATGGCCAAAAAGTTATTCTGCCTTTCTCATACTCTATGCCCAGGATTTTAACCCTACAAAAACCAGTGTACATACAAATGATTAAATTAGAAACCGTTTTGCATCCAAGTACCTTTTTAAGAAGTTGCATATTTTAATTTCACAAAATGATAATAAATTATAATAAACTTATTAAATTGCAGTGTCGCTGTTAGGGTGCCCCCTGGAAATTTTAATGTTAATATTTACTTCGAAGGCGACAGTTTTATACGTAGATGTAGGATTAACACTCCCTCCTTGCACAAGCTGTGAATTAAATTAGTGTTTATTTAGAATTTTAATCATGTTATTGTTCTAGCTAATTATGTACTCGAGTATTTCTTGTTTGCAGAAAACATTAAAAGTTGCTGAATGTTATTAGTAATTTTGTTAATTAAGATATAACTCTTAAGTGAACTGAAATAAACAAGAAATTATATTTTAAACAATCAGCAGGATATCGGTAGAAATATCCTGTTAATTATTAAATTAAGGCAATCAGTTTAAAGGCGTCTGTACTTAACCTAACGAAAGCCTAAACCTGCTTGATTGGTTTAGTGGACATAGAAAGGTCTGTAGCCTGTTTCTTTGGTTAAGAGGAACTATATTTTGAATTCTAGTAACTTTTACCGTTTAAGTGAGCATTTGTACGCACACGGATTATGTGCGCGCACAGATCTTCGTACAAGTAAAACCGCGCTCCACGTATTTTATTTATATCCACGCACATATTTATTTGAAGTAATTAATGTCAATGATAGCGGAAAGTAGGTGTTACCTTTACAAGTGCAGCATACATAGGCCGCATTCAGCAGACTCATCGGTGACTTACCGGTGAATTTGATTAAATGCACATATTTTGGCAGCGTTGTCGAATATGAAAACTACTATATCTAAACAATGACAGATTGTAATGACAGTAAATTTTGAATGTAAACATTTACAGTAATTTTAAAAGTACATGTGCTTTATATAAATTCTCAATATCTAAGTAAACTGACTTAACACTCAATTTCATAACTTTTTACTTGCTTTGTGTTGGATTCTTTGTTACTACAGATATAATTGTCAAAATATTCACCGGTGAGCAACTAACCGTAAATGAAATCCGGTTAATAAAATGGAAAAAACAAAACAAACAGTGGTGGATGACACAAATATATAGAAGCAGGGAAATATACAATGGTTGAAGTTTGCTAGCAGAACTGCAGTTCTTGCAAGAGGTTAGTGGACAATTTCAACATTTTGTTCGAATGTCAGCGGCAGATTTTGAACTACTCGTTAATAAAGTTGGTCACAAAATTGGGAAGAAAGACAAGATTTATAAGGGCTGTTCCTGCGAAAGAACGATTAGCCACAACCCTACGTTTTTTGCAACTGGGGATTCGTTTACCAACATGCAATACCTTTTTACTCCATTCTATGTTGAATATTTACTGGTGTTTACCTAATTTACGCGCACAATTATATGACTGCATAAACCCGTACACGCTGAGCGCACAAGTTCTTTGATCTCATAGGTGGGACCGACAGCTACGGGTAGCATTCGTGCGCGTATTAGTGTGCGCGCACATATATTGTACCTCGTACTCACCAGAGCAATTTTACGCGCACAGCGTTCCTGCGTGCACAAATGCTCTAGTCAGTACGCGCCTTAATATTTCGTTAAATAATTCAAGTCTATTCAGGTAATTTAGCACAACACAAACAGTCTGCAGCCAGCGCTTGAGTTCAGAAGCGAGATCACTTTCTGCACCTCCGCCAGGAACGGTCTTGGTATAACCAATTTAAGACATAAAAGCTAATTATAGATCACTTTATAGTCCTCCTAAATAATATTCTTCTTAAAATTCCCTTATTTGTCAATAACGTCAAATAAATATTGACATTTTATTTTTACAGAAACCTACTTGCAAAGTTTTGTCATTTCCTTTCAGAAATTCTGTGTTAAATAAGATTTTAAGTACATAAAATTAAATATTCCCCATCTCAGCATTTGTTTTAATCATCTAGATATTAATATTTCAAATAAGAATTAAATCTAAAATCAAAGTTTCTACTAAGTAAATATAGTTAAAGTTGTTTTTGGTTATAATTATTACTTTGCAATGCAGATCTAAACCAAATATCATATACTTACAATGATTTTACATAAACTCCGAATTGCAAGACGATTCAAACTTTTCAATTTACAACGTGAGAAATAACTTTTGTTAAAAACTAACTCGACTCACACGTGTTCTGAAAGTATGAAAGGTTAATAAAATTATAAAGGATGCAACATATGGGTACCACAATTATTAATGTGAGAAATACTACCTAATTCTGTACCTTTGGCTTTGTTGGGTATTACGTGATCAGCATATCCTCAATTAGGTATAGGTGTATTTTAATTAGATCAGTGGTTTGATCCAATAAGGATAATTCAATTTTCTAATTATTTTTCTATATAGGTATGCCTACTAGGGAAAATGACACTGACGATTTGATTCAAAAAAATAGCGGGACAATTCTGGGAATACCGAACTATATATGTCAATTCTGTAAAAAATTACTGTGTAGTAACGTTACTAAAAGATAAAATATTACAATAAGTATAATGACTTTCATTCATGATAGTAACTGACCTTGCTCATAGGGACAAATTTAGTTACAATTATCATAGTAACTGAGTTACAGAATTGGTCTGATAATGGACAACACACATACAAGTTAACTAAGAAATCAAAGTCAGAATCAATAGAGCACGACAAGTAGTGAGTTCCTTAAATTCTATATTATGGGATAAAACATCAAAATGCAGACAAAAAGAACAGTCTTTATAATTTTGGTGAAAGGTATATTAACTTACTGATGTGAAGTATGGGACATCAATAGCAGAAACAGAAATAACTAGGGAAATGGATTTCTGGCTAAGGAGTTGTAAAAAGTTGGACAAAATAACAAATGACACGATTCGAAAAACAACAAAAAAATATAACTGACCCGATCGATATCAAACTGCTAATCTGGTTCGGTCACGCAAATAGAATGACAGAAGATAGATGGCCTAAATGTTCTTAATCTGGATACCAGAGAGGAGAAGGAAACGATGAAGGCCTCCATTATGAAAAAATGCGATTTTTCATAATGGAGGGGGTACTTAGCGTTACGAAAACTTTAAAAGAGTTACACAGATGTCGACACTATGGGAAACACTGGAATAGACAAAGCAATGACAGTGGGAGAACTAACAGAAGACTTAGGTCATAACAGAAGGTACTGGAAACTAAGAACCATGGCTAAAATAAATCCGAAAAAACGCTCTATATTTATTTTCTTTTTATGCTGTTCATAGCTGATAAGCCCATTGAATAGGTAGAAAAGGACATCACCATCGGTCGAGATAATCGATCGAATTTCAGAGAAGAATCAGTCCAGGATGTGCTTGGGAAATTTAGATACCTTTTTAATAGCGATCTGTCCATTTTCCTTAACAGGAAAGTATTTTTTTCTTAATTTCTTTAGTTCTTTTGTGATCTCGTCAATGTATCTTTTCTTTAAACTTCCGGAACTTCTGCGACTCGACATGGCCGAAAGAAAATATTGGAATGAGTCCATTCGGGCAGAGAAATAAAAGATCATGAATGCAGAACATGGATAGATGATATTCAAAAAGAGTTGAAGGGACAAATACAATGAAATCTATGGAACTATAGAATGGTGTAGACCAGTGGTCACCAAACTCCATAAGCATGGGAGCTACTTTTGAAATTGAAATTATTATCTGTTAAGATACCTAACTACCTAAAAACATTTTTATCATTTTACATATTGACTAGGATTGAAATATAGAACATTGGATTTCCAGTAAGACAAAAGGAGTATTTAAATAAACTATTCATTACCAACTTTAACAATATATTAAAATATATTAAAAAATATATTTTGAAATTGTGAACACACACAAAATTATGTATATTTCAAAAAATTATAAAAAAATTTCAGAAATGATACTGCTAAGAGGGGCCTAGAACTAGTAAGTGTGATTTCAAATATCATAATTATTTGAGGAAAATAGTGGAACCATGTACAGGGTACCATACAGGTTCAATATATTAGGTCGTCAAGGATGAAATTTGTAGAAAAAAAGGCAAAGTTGATTGATAACTTACAAATATAAGGAATTATTTTATTCATCAAAGTATGCACCCATATTGTCTATACACTTTTGCCATTTAAGCGGCATATTGCTCAGGCCGGTGGTATAAAACCCTGGCGGACGAGAGTCAATGAATTCCTGGAAAGCTAGTTTTACAGCATTGTCGGAATTAAACTGTTTTCCTATTAAAAAGTTGTCCAAATTGCGGAAAAAGTGGTAGTCAGTGGGGGCTAGGTCTGGTGAGTATGGAGGATGATGAAGATGTTCCAACTCCAATTCCTGTTGTTTTGCCACAGGCATTTGTGCAATGTGTGGTGTAGCGATATCATGCAATAAGATAGGAGTCGATCTGTTGACCAATCTAGGCTAAGTTTTTGCATCATTTCGTCCAGTTGGTTGCAGTATATTTCTGCTGTGATCGATGACACAGTTTTTTTTTTAGTTACCTGTACGAAATTTGGCGAACCAATTTGATATTTTCTAATGCGCAGTAATTTTCCAACAAAAAAAAAAAAAAACAGAACGGTAAAATATTAAGCCAATGTCAAATAATAAGCTGTTAAAATTGGCAATATTATTAACTACAAATTTCATCCTTGACCACCTGATAGGAACGAATAATGCTAATAATGATGAGGATAATGTTGATGATTTCTCATTAACCATTAATTTGGATAGTTAGTTAGTTAGTTAGTTAAAATTTTTGGCGCACAGCAACAAAGGCTATTTGCGCCTACCGCAGGCCATTTAAATGACTACACTACATATTAAAACTATAAATTAAACAATCAATAAATAGATAAAATCAATAAAATTACGCAATACAAGAAATCTTGTACATACAAACACCAATAAATAAGATAAAAAGTCTGTTCGAAAATTTGAACAGACTCAGGATGATGGTAAGAGGCTGTAAAGGGACCAGTTACCATCGAATATCACAGTTTAGAAATAGAACACATTAAAATAAGGTGCAAGACTTCACACATAAAACAGTAAGTTCGATTCTCTCAGGAAGAGTATCTGTCTATCCATGAGTACTCCGTCGTCACGTAAAGCAACTGACAGGTCATAGCAGAGGCCTAACCTCTCCCTGACATCCTCGAACTGTACACATTCAGTTAAAAAATGTAACACAGACGATTAATTTGGATAGAACCAAAGATAAATTTTCCTTTACATTACATTTAACTTTTATAATTTATTTTAAATAATCTTTTATAGAACCAAATATTTGTAGTCAATGAAATACTGTCTATATTTCCCCATGTAGAAATTCCATGATTCGGAGCTGTACATAAGTATGAAACATGAATAAAACGATTTTTTTGACGGTTGCCCAGTAACTATTGTTTTTTTTTTTTTTTGTCAGTTGTAGAATATTATTCTACTAGTCATAATCCCACCACAGATCTTAGTGTTTCTAAAGAAGAGTTTTGTTTTGCAGAGAAGATCAAGCGCGCATTAATTAGCTTGAATTCTGTTTTTGTTTGAGACAGATTTATCTGAACACCGTACCCATATAATTGTAATTACAAACTGCCTCAAAGGTGTTTTAATAATTTATATAAACTTTAAAAGACTCTTTCAAAGAAACTTAAACCTAATGTAACTTGCACTATAATTCATTTAAACAACATTTTAAAGAAAAGACATGCATATTTATCGTAATAAATTCTATTTAAACTCATTACACATTCCTTTAACTGAAATGAATTTATTTAAATTTCTATATAAAATATTTAAACTTAAAAGCGTTTATGAAATTATTTCTTTGATAAAAGTAAAGTAAAAATCATTAAATTTTATACCAAGATAACCTTTTAAATTGAATTAAGATTATAAATTTTAATAGCAGTTTAATTTATTAGATTTAAATTAAAAAAAATTCTTATACAGGTTTTTGTATAAAGTAGCTTCCAAACTTAGTATATAAAAACAGTAGGAGTGTTTGGTTGGAAATAGTTCGTCTGGACAATTTTATTAACCACCATAATAATTTTAAAATCTAAAATTCATTATTTGTCATTAATTCATTATAGTCTTTTAACTTTTTTGTTGATGGTGTTTTGAACCAATGGCGTATACAGGACTCATGGTTAGGCGTGGCACTTGTTATCTGTAGGCGGGTGGGGGGGGGGGGTAAATTGTTGGCTCTCGGGCAGCATACGGCCCGTAACATAATTTTTTTTGTGGCCCTTGAAGCGTTAATGAAAAATTCGAGCTTATTTAGGGTAAAAATATATTTAAAAAGGTAAAATATACTCTCTTCTCCCTTATCTGTTTATAAAAAAAATTTAAGAAGCCCTTGAGTGTGACACCCATGCTGTTGCATATTGATGTTTATATAAAAAACAAAAAGAGATGATAATTTCATTATTTGTTAATAAAAAAGAAAATGTAATTGTTAATCCATGTATCAAAAACTTTCATTTGATATCCACCAAAATTTTGCAAACTTGTTGACATACATATTTGTTTTTTTCGCGGATTTTTCGTGGAATTTATTATTGAAATCTTAGTATTTCTCGTATATGTGTTCAATTCTCTAAATCAAGCCGCTTGGCCACAATTTCTACCGAACGGACCGACATATAACGGAATAAGAATTTCTTGTGAATATACATTTTCTATTAATTTCAATACTAATCATAATAAAATCTAGCTTATACGTTATATTGTAAAATGCATACATTATTTTGTTGTACGAATATATTAAATTTTCGTTTCATTGGATCTTAAGGGGGGCACGTGCCCCCAGTGCCCCCCCTGAATACGCCAGTGTTTTAAACACAATTGTTCTGAAAGTGAAACACACTGTTAAAAGAAGTGTATGGTTCAATCGAGAAGATTATCATAAAGAAGTCATATCATTTGTTTGGAGATTGAGAAAGAAATTTTTTCTCTGTTTTAGTCTCTCTACCCACCACCCAGGTGGCAGTGGAACATACAAAAATACATATTCGTTTACATGAATACGAGGTGTGTAAATTAAGAAACTGGACTGGCAACATAGCGTTTGATCTAGCAACATTTGACGCGGGACTTGGAGGGATGGCAGGTGAACATGTGATACGCCTGCAGTACGAGTTTGAACTCGCTAGAGTAATTTTGTTGTCCGTAGAGATTTTTTTCGTGGAACAGCTTTTTCTCGTGCTTTCTAAAAATGAGTGACATTCATTTCGAGCAACGGTGAGCTATCAGGTTTTGCCTCAGACTTGGGCACAGTGCAACGGAAACATTTGCAAAACTTCAGCAGGCCTACGGAGACAGTGTTTTGTCAAGGACCCAGGTTTTTTTTGTGGTTTAAGGCATTTTCAGAAGGAAGAGAGTTGATTGAAGATGAATCACGAAGGTCTGAAAATTTTTGAAAACTTCCACGGAAAACTACTACCCCAATATTTGGTTCCATCTAAATGATAAGTTAAAAAATCAGCTGTGGCCACCACAGGACCAACCGCCATCACAAAGTAATTGCATAAAATACATTCTAGCAGCAGAGTAGAAATAATTTGGCCTAATGCTAAATAAAGTCTAATCTAATCTAATCTAATCTAATAATTTCTAACAGAGATATTATTTATCATGACCATAGAAACGTTACATATAAGTATGAAAAAATTGAGACTTCGAAAAAATTTCGAAAAATTTTTCAATTTTTTTTTTCGTTTTATCGAAGAATATCTCAAATAAAAGTTATTAGTTATTGAATTTATAACAATTTTTGTAAAATAAATTTTTTCGAAATATTCTTCTGTTGCTAAATATTCGCAAAAATCTTAAAATCGACATGAGTAAACTCCCATTTCTAGTCAACCGATTTTTACCAAAAGTTGATCAACTTGTGCCATTGAGGGTAGAAGCTTAAATATGAAGTTTCATAAAAATCCTTTTAGCCGAATTTGCTCTGCACGTGTACAAAGATAGACAGACAGACAGACGGACGGACAGACAGACCGACAGACATCATGCTAAAAATAGTCAAAACGTTATGTAGAGACCTCAATTCGTGGAGATCCATCGAAATCCCTTATATATGTTGGCGGTCGGTAAAAATATGATTCACTTTTTAAGAAGGAAATATTTTGATAAAAAAATTCTCCCGATTCAAATAATACTGAACACATAATTTAATATTTTCTATCAAAAATTCGTGAAAAATTCATGGAAATTCATAAAAGTGCGTAGAAAAGAGAATATATTTGATAAAATATCTAGAATAGCTGTGTCCTTTTATTAAAATTTGTTATCAAAAACATATTGTTCGCGTCATGCAGTGTCAGGCAGAAAGGTCGGTTGGCGACATGGTAGCCGCGGGTATAGGTTTTAGAGCAATGGATTCAGAAGTCTTTGTGAAATTTAACAAGACGTACGGAACGGGCTCGTTCTTTATATTGCTTTGTCTATCTTTGAATATGTGCAGTAATTTCTGAACAGTTTTGCGAAACCTTTACCCTAGAAAATACTTCAATTATCCTTCATATAAATATCTGTTAAACATCACAAAATATAATTTAGTACAATTTCTATGCAGCAATTAAATTCATAACAAACACATTGAAATACTACCATTCACATGTTTTCAACCAAGTTATTCACATATTATTGCATAAACGACTTGAATGGCTGGTCTGGTATGAAATGTCCGTCTGAATTAAAGTGATAAATTGATTATACCGACAGCAAATGTTGTATCTATGTAGTGTTTATTAATTAAATTCTTATCTTGTACGTGTTAATGACTTGTATTAATAATATTGTACATTTAAAAAAGCAAACCTTTTCATAAACGTTATTTTTTACTGGTTTAATTACTTTAAAATTATTATATTTGTTAACAAAAACGACGTCAGGTATTTGAAAAGGGTAGAGGTCTTAAAACTTCAAACATTTGAGGATATATTTTCAGTGTAGAAATAAAACTCATTCATAAATATGCGTCATGTAATAACAAATTGTAAACCAGCCTCATCTAACAACCCAAAAATGGAATTAAAGAGGAATGTGACAATTCAAAAATTATACTTTATAAATTATTTTGCGCAACAAAAATGATCTATTTATTTTTGTGAATTTACTTTAATCCCATGAGACGTCTGAATGATTCTTGCGGAAGCTTGGTGTTTCGGAGAACACAGTTTGAAGATTGCTGTTCTAGAAGAAATATTCTACAATTTGTTCTAGAAATTCCATCTTCAGAGTATTCTATTCTTGTCTGTTAATTCTTTTTAACATCCAGATTTCTGGATAGTATGTAGCAATAGGTCTACAATAGGTTTTATAAATTTATTTCGTATTGTTACGAATAAGGCCCTGCCAAAGAGTACCGTAGTCTTGAAACAGACGGTGAACCTTGAACATCGAGTTACCCGAATGTTTTCGACTTTTATAGAAGGAAATAAGGTTTTCCATATAGGACGAGGTATTTGAGGGCAGTAGTATTCAAACAGTGAAGCTTGGTGAGTCTTTATGAACAGTTAGTCAAGTTAAAGTTGTCAATAAGTCAGTGTCATGCATTTAACATCAGCGTGGAGTTAGACAAGTGATTGAACTCAAGTGGAGATACTGAGTTAATGGAATTCAGTTTGTGACTAAGTGATTTAGTTAATAAAATTAAGTAGAAACTAATATTGGTAAATTAATTTGATTAATTTGAATTATTTAGTAAATATCAAGGACAGTTTTGATTTTTTAAAGGGTAATGTATAGCTTTTGAAAA
The DNA here is from genome assembly GCA_963971575.1 of Liopterus haemorrhoidalis. Lineage (NCBI taxonomy): Eukaryota > Metazoa > Arthropoda > Insecta > Coleoptera > Dytiscidae > Liopterus > Liopterus haemorrhoidalis. The sequence continues at coordinate 44,999,721 of OZ020615.1, read as the reverse complement.
GAAACAAGTCTTTTTTTACATTGTTTTAATATCTCTTACGGTTTACGAAAAATTGTGTGAAAAATAGTGTTCAAAATGGCTTCTATTTTGATTTAAACACTTTCGCATCCTAAGCTTAAGATATCTGTAGCTCAGAGCATAACAAAAAATGTTAAAATGTTTCACTTTCAAGTCGTACTTTAAAGTATAATTTGAAAGTGAAATATTTTTATTTAATTTTTGTATTATTATGCTATGAGCTACAAATAGCTAAAGATTAAGGATATGAAAGTGTTGGAAGCTAAATGAAAAGCAGTTTAAACACTTGTAAATAAAAATATTTTACATTGAAATCGTTACGAAGAAGTCGTAAAGAATATATTTTTTCGTAAACTGTAGGAGATATTAAAAAAAATGTTAATATTTTTTTTTTTCAAAATCTCTAGCCAAAGATACCTAATTCGATATATATTACCATTTAAAAAATCAAAGTTGTCCTTGATATCATGTACTTCAGGCTTATTTAAAACATTTAAATACCACCATTCACTTCTATGGATAGACTTTGGTTATCAAAATTGTTTTTCTAAAATGGATACACAAAATGGAAACACAATACCTTTTCAAGAAAAAAAGGGGTGGATGGGGGGTCTGGTACATCCGGTATACAATGTTATTGTTACTTTCCAAATGCTACCAAAAAAAGAAAAGAAAATATCTTAATGATTAATATCCAGGATCAACAAATTTCAATCCATAGTATAGAGAGTAATTGTAAGACAAGAATTTAATTTAACAGACAGCAAGTGGAATAGGTCTGATAGGAAGCTATCAATCTGCTTCTATAATTAGGTACATAGATGTTGTCCTAGCTTCTATTATGACAACTAGATGGTCAATATTATTAAAGGTCTTGTTTCTCAGTAATTAGACAAATGACATTCGATCACTTGATGTCAGATTTAATCAAGCAAAACATAACTGAAATCATGTAACATATTAATCTATTAGGTACCAAAGTACACTACACTATATCGATTGGAATTCAACAGTGTTAAAATTAACAACCTGTGTTCAGAATAATCCTATTAGTTAGTGCTATGAAGACAAACTTCTCTCAATCTTTTGTCATCATAAATCTTTCGTTTTCACACTCATTTTCTTTTATTGTTTTTGTTCAATACCCGCAACTCACACTTGTATAACACAGTTGGTCTTATACAGTGTTATACAAACTTCTATTGCAATACTTCAATTCTTTTTGCTTCAACTCTCTCACATATTTCTTCCTTTAAATAATCCTGTTGTAAGCTCCAGATATTCATTGTTATTATTTGTTATTGCCACCCCCAAATAAGTAGGCAATTTATATTTATCTTGATTTACAACGCGATTCCTGTTTAGATTTTTTTTCTACATAATAGAATATCCGAGAGTTACCTCTTATATTTTGGGATTGCGCTAAACTAGAGCTGCCATCTAGCAACTGACGCTTCTATCGTAAAGTTTGACATTTTTAACATACGTACTCAGAACGTTTTGATGTACGAACACTATTTGTGTTGTTTACAGTAACTAGAAAAATTCAGCTCAGCTAAAATTGGAATTAAATCGTGAACAATTTCGAGCGGTTATTTTTTACAACTTTCGATGTGGATTAACCCAACAACAGTGCATCGATGAACTTAATTCGACATTTGGCGATGAAGCACCATCAAGAACTACTGTTTATCGATGATTTGCCTACTTCAATCGTGGCCGTAGTTCGCTTAAGGACGAATTTCGTGAAGTTCGTCCAAAATCAGTTGTTGTTCCGGAAAACATTGATGCTGTGCGTGAACTGATACTGCAAGATCGTCATGTGACTTAGCGTGAGATTGAGGTATTCTTGGGCATTAGTGGGACCAGCATACATTCACTATTGTATGAACATTTGTATGGCCATTGTATGGCCGCCAAAAGATTTGTTGGCCTTGGATCCCACATAATGTGACAATCGTAGTGGAAAAAACCTTAGTCGGACTGGAAAAAGTGCTTCGAAAATTGGTTCAAACGCATACAAAAGTGTATTGATCTTCATGGAGAATATTTTGAAAAACAAGAAAGCCACTTTTGTTGCTAAATATTTGTTTTTGATCTCAAATCCCGATATATAAAAGGCAACCTTCGTATATGATTTTATCTACTTTGCTAAAAATCAAAGTTTCCCATCCATCATTAGTGTACTGCCATGTATCTAGTTTTGCCATAAATACTAATACAAAATTTTCAGTGAAATTTTACAAGATGTGTAAAGATATTCTAATATTTTTTAGTATACAATACATAGATACATTTTAAATAAGAAACACCAATCAGTTTTCAATATGACTCTTTCGGGCCGTTATACAGCGCTTAAGTCTCTGCCACACGTCAATAGAATAACGAAGGGTTTCTACAGAAAAACTCTCCGCTGCCTTCATCAGAGAGCGCTTTAGACTAGCGATTTAGGCTCTCTCTTCTTGTAAACCATGTCCTGAAGCACGGGCCAAAATTTGAGCTCCTAGGTGGACAATCAGCAAGAGAAATAAAGTCCGGTACATTGCTTTCAAACCACTGCTTCGCAGCCTTCGCTTTATGGACTGGAACTCCCTTTAATAGAAGGGAGTTGTTCAGTTCTTTAACTTATTTGTTTTCAACACGTTTTTCTAGTAGATTTTGACCAAAGTTTACTGTTTATTCAAACCATAATTAAAGAAAGGTAATAGCCCCTGTGGATGGTCGGAGCTTCCTCACAAGCTTTTCGTGAACTTATAGCATACACCATAACAGTTTTGATTGTGTACAGCATCCTTTATTTTAAAAATCTTTTCAAAAACCCTTCGTAATTCTATTGACTGGTGGCCGCAGAGGTTTAAGCGTTGTGTAACTGCCAGAAGTGATTATTTTGAAACTGATTGATGTTTCTTGTTTAAAATGTATCTATGTGTTAAGCACGGATGGGGAGTCGGAGTCGGAGTCGGGAGTTGGGATTCGCGGAGTCGAAGCTTTTTGGAGGAGTCGGAGTCGGAGTCGGGAGTCGGAAAAAGTTATCGACTCCCGAATCTTTGATTAAATTTTTATCAAGGATGAGAACAAACCGAAAACGAAAGCAAAATACCATATTACCAGAGTTTTTTAAAGCACGGAAACAGGAACGACATTATGTTCTCTGTTCATGAAAGAAAATGAAATTAAAAATATTCAATTCCGATTTTACACGGTTTCCTTCTGCTTTCCAGTTAAAAATTTAATTAATACTATTAGTATTAATAGATTAATGATGTTGGTTAAAGCCTTTTGTTTTTAGTCATATCTAATTTTTATTTTTCTGTATACTTTGTTTATTATGTTTAAACGGAACTAAACTGGATTTTTATTTTCTCAAGTTGTAACGAGCTTTGTGTTTATTTCATGTTGGCAGCTAAAATCAAATTTCAATAGTATATAAAATACAAAACAAAAATTTTTAAAATTAATATATTCGAAAATTTGTATTAAAAATGACTCAATAGTCAGCATGAAATGAAAATGACATTTTATAAAAACAGCTCACCCCAATCCAAGATATTTAATGTAAGTATAGTCGGTATCTTTGGTTTAAGCGGTATTAGATATCGAAATCTACTAACTTTTAAGGACTGAATGAGACTTTGTATCATTTTGTTTAACAAAAGCTCACTTTGATCGTTAAAAAGTGAACTCGTGATAACTTAAGAAAATAAAAATTCCATTTAGATCCGCTTAAACATTTGGAATAGACTTTACAATTTACAAGTGAAAGGAGTCGGGAGTCGGAGTCGGTTTTCAAAAATACCGACTCCGGAGTCGAAAGTCGGGAGTCGGTAATTTTTCTGTCGACTCCCCATCCCTGGTGTTAAGTATACTAAAATAAAATTTAAATATCTTTAAGCACCTTGTGGAATTTCACTGAAAACTTCATATATGGCAAGTCTAGGTATTGCATGAAACTCAGGGTCGGCAGTTGACAAGTCCTTACCGAAAAATACGCCAGTCTTAACCGAGCATTTGTAGCTATCAATTATCACACCTCAACCGCGCCATTTCTCAGAATATTACAAATATCTGATTTGTCTTATGCGTTTCTTTTCTTTTTTCAAATGAGGAACTTGGACGTTAAAAAGACGCTATTTTCATACGATTGAAGAGGGAATATAAAATTTGAACGCTAATCTATGAGCGAGCGATTTCCAAAAGAAATCATACAAGAAATACTTCCTGTAGTGGAAAATATATTAGCAGCGGTGTAGAGCTGCTACATACTATTTCACTGAAACCATTTTAATTTTTTTTTTAAATAAAATTTATCTAATCCTGATATTTTTTACTTATCCAGTATATGCGCGAATAGTACTTCGTTCCATCTGTATATTACATAAGATTTTTTTTTGTAGTTATTATTATAGTTTTTAATTTTATAACATTTAAAAGCTTTTATATTTTCCATTCTCGGTTTATAATTATTATTGTACAAAAAATTGCATACAACATAAAAATGAGAACAAACACAGATAACGAAGTTTGGTTTACAATGCAAATATCACTAAATTATTAGATTAAGTGGGAAACACTAAAAGCAGATAAAACGAATAGTATACTTTTAAAACTCTCTTTTGTTATTAAAAGATAAAACTACCATTATTACTTCAAACATTGATTTATTCTACGTAATATCAATTGCAATTTAAAATGATAAAAACGCATTTTTTTAAAAAAATACATCATTAATATTGTACAATACATGCGATAAAATAATTGAAAAAATATTTTATCAGCTTCGACAGCCGAGTTTTAATAATGAGGATAATGCCCGGTTGCATAAAAGTCTTAAAACTAGTTATAAACTAAATCTAAATACAAAACAAAAAATGTGTTGCAATATCGCGATATAACACTTAAATCTCGTTTCAAATTAAAACGTGAAAATCGGCGTTGTAAATTTTATATCAAGTTTCATCTTAAGTCCCTAGATGAAGAAGGTACGGCAAACCATTGTTGATAATTTTGTGCCCCAGTGTTTGATTGGAAACACTTGTTAACTTGTTGTAACAATAAATTTTATTACTTTAGGTTGTTATATTTGCGCCCTACGCCTATTCCGTTTTTACTGGTTCTGATTGCAATTATTGTTAAACGGTAAAAGTTACTGGAAATGAAAATCTAGTTCCGCTTAAACCAAATATATATCTTTTATCACTAAATGGCGTCACTGTAAAAGTTCCTGCCTTATAACTTTATATCTGTCAAATAAGATTTAAAACTCGAACAAGAATTAAAACTCGATTTAGCCACAACTGGAATGAAGTTGTTTTGAGTAACGCACGTAACTTGTATCAACGTGTGATATATTCGTCGAGTAGGTGGAGAAAAATCACTGTCTTTGAATAAATTTGTAAATTAAAACTACTCACATCACTTTTGACACTATATTAATTTCTTAGCTCTGTGCTATACCAGTGGCGTATTCAAGGGAGGGCACTGGGGGCACATGCCCACCCTTAAAGGCCAGTGAAAAAATTTAAAACAATCATACTGTAAAATCACGACGTTGTACAACATACAGAGTATTTTTTATTAGGATCAGTATTGAACTTAATGTAAAATTAATATTCCTATGGTCTCTGCGATTTTTGTTTTCGTAGGTTTGATTAAAAAATCCTTTGTTTGTAAAATTTTGAGGGTTATTAAATGAAACTCTTGATACGTGGCTTAACAATCACGTCTTTTTATCATTAAAGGATGAAATTATCTTTTTTGTTTTCTTTTTACTTGCCCGTATATAAGGGGCAAGTATTGTAATCACGAAAATTTTTCATGCAAAAGAATACACCGACAGAATTACAAAAAATCCCGAAGGGCTACTTATATAACTACGTATATATCACTAGATTATGTTCCTTTTTTGCTAATTATCAAAAATCAGCTTGGTACAAGGGCCACGCCAAATTTTTCAGCCAAGGACCCCAGGTAAGCTTGATCTGCCCCTGCTTGACGAGTCACATAAATTAAGTTGCGGGCCGCATGCGCAATGCCCCCCCCCCTAACCATGAGTCCTGGATACGCTACTGTGCGATACTAGATTTTGTAATCTAATGTTTCAAAACAGTAAATCGGGCTTTATAAGACAACTAGATTTTTAAATAATAAATGAAATATTACCTTGACAACTGTATAACACAACAATATGACGTGACAGTTCAAACAGAAATTTTACATTTTTAACATAAACTGGTATATTTTGAGCAGATTGGCCAACATATATTAAAAGCAGCATTAAACAGTAGTTTCTCTTAAAAATAAGTTTTTTTTTTTATAAAATGACAATTAAAAATGGACACAAACAGTTAAATTAACAACCTCAAATAAATAAAATAATAAACTTATAATCTAAGCAAGATGAGATATGTGACCATGGCCGTTATCAATACAGATTCTGATTCTCCTATTAATTAATCTAATTGATTAAACACAAATTTTTGCTGAATTATCAAAAATGACAGTAATAAACAGTTTATCTCCAATAAAATATTAGAGAAAAAGCAAAAAAACATCAAAACTGTTTATGGATAAATGTCTCCAACAACAAACTGCGTCAAGTTAAAGAAGACACAAGTATAGGGAACTTGGACAGAAGTAGGAAATAACATATTATGCTCACTAGACTGAGAAATGGACACACTAAAATCACACACGAACACCTACTTGCACGAAATGTACCCAAACTCTGCACATAGTGCAATACACTTCTAATAGTGGAACACGTAGTAATAGACTGTCCTAAATATGGTACCAACCGAAATAAAAACAAGAACTAAGCACAATCAAAAAAAGCATTCCAGAACAACAACACTTCAACCACCAACCTGATCAACTTCCTATATGAAGAAAAACTTATGAATAAAATATAAATGTTATGTATATAAGTAACATCAATATATAAAATATGTAATATAATAAATGTAATAACCAATAACTGACGCTAAAAATCATGTTATTGAAGCGTCACTAAATAAAGATTAAAAAAAAAAAAAAACAGTTTATGTTTTTGCAAAAACGCAGTTTATGTTTTTGATTTTCATCGATTATCTCTTTCTCCCCACAGTTTACACTGACGTTTTACCCTGACGAACAAGAAGATAATTTAAAAAAATGAGTGCTCCCTTGTTTTGGCACTTTTGTGCAGTGCATATCTGCAACGGCCCTGTTTGCTATCATATGTAGCTGTGCTGTGTCAATATCAACTATTGGAGCTAGCTATTCTTCTCAGATCGGCAGTTACCACGAAATCGTCATAAATTTATATTTTTAATAGTTGCATTCGAATACATTTGTGGATCTCGTATTGCTGGTTAAAACAATGTAAAATAATTTATGTTGTCTTATACCCTAGAGCAGCGGTTCCCAAACTTTTCTGACCGCGACCCGGTACGAGGTTTAAAACATTTTCGCGACCCACCTTATGAAAAAAAAAAACATTTATTTACAAAACAAATTTTATTTTAAAGCAGTAGCTTAATAGTAATAAAGAGTAATAAATAGTAATAAAGAGTATAGTATAGTAATAAAGAATATAGTATAGTAATAAAGAGCACAAATACACACTATTCTAGTGATTAACTGACGTAAAAAAGAATAATATGTAAAAAAAAAATCTTTTTTGTTTTTACAATTTTTTTCGCGACCCGGCAAAATATTTCTGTGACCCGGTGCCGCGTCGCGACCTACACTTTGGAAAACGCTGCCCTAGAGTACAGGTGTGCGATTATCTTATTCAGATACTAATAAATTAAATTGAAAAATAAACAATAGCTTTCCAACTTCATTGCTGATAAATATAGTATTTGAAAATTCTTGAGCTAAATTAAAAGTTTTTACGCGATTATCATTGGTTTGAAATTAATTTTTGATGAGAAATTAATCTTAAGAAATATCTCAGGATAATTTTAAAGAAGAGGAAATTCTTTATTTTCACCTTATCACGTAGAAAAACGGATTATGTCTTATGAATTGGTATAATACGATAAAGTCTCTCTTTATTTCGTGGTTATACAATAAAGGAAAATCCATTGAAAGTTGCTATAAGTTTTTGTATGGCTTTACATGATTCTGTACAGCCAAATGAACATGAATTAATTAGATCTGTGTCTTAAGAATATAATTTAACACAACGTGTTTGACTATTCACTTGTTTTGTAACTTTTAACCGAGACCACCAGGATTGTCCAAAATTTGTCCATAGTTTCGATGTAGTCACTGACTATACACTACTACCAACATCTAGAAGCATTTCTTGTAGGAAAGTTTGGTTATCACTTTTAGATAAGCCTCTGAATATTATTTTATATTTTTAGTATGAACTACGGTTTTCTTTTTTACGATCTTTACTTTTGGAAACACTTTTAATTGAGATTTCCACGCAATTGGTGGCATCTTCTATCCTAGCGGTTGACGCCGTAGGCTGTGTTTTTTTTTAAGTTTTTGCATCATTTTGTCCAGTTGGTTGAAGTATATTTCTGCTGTGATCGATGAGCCAGTTTTTTTTTTTTTTTTGGTTTTTAAGTTGCCTGTACGAAATTTGGCGAACCAATTTGATATTGTCTGCTGCGGAGTAACACTAGAGACAAATACACTATTAATGTTACGCGCGGTCTGAGATGCCGTAGTTCCACGTAAGAACTCATACTTCATAATAATGCGTTCCAACCGTTCCATTTTCAACAAAATTAATTTTAAAAAAAAGTTTTTGATATTTTTTAGGGTATACAAAGATTTCTTTAAACATGCGAGACCTGTAACTTTCCAACAAAAAAAAAAAAACACAACGATAAAATATTAAGCCTATGTCAAATAATAAGCTGTTAAAGTTGGCAATATTATTACTACAAATTTCATCCTTGACGACCTGATAGTTACGTATTTTAGGTAATACAAGTCATAATAGGAAAATTGAATTATTCAATATATAAAGATCGAAGAACCAAATGCTAACATGCCAAATTTCAACTCTCAAGGTCTAGCCGTTTGGATACAATTTCTAGAATACAGACAAATAATGCAATATATAAACAATTATACCTACGAATCCCCAAATTTGCATATCTGTTTACTTACAAGAATATAGGTATAGTTGCTATAGTTTATCCCAAAAGTTTAAGCAGAACTAAAAGGGATTTTTATTTTCTTAAGTTGTTACGAGCTCATTTTTTAACGATTAAAAGAGGTATTTATTAAACAAAATGGTCAAAAGTCTCATTTCAAAGCCTAGTTCCGCTTAAACCAAAGAATCGGACTATATACGTAACTCGTTTTTCTACTGGTGGATTTCTTAAAGGATTTTTTTTCTTTGGTTCATCTTGTCTCACGTGCTATACTGTCGTAAACAGAATATTATATAAAATATTTCCATAAATGCCAAAGTGAAGGAAATAACCTCAGATTTAAATATGAAGGTATTTTACATTCGATGACAACACTGTCAAGCTTTAAATGTTATTTATTGAATAAGCAATACTCGGGAATATTTCCATGATTTAGGGTACTAAATCGGAAGCAAATCACATAATAACGTAGGCGTTGAATTTGATTTTATTCTTCAAGATCAATTCCTACATGATATATAACATAACACAAAAAAGACTTTGATTTCGAAAGAAATACATAAATTTTTCATGCATTCACTGAAACTTTCAGGAGGAATAAAAAATAAATATATTTTTTGTATTTATGTAATACAAGTGGTACACAGGCAAAGTGAACAGACATCTCGGATTATGCGCGATAGTTCCCTATTTGAGTTGCTTGTCCCGCATTGAAAACTATCCTGCTGTCTTGCATATGCTGCCATTAAGATATTGCATTTTGCATCGCTCCCGCAAAGATGTAGATATTAAAAGATGCATTTTGTTGTCAAAAAATTGGTCATAGTATTGAATACTTTTACAAAAAGATTGCAAATAAAACAAAATTAGTGAAAGATATCGATCCGTTGAAAAATGATTTTGAATATATTATTTAATTTATATTGTTAAGTAGCAGAATACCCGTTCCTCGCACGGGATACTTTCAAATAAGATAAATTAAGTTGATTAAAAAATAAATAATCATGTCTTTTAATAATTCTTAGCATGTCTAGAGTTCTAGAGCAGCGTTTCTCAACCGGGGGGCCGCGGCCCCCTGGGGGGTCGTTAAAGCTTCGTCGGGGGGCCGCGAAGTGATATAAGATCGAAGCATGAAAATATAATAGAATGTAGTCATTTTTGCACAAATGTGCTCCATTCATAAATATATTACATTTATATTCATAAAAATATACCTTCCATAACATAAATAAAATAAATTAATGTTTAATTTATGTTATTAATTAATTCAATGTCAAATTAAGTGTATATGTCGGCTGATAAGTTTCTGTGATAACGGTTCGCGTTGGAGGTACTTCAAGTACTTGTAAGTTGTAGTTTCAAGTGGGCACGACTTGAAAGTGCAATATTATTATTATTTATTATGTGCCGAGCTACAGATAACTCAAGAGTAAAGATCCGAAACTGATTATATCTAAATTGATGGCATTTTGAACACTTGTAAATAAAAATACTTTACTTTCAAGTCATTATAGGGAATACAATTTTTCGTCAACCATAAAAGATATTTAAAAAATTGTTTCTTTTAAAAAATTCTATCAAAGTTGATATACGTTCCCATTTAAAAAATTGTCCTTGATTGAATTTCAATAGGTACTATCATTCAATTCTTTGGATAAGCTTTGGTCATCAAACATTTTTCCCAATTAGCTCACACATCGCCGTCTTGCAAACATCATTTTATAAAACTTACTAAAGTAAATATTTTTTTATGCCGTATGTTAATGAAAAGAACTGAACTTTTAAAAACCACGTTTTTTCATTGCGTTGTTTACAAGTGTTTTTGTGCCGAGCTTGTTTTTTTTTTTTTTTTTGAGGAATTCTGCAAATTTATTGTCGTGTTATAAGCGTTTAAAATACGGCACAGACACTATAAAAACGCTGACGCCACGATTCACCTATATATCTATATATATAGGTGTTGCTGGCAGGAGCCTCTAAGGAGGTCCTTAGGTCCCTAACGGAATGTGACTTAGGAGAACCGCTCCCTCGTCCCACCCGTCAGCAATCTACCTAACTAGCTCAGTTGCGGTAGAGTTCACTGGATGTCGGCTCGGCTTGAAGAGCCTAACACTTGACTAATGTCTCTCTGAAAAGTACTAAAGGGTGTGTCTACAAAGAATACCAACGAATACAAGTTAGGCATTTATTGAGAAATACAGATCGACAATACACACAAACGGTATGTCGAAGAACATAAAATGGAACAAGTATATGATGTGAACAAACATCATATAACTAAACACAGTATTACAAGACTAACAAGGGGAAATGGCTGAGTCTACCACTCCAAACACTTCCTCGTGAGGCGAGAAGGGGTTGGGAATGATAGGCGGGGTATACAGGGTCGAGGAGGTTTCGATAGGGGACGGTGTCCGGGTTTACTGCGGTGTTCCGTCGTTCCTAGTCGGCGAGGCGTCTGGTGTCTCCGGTGGCGATGGTGTTATGAGTCCAAACAGCTTCTCGCACTCCTCTTCCAAACGGCGCAAGAGTTCTGTCTTGGTCCCGGGTACTTCTAGGAGGGGGCGCTTCTGTGTGAAGGCCAGCGGAAGGCTTGGGGACTCAAGAAGAGCTGAAGGCTTTCGTAGCGGTGTAGATGGCGGAGTAACAGGTCCGAAGAGCTCGTCAAGGCGGGCCTGTACTGAGCGCCTCTTCTTTGCGGCGGCCGGCACTGGTCCTGGAGGCCGTGCGGCGGCGGCGGTTAGTGGCAAGTTGTCGGTGACAATGCCCTGGTTCTTTAGAGTACCCACACGGTCGGTTGTGTCCGATGTGGCGTAACTCTGTCCTGGGGTCCGCACAAGAGCTGCGGTTGGTGGCGTTGGATTCCAGGCGGCGATGCGATGCTTTCGAGCATCGGTTCGCATTCGCGCGCCGGGAAGAGCGTATCTTGCCCCTGGGAGCCGTACGGGAGCAGCGGTCGGTTTCGCTAGCTTCCGGATGATGATCCCAGTCCTTACATCTGCCTGTTGCGACTTTTCCGCGGGCGCGGGAAAAAGTGGGGCGCAACTTTTATTGGGGCGCACTCTCCCAGATGCGGCCAATCGACAGGGCGCAACTTTCTGGGGGCGCCTTGCCTCGGGCGCTACCAAACAATGGGGCGCCTTTACCGGAAGATGTTCTTCCCCGGGCGCGACCAAACAATGGTGCGTTTCTTTCTGGAGGCGACTTGCCTCGGGCGCTACCAAACAATGTGGCGCCTTTACCGGACGATGTTCTTCCCCGGGCGCGACCAAACAATGGTGCGTTTCTTTCTGGAGGCGACTTGCCTCGGGCGCTACCAAACAATGGGGCGCCTTTACCGGACGATGTTCTTCCCCGGGCGCGACCAAACAATGGTGCGTGTCGTTCAGGAGGCGACTTGCCTCGGGCGCAGCCACACGGTGGGGCGCCGCTTCAGACGACGTCGGAGGCGGAAAGATCCAAGCTCTAGGGTCTCCCTTCCTGTAGAGGTGGAGTTGGATTCCCCTCGGGACGTTCTGGTAGGCTACAGCCGTCTCCACCAGCACTAGGCGATGATGGAATGCCGAGCGCTGTACGTAGCGTTTGTGAGACGCCTTCCCTCGTCGTCGTGCCAGGACTGCGATGGGTGTCGCGTAGTGGAAACGAACGGGAGGGGTTGGTACGTTGCTGCTCGCGTCAAGCGAACGTCTCCGCGTTAAGCGAATATGTTTCCGCGTTAAGCGAACGTCTCCGCGTCAAGCGAATGTCTCCGCGTTAAGCGAATGAATCGGAGAGGGCCGCGTCAAGCGAACGTTGTTGCGGACCGCGTCAAGCGAACCGTTGTTGCAAGCCGCGTTAAGCGATCTGAGCCCAGCTTTACGCGAGCTATACTGACCAGGAAAGACTGGTATCGGTTCTGAGTTCGGAGCCGATATTTATACAAAATATTGACGTCATTCGGTGAATTCCCGGATTTCAGCCAATCGGTGCTTAGCCCCGCCCATTGATAGGGTCGTTTTTAGCAAATACCTGCTAAAAATGCGCGGGTTAAGTTAATTAGCGGTTTCAGGTGTCGGCACGAATCACGCGATCACGATGAGATGAAAAAGCGCGCGGTGCGGCCACCGGCACGCGAGCAATCCGCGGTAACAATTCCTCCCCCAGCGAGATTCGAGCCTAAACCTGGAGCCGGTACATTTAAAAAAATATTCCTATACATCGTACTTCTCCGAATGATTTGTAACATACAAAAACATTGGAATGTTCTGGAATGCCAGATGTTCATATTACATAATCCGTTATCACACATGTGGTAACAACTAAAGCTTCGTTTTCACAATACAGTGTTTTATTTTATTTTTACTTTTTCGTAACGGGTTTCCCCGCACTACACTCGCGAGGGGTATGGCACTGATGGTGCCCTTCTGGCGAGTGATGCTGGTGGGGGGGGGGGTTACGCTTGGTAAGAGGGCCCTGGAACTGGTGACGGGGCTTCTAGCTCGTCATCCGGAGGTTCCTCTTCTTCAATGGCGCCGATCGGAGGATACGGTGGATCCTCGGGCGTTGATGGACATGGGGCAGGCTTCACGTCGTAGGCCGGAACACGGACGGGTATCCCGTTCCTATCGACGGTGTACACTCTGCCGGAATGAAGTTCTCTGATGGCGTAGGGGCCAAGCCACTTCGGGTGAAAGCCCGCATGGAACTGTCGCTTGGCGTCCGATAATGGGTGTGCTCTGATCATCACCTCATCACCTACGTCATGGGGTTCGTTTGCCTCGCCTCCCGCATATCTGGTTTGATATCGGAGCGTGTGTTGGCGGATTTCTTCTATCCGCTCGTCCCGATCTTCCTGATAATCAGGCGGGGGCTCAGGTGGTTGTAGGGCGCGGTCTCCTGGCCGTGGTAGATCGTACCCCAGGAGCGCCCTGCTCGGCGTGCAGCCCGTGGCTGCGTTGAGACGTGTTCTCAGGTCTCTTAGAATTGCGGGCAAATGCAGTGCCCATCTGGTATGGGGCTGACCCTGCATTCGCATGCGCAGTCCCTTCTTTATCTCTTGGTTCCGTCTTTCGACAGGGTTCGCTCGTGGATGGTAAATTCCCGTATAGTGGGCCTCGGCACCCCACCTTCTACATGCTCGCATCCAGCGACGGCTCGTAAACTGGGGGCCGTTGTCTGAGAGCACCACTTGCGGATAGCCGAACCTGTCGAAGACATTTTCTTCTAATAACTTTACGATTACGGGGGCTCGCGGTTCTCCCGTTGGGAACGCCTCTACCCACTTCGTAAACGTGTCCGTGGCCACCAGTATGTGGGTTTTCCCTGAGGCGGACTTCGGATACGGTCCCATCAGGTCCACAGATACTGTGTGCCACGGAGCGATCGGGGCTCTTGGTTTGAGCGGGGCGGCAGCTCGCGCTGCGCCCGGTTTGTTCGCCGCACACGTAAGGCAACGCTTCACGTAACTCCGTACGTTCTTTTTGATGTCCGGCCATAGATAACGCTGTGCTATGGCTCGGTACGTCTCCTCTCGTCCCGGATGACCTGACTCGTCATGGTGGACGGAGAGGACTTTGGCTCTCATGGCCACAGGCACATAGAGCTGGTTTTGTATCCCCGGTGGGGCGATAAACCAGAGAAACCCATCTCTTTCTACCAAGGCTTCCTGGTAGATGGCGTTTTCTGGTGTTGGCGGCTCTCGTATTCTCTCCAAGCATTCCTTAGTCCGGCCGTCCTGGCCTTGACTTGCTTGTACCTGCTCAGGCAGAGGTAGCTCTCCTAGCAATACGTTTATGTGGCCGCGCACGGGCGGCAACATTCGAGCCGTGTCGTCTTCTGTGGTGACTTCACCACTGTCAGGCTGCCGTGAAAGGGCATCGGCTAGCTCGTTTTCACTTCCTGAACAGTGTTGTGTGGTGAAGTCAAACTCCTGTAATAAGAGTGACCATCTTAGGAGTTTCGCTTTGTCATTTTTAAAGCGATGCAGCCAGGTTAGCGCTCGGGAGTCCGTCACAACGGTAAAGCTCCGTCCTTCCAGGAGGGGCCTGTACCGTTTGACCGCCCATACTAGCGCTAGACACTCCTGCTCGTTTATATGGTATCTGCGCTCGGTTTCCGTCAACCGTGCGCTCGCATAGCTGATTATTCGGCGCTTGTCTTCGTCCTGTTGATATAGGACGGCGCCGAGGCCATGCCCACTCGCGTCCGTTTGTAGGACGTACGGCAGATCTATTCGTGGACGATGTAATTCCAGCGGCTTCTGGAATGCGGCTTTTATCTCGCGCAACGCCTCCTCCGCTTCAAGAGTCCACTTGAACTTCTTCTTGATCGACAGAAGATCGGTGAGGGGCGCGCTGAGACTGGCAAAGTTTGCCACATAGTCCCGCACCCAGTTACACAAGCCTAATAGCTGTCGTAGTTCCTTTCGCGTTCTCGGAGTTCTAGACTCGGCAACTTGCGTCAGATGTTTCTTTAATGGCTGCGTTGCATCATCGGAGATAGCATGCCCGAGATACTCAATGCGGTTCTTCCCGAACTCGCATTTCTCGGGTGCCAATCGCAATCCGTGTTCTTGCAAACGCTCAAACACCATTGTAAGGTGTCGCAAGTGCTCCTCGTGATCCTTCGAGAATATCACGATGTCGTCGAGGTAGACCTTACTGAACTTATGTAAGCTACCCGCCAACACTTCTTGAGACATCAGTCTCTGAAACGTGCTTGGGCTGTTCCTTAACCCGAACGGCATTACGTTAAACTCGTAATGTCCGCCGTCGGGTGTCGAGAACGCCGTTATTTTCCTTGATTCCGGGTCCATGGGTATCTGCCAATACCCGGATTTCAAGTCCAGAGATGTGAACACACGCGCCTCCCCCAGGTCGCGCAGTGTGTCTTGTATAATGGGCATTGGCGAGGGTTCACTCACTGTAGCCTCATTAACTTTCCTATAATCTACACAGAACCGCGGTGTGCCGTCTTTCTTTCGGACGATCACCACCGGGCTTGTGTAGGGAGACGTTGACGGGGAGATGATCCCTGTCTCCAACATCTCTTCCACCTGCTCTTGGATGGCTTGTCGTTTCTGGTCGCTCACTCGATATGGTGGCGTGCGGATCGGTTCACCGTGCTTCAGAGTAATACAGTGCTGAACCGTTCGCGTGCCTGAGTGACGTCTGCGACTGTCCGTGACCTCCGGAAACCTTCGGAACATCTCGTGAAAACTCGACACGAGTTCCTCCGGAAATCCGTGGTCCAATTTTTCTATACTTGCCTCCGGGATCGGATTTTCGGCGGTGTCTACCGCATCCGCGGTTACCCAGAAGGCCGTACTTCTTTTATTCTTGCCGAAGTGCATACAGCGGCGGCTTACATCCAGGGTTGCTTGATGCTCGTCAAGCCATGGATACCCCAGTATGCACTCGACTCTTAAGTTTTCACAGACTAAAAACGTTGTTATACTCGTCTGTCCTTCTATCTCGATCTCCGCCGCTTCCTTGCCGGTGACGCGCATCACGTGCCCTTCGGCAGCTAGCGGGATCAGTTGTTGCTGCTCGTGTTTTACTTCCACGAGCCCGTCACGCACGCAGTTGTATGCTGCTGCGGTATCAAGGAGCGAATTCACTTCGCGTCCATTCAGTTTCATGCCGATCGTCGGCAGCATCTCGCCGGTAACAGCGAGCAGGGCCAGGCCGTCCCCTGAGCCCTCTACGCGTTTTTTGTTGATCTTGGTGCTGCGGACGTCGGTGGTTTCGGAACACCGTCCCTTATAGGAGGGGTAGGACTTCGCGCAGGTTGGGTTTCGCTTCTAGCGACTGGACAATTGGCCCGCCGGTGAGCTCCACCGCAGGACCAACAGGGGCCCGGTGACTTGACCGGCCCTGTAGTAGGATAGTAGCTTCTCCCCTGAGAACTCTGGTTCGTGGGAGCTGAAGCTGCGCGTGCCGGTTGAGGCACATTAGGGGGGGACTTTGCGCGTTGATGATACGCGACTTGAGGAGGTGGTGTACGTGCAAATGGTGGCACGTACGGACCACTTTGCGCTCGCACGGGTTGCGGCGCGTAATAGGCAGGCGCGCGTTGCGATGACTGCGCGTTCGGAGGGGGGTACGCTCTTGATGACTGAGCGACCGGCCGATGATCCTGCTGTGCCTCGTCCAATATAGTGACAAGGTCCAACAGTTCGTCGAAGATGTTGACTGTGCGTTGTGCTAACGCGAACCGGTAATCCGGCCTCATGAGGCTTATGGTGGCCTGAAGAAGGTCTGCCTCCGTCGTCGCGCAACGGTGCGCAAGAGTCATCTTGCGCGCCACGAAGTCCCTACCGGGCTCACGGGGACCTTGCGGATCCGTGAGCAGGGTTACGTTGATTCGGGCCCTGGCATCGGGGCCGTTGAAACGGGCCATGAAGCGTCTCTTGAAGAGATCCCACTCCATGGTTAGGTTCGAGAGCGGCTCGAACCATTGCTTTGCCTCCCCCGTTAGGCAGTCCGACATACCATCCAGGAAGTCCTCCTTGGCCGTTCCTGAATCACGAAGGTATGTCTCGATTTTTGCGAAGAAGCGCACAGGGTCTTCATGGAGTTTCCCTGAAAATTTGGGGGGGGGCCTGACATTTGTTGGGCGCCAACGAGACTCACTAGAGCCGGCCAGTCCGTCTCGTAGGAGTCTGGCGAGCTGTTGTACCGCATCGCGGTCTGGGGAACCGTCACGAACGGTTGAAAGGTTATCGGAGAGACGCTCGGCGTCTTCCATCCTAGAAAGACGCTTAGTCTTGCGTTTAGCCGGCATCTTGTGCATGAATGACTTTCCAGTATCGAACTAGAAAATTAGGTCGGCGGCCCCACGTTGGGCGCCAGAACCGTTGCGCACCGGCGTGGGTCGCAAGCGTGGAATAAAAAAGGCCCCACGTTGGGCGCCAGAACTGTTGCTGGCAGGAGCCTCTAAGGAGGTCCTTAGGTCCCTAACGGAATGTGACTTAGGAGAACCGCTCCCTCGTCCCACCCGTCAGCAATCTACCTAACTAGCTCAGTTGCGGTAGAGTTCACTGGATGTCGGCTCGGCTTGAAGAGCCTAACACTTGACTAATGTCTCTCTGAAAAGTACTAAAGGGTGTGTCTACAAAGAATACCAACGAATACAAGTTAGGCATTTATTGAGAAATACAGATCGACAATACACACAAACGGTATGTCGAAGAACATAAAATGGAACAAGTATATGATGTGAACAAACATCATATAACTAAACACAGTATTACAAGACTAACAAGGGGAAATGGCTGAGTCTACCACTCCAAACACTTCCTCGTGAGGCGAGAAGGGGTTGGGAATGATAGGCGGGGTATACAGGGTCGAGGAGGTTTCGATAGGGGACGGTGTCCGGGTTTACTGCGGTGTTCCGTCGTTCCTAGTCGGCGAGGCGTCTGGTGTCTCCGGTGGCGATGGTGTTATGAGTCCAAACAGCTTCTCGCACTCCTCTTCCAAACGGCGCAAGAGTTCTGTCTTGGTCCCGGGTACTTCTAGGAGGGGGCGCTTCTGTGTGAAGGCCAGCGGAAGGCTTGGGGACTCAAGAAGAGCTGAAGGCTTTCGTAGCGGTGTAGATGGCGGAGTAACAGGTCCGAAGAGCTCGTCAAGGCGGGCCTGTACTGAGCGCCTCTTCTTTGCGGCGGCCGGCACTGGTCCTGGAGGCCGTGCGGCGGCGGCGGTTAGTGGCAAGTTGTCGGTGACAATGCCCTGGTTCTTTAGAGTACCCACACGGTCGGTTGTGTCCGATGTGGCGTAACTCTGTCCTGGGGTCCGCACAAGAGCTGCGGTTGGTGGCGTTGGATTCCAGGCGGCGATGCGATGCTTTCGAGCATCGGTTCGCATTCGCGCGCCGGGAAGAGCGTATCTTGCCCCTGGGAGCCGTACGGGAGCAGCGGTCGGTTTCGCTAGCTTCCGGATGATGATCCCAGTCCTTACATCTGCCTGTTGCGACTTTTCCGCGGGCGCGGGAAAAAGTGGGGCGCAACTTTTATTGGGGCGCACTCTCCCAGATGCGGCCAATCGACAGGGCGCAACTTTCTGGGGGCGCCTTGCCTCGGGCGCTACCAAACAATGGGGCGCCTTTACCGGAAGATGTTCTTCCCCGGGCGCGACCAAACAATGGTGCGTTTCTTTCTGGAGGCGACTTGCCTCGGGCGCTACCAAACAATGTGGCGCCTTTACCGGACGATGTTCTTCCCCGGGCGCGACCAAACAATGGTGCGTTTCTTTCTGGAGGCGACTTGCCTCGGGCGCTACCAAACAATGGGGCGCCTTTACCGGACGATGTTCTTCCCCGGGCGCGACCAAACAATGGTGCGTGTCGTTCAGGAGGCGACTTGCCTCGGGCGCAGCCACACGGTGGGGCGCCGCTTCAGACGACGTCGGAGGCGGAAAGATCCAAGCTCTAGGGTCTCCCTTCCTGTAGAGGTGGAGTTGGATTCCCCTCGGGACGTTCTGGTAGGCTACAGCCGTCTCCACCAGCACTAGGCGATGATGGAATGCCGAGCGCTGTACGTAGCGTTTGTGAGACGCCTTCCCTCGTCGTCGTGCCAGGACTGCGATGGGTGTCGCGTAGTGGAAACGAACGGGAGGGGTTGGTACGTTGCTGCTCGCGTCAAGCGAACGTCTCCGCGTTAAGCGAATATGTTTCCGCGTTAAGCGAACGTCTCCGCGTCAAGCGAATGTCTCCGCGTTAAGCGAATGAATCGGAGAGGGCCGCGTCAAGCGAACGTTGTTGCGGACCGCGTCAAGCGAACCGTTGTTGCAAGCCGCGTTAAGCGATCTGAGCCCAGCTTTACGCGAGCTATACTGACCAGGAAAGACTGGTATCGGTTCTGAGTTCGGAGCCGATATTTATACAAAATATTGACGTCATTCGGTGAATTCCCGGATTTCAGCCAATCGGTGCTTAGCCCCGCCCATTGATAGGGTCGTTTTTAGCAAATACCTGCTAAAAATGCGCGGGTTAAGTTAATTAGCGGTTTCAGGTGTCGGCACGAATCACGCGATCACGATGAGATGAAAAAGCGCGCGGTGCGGCCACCGGCACGCGAGCAATCCGCGGTAACATAGGGGGGCCAATATTTAAATAATTTTGGGGGGTCCCATGCCAGAAAAGGTTGAGAAACGCTGTTCTAGAGAACTGATTTATGCAAAACATTTGTGGTCTTTCCGTTCGACACACAAATAAAACAATCTTAAGACTTACATTAAATATACCTATATTAGGTGTGTGAATTAATTCGGTCCGTTGTTTCTTCCAGAAAAGACTTTATTGGAAAAAAACATGAAAAAATACACTATACAAAGTATTTGCCATCCCTTGCTATTATTTTTTCCCATCTGTCTGGCAGTTGTTGCATTCCGTGACGGAAAAACGACTCATCCTTCGAAGCGATCTATTCATTGAGCTATTTCTCTATTTCTTCATAATTGTTTAAGTGCTGACCCGAAAGCCTGTGTGCCATCGATCTGAATAAGTTATAATCTGAGCAATGTCTGGTGAATACGGCGGGAGAGGTAAAACGTCCCAGCCAAGTACTTCTAAGGTGGCCTTCACAATCTTTCCAACATGTGGTCTAGCGTTGTCATGCTTGAGGATCACTTTGTCGTGTCTCTTTGCATATTCCAGCTGCTTATTCTTCAATGCGTTGCTTAAACGGCGTAATTGTTGTTTATGAAGTTCGGAAGTGAAGGTTTGGCTCTGTTTTAATAGCTTATGATACACTACACCCTTCTGGTCCCACCATATACAGAGCATTACTTTCTTGCCGTGAATATTCCGCTTTGGTCTCGATGCGGATGGTTTTCCTGGGTCGCAAATGAATTTCCTTCGTTTGGGATTATTGAAATATATCCTCCTCACTTTTACGCACGTCAATTTTAAGTCGGTTTTTCGGCGTAAAAATGTATGTATTATGGTCCAAAGGTACAGGTGCATTGTTTAAAAATAATGGGATCAATTCAAAGCACATAAAACAGAATCTTCCAAGAAGATTTTAAAATAAATTAATACAGAATTAGCCGTCTATCCTGTTTATATATGTCGGCGCAGATACCATACTGTTACAGTTACTGGTTATCAATCCTTCGGCGCCGACATATATTCTTTTTTGATCTATTTTTTACCGACCGCCAACATATATAAGGGAGGTATTGTGATCATACCAATTTTGACATTTCGAGATTTCGATGGATCTCCACGAATTGAGGCCCCTACATAAAGTTTTCACTATTTTTAGCATGATGTCTGTCGGTCTGTCTGTCCGTCCGTCTGTCTGTCCGTCTGTCCGTCTGTCTGTGTACACGTGCAGAGCAAATTCGGCTAAAAGGATTTTTATGAAACTTCATATCTAAGCTCCTGCCATCAATGGCACGAGTTGATCAACTTTTGGTAAAAATCGGTTGACTAGAAATGGGAGTTTACTCGTGTCGATTTTAAGATTTTTCGAATATTTAGCAACAGAAAAATATTTCGAAAAAATTTATTTAACAAAAGTTGCTATAAATACAATAACTAATAACTTTTATTTGAGACGTTTTTTGATAAAACGAAAAATTTCGAAAAATTTTTGTAAAATTTAAAATTTGTGTAAAGTCTCAATTTCTTTATACTTATATGTAACGTTTCCATGGTCATGATAAATAATATCTCTGTTAGAAAATATTAGGGCAAGTTATTTCTACTCTGCTGCTAGAATGTATTTTATGCAAGTACTTTATGATAACGGTCGGTCCTGTGGTGGCCACACCTGTTTTTTTTATTATTTAATATGATTGGTAGTGGGCACCAATGTGCCACATTAAAACATCTTTCTCATTAATTATGGATGTATTAAAAAATTTATGAATGGAACTTTGAAAAATGAAATAGATGCCGATGAAAACAAATTGACGCCACCAGATATGAAAGTTCGCTTTCGGAAACTATGGAGAGATTAAAAAAAATTCGGAGTTATCTATTTTGTAACACTGATGTCTCGGAAAATATTTTCATCAATTATGGGGTATCAAAATACTATTATTTCAGTACCGTTAAAAATCAACATCATCAAAAAAAAATTGAACTGAGAGTATTTGTACAATTTATTTTCATATTTTCTATTCTTGTATTTGTTCTGCCATATTCACGAAATTTCAATATAACAAAATATGTTTTCTGATCCTATGAATTTCGTTATAAGAAGACTTGATATGTACACAAACTTACTCCAGTTACGAAATGTTCGGTTCGAAACCATTGTCAGAAATTGAATTTCATAGTAGGTACCCAAGTAAGTTTTAAGATTGGGAGGACATAACCCCTTCATTAGCACTTTCATTACCCATTATACCATTACGCACATACAGACGCAGAAATTAGTATATGAACTTAACCCCTCACATGACAACATCCTGTGTAATTTACTGTTCCTAATGAAACCAGGAAATGTGTTATTAGCATTATTTACACAGAAACAAGTCCAGACATTTCAACAAGTATGAAGCTCGAACTTGTCTACCGGAGTCGCGACCTTCAAAAGCAATTATTGACAGCAGAGAATGTGTTTTATATTTTCAATTACATTTACTGAAACTTTTCTTTACGACTAAAATCTGTTCTGGTCGTCATGTTAGACATTAAACCTGATAAACACGGAGATATTTATAAGCTTGCTAACGATAGGTTTGTTCTAACAGAAAATTCAGAGCAGTTCAGAATGGGAATCAGAACTGCTTAGAATCCATGTGCGAACATATAGTTCTAGAATCATTTTAACTAGTGTTGAAACGAGTTAGAACCGTAGAGAATTTTGTTTGTTTATTCTAACCTATAAAATCACGAAATCAAAACAACAACTGTTAAAAAATATGTATGTGCCTTGTAGTTTTAAACTGAAGGAATGGAACTGTTGGAATGGAAGGATTGGATTACATTTGGAAATCTTTTTTGCCGAAAATGTCTTTGAATAACGACCTTTTCCTCGTTTTTAGGTCATTTAATTATGTTGTTAGACTTGTTGCTTAAGAAATATGGGATTCAGACTATTATTCTCTCCAAACTACTTTTGGAAATATCAAATCTATCTGCTACATCTCGAAAACTTACAGTATGATTGCTAATATACCAGAGAAATATAAGAAGTTGATCCTGAGCACTAATTTTACCATTTTGGCCTGAATGGTACTTATTGTATTCACATGTTTCAAAACTTGCTGCTAGTGGTTCAATAACATTTCTACTAACTCTAAAATGTTCCAAAAAAACCTGATCACTATATTGTGGCACTATCATCTGTAGGTAATTTTCATTGTTTTGTCTTAATTCAACAATAACATCATTCAAGAATTCTCCATCATTATCACGTTTACTTTAAAATCCGAAAGAATTTTTCCGCGGAGCTTCAAGTCATAACTTTGGTCCAACTAACGCAGCTGGAGGAATATGGATTGGATTTTTTTCGCGGTGCACAATTCGGGAATCGCTGTTCTAACCATTGCAGTCTTTTACGCATATCGGCAAAAAAAGAAGCCAGTACCGGCACAGGCTCTAACCTAGTGATGGCGAACGTATAACCCGCAGGTCACATAGTGACTCGTATAACGATTTCAAATGACCCATACAAGAAAAGATCTTTGTAGTTCTGAAGATTCTAAGATAACTAAAGTTGGGTCTAAGCAGTGGTGGATCCTGAGTACGCGCTGCGGAGCTGCAGCTCTTACTTGAAAATAAAAAAAAATCTTTTTTTGAATTCAAAATGCATTTAACATAGTAATTGTGGTGTGAAATTTTTTTTTTTTTTAAATATATTTTGAACATTAAATGCTATTGTTTCATAAATATTTACAAGTTTCCTTTGAATAAGTCTACGTCGCGCTGCTTATATCCTAGCGTCAAGGAAAGTGCAAATGTAAGCTTGTAAAGGGGTAGCGGTGCGTAGGCAGTAGTGATAAACTGGTGGGAATCGGAGCTAGAATGCTATTAACGTCACAATAACAGTGATCACAGTTCTATTAAATTATTGAATGTATTTATTTAAGTCGTAACGAAATCGCTATACCTATATTATCTCTAAAAATGTATTGTTTAGGTAGGTATTAATAATTAGTATTTTCTAACTTTTTCTTTTAAATTTATATAATTAATTTAGCTTAACAAATACGTTTCGTATTTTAGAATATAAAACAATGGGTTTAAAAAATGTATACTGTCAAATTTAACAGACGAACGTTAGAAGAAAAAATTGATATTAAAAAATTGGGGAGACACACACCAAATTTAAATATTTCGGAAAGTGCAAAAAGCAAAAATTATAATTATAAGAGGCAATTCAACAGAGTCTTATATGATAAAACGTCGTTGTTAAACACCTAAACCTATCCTTGTATTATAATTTGTAGCTCGGATTCCCAAAAAGTCACGAGCCGCCACTGGGTTTAAGCGAGCACATTCACGAAGCATGGAAGAAAAATAGCCAAATATGATAATAATAGCGAGATGAAATTCAGCCATTACATATTAAATACCTGTATTATGCATGTTAAATACAAGGCCGCCAGTTCAGGTACAGTTGAGATTAGCAGGGGATTCCACATTAGTACTTGCACCTTAAAGCGGCAGATTTTTATTTACTTAGGTTTTATTTATTTGACCGGCGATTTGAATTTACAAAATTTAAAATTCAATTTGACCCGTCTGGAAAATCAGGTTCGCCTTCGCTGCTCTAACCATTGCTGTCTTTCACACAAGCTGTCATCGACCGGGCTACTATCAACAGACGTTCTCTTCTTGGACTATTATACTTTAGAAGAAAGTAGAGAAGAGGCGAAAATAAAATACAATACTGGGCACATCGACTTTTGTCAAAACAATACTTGAATAGCAATAGAGGATCAATCTAAATTTTTCGATTACTTTCGTTGAATACAAATACATTTGAATTTCTGATATTCATTTACCTACCGATGGAATCACATAACACCAAATATGGCTATAAAACATTTACAAGGAGTGAAAAAAATATATAGTTATTATTTTAGTTAGAAAAAGTAAAACCATTAATATTTTAAACTGGTTAAAGTTTGACTTTGAATATGAATACAAATATTGACTGTTTTACAACTTCATTCATAATCGAAATATCGATTTCTTTTATAATTATTATTTTACAAAACTTCAAAGTTTGAAATATTAATAAACTAACGTTAAAGTAAAAAACTCGGTGAAATAATATCTCATTAGATGTAACTGTTCGTATTTCTGTACCTTGTGATTTTTAATTGTAAAGGAAAATATAATAGATGACAAGTGCAGAACAAATATCCATTGTATTCACTATATATCGTTGCAAAAAGACATCTTGTTTAGTACTTTCCTTTCATCTATACACTCATACATTCAATTCTAATAAGATTATTAAAAGTTCCTGGAACTAACCTACATAATAATGATGTTCAAAGTTAAATAAGTAAAATTATTATCGTGGTAAATAACAAGACGTACATTCAGGAGCGCCACGAGTGTACTAGCCTGACGGGTACGACCATCACATAGCCTCTCTCAAAAAACAGCCCGAATTTAAGTTACATACAGAAAACTAATTTTACTATTGGTACATCAAAGAAAATTGCTTGTTTTAACGTGTTTAATTTGGACGACACACAAGCACCAATATTCCTCCGCCAATATCCCGAACACAACCGAGCAAAAAATATGTTTGACTAAAAATATGTTTTGCGCTGTTCGGTGTTGTATAGATCAGTGTTTTTCAACCGGTGGTCCGCGGACCACTGGTAGTCCTTTAATGCCACTGGTAGACAAAATTTTAATGGTCCGCGAAAGTCTTATAAATAATTATTTTTGAGACTAGTGCACTCATTGCCAACTGTGTTCGCAAACAAATCATTACCTTAATGTGGAACTTGCTCTCCACCTCAGACTTCTTTCTCCAGCCATACGACGCCCCCTAGCACACTAAGGAAAAGGGCGCCGATGAGCTTGACTAAGGGACACCACATTGCGAAAGTGAGGACCTTTTTTTTTGCTCATCACTTGGAATTTGGGAGGTGTGGACCTTTTTTTGCTCTTCACTTGATAATTGCGAGGTGAGGATCTTTTGTTTTTTGCTCATCATCTAGATTTTGGGTGGTGAGAATCTTGTTTTTGCTTATCACGTACATTTATTTTCCAAGGGCGCCAAAACCCAGTTTTGCCCCTAGCGCAAGGTTTCCTTACTGCGGCTCTGGCCTAACTTCATCCAATTCAAATTGAATCAACTCTTCGCCCATTATTAAAAACTGGGCAAATAATGAGTATTATTCCGAATTATTTATTCATCAACTTTTTAAGATGGGAAAACGATTCATTTTCACTCAGTGCATTACCTTTATAATGTTAAAACTAAAAATGATTTGAGACGTTAAATTTAAAATATATGTATTAAAATAAATTTTCCAATTAGTTATATAATATAAAAATACGCACACTAAAAAAAACGCACACGGAAAAATACACACGGAAAAAAACGAATTTACACTATATCTCAAATCAGTTATCTCAAAATAAATCGTGAGAAACTATTACACAGTAAAATTTAATTGTTTGCCCGATTTAATATATTGTGTTCACTTTTGTAAAGTCAAACCAGATCTGGTTATTTTGGTTACTTTTATAGTGTAGTACTGACTTTTAAACGTAAATTTGTCATTTCAAAATATTCCTTACGCTGTAAAACCAACTTTAGATTTGTTGGTTATGGTCATTATAACTATGATATAATTTATCTTTATGACATATGTCAAATGGAATGACATTTTAAGTGAAATTTTTGTTTTAATACCAACATGACATACAATTTCAAAGGTGCAAACTATTGAATGTATCAATTTGTAATTTTTACCAAAATATTTTAAATATTTCCAACCAATTTTAAATTCACACAAATAAGTTGTCACCTAGTGACGCTGATATGAATGACCAAACTCGGCCGGTAATTCTTGGTAAAAATTATAATTTTTACCAAGGCTCCGAAGTTTTACTCAATGCATTACATTTATGTTTTTGAAAATTTAAGACGTTAGATAATTTAAAAAGTTAATCGTAGAAATAAAAAAATAATAAAGCATTGAAAAAATAATAATAAAGAAAAGAAAGTCACATTTTTCTTACTTACTTTCATCAAAACCAAATATTTTTTAAAATAATTATTTCTAGATTAATCCATGGTGTCCATGGATGACTTACTAGAAGTTTTCAGGTTGTACCACGAAATTCCACCATAAGCGTCACGAGGGAAATCAAAACATTATTAACCGGAACCATGTAATTTTAACAGGTTCAAGAAATTATTGTATACTTAACATTTTGCATTTACTTAACAAGAAAAAAATTAAAACTGAGGTTTGTTATTTGGTCACTTCTTTTTGTTATTAATTTTATTCAATGTACATCTTTAATGTACATCTATTTCATTGGTACCTAAGATGTCACGAGGGCGGTTTTCAATAGAACTTCGCCAACGATCTCTCTTTAGGTACATGTCTCATAATCAGCACAGTTGCCTTATTATTTGTCAAAAATTATATACTAATATGATTCCTTTGAAAACCGAAGCCAGATCAATATGGAAGGACAAAAGGATCGGGGAAAACCAAGGCTGGACTAGGAATATATTTAGTACCAGGAAAACTGCATAGGGTCGGGACAATTTTCACACATTTCAGGGTTTTGTAGGTATATATTAAGTGACGACAAATTGTGGGCACATACTAAAAATCACAAAATTAGATAACCTAAAATTCAATAACTTTTGAAAAAATAATCAACGTGTTTTCCTTTAAGACCCAGTTCTACAGTTATCCAGTAAATGATTTAGCGCGGTATTGGAAAACCCTTAATAAATAAAAAATAATCAAACAAAAAATTCTTGTACTTTTCCGGGTTAGTAGAAAACATATTACTTTTTTTTTAACCAACCCCATTTTTTATTTAACCCCTCTGGGTCACAAAGGGGGGAGGAGAAATAATTTTTAACACATTTTTGGTTAAAATCTTGTTAAAATAAAGAACTGTTAAAAAAACTAATTTCCTTTCTTAATCTACTTCTTACAAGCTTTCTTTTTAGAAAACTTCTGTTGAACTATTCCAGTTCCTATCAATGTACATAATTTTTTTGAAATGGTTAGCTCAACCCCTCTGGAAAACAGGTTGGGGAACAAAACAGGTTATTGCTAAAAATGTAAATAAAACATTATTTGAAAATATCAGATCTAGGAAGATAATATTCATGTAAATACCCATATCGATTTTAGAAATATATTTATATTGATGTAAAAAATATTTTAATATACCTTATACCAGCGTTTCCCAAACGGTGGTTCGCGAAAATAATATTGTAATGGCGGAATTTTAAATCGCCAAAGAAAATTAAACGCATAAAACAAATTACAAAATGAATATCCTGTTCTGTCAAAAAAAGCCATTGAAGTTTTATTACCCTTTTGCACAACATATACTTATCTGAAAGATAAATACAGAAACAGGTTAAATGCAGAACCTGATCTAAGACTAAAATTGTCGGATATTGAGCCAAACTTTGAATTGCTTTGTTCCATCAAACAGCCACAAATATCCCATTTAACTAAGAGTTTTTTTCAAATTTAACGTATGCTTAACTAAGAACCAGTTGGTTTGTTGAATTGATTTTGTATTCATTTTTTATAGCTATCATTTTAGTCTTATTAATGTTTGTACATGGAAAATATGGAAAATAAATGTTCTACCAAATGTAATTTTATTTAAAACTCCTGCAATTCCTTCAGATAGTAGTTTGCCAGGCCACCACTGGGAGCAGCACGTATGTTCCTAAATTGACAACTTTAAGATGCGCTACTTTTTATTAGAACAGAATTAGTTATTCTGTGGAGTAAATATTGTAAAGAAATATCAATATACCTTATATATATATATATCTAATTTCAATTTTTGTAATTATTTGTTAAACATGTCAGGTAATAGGCCACCGAAAAATTCTCAATATCCCGTCGGACCAATCTAGCCCTGGAGAAAACGGTTGAGGGAAATAAAAGCAGCGCCATCTGTAGAAATCCTTGCATGTGTAATGTACAGAATGCCAAGTTAATAAGTCTATGTAAAAGTTTTCGAAGATTTAAAGTTGTACGTGTGTAGTTAAATTCCATACTATAATACAAAGTATCATAAAGTTCTGAATGTGACAGAGTGATTGAAGTTCCCAAAGAGATCTTTCAAAGTGATATCTCAAAGTAACTGTTGATTCTCGGCAGTCGAGAACGCATCAGATGTAGTTCAGATCTTAATAACGAACACCAAATACGTGTTTGATTGGTCACGCGTCAATCTCGAACGTGATACATTAAAAATAGACTCAACTAAATTACTAACAAAACTTATACGTTCATAGCTGTGTTAATAGCTTTAAACGATATGTCAAAATATATTAATTTACTAACCTCAAAATTGTAATAATTCGAAATTTAAATCAATAATTTAGGAACCATGTCTCAACCTCAAAAGTAGGTGACAGCTTAAAACGAGCAATCAAAAATTGTTGAAGAGGTTCAGAAGAATCCTATGGAGAACGTATTGGTCTTTCCAAACGCTCTAGGTATTTAAATATATTTTTAGTTATGTAAACTCATACGTGAAAAGGACGAAATCCGAGACCGGATTGGAATATGTAGAAACTATCATATTTATTTATGGGGACCCATGTTGGTATTAAAGGCAACGAAGCGGCAGATGCAGCTGCAAAAGCTGCCTCTCATAGACCTATGATTGATGTGAGTTTCGTTTTTCCAGATGACGCAAAGAGTCATCTGAAACATCTGGTTTTAGACATATGGCAACATGAGTGGAGCCGCACGCAGAACGTTAAGTTGCGACAGATTAAGGGAGACATTAAACCATGGGGTTCTTCCTGCAGGATTAACCGCAGGGAGGAAACCGCCATCACACGCCTACGTATAGGTCACTATTGGTGGACCCATGGACACCTCCTTCGAGGAGAAGAGTCCCCTATCTGTGAGACGTGTAACACAGATTTGTCTGTGTTACACTTTTTAACTGAATGTGTACAGTTCGAGGATGTCAGGGAGAGGTTACGCCTGTGCTATGACCTGTCAGTTGCTTTAGGGGACGACAGGGTTCTCATGGACAGGCTGGTACTCTTCCTGAGAGAATCGAACTTATTGTTTTATGTGTGAAGTCTTGCACCTTATTTTAATGTGTTTCTATTTATTGACTGTGATATTCGATGGTAATTGGCCCCTTTACAGCCTCTTACCATCACCTTGAGTCTGTTCAAATTTTCGAACAGACTTTTTATATTATTTATTTGTGTTTGTCAGTGCAAGATTTCTTTTATTGAGTATGCATATTTTTAATGATTTTATCTATTTATTTATAGTCTAATATATTGTTTTTAATATATAGTCTAGTCATTTATATGGGCTGCGTTAGGCGCAAATAGCCTTTGTTGCTGTGCGCCAAAAACTTTTAACTAACTAACTATTTATGGGGACCGGTAAATATATTAGTTAAAAAATAATTTTTATTTTATTTTTTTATTTATTGTAAAAATCTTCAAATTCACATTAGGAAATCAATATTTTTAGTTACGTCAAGTGTTCTATTATTACTGATATGTGAATAGAGTTGTAAAGTCCGTTCGAAGGTTAGAATGCAGTATTGCTCTTATGGGTCATGAAAAAGAACTACCGTATTTTACGGACCATAAGACGCACCGGACGATAAGACGCACCCCAAATTTATGAGACAATTTTTGGAAAAACTATTTATTATTACGATAACTTGTACCAGCAACATTCTGTACATCTTCACTCTCTGTACTATCACCCGTCTCGTTAATGTTACTGTTCGTATTATTTTCGTCTGAACTATTGTCAATCTCTTCAAAAACCTAGTCATCTTCGATACTATCCAATGCGTTGCTTATACCGCATTTCTTAAAAGACTTTATAATCGTCTACAGCTTCCCAAGAATTTTTTACCCAGGTACTTCTAAATTGTCCGTTTCATACGTCTTTTTGCTAACATCGTGATTTTGCTTTATCACTCATCTGTTCCACTCGTCCCGCATAAAATTATTAAATGGTTTATTAATCGACAAAGTGTTGTCGTTGACTTGTAAGTCTTCCAGAAACGACAGCTAATTCTGTATTAATTTCTATTATATTTTCTTGGTTTATTCTGTTTTATGCGCTCTGAATTGATTCCACACTAACAACACACAATTTTCAAACGTACCTAAACATTCGGACCATAAAACGCACCCCAATTTTATGACGGTTTTTTCTGCGTAAAAAGGTGCGCCTTATGGTCCGAAAAATACGGTATTCCATTTGCTCTACACTGTATTCTAACATTTGAATGGACTATAGAATGATATTATATTAATAAAATTTAGTATTTGCATCTCAAAAAATAGCAATAAAAGAATATTATGAAGCAAAAAACATAATATCTTATTCCATAAGAGAGTTATTAATTATTAAATATAAAACAGTTTCAAACGCCGTCCTTTACTGACGTAGCTGGCCGAAGAAGTGTCTTAATTAATATGTGCGCGAATGACGTCAATGATCGAGATAACATGAATGCATAAATGTTTGTGCACTTCATGCATTCGAGAGTGAGATAATAAACGTACGTCCAATACTAATACAGAACATTCACTGGCGGGAGTTACGTCATAATGACGTAAATTTTAAAATGTTAAAGTATTTATAATTATTTTTTTCCAAAATCATTAATTATATAAATTTCGTTTACATAACTATATGCCAATGTGTATAAAAACTACTTAATATTCATTAAAAAATATTTTTTAAATCACTCTACAGGTTTATGATTTTACAAAATATATTAGCTATTTAATTTTCGCAGAGTGGGTAGATTTTTCCACAGACCGACGTTAAGAAATATTGATCTACCTGGTCAGAATAGTATATTGTGTAACAAGCGCAGAAAGTATACATTTGCCGATTGAGAAAGATACTCGCTGCGCTCGCGCGTCAATCTTTCGAAATCGGCAAATGTACTTTCTGCTCGAGTCACACATACTATTTTTTCTACGAACACCTATTTTAACAAATTCAAAAAATAATAAATATAAATCATTATGTATGTTAGATTTATATACATAATAGGTGGCTTGTCATTGCTACGATGTTCATAAACAATTAAACGAATGTCAATATAATGATTTTAAAATACATTGGTATTTGTACGTTTGTTAAATAATAATGTATGAATATGAAGTAAGCAGCGAGGCTGACGAAGAGATAGAGGAAGAGGCAAAGAAAATAGTGTTAGAACTCTTGCCGCAAAAGTCAAGAGAAAGGTAGTAATATATATAATAGTATATTGTGTAACAGCCAACTCTTTGTTCGAAGGAGGAATTAATTTTAATACTTTAAATGATTGTCAAATAACAATTAATTACAAAAAATAAACTTAAATGTGTAGTATTATTTAATTTATATTGACCAATCGGAAAATACTTTCTGCGCTAGAGCGGAAAGTATTTTTCGATTGGGTTGCCTTGGATACAAAACACTTCTCAGCAAACACCAATTTTCCACTTTGTTATGGCAACAGAAAACGATAGATTTCTGATAGATGAGTACAAAAAAATATAATTCTCATTTAATTTTAAATAACAATTATGATCCACAGCCAATATTATCAATAATAGACCGGGAGCTCATGACATTTTTGGTCTCCGATTTCATACAGCATGCCTTTTGGAGGAGAGAATATTTACCCTGTGACAACAAAAAAGGGATGGTACTAAACCCCTGCACGCTTTCCGGTCATAGGGAAAATTGCATTTCCACTTGCACAAAATTTTTGTGTTTTTCTCTGATTTAATATTGCTTGCCCTTTTGTCAAAAGAAAGTTATAACAAATTTAAAGTCTTTTTATTATAGGCATGCTGTAAGAAAACGCGGAAAATCATATTTTTTTATTACAAGAACACATGACCGTTTGAGCCCTTTGGGACCCTTCGAATCGCATGCATATATTTAAAAGACTTTAAATTTGTTATAACTTTCTTTTGACAAAAGGGCAAGCAATATTAAATCAGAGAAAAGCACAAAAATTTTGTGTTTAAGTGGAAATGCAATTTTCCCTATGACCGGAAAGCGTGCAGGGGTTTAGTACCATCCCTTTTTTGTTGTCACAGGGTAAATATTCTCTCCTCCAAAAGGCATGCTGTATGAAATCGGAGACCAAAAACTGTCATGAGCTCCCGGTCTATAACCAAACTATAATGATACTGCACCAATCTTACAACTGGTTCATTGAGGACCTTATTATTAACTATCAAATTAATAATTGGACTTCTCTCGATGACACTATGTGGACTGTATTATTTATAATTAAATTAATGGACTACTCTCGGAGGGAGTCCACCACCTACTCGTTCTTCAGATGCCTTGTTTAAATCATAGCAGTAAAAGTGTATCATGAGTTGAAATCTCCTCAGTCCACTCTTTGAATAAGAAGTCACTTCAATCCATATAAACTTTTACATAGAGTACATTCATATGGATATTTACAACGTATTGAAATTTTATCTCTGCATCCCTTTCAAAAACGATGCATTAATAATGAATATATCGAGAGTAAAATTTTAAAATGTACTAAACAGAATTAATTTTCATTTAATTACTCCAAAATATCCAATAACTGTAAGTTAAATTTAACCTTACATTTCCTAGATATTGAAATATTCATAACCTATAAAAAGTAACATATAAACCTATATTTTCATACATGCCCAAAAAATAAATAACCATTTTTAATACCATTAACACATTACCGTTGAGAGTCGTAACTGTCAATGCAAATTATTATACCTTTTATGTCAATTATGTATTTTTTTTTTCTTTAAATGGGGTTTTTACAAATATGCATTTAAATGTCACATTATAATCATTTGGGAAAAAAATATTTGATTATAGAATAATGAACTAAATAAATGTAAGCAGTGGAAAAAGACATAATAAGTCAAAAACATAATAATAATGTAAAGAATATAAATTTAATTACATTATGTAGGAGTTAATTTGTAAGTAATTTTGTAATGCTAATTTTATATACATTTATATATTAAATTTCAAGATATTTGATGCTACGTAGGTGTAATAATTAGTTACTTGAGGTGTCACATATGTTGATAAATAATGCTATCAGTATTATTACTAAGTGGTTCCGGAAGTAATGTCCATATCCTGAAGTCATGGACTACATTACCAAACTTTCCCAAACTATTAGCGATATCATACGCCATATAGAATCGACAAAGTTATAACGGAAAATTGCTACAAATCGCAAATATCAAGCCAACGCGTACCTTAAGCTGCGTTCAGAGCTCTTTAAATTAGTTGACTGTTCATTGTGCGTTGTGGATATGTTTAGTAGACAGTTTTAACGTCCAAGGCAGCGTTTACAGCTCTGGAAATTAGTGCGTTACGAATAGTGCGACATCTATGTGTCTTTAAACCAATTACGGCTGCTTCGTAAAATGTTTATTATCTATTATCGTTTTCCTAATTCTGATGTCCTAGATATTTACTAACTAAACCTAACCTAATTACCTAAATTGATTATATTTACTGTTCGTCTTTGTAATTTTGGACGAGATTTGTTGAAATCGGCGCGATGACATTTGGTTATGACATTGTTAGGTTATGTAAAGGCATACAGTGTAAATATTCTCTCCGATATAGACTGAGATAGCCAATGTGTTTATTATGTCTGCCTCATTAAAACAACTTACTAATTATAAGTTTGCAAAACAATCGACAACGTATAACGTATTAAAGTTAGAGCTTTGAACGATTGCTCGCGTTATCATATGACAAACTTGTTATACTCTATCTCAGAGACTGATAGTAATAAAATTTATTATTTGTAAAAATTGATTATTTTTTAATACAGAAGCGGCCCACAAAATATGAATAGTTCGAAACGAAATATTGTTAAAAACAACCGAGTGAGCTGCACATATTATATGGGAATACGAACTAGGGTTAAACACAATAAATCATAAAAATGTTACCCTAAAATTTTGAGGAAAAATATGGTCACAGGGGTGCGTTTAATGATATGATAAATATGGTCAAAGGCGTGCGTTTAATAAAATGATAAATAGTAATATAGAAATACACAAAACCAATTTAAACGTAGTTAAAATGTGCACGCCACTGGTAACTGGCTGACAAAAAGATTTATTACTATCAGTCTATCTGAGATATAGTATAGTAGCAATCAACAGTAACAGCGGGCAGCCTCTTTTTGATTTTTTTTAATTGCTTTTTTCGCTTTTTGTGTATGTATAGTTGTATAGTATATACAAGGTGTCTCAAAAGAAATTTTATATTTATTTAGCTTACTGCGTGAACGCAACGTATCCGAGGGGCGCGGGGGTTATGTCAATCGGTATCCTGGCTCTTGGGAATTCAGTCGCTATGGAGCGTTTCTCGGGAGCAGACCGCGCGTTATGCGTGCGAGAGTTTTACAAAAACGGTGATTCGGCGACTGTAGCGCGTAGAAAATTCTGCAGTATTCGAGATTTTCGCCACTTAAATGATGCGCCAAGCATTCCTCTCATTCGACATTGGGTTAAAAAGTTTGAAGAGACTGGTACAACGCTGGATAAATCAAAATCCGGGCAACCTAGGTCATCAAGAACGGTAGAAAACGTGGAGAATGTTAATCAGTCTGTTCGTGACGACCCGAACCTTTCAATTCGGAAGCGCGCAAGTGCTTTAAATGTGCATAGATCATCATTACATCGCATTATGCACAAAGACCTAAAGCTGCACCCCTACAAAATTCAATTGGTGCAAGAATTAAAGCCCCAAGATGCCAGTCAGAGGCTTAATTTCGTAAATCAGGTGATTGAGCGATTTTCAACGTTTACCAACATTATGTTTTCGGATGAAGCTCATTTTCATCTTAATGGCCACGTAAATAAGCAGAACTGCCGCTACTGGAGTGCAACGAATCCGAAACGCAAACATCAGAAACCCCTACATTCGCCGAAACTGACCGTATGGGCTGCGATGTCGGCGCGAGGAATTATCGGCCCTTACTTTTTTGAAGACGAAAGGCGGCGTGCAGGTACAGTCAATTCAGAGCGTTATGTGATGTTAGACAAATTCTTGGTACCTGAACTGCAAAACTTTCCTGGCTATAACCAAAGAACATGGTTCCAACAGGACGAAGCAACTTCACACACGTCCAATATGTCTCTGCCACGTGTTCGTGAAATTTTCTCAGGCAAATTGATCTCCCGGAGAGGTGACATAAATTAGCCTCCACGCAGTCCAGATTTAACCCCTATGGACTTTTCCTATGGGGTTATCTTAAATCTAAAGTTTACGCCAATAAACCGACTTCACTGGCGCATTTGAAAGAAAATATCCGTCACGAAATGGCAGCCATCCCTGAGTCCACCTGCCGAGACGTCATAAGTAATTTTACTGTTCGATTAAATGAGTGCCGAGAACGCGAGGGTCTACATTTAGACGATAATATTTTTAAGAAATAAATCCCCAAAAAGTGTATTTTAATAATTAATAAACATTTTTTCTGTATACGGCTTACTTGTTTTTTAATCGATCCACTAAATATAAAATTTCTTTTGAGACACCTTGTATTATTTCTCAAATGACTGAACGCTTTAGTATATGATCCACCCAACACCACTGGTATATGTACATAATTTATAAAATATTAATTATTTATTTGCATCCTTTTTTCCCAAACTCTCGATAAAGTTTTGTTATTGAGAAAGGCATTTAGGGGAAAACAGAGGGTGATAAAATATTGAGTGGAAATTGAACAAAAACATAAGACAACAGGAAGCGGTAATTTATTGTTTTCAAAAACAAAATATCTATGTAGTAAATTTGTAGGTTATATGAATCTTACCGAATGTGATGAAAAAAGTTTAGAACTTACCCTCCTATAAAATGTGTGCCCGCCCCAAGAAAAAAATGCACTTCTGCACCCCTTTAAGCAGGGCCGCTTTAGGATCGTCGTAGGCCGTAGGCACTTTTGCATAATATTGCATTCGTAGGCCCTATCAATTTAATGATCACGCCATTTTTATTGTTATAATATTTACATTATTTTTGAATTTTTTGCATGGTGCACCTTGATTCCTACAATATTTATCAATAATTGCCATTTTTGAGGGTGTAGAATTTTATATTATTAATAACTAAAAGCAAATAAGGTCGATTGACTTTTAAACAAATATTACGTTTATAATAGGAGTGTAAAATTTGTAAGCTTGTTAAAAAAACAACACATCACAACAAAAAAAAAAAATAATAATAATAATAATAAATTTATGTGAAGTGTGAATCTTCACACATTTCTGGGTTTTGCAGGTATTTAGTAACTGAATGATGATTATTTGGGATGCCAAAACAAATTTTATGTCAAAATATTTTTTTATGAATTTTAATTCGAATGCCTAATACCATTATTTAAGTTTCTAAATATGTGCAGTATTTTATTTATACAGCAAGGTTCAGTAATATTTTTAAAATTGCGCCTATGGCTTCCATTGGTTGCTTATATCATAAGTCCCGCCCTCTGATTTCGTCAAACAGAATTAAATTATAATTTCAACACTTCCCACTGGTTATTAAATTTACGCTTTTAAAAAATAAATGCAACATTTACCAAAATATAACTAGAATTTTGACAAAATAAATTAAACAAAATAAAAATGCAAAAAAAAAACAGAAAAAAATAAAATTAACACGATTCGAACTCTGCAACGTTCGCACTTAGATTACAAAGTACACCACAAAACCAACTGAGCTACCAGAGTTACTGATCTGGAGTGTTACATAGCGAATTAAATATTTAAC
This sequence comes from Liopterus haemorrhoidalis, assembly GCA_963971575.1. Classification (NCBI taxonomy): domain Eukaryota; kingdom Metazoa; phylum Arthropoda; class Insecta; order Coleoptera; family Dytiscidae; genus Liopterus; species Liopterus haemorrhoidalis. Next base: position 44,961,668 of record OZ020615.1, on the reverse strand, counting down.
ATATTTTAGTTAAAAACACAAAAAATGCGTTATTTTCCGAAAACATAATCTGATCAAAAATTCCTGTTGTACTATTCCGGTTCACACTAATGTACACAACTTAGAGTTTTTTCAGATTTTTAGTTTAAACCATCTGGGCTACAGGGTGTGGGACAAAATTTTATTTGCACAATTTTGGCAAAAATCGCATCAAAATAATTTATTTTGCAAAAATAAAATTTTGATCTTTAATCCACGTACTAAGGGCTTTCATTTGATACCCTACTCAGAAATTAAAAAAAAATATTTTTTTTTGATGAGCACATAATTGTTTATATTTTTAGGGGGATATGTTTTTTAGATGTTTTAGTATTTTTCCTATGTGCGGGTAAAGAGTTATATAAGCATGCCAAATTTCAACTCTCTAGGTTTAGCCGTTTGGCTACAATTTTTACCGAACAGACAGACAGACAGACAGACAGACAGACAGACAGACGACAAAATGACGGTATAAGGGTTTTTTGGTCATACCTACAAAACCCTAAAAACGGCCAAGAAAGTATTCTTGTCTATTTTTCTAGTAAGAAAAATATAAGAAGTACACAATTTGGCAACAAATGAACTTGGTAAAATACAAATGCAAAGATCCGCAAAGTTAATATCTAACTCAATGGTTCCCAAACTTTTCGGTTTCTGGAAACTCGAGTTTTTAGGACTCGGCGAGTCCGAGTCCTAAATTTTGAAAACTCGTCAAGTCCGAGTCGAGTCCAGATCTAAATCTAAACTGAAATTAATAAGCGAAAACGTTTAATATTTTGGAGCTCCATAATGATTCTCATAGGTGAAGTTTTTGTAACAAAAAATAAAATACAAAATTTGTTAAAATTACAATTATTTATTACATCACAAGATTGTCAACTGAAATTTGTGGTCGTTCCAAGAAATTTAAAAGAATATGTACTGAAATGTATATATTAATCAATTTATTTATTTTCAAAACTTAAATTTTAAAACTAGATTCAACAATTTAATTACTTTTTATCTTAAGGTAGAAATATTTGAGAAATGCTAACGAGTACTATCATAACATTTCTAGAAAGCATCTTTTAAATTTGCTGGTTTTTACTTAATTTTAAAAACGTGGACTTGTCGAGTATTAGAGTCGAGTCCCGAGTCCAAGTAATTACCCAAATATTCGAGGAGTCCGAGTCCAGTCGAATCAGGTCCAGAAATCCTATTTCTGGCGCCCTTAATGTATTAGGATTTTTCCACAGCGCCCCAAGTTAAAACATTGGTCAATATACCTAACGTAGTTGGAGGTATATTGGGATATTTTCGCGGCGCCTCTGTAGCCCTATTGCGGCGCACCTTTTGGGAATCACTGATCTAACTTATTCTTAACTATTTCTTTTTTTTAATACAAAGATTATTGAATATGATTTTATATTTTCATATTTTTATTTTTGTTATATTCGGGTCAATAATTTCTATTTAAAATTTAATTTTCAGATTTTCGCAGGCCTTTTGTAAGTGTGTAGGCCCTAGGCACAGTGCCTACTGCGCTTAATGGATAAAAAGGCCCTACCTCTAAGAAACAATGTTGGTTCCTGAGGTACCACCCTCAAGAAAAATATTGGGTGCTCGCCTGATTTGCAGAAAAGTGAAAAATATAGAAAGTTAATTCAGTAAATAATAGATATTTTAACTCATTTTGGTTTTTCAAATTCTGTTAGCATAAAAAAAAATTATAGTAATAACTTATTAATTGTTCTATTTTTACAAAATAGTTCCCAGGCAAATTAATTTTTGAAAGAAATTCGAAAGATAAAATACAAAATGTTTTCTTTTGTGTAAAATTTATTATATATAACTTTAATTTATTTATTTTTCTGTGGAGGAAAACACTTTTTCATTAATAAGTAATTACATTTCTGTTATTCGGATCGTCGCACAGATAAAACATTTTTATCATTTGTTTGTTTGATAACACATACAATATCCATATGGTAAAACCATTCATTGTTACTTATAAAAATTTATATTTATCTGATTACATAAATAATCATATAATTAAAAATTACACAATAACACACTCAAGAAGGAAGAAAGAGAATAGAATAATAAGGAATGAAGTGCATGTGAAAAAAAAAATAGTATATTATGTTACTAGGAGTAGAACGCGCTCTTTTTTGTGCTGAGCTCAAATGTTGCTGCCGAGGCTTGCATATTGAGCGAAGCACAAAAAAGGCGTTCTACTCCGAGTGACATATAATGAGCAAAGAAGAATAGGTCCACAGACCTATAAAAATACTAGAAAATAATGGGAAAAATCTAAAATTTTGCAAATTAATAATATATTTTGTAAATAAAATTTTCAAAAATTTAGTATACATTTTTTAAAAACAATCAAAAAACTAACAAATTATTATAAAATGTTATGAGCTGTAACAATTATTATTTGCAAGATTACATATATTTAAAACATACTAATTACAAACATTGATGTGAATTGTGAATTTTCACATATTTCGAGATTTCGTAGATATTTTATTTGAAATCGCATCAAAACCAAACCTTTCAAAAACTTAAGACCAGTGCCGTGACTAAGCAGGTGCAACAGGTGCACAGGCACAGGGCCCAAGTCGAAAGGGGACCCGAAAAATCGCCAATGGAAAGCCAAGTCTGTGAATAACTTTTTTGAGCAACCTTGCACAGGTCCCAGACAAAGCTAGCTACGGTTCTGCTTACGGCATCATTTTTTGGTTCATACACTCAGTGTTCATATATAAAATAGCGTTAAAGGAACTTCATGGTACACTAAAAATGAACTTTTAGTGTACAATTTAGTGTTTAGTGTACAAGTCCCTCGCTTTTCGTGTTAATTATTTACACTTTTTTTTTGTTAAATTTAGTGTTCAGTTTACACTTACATACTGGTTTAATTATACTGTTAGAAAATAGTGTTAAAGTAGAGTTAATTTAACACAAAAGTAATAATTCATAAAAATAACACTATCTGAATAAATGAAGATTTACATGGTGATTTGGTTAAAAATAGTGAACTTTTTACTGTTTTTAAATGAACTTTTACACTTCATAAATTTTTTGCTGAGTATTGTACAACACCTAATTTTTATGCAGATATTTAGGCCAACCACATAGGTAATAGAGGGGGGGGGGGATTCTATGCGGACTATTTCGGATTATATTAATGTATAATACTTAATTTTTATGCAGATTTTTAGGTTGGAGAAAAATTATTTTGGAAATATTTTTGGCAAAAATCGTATTAAAATAAATAGATTTATAAAAATAATTTGTATTGTTTAAAATTATATTCTTATTTCAAAATATAAAAAGTTCGATAACTCCCAAAACTAATCTGATTATAAATTCTAAGATTGCTATTTTGGATAACGTCAATGTGCATTACTCTGATTTTTGTGAGATTTAAAATCCCTAATGGGAGATAGGGGGACAATTTTTGCCAAAATCCCGTCAAAATAATTATTTTTTCAAATAACAAATTTTGTATTATATCGATAAGAATTCGCACTAGTCAAGAAATAAAACAACATTTTAACTTCGCTAACATTTCGATTTATATTTAAAATTTTCATCTACGTAGAATTTTCATCGTAAAATTTCAATTACGTAGGTATAATTATGTTACGATTTTGAAAATTAATAAAAAAGAAAAAAATGTTAGTATAAACTTTCATTTGATATCAACACAATAAATCACAAAATATCTTTTATTTATTTATCGAGCGACTCGTGTTTTTTCGCATTCAGTATTTTGCCTACGCGGACTTTCCTATGTGGATTAAAGCTCGTTTGGTCTCAATATTTACCGTAAAGACGTATTATACCGGTTACTAAAACCTACAAATTTGTAATTCCAAATATATGAAATAAAATTAAAAAATATACTTTCCAAAAAGTTAAGAAAACTATTAAAAACTATAGGATTGTCTTCATATTTAAAAGGATATTATAATTAGTAACTAACTAAAAATATTGAACATTTTAAAAAATCCTAAAACTAATTTTTGCAATATATAAAATTTTCAAAAACTTTTAGTAACAATATAATTTTCGCCAAACGTAGTATATAAGGTTAAGGAACACACGCTGATCAAATTTGAAATATCATAAAACATCACCAATAAAATTTCTCGGAACATAAACTATAAAAAACTAGAAAGAAGTAGTAAAATTGTATGTAGATTTAAACAAACGTTATTGCTAGTAATAAATGACTCAAATTAAAACACATAAAATTAAAAAATTTGTTTTATATAATGTAATTTTATATAGTAATATAACAAATCGTTCTTTTTTTTTTTAATAATGTGAATATCATGTATTTAAAACTGGATGGGTGCTAATAGCCATGGTAGCTGAAGCACCCCTAAATAAATTTTAATAAAAAAAAGTTTTTTGAAGATTTAAAAACTTTTAAAAAACTACTATTAAAAGTTAAGAAAACTATTAAAATTGTAAGATTTTCTACATATTATAGTTATTGACAAATATTATGACACGATATATTATTTGCACGTAAAAAAAATGAAAGAAGGAGACGTAATAGAACTTACACTGGAAGAGTTAAAAAAGCGATCAGATCTATGAAGAACAATAAATCAGCAGAGCCGAGAACAAATGCGTCTGAATTGTTTAAATTAAATAATTGTTCATTAAAATTATTAGGGTAAAAAATCAACTGTTGATAAATTTCAAATTTGCAGTGTAAAAATAATAATAATTTGAGTATTATCTTCAAAGAGTCGTAGAATATAATTTCTGGGTTACAAACATAGTTAGATTATAACAATTTCATAAAAAATCTTCCCTAAAAACTTCCGAAAACATTGCCGGAAAGTTATAAAAGTCACTAATCCAATAATAAAAAAATGTTAAAAGGTACTTACATTTAGCGGATGGTGACAAAGATACCAAACGGCTACTGGTCTTCCACTTCTGTTAAGTTAAGCAGCTGGAGGATAACAGAGTGGTAGTCTTCCGTTATAGCATCCCTTATATACCTGTGATAGAGCGCGAACAGGTAGCTTTTTCATATCGCCTCTGAACCGACGGGACGCTTGCGCCGCGACGCCACCGCTACCACGACGCCTACACACATAAATTGTTAGTATTAGGCACAAACGTGTTATCAAAACCAAATTAACACTTTCATTTTATTAGTGCAATATATACTTTTTTTATTTTAAAGTGGTTACATAGTTTGAAGTGATTATGTATTTTATTATAGCGATAAATAAAATCATGTTGTCTAAATTGTGTTGTACAGAGTGGGCTTAAAGATTATTTTAAGGTAAAACTTTTTCTTACTTACTTACTTAATCCTGAAGCCTTTCTACCTTGCGGTGTAAGGCTATAGTCGAGTTACTTATTTTCTGGTGTTGTTCTCCATACTTCTTTCCATCGTGTTCTGTCCTTTGTATATTTTCTTATCTCCTCCCACTTTACTCCTCTCTTCGTTGCAGCTTCTTTTGTTTCTTGTTGCCAGGTTTTTCTCGGTCTTCCTGGTCTAACTTTCTTCACTGTTCTTGCTTCATAAACTCTTTTTACTATTTTGTCTTCACTCATTCTGTGTATATGTCCCAGCCATCTTAGCTGTCCTTCTTCTATTATAGTCTCTACTGGTTTTGTGCCTAGTTTTTCCCTAAATACTTCATTTCTTATTCTGTCCAGTCTTGTTTTACCTTCGATTTTCCTTAAAAATCTCATTTCGGAGCTTCTTATTTTAGACCTGTGCGTCTCTGTAGTGGTCCAGGATTCTGAGGCATATGTCAAAATTAGTACTGTCACTTTTTTGAAGATCTCTACCTTGATGTTAGTTGGTATTTCTATTTTAGTTAAGAACGGTGCTTAAAAAAATAGAAAACTTTTTCTATTTTTTTAAAATAAATTTTACGAAACTATACCAGTGGTCCGGGGTAGGAATGACGATATATATTAGGGTACCCGCTACCTTACCGGTTAACATTGTACCCGGTTCCGATTTTGAACACCCGCTACCAGTTAGTGTCAGGTGTTTTGAGTATTTTGTTTATCTTTGAATATTTTATACAACTGTTTTGGGTTATCGTAGAGCAGAATTAAGTATGCGGATTTCATAAGCTGGCCCGACAAGAGGCACCGGAAATTTTCCGGTGCCCCGGGGTTTTTGGGGCCCGGGGTTCTGGGGTTCTTGGGGCCCGGCGTCCTGGGCAGAGTCGTAGGAAGTGGCGACCTTTTTTTTGCTCATCATTTGTATTTTGGAAGTGAGGACCTTTTTTTTACTCATCACGTTTTGGAAGTGAGGACCCTGGGGCCTGCAAAGAAAGTTTCTCCGGGCCCCCGGAAATCATTCCGGCGGCCCTGTTCATAAGGCATCCATATTAATAAAATTGGAGGCTATATATGTTTTTTAATATTTGATTTTTACACGTTTTAGACGACAATATCCGCAAAAAAAAACAATTTTTGTCTGTCTATCTGTCGATCTGTCTGTCTGTCTGTCTACCTGCCTGTCTGTCCAAGATTCACGCAAAAACGGCTGAACATATTTTCACGTTATTTGGTATGATGATAGTGTAGAACCAGGATTTGAACATAGGCTATAAAGCATTTCAAAATTTTTATTCCTGGGGGGTGTTTTATTCCATCGGGTTTAAACCTGTTTATTACAAAAATTAAAATATCTCCCTTATATTGAGTTACCAGAAAAATATATATAATAAAAATTGCTTATAGAAAAAAAAAACAAATATTTTTTGCTTAGTTCATTTTTTCAATTAGACGAATATATTTGTCGACATTGGTAGCGTAGAGGTAGTGCTCCTATTTCACGAGCCAATGGTCCCAGGTTTGAATCCCGGACATTTAGTCCTGTTCTGTGGTTAAAAATAAAAAAGGAAAAAAATATATATATGGGGAGTTACGGTGGGGAAACTCTAAAAGTAAAATCTACATATATCTCCCTTATTATTGACTTATTACTGATATTATTGACGGAAAAAACTTATTTGAGAAAAATAGTTTAAAATAATAAAACTTTTGTTTTTATTTTTACGCATTTTTATCATTTAAATAAATAATTGGGGAGTTTGGGGTCAACATAAAGCTAAACTTTTGAAATATCTTTCTTATTATTGACCTATATGACAAAAATTTGTTCTTTTTTGTTGCATACTTATACTTTTTCGATTGGATGAATATTTGGGGAGTTACGGAGCGACACCCTGAATCTAAAAAATTGATATTTCTAGAAATAATAATTTGATAAATAATTCTTGTTGAATTATTTCGTTTCTCATTAACGTACATTATTGAAAATTAATGAAAATCAACTCCCCTGGAAAATAGGGTGAGGGACAAAAGTTTTTAGACATATTTTTAGCGAAAATACAATTAAAAAATGTTTTTTAGATATAAAAATGTGTTTTTTATCCACGCATTAAGAGGTTTCATTTGATATCATACCCAAATTTTAAAAATCATTTATTTTTCTCTTTGAATACATATTTGTTTATATTTTTTCCACGATATGTTTTTTTGAACTCTCTTTTTCTCTCTTCTTTTGAAAGAGTTACAAGCATATCAAATTTCAATTTACTAAGTGCAGCCGTTTAGCCATAATTTCTACCGTACCGTACAGACAGACACAAGAGTGATGTTATAATGGTTTTTTGATCATACCTACAAAACCCCAAAACGATTTTTTTAGGTACTAGTGCCTAAAAATGACAGATGTAATAACAACAACAAAAAATCAGTATAATTCAATATTTGGATACACAATTTATTTGTTATAAATATTTACAGCAGAATTATTTAAGATGTTAAAAAATAATAAGGGGTATAAGGGGCAGAGAAAGTAAGTTCTAGACACGATATAAAAGCCACGTATAGATATGAATGCCACGTGCTCAATGTAACATTTCGAGCTGTCCTATTATCCCGATATAAAAAGGGTACTCATTTTAAGAATTAAACATTTGAGAATATTTGAGTCGACCCCAGAGCTGACTGCATAATTTCGGAAAATAAAAATCCGACGGAGGTGGGGGGATTCAAACCCGCGTCCCTGTGCTTCCTTGACAACCGTCCTACCACAGAGCCACGGCAACTGAATTTGTACTATATGAAAAAATATTTTAGATTTTTTACCGACCGCCAACATATATAAAGGAGGTATTGTGATCATACCGATTTTAACATTTCGAGATTTCCATGGATCTCCATGAATTGAGGTCCCTACATAACGTATTGACTATTTTTAGCATGATGTCTGTCTGTCTGTCTGTCTTTCTGTCTGCTTACACGTGCAGAGCAAATTCGGCTAAAAGGATTTTGGCACGAGTTGATCACCTTTTGGTAAAAATCGGTTGACTAGAAATGGGAGTTTACTCGTGTCGATTTTAAGATTTTTGCGAATATTTAGCAAAAGAAAAATATTTGGAAAAAATTTATTTAACAAAAGTTGCTACAAATGCAATAACTAATAACTTTTATTTGAGATGTTTTTTGATCGAACATTTTTTTCATACTTATATGTAACGTTTCCATGGTCATGATAAATAATATCTCTGTTGTAATATGAAGCTTGGAATAATTACTTCATAATGTAGACCAGTGGTTCCCAATATTTTTACCATGACGGACCCCCAAAAACCCCTAACAAGTCGTGCGGACCCCCAAAAGATAATATTATAAAAAGAAAATTTTGTATGTACGGAAGGTTGTATAAATGTATATTGAAATACCCAATGATGATAATCAGATAATTAAAGGTAGATTCTAAAAAAAATATTACCTCTGTAAGGTTAACATTGAAATCGTTCTTTACAATCCATATAATTTTATAACAAATATTTTATGACGACGCAACGACCAAGTGTACAATCAGAAACCTGAGATCCACCGCGAACCTCCGGAGGTCCGCGGACCACAGGTTGAAAATCACTGATGTAGACAGATGCAAAATTTTAAATATATCTGCAAAATATGCTAACATTAATTTTATTGACTGTGAGTTCATATGCTATTTATTTTATGAAATAATAATATGCTTTCATTAATTTTATTAACTGTGAATTCATATGCTATTTATTTTATGAAATAATTTAATTCTATGTGTTTAATAAATAAAAAATCAGTTTTTTTTTTTTCAAAAAATTTTCAATCTTTTTTCGTTTTATCAAAGAATGTCTCAAATAAAAATTGTTAGTTATTGCTTTTATAGCAAGTTTTATTAAATACATTTTTTCGAAATATTTTTCTGTTTAAATATTTAAATATTTTTTAAATATTTTTCTGTCCTAAATATTCGCAAAAATCTTAAAATCAACACAAGTAAACTCCCATTTCTAGTCAACCGATTTTTAACAGAAGGTGATCAACTTGTGTTATTGATTTCAAAAGCTTAAATATGACAGACATCATGCTAAAAATAGTCAAAACGTTATGTAGGGACCTCAATTCGTGGAGATCCATCGAAATCTCGAAATGTCAAAATCAGTATGATCACAATACCTCCCTTATATATGTTGGCGGTCGGTAAAATACTAAGAATCAAGTTTCAGTTGTTACTGGTCAACTATCAATTTTATTTAAAAAATCATCTGTGACCAGCACAAGACCGACCGCCATCACTTGTATAAAATACATTCTAGCAGCAGAGTAGAAATAACTTGGCCTAATATTTTCCAACAGAGATATTATTTATCATGACCATGGAAACGTTACATATAAGTATGAAAAAATAGATACTTAGAAAAAATTTCGAATTGTTTTTCAGACGGACAGACAGACATCATGCTAAAAATAGTCAAAACGTTATGTAGGGACCTCAGTTCGTGGAGATCCATCGAAATCTCGAAATGTCAAAATCGGTATGATCACAATACCTCCCTTATATGTACATAATATGTTGGCGGTCGGTAAAAAGCAACCAACAACGGTATACGGCGTTAACCGCATAGGATAGAAGATACTACCAACTGCGTGGGAATGCGTTATGATCACAATACCTCCCTTATATATGTTGGCGGTCGGTAAAAGTATTAGAAACGTCATATTCTGAAATATTTAATTTTATGTTTTTTATGGTTGTAGAAAAAAACTTGTATGAAACATGTGTGAAATGAGTTTTAAGCACGCGACGTGTAGTCCTCCTCGACTAAAACACTCCCATTTCGCTACTTGTGTATAAATAGCTATTTTACTATTAATAAGTTGGATTGATTTAAAGTATATTGATAATAAGAATTATATCTATATTAAGTTCAGAAGCTTTCTGAATAAAGGTATATACAAAATACTTGGCATTGTTGACATCGTAAATGTGCACGAAAACTTAATTTTTTATAACGTATTATAAACTACATCAAGTTATATGAATAAATCCCTTTCTTTAATAAATAAAAATATGGTAGTTTTATTTTCGCCTTCAATATTTCTGAATTGCAGCACGCGGGTACTTCAAGAGCGTATGAGGCTTATGAATCTCTATTGGTCAACTCCAGGTCTAATTCTAGACTCTAGAATATACGCATTATTCGGTACAACCACATTTCTAGTGCACTCTTCTATACCGATGAATTTTTTTGCAATCTAAAATTTACAATTTCCCGAAACATATTTTTCGGGCAGATGAACTTTCCTTTAAACCCGTAAACAAAATATACGTCCATTGCTACTTTACTCTCCTACTCCATAAACTGTGTGTATATCACTTTAGTATTTATTTTTATGTGGTAATATCGATAGCAAAATTGTTACATTTTATATTGTCGACGGTTTAGGTCAAGAGTTATGTATCTATATAAAAATTATATCAGTTATTGTTTTAATAGCCCATCTTTCTTTATTAAGACGCATAGGAGTGTGTATATGGTTATGGTCATATGGTGGAAATGCGATGTACAGTCAGGAGAAAATGTTTTTATGTTGTTTATGTTTAAAAGGGTAAGTAAATGCATAAACTTGTACAACTTAATTTACTTACATGGTGTTATTAACGTTCATATGTCAGAACAAATACGCAACACATTTTGTGGTTACTCACCTGCTCACGAACTTTGGTACTATAAGTTCAGTGCAAGTTTCCTTGTACAACTTCAACTGCAATATCACTTTAACCTAATGTTAAATTGAATAGAATCAATGGTGTGAAACTAGTAACATATATAAGTTACCTTTAGAGTTCAACAACTTATGATTATGCAGTAGAATCAACAAAAGAAAAACTAGTAAATGCAATATCCACCACGCACATGGGGCGTACACACATATTGGGAGCCTTCAGCCACGTGCTTTCAACATTAAATTCTCAACCATCATCAAACCCTCGACCATCATCAAACTCTCGACAATCATCAAAATCAGTACCATCGATATTCATGCATTGCTTTCAGCTTGTACTTCTAACGCCGGTCATTGATAGTTTTCAACCTTTTACATTTTATCTTCATCATTATCGCACCGTATTCTGGCGTGCGGCAGGGTTCAATTTTAGGACCACTGCTGTTCATAATTTATATTAATGATCTGCCATTATATATGGATAAAGTCAAAACTATATTGTATGCAGATGATACTACAATTTTAAATAATGATTTCTAATTGTGAACAGCTTATAGATCAAAGCCAGTTAAGTCTGGAACGTAGTAAAGACTGGTTCAGAGCTAATATGTTAATTATTAATGTAGCTAAAACACAACATGTTTTTTTCCCTGAGGGCTCCCGACCCTGTTAACAACGACTCAGTAAAGTTTTTGGGTGTTGTCATAGGTGTTAATCTCAATTGAGAGAAACATATAGAAGCAACATCCGCAAAGCTTAGTAAGCATATATTGTATCAGGAATTTAAAACAAAAGGTTAATCAAAATGTTCTATTAACAGTATACTATGCATTATTTCGGCGTTCCTTTCATGCCGATAGAATTTTTGGTTTGCAGCGACGTGTTAGAATTGTTAGCGGTTTATACAGGGCTGGATTTACACAACGCGGGGCCCTAGCCTACTCAAATTTTTAGGCCCCTTCAATAGACCACCTACTTTTTTTAATATTTCTGAGTTTTCAGTTTCAATGCTCAGAGCAGATAACCTGTCTATTGTGCTCTTTAATTTATTTTTAATCCTTTTAAGTTTTAAAAAAGACCTCTATTCAAAAGCAACTGGTGGTGACTGGCTAAATTAAACAGAAGCGTATATTTGGATAATATTTGTAGCGTGTTGTGCTGCAGTTTATGTGATTTAAGAAGTATTTTAAAATATAGTGACTAAATATAGTGAAAATAGCAGTCAGTGACCATTAAACTAAGAAGTAGTCTGTATATTTTCTTTATGAATTATTTGGTAGAGGTCTGCATGAGACTGAGGGAATTCTTCTAAAGGGGTAAAATCTTTTTTTACGGATTCCTCAATATCTCTTAGGCCCAATGAAATATCGACTTTTTACTACCCATAAATATGTTCAAAAAGGTATTTTGCTCTAGTTAACCTATAAAGGGCAAAACTAGATTCAGGGTGAATTATAAAACCCTTCGTCTGGTCTGTATTTCTTGAGTTATAGCATATTTTTTTAATTTTATTTTTTTAGTACATATGCATCTTTTTGAATACTGAGGCCCTCTGGACTTAGGAGGCCCTAGGCTTAAGCCTACTTAGCCTATAGGGAAAACCGGCCCTGGGTTTAGCATACAGAGGTGATTGCAGAAGTTCTTTCGTCAATTTAGGTATTCTGACCTTTCCCTGTTTATACATTTATTGCTGCATGACGTATGTCCACTTTAATTATAAAGACAATAAAGATGTTCACAGGTACAATACCCGTGGCAAAGAATTAATCAGGCCTGATTATACAAGACTGGCTTCAACTAGATACTCGTTGAACTATTATGCCACTAAATTTTATAATGTTCTCCCTTGTGAAATAAAAAAAAAAAAAAATACCAATGAAATTATTCAAAATCAAACTAAAATCCTTCCTAATTAACAAGGTATTTTATAGCTTTGACGAGTATCTAGCGGACAATTTTAGCAAACTCTCTACATGATACTGCAGTTTTTTCAATGTCTCGCAATTTTAATTAAAGAATTTTGCCACCTCGGTGTGTAATAACGAGATATGGGGAAACTTTGCTTGACGTGAACAGCAGAATACTTAAAGATCAACAAGCATTCAGCTTGCTGAAAAAAGTCTGGATGTCTAATAACACATCTCCTAACTCTAAGATCCGTATATTTAAAACGATTGTAAATTCTGTTCCAATGCATGGCTGTGTAATTTTGAAAGATACTGAAGAAATTATTCATAAACTCCAAGTTTTTACTAACAGATGTCTTCGCAAAATTTTGCGCATTATTTGAGCAGACCACATTCTCAGTACCTATCATTGAGAATTGACAGCACAAAAACCAATCCACTTGGAATTCAGGCAAAAAAGTGGAATTAGATTGGCCATGCCTTCAGGTAAACGATATCTCCAGAATGGTACTGGAGTGGAAACCTGTGCAGCCACCGCAGAAGCCCTGTATTTACATGGGGGAGAACAATGCATAAATAACTTGATATCTATGGAACAATCTGCCTAACTAAATAAACTGTCCAATAAGTTTATTAGCAACATAATTTTTTTTTTCGAGAGTTCCACCCCGAAATAGTTATTAGGTTGCTAATAAATAGGCTTATTTGTCTAATAACATATAGGCAACATGAAATGCTTAATAAAGTGACATATAACCAAAAACAAGTTCGCAAAATGTGTTAATATTTCAATTTTAATTGAAAAACAGTATAATTTTAAAAGAATGTACGAATGTGTAGTTTTTAAATATTTCTATAATGGTGATTTTAGTGTTTTATATACATTTTAGTTGTATTTTGACGAAATCGACGATCTGTTTGGATGAATTTATAAATTATGGACAACCGTTGTTAGAATATTTTGGGCATTTATTGTAAATGTGATATATAAAGAACAAAATACAAATATATATTTTTTAATAAACATTGTCTTTTATTTTTATATATGTATTTATTTCAATTACGATTACAACACATTACAAACAATACTTTAAGATAGAAAATAAGAAGACAGACGCATTTATTGGCAGAATAATAAAGATGTGTGTCTGAAAATTGCTGATAAGTTTAATTCATATTGTTTAAGGAATTAAAATAAAGCAAAATATGGCTTCTTATTTTCATTCACTGTTGTATTATAAAATGCTATTTTTATTAATTTATCTTCTATCTATATTGTCCTCTTTTTCTGTGATTTGTTGTACGCCGTTTAATTGTCATTTTAACAGTAACACAAAAAATATACGTAATGTCGTTGAATGTAAAGTCAAACTATTTATTGTCAAAATATTTAATGTCAAAATATTCAGTGTCAAAATTTCATCTCACTTTAGCTCTACAAATTTACGTATAGCTCTATCCCTCTTGCACCGTGTTACTATTTTCATAAGAAATATCAATACAAAAACAAAAAATTATGTTGCTAATAAACTATTAGAAGGATTTTGTAACTTGGAAAGCACCAATAAATTTATTAGCTTCATAAATATATTATGTGTCTAATAACTATTAGGGAGTTTATTAGGAACTGGAACTCTCGGCCCTAAGAATAAGTAAGTTTTTTTTTTCATTTTTTCTATTTTTACTTATAATACCTAAAATAAGTAAAACTATATCTTTACTTTTATCCATATTGTGTCACAGAAATAGCAACCGTATTAACTAAACATAATTATAGCTATTGGGAAATTATTCACATTTTATTAATTGGTGCGGTTTCGAGATGAAGCACTTGTGTCATAATGTAGCTAATTTCATAGCTTTGTGCTTTGAGTGACCTAATGCATTCTTATGAAGAATATAGAGCTATAGTCACCGTTAGAATGCGACACAAGGGGAGTTTACATATAAATAGAGTCAGTGTCCGGGATAAAATAGCTGCATACCTGAAAATTAAGAGCGCTGCGGCATACCAACATATCGCGAGTTCATAAAAAATCGCGCATAATCATATATTTCAGCGTATAAAACAAATAAGCTGTTAGGATTTAAATGATGAAAATTAAAGATGAAATAAGAAACCTAACATCTTAAAAAAAATTAAATATTAGAATTTAATAATATAAGATTATTTTTCTTGGAAGGAGGGGGGCTGTTGCCCATTTGCCCTTACGTAAGACTATGTCACTTCATTGCAGAACGCAGCATAACATCGTCTTCTCCATTCATGGAGATTCATCTTTGTATCACATATAGCTTCGCTGCAAATTGCATCGTTATTATCTGTATCATGCATTGATCAAATACCTCTAAGCCGTCTAAGGTAAATGAGCCTGGGTTCCAAGAGCAGTAAAGTTGAAATACAGATAGTTAGATGGGTATTTAATAATTAAACTTGATTGTTGTAAATACGATTATTTTTCATGAAAATCCAAAAATCTTTTAAAAGTATAGTCTATATAAAGTTGTTGTCATATCCGGTTAAACTGGAAGTTCAAATAAACTTTTAATATCGTATAGTATCGAATAGAATCATAAAAGCAAACTCCTAGCAAATATATTGTCAATTATGAAAAAAAAAAAAGAAAGATAATCGATATTTGGTGCTGGACACGAATTAGATTTGGCACACAGCAATAATAGTTATTTGTGACTAACACAGCCTGGTATTGTATTCTTCTTATTATTTATCTTCTTCATATAGGTCCGTGAACTGTTTCGGTGAATCTTGGGATATATCCTGCCAATAGTCGTCATCGGTTCATCTTACAGGTGGTCTGGTTCCACGCTGTGATTTATTTAAAATTGTCTTAGTTAGTTACAATTTATGGCGCTCAGCAGCAATGGTTATTAGTGCCTAGCACAGCATTTTGCGAGATATTGTCTAAAGAAATAAAGATATCTATTGCTGACATCTGTTGTGGAACCGCATCCTGATATAACTAAGACAAAATCAGCTCTCAAAACTACAGAGATGAGGACAAAGACAATTTTAAATAATCTACATCACGAAGCCAGACCCACTGTAAGTCCACCAAAGTGATGGCAACTGTTGGTAGGCTATTATATTCCAAGATTCACCGAAATAGGTCACGGGTCTATATGAATTACACTCATACCTCGCTTCAAGCCAGCTCTTTATACGACTTTTCGCTATAACGGCCTTTTTTAATTAAGACACTTTTTCGATTTACGGCCCAAAATGTTTCGTTAAAAGGCAAAAATAAAAAAAAAATGGGAAAAAAATATGATCAGAATGCATAAAAACTAAAATCCTGAAGTTGATTTTCTTTCTGAAATTCGACAAGCCATATTGAACCTAGCAAATGATCTTGGTTTTGAGGATTTGGAAGAAGGTGATGTGCTTGATTTACTAGATGTTGATAGCTGCTATTTTCATATTGTTTTTAAATGTTACGTGGAATTTATGTAAACGCTGTCGATCGTCCTCGTTTTCGACAATTATTACTGCGTTGTCTGCGTAACGTATGCTATTTCACTGGTGGACAAAAACACATGTCAGTTTATAAGAGAGTCGCGCTAACATTTTTGAGAATAATAAAGGCAGGTTAGCCGTAGAATACAAAGTAGCACTATCACTTTATGTAGTTACGTATCTGTCATTTTAAATTGCAAAAGTTAGGAAGAGTTAAGTTGTAAAAGAAAGTTAGTTAGTTAAGTATCGAATCAAAATATACAATTAACCAGAGAGCATTTTCGAATCATGATTTTTATGATTTTAAAAAAAGTTTGAGCGCTTATGAGTGCAAATAAAGTTTAAGTTTAGTTTTTAGTGAACAAGCGCCATATTTAGCTACAATTTACGGCTGGTATAAAGAAAATAAACGAGGCGGGAGTTCTGTTCAACACCATAAAGAAGCAAGGTGTCCTCCTAAAGCTGTTAACGAAAACACCATTGATGTTAAGAATATAATTGAAGAAGACAATAAAGCCTCTTATGCGGTATAGAGCATCAACTTAAAATGGATATTAAGCTCTTACATCATACACGATCACCTGCATTTAAAAAAGTTGTCAGTCATTCAGCTTTCTAATTTCCAAAAAGCGGTGTGTGCGAGATTGTGTCGTGAAACAACAATTTTTTTCAAAAATTGCAACAGAAGATGAAATTTATATTTCTTTTTTCGATGTACTTACACATCAAGAGAATTGCGTATGGCTTTATGAAAATGGGTAAACTTCAAGAATAATCAAGGAGTAGCAAGCCATGAAAAAATTAATGTGTGCAGTGTTCTTTAGAAGAACACCCCTGATAAAAGCAATTAAACTACATAGATGGACAGAATACAGTTATAGCTTGTTAAATGCGGAGCCCTTCAATGTTCCCAGATGGAGACATTGATCAGGTTCCTGCTTTGAGTAGCATGTTCGTGACGATCGTAAGACAGAACCGACGATCTGTATGAAAAACGCAAAATAAAGTAAGTGGTCTTCATTGGGCGCAATCTCATGCGATTGCAGAATGCTGTAGTCCTCGTAATACACCAGGTCTGGAAAGGAGACTTTGGACACATAGCCACGATCGATTTCACAAGTCCACATCGTGTATTTGCGAAATATACTAACACACATGTGAATGCATGCGTAAAATGCATTCAACAAAGCAGAGTTAACGAAATGATGTAGAACAAGACTAATTCTACCTCTGCTTAAAGACGAGCGATACTAAGAGCTCAGATGATGCGGAGACCGAAATGAGCGACTAAAATACACTAAGACACGAGACGAATGTATATAACATACATTCGTGAACTGCAACAATGTACAGCAAATCTATTTAGTACTGGCGTGTGGGAAATCAGTTTCGCGCAGAGGAAGAACGCATTCGGAAAGAAAGAGAGGGTCGAGCACTTGGACTGTACAGTACGAGACACAAGTTTTCATCAAAATATTAATTTTTTCCACAATTTAATGGATTACTTTTTATATTTCATATTTTCTGTTCACTTCTTTCTTTCTGTTTTCTAGGTGACGAAAATGTGGAACATTCACCTGAATTTAGAAAATAATAATGTATAAATAATATAACAATGAAATAAAAATGAAAAGCCTGTTAAGAACTGAACTAAGTTTACCAAACAAAATAAATGTTTATGTTGAACAGCTTTGTTGCGTCTTATAACAAAGATATTTATTATGATTGTTAATTTAGAACGTGAAATTTCGGATTCTTTTGTTCAAAATTTTTGTTCCGTCCGTGTCTCATCTTTGTATTAAAGTTATATTGTATTACAACTTTTAACTTGTCTAACCTGCAGACACTTTTTTTTTTTCCTTGTTAAATCTACTTATACTTCTTGCAGAAACGCCTGTGCACGCTGAAACTCGATCCAAAATATTCTTCAAAGGTATAATCACGTTCCCTGCTGCAGCTTACTTAGTCATAAAGTCAATCACATTACTAATAATGTCCTTACAATGACTATGGTTTACGCGCCCGCATAATTTCGTCTCATTTTCCATTATACTTTTTCATCCGAATGTACTTTCACTGATGCTTGCAGCAAGACAGTCTGAAGTCAACTGACGTCCCCACTCTAATTTCTAGTGATTGCTACTGCGCACCCAAGGTCATCTGCCAGGCTTAAATAGATGGACTGTAGGTAACCTGAATGGCGGTCGCGTATAGGCAGAACTGAGTACAAAAATTAACACGACACAGATGTTTCGAATGTTATTCGCTAACTAAACTAAAAATAATGTTGGACTAAAAACCCTCTCACATAAATATTAATAATTACGGGGTAAAAAGGTATTCGTTTTAGGAAGAGTTATTTTGAAGCTATTCCGAAGAAGATCGGTTCTAATAAAGCATGATAATTCTAGCATGACCTCATGTAATTTTACAGAAGGATTTTAGACCTGCTGCTCCAACTTGTGGCACTAGTTCTAATATGTGTGTTCCATCAAAAGTAAGATGCATTATACAACTTATGTGCTTTTATGAGAAACTCTTAATATCTATGAAGCCAACCTATAAATTATTTCTCGCAGTTTTGACTTAAGATATTTTGTCCACCAGTCTGAGATTTGTGGTATTTTGTTTTGTTTCTGCAAAAAACATTCATTAATACCTATTTTATATTTTAAGTTCAAAACCACCCTCACCTTCAATAAAACATATGTGGTGACCATAATCAATTCTGCTAGAAACAAAATGGCGGAATTAATTTCAGTATTAATATTCTTTGTAACCATCTTTTTTGTAATATTCTATCTACGAATATCTGGACATGTCTTTTATTTTATTAAATATGCAAAACTGTAATCATGTCTATAGATCTATGTTCTGATGTAGACATGAAATAAAAGTATTATTTAATTTACTTTAAAAAAGTTTTTCAAAAGAATTTAATTAATATTACGAACATTTTTAAAATATCATGTATGACATACAAAATTTCAGACGACACATGTACAATAAATGATTTTTAATCAAAATTTTAATAATGTTGACACAAAATTAAAATGAAAATAATTGACAATGAAAATTTTGACGAACTTATGCTTAACTTATTAGAGTGTAATAGCTTGGATTACACAGGAGGCGTTTGTTTAAAATGTGGGCTGACGGTATATATACATTCACTAATGACTTTTTTAATGATTTTAATGACTCGTTTGAATTTTATAATAGTTTCCATATATCTATACGAATATATAAATGTGAAATGTATGTTTGTACGAGGGGTACCTTTTAAGTTTTTACAAAAACTAAGAAAGAAACATTTTTTTGGAACAAACTGTTTTATTGCTTTTAAAATATTCACCTATAAGATTTATACACTTTTGCATGCGTTCAAAAACATGGTTTTCAAAGGCTTTGTAACGAAACGACTAGTCCGATGGAATAAAGAATGTCGCGAGAATTACTTTGAAAAGGGGTTTCCATCGTGTTTTGTTTTTTTTTTTTACAAGGGTATATTTTTGAGAAATCAAATAATAAAATTTTAGAAATTTTACATTTATAACAAGTAACTTTAAAATATTTTTTAAAGTTTATTGTTCAAGGAGACTTTTGTTCAAAGTTATTATCTAATACTTTTGAACAACCTTTTTACCCATTTTCTTAGAAATTCGACTAAACTGCTTATTTAAACCCCTATCTCTTTGGAGAGGAGATCAGTCAGTACTCGGTCTGCATAAAATTAACATCTAATTTGTTGAATTCTTAGAGGAACTGGTTCGGCATTCTGGTGGACTACTCGATTCTGTTTGTTTTATTTTATTCATAATTTTTAAATACATTTTAATCTTTCAAACTTAACTTTTTGTAAATATTATTGTAATAAATCAAATCCATTCATTTTAAACCGTCTTATTTAACGTGTGCAAACCTTTACCTTTAAGAACTTAATTGAAGAGCTAAGATCCAGACTACGTACAAGATGCCTGATCAGTCGGTTGGTAAGTACTAATACTTATCATTTAATTCACATATCGCAATGATGACAACTTCTTTAGTCAGGAATCTCAATTCAGTTTGAGATTAGATGTAATATTATACCACAGTCTCACTACCTAGTGGACAATAAATCTGTATGTTTGAATAGTAACGTATCGGCTCGCTACAGCTTCAACAGCCATTGCTTCTTGAGATGATGAAAATCACTGTCCACGCATTTTTTGTTTGACATTGGGGAACAAAAAAAAAATCGTTAGGGGACAAATCAGGTAAATACGGGCAATGAGACATTAATTCGATGTTTTTCTCCTTCAAATAATCAATTGTTTGACGTTCTGTGTGGGAGCTTGCATTGTCATGGTGAAGAATGATGCGAGTTTTTTGTTGTTTTTCCTGATTTTGTCGATAACTTCTGGCAAACAAATTATTGTATACCATTCAGCATTAACTGTTCTCCGATCCTCTAAAGGAATTGTTGCGACATGTTGAGTACAACCGAAATAACAAGCGATCAATTTGCATGGAAATGCTTCGTGAACGAACAACTTTTGTGGCTTTCGGTTCATCTTGGAAAACCCAAACAGTGGATTGTTGCTTAGTTTCCGATTCATATGAATAAATCCAAGTTTCGTCACCTGTAACGATGTTGTATACGAATTTTACAGTGCTTAGGTTGATGTTTTTAAGCATTTCCTTGCACCAATCACCACAAACCTTTTTTTTTTAGCTTCGATCAAATTATGCGGAATCCATCGGGAACAGATCTTTTTCACAGCTAAATGTTCAAGCAAAATTGAATGTATTGCAGTCTTCAATAAGCCTAAGGATGCCTCTATCTCACGGTAAGTCACATACCGATCTCCTTCAATCCTTTTGCGCACAGCATCGATATATTTTTGAATCACAACCGATTTTCGTCGACCTTCACTAGATTCATCACTGACGGACATACGACCACGACGAATTCTGCAAACCAATTGTAAACAGTCTTTTCTGATGGTGCTTCATTACCAAACGAAGCGAATCTATGCATTGCTGTTGAGTTAGGCCTTTACTAAAATCGTAAAAAATCATCCAAAGAAAACCTTTACGGGTAATATCAATTTTTTCACAAACTTGTTTTTTTTAAACGCTCACTGTCTACTCAGCCATTTTATAAGCTACACCTGATTTCACAATAAGAAATATCAAATTTTACGAATATAGTAATGACACATTTCAATATTGCCATCTAGTGGTCGTTTATAAAAACTTAAAAGGTAACCCGCGTGTATCTACATATATGTGAAAGTATGTCTATCTGTTCTCTGTACAAGCATTACGCCAGAATGGCTAGACCGATTTTTACGATATTTTTAACATAGCTTAAGGTAAATTCTAGCCAGATTACAGGCAATATTTCATATCAGATTTTTAATTTAAAGGGGGTATTTTTGCCGAGTGGGAACGAAAAAGAAACAGTTTTTTCGGTATAACCCTAAAAGTTGTCATCATAATCACTTCCGGTTTTTTCAGTTTAAGCTTAGAACATTATTGAACAAAACAAAACAAAAATTATGTAAATCAGTGAATTTTCATGCATTTTGCGAGTCAGTTGTTGATTTGTAAAGGCCGCAGGCTTTACGTGAATTCTGAAGCACGTCTCGTATTTCCAAATATTAATTCAGATATAAATGTACTCATTTTAGGAAACGCTGAGTAGGAGTACTGTTGCAATGGCCAATAATTATCTATAAAAATCTTTTTGCTCCTACTAAAGATCGGGTTTACGATCCCACGCTTACAAAGCGAGTAAACTGACATCTACACTACTGCAACTGTAAATCTGAGTTCTTACATAATGAAGTCAGATTAATACCTCGACATACACTACCCACTTTCATCGACATCGCAGTAGACTCCATCTTGGCCAGCGAAGGAAATGGCTATAATGTCCTACTTGAGTGTAATCACTGACAGCCAGTTTTACAATCGGCAGTTAAGTCTCTGGCTATTCTGGTTACCGTGGAACCTTATGGTAATTATTATATTACAAATATGTCGTTAGCCATTGATTTGAGCTAACCAGCAGGTAACCATGAATTGTAAAACCGGCCCTTAGTCATGTATCAATAAATAATGTTATAATTGTAGTCTTCTACGCCAGCTTCCCACATACACCTGATCAACAAAGACAAACGTCATCAGATCTCTCGTCGTCTCAAATATAACTAAATCCATGAAATTGCTATTGTTTCACTTTCAGTTTCTTGTTACACATTCCATGAATTTAATTATGTTCTACTTATAGCAAAACTGTTACCGTACCTGTATACTGGAATAATTTAATTATATTGAGTCATGATAAAAATAAATTAAATATTCCAAAAAATGCATTACAAAATTAATAACATTCAGCTTACGTCAATGTTTAATTTAATAATAGATTATTAAATATGTACTGGATTCTTATCGCCTAGACAGCACCGTAAAAACGGTGAGGTGAGGGAGACAATTGCCCCAAGCGAAGAGAATGCAAGAGCGCAGAACTAAACTTTTAAGGATGGTTTACATTGAGCAAATAGAGAGGCAAGTTAAGTGAGCAAGTTACTTGCATGCGTTTTTCGTAAGCAAATAACTAAACGTATTGTTCATATTCGGGCAATTTATTCTGACAAGTTCAGTTGCTGACTAACTTTTAAACTATTAAAATGGAGACAGAATGAAAAAAAAATCGAGTTTTGTTAGAATTATTATTTTCACAAAGTTAAAGAAACTGTTACCGTAACTAGGTTACCTAGTTAACCGTACTTAAGAAATACCTAGTAACGATGCTGTGCTTACGACTTTTTGGATACGCGCGAACAGCTCTCCAAAAATATTGAGTGTGTAAATAAAGCTACCATATGTCTACTTATTAAAAATTTTAAAAAAAGATATATTCACTCACAACTTGATATAATTTATATTACGCTTCTTGATACACGTACTCTATGGAGCCCGTGTATCTTGGTTATTTTAACGTAGTCAGCATCGCCAGTGAGAGTCGGTTTGGACAGACGGTCACACTCTTAAGCCGCTCAATCTTGGTTCCGGCCAGGAAACAGTTATCTATTGCCATCACGAGGTGAATCGTATGCTCTGCGTTTCTAGGGCTCAGATATCGTAAGGTACCTCTGTCCGGTGACTGAGACACTTCTCTGAATACGCGCTCCTAGGAGTCCGTGGATGTTTTGACGTAATCAGCATCGCCGACGAGAGTTGGTATGGGCAGACGGTATTGGGCCGCTCAATTTTGGTTCCGACTAGGAAGCGGTTATCTAGGGCAGTCACAAGATAGGTTGTATTTTGCGACAGATGGGAGGGGGGTCGGCTAAATCAGGTATGTAGTGTCCGGTGACGGAGTTGCTCTGGAGGCACGCGCACTTCAGAGCCCTTGTTTGGGACAGAGCCTTGTTGCTGACGTAGTCAGCATCGCCGGCGAGAGTCGGATTGGGCAGGAAATTGTTATCTGGCCATTACGAGATTCTGTATACGAGGGTTTAACTCACAATGCTACCCCACGTTGGTGTGACGGATGACAGCCCTGAGCATCGGTCATTGATATCGTTTGCCACCAACGTGAGGCTAGAGAACGGTGATACTCGGAGTACTATTTAAAGAACATGTTAACCGGCTACAGAACTGACATCCGGTCTGGGCCGGCTTCATTTACGACGAAATCTCCGGGTACTCGCCGTGATCTTGCCTCACACCACGATTTCACAGTACGCGAGCGAGCAGGTCACTCCTTCTTCCGTCCAGGATGACACCATTGCCGAATCCAGCCCGACTACAAGCGACCTGTATTTGCCCTGCCTGCTAGTTCCACTACAGGAATCTATCTGAAGATTTCTTCACACAGCGACAAAAAGGACGAGTATTAGCCACGAATCTTCAGTTCAATTTCCCGCACTATAAATTACTTTAATTACAGTAAATTAAATAATTACTTTAATTTTGCCGATCCTTTTTAACAATGATATAACTATAGATTGATGTGTGTATCTGATGATGTAATAAATACAGTTAATGTTGAACCTTCCTAATAAGGCAAAAGGTCCCGTTTTATCTCAAATTATAAATATTTACAAAATCAAAAATGCCAAGATTTTTTACTTATTGTCTGCGGTCTAGAGACAATATCAACGCATAGGTATCTAAGAACTCTCAAAATCTAAAATGTCGAGAAGATGGTAAACCGAATCAAGTGGATGAAGATAGTGATGTCAGCTAGGATCCACCCAGGGCTTTAATGCTGGAGAGTAAGTAAGTAAGTATGTACCTCGTAAAAATTCTATAAAATTATGATACTCATATTTAATTCTTCTATTTTACACAGAATCAGCATCAACTGCTTAATTGTATTAAATGTAGTAATTGTGTAACTGAAGTACTGAAATTAAGAACTGTCTAATCTGAATAGAATCTGGGATGAACGTTGGAACTGATGACACATTTAATGAGGTAGACGTAAGAGATGTTATTACAGAAATCAAGCTTATTTAGATGTTTAAACTTTAGTTACAGTTGATATTTCAAATGTTCAAATTGACATTGAAACAAACTTTGAATAAACAAACAAAACACCTGCAATACAGAGTGAAATAAAATAACTGGTTTAGCAATATATTTAAAAAAGAAAAAGTAATATGTAATTCTAATTTCTTAATTATAGGAACTAATAAATTACTAAACTAAAAAAAAAAAAATGTCAATTAAAATAATTGGCAATGCCTTTCGCAGATTATGGATATCCGAAAATGCCATTTGTTCACGAGGATAAAACTTCGCTGCAAGTCGGAAGTTTAACTATCCAGATGAACAAATATAATTATTTTTAACTACAAATTAATTGCAAAGTATAAGTGGCTCGGTACAGGGAGTTTCAACATTCGTGACACGATCTGTCCATGGCACCCTCAACATTCTACGATAAAGCCACATCTCAAATGCTTCACGCAGCGCAATGAACACGCAGCGCCGCAGTCTTTGTGACTATTGTTAAATCGTGGCTTTTGAATAGAGCACTGATTTTGTTGAATACAACCTGGTCTTTTCTACATAAGACAACATTATAAACAATTCATTTTGTCTTCATTTTATAAATGTCACTCAGCAATTACTATACTTATATACTCCTCTTGTTCTTTAGCGAATAGCCCCATCTCTCATAAGTGGTTAAGGTATGTAAGTTTGACTGTTTCGGTAGGCTAATAGTTGGAGAGGACTACTCCTTTTTGCAGAAGGCTGTTACAGATAACCATTTAGAGCCAGTTTCTGAAAGCTTAGCCGAGTTTAATCTTTTGGTTAAACTCGGTTACAATATAACAATCCCATAAGTAACCATAAAAACCATTTTCAAACTAATTGGTTGTAGTTAACTAGGCTTTCAGAAACCGGCCCTTACTTGTTATTCTCCAAGTCGACTTCTCAAGTAGCACCCAGACTAAGCATGCTTAACTACACCATAAAACTTAAATCCATATGGAACTTCTTCTTCTTCTTCTGCGGTTTCAATCCAAGGATGGTTGGCAGCAACTCTCCACGCTTCTCGATCATTGGCGTCTTTTTAGTTGGACGTAGGAGAGGCAGTCTAACTCTTCTATCATCTGTCCAATGTATGGAACTGCGGAGGGTTAAAAGATCGTTTGTTCAGTTGTGATCGTATCTGTTTCACTTTGGGCATGTTGTCTGGGGGGCATATAAAATTCAAAATATCACCTGGTGAGGGGAAGGAGCTAAATTCAATATATCACTAGAGACGGGACGCATAAAATCATGTAGTCCATTTAAAATTATTATTACAAATAAAAAATTATTTAAATTTTAATCGCAGTTTTTTCAATATTTTTATTATGTAAGGATATAAAACTAATGCATGGTTGAATTCAGAATAAAATACACCGAATAGGTATAAAAAATATGTATAATCCCATTTGAAAAATATAACTTTGTATTCTCTAAACCAGTGTTTCTCAACCTTTTCTGGCATGGGGCCCCCCAAAATAACGCAATATATATATATATATATATATATATATATATATATATATATATATATATATATATATATATATATATATATATATATATATATATATATATATATATATATATATATATATATATATATATATATATATATATATATATATATATGATAGAGGAAACACGATTTTTCTCGAAAAGACGATGTATAAGCAAGTTGGGAAAAAAATTTGGTATATATTTGGATAAAAATTTTGAAAAGAAACAACTTTTACATAAACATGTTTTTAATATCTGTTACGGTTACCTATAATGGCTTGCAAGTATTATTATTTACAAGTGTTCAAAGTTGCTTTACATTTTGAACATTTTCGCATCCTTACACTTTAGCTCGGAGCATAAAAAAAATATATTGCACGTTTAAGTCGTACCTACTTGAAAGTACTTGAAGTACCTCCAACGTGAACCGTTTTAATTAGTTTAAATTAGTTGTCAAAATAAGTATAATTTATTTTATTTATGTTTAAAAAGTATATTTTAATGAATATAAATGTCATATATTTATGAATATATCTTGCAAAATTGAGCGTTTTTAACGACCGCCATCATATATAAGGGAGGTATTGTGATCATACCGATTTTGACATTTCGGTTTTGACTATTTTTAGCATGATGTCTGTCGGACTGTCTGTCCGTCCGTCCGTCCGTCCGTCTGTCTGTCTGTCTGTCTGTCTGTCTGTGTACACGTGCAGAGCAAATTCGGCTAAAAGCATTTTTATGGGACTGCATATTTAAGCTTTTGACATCAATGGCACAAGTTGATCAACTTTTGGTAATAATCGGTTGACTAGAAATGGGAGTTTACTAGTGTCGATTTTAAGATTTTTGCGAATATTTAACAACAGAAAAATATTTCGAAAAAATTTATTTAACATAAGTTGTTTTAAAAAAATAACTAACAACTTTTATTTGAGCCTATATAACCTATTAAACAAGTACTTTGTGATGGCGGTCGGTCCTGTGGTGGCCACTTTGCAATTACTAATAACTTTTATTTGAGACATTTTTTGTTAAAACGAAAAAAATTTCGATTTTTTTTTTTTTAAGTATCTATTTTTTATACTTATATGTAACGTTTCCATGGTCATGATAAATAATATTTATGTTAGAAAATATTAGGCCAAGTTATTTCTACTCTGCTGCTAGAATGTAATTTAAACAAGCACTTTGTGATGGCGGTCGATCCTGTGGTGGCGACAGCTGATTTTTCTATTATAATTTCATGATTCGATCTTATATGACTTCGCGGCCCCCCGGTTGAGAACCGCTGCTCTAAACCACTAGTTTAAAAAATTATTTTCTTCTTTAAGCAGATGTCTCCTATAACTTTGTTTTATAGTATTTTTTTGTAACTGTAATAATAATGCTTATATTGGCGGTGGTCGGTTTCACTGTTACTATTTTTTAGCAACAATTATATAAATTAACATAATTATAAATTGTATGAATAGAATTTATTTATATATTTTTTGTATTTATCATAAATGTAGCATGAAATAATTGGATTGTAAATAAAATAATGAAGAGACAGATTGACTTATTTCAATTGTCAGGAAACACTTTTATTTGATTCGCTAAATGTAAAACATGTATGAGGAGCTGCAGAATGTTGGCGTAAACTAACAGTGGACAGGTCACTTTCAGATTTGAGATTTATCATTTGATTTATCATTCGATCGTAACTATGGTGAGCGTTAGTAAACAGCCAGTGTTCCACTGATTATATTTATTACTAGATTATTACCCGTCAACAATGACGGATTTATAATATTAAATAATCACGGGACAGGATATCACCAGTTGGCCAATCACGAGAACCTTAAGAAAAATTTACGTCACAATGTTACCCTACATACACTACATACAGACACTTGCTAATTATATAGTTAGATTACACTGGTCAGCAAAGAAATTTCATCAGAGATAATATTGGGTTACCTGCATTCAATTTTCAATGCTGATTTCAAAACAGCAATCAGATTTTTTGTATCACGTATAGTTTTTATGATGAAATCATATATGTATATACACAGATTTACCAATACTATATAGGCAAAGTACTACTTTTTTCAACATTTTATTGGATTTGACTTACGTATTTCGTACATTAACGTGTGCATTTCGTATTAACGTATGCACTTCCTGCATTCACATCTAGATTTCTTTCCCCAAAACCTTGGCGCAGTGAGTGACGAGCAAGGGGAACGCTTTCACCAAGACATTAAAGCTATGGAAGTTCGTTACCAAGGATCTTGGAATGAAAGCATGATGACTGACCATTGTTGGATGTTGTATCGTGAAATTCCAGACCAAAAGTTTAAACGAAAATCGTACTCTCAACGATTTTAATAGCCTGTAATGGTTTACTCTTATTTTACAATCATATTAGAAGCTCTCTTTCATGTAAATTAGTGGTTTGCAGTTAATTGTCTTGTATTAATTTAGCGTAGATGTGTATGTTACTTTTCCCAAATAAATGGTTTACATAAAATGTGATTTACTAAACACTCCATTTTCATATAATTACGTATATTTTCATAATATACAAAAATGTAAATAATTTAAAAACTATACGTGCTACAGCAAAACTATAACCAGATTTGGATTCAGCATCAAAAATACATTCAGAAAAGCATATTTTTGTTTGTGATGAGAAAAAAAAGTTTAATTTTGTTGACCAGTGTTATTTATTTATAAACTTTTTAAGATGGGAGAACGATTCATTTTTACTCAGTACATTACATTTATATTGTTAAAACTAAAAATAATTTGAGACGTTAATTTATGCCTACGAATATTGTTCATATCGGTCAAAGAATATAGGATTCTCTTGTTTATGCCTACGAAACCCTAGACATTTCTATATTTTATTTTATACGCAGATTTTTAATAAATCTGCAATATATTTTTCATATTCATCAAAGGATATAGAAGTGTCTACAGTTTCTTGTTTATGCCTACGAACTCTAGATATATCTAGACGTTGCTTTATCCGCAGATTCTTAAAAAATAAATCTGCAAAATATTTTTCATGTCGATCAAAGGATATAGAAGTGTCTACAGTTTCTTGTTTATGCCTACGAACTCTAGACATATCTATACGTTGTTTTATCCGCAGATTATTAGAGAATAAATCTGCAAAATATGTTTCATATCGATCAAAGAATATGGGAGTGTCTAGAGTTTCTTATTTATGTCTACGAAATCCTAGACATTTCTATATGTTATTTTGTCTGGAGATTCTTAAAGAATAAATCTGCAAAATATTGTTCATATCGGTCAAAGGATATGGGAGTCTCTTGTTTATGCCTATGAAACCCTAGATATTTATGTATGTATTATATTCGTAGATTCTAAGAGAATAGATCTGCAAAATATTGTTCATATTGGTCAAAGGATATAGGATTGTCTGCCAATCACGAGAAACTTAGGAAAAATTGACGTCACAATGTTACCTACACTATATACAGACACTTGCTAATTATATATGTCAGATTATTTATTTATTTATTTATTTATTTATTTATTTATTTATTTATTTATTTATTTATTTATTTATTTATTTATTTATTTATTTATTTATTTATGTATTTATTTATTTATTTATTTATTTATTTATTTATTTATTTAATGACTTCTATAATATGTTGTTTACATTACAAAATTTTAAATTTTGAATTTGTTCTTTTATAATTTTGACTTGTACAAACATTTGCTGTAATGTATTCAAGACCAATAATAATAATTATTATTAAAGCGCAGAGTTACGCAAATTGGTGCATTTGTCGTCCAAATAGTGCATGACTTGGATGCGGCTTTAGTGTTTGTTTCCGTACGTCAGTTATTAGGTTAACTAGTTCTTGTAGTTCCTCCAGGCTATTCGGAAGCATCAGCATCTCATTGGTGTATTGGATGTTGTCGATAACTTTCCCCATTGACTTTGATACCGGGTTGGACAGCTTTAAAAATATTTTCCAAGCAAAGGTCTAAACACTCAGCCTTGTACAGTTGGTCTTGACGAGATCAGAGATTTGTTCGTTTATTCATAACGTCATTTCTATCCCCAATAAAGGTTGACAATGACCTGAATATCTTTCATCTATATTCATTTTATTAAAATACTATATTTTATACTTGATTACAATACACGCAGTTATTAATTTATTTAATAAGTGAAAATATAGACACTGATATTTAATAAAAATTCTTCTTATAAAAATAGAACACAAACAAAACATTCCTAAAGCTTATTATTAAAGAAACTAGGATTTCACTTTATAATATTGTTGCCAACAAACAATCTTCAATCAAAAGTTTTACTAAATAAGATTGATCTAATTCAAATGTATGTTACTGGAATTGTTCTGGAAAGAAAATCAGTCATCTGTAAAAATAAAAGTACAAAAGAATTATTTTAAATGAAAATATACGAATTAAATACATATTTTGTCGTTTTTAAACCTTTATGGAATATGAGTTGATTAATAAATTAAAATTACAAATCCCCAGATTTTCCACGCGATTCATTTCGTACAATTAAAAGTTTAAACAGTTATGTTTTGTTAATTATTTGATTGTTGTTTTATGAAAACACAAAAAGACCTAAAAGGGTTTCATTTACACACAATTTGAATCCCAGGACAGTTAATAATCGATTTGTAAGTGAATAAAAATTATAAATTTTATAAATGCATTGTAGTAGATACAAAGAATTATGACGTAGTAACTCTGCTGCACTTGCTAAAGGTTCTGTATTGGAATCCTGGCTAGAACATGCTCTAAACATACAAAAAATAAGACTTTAAATTTGTTATAACTTTCTTTTGACAAAAGGGCAAGCAATATTAAGTCAGAGAAAAACACAAAAATTTTGTGCAAGTGGAAATGCAATTTTCCCTATGACTGGAAAGCGTGCAGGGTTTTAGTACCATCCCTTTTTTGTTGTCACAGGGTAAATATTCTCTCCTCCAAAAGGCATGCTGTATGAAATCGGAGACCAAAAATGTCATGAGCTCCCGGTCTAATACGCGTGTGTCAGATTTACTGGCAATTGGGCTATTACCAAATACAAAAAATTTTCACACATTCGTTCTTTTAACCCTGAAATAGAAGGAACAGTAAATCTAAGCACTACTATCTTACTCAAAAATGTGATGTTCAGTACAGCGGAAATGTGTAATATGAGTCGAAATTTGATTCCTCAGTTGCATTTATACAATTTATTCAAACAAAATTCTGAAGAGCAATTCTGTATAAAATCATTAAAGATACTACTAAAAAACAACAAATCTCCCGATAGCGAGGCTATGATTTACCTAAACGGAAGATCGCAATGTTAACTCCAATCGAGTGACTCTATTTCTGCTACGGAGTGATACAAACTAGATAATCAAATGTTAGAACACACTCACCCATTCACTTTCTCTATACTGGGTGGGATGTGAATAGGTTTGTTACACGAGGAATTGTAACCCCGTACCAGGGCTGCAATATAACGTAATATTCAGCGAGACTATATGCGAAGACAAAGGAGATCTACTTACAATAAGTCATACTACAATATTAATAAGCATCGCGAACACTCCCGTTCCGTATGATCCAGTACGTTCAAAAACGGGACAAGCAATAATCCAATATGTTGAATCCTATATTTCCGAGCGAATATAGTCTCCATAAGGGTCTCTACAATCATCGTTACTTCCTCTCTTCCTTTTATTTTTTTATTTTTTTTATTTATTTTTTTTTATCCAGGGGAAATCTTTTATAGACACCATATTCATGTAGTGTCGGACTCTCCACAAAGTGACATTCCGACTAAAAACCCTGCTTGCCTCAACCCTGCCACGGAACTGTCGTAGTTGACTATTCTTCATGGCAGGTTGGCTAGATCTTCTTGCCTTCTCTCTTGGGTCTTCCTGTGCTTCCTCCTGTTCTTCCTGTGTTTTTCTTCCAGTATGTTCCCAACTGAGCACAAGGTCTGTCGAGTCCTCCCCGCCAAAAACTCTTAAAAAACCTTAGGGCCCGCCAACTTCAGGTAGGCGTCCGTCTCGTGTTTTCGAACTTTGATCTGTTTACTAGATTATCCGGTCCGAATACAAAGCGTACCCGTCAAGGACTCACGTGGTTTTACGCACGGATCCCAGAGGCTTCGCTAGGTGACTAAATGGCGTACACACTCTCCGGATGCAGGTGTCTATAACCCGACCTTTGAACTGTCGTGGCCTTCCGCAGCAGCCCCGCGGGTGAAACGGCGGCTTGAAGCTCCGACCTGTGTCTCAGCTCCTGTTTCTTCCTACTCTGCATCTGTCTGACCAGGATCATGTTCTTTCTTCTTAAGGTCACTTCCTCTCTTCCTAGCTTTACGGAAGCGGCATGCCTAAAATCGGATGAACTCAAGGTGATTTAAAAACCATGCGTTCATGATGAGGTTATGTTTGATCCACTGGCCAAATTCCCGTACCAGGAACTTCCAGAACATTCCAAGGATACGTCGAGACTCCAAAAACATCGAACATGTTGGAGAAGCCCAACCCTCTTCTAAAGATATATTAAAGGTGTCATCCAATCAACCTACCAGCAACCCTCTCGTGAATTTTAAATACGTCTGGTTTCCCCGAAAATTTTTCAGTAGTCTTCGAGTATTATTTTCCAACCCGTAGATAGGTTGGTAGGTCAGAATTATTGTTAAATTTTTTAACCTTTCCACATGAAAACACAAAAAACGCGACAGGTGTGATCGTTCTCAGCGCCAGATCCGGAAAAAAATGATACCTGTGTGTTACATATACAACCTGTTGGTTCTGATCCCCGATCAATGCGCTGTCGATAGTAAATATAGGTAAATAATACCGCCAACAAAAGGCACGCTTACTTATTTAATATAAGAGCACCTGTATTACAAAGGGTAAAGATATGAGAGCAGGAGCCGTCATATTTATGCGTATTTATTATAAGTTTGAAATGGATGAACAACAATACTATAGCATTTTGAGTTAAGGCGGCGCACAACCCTATAGTTCTCAATAGTTTTTTATACAAAACTAATAATCGGAAATACAATTAATAACAATCTATATATCAAAATTAGCAGCGAATTTTTATCTATCTAATAGGATATTTTAAATTGTAGAAAAAACTGTTATGCAATTGTAAATAAGCAAATTGCATTATAGATGCCATCTTGTAAACCAACTGACGCATAATTGCGTACGATGCGGAAAATTGTAGCTAAAGCTGCATTCTACAAAAATGTTTGTAGCTATTTTGTTCTATTGTAAAAACTACTTATAATTATTGTAGTTGGTAGTCTATATTTGCCGCCATCTTGAATTTGCCGCGGTTCTCAAAATAGGTGTTACGGGTAAAAATGATTTAATTTTTGTGAAGAATACGTGTACCAAGTGGCATTCCAATATCTACAAGTATAATATTTTTCGACGAAGGTTCTAAACTATAAGTAAAATCAAGTCGGAAAATTTTTTGACGTATTATTTGAACATTTCTACAAAAAACCTCCTAATTTTTTTTTTTTTTTTTTCATAGAAAGTCAAATTTATTCACAACTTTACGTACATTATTGGAAAGGTTGAACATTTAGCTATTTTTGTACAAAGTCGCCTTGACGATCAATCACTTTTTGCATCCTGGTAACCAGCTTTTTAATGCCGGCGTCGTACCACTCTCCCGCCGCGTCGCGAAGCCAACTGACGACTGCTTCTTGCACTTCCTCGTTTCCGGGATGTAATGATGTGCCCAAGTTTCATCTCCAGTCACAATCGAATCCAGAAACTCTTCGCCCTCTTCCTCATAGCGGCGGAGAAATTTTGTGGCACTTTCCACGCGCTTTCTCTTGTGTTCATCGGTGAGCTGCTTTGGAACCCACCTGGCGGACACCTTGTGGTAACCGACGACCTCCGACACAATATTCTACACGGAGAAGTAGCCACACTCTTCATTAAGACCTTTCCTTATCTCATAAAGGGTTATTCTCCGGTTATTGCGCACCATCTCGTCGATTCGAGCCGCCATTGATTCCGGCAAACTCGACCGCCCCGACCGCTGCTCATCGTGGACGTTTTCGCGGCCCTCAGAAAACTCCCGGCACCACTTCCGCACGTTTTTTATGTCCATACACTTCTCACCGTACACTTCCACTAACTGGCGATGAATGTCTATAGGAGAAACCTTTTTTGCATTCAAAAATCGTTGGCTTCTCGACGCGGCGGGAGAGTGGTACGACGCCGGCATTAAAGAGCTGGTTACCAACCTTTTCAACGATGTACGCAAATATATGAATAAATTTGATTTTCTATGAAAAAACAAAAATAATAAATAGGAGACCTTACTTTTTAATAAACCATTTATTTGAAACCCATAAATAGATTTTAAAAATTACAGAACAATTTTGATGATGTCAATTATTAAGTTATTGAACGATAATATTTCTACAATGTTTCTACAATTAAAAATATCCTATTAGATAGATAAAAATTCGGTGCAAAATTTGATGTATATATTGATACTAATTTTATTTCAGATTGTTAGTTTTGTATACGAAATTGGTAACCTCTGGGGGTTATACGCAGCCTTAAGACCAGCTGCTATGTTCCATTTTTTCAAAAATACTTGACTAGATGTTCTCATATCTGATGTTGTACTACAAATTTTCAACACTAATTGTTCATAACAATATATGGTTCTTTAAAAATGCCCAAAAATATTGTTCTAATATATATTATTTAAAAATAATTTAAAAAAAAATCAGCTGTGGCCACCACATGACCGCTATCACAAAGTACTTATTTAATTTATGCTGCTTTATCAAAAAATGTCTCAAATAAAAGTTGTTAGTTATTGCTTTTATAGCAACTTTTGTTAAATAAATTTTTTCAAAATATTTCTCTGTTGTGAAATATTCACAGAAATCTTAAAACCGACACGAGTACACTCCCGTTTCTAGTTAACCGATTTTTACCAAAAGTTGATCAACTCGTGCCATTTATGTCAAAAGCTTAAATATGAAGTTTCATAAAAATTCTTTGAGCCGCATTTGCTCTGCATGTGTACACGGACCGACAGACATCATGCTAAAAATAGTTAAAACGTTATGCAGGGACCTCAATTCGTGGAGATCCATCGAAATCTCGAAACGACAAAATCGGTATGATCACAATACCTCCCTTATATATGTTGGCGGTCGGTAATAAATACAGAAGTACCAAAGTATGAAACAGAATATTTTGAAATATATTACAATTTTATGGAACAAAAGTTATAATAAAATCAATTCTTTTAGCATAAAAAATGTACCATATAGGAATGGTAAATTAAAAACCACGTTTGAATTTTTTGTTGCGTAAGGCAGGTCGAACTTTTAGTTGTTTATCATTATAATTAATTTCAAAACTGAAAAAATTGGTGATGAAAAATTTTGAACAGTTTTTTAATTAATATTGAAATATATTGTGAAAAACTGCAATTAAAAAAAAAACTAATAACGACAGCGGGAACGTATTATTCTACAGTAAAATAACATAGTTATTCAATATCATATTGAGATCTCCATTGACTGATTCAAATATAAATAGACTTTGGCAGTCATACACAGACATAAATTGGGCTGGTCATATTCAGAAGGAATTAATATCTATAAACCTATCAGCTCAAAGTGGAAATACTCGCATGTTGACAATATTCCTACTTCATATAGTGAATAAAATTACAAAAAAAAGATGCCAATCAATGGCCATTTTAAAATTTTATTTAAAATATTGTTTGTCTACTTTGTGCAAAGTAAAAACTTTTAATTTCGTGAATTTTAAATGTTAACATATTTATGAGCAATTAAATATACATACTTATTATATACGAGAAAATTTACTAGAACGAGATAGAAAATATAACTTTTTGGGGCAAAATTGTATTTATTTTTCTACATAGTCTCCATTCAGCTCTATACATTTAGACCAACGCTTTTCAAGACCTTTCATTTCCAGAAAAATAAGAATTATCTAAACTCTCGCAATATCCATTTACAGTTTCGACGACTTCAGTATTTGATCAGAAACTCATTACAGCCAACAATTTCTTGAGTTTTGGAAACAGAAAAAAATCGGGAGCCCAGTCTGGCGAGTACGGTGCATGTTCGATTAATTCGAATAGTAATTCATGCAGTTTCGCCATCGCAATTACCGATCTATGGGAAAGTGCGTTATATTGGTGGAACAAGACTTTTTTTTTTGCCAAATGAGGCTTTTTCTAGGTCATCGGAGTGTAGTGAAACGTGGATTTCATCGACTGTTAAAAAACATCGCAAAAAATCTTTTGTATTGTGCTTGAACATGTCTAGAAATTGCTGAGAAATGGTCTTTTGCACTTGTCTTTGGTCGTTTGTTAGAAAACTCGGCACTTATTTTGCAATGAGTTTTATCATGTCCAAATGTTGATGTAAAATGTAATGTGCGTGGTCATATGAAATGCCTACAGCCTCTGCTATCTCTCGCAATTTTAGTCGGCAATCGTTCATCACGATTCCGTGGACTTTTCTAACCGTTTCTTCCTAATAATAATTGTTTATTAATGTTCAGACATTACAGGAATGTTTACATATCGGTAGCTATTTGAGGCCTACCAGAACATGGCTATGTGCTTGATCGACCGCGTTGAAATTCTACAATCCAGTTTGCAACTGTTGCATATGAAGGAGCAGACTCACCATGAACACCGTCTAACTCCGTTTTTATATATTTAACATTTAAGCCCTTTAAAAAGAAATATTTTATCCACTGCATGGAACTCCATTTTATTCACGATTAAGAAAATGTACGTAATTTCTTGCTTCAGTAGGCTGTTATGGCTATACTGTATGCACGATCTGTCTGGAAATTTGACTTCAGTTAAATAAAAGATTAGGCTTTCAAAACATATTTAGTTCGTTTTGTAAACTTTCTGAATACCCCTCGTATACTAATATATCACGGAAATTTTACTACAAATATATTTATATACGAAAGGTGCAGAAATATGAGGCTGGAGAAAATTGAGATATATAAAATGGTTATTAGGATTGGATAGAAACACTCCCAGCTATATAGTTCTAAACGAAATAGATAATATATAAGTTGAAGCAGGGAGAAGAGCTATTAAGTTTAAAGAAAAATCAAGGATAGGG
Source organism: Liopterus haemorrhoidalis (assembly GCA_963971575.1). Taxonomy (NCBI): domain Eukaryota; kingdom Metazoa; phylum Arthropoda; class Insecta; order Coleoptera; family Dytiscidae; genus Liopterus; species Liopterus haemorrhoidalis. The sequence goes on along the minus strand of OZ020615.1, from coordinate 44,923,984 downwards.
GTTAAAAATATATAGCAGCAATGTTATAGATAAAGAGAACAAAAAGACAAAAAAGCTCTTTACCAAACAGCTGGGTACAGAACTGCGGAATTAGAAGGAATGCAAATACAAGGAGAGTAGATAGAGAACATAATAATTGAGAAAACTAGAGGTACTAGGACAAGAGCAGTACAACAGAATAAGATAATTTAGATATAATTCCAAATTTGGGATAATAAATACGCCGTGGGTAGTGTTTCTGATTTCTCGACTTTTTTCATGTTTCGAATAATGAAAAATTAGACTTATTTTCTCGAGATTCTTCGAGGATTATAGAGAAAAATAAGTATTAGAATATATATCTACTAGGGGCCTCAGCCCGGCTACGCCGGACTTCTCCCCCTACGTCGACAAAACTCGTCGTTTCGCGACTCGTTTTAATATAATAAGGCATTTTGCCGCAATGTCGATTATAACACTCGGGAAGTTCTAATCTGTACAAACAATGTTCAAAGGATTATCCAAATCAGTTAATTAATTTACGTTTGTACCATTTAAACGTAACAATAATATTTTATTTCACTATAAAGAATACATGGATTCTGAATAAAATAGAGAAAAATTAATAAAATAGTTAAATATTATTGCATATGATTCACTATTAATTATGTCACTTGGAAATTTAGAAAAACTTTTGAGTAACACTGATAGATGTGAAATTTGCGGATTTTCATTGTAATAATATATTCGTTGTAGTAATATTTTACGTTATTAAATTTAATATTTTGTTTAACTATTTAAAAAGGTATTTATAATTTTCAGTTTTTTTGAAAATAATTTGTTTACATGTAAATATATTATAGTCGTTTTTTAATTTATTTAATCACTAAAATTTCACCTATACTTGTTATAATTCAGTAATGCGAAGGAATTGCCTCCTAAATTTGAATGTCGGTAGTTGTCTCGTTGTTCGAGAGAGGCGCTGATGAATACTTTTATCATAATTTTTAAGTTCTTTTGAAATAGGTCTTAAAATTAGCATTTTTACTGCAAAAAGAAAACAGCGGAAGACCTTCAAGATGATAAAAAAACACTTTCATCCTATAGTAATCCATTATATAAATAAATAAGATATAAAATTGACATCTAGGTATTTTATACTTCAAGATTTAACACAATTAAAATTACGCGATTACTAAATATCGAATATTATTCTGTCTTATCTATCCTCCTAATACACTCTACTTTATACTTTCGTTAATATAGTTAGTAAAATAGTTAATGACATACAGTTTCCAGAATTAAAATAACAAAACTGCTTAACACATCTATCCTCACCCTGAAAACTTATTTGAACGTATTCTACAGATAGGTTTAACATTTAAAACGTTCGAACGACCCTTAAAATATATTTTGATAACTCAAAACTGATTCTTACTTTCTTAATTCTTACTTTCTTTTCCGTTTAATAGCATTTTTAACTGAAGACAATTTTATGATCAGCAAAAGTTTTCAAAATTTATGAAAATGTGTTAAAACCTTAAAAAACTGCATTATCTTTATCAACTCTTATGTATTTTTTACACATTTCATCAATTTTATAAATAAAATACCTTCAACTGTAGTTTTTCAACTCATTTTTGGTCTGAAATCGCCTCCTTAATAGTAGAAATATGAATAAACATATTTTATCGTCTGGTACAACCTATCCGTGCCCATTGCTCGGCACGGGTCGGTGACGATCAACGCCACGGTTTCGAGGAAAAAATGCATGATTTTTATCAATATAAATTAGTCAGTACCCCCTGTCGAAATAAAATTAAGCCTAAGCACTAAAAAAATATCACGCGGATAAGACGGCGGTTCATTTGCCTCTCTCCGCGTTACCGGAAAAATGAAGATACACCAGAAGTTGAATAGAACATACATACCAACACTTGTACAATATAATAGTAGATTTTTAATGTTGAAAATATTGTAGAGGATAAAAACATGTTAAAATTATAGTCAACTTTATAGTACTAAAGTATTTATTTAAATAACATTAGAACAAATGGATAACGGGGCTTTAAAAATGATTATGAAAACGGAACGTAATTGCATATTAATTGAAAATACATATGTATAGAGAAAATTTCAAGAAATTAAGAAATTAATAATAATAGTAATAATTATTTTATTTCACTTGTAGGTAATCTTTTACAAAACAGTTTTAAACTGAACAAAAAATGAAATTTAATTGATTATAATAAATAATACACTAAATTAAAATAAAATATTGTAACAATAAATGCTAAATATTATAAATCGCTTCTTATCTGGTGCCACAGTGGCGTTGCGGGAGCCAGAAGACAAATTTTATCAAAATTAAATTATAATCAGTGACTCACTAAACATTATGTTTTTTTAAAATAGTTTTTTAAAAGCATAATGCGTTTAACATGGCGTCGAGAAAATTTTACATTTCTGGAGAAATGAAAAATGAGAATTATAACTTTTTCTCGAGAAATTCTCGAGAATTCTTTTTGAGAAGTAACACTAGCCGTGGGTACCAAATATTTAAGGAAGAGATGGAGAAAGAAAGAAGATATGAAACAATGTGAGGTTTGGGTTTGGGAAGGTGCGGGAAAGAAAGCGAAACTTTTGACATGGTTGATGATATGGTAGTCACAACGTCAACATTAATATCAAGAAGTTTTGGCGGAATTGTTAGTTTCAAACTAACTTTTATCCTAGTCCTGCTTGAACTTGCAGCTTATTGATGTGAATGATGTGCTTCATACGTTCTGTTTTTATGTAGTACAATAGTATAAATTAATCTAATTAAAATAATAATGTATGAAGAACATATACTCTTGAACCTTTCATTAAAATAAGCCCAAATTTAATGAGCCAAAATTCGCCATTGGTCTAGTTACAGGTCGTTTAAAGCGCGTTGAATGGTGTTACGTAAACTTAACAAAATTAACATTATTATTTACGAGAAAAATAAATTCATTTTATGAACCTTTAACATACAAATTTTCAGGAACACGTTTTTCCCGAATGTGTTGTGATGTAAGAATTTACATGGAATACGGTCCTGAAGTATCTATTTAACTTGTTACCAGACTTTTTTGATCCCCTTGAATCTACCTACCTCCTGTAAATAATCTCTCTCTTGTCCTACCCTTCTCCTTTACCACCATTTCCGCAGGTTGATCGCTCTTAAGAAGATCAATGAAGTGCGTTACGTTTCAAAATTCTCTATAAAAAGGACACCAGATTAAAATTTATTTATAAATTCCTTTTGAAAATTATTTTATGAAAGAAACTTATAAAAGGACTGGTAATATTTAAGGGTATTTTCATACAAAAAGTGCAACTGTTTGTTTTCACTAGCACTTTTAGTTACTTACAGGTTTATCTGATTATAATAATATTAATAATAATAGCCTTTATTAAATTCTATAAATCCAATCCGCGGATGCAGATACGGATACAGAATATTTGCGTCCTGATCCGCGGATATCGATACGGTTATGAATCTTGCATTCAATAGAAAAACGAACGATCTTGAAGCGATTTGCTATCGATTATGTTGAGAGAGCTTTTCGAGTCAAAAAGATTTGTGATTCTCGTCTAAACATTCATTTAAACATCAGAATAAAATTTACTCCACCTTGGGCATTTTTAATCGCATGCTTATATGAAAACTATTTATAATTTATCTATCCATTTAAAATCAAATTACCCCCCCCCCCAGTAGGATGTAAGACTCACGATGGGAAATACTGCTAAATCAAAAAAAAAAAATCCAAGCTTAAACTACTCTTGCATTTATCTCCCTCCCATGATATTCCTGCACTGATATCAAGTTGCCTAGATATGAAAATTCACTTACCTTCTCGATTATGATACTATCTAGCCCAGTGTTTGAATATATTTTTTTGGTTACTAAAAATTTTGTTTTTCTAGACTTATTTGCAAACCGGTTTTTTGATTTCTCTGTTCATTTGGGTTTTTTGAAGATATCACGTTTTATTTTAGAGTGTATTTTTACCACAATTAAAATTACAGAAATAAACGAAATATATGTGGTTGACTTTTACCCTAATTTCTTGTTAACCTTTTTAATTGCACATAAATCAGGAATTCATGACTTTCAACGATTTTTTAATTATTCTCCACGCTACTCTTTAAAAATTTTCAAATCTACTAAACATTTTTAAAATGCTTGGGTAATATGTACCTAAGGCCAAATATAGTAAAACAAAATAACAAATAATATAATATGTTTTTTGCGAACTCTTTGAACCTGAAAATTTTATTAAATAATGGCTATTCTAACTAAATCACAAAGGAGCTTCGGATATACTGTATATTCTGTATATTTTACTTGTCTAATTAAAATTAAAATTTATTTTTTCTCAAGATCTGACCATAAGGGATATCGGGCAAGGCCCGACAGGCCGATTTCACCATTATGACCGGTTGGCGTAAAATATTTCTAAACATTTTCTATTTTTGATAAAATTCTGATAATTTTTTCTTAAAAACTGAAATACAGGTGTAATATAAGCGTAGCTTTTCTTCAGTATATTAAGCTCGTTCTAACCAAAAAAAACTGGAAGTGACTTTTATGAATAGTTTTAAACTTGTACCGTTTTTTTTTCGTTCTCAGCCCCAAAACTGCCTCCTTTAAATTGAAAGTCTGATATAATATATGGCCTGTAACTTATTCCGGATTCACCTTAAGGTGTGTTGAAAATCTCGTTAAAATCGATCCAGCCATTTCAGCGGGATGCTCGTACATACAAACGGAGAGACAGATTTTCACATTTATAAATAAAGAAGATATCTAGAATAACAATAATAATTCCACGTTACGACGTGAGTTAAATTAAAAGTCAGAAAATAATAGTAATAATAATAGCCAGTTAAAGACCCTTTCGGGCATGGGCCTCCTTTAAGAAAAATTATTTATAGTTTGTAAGTTAGTCTATTTAGGTCTTTTTAATGATTTATTGAATTTAATGAATTATTGTTATCCCTCGTCACTTCACTTCATTTACAATCTCCATTCTTTCGATATCCAGAATCCCCCTCCATACTGCCCTTTTGTTTCTTCTTTGTAGAATAAAATGGCACCATCTTTCTTTGTTACGATGTTTTCTCCTAATCTTCGAACTTCTGATAGTCCTACGACATCCCATTTTATCTTTTTCAATGTGTTTTCGAACTCTAGGTCTTATGAAGTTACCCATCATTTTGTTCTTTATTTGTATTTCTTGTCTGCGTTTTTCAATATTTCCATATCTGGTCTTCTGAATAGTGGCTCTTGTTCTTGGTTTTTTATTTCTTCTTCGGATAAATTTCTTTTCTTTGATTGGCCCAATGTGCTCGGTTTTCCTTCAATTTTCCTGAGAAATTCATCACTCATTTTCTTTTCATTTTCATTTTCCTGATGTCCTTTGAACCCTTCAACGTTATTTATTTTTACACCTTCTACGATAAGTTTGTCATATCGCTGGGACCTGGCAATACCTCCTATCTACAATTTTTAGCAAAAATAAGTTCTTGGTTTGCATTGTAACCCACGTATTAGTGCACAAGTTGTGACAATACTTCTTAAACAAGAAAAATATTTAAGGTCTAAACTTCGTACAAAGCATTACCTTTTATCTTACACTACGCAAAAACGGCTGACATAAAGCAGTTTTTTATCTCTCCTTTACATTTCTATTTATGCAGATAGGAGGTATTGCCAGGTCACCCGCGATATCTTATTGTCGCTTTCTTGCCTTCTTCTTTCATTGCTTTCATTATCGGTACTAATTGTTTTCTTTTCTCTATGACTTCTTTAGGAAAATCTTCAGTTATATATATTCATTGTATGTATACTTTGCTCATCATAATTAGGATCTACCTCCGTTGTGTTGTGAAGCCTACCATTACCGGTCGTGTTGTTCCGTTTTTCTGCCACCCAATTCTGCGAATATAATCTACTTCCTTGATGTCCACATCTGATTTTTAGGTTTCGTTTAGAAATTTCATTATTGACTGAAAGAAGATATCTACATTAACGTAATACATGAAAGATTCATTTCAGCTGTTAATAGTTCTGATACTGAAAAAATAACTATATAACTATATGCTATTGTAAATAAAAATCGTTTTATTTTATAAATATCAAAATCAAATTAAATCAAAATTAAATTACTAAACAATCCCACTCATCAAAAATCAATAATAAATTTATATTATCTATATTCGGAATTTTTTTCAGACCTTTTTTCCTGTGAACGCGTCTGAGTAGGAATAAATTACAACTCGTTAAAAAAATATTAGTTTGTTTTGATTCAAATCTGTATTTATGTAAAAAAAATATTAAATGTTTAATTATTTTGTTGTAAATATGATATCGTATTCTAGTCCAAAAATATTTTTATATAATTTTTCGGGCTAAGAACAAATCCATTACCCTTTTATCAGAAGGGGTTAAGTCCATCGATCCTACCTGTAGAGCATACAAAGAACGAATGTTGTCGAGACTACATTACAAATCGTTCAAGTGGCGTAAAGTATAATCACATTTTCCCCACGGATAACAAAAAAGGATTACAAATATTTTCACACAGATAAGCAAATTTGCATTGCATGAACAAATTTACTCTATACAATCTCTCGTTAAATGAAATTCAACTATATTCCTTTGAGAAATGTATACCAAAAAATTGTTCTGCGCATAAAATAAATGTTTAATAAAAATTAAGTACATTTCGCAAATGGGAAATGGCGACAGATAGTGAAAAGTTCACGGATGTTAATGTTTCGGACCGTTGTTAACTGAAACAAATGTCAAATGGAATGTAAAACTAAAGTTTACAATCGATATTCGAATTTATTTATTGTAAAAAATCTCAAACAATACTTGTATAGTTATTTATTTATTATTTATAAAAGATAGTGTCCCGCAGTGTCGGGCAAGAGCCTCCTTTTACAAGTACATAGATATATCTCATTCAAATATAACTAAAACTAAGCATGACGTTTATAAACAACAATGAATTAGATAATTTAAAATAAAATAAATCATAGAATAGAACAGATTTCAACCAATAGACATAATAACTTAAATCGAATAAATAAAGTAGAAAAAATTAAACAAATTGCATATAAAATATAATAACTCTTATCTAACGGTGAATGGTTAATTAAACTTGAAATAAAGTAAAATAAATAATTAATTAAATTAAGTTTTAAAATAAAGTAAAATTAAATAGGTAAGGTTTCACAATCCTCTACTTAACAGAAAACTTCCTCAGATTGTTACTCCATCTGCTGAGTTGTCTTCCTCTACGCCTTTTGCCATCTAGTGGCAACCATTCACTTGTTTTCTTGACCATTTTCCATCTAATACCATCATCACATAACCAGCTCAATTCCAGTTTAGCCATTTACTCTTGTATACAACATCAGTTATGTTTGTTTTTTCTCTTATAATAGTGATGCTAACTTTATCCTTTAATTCTGTTGACTGTATCTTTTAATTTAATATGCTTCTTTCTACGGCTCTTTCGCATCTTCATATTATTTTTAATTTTTGGTTATTCATTGTCCAAGTTTGTGTACCCAATCAGAGATTGGGGTGAGATTTACTGCGTAGTTTTGTTTTAATATATGTTTAGTAACTAGAATCTTTTCTACGTGTTAACTATTTTTTTCCCGATTGCGCAGTTTTTATTTTCAAATGAAATTGTTTGACCCAAGTATAAAAATGATTTCACAGCTTCTAGCAATTTATCACTGATAGTTTAATAAAGTGTCAATGAAGTGTTCATTGCTTGGTTCGAATTGATTTTTGTTTTTTCTTAATAAATCTTTAGGTCATCTTTCTTACTTTCAATGGATAGCGTTTTTTATTCTGGAGTTACTGTGGATTTTTAAAGAATTTTACTATTTAATCTACGATTCGTGTATTAAATAGTGTGGTAGTCCACATCTACTGTCGAAATCTTACTGTGATTTTAAGAGAAGTATAATAAAATGTTACGTCTTTTCCATTCACCTGTAAGGACTTGGAACCATATCATTCTATTGAAAAAATAGTTTGTCAAAAAGTCTTTGTCAATAACGATGAAATCATTGGAGAATAAGTTGCCAATATGAGATAAAGCAGAACATAAAGAAAAGGAGCTAGAAGTAATGTATTTTACAAAATATTGTAGAGGGAAAAGTTAAGAAGTTACTCCGAAAACCCAAGAATCCCCTGGCTTGTTAACCTGTGGAAATGGCTCTATGTGACATATACAAAACTATTTCAGCAGCGAGCAAAATGCGGATTGATAGTAGCCAACGTTCTACGGATAATGCAAGAGAAGGTGAAGAAGTCTATATTCAGCCATTCTGGTTAGCTTCCTCAACTCTATTGATTCGTTATGACAAATGGAATTCGTTCGAAGATTTTCTGACTTAACAAAACTATCTTTGTACAATAATGTTGTCTATTTTTAACAGGTTCTCTGAAATGGTGGATTTCTATAAATTCGCAACAACTATTCGTTAATACGGCACTGGAATATTAAACATATGTTAAACAAACCAATATTACATTTCATTTAAATTTTAGTTATCCAATATATTCGCCTTATCATTTTTAACACCAGGTAACGTTGGTAGTTCTAATTAAAAACTATTTAAAAGTATACAATGTGCAAATACATGAAGCAGAATGTCACGTTTCTATGCTAAGAGAATTATTTAAAATATACATATTATTTTATAGTCTAGAGTTGATGAAATATTTGTCTCCTGCTGGCGGACATAAGAACATAAATAAGAATGTTAAAAAGTAAATCACTCCACAAACGTACATAAATAAATACATATTATTTTTGGTACAGTATAAAAAAGCGCATCAGGTTCAAATATCATTAGAAATTTGCAAGGTAGGTCAAAAATCTAAGCAGTAGAACCTCATTAATCCGATCCCCGATAATACGGAATTCGCTAAATCCGTACAGCGAAGGAAAAAAATCAGCTGTGTCATAAAATACATTCTAGCAGCAGAGAAGTTATTGTAAAAGACAATAAAGTATTATATTACGTTGACAACTTCATAATGTGTATTTACAATTTACGATAACCATTTGAAAAGTACCTACATACATATAAAAAAAAAGTCTAAAATAAAAGTTGTTAGTTATTGCTTTTATAGTAACGTTTATTAAATATTTATTTTTTCGAAATATTTCTCTATTGTCAAATAATCGCAAAAATCTTAAAACCGACACGAGTAAACTCCCATTTATAGTTAACCGATTTTTACCAAAAGTTGATCAACTCGTGCCATTGATGTCAAAAGCTTAAATATGAAGTTTCATAAAAACCATTTTAGTCGAATTTCCTCTGCACATGTACACAGACTGACGGAGGGACAGACAAACAGACAGACAGACCGACAGACATCTTAAATAGTCAAACTATAAATATATAGACATCTATAAATAGTCAAAATGTTATGTAGGGACCTCAATTCGTGGAGATCCATCAAAATCTCGAAATGTCAAAATCGGTATTATCACAATACCTCCCTTATACCATGAGTTCAAAAAGTAACAAAAAGTAATTACATAAGGGTTGGCTATCTTTATATAACAATATAAACTTATGACATAAAACAACAATGATGACAGTTAATTAATTCTAAAGCTTGCAGTAGACATTATTTCATTTTTCCATAGCCAACCCTTATGTAATTACTTTTTGACTTCATGGTACATGTTGGTGGTCGGTAAAAAACTAGCGTTATAAATTTCTTTTTCTATTACTACGTAGGTATGCCGCGAAATTTTTCTTCTTTGGAAAATGTGCCACGAGAGTTAAAAGATTTGGAAACACTGCCTCGGTACTGTACACGGACCGGCAGACAGACAGACAGACAAACATCATGCCAAAAATAATCAAAACGTTATGAAGGGACCTAAATTCGTGGAGATCCATCGAAATCTCGAAATGTCAAAATCGGTATGATCACAATACCTCCCTTATATATGTTGGCGGTCGGTAAAAAAAGCGTTAATATAAGGAACGCGGGATTTTAAAAATAGGTACCTGGAAGTCAACAATTGCTTTGGTCACATAGCTCCCTGACAGTTATCCCAATTATGACCTACACCACCGCAGTCATTTATTTGATCAAATACCAGGCACGGACATCGTGATTTTTCACATCCAGTCCGTCGTTGCCAGTCGATATTCCGTCATATCTATTTACCCGATCGGTTCGCTTCATCGGGCAAAGCAATGCAAAAAGAGAAATTTATGCATCGGCCTTTAGTCAGTTATCTATATTTTCAATATCCAATTCAAAACAAGGTAAATTTTCTGTCAATATGTATTTACCATTAAAAGATAGATTATAATTTATAAATTCCAGTGATGATATGTAATCTTATATTAAAACGTGGGCGATTAAATAAATAAACATGCATAATAGCATCCACAATGACTGTACATATCATTAAAATGATGTAAAATTTTTCTCATTTATAAAGGTTCATATACGAGAATCAATATGTTTTTGAGTTCTATAAAATACCATATAAAATAAAAAATAATTTGAAATATTTATGTAAATGTGTCCTGTCGTCATTTATATGTAGTCCTTATGCGAATATGTGCGTACGTGTGTAAAAATATGCTTGAAATGTAAAAATATTGCTTTTAAAAAACACGAAAAATAAATTGAAAGCGACATAAAGACGTGTGAATGTTAAAGCTGTCAAATGTTTTGGGAATGAAGTTTTTAAAATTTTATTTCTGCCATAAATATTTAAATTAAAATAAACAAAATAGCAAATAGTGTAAAAGAATATCATTGACGATTCCGCAAAACCACGTGTGACAAATTGATTGAAAATGAATTTTTGGTGTAAAATTGGAGATAAATAAAATACAAAAACAAAAATACAAATGCTGCTGGCATATGTGCATTTATTAATCGGAAAATATCGGAAAGAATCTAGGAAATGCATATATATATATATATATATATATATATATATATATATATATATATATATATATATATATATATGGTTGCGAGGAAGCATAAATATTTCATATTTTGTGTTTTATATATATAAATATTATATTTTTTAACAAAGCTAAAATCTGTATCCCACAAGTCTATCGGGAAAGATTCAAAGAAATCATGACCAACTACAACAACCATGTACACATTTATACAGACGGCGCAAGAATAGGACATAATACCGGTGCAGCAACCATCATAGATAAACAAGAATACAAGATCCATTTACCTTCTGTAAGCAGTGTGTACACAGCAGAAGTGTACAGCATCCCAGAAGCGACCAGACTTATTAAGAAAGACAATCGAAATAAATTCATAATAGTAACAGATTCTCTAAGTTCTGTTCAAAGTATTCAAGAAACTTATTCGTAACATTCCATGCTACAAGAAACACAAGACAACATACACAACGCATTAGCCCACAATAAAGCAGTAACTATCTTATGGATCCTATTCTATGTAGTTATAGAAGGCAATAGTACAGCAGACAAAGCCGCAAAAAAGGCACCAACAGCAGCACAATAGAAAAACCTATGCCAATTTATGATTTCAAGAATTTGATTAAATACAAAATTAAAGAAGACTGGGACCTACAACGGAGACTGACAAACAACAATAAATTACGATATATAAAACACGGCACGAAGAAATGGACCATAACTAGAAACCGACAAGACCAAATTATATTGACGAGACAACGAATTGGACATAAGGCGATTACGCACCAATACGTATTCCACAAACTACAACCACCCATGTGCAAAGAATGTGCCACAGAACTGACAGTTGAACATATCCTGATGATAATTTATACGTTGACGACCTCGAATATATGTAGTATTACTGGAGTTGGTTTGTTTTCCCAGGATTATAGGTCATAAAATTAAAACGACCTCAAATTTATTGAAAATTCCAGATATCAAGACCAGTTTTGATAAATTTATTAGTAATTTTACTCAGTTGTTCTAAGTGGAAAGATAGAATACAATATAATACAAACTGTTATGAACCAATATAATGTACATTACACAATTTTATTACACATTGTAATGTAGAGACGCAAATCCATTTGTGTATAAAATAGTTTTAAAAGGTTTTCTGCACAAAATCTATAAGGATCCACAATTTAAAAAAAACATTTAATCATCAACCCTTTTCTCCTTTTAAATTCAATTTAAAACAAAATTATAAACTGACTTGTTGATGTTAATGAAGTGAATTCAATGAAACATACAGAAGAGCTCTTTAACTTTTATCCCACATGGAGTAACATTTTATTTCATTTTACATCATGTACTTAGAACTCAGACAAGCCAATGAGTGTACTCTATTTTATACAATCTGTTCGTGTAAATTTTTTATGGATGAAAGTTTGTCTTATTCAACCATTTCTAATTCAGTCAGGTCTTACAAGTCTTGTAACGATCAGTTAGCCTGGCATGAAGGTACTACCAACTTCTAAGGGTCAAAATATAGTTTAATAATAGTTTACTTAGCTGCCCTAATATGATATTAATGTCTGAAAGTTGGTATTTCAAAGTAAGGTACAGTCCAGCAGTTAAATAACTGAATATATCGTAACATATATATTTAGTGGGGATGAGAATTGATGTTCGACATTTTTTAGACAGCGATATTTTTTAACGAATTATCAATCGATTTGACATCGATATTTCGAGGCCGATATTGTCGGAATATCGATGTTTTAGTCCAATGTTGTTTTATCCATATTTTTCCACGAAAATAAATGTAGTTTAAATAAAAAATTGTTCGACATTTTTTTCTGTGTTCTTTCAACTTTTCTATGAAGGTATATTAGTATAAGGTTCATTATACGTCGTGATTCACCCTGTTGTTAGACTGCAATATTGCTCTTACAATAAATGGGAGCGGTGTTGCCAAATGTTGGAAAATTGTCCAATTTTATGTTCTTTTGTTTTTAATTCATTGAAACGAGATGGAAAAAGTATCGGAGTATCGTATAACCTTCAAAAAGCAGGTAAAACGGTACAAATATGAATAACCATTTGTAAAATACCGTGTCTTCACATATCAGCGCGATTTACAGTCAGCAACGTCCCCAAGAAAGGAAAGGACAGAGTCATTGGGAAAACCCGTTAGAGAGTATGAAAAAGAACTACTCCATTTGCCCTGCACTGCATACTAAGATTTGAACGGACTATAGTACGAAATATATTAATTTAATGAAGATTTCAATACGAAACAAATGCAGAAACAATGCTGGGATTTTTTAATTGACATTTTATTGTGACGAAAATTTCGCAAATTTTGTTTAAAAAAACTAAATGGAAGCGCTTAGTACTCAAATAAGGAATAAAAATTATTATAAAAAAAAACTATTGATTTTGATGTGATTATATTAGGTGCGTTCGACATAAGCTAATAATCTACACATTCTGCATAATTTACGCAAGAAGCGTTCGTCATAAAGTTTCTGTGTGCTTTGTGCTGCACGAAGATCGTTCAGCATATACTGTGTAGTGCACTTTGTGTTACACAATCGTCACAAGTTCAGATCGTGCGGCAGTCTGTGCAATGGTGTTTCTCGCGGTAAAAATTAAAAGTTATATCTACAAAACAATATAAGTGAAAACAATCAATATATCGTTTTTTATGCCTGCAGTCACTGGCGCACCCAGGGAGAGGGGCCGGGGCAAGGAAATAAAAATAAAAACACATAAATACACTTGAAAATTTTTTTAGGTCATCGCTTTATATTTTCATAATTTAAATAATTTTGTTTTCCGCCCCCTCCCAATATCAATTCCTGGATGCGCCACTGCTTGCAGCATTTGCAAAATAAATAGTATAGACATGAACCTAATGATGGAACATGTAAATACACTCAAAAAGACTTTTCTGGATACAAGCGGAAATGTACTTTAAATTGATTTGTAGTCATGTTTGGAACAGTACTCTTTGCATATTCAAACACTTTTTTGTGTCTTAAATTGTTTAAATAAAAAAAAAAAAAAAAAAAAAAAACACCAGAAAATATTTTTCCAAAATATTTTCTGGTTTGGAAAATTCTTCTGAATTGTCTTCTTCATCAAATAAAATTTCTTTTATATTACTTAAAAGCATCGCAAAACCTTCATGCGCCATTTATATATAATCGTAAAAACAATTAGCAGGAGACAGACTTGATGTAATCACACACATATAATCCATTTGTTTACAAAAAAAATAGGTTAGAATAATAGTTTGAATAACTGCACAATCTGAACAAAGCGTTCGTCTTTGACTTTCTTACACAGTCTGCACAGTGGTCACGTGACAAAAAACTTACACGACACAGAGTTAACACTGCACAGTTATGCCGAACGCACCTATTATAGAAAAAATATTGTCCTTGACATCCAGCGTTCTGTTACACTTATGAAATACGTACAAAACCCTCAACTGTGTAAAAATTAACACATAAATTTTTTGTTTATACTTATGTCTATAACAAATTTTTTATAAAAATTTCGTTCTTTTATAAAAAATGAGCATAACATAATTTATCATTTCTTGACTTACTTTTACTACGCAGTTTCGAGTACCCACGCAAATTAAACACACACTAAAATATTAAACTTTCGAAAACTTGGCAACAATTGAATTAAATTCCTAACATGTATTTAACAGTAATTTATCACATTGCAATGTAATTACTGCAAATTCATTTAACAGTAGCTTGTTGAGTCTTTTAAATTCCAGTTAATAAAAAATCATGGAGAGCCTTGTTACTGCTAATTTAATGAATAGATTATAAAAGTATATAAGTGTTCTTCAACTTTTATGCTTATGGACTAAAATAGTTTTAAATTGCGGGTGGAAATTGTTAATTTAATTCGAAATTTTCTCAGCTTTTTACAATGTTTAAAAGTTTTGATTATGTTCTAAGTTTTAAGTTTATTAGTTTTTGGATAATTTTCTCTGCACTTTTAAGGTTGTTTTTAAGAGAAAATATAAAAAGTTACTTCTTTGGAGTGGGTACATAACGCTAAGCATTCGTAGAGGTTTAAAAACAGACCATCCTTTCCATAACTAAGAGTTACCGCACGTTGTAGACTTTTTATTTTTAGTCAATTTTGTCTTAGTACCAGAGGGCACATCGCAAGACTATATTATTTGCCAAATATTTCGTAACAGGGCGGTCTTTATGTTGCGCATAGAGAGCACTATGACAAACAGTGACAGATGCATACAACAGTCAAAGAAATAAATTTCAGTTCACATTGTATATTATATCTAGTAGTTAGGTCTACAAACTTAAATACCACCCATCACAGTCGGACACCAAAATCTGTAGAAACCGTTAAATAAAAAGACATGTGTCTTTATATTCAAAGGTAAAAACGTAGCTGCTTGCTTTAGTATGTGAGAAATCCACTTACCATTATAACATACGGAGCAGAGAACTGGCTTATGAACAAGAGAATTCAAAATAAAATCACAACTACGAAAATGGAATACTGGAGAAGATGTTGTAGGGTCACAAGAATGGATAGAATCAGAAATGAAGAAATAAAAAAATAATAGATGGAAAAAAGAACATTTTGGTCATACATTGAAGAAAATAGACTCAATTGGCACAACCATGTTAGCTCAATAGGATGAAGAAAGTAAAGTCGACCAAGAAGATCGTGGCGGGATGAAGTAGATGAGGCCAAAGAGAAGAGAGGCCTGAAAGATAGAGAATGGGAAAATAGAAACTGGAGAATCTGGCTGATGCCATAGAAAACATTAATATATATTAGGGAGACCGTAAATAATTCTATTATTTTGGAGTACAACATTTTTATTTTCCAGAAATTTTTATTATGTATAATTACAAAATATAATTTCCATCATTATTCATTACAGCTTCCCAGCGTTTTACTAATTTTTCGATACCCTCTCTATAGAAGTTTTATGGTTTTGACTCAAAATATCAGGTGATTTTCTACATCGGTAATATTGTCACAAAGGTAATCCTAGGTCAGGATTACGACATCTAGACATTGTCACGCTCAAATGTCTGATTAAAAAACTATTTGTCACCGTCTGACGTATGTTGCCTTATTACGAAATGCATTCGCCGCATTTTCGCAATGAGGAAATATTTGTCATGAATGAATATTGGAACTGGGTCAACCATCAGTACAAATACTTGGATGTCGTACAATATCAAGGCAGATGAATCTAGCCAACTCCTCAATACGTACTAGTCCACACTGTGACGACCAAGATATCGGCGCCAGATATTCGTATCGCTGGTGAGCCAAGCAAGCTACCACCATGTGAGTTAAGAGTTAACAGCCTGGAGAAGGCTTCTCCAGGCTCCTCGACTTTCTGATGGGTAGCCCCCGCCTCGGAGATAGGTCCAAGCCGATCCTGTCCAACACGGGGTGGACCGAAGACTTCCCCAACTTCATGGGTAAATTCAAACCTCATATTGTAAATTAGATAAATAATTAATAAATTTGTATTGTTAAAACCAGGAGTTGCCTTTCAACCAGCCCACCCACGTGACAATATTTCGAAATTTTTATTTCTGAGTGTATATAGACCTAAATAGGTGAAAATAGGAAGGCGCGAGATCGTTTGATTACCGTATTCACCCGATTTCGCGCATGTAGAATAATTTCCCAGTTTAAGCCCTGAATTTTTTCGCTGGTTAACTTTTACGGGTCTCTCTTATTATTGAAACTAAATCAGAAAATAAAGGAAAAACATCCAAATTTATTTAATCGAAAAGTAATCAATTATCAACATGACAATACACGTCCTCACTCAACAAAAATATCTTGCGAAAAAATTCAGGATTTAAACTGGGAAATTATTCTACCTCCACCATATTCACCTGATCTCGTGCCTTCTGATTTTCACCCATTTAGTTCTATGGAACATATAATCCAATCTTATGATCATTTATTTTAAGTCAAAACCATAAAACTTCTATAGAGAGGGTATCGAAAATTAGTACAACGATGGGAAGCCGTAATAAATAATGATGGATATATTGTAACTATACAAGGTCTGTTCAAAAAGTAATGCGAATTTTGAATTTCCGCGGGTTACATATATTCGATTTTCGATTTTGTGGCGTTATGTTGGTACTCATGTCTTTCAATTATGCCGACAAGTTCGGCCATTTTGAATGTTCAGTTAATTTTTTACAGTTGCTTTGCTTGCACGTGTTTTGGGTCGTCTTCGATTTTTGCTTATACCAAAAAATGGATCAAAGAATCTGTATCAAATTTTGTGTGAAAAACAAAATTAAGTGCGCGGACGCATTTCGAATGTTGACTGTGGCATATGGTGAATCTACCTTGGACCGAAGCAACGTTTATCGGTGGTACAAAATGTTCTCAGAGGGCCGAGAAGATGTGAACGACGAAGAGCGTGCCGGACGCCCGAGCACGTCAACAACAGACGAAAACATTGATGAAGTGAAGAAAACAGTATTGGACAATCGTCGAATAACCATTAGAGAAGTTGATGAGGACCTAAACATATCGATTGGCTCGTGCCATTCGATTTTTACCAATGATTTGGGCATGAGACTGGTCGCCGCGAAATTCACATCGTTGCTTGTGCGCGAAGTTTTGGCCAAATACAACACACTAATAATGCCGCAGCCACCGTATTCCCCAGATCTGCCCCCCTGTGACTTTTTCTTGTTCCCGAAACTGAAGAGGCCCATGAAAGGACGACGCTATGCTACGAGTGAAAAGATAAAGACGGCATCGAAGGAGGAGCTAAACAAGATCACAAAAAATGATTTTTTCAAGTGCTTCGAGGATTGGAAAAAAGTTGGCACAAGTGTATAATATCTGGTGGGGATTACTTTGACGGGAACAAAATAGATATTCATGAATAAATAAATAATTTTTGAGAAAACACAAAATTCGCGATACTTTTTGACCTCGTCAATAATAAAAAATTCTAAAAAAAAAAAAATTTGTACTCTAAAATAATAGATTTCTTTTCGGTTCCCCTAATATATATACTAGGAGGTGTATACTATGGTGAGGATTACGAAGTACCTATCCCACTTTAATACTTTGCGAAACATTTTACATTTCTACGTGCGATTTAATGCCATCGATTTTCCTTTAGATGAAATTTAAAATAGTTCCATTTTGAGTTTGTTATCTTAGGCCACTTGTTGTTGATCTAACAGTCCTTTTACTTCCCGCCACTTAGCATCTTTAATCAACTTGAATTTATTCAACATCTCATAGATTACCTCGTTTCTGTCTACAGGAATTAATAAATTAACCTCTGAAAGACATTATCTTGTACGCTCTTTATCAGAAAATCGTTAATCATTTTCCTTTTTTTCAAAGTTATTGACATACAACTTTGTTACAATTTTAACAGAATACTGAAACATCAGGTTGATGACTTCTAAAGTTTAAAAGCTGGAGAAAAATTTATGGGGAAAGAAGTTTGTATTGAATTATGAATCATTTCTTGAGTTTCCTCACTAATTTCTATTAAATTTTCAGTCTATATTTTTTAAACTTTTGAAATAATGTTTATTGACATTAAGCCACAAAATTATAATCTAATACCTCGCAACAGAAAGAGAGATCAGCTGATGTTAATAGGGATGGAGAAATATCTTAAAAAAGTAAGCTAAATTTCTAGATAGATAGTATTTTATTTATACCTTCCGGATGATATCTATATATTATGTTTAAATATACATTGGTTATCTAGATATATTACTTATTCTAAAATCCGTATCTTCGTCTCAGTTCCTTTCTTCTTCCCAAGACCTCCTCCATCCATGTTTTCAAAAATAGTTATACCAATCCCTATTATTATTATTATTATTATTATTACACAGATTAGAGCAGAAGCCAGTGACTTGTTGTGCTCAATGATACAATACATAAATATACATACATTTGTATTCAAACAAATCACAATTGACAATGTTACAATACAGAATAAACACTGGTAAACAAAAGATATAAAATCAATATATACAATAATTATTTTTTATATTTTAAGTCAATTTTCTTTTTAAAGCTATTGATGGAGTGGGTCGAAACTGATTCATCCAGGAGAGAATTCCAGATGTCGAATATACGGTTAGACCACGGGCGGATCGACCTATCGGGCGATCGGGCATCGCCCGATGGGCCGACAGCTTTTTTGGGCCGATATGACGGCTGCTATCCACTCAAATACCTACACTCTGTTCCAAACGGTTAGCCGGAACTAAATGGGAATTTCGCTCTTTTAGGTTGTCACGAGAAGAGACCTTGTTTGGGTTATTTAATTTTTAACGTTGGAATGTCAAAATTTAAAATTCAAACAGTGAAACTATGAAAACGAATGACATATGTCAAAATTTAATTATTTTTTTACATATTTTAATGACAAAAAAATAAATAAATGGGAAATTTGTATTAAGAATGACACAAAAAATCAAAATATAAAGAAAATGACATTTTTGAATGATATTAACCTTAACCAAAAAATGTTTATTGTAAGTATGATTTACAAAGCTTAAACAAAACGGCCGAAAAGCACGATTTAAACGATGAAAGTAACTAGATTGCAAAATCTAGTTCCGCCTAACCGTTTGGAACAGACTTTATGATCAATTCTATGATTTTTTATAACATTTTTTCATTATTTTAGAGATTGTATTTTTATTTTCGATATTAATACTAAAAATATAAATTAAATAAGTTTATTTAAATATACTTTGGTCTTTATTTATGCCCGGGAATCGGGGCAATTATATTAGGTGTGTAAATTAATTCCAGAAAAGACTTTGTTGTGAAAAAAACATAAAAAAATACAATATACAAAGTATTTGCCATCGCTTGCTATTATTTTTTACCATCTGTCTGGCAGTTGTACTATTCTATGACGGAAAACGACTCGTCCTTCGAAGCGATCCATTTATTGAGCCATTTCTCTATATCTTCATAATTGATCAAGTGCTGACCAGAAAGCCCGTCTGTCATCGATCTGAACAAGTGATAATCTGATGGAGCAATGTCGGGTGAATACAGCGGGTGAGGTAAAACGGTCTAGCCAAGTGCTTCCAAGGTGACCTTCGCAATCTTTCCAACATGTGATCTAGCATTATCATGCTGGAGGATCACTTTGTCGTGTCTCTTTGTATATTTCGGCCGCTTATTCTTCAATGCGTTACTTAAACGGAGCAATTGTTGTTGGTTAAGTTCGTCAGTGATGGTTTGGCTCTGCTATAATAGCTCATGATACACTACACCCCTTCTGGTCCCACTATATACAGAGAATAACTTTCTTGCCGTGAATATTCCGCTTTGGTCTCAATGAGGATTATTTTCCTGAATCGAATATGGATTTTCTTCGTTTGAGATTATCGAAATATATTCACTTTTCGTCTCCAGTCACAATACGATGCAAAAAACCTTCTCTTTTTTGCCTGGAAATCAAGATTTCAGACATGGTTTTGCGCCTTCCGAGATCTCTTTCTTTCGGTTCGTACGGCACCCATCTTCCTTCTTTGTAAATCTTTCCCATGACTGCCAAACGCACAGAAATTGCTGATCGATCAATATTCTACAATTGCGCGAGCTCATGTTGCGATTGATACGGATCTTCATCGATTAGCGCCTGCAATTCCTCATCCTCGAACTTCTTCGGCTGACCTGGACGAGGTTTTACATCGACACTGAAATCATCACTTTTGAAACGTCAAAACCATTCTCTGCATGATTTATCGGTGGGAGCACTTTCACCATAAGCTTCCAAGAGCATTCGATGAGCTTCAGCGGCTGATTACAGCAAATGAAAACAGAAAATGAGAACTTCCTGGAAATGATGCTTATTTGGCTCGACTTTCGACATTTTCGAATCAGATAAACACGATGTTATTGTTATAAACCCAACCGTTTATCAACTGAATATTACTGCCATATGTCAACACTAAAACATAAAGCCGGTTGCAGATATTAAAGGTTAGAAAATTCCATAGTACAGCGATTGACCGCCAGATGAACCGAATTAAGTCACACACCTAATAACATTCCCTAAAAATAGTCAACAAGTCCCATGAGCCCGGGCCGAAACATCCAAATCGCCCGGGCCGATTCAGTCCTTCGATCCGCCCTTGGGTTAGACAATAGATTTAATAGGTTCTTCGATCAGCCAATAGATTTAAACTTCTCGGGAGTTTGGTAGCTCGTCTCTGAACTCCTAACAATTGGATGTTACGTTATAAATAAGGCGACCATACAACAAATGCAAAGTCAAGGAGTGGGCGGATGTAGGATAGGTACTTTTTGCGAAATAATGAAGGAGTAAGGTGTGGGAAAGATTTACGGACCAGGTATAGAACTTTATTGGCCTTTTTGACTACTTGGAGAATGTGAGTGGACCAGTCGAGATTCTGGGTTATAACGACTCCTAAATCAACTTTAGACTCTACGCGTTGGATAGCTTATGTGGATGTATTATGTGGAACTGCTGTCCCAGGTTATTCTTTCCTAAATGAATCACTTGGCATTTGGATATGTTGAGGGGAAGAAGCCATTTTGTGCACCATGCAGTGATACTATCAAGATATTAATACCAGTTTTTTTTTTTTAATTTGGTAATTTTATTTGGTACCGCAGCCAAAATATGCATATACATACGAATTGTATATGCCTGCCAAATATTAACTCTTTTAATAAATCTAACTCTTATAAATATTAACTATTTTTAACCATCTGGCCAATATTTCTATCGCACAGACAGACAGACAGACAGGTTATATATACAAAACTATATCAGTATAAATAGTTTTCTTACGTTAGAACTTAAATTGCAATGAATTTTAACAATCTGTAATTTGATGTACACTAAAATACAGTACTATAGATCTATATAATGTGGCAATAGCGGTGTGAATGCACGGGATATGGGAGTTCTGAAAGTGACATTGAAGAGCGGCTAGCTGTGAAATGCACTGGGGTTATTTCGCACCCCGCTGCCAATGAAAATTAGTACGTTGCGAAACACCAACCGGATGTTAAAAGCAATTTGTAAATTACAGGACTAATAAAACTAACTGATTACAAAATAAGATAAATAATTGAACAAGATTTAGAAGGAAAATGTTAATTTTCTTTGCAGGATAACAGTAATTGGAAAACAAACAATGTATTATATTAGCAAAACAAATATTTTCTGTATCAGACAAGTGTTTTAATGCACTATCACAAATTCATCTATTAACAATTCTTGTTCAATTGGCGGAAAATCAAAGACATCATATTTTTCTATTAAAAATGCCCATCTTAACATATCATATTTTGAGTGTATGAGTTGTACAGTGCAGATGCAATAGTTTGCTCCTACAATTTTTTCATCAAAATCTGAGATATTCTACGAAAATTTTCACCAGTTTTTATAGTGTGCTAAATTGAGTGGTAATAAATCAGTGTTGAAAAATTAAGTGATCTATCTGTTAACGCTGACGAGATATTGGTTAATAAAGTTCTTAAATATTAATAATAACTGACATTTTTTTATCAAAAAATTCGTTAAAACGGTTAAAACAGAGACAATCCTGTTTAAAGAGGTTTAAAGTGGTTTATCTGAACATTTTACGCGTCATCACCTACGTCACGTAACTTCTTGTGTGCAGCCAATTAGATAGTACCAATCTAAATATGTCTTCTTGCAATGTGTGTCTCAAAAAAATCACCCGCCACGATGACAAGCTGCTGTGTTCCGGGAGCTGCAAGGGTACCTTTCATCTCCCGTGCGTGAACGTGACGGTCACCGAGTACACGGACATGAAGGTAAATAGTATACTACCGACATGGACCTGTGATGCTTGCAAGAAGGTAAGCCGATCTGAACCGGACTCCTTGACACTGTCAGAGATAATCAACTCCTTGAAGTCCCTGACAGAGTCAAATCTGGTATTAAACAGGACGATCACTGAGACAAATAAAAAAATTATGGACCAGACCGAGCGATTGGATAGCGTGATAGTAAGACTGAACGAGTTGGAGAATGAAAACAAAAAATTAAAAAGTGAGAATGAGGAATTAAGAATGAAGTTAGACGACCAGGAGCAGTACAGTCGGCGGAACTGTATTGAAATTCACGGTTTACCTGAAACACGTGGAGAAAGCACGGTGACGGAGGTAGTTAAGATCGGTCGTGCAATAGGCATGGACATCAAACCGGAAATGATAGATAACTGTCACAGACTAGGTCGCAACAGCGATACTTCTCCGGCTAATAGGGGAATTATTGTCAAATTTGTACGTAATTTTGACAAATCAAACTTCCTGCGATGCCGAAAAGTAAAGCGGAATTTGAGTACCAAGGACCTAGGACTACCGACGCCAGTAAGCAACATCTACGTGAACGAGAACCTGACGCAGTACCGTCGCGCGTTATTGTCAGCCGCCCGGAAGCTGAGGACCTCCTGCAACGTCATGTATGTATGGACAAGGAATGGCAACATATTTGTGCGAGAAAATGAAAGATCACCGGTTGTGAATGTGAGAAAAGAAAGTGATGTGCGGGAAATTGAATTAAAATGTCAGAAGAAAGCAAGAGATGTATTGTCTAGTGTAAATGTGTAAAATAATGTCAATCTATTACCAGAATGTACGCGGACTGCGCACCAAGACACATTTGCTCCATTCTAACGTCTTGACTAATAACTATGACGTAATCGCGTTTACAGAGACATGGTTACACGAAAATATTTATAATTCAGAATTATTTGACAATAGATACATATGTCACCGTTCCGATAGACAAGACGGGAGAAGGGGCGGAGGTGTGCTGGTCGCTGTCCATACACGTTGGAAGTCTGTTGATATTACTAGACCTGTTTCCCCGATCGAGTATATACTGATTAAATTGTACAATGATAGGAAAACAATGTTTATTTGTTGTGTTTACTTTCCGCCAAGAACTACATGTGGTCAGTATAAACTCTTTTTTGATATATTAGATTCTTATTCAGATGTTATCACAAATGATATAGTAATAGTGGGCGATTTCAATCTAGATGTAAACCCAGAATTACTCACTGGCACTGTACATTGTGATAATGCTACATTACAAGTTAAATATAATATCAACTTTTACAACCTGAGGAGTTTGAATAATATTTGTAACCCATACAATAAAACTTTAGATCTTGTCTTGACCAATATTTCTAGTTTAACGGTAGAAAAGAGTACAGATCCAATATTAGCTGAAGACATTTATCATCCAGCACTACTACTTTGCAACCATTTTACCTTAATTACAGTTAAACAGGGACAGGAAACTAATAAAAAATATAATTTTAAAAGCGCAGATTTTTTAAAACTTTACACTACACTTAGTAGTATAAATTGGGGTTTCCTAGATAACTGTAATGATGTCGACATTGCGGTGGATAAATTTTATGACGTATTGTATAATGTTCTTGATGAGTGCGTTCCTGTTATGAAACCGCGCAGGAACTACTACCCTTCTTGGTTCACACCTGAGATAAAGTCACTTATAAAAGCAAAGAGGTATCACCATAAAAAAATAAAACAAGGCCATGGTGATGTGAACTACCACAAAATTATGTTTTCTGAAAAACGAAAATCTTTAAAACATTTAATTAAACAGGAACATCAGAAATATATTGAGGGCATGGAAGATTCTATTTCTACCAATTCTAAAAATTTCTGGTCTTATGTAAAAAGTAGAAATAGATCAGAAGTGGTCTCATGTATTGTTAAAGATGACAATACTATTCTTGATGATAGTTCACAGATAGCTCAGGCTTTTGCATCCTATTTTTCCTCGGTTTATAGTGATGATGTCGATTGTGAGAACGTAGGAAGTGTGGATGTAATGTATAATCTTGGTAGCTTGAACATCAAAAGAGTTACATTGGCTGATGTTGAGTGGTCAATAAAGAAGTTAAAACCAAAGAAATCTTCTGGACCTGATCAATTACCGCCCTATGTACTAAAGGGTTGTGGTGATATTTTGGCTCATCCACTTCGAATAATCTTTCAAAAATCTTTAGATATGAATACTTTTCCCTCGAGGTGGAAGATGTCCAAAATATGCCCTATCCATAAGAGTGGTGATAAAAAAATAGTAAAAAATTACAGACCTGTGTCTATTCTCTCTGCCCCAGCCAAGGTATTTGAACAAATTATTTACAAATATCTGTTTGAACATGTGTCATCTGCCATCAGCAGTAAACAGCATGGTTTTATGCCGCGACGATCAACAGTTACAAACTTGCTATCTGTAACTGACTATATAGCTTCTTGTCTAGATCAGGGGGTTCAGGTGGATGCTGTGTATCTTGACATGACTAAAGTGTTTGACAAAATAAAGTATGATCATCTGCTCAAAGAATTAAATAAGTTTGGACTTTCTGCCAATACTTGCACTTGGTTCGACACCTACTTGCGTGTCCGTTTACAATATGTTGAATTTGGTGGTTGCAGGTCAAATAATTACTCGTCCACCAGTGGCGTGCCACAGGGAAGTAATTTAGGGCCTTTACTGTTTCTTCTTGTGGTCAATAACATTCCAAACATTGTGAACAGTTGCGAGTGTGAAATGTTTGCTGATGATATAAAAATATACTGCAAAATTACTAACATGTCGCACTGCAATGAGCTGCAAAACGATCTTGCCAAAATATGCGAGTGGAGTGAGGCCACTGGTTTAGCATTCAATACCTCAAAATGCAAAGTTGTGAGCTATACAAGAAAACGTGAGGCTATTGAATACAGTTATACCATGAATGGCTGCACTGTACCACGAACAGATACGATTAGAGATCTTGGTGTTATATTTGACTCACAGATGACTTTTCAGCACCATATTAAACATGTTGTGAATAATGCTATGAAAAAAATCGGGTTTGTGCTTCGATTAACCAAAGGCTTTCGTCACGGTCAAACGTATACCATACTCTTCAACTCCTTGGTACGACCTGCTCTGGAATATGGCTCGGTGATATGGTCACCATATCACAGTAAATATATTAATAGCATTGAGACTGTCCAATCGCGATATTATCGTGTTGTTGAATTGCGTATGACAGGAGTTTATCCTAAATACATATCAACGAGCAGTATTTTATCAAAGTATAATGTTAGAACCCTGTCTGGGAGGAGAGATACGACATCGATGGTATTTTTATTTAAAATGTTTAACAACTGCATTGACTGTCCTGACATCTTATCCAAAATTTTTCTAAAAGTGCCTTCCCGGGGTTTCAGAATCAGAGACACACTCTTTACATGTAAAAGACCGACTACCATGCATTATGAAATGAGTCCGTTGCTCCGTATGACATCATTATATAATAGTGTTCTCGGTAAGGACAGATCTTTAGATTTATTCAATATGAGTTACTCCAAGTTCCGCAAAGTTGTATTAAGCCTTGTAACTTGATTGTGTACAGAATAAAATCTAATGTTAACAGTTGATTTGTAAAACTGCAAGTAGATTCAGGCTGCCGTTGTAATCTGTATAGTACGTCTGGCCTTGATTGTATTTTGTGAATGTCTTAAATATGTTTTGTAAATTGAATGAGTAGAGCAAGTTAATGTTTGTTTATATGAAATTGTACATTTTTTTTTAAAAAAGTATTGTTTATGATTGAGTATGTTAGTATGTATGTATATTGTATGTTTGTCTACGGACACAAAAAGGACTATGTCTGTAGTGTCCAAATAAATAAATAAATAAATAAATAAATAAATAAATATTTGTAAATGTCTAAATTTTTAAAATAAAATGAAAATAGCTTACGAAGACCGGTTAAATTATTATTAAGTAGGATCACTTTCTTCCATATCATCTGCAGGAGTATTTTCATAAATATTATTTTTGTTAGTTCTTTTCCCCCCACTGTAATGCTCTTGAAAAATACTTCACAACGTTTTTCGATTCCCAATGTTCACTATTGTTTATTCAGTTCATCGTTCATCTCATCCGTATTAGTTTCCCCTTCTAGCCTGCAAAAAATGAAGGTCCTTGCCAATAATTACCAATCACTTCTATTGAGGTCTCTAGATATAAATCAAAAAGAAGAGTTGTGCTACTTAGAGATGATGTCATAAATGCCAGACAAGCTTTTAACTCCTTCATTGACATTTTTTGGAGTTCGACAATAATATTTTATTATTATTATTATTAATGAGTGACATATAACATTGTACTATCGTTACCATGACACCAAGTCACTTGTTGATAGTCCCATGGTAGCAATCTAGGAACCAAACAGAGCTTTTAGTTGGTCAAAGGTTTAGTTCGTACAGAGAATGCATAACAGTGGCGAACTTGCTTGTAGTTAGCCTATACATTTGAATGAGGTCTCCGCGCTCTCTGCGATCAGCTAGTGATGATATGTTTAGATTTGCAAGTCGTTGTTCATATGAGAGATGACGAAGACTACATGGTAGTCAAGTAGCAGGTCTTTGGATTCTCTCCAAGAGAAGTATTTAAACAACTGCAAATTCTAGGAGAGGGCGAATGTAAGATAGATAAATTAAACGGAATAAGAAAGGGGTTAGATGAGGAAAAGATTTGTATGCAATGTAGAGGATTTTAATTGCTTTTTTTACTATATAAGTTATGTGAAGTGACCAATCAAGGGTAGTTGTAATTATATTCTGCTATATACCTACAGGACCTGACGTTTAACAAAAAAACTTACTAGCCAACTACAAATATTTGTCAATAAACTGTAAATTACTATAGTTGGTATACAATTGCCAAACACTATAGTGAATATAGATCTATAGCAGCTCTCAGAGAACAGTAGATTGATCACAACCTTGCAACATTGTAAGGAGAGCATCAGATTTTAACCATACCAGATGGCGACAAATCGTCTGCCTGAGGTATTAGGTGATGTGATGTGATGTAATTAGAATGAGTAATAAATAATAAAAAACAACTGATAAGTTTTCTATGACAACTGCACTGATGCAAGATTTTGTATATATTAAAAATATTTTCTGTATTTTTTATTTGGAAGTAATCATAAACTGTTTTGACCATAATAATAATCAATTGTATTGAAATATGAAAAATAATGACTTGTCCAATATTATGTATGCATATAATCTTCTGGACCAATAAAATTATTATTATTATTATTATTATTATTATTATTATTATTATAAGACCCACTCTATCTATATAAAAGAGATGAATAAAGAAATGACGACAAACAGAAAATTTCTGAATTAATGTGGAATCAAAATGAAAGAAACCTAAAGGTCCTCAGAAATGATGGATGCTAAATAAAAAAAACCGACAAGGTTAAATGATGTAGAACATTTCACTTAAACCGTATTAATTTTATTACCAAAATAATTGGGTCAATTAAGGATTCTGTAAAAATTACCAAGTCCCTAACCACAAAGCTAAATCTCGTAGGAATAATGATTATAATCGTAATATTATTAAAACTAACTAAATTATGTCACGCAAAACTGAACTGTAAAACTGTCATCTATCAGCTTTTATAAATAAATTAATAACGTAACCTCTTTACTCGTAGATTTCATGCAACAATTAATTATTATGAAATTAATCATGCATTAGAACTATGTTAGCAAGTACCACTATGTCAATAGCTGCGTACTCGACCTTATTAACCGATCGCTGAATTACTTAATGTGAAATATGATCATCGCGCTCTACCAGACAATCTTTCAATTCATTTATGTTGTAAGCATAAATTTAAAAATAACAAGGTTGTTATAATTTTGCAGATACTGTAATTTTATTAAAGATATTGTCTGGAAATATGAAAATGTCATGAAGGAAAAAAAATATTATTATACAAAAAAATATATTAGATTATATTATTGGGTTTGTCAAGGTGTTGCCAAGCATACTCTGATCCTACACTTTTGACAACAGAGTACGTCATACCAAAGATCAATAGAAGGTGCGTTCGGCATAACTGTGCAGTCTTAACTCTGTGTTGTGCAAGTTTTTTGTCACGTGACCACTATGAATACTGTGCAAAAAAGTCAAAGAACGCTTTGTTCAAATTGTGCAGTTATTCAAACTATTATTCTAACATTTTTTTTTTTTGTTTGTAAACAAATGAATTATATGTGTGTGATTACATCAAGTCTGTCTCCTGCTACTTGTTTTGTACGATAATATATAAATGGCGCATGAAGGTTTTGCGATGCTTTTAAGTATTATAAAAAAAAAAATATTTGATGAGGAAGACATTTCAGAAGAATTTTGTAAACCAGAAAATATTTTGGAAAAAGTGTTTGAATATTCAGAAAGTACTGTTCCAAACATGATTACAAATCAATTTAAAGTACATTTCCGATTGTATCCAGAAAATGTTAAGTCTTTTTGAGTGTATTTACATGTTCCATCATGAGGTTCATGTCTATACTAATTATTTTGCAAATGCTGCACGCATAAACAATGATATCTTGGATGTTTTTACTCATATTGTTTTGTATAAATAATAACTTTGTATTTTTACCGCAAAAAACACTATTGCACAGACTGCGTAGGATCTGAACGTGATGATTGTGCAACACAAACTGCACTGCACAGTATATGCCGAACGATCTTCGTGTAGCACAAAGCACACAGAACCTTTATGACGAACGCTTCTTGTGTAAATTATGCAGAATGTGTAGATTATTAGCTTATGCCGAACGCACCTAGAGTTGAATACTTTCGGCTGTATCCCAAAGTTTGAATATGCAGTAATTTAAATTGGTCGTTCCGGAGGAAAGTTCAAAAAGCCCTGAAATTATGTAATAAATATGTATAAATGTTCAAAATATGGCTATTAAATAACGAAACTGAGCTTTTATGAATAAAACCACATCTTGTAGGCCAAAATTGAGTAAGGGCTATCGATCTTACACAAACAGAAACAAACCCTACAATTTTCAACCACTTCTCATAATTAGTTCGCAACCACACATTATTTGAATGTAACGTGTTTTTCCTGTGCGTTAGAAAATTATCGGAGAAGCCAAAAATTTTGGAAAAGCAATAAAGGCGATGATTCTTAAATTTTAAAAATAAGTAATCTTAACAACGTCTTAAAAATAAACTAGTCAGCGTACTTGAAAAAAACATTATCACCAAAAATGGAGGTAGTACAACAAAGCAAATCCAATTCCACTGACATGTTGATTGCTTTCTTCGACATTAGGGCATAGTTTTGAAAAAGTGGATTCCATATGGAGCATTAGTAAACCAACACAATTATATAAAAGAACTGGAAACCTTGCGAGAAAGTATTTGAAGACAGAGGCCGCAATTTTGGAATACGGTTTCAATTAGTTTATTTACTTATTTAGTTTATGACATATGTAAACAATTCAATATAAAGGGTGTATCAAGATAAAGGGAACACTATTTTTATCCAAAACGCGACGTACAAGCAAGTTGAGAAAAATATTGTTTATCAAAGTTTTCCCAAAAAATCGAATGGTAGTACTAAAATTCTCCGGAATAAATCAGAAGTACAGACTAACTAAATCTGGTATTAGCGAAATAAAGCAATTTGTTCATTAACACCCAATCATGAAAAATTAAAAATCAATGCGGTCAAATAGGCGATAATGTCATAATTGCTGTGTGTAGGCACAGGCACTTGACACGATCACAGCTGTGACTTGTTAATTAATTACCCTCATTACTGAGGGTGTTTATCATATCAAGAATTGTTAATTAAACCGCTAATATAGTTTACACAGGCTGTACTCTCAGCCTCACTTCAGATCTAAAGAGGAATTTTGTTTAATTACTATTTCTGGTACTTTCAATAATCACATCAAAGTCAACGATATTAAATTTATGATTTGGGCAAATAATTATCTATAATGTTATGAATTTAAATTCAAATACGAACCCCTCGTCATAATAGTTCATCGTACGAGTGTTTTAACCCAAAAGTTTGTAATAAAATTAATTTATTATTATTATTAACTCCAACAAAACTACTAAAAACATTTTATTAATTAAATTCTAAAGATACATAAATTAACAAAAATTATAACAATATCATCTTTTATTTATAGATTATTACATCGATAATGATAAACAGCAGCCATCAGAATAATTCATACTACAACTTTCCATTCTATGCAATCGTGCATGCAACCCGGCATGGTCTGCACAAGATTTTTTGATATTTCCGGAGTAAATAGAATTGTCCATAAGTGCATAATTATTCCACGAAAGCAGTGACGGACTATGGAAAATCGGGGCTTTAGGCAAGGTTCTCATTGCGGGCCTTACTAGTTAAAAAATCATAAAATAATAGAAAAAATGTATAATAAACCCGTCTTACGGGCCCCAAAAAAATACGGGCTCTAGGCAGTTGCCTAGTTTGCCTAGGCCAAAGTCCGACCCTGCTTGTAAGTGCTGTTATGTTTTACAGAATGATTTCGCAACTCAATTTCAATTCCCTTTAATCCACAATATGTATCGATATCGGTATCATGCAAATATGTTAATCTGCTCACGAATAGACATCTTCGATGAATATGTCTCTTTATGCAGGGATAAAGCAACCTGTCGAAACTTCACGCTTTTCACGTTCAGAACGTAAAAAAGTATATTAATAATCAAAAGTTAAACGAGATACTAAAATTGAGCAAAATAGGCCAAATACTGCAGAAACTGAATAACGAAGCAGAGAAGCAGAGGATTAAATGGTTAAAAATCAACGTAGACAAAACAAAATGACAAATCTAGTGAGCGATAAACTTGTAGACAACGATTAAAAAAGTATTGATACACAAATATGCACGTGCAACCTACGGTCTGATTTGGACCGTCCCGCGAGTACTTTTCCAAATCACACTGAATCCAGCCCGTCAGAAACCTAAGAAATGTTTTTATA
Organism: Liopterus haemorrhoidalis; assembly: GCA_963971575.1. NCBI lineage: Eukaryota > Metazoa > Arthropoda > Insecta > Coleoptera > Dytiscidae > Liopterus > Liopterus haemorrhoidalis. The sequence goes on along the minus strand of OZ020615.1, from coordinate 44,892,050 downwards.
TGTCTATTTTCGGAGCTCGGAGATGGAGGACTGTTGCAACGACTAGATATGTGACCATAACGTTGCTCCTTACAGCATCGCGCGTGGTTGGGGTAATAGGGGCGAATATTACAAACGTTGTAACCCATTCTTACCGATCTTGGACACCTGGTGCCAGCGAAAGAGGCTACTATAGAGACTTGCCATTCCGAACTTTGGGCTTCTTACATCCAATAACAACTTGCGATACCATTTCGTGGACTAACTCTTCATCCGTAACATACGCAAGGTCGCGATCCGTTACTACGCCTTTTGAGGTATTCACTGCCTTATGATCCACCCATCGGCGTTGTATTATTATTTGTTTAAGTTTAATTGTGTATCAATTTTATGAAGTGAAATATATTTTATTATCATTTTTTGTTTTATAATAATGACAGTGTTTACATATTCCCAACCGAGACCTAAAAAAAAGTCCGGCCTGCGGATATAATTCAAATTAACTATCTAGCTCGCGGTCTTATTGAAGTTGCACATGCCTGATCTAGGGCATGACACACATATAGTTATTAATCGTGGCAATTAAACCCTGGAAAAACAATAGAGAACTGGTTCGAAAAACTCGGTATTTTGTATTTTAAAGCAACCTCCATTTGAGTCTGAAAAGAAAAGTGAATAGTGTATTCTATCAGTTTTCACCGTTGAGTTAAACCAACATTAACCACAAAATCTGTTTAAAAAAAGCCTAAAGTGTCGTGGAGAGAATATAGAGAAAAACGACCCAAGTGTTTGTTTTTAGAGAGCGAAATTAAAGTTTTTGATTGAAAGGATGGCTCGATATAAATGGATATAGACACGTTGACGATGGTCATCTCTGCGACAGTCAACTTGACGAAAAGGATTATTATTTGTAAATACATATTGCTAGAAACATAATTATTATTGTTTAAAAAGTATTTGAAGAAATATGTATTATTGTCAAAACGTAGCTCTATTACAATTAAATATCATTACATAAGACGAGACGATGTAATCACCCACTAATTGGTTTTGTTAATCATTACTTATAAGATAATAAGAACTAGCCGCCAACAGAGTGGCCGAGCGCATTTAGACGTGCGGTTTGTACTGGTGGAAACCCAGACTGTCCGGTCGATGGTGCGAGCCTCCTTAGTTGGTGATATTATTCGGGCGAGAATAATATGTTTTCATTACTCCCATTTTCACAATCATTCACCCCTCATCCAGGTGTAGGAGCTGGCATCGGCGATTAGCCTCGTTGCAGAAATAGGCCGATGTAAAATAAATAAATTTAAAAAAAAGAACTAGCCGCTAGCTGTCAGGAGATAGGAACACTGATTTTTTATCGTACGCCTGTGAACATCTGTCGCTAGTATTTGTTCTGTAAAGGAGATCAATAAATAAAGTTATACTTACTCCACTTTTTTTTTGTGTTTATCTGTTAAATATCTAACAATATATATTTTAAATACATACCTAAAAACAGCAAATAAATAGTAACTAGTACCTACCTCGGTGATTTTTGTCACTGAGATTTCGCCGACTTGACGACGCCGAATCGACCGTCGCCGAGTTATCGCTTACCGTACTAAGAGAAAAACTACTGTCCTGGAGCATGACGAGATTATTCCATTTTACAGTGTATGATAAATAGAGTCGAATAAAAATTGGGAGTTCGTCGTTGTTCCATCAGTCCAGTCACCAGTTAAACAGTCCACTTTTACCGCACTCACACGAGCACAAAGGAACAGTTTACCGACAAACAATGAATAGCATTTGTCTATTCGCGACTAAAATTATCGAAACGGCGCCGCTATCGCCTTCTAAACTTTTAACACGAAAAAGGATAGTCATCTGTCACCGTATGTAAACAGTATTGATTTATAATCAATTTTTGGTAAAATTTTCTTACTGTATACAGTATATTTGAATTATAACCGAGTATTAAAAAATCGTACAAATATATATGTATCCATTTTATGATAAAATTTGCTGTATGTAAATGAATATTTTCAGAGGTTATAATGTTGGTGCCAGGTTATACTCGAAGAAATAATAAAATATTAGACTTTGAACTTAAAACATTTATTTGAATACTTAAAATCCACACATTTCTCTACAAATTATATAGAAAGAGAACTGGTAATATATTCTACACAAGAAAACTGTCAAATATTTACAAAGTAACACACTTATAGAACATCCACATGTAATAACAAGGGGTTTTAATTATATTAATAATAGTTTAGTCAACATTACATGATTTTCTTGCACAAATGAGACAGGGAAAATGAAAAATTCAACGTTAAAAGCAGTGGCGGCTCGTGGCTTTTTGGGACTCAGAGCTGCAAATTATAATACAAGGATAATTTTAGGTGTTTAACCACGATGTTTTATCATGTAAGACTCTGTTGAATTGCCTCTTATAATTATAATTTTTGCTTTTTACACTTTCCGAAATATTTAAATTAGCGATTTCGTTATGACTTAAATAAATAGATTCAATAATTTCATAGTACTGTGATCACTATTATTGTGACGCTAACAGCATTTTAGCTCCGATCCCCACCAGTTTATCACTACTGCCTACGCACCGCTATCCCTTTACAAGCCTACATTTGCACTTTCCTTGACACTAGGATATAAGCAGTGCGACGTAGACTTATTCAAAGGAAACATGTAAATATTTATGAAACAGTAGCATTTAATGTTCAAAATATATTTTTAAAAAAGCATTTTCACACCACAATTACTACGTTAAATGCATTTTGAGTTCAAAAAAAGATTTTTTTCATTCATTATTTTCAAGTAAGAGCTGCAGCTCCGCAGCGCGTACTCAGGAGCCGCCACTGGTTAAAAGATTGTTTAAAAACATTTGAACAGTAGAAATTCTCCTCAATAAAAATAAACAAAATTTTAGAATTATTAATAACACAGCTCTACAAAAAAAAGGGTCATACCCAGACATGCGATACATGGTTTCCGAAGTTTTTTTGCTCGCTGATCACGAATCTGTGGTCGGTTTGTCTCCATCAGGTCCTCAAACCTTGTTAAGGTCAGGATCAAGGTCAAATCCGAAAATTTGATTAAAAAAATCTAAAAAAATTCATATGGGGGTTTTTGAGGTCGTTGATTACGAATCCAGTGTCCGTATTTCAAATATTTAAACCGCAGGTATCTATCTTGTACCGTTTTCATGATAGAATTTTTTGAAATTTTGAAAAAATTAAATAAAAATCAAAAAATTAAAAAAATTTTTTTTTTCTTAAAAATGAAATCTAAGGCTATTTAGCACCTCTGGATTATAAAATTCCGACCGCAGGTCTTTACCTATCATAGTTTTTAAGGTGTGTCCGTAATTTTTTTTTAGAATTTGTGTTTCGGCCATTTGACCTTGAACAGATTTTGACCTTATCTTGATAAGGTCAAACGGACACTGGATTCGTAATCAGCGACCTCAAAAACCCCCATATGAATTTTTTTAGATTTTTTTAATCAAATTTTCGGATTTGACCTTAGCAAGGTTTGAGGACCTGATGGAGACAAACCGACCACAGATTCGTGATCAGCGAGCAAAAATACTTCTGAAACCATGTATCGCATGTCTGGGTATGACCCAATTTTTTGTTCTTAAATTTATCACTTTATTCGTTGTAAAAACGGAGTGAGAATGGACAGAAACAAAAAAACACATGCTGAACTATACGTAAACAATGACAGTATACTTTTTAGAAGCGTTCGCATTATTGTCGCTAGAGGGATACGCGTTAATTTGAGTTCCCAATATTGCATATTGCTAATTTAATTCGTTTTGTTGTAATTTTCTCTAATTACGACTTTTATATCATTCTAAACATGACTGGCTCAAAAAAAGCACTAATTGTGAAGATGCCGAAGTGAATAAGATGAAATTTGACCGTCTTTTCCATAGTCTACATCAGTGGTTCTCAACCTTTTTTGGGCGAAGGCACCCCTATGCAAAATGTGAGATCTTCGCGGCACCCTACTATTAAATATGTCACTATTTAGTCAATTTAAAGTATAATCAATCAAAAGTATAATTGTGATGTTGGAAAAAAAAACAATAATATTACAATTACATAATATGTATTTAAAGATCATTCGAAAATTTATAAACGATAAATATTTCTTCGATTCCGAGAATAACGGCGAGTTTATTTTGAAAAGCTCGCGGTGCTCTTTTCATGTGCTTGCGGCACTCTGGTTGAGAACCACTGGTCTACATTGTAATTTGAGAAATTTTAATAGGTAAAAAATATTAATTTTACCATCAATGACTAATCGCTACTAATTTTCTTTGGATGCAGCATACTTAAATTAACTTTAATTATCTTTTAAATCTGAAACAACCGGAAAAAAATTGCAGGTCTGTGTAATTGACTCAAAAAACTTTGTATTCTTCACTACTATATTTTTCTCCCGTGAAGATACATTGTATTTTACGTCACCGTAACATAATGAACAAAAAATTGTAGTAGTATCTTTTACAAAATCAGTTTTCAAACTTATGGTATAAATTTACATTTAAATAAACACCTACGTATCTGAATATCATGTAGGCATTAGCAAGGAACATAAATTTATCTTATATTTACGGCGATAGAAATTATATTTAAAAAAATTACGTTTTCAGTAAAATTTTCATTTCACATTTATTTTCATTTTCCATCAAATTGGGTCGCAATTAATATTGCTTAGAAGTAAAACAAGCTCAAGGGTATTAAAACGATAGTTAAATCATATTATAACGCCAGGTTTAATTTAATTTATAAACATGCACTTTTTATGTTATTAATTTTATCAGTAAAAGAGTAAAACAATATTGGAAAAATCTGATCAGTATTTTTATTATTTAGGGCAGTCAAACAGTTGCAAATAGTGTTAGATTTATTATGTATAATAATACAACATTTACCGACTGGTGAGACGTAGACTATAGCGCAGTGCTTTCCAACCAGTGTGTCGCAACACCTTGGTGTGTTAAGATTCAATAGTAAGGATGTCGCAAAATTTATAGTTAAATAAATAAATCTAAAGCTAAATAAATCTAAATAAAATTTAAAATAAAAACTTCAAAAAAATCTTCATCGCCCATGGATTATAATCTTGATTAGATGAGTTACGTCCGTAAGTTAGTAATTATAGTTGAAGGTAATGGGATTCGGACCAGTCAGAAAATAAAAACAAATTTATTAACTTCGCTAACGTTTCGATTTTATTTAAATCTTCATCAGAGCTTAGTTAATAGTCACGATATAAAATAAAAGTTTTAAAATTAATAACGAACACATCATATTGTCCGGTTATTGAACTGAGTTCTGATGAAGATTTAAATAAAATCGAAACGTTAGCGAAGTTAATAAATTTGTTTTTATTTTCTGACTGGTCCGAATCCCATTACCTTCAACTATAATGGATTATAATGTTTTATATTTTCCGGCGTCCAACTCTTCCTTGATCTTCCTCGTTTCCTCACTTTTATTGACATGTATAGAAGCTATTCTTACGAAATTTTATCCAACACGTGAGATATTCACGGCTATCAAAAATGTCATATCCGCTGCCTAAACTCTACTTTCATTAAATAATAATTGTTCGCGCTGTTAAATTTTCTTATATTTATTTTATTTAGTTTAGGAACGGATTTTTTGCAGGAGAAACCACATATTTTATTTGTTAGTAGTCAACTATATCTTGCAATAAACAGTTGTCGCTACCAGTCTAGTCTTGTTGTACTTCCTGCACTATTGCAGCCATGACTGCTGGCGTTAGTTGGTCGTCTTGTTCTATTCATAATTTTACTACTACCGAGAGGAAGTGCCTTTAAGGCTCAGCTATGTTGAGCGAGTTGTTCCTGTGTCGAACCCTCCCACAGCCAGTAGGTGCATCGAGGCAGCACTGAGATGTAAGTTCCGTTGTACCATTATAAGTACGTTTTATTGTTAACAAATTCCTTCCACTGCTACCAGTGGCAACACAATTCGCCGTTTTATTGTAAATATTTTTCCACCTTCTTCCCACTTTTGCTACGAGCTCGTGAGGTCGTAGCGTTGGTGGGAAAATAATTTTCGCGCTAAAATACGGTTTTGATTAATCTAAAAAGTTTGTTTGAAAGATTTTGACAACAACGAATTTGCAAAATTGCTTCAAATGTAAAGACATTTATTCTAAAATGTGATTTGAATGTTGCATTTGAGAACTGAGGAATAAGTCAACTATACATAATTTTTAATTTTTGGAATATGATCATTACATATGCTAAAAGACAATTTTAATTATAAATAATAAGATTGTATCTTTTCTTTAATTCTTTTATTAATTAATTATTACACGTTAAACAGACTTAAAATAACCAATACTTACTTCTGAATTATATAATATAAAATACTACCATCCAATTTTTCTACATCATAGTCTTTTTTAAGTCGATATAAGTTATTAATTGCAAATAATATGACAGCTCTTTGATCCATTTGGTATCATTATGTAATGGTTATTGTAAATTATCAAAATGACAGTTCCGACCTTGAACGCTTCAAACGACAAACGATTCTTCATCGTTTTTTTGCACACCTTCTTCTGGCTAAACTTTCGCAACTCGGTTGAAAGCAATAAAACGTACTTTTTGTTATGTCTATTTTACACCCATTTACCCGAACGAACACAGCAAACTACCTAACATTTATATTAAAAGTGAAAGTATTCAATCCAAGTATTCTTCTATAGCAGCGGTTTCCAAAGTGGGGGGCGTGCAAGATTCACCAAAGGGTAGCAGGTTTATTGCAAATATGTAAATTTTTTTCGATCGTTTCTTGTCGAATATAATGATAACTAGGGGCCTCAGCCTGGCTACGCCGGCCTTCACCCCCTTGTAGAGCTATGCCCCCGGCCTCTGATTGAGCTTGAGTTCATATCACTGTTACTTTTGGTAGTGATCAGTAGTAAAACTTTCTCAAAAACTGTGTTCCGTAAACTAATCGGTGACAGATTTTAAATTAGTACGAAATGAATAATCAGTTACGGGTTACTACGATTAACTTGTGGTAAATATTAATAATAGCACTGCTTACTATTCTGATTATAAACTATATAAATAGCTCAGTTTAAGAATTTTATTTTGAAACCATACGTAATCATTTTATTAAACAGCATATAGTTTTTATCGGAGATAATAAAATTTTGCAGCGGCAAAATTTGATGATATGTTTTTCAGTACAAATATTCGATAAACCTGAACCAAAACTATTTTCATACATTTTGAATACACCAATAAAGACGTTTCATCTTCTCTCCATGTAAAAATTTAACAACAAATACTTTGTCTCATCTCATAGCTGAAAAATATTCAGAATACTTTTAGAACATTTAAAAAAATAACCAATATAAACACTTATTCAATTTTATGTATTTTTATACATTTCTGTAATTATGTTAACTTAAATCCTCCAGCAATTTAACAATTTTTATGCAAATTAAAGCAAATTTAATCTTTATAGATATATTCTTCGAAAAATAACCTCAATAAATGTCTTTATAACTGTGGGAGAGAATATACAGTGAGTCTTGGTTTAGCTATGAATTGTAAAACTCTGGCGATTAATTAATCGAAAGATATTTACAGCTTAAAATAGTATTTTACATGTTTGAAATAATATTTAGTTTTCGATTATTACCTACTTACTATTAGTAATTTTCAGTTCAGTAACATTTTTAACTGTAAGACAATTTTATGGTCAGCAAAAATGTTTGAAATCTTGAAAATTACAAAAAAAATGCGTAATATTTACCCACACTTATGTATTTTTTACACAATTCAGCGATTATTTAAAAAAAAATCGATTGTAGATTTTTCGACTTAGTTTTGTGCTAAATTTATCTTTTGAATTATAACACATTCGTATATATTCTTGATTGAAATAGGACGTAGCTAATTCCATTAGAACATCTTGAGTTACTTTACTTTTTAAATTTCTTATGCAGTAGATAAAAGCATAAAACATTTGCAGTTTCTTCTACATATATTTGCAGTTGATTTGTACTTAACGCTAGAATTAATAGTCTCATTGAGAGATTGCAAACAGAGTTGTTCTGTTTTAAAATTATTAAGGCTTAATGCGATTGCTGTAAACCAATATTTTACATATTTTATAGTCCTTATCATATCATTATCATCAGTAAGTTCATTCAACTCTAAGGACTGTGCTAGTAAAGTTATGTGATCTACATAAAAAATTGTCTTTGCATTATCTAGAAAAAAGGGCAATTCCTTAACATAGATTATAAACAAACAAGGTCCAATAATGGGCTCATGGGGTACACCACATTTAATTCTATACTACTGCTGTAGTTTAATTTCCGTCCTGAAATCTCAAGACCAAACATGGGTTGTAATTGGTGAATATCATAAAGAATACCCACTGGCTGAATGATTATTTGACCAACGCAAAGAAATTATAGCAGCTATTTGTGTTACAAGTGTCGTAATGATATGTTGCGATTCAAGTTGTATAAAGTATTTTATTTGTAACCATTAAATTAATAAATAAATAATATTAATTTATATTTAAATATTTTAATATATGAAGCTCATTGTTTAATGATATAATAATACCATATGTAATAATACATAATGCCATATTAATTCATTACTGTCATGGGCCCGTAAAGTATGTTATTACGATACTTAAATGAATATAATAATGTTTGACATTACGATATGGCAGCAAATAATAGTATATTGTGCAACTAGTGACCTAATATTGTATACCATATTTCGCACGAGAATAACGTCGGACAGCACAGCTCATACTTGCTCTTGCAGTCACATGATCATGATCTAACTGCTCGACTTAAGCAATCTAGATCACACAAATGAACATACCTAATGAATCCGAATTATCTGATCGTTTGCAATGGATCTTAAAATAGGTTTATGAGTACTGCTACAATAGATCAACTCTGAAACTAAATCATATCATTCTGGTAGTTCAAGTTTCAAATCTATAAAAATAGATGCGAGACATAAATGCAATAATGACACCTTTATAATCTTATTATTTGTTCATATTATTTTCATTTATAGGAGGATAGATTTTTTTTCTTTTAAGAATGAAATTTAATATATGTAAGATTATGTATACAATATTATAGTTTTAAAATTGATATTTTCCTACAAATCCTTGTTTGACTTGAAACTGTTACTTTATAAACTTTGTTAATTTTAAACAACAAGCAAGTCTTTTATTTATGAAAGCATAGAATGACTTGTTCAGTTACATTTAATCTCTACTCCGTCCATTTTCTTTGCAAAGGTTTTCTTTTGATAGCAATCTCTTTACACCTATCAAATATGTTTTTTACACTTCTTTTTACGTTTTTTTCCGACTTTGTGTCACTATCAAGGGATTTGAATCTATATAATTTGTTCCCCACAAGAGAAAAAGATTCTTTCTGTCAACTTAATCAGTTAAGTGCATTTGATGATATTTTGAATTATTACTTTAGTTTTCGAACAAACAGTTGTTATAATGGCATATGATTATGATTGTCACGATCCATTTGGTTGCATGTTTAACTAAATAAAGTATAAATATATGGGTGGAATATTTAATTTTGTTATTGGTCAATAGACATTGTTATAGAATATAACAAGATTGTCGATGAACTATTGACATATGCTTCCCTCATATCTCTCAATAACTTCTTATTCTGCTTTGCAAATACAAATAAACAACAGATTAAGATCTAGAGATATGTTTCTAATATATAAACCGTGATTATTTGATATAACTTCCTTATACAAGTTGTTGACGCACACATTCTTTCCGAATATCTTACTTCAATAACGTAGTTGAGTTAAAAAGTACAACAAAACTTATTCAAATATATTTTATTTTTACATGTAATACTTCTTTAAAAATATTTAAATCCCCTTACTGACCTGACATTAAATGTAAAAAGAAATAACTAAAATTCCTTTCCGATTTACGAGCAGTATGTTATGCATCAAACGCTGATCTGATATTGTCAATAAAATCGTATCGTTCCGGTTGTTAAAGTAGGTTATGTATAGTAACTGAACATCCGAAAAGCCGGATATGTTCTTTTCTAAGTCCTCTGAGCTTCATGTTGAATTTCTTAAATTGACCATCATTTGGAATGTTTTATATTGTCTACAGGGTGGAACTGCCGGGATGTTACAAGACCATAACTCGAAAAAATACGAAAGATAAACACTATTAATTTTTATTATTCTTGAGTACTATGGACTTTTCATACTATACTAAATTAATGTACTTTATTTGTTCGGGTGAGTGCGTGGAAGGGGTTGTATAAAATTTTAAATACGGTGGTCTTATCATAAACATACTCACAAAGTTTTCATTGAAGCTCCACGATTCCAAGATGTTTAAATATATTTAAATTTTCTTTGAGCATATAACACGTAGATGCATCTTGAACAAGAAACACCAATTAATTTTCAATATGGTTACACATGCTTAAGTCTCTAAGGCAGCGTTTCTCAACCTTTTCTGGCCTGGGACCCCCCAAAATTATTTAAATATTGTCTACGGCCCCCCTATATATATATATATATATATATATATATATATATATATGATGAACCGTGGTGTCAGCGTTTTTATTGTGTCTGTGCCGTATTTAAACGCTTATAACACGACTATATATGTATTTGTAGAAAAATTAAAAAAAAAAAAAAAATAGAAATAAAAGCAAGCTCGACACAAAAACACTTGTAAACAACGCAATGAAAAAATTTGATTTTTTAAAGTTCAGTTCTTTTCATTAACAGACGGCATAAAAAAATATTTACTTTAGTAAGTTTTATAAAATGATGTTTGCAAGACGGCACAGTAAAAAAGGCGATGTGTGAGCTAATTGGGAAAAATATTTGATGACCAAAGCTTATCCAAAGAATTGAATTATAGTACCTATTGAAATTCAATCAAGGACAATTTTTTAAATGGGAACGTATATCAACTTTGTTAGAATTAAGACAAACTAAAAGAAACAATTTTTTAAATATCTTTTATGGTTGACGAAAAATTGTATTCCCTATAATGACTTGAAAGTAAAGTATTTTTATTTAAAAATGTTCAAAGTGCCTTCCATTTAGATATAATCACTTTCGCTTCTTTACTCTTAAGTTATCTGTAGCTCTGCACATAATAAATAATAATAATATTGCACTTTCAAGTCGTGCCCACTTGAAACTACAACTTGAAACTACAAGTACTTAAAGTACCTCCAACGCGAACCGTTATCACAGAAACGCATCAGCCAACATATACACTTAATTTGACATTGATATTATTTTAATTAGTTATCAGAATAAGTATAATTTATTTTATTTATGTTATGGAAGGTATATTTTTATGAATATAAATGTAATATATTTATGAGTGGAGCACATTTGTGCAAAAATGAGTGCATGCTATTATATTTACATGCTTCGATCTTATATGACTTCGCGGCCCCCCGACGAAGCTTTCACGACCCCCCAGGGGGCCACGGCCCCCCGGTTGAGAAACGCTGCTCTAAGGGACAAAGTAGGAAAAGCGGTCATAGAAGAAGAAACCAGTCACCAATACAAACTCGACAGCCCAATCAGTAGCTTCACAGCAGAGGCCATAGGAATCCTACGAAGTGTAGAAATCATCACTCAAAAAGATCAAAAAGCTTCAAATACATCATATACTCAGACTCCCTGAGCTGGTTAGAATAGTGGTTAGAACAACCACTATAGACAAAATATATATTAGCAATACAATCATCCAAGAAATACAAGAAAAAATGCACAGCCTACAAGAACAAAACACAATAATCAGCTTGGTCTGGATACCTTCACATATAGGCATAAAAGGTAACGAAAAAGCAGATGTCACAGCCAAAGAAGCCACCAGAAAGGATCCAATGAATAACTCGACCGTGCAAGACTATGACATGAAACACGAAATAAAACATAAAATCCGAGAAGAAGTATGCAACATATGGCAAAATATAAAACTTTATAAACTAAGAATAATAAAATCCGACACGAAGAAATGGCCATTCTCGGGAACAAGAAGAGAGCAAACTTTCACTACCAGACTACGAATTGGACACACAAGAATAACACACAGCTACAAAATGAAGAATTTTTGAAGACACAATTATTACAGTACAACACCTTATTACAGAATATACCAAATATGACACAATAAGACAGACAAACCAAATACCTGACACCCTACAAGAAGCACTTAACGACAATAACAAAAAATCCTACATAAATTTCTAACAGACACAAAACTATACTAATATAGACAACCACCAACATACATAATACCCACACAATGAAATATAATCAACAATATCTTATAAAATACAATACCGAGTACAAATAACCCAAGATGTTGATATACCTTTAATTAATTAAATGAAAAAAAAAAGTTTCTAAGGCCACATGTCAATAGAATACCAAAGGGTATCTAAAGAAAAATCCTCCGCTGCCTTCAGTATGGAACACTTCAGACTAGCGACTTAGAGTATCTCTTCTTGCAAGCCATGCATGTACCAAAATTCGTAGTCCAGGGAGTTGAGATCAAAATTGCTAGATATCCAATCAACATAAGAAATAAAGGCTGGTACATTGCTTCAAGTCACTGCTGCGTAGTCTTCGCCTTATGGGCTTACGCTGAATCTTACTGAAAGGTCTAATTGTGATGACGATCAGGAGCTGTTCAGTTCTTTAACTACTGACTTTCGATTTCCTAGTAAACTCTGGCCGGTGTGTTTACCTCTTTCCCATAAAAATGTTTAATACCGACATAGCTTCCACTCCATCAAACTATAACTAAAACAAGGTAATGGCCTCTCTGGATCCTCGGCACTATTGTCACGAGCTTCTCGTGAACTTGTAGCATGCACCCTGTCGTTCTAGCTGCTGAAAACCTCCTGAATAATAAAAAAAAGAAACCTTTCGTAATTCTGTAGAGGAGATATTTTAAAAACTGTTTTATGTTCCTCATTTAAGATGCATCTATGTATTAGGTACTAAAATAAAATTAAAATAACTTTTAACAACTTGCGGAATTTTACTGAAAGCTTTGCGACCGTATTTATTATAAGACTAGGTTGTTGGGCACGGCGAGTGGTGTGGCCCGTGTAGTCAAATGGTGCGCCCGCACCAGCTAGATGTTCGGCCGGCCAACTCGAAGGACCAGTGCCCTTTTGGATGATCGCCGGGCACAGAGCGAATGGACTAGATTGTTGGAAGAACGGTGCTGGTGGTTGATCCTGTTGCGACACAGCAACTACTAGAATGTTCCGATTTATGTTGATGTCTGCCTGGCAATAACTATCACGTAGCGCTTCTAAAAGGATAACGATTAGATGTTGCAGAAAGACTTAATGCTAATACTTATCTTTATTGCGGCTATAGGGAAGAGCGAAGAATTGCTGACGTTTTTAAATGCACTCCGAAGACCGGAAATTATATGTGGTGCTGTGACCTTTTATAAGAAGAATAAAAACAAAAATATGGGTGCCAGGACCCGGTAAACACTGTATATAAAATTTAAAATTGCCAGTACGGCACATATCACAAATATATTTTATTTACACTCTACATGACAACATAAACTATTATATAAACAAATGAATAACATAGCTTTCTGTTATATTGCGGAGGTAAGCCATAAGATTGCTGTGTCCGTTGTCCAAACATAGGTATTTTATTACATATTTTTAGAACACATGTTTTAAGCATTATTTTAAATCATGAATATTTCATCAAAATATTAATGCTACAAAAAGATATATACGTAAAGCTGTAGAAAAGTTTTGTTGTGCGCTAATATAAGTAAACATAGTGATATCGAGTTGGTACCAATTTAAACTTTCATAGAAACACAATTTTACTTTTTTATCTCCACTCTTTGTTGAGATTTTGTTTAATAAAGTTAAAAAGTATGCTGTCCATGTCGAGACGAGATTGCCGGACAATAATTTTATATAATTTTAAACGTAGTTTAGCAGCTAAAGAGTTCTATGAAGAAATGTTTGGTATATTCCATGATGATTTTCCATTCATAAGGATTATTGACTGATGGTATAAAAATTATCTGTGATTTTGAATTAAAAAAGATCCACGTTCTGGGCGATCTGAGGAAATTGTAATTCCGTAAAATATAACTGCTGTTAAAAAAATGAAAAAAAAAACATATAACAGCAAATAGCGGAAACCCTCTAGATTAATGCATCATCAGCTTTGCATATAAGTGTGCATGGTAAAGGTAAATTGAATTTTAAAAAGATTTATACAATTTGAGTAACCCCATAATGAAAAACAAAAACAAGTTCATGTTATACAAGTTTCTTTTTGGAAAATTCACGATAACAATTACTATCCTCGTTAACAACATAACATCCTTCGTATAGTCTAGATCTTGCGCCATTAGATTTTGAATTGTTCACCTACGTAAAAAAATATATCTAAATGACAATACGGCATCTTGCTAAAAAATTGACTCGTGTTATAAAAAGTATTCGCGCTTATCTGTAAAAATCTCGAAAATTCTAAATTGATATGAATACAATATCTCATTATGTTTCAGTTGGTACAAAGATGGCCCGATTCCGAAATCCTGGATTATAGAAAAGGGCATCCGCCAAGAAATATAATTATACAGACGCCGTCAATTAAGTATTCAGCAGCGAAGACTTGAATTTTTATTAAGATTTTAATTTTGTTTATTGTTTATCTCGTGCAAGTGATCTAAATTTGAGACATCTATAAAGGCAAATTCCGAAATAAAGATTTTTCCAATTATTTCTAAAACTCCAGTTCCGAGTTATTTAATTTATTGTTGTTGAAGATAGTATTAAATGTGACTAATGAAAGTATCAAAAGACGTTATAATTTCCATAAAATTCAGCCAGCTACAGATCTGTGACTCCACTGTCTTGTATTCTATTACATTTGATTGTTTTTCCAGAAAACACGTTGTATATGTAGTGCATTTTGAGTAGGATGTACTAAATTTAGATATTCCGAGTTTGATGAACTATTCTCTTTCATAATAACATTAGAACATATTTAATACACTTTAATAAAAGTTAGATAGGGGACTGTTTCCATATTTTATACTTTAATATTGAATTTCAGGTTTTCTGTTTTTAGGGTTTTGTAGGCATGACCAAAAAACCCTTATACCGTCATTTTGTCGTCTGTCTGTCTGTCTGTCTGTTCGGTAAAAATTGTAGCCAAACGGCTAAACCTAGAGAGTTGAAATTTGGTATGCTTATACAACTCTTTGACCCGCACATAGAAAAAATACTAAAACATCTAAAAAACATATCCCCCTAAAAATATAAACAAATATGTGCTCACCGAAAAAAAATATATTTTTTTTAAATTCTAAGTAGGGTATCAAGCGAAAGCCGTAGTACGTAGACTAACGATAAAAAATTAATTTTTGCAAAATAAATTATTATTATGCGATTTTTGCCAAAATTGTGCAAAAGAAATTTTGTCCCACACCCTGTAGCCCATATGGTTTAAACTAAAAATCTGAAAAAAATCTAAGTAATGTACATTTGTGTGAATCGGAATAGTACAACAGATATTTTTGATCAGATTATGTTTTCGGAAAATAACGCATTTTTTGTGTTTTTGCTTGACCATGTAAAATATCTAATGATATTATGTAGCACAGTAAACAGAGCGCTGCGATGGTGTAATGCTTAGAATACTGGCGTTCTAATTTGCAAACTCGAGTTCAATCCGGCCTCGAGGCAATTTCATTTTATCTGTTTTTTTTGCATTTTTATTTTGTTTAAATTACTTTTTCAAAACTCTAGTTATATTTGGGCAAATATTGCATTTAATTTTTAAAACCGTAAATTTAATAATCAGTGGAAATTGTTGAAATTGAATACTCTTGGATTTACAACCAAGTAACTTATATATAATACGATGGATACAAGTAAAAAAATAAAATATATAAAATATATGTTATGTCATGTGTTATAATATCTGTATCATATTAGTGCCTAAATATATTATTGCTATACTGTTATTTATATTCCTATAAATACACGAAATCAGAAGGGCGGAGCTTATGACTAAAACAACCAATGGAAGCCATAAGCGCAATTTTCAAAATCTTAATGAACCTTGCTATATAAAAAAAAAAATACTGCACATATTTAGAAACCTACATAATGGTATTAGGCATTCTAATTAAAATAAACAAACAAAAAAAATATATCTTAACATAAAATGTGTTTTGGTATCCCAAATAATCATTATTCACTTACTAAATACCTGCGAAACACTGAAATGTGTGAAAATTCACACTTCACATCAATTTTTTTATTATGCTTCATTTTATTACAGATACTACACCACATTTCCGTCAAAATGGCTACCTTATCCAAGTATATAATTTTTTAATATCCAAGCTATTGGTAGCATTCCTGAAATCTAGCCATGCAATATAGGTTCCATCACATAAACATTAAAAAAAAGAATATGCTTCACGTTAACCGAGATTTCTTCATTGCTATTACAAGAGACACTAAGGACCTAAATTTTTTCTTGAAAATTATAAATTATTGACTAAACCAGCCCAGTTATTAATTAAAAGATGTATAAGGAAGCGATGTAACATAAAAACATTTTATGAGTGGTGAAAGACCGCGAAGTCTTCGGGCCCTTATCTATGGCGCTGAAATAAAGCAAAAACTACAGTCTACTAATACAACACTGCACTCCTACCCTCCGCACCGTACGTTTTTCTTATTATCCTGTACTGTTCCGAAGTATCCTGAGACTGTTCGAGTACATACGAAGAATTCCGAATATGGCAATACACGATAGATGAAAAACAACAGATAAAGAGGTTTATTATTTATTTATTACTTTATTTATCGTACATATATAATTAGCTACCGTGTGTTAGTGATCTTCGTAACACTGTGATGTCATTTTTCCTAAGGTTCTCGTGATTGGCTAACTGGGAAACAGGGTGTTCCCAGTTTGACTTGACTGACAGGTATTTTGCAGATTTATTCTCTAAGAATCTACGAATATAATTACATATAGAAATTTGTAGGATTTCGTAGACATAAAAAAGAAACTATATACACTATATCCTTCGACCAATATGAATAATATTTTGCAGATTTATTTTCTTAGAATCTACAAATATAACTATTTACAGAAATGTCTAGGGTTTCGTAAACATAAACAAGAAACTCTAGACACTGCTATATCCTTTGACCAATATGAACAATATTTTGCAGATATATTCTCTAAGAATCTACAAATATAATTACATACATAAATGTCTAGGGTTTCGTAGGCATAAACAAGAGACTCCTATATCTTTTGACCGATATGAACAATATTTTGCAGATTTATTCTCTAAAAATCTGCGGATATAATAACATACAGAAATATCTAGGGTTTTGTAGATATAAATAAGAAACTCTAGACACTACTATATTCTTTGATCGATATGAAAAACATTTTGAAAATTTATTCTCTAAAAATCTGCAGATAAAACATCGTATAGAAATAACTAGAGTTTCGTAGGCATAAATAAGAAACTGTAGACACTTCTATATTCTTTGATCGATATGAAAAATATTTTTCAGATTTATTTTCTAAGAATCTACGAATATAATTATATGCATAAATGTCTAGAGTTTCGTAGGCATAAACAAGAGACTCTAGATACTCCTTTTTCCTTTGACCAATATAAACAATATTTTGCAAATTTATTCTCTAAAAATCTACGAATATAATTACATACATAAATGCCTAGGGTTTCGTAGCCATAAACAAGAGACTCTAGATACTCCTGTTTCCTTTAACCGATATGAACAATATTTTGCACATTTATTCTCTAAGAATCTATGAATATAATTACATAAATAAATATCTAGGGTTTCGTAGGCATAAACAAGAGACTGCAGATACTCCTGTTTCCTTGGACCGATATGAACAATATTTTGCAGATTTATTCTCTAAGCAACTGTGGATAAAATTTTATATATAGATGTTTTGTGTTTTGTAGGCATAAACGAGAAACTCTAGACAAGCCTATATTCTTTAACCGATATGAACAATATTTTGCAGATTTATTCTCTAAGTATCTTCGAATATAATTACATATAGAAACGTCTAGGGTTTCGTAGGCATAAATTAACGTCTCAAATTATTTTTAGTTTTAACAATATAAATGTAATGTACTAAGTAAAAATGAATCGTTTTCTCATCTTAAAAAGTTAATGAATAAATAATATAACTATATAATTAGCAAGTGTCTGTATATAGTGTCGGTAACATTATGACGTCAATTTTTCTAAAGTTCTCGTGATTGGCCATCTGGGGACACCCTGTTTCTTGATTGGCTGACAGGTGACGACCTCTCCCGTGATTAGCTAACTGGTGATATCCTGTCCCATGATTCGCAGACTGGCGACACAATTAGGATACGTTAAAAAATAAAACCAAATACACATGCAAACAATTGAAATTTTTATATTATAAATCCGTCATTGTTGACGGGTAATAACCTAGTTATATAATATTCTCAAACATGATTTACTTCTCTGGTTGTTTTTCAAATAAAAGCGCCACATTTAAACAGTACGAGTAAAAGTGTACAAGTGTACAAGTATTACAAACTACCGTATGTACACTTCAAAAGAAAATATATTAAAACTCGTAAGTACGAGTACGACAAACTTCCAAAATTGGTCCAGGCTGCGTAAATTGTGTAGGTACTGCATGAAGCCGTAATAATAAGAGAACATCAAATTAGGATTTTCAAATTAGTTCGCCATTTCTAATACACATTACGTGGCGTCATTTCTGTCAGTTTTCACTTCTTTCGAAACGAATGCTGTATTTGTTTCAATTAAAAAGTCGTATATATGGCGAATTTTTCGATTCTGTCCAAGAGAATGGAATGGAGAATCCGAAGAAATGGTGAACTGCGCGACCTTTATAATGAACCGGATGTGATTGGCTTCATAAAAACTTCCAGAGTACGTTGGATCGGACACGTCATCAGAATGTTCAACAACATGCCAGTGAGAAGAGTATTCGATAGCGTTCCAGGTACAAACAGACCAAGAGGAAGACCTCGAATAAGATGAGTGAAAAATGTGCACAAAGACCTGCAAAGAATCGATGTCCATAATTGGAGAAGATTAGCGCGTATCCGCAGATAATGGAAGAAGTTTGTGGAGGCGGCTAAAACCCTCTAAGGGTTGTAAAAGCCAATTGATTGATTGATTGATTAATATATCGCGAAATATAAAACTACCAGCGCCACTAACATCTTTTGGTATGCATATTTTTGCAGTTAGAAGAACCTCAGCCTAGTAAATACGAGATGTGCATAGCCTTGTTTCTCTGCAATGTCTCTCCGCCTTGCCATCGGTTCATTAAAATCAAATTTTGGCATTTGAATACACACTAATCTATACTCTGTTAGAGAAATAATAAGATATACACTACTCAGGGGTAAATATATGGGCCGGTGATCTCGCATCAGTATAGGGGGGCGCATACCAGGTCTACAAGTATGAAATGCGGATTTTTTTCAAACTTGCCGCGCAAACAGAGTGTATAGTTCAAAGTTTCAACACATATGGCGTTTTGTTAAGGTATCATTAAGTGTCAAATGCGTATAGGTTATAATTTGAAAAGTGATCATATAGTTTTGTTTTACTGTGTTAAAAATGTCAAATTTTGTGCCAAATAAAGAGCATTCGCGGACAGTACTACTGTTGTTTTCTTTTGAAAAAAACCGCTGCTGAATCATACCGACTGCTTCGAGAAGCTTATGGTGAATATGCTCCATCACAAGATACGTGTGAACGATGGTTTCTGCGTTTCAAAAGTGGTGACTTTGATCTTACAGACAAAGAACATGGAAAACATCCAAAAAAATATGAAGATACAAAATTGGGAACATTGCTACAGGAAGACGATAGTCAATCACAAAAACAACTAGCAGAGCAGTTACGCGTTAGTCAACAAGCTGTTTCCAATCGCCTACGAGAGATGGGTAAGATCCAGAAAGTCGGCAGATGGGCATGCATTGAATAAGAAGCAGATGGAAAAACGCAAAAACACTTTGCTTGCACGATACAAAAGAAAGTCTTTTTTGCATCGTATCATTACTGGCGATGAAAAATAGATTTATTTTTAAAATCCCAAACGCAAAAAATCATGGGTGAACCCAGGCTCACCATCCACATCAACTGCAAGACCGAATCGCTTTGGCAAAAAGACAATGCTCTGTACTTGGTGGGACCAAAAGGGTGTGGTCTATTATGAATTGTTAAAACCTGGTGAAACAGTTAATACCCAACGCTACCAACAACAACTGATCGAATTGAACCATTCGCTGCTCATAAAACGACCAGAATACGAAAGAAGACAGCACAAGGTAATCTTTCTTCACGATAACGCTCCATCACATAAGGCAAAAGCAGTTTGCAACACATTGGAGGCACTCAAGTGGGAAGTGCTACCCCATGCCGCTTACTCACCAGACTTGGCTCCTTCAGATTACCACTTGTTCGCATCGATGGGTCTCGCACTTGCCGAGCAGCACTTTTGTTCATATGAAAATGTGAAAGAATGGCTAGACGAATGGTTTGCGGGGAAAGGGGAAGAGTTCTACTGGCGAGGTACTAACAAATTGCCTGAAAGATGGGAAAAATGTATAACTTCTAATGGAGCATACTTTGAATAAATAAACATTTACTGTTCTTTTGAGTTTAATGTGTTTTATTTTTAAAAAAAATCCGCATTTCATACTTGTAGACCTGGTAGTTAAATTGAGTTTGACGGCGCAATATGGTCAATTGCGGGGTGGTCACGATGACACCAATCTTGCCCATTGTCGCTTCTATTAAACGGTTCTTGCTATAGCTTACAATTTGATTAAAATTCGTACTTATTTATAATCCAACGGAGTGGCCGAGCTCGTTAAATGGCGCAGTTTTGACTGGTTGAAACAGTCTGGATTGTAAGGTTGCTAGTTCAATTCCCGTTGGTGATATCATTCGGGCGAGAATAATATGTTAACATTACTCCAATTTTCACAATCATTCACCCCTCATCCAGGTGTAGGAGCTCGCCCCCTGGCATCGGCGATTAGCCTTGTTGCAGAAATAGGCCGATTTAAAATAAATAAATTAATAATAATTACTTATCTATAGAATTAGCAGAATTTTTTAACTGTTTTACTTTATTTGTGATGTTATTTTAATTATTAGCTACTAAATTTCTACATATAAGATATAAAAATTGTTATTACAGAACAAATATAATAAAGTTTTCTTCAGTTTGCGTTACATTATAAATGCATTATATTAATATTTTATTAAGCAATTTAATGCTACTAAATTTAATACACTGTATTACAGAGCCGGATTGAGGGTGAGGCAAGTGACGCCCTTGCCTCAGGTGATCAGTGGAAAAGGGCTCCAAATTAATGTAAAAATAATTCTCAATAAGAAGAAACAATAAAGAAAAAACTAACTTTAATGTGTCAAAACTAAAAATACCCGATTCGGATAGCGTAATACAATTTTGTAGTGATGACCTTTTTTAGGTCATTACTTGTATTTTAGATGTGAGGATCTTTATTTTCTTGTAGGTCATCGCTATATATAATATGTTTAGAGGGGTCCAATTATAAAATCTTGCCCAAAGCCCGAAAACAACTAGTAACAGCCCTGCCTAAGGGCGTTGAATTAGGGCGAATTTTTGCACAAATGCATATATGTCTTCAGTATAAAAAATAGATTACAACTCCAAATATTTTTCTTGTAATTAATAATAATGTATATTGATTATATTAGTTCACACACTCAATATGTAATGAAAATCAGGCATAATGAATACAACATAAATTATTTGATTGCATTTTGGTTTGTTAATTAGTTTAAATTTTGTGAATTGAAACTATAGGAAACAATTGAATGTAATTGAAATCTGTTGAATTGCAATCAACAATCAGCATCGATTTCTGAATGGCATATTAGCCTGCTTTAGTGTAGAATAATATTAATTTCAGGTTAATTTTATGTTGTAGCGTTACAAAATGAAATCAGTATTAAAAATATAATATATAGTTACATCATTTCTAAACTAATGAAGAGTAATGAAGACTTTTAGGACTTAAAATCACTTAATAGTATATCCAATGATCGGAAGGCGTGATTTGTTACAAATTGATAATACCATCGGACGATATGGAAAAGTAGAGAATTTGGAAGAAAGGAAGAAAATATCACAATTATCAAAATATTTATCAAAAGAGATGTGCATCTGTTGGCGAATTCATGCCTAAATTAGATGTTGTGTTGTTGTAAAAAGTATTATTTTGTCTTGTATTCCTCATAGGTGAATTGAAATTTATTAGCTTTATAATATTAGGACAGTCAATCAAATTATTCACTATTTTGTAGAGAGTTTGCATGCCCATGAGCAGGCGTCGGTTAACCAAACTTGTTAAGTTGTACCGTATCAGTCTCTGTCAGAGGCGTACTTAACGGGTGTCGCACCTGGCGCCTGCCAGGGGCCCACGGTGGAGAAGGGCCCCGCGCTTTTTATGTGATCTTCGATCACCTAACAACGGAACTTGCTCGAAGAAATCAGATTTATGAAGATGTAATCCAAAATTCTAAAATATTTTTTGATTTTGATTTACAAAATGAGATTAAAAACAAATATATTGAAAATTTAAAGAATATCTATAAAAAAGATATAGATACGAATTGCTTCAGTCAAGAAGTGGAACATTTCTTGTTGTATTTAAAAGATTACAAATATATAAATATAGAAATAATTACAAATATATAACACAAATATATAAAGCTGCCCTCGACTTAATATCCACATTTCCAAACGTGGAAATAATATTAAAGATATTTCTGACTATACCAATTTCAAATGCTTCAGGAGAAAGATCCTTTTCTGTTTTGAAGCGAATCAAAAATTATCTCCGAAGCACTATTTGCGAAGACCGTTTGTCGAATCTTGCACTTGGAACAACAAGTGATGAAAGACATGAATGTTTCAAAAATTATAGACAAATTTGCTGCAGAGAAATGCAGAAGAAAGCATATATAGGTTTTTTTCATTTAATTCTTTTTTATGTTTATTTTTTATTGTACATTTTACAAATATATTATTTTTTCATTTCATTATTTTTTTAGGATTTTGTTTTATTATATATTGTTTCTGCAATTTAATTTGTTAATTTGTTTCATTTTTTCATACTTTTATGTATATGTATAATATTGAAAAAATATACTTTATAAAATATACATCGAAATAGTAAATTTAACTTTTTTCATACCTACCTAAGTTCATTTGATATTTTCTTATTTAGCACAAATTAATATATTGCAGGAACAGGGAAGGGGCCCCCCATGCGTTTAGCGCCAGGGGCCCCGAGAAGTGTAAGTCCGCCTCTGGTCTCTGTGGATAATTTAAGACAAAGTTGTTAAAAATTTGTATTCCAATATCTAGCGAACCGCTTCTGCACAGAATCGACTCAGTTAATATATGTGAAGTAGTTAGAACTCCAAATGACAGATGCATATTCCAGTTTACTACATATGAATGATCTTTATATACATATTAGACTAGCAAGTTGAGTAAATTCTTTCGTAACTCTCATTAAAAAGCAAAGACTTTTTAGAGACATTTTGACGATTTTTTCAATTTTGCGTCAAATTTTAGTTTTTTATCTAGGTAAACGCTTAGGTATTTTACGGTGTCTACGGCTCTTAATATAGTACCGTCAAGAGAATAACTAAAATGGATTGGAAAATGCTTTCTAGTAAAAGTTATTATGTTAGTTAGAACTGAGTTAGTTAATTTTTTAAACCATTGTTGTGAGTCAAATTATGGAATTAAAAAAAGATCATTTTCGAGTCATGATTTATTATAATTTTAAAAATGGTTAAAGCGCTTCTGAGTGCAAAGAAAGTTTAAATTCAGTTTTAAGTGATCAAGCGTATTCTTTGGCTAAAATTTACCGCTGGTATAAAAAATTTGAACGAGGCAGGAATTCTGAACACCAAAAAGGAGCAGGATGTCGTTACTGAAAAAACATTGCTACTGTTAAGAAGATAATTGAAGAAGACAATAAAGACACTCATGTGGTAATATAGCATCAACTTAAGATTGGAACCTCAGTTATTAACATAATTAATACACAATAACAATATTAACATAATAAAATCAAAGCATGTAGGAATTTGCTATGAAACTTTAAGTAATTCGTAGTGGGCATCAAATTTTTAAATAAGTTGTGACGTGACGAAACTCTTTATTTCCTTTTTCGACGTACTTACACGCTAAAAGAGTCGTGTATGGATTCATGAAGATGGGGAGACTCCAACAATAACCAAGTTCGGGTCTGGTAAAAGCAATTAAACTGGATGGACAGAATACAGTTACAGCTAAATGGTTCACTGAAATATGTTTACCTGAAGCAGTGGCGCACCCAGGGGAGGGGGGAATATATACATATATATATATATATATATATATATTTATCATAGATTTAAAAATAGAGATGAGAACCTTTTTATTTTTGTTTATTTTAGGTCATCACTTGCATTTTAGAAGTGAAGACCTTTTCTTTAGGTCACCACTTGTATTTCAGAAGTGAAGACCTTTTTTTTAGGTCGTCACTTGTATTTCAGAAGTGAGAACATTATTCATAATTTAAATAATTTGGTCTTCCGCCCCCCCCCCAATTCCTGGGTGCGCCACTGCCCTGAAGTGCTCAGTAGAGATCCAGAGTAAGGGATTATCTTTCCCATGATAATATATTTTCACATAGAGCAGCTTCAATTCTCTAGATTTTAGCGGAAAAAATATAAAAGTAATTTTATTTATTTATTTATTTAATAGTACAGCACAAAACCAAAATAAACAATAATACAAAACAAGAAGAGAAAAAAAAACAAATAAAATAGGAACAAATATCACAGAATTATTCGAAATCGTCCGTCCATCGCCCAAGACCTAGTGAAGACAGAGTCCGCACGAAAGCAAGAGCGGACAAGCGGATTTACAGAGTTGTACAAACGAGATCTAAAATTACACACATTCTTTCTTACAACTGATTTACACGTATTGACATTACTATTAACTTACATATTACTAGCGCTACAATATTTGGGTAGATTATTAATAAGGCGGAAGGCTTTGTTGTAAGAAGTAACAAGTCTACGGAAACAGTTGCTGCTATGATGTACTCAAAGAGGTGCGATATAAAAATTAGCGCAGTATGTTTTAAAAAGGTAGACTCGTATATTTGGCGAATCTCCTATTTAACATGTTAACGTGGACACATAAAGCTCTACACTAACGTTCAATGTCAGCGTTGTCGAACATATTATCCGAAATAATGTGGCCGAGGTATAGTATTTACAATACGAAATGGCCGGTCTTATTAAGAAGCTTAACAATGCGATAATGGGTTTATGGCAGTAATCCTAGGACTTATTGCAGTAAAACGAATATAAGGGGTATTAAGGAAATTTTAAATTTAAATTGAATAGATGTAACACTACTTCAATTGAAGTTTCTTAAAAACCATTAAGGATATTTTCCAAATTTATAATCCTATTGTTTATAAATTTTAGGGGTTGGTCTACTTGTTTGTTAGTTAAATTTCAACGTTCATAGCGTGCATACATTAACAACATGGCTCTTTGGCAACCATTTGATTTTGAAGAAATTCCTAATTTATATAGTGAATCTGTGCAAGGTGATTTGGGGTGTGAAAATGTGGACGTTGACGTGGAATGCAAAAATGTGGACGTGGCTACTAAAGAAAATGTCATTTGTCAGAAGATTGCAAAGTTTTGATACTGAAAGTTTATAAAAAGTTAGTTTCGGAAGGTAATGACAAACCTGTACTTAAAACTACGGACTTAACTAGTGTTCCATACAGAACAACGTATCATTGTTCGTGGCAAAAATCAGCAGCGAAAACGACCTGATTTACAAGTTTTCAAAATAGATAATATTATGTCTAAAACAATAATA
Source organism: Liopterus haemorrhoidalis (assembly GCA_963971575.1). Classification (NCBI taxonomy): domain Eukaryota; kingdom Metazoa; phylum Arthropoda; class Insecta; order Coleoptera; family Dytiscidae; genus Liopterus; species Liopterus haemorrhoidalis. The sequence goes on along the minus strand of OZ020615.1, from coordinate 44,865,919 downwards.
AATAAAATATACGACTTTTATTCGAAAAATATAGTGCCGACTATTCATCTTTTAATAAAGCAGTTTTGAAGAAGACGGAATAGAATTTCCATACTAAGTTAGCCATATGTAACTAATATGGAACCAATTAAAGGGTAATGTGCGCCGGAAAAATACCGACAGAAAGTGACACTGTAGTACTACAATTAATTAAAGATGAAACAAGTGCAATAAGTAGTGATTTGTGGAAAAAACGTGTAGAACATGTAAAGACAATTGAAACATTTTTTTTTTTTATAAATCCACTAAATATATCTTCAATGATTATTAATTTAAATAACAGTGGTAGTGACACAAACTCTGATACTGATATAAACAATGATAATAGTGATAATGATTAATATTTAAATAATTTTAAATTACCATAAATTGACAAGAATTTGACAAGATTTTAAAACAAAACGATTTTTAAACATGGCTATATTTATAAATTAAATATAGCTAGTCCTATGCCTGATAAAAATGTGAAGGAATGTCATGTGAGTATATACAGTTCATTTTAAATAGCATATAAGAAAACACGTTTATTTTAAATAATTATTACGGTCCTGTCAACAACTATTAACAGAACCATGAACTCAGCAGGTATAATGATTATACTGTCAGCCATTATTGGAATCAATAAGTTAGGGCGGCCATTTCGTTTTGTAAATAGTATAAGTAACAGAAGGCACTTGCTTGACTGTGGTACCGTTGAGACATATACCAGAAATATTGTTCTTTTTGCCTGGTGGCTGAAACACATTGTGTTCGGTCTTGCAGGCGTAAAATAAAACATACGCCATAATCACCTGATTGTGCAACTTTTGCTTAAAAAATTTACGGGGTAGAAGGTTTTCGTCTGAGGAAGAGTTCGATGCTGCAGTTCATGATTATTTTGAAGGTATTCCGAAAATAGTTTCGTTGGGAGCTTTTAGGTAAAGAACTACTTTGAACATATCTAAAATATCCAAAAAAAAATATGAACCATGTGTCTTATTCTAAATAATTCTAGCGGAAATCTTGTATAATGCAAAATAAAAACGAATTACGCATTAAAAAATGTTTTTTTAACATGTATCGAATAAACCAGAATATTATAGCCTAAATAATAAGTTATGTTTAACGTTACTGCAAACGCCCATCGAATATTTTTTACTTTTATATTGTACACTTCGAAGATATTTATTTGAAAACCTACTCTCTTTGCACTTCATATAGCCTGGTTTCATGGTTATGTTCGTGCTAAGTAAAAAGCGTTGTAATTTAAATTTTACATCATATTTCGCGGTGTGAATACATTTTGATCGAACAAAAAAAAATTTGTAACAACACAAACATATCTTGTAGGGCTTTACAGTATTGAAGCTCAGGTGTACAAGGATACATTTGACGTCATTTTGTTCTGTTACAATAAAGAACCTTTGTCATCGCAGGTGTAGGGAATCAGGTAACTAAATTACCGTTTCTACATTTCACCTTCCACTTATTTTTAAATATTTTTATTCTATTGGAAACAATAAAGACGTGACGGGTTTTCTACAAGAACGTGCCTAGTACGCGTGGCAGTACATGAGACATGTTTTTTCTACTGTTTTATTTCTTCGATCTAAAATAGAATAAAGTTATAAGATATTGTTGTGAATAAGTAATGCGCACAAAATGCAGTAATATTACCTAACGAATTGAGCATATTTTCTGCAGACGCGTTCAGCATCCGAAACAAATTAAGTCCAAAGAAGAAAAAACAATCATTTGCACAGATTCACTAATAATCTTGAAGAGCATAACAAATATATATAGCAAAAAAGAATTAATAAAGGAAATACAAGAAGAAATATTTTCTCTACAGAAGAATAAAAATAAATCCATCATAATCCATCGTGTCATATGGATACCATCCCACGTCAGAATTGGAGGAAATAAAGAGACCGATAACGGAGCTAGAAAATTAACAAAAGAACAAATAATTAAAACACGCATTCCCACCGATAATCTTAAAATCTCTGTGAGAAATAAACAAAGAATGAAAAAAACAGAAGAATGGATAGAAACGTTGAACAACCATTTCAAACATGAAAAATAAATACAGTTTGTCTAACGAAACAAAAACCCTGAGTGGGTGTGTAAACTGCTGATTTGTTCAAAAATGTGTACTATAAATAGTAATAATGAAAAAATATTTAATTATAATAATTATATATAAAATAAATACTAAAAAGCAAAAAATCAATTTTAATCTAAGAGTATACTGATTAACTACGATAGTCGCTGATAGGTTGGACTGAAACCCACCTAAAATTTTTCATTTTTAGTTCACACATTTTCCGGGATTTGTGTTTGATGTTGTGTCAGACCTAGAGGGTATCCCGGGAATCCCGGGAAATTAAAAAAATATTAAATTTGAGGTGGAAATTGTAAAAGTTTTACGGAAAAGTTAAATAAATGTTGTTAAAAAAAAAAAAAATTTTAATTCAATTGAATATTAAATTGTGGTGGTATTTGTGCGTTTATTTGTTTACATTATTAGTATTTCGACTGCTTCAAAGAAAACAATTTTTTTCTTTTCGCATATTGTTTTTACATTAATAAAGAATTACTACCATACCATAGAAATAAAAAAAAAATTGATGTGAAGTGTGAATTTTCACACATTTCAGGGGTTTGCAGGTATTTAGTAAGTGAATGATGATTATTTGGGATGCCAAAACAAATTTTATGTCAAAATATTTATTTATGAATTTTAATTCGAATGCCTGTTACCATTATTTAAGTTTCTAAAGATGTGCAATATTTTTTTTATATATTAAGGTTCATTAAGATTTTGATAATTGCGCCTATGGCTTCCATTGGTTGTTTTTAGTCATAGCTCCTCCCCTTTGATTTCGTGTACATTCAAATATAGAATTAAATTATAATTTCAACAATTTCCACTGGTTATTAAATTTACGCTTTTAAAAATTAAATGCAACAATTGCCAAAATATAACTAGAATTTTGAAAAAACAATTGAAACAAAATAAAAATGCAAAAAATAAAATAAAAAATAATATTGTCTCCTCTCGTAGGATTCGAACTCATTTTCTTGGGCCGAATGCCAGTATCTTAGCCACTGCACCATGATACACGTTACTGTTTAGCGTGTTATATAACTATAAGTTTTCAACATTATTAGCAAAAAAACACAAAAAATGCTTTTTCTTTCCAAAAACATAATCTGATTAAAAATTCCTGTTGTACTATTCCGGTTCACACCAATGTACATTACTTAGAATTTTTTCAGATTTTTAGTTTAAACCATCTGGGCTACACGGTGTGGGACAAAATTTTTTTGCACAATTTTGGCAAAAATCGCTTCACAATAATTTATTTTGCAAAAATAAAAATTTGATCGTTAATCCACGTACCAAGGGCTTTCATTTGATACCCTACTCAGAATTTTAAAAAAATATTTTTTTTTTCGATGAGCACATATTTGTTTATATTTTTAGGGGGATATGTTTTTTAGATGTTTTAGTATTTTTCCTAGGTGCAGGTCAAAGAGTTGTATAAGCATGCCAAATTTCAACACTCTAGGTTTAGCCGTTTGCCTACAATTTTTACCGAACAGACAGACAGACAGACAGACGACAAAATGACGGTATAAGGGTTTTTTGGTCATACCTACAAAACCCTAAAAATGCAAATTGGTAAATTTATGGATTTCTTTTAAACTTGTGTATGTGTCCGAATATTAAATTGAGTAACAGTACCATCAGACCGAAAGAAACACATGTTAGCATTTTATAATTTTTCCACGTAAAATAAATAATCAATTTATTTTTGTTAAGCGATTATAATATGTTGATTATGAAATTTTATATTTATTACGACTATTACAGTTAATTAAACAAAGATTTCGGTATCGCTATCGCAATCAGCATGAATAATAATTTGTTTTTTTTTCCCGGGAAATGTTTCGTTTTTTCCCGGGAAACGGGAAATAAAAACTGAAGAATTTTCCCGGGAATTCCCGGGCGGGAAATCCCGGGAATAACCCTCTAGTCAGACCTGATGTCTCCAGTAAATTTGTAGACAAAGGCATTCTCAGAGGCATCCTCCCCTATATGTCTGGAAAAATTTAACATATTTGATTTATGATGTCAGTGGACGATATTTGCTGCCACAACTTATCATCAGTTCTTCTGATGATATTGTCACACAGGTAATTCTAGGTCAGAATTGCGACATCTAGATATAATGACACTCAGCTGTCTGATTAAAAAACTATTTGTCAGCGTCTGACGTATGTGGCCTGATTTCGAAATGCCTGCGCCGTATTTTCGTAATGAAGAAATATTTGTCATAACGAATGAATATTGGAACTGGGTTAACCTTCAGTAAAAACAGATGGATGTCGAACAGTATCGAGGCAGAGGAAACTAGCCAACTCTTCTACACATACTAGTCCACACGGTGAAGACCAAGACATCGACGCCAGATACTCGTACCGCTGGTGAGCCAAGCAAGCAATCACCATGTTAGTGGGAGAAGGCTTCACCAGGCTCCTCGACTCCCTGATGGGTAGCCCCCGCCTCGGAGATAGGTACAAGCCTATCCTGGCCAACACTGGGTGGACTTCCCAATTTCCATGAGCAAATTCAAACCTTACATTGTAAATTGTATACATAATTAATAAATTTGTATTGCTAAAACCAGGAGTTGTCTTTAAATCAAATCACCCACGTGACAATATACCCAACCCAGTTCCACTTTTGCCTACCTTGATACTTGGTACCTAACAATTATAACGAAATTTCTCGGAAATGAATTACTCAAATTGAAAAATAGAATACCACTGGAAAGAGCATTACGAACATCCCTTAAAATTACGTCAATTGTTTCCTCTTGCCATTTAAAATTCTTGCGGTATATGTCACCCCCGTTTAGGGATTAAAGTGACGCAAATCAAACTAGTGAATTTTGGTGTCCCTCTCGAAAACAGAATCGATCTGTTCATTTACAAATATGCTGCAATGCTCAGAGAATGAAAAACCTAGCCTCATTCTTTAAAAAAATGTGTAATAAGAATGCATCACAGTCACTGGTACGTTGGAAGCAATATTTTTTCTTATTAAATTAACTTTGTACCCACATCACGTTTTAAACAATTAAATAAACTTATATTTATGTAAACAAGACCCATATAACACCCCTATTTGCAGTTTTTATTTATTTTTCTTATCTTACAGTAAATTGGGCATCACTTCACAGAATATAAAATGTCCAAATATAATTCTAAATATAAATAAAAAAAATCAACTGTGGCCACCACAGGACCGACCGCCATCACAAAGTACTTGTTTAATTTATGCTGTTTTATCAAAAAATGTCGCAAATAAAAGTTGTTAGTTATTTCTTTATAGCAACTTTTGTTAAATATTTTTTTCGAAATATTTCTCTGTTGTGATATATTCGCAAAAATCTTAAAACCGACACGAGTAAACTCCCATTTCTAGTTAACCGATTTCTACCAAAAGTTGATCAACTCGTGCCATTGATGTCAAAAGCGTATGAAGTTTCATAAAAATCCTTTTAACCGAATTTGCTCTACACGTGTACTCGGATCGACAGACAGACAGACAGGCACACAGACCGACAGACATCATGCTAAAAATAGTCAAAACGTTATGTAGGAAACTCAACTCCATCCATCGAAATCTCGAAATGTCAAAATCGGTATCATCACAATACCTCCCTATATATGTTAGCGGTCGGTAAAAATATGTCTAATTTGTTAATATAGTGGTTCCTAAACTTTTATGTTCTAGACCCAAAAAAATTAAACATATCGTCTTGTACCTGTAATCATTATACCTATTGTTACTTATAGTATTAAAGATAAAAATAAAAGATTTCGAGAAACCTGACGAACAACAATAAGACTTAAATTAAAGTTAAAATTATTATTATTAATTAAGAATTAAAAAACAATATATATATATATATATAGACATCCACACTGTCAGCTCAGGTTCGAGCGCATCAGTTTGTTATCAAATCTGGTCATCATATTTGTACGCCGCTTGGCACAGTTGGCACATCTACACTTTGGCACACGTACACGTCGGTGCTGCTTTCTTTAATCCAGACCGCCATTTGTTGGCTTGCAACTGGCATGCTGCGCGGCCTGTTACCATAAGTCAACTGGCATAGCCGCATAAGTGTGTCATTAGCTTATATCAACAGGCCACGTGGCATGCCACGAACCTGTCATGCCAGGTTTACACCAACTGATGGTGGTCTGGATCAGAGAAAGCCGCGCTAATGCTCATAGTGTGGACGTGCTAACTGTGGAGCTTTCAAATAAAACTTGGACTTACAAAATCTATATCACAAGCTATTCTGAACAGGCTTGATAACAGAGTGATGCGCTCTACCCTAGGCTGACAGTTTGGACGGGCAAGAAAAAAAGAAAGATCAAGAAAACTAATGACTAAAAAAAAGTATTTCGGGGAGCCTCATTAGAAAAAAAAAATAGTCAATTTCTGCAAATATTAAAAGTGAATCCGCGTCCCACCAAAATTCTTTGCGATCAAATTTTGGGTCGTGACCCAGGTATTGAGAACCATTGGTTTAATGAACCAATGTCAACTATTTAAACACATTTAACTCACCAGTTCTTTTATTATCATAATTACAGTTATTTATACCTAATCTAAATAGGTGGGGGTGCGTACGGGTCGCCCGAACTCGTCAGACTATCGGACAGAGTATGCACTATAATTTGGAAATAGAGTACGGTTCAACTGTTTTTTACATGGTATACCTTACGTAATTACCCGTACAACGTTTGGGCATGGAATAAGCTTACTGCCAACTTAAAAGAAAATTGCTGGAGATTAAATTTAAAATTGCGTTACGATGAAAACAGTTGCGTGGAACTACTAAATCTATTATTTACAAGTTTCATTTCAAATTTTAAAATTGCATTAAGCACAGAAAAACCTGTCTACGTGAATATAATTCTACAAAAATATGTACATCATAAATAATTGTACTTGACTATTGGCAGATTTTTTTCTTTGTAAACTTTAGTATGCGTCTTACCTCTAGTTTTTTCATTTATATTTTTGTTTACTTTGAAAATTTAAAATTTATGACTTACAAATACAAAATTCATCTGTTTGACTTAAAATTCTATTTGAAATATATTCTTGGGAATAAATCAGTTATCATTTTAAATTAATTTGATAACTAATAAACTAAAATTTCACAAATGAATATAATATAATAAAAATAATAATAGGTAATAGGTTCCCAAAATCTGGGTGACGCATACGGTGATCCAATTTTCATGCGATTTTTTTTTGTGGTCATCTTATGCAGATAGAGTAGTAAAATTATAATAATAATAATAATAATAATAATTTTTATTGCAGGTTATTTACAAAGTAATTGCATGCCTGGTGTCAGGGGTTATGCATGTACCTGTACATACAAATACACAGATGCACACACACATATACATATACTCTTGCAAATACATATACAGATGTACGCACATACAACATATCCGTACATACATGTAAATACAGAACACACATACGTATCGTACATGCCTATATACATATACATACATACATAATATAATTTTATAACATAATTTCATACTTATATATAATATACATTTTTAGTAAATACTTATTCTAATGGAGTACAGAGATATTCTTCGATTGTATAAAAACAATGTTTCAGTAACATATTCCTAACAGATTTTTTAAATGGTATATTTTGTAATATTTTAAATTGTTCTGGCAGTTTATTAAAAAATATTGGACCCCAGTATTCTGGACCTTGTTTTGATTTATTAAGTCTAATTTTTAAAGTTTTATATTTGTTTTTATTTCTTGTATGGTATGAATGAATGTTTGAATGAGTTGTATATTTTTTTATATGCTTTTTAAAATAAATTACTGTAAAATAAATGAAGATACAAGGTAGGGGTAGAATTTTAAGTTTTTGAAATTGTGGTCGGCAGTGAGCTAAGTAGTTTGCATTAGACAGAATACGTATCGCTTTTTTTTTGAATAATAAAAATTTTATTTCTGTTACTGCTTGTTCCCCATAACAAGATTACGACACGATTAAGATTATGACATTATGATTTTGCAAGGACCGTGGACAGGGCCGACGCGAGGGTCTTTGGCACCCGTAGGCAAGATATAATGGAGCGCTCCCAGACAGGGCAAAATTTCAAGTGAAGAAATGAAGACCTAAAAAAAAAGTCCTTATATAATATTGCCGGTTATAACCTTGCCCCCCCCCTGGCATCAAGCGCCGTAATGCCTTGCATTACCAGCGAAGTGCGTTCCGCCCGCCCTGACCATGAAAGGATGATAAACTTAAGGTTCGTAATATGACCACCTTATGCATATTGTCATATTATAGGCGAGGCAATGAAGCACAAAAATCAGCCCAACTTCCGATTTTTGGCGCAGTAAGATGGATTTACATGCGGTTTGGTGCATTCGACTCGTTAGAGCCTCAGGAAATTTTGTGAACCAACGCGATCAATTCAAAATGAAAAACTGCATTTGTGCATAAGAAAAATCCATTGGAAAAGTGCATTTTCCAGAGTTGCAAAATCAAAAATTTATAACTCGGTATAAATTCACTAAAATAAGTCAAATATTGATACTCGGGGGTTTCTGGGGTCGCTGAACACGAATATCGGGACGAGAGAAGTGTCCGAGGTACCTGGTGCACAGGGTGGACACTACGTACATCGTCTCCTAGAGTTTTATGCAAATTTGATACAAAAGCAGTTAAATCACGTTACCTTGTATACTGAAACTCATTTTTTTTAAACGTAGGCGCGAAAATAAAAGTACTGAAAGTTTCTAATGTAATTGTTTTGTATTTTTTTGATAATAAAAAAATATTTTTATACGCATTTATAAAAAGTATTTATTGAAAAAACATTGTTACATTACTCCGAAAAACCTCGAATAACGTATTTCAACCACATTTGTAACAAATTCGCATAAAACTCTAGGAGACGAGGGTAAGTACCGTTCACCCTGAGCACCAGGTACCTCGGAGACATTTGCTATTGCGATATTCGGATTTAGCGACCCCAAAAACCCCCGAGTAACGTGTTTCAACTACTTTTGTATCGAATTCGCATAAAACTCCTGAAGACGAGGGTAAGTACCGCTCACCTTGAGCACCAGGTACCTCGGAGACGTTCGTTATTGCGATATTCGGATTCAGCGACCCCAAAAACCCCCGAGTAACGTGATTCAACTGCTTTTGTATCAAATTTGCATAAAACTCTAGGAGACGATGTACGTAGTGTCCACCTTGGGTACCAGGTACATCGGACACTTCTCTCGTCCCGATATTCGTGTTCAGCGACCCCAAAAACCCCCGAGTATCAAAATTTTACTTATTTTAGTGAATTTATACCGAGTTATAAATTTTTGATTTTGCAACTCTGGAAAATGCACTTTTCCAATGCATTTTTCTTATGCACAAATGCAGTTTTTCATTTTGCATTGATCGCGTTGGTTCACAAAATTTCCTGAGGCTCTAACGAATCGAATGCACCAAACCGCATGTAAATCCATCTTACTGCGCCAAAAATCGGAAGTTCACTGCTTCGTTTCCTCGCCTATTAGCAGGTTTTACTGTTTACTAAATAAAAAAATCATAACAAAATTCGTCTTATTTGATTTTTAACACGGAACATGTACAGTAATATCGTGTAGTTAAATGTTAATTTTTTTAATTGTCGCAAATTATCGGTACACTAGTATATTTATTACGGAATACATTATTCTTAAGAAAAAAATGACAGGCTGAGCTAATCAATAAAATGGTATACGTATGTTAATGATATGTTACTATCTTTTAATAATAATAATAATAATATATTTATTTAATAACGATACAAATTTTATCTAGTGTTAATAAAATTAGTTTCTTGGAATTTTATAATCTCCTAGTTCTTTGCGAACCAAAAAAAATTGAAAAAATTGTAAAAGGCTGAATACTAATCTCCTACAAATTACGTATATAAAGTTTTGAACGGGTCAATCATATTAAACACAACGTTTCGTAACTGTACGATGTGTTTCCATAGAGCAATTTTGTTCACTGTCACAATGAGCAACGAGTACACAGTAAAATGTCATTTACTATATGCATATATTACAGTAATTGTAATTTTATCTTCAGCAAGCCTGTGACCTCAAGCGCTAAAACGTTTGTACTAGCTGTTATGGACGTGTGTACAATTCTTGTTTATGTCAGATAATTTATGCTACTACCGGCTATAAACTGTAGGTGTCTCTTTGTGTACGCTAAAAAATGGACATAATACTGGACCACATTTCTTACTTCTTCTTCGAAAGAGAAAACAATACAGAAACAAACTGGAAAACGGAAAGAAAGAAATACCATGAGAGAAACTGCTACAGCTAGGACAAAATAAGAAGAAGGAACTGTAGTTGAAAAAATAAGTATAGAAAAACAGAGGTACAGCTGCAGAACCTGCAAAATACGATCGACCAGGCCATGTACTTTAAAGCAGTGTTTCTCAACCTTTTCTGGTTTGGGACCCCGAGAAATTATGTAAATATTGTCTGCGGCCCCCCTATATCCAAGATAGAGAGAACACTATTTTTCTCGAAAAGAGGATGTGTAAGCAATTTGGGGAAATTTAGAACTAAAATTTATCCAAAAAATTTAATGGCAGTATTGAAATTTTCCGGAATAAACCGGAAATACAAGATATCACGGACAATTTCGAATTTTTTAATGCGAATATATGTCATATTGGGTATCTTCGGAGAGAGCTTTTCAAAAGAAACAACTTTTACTTTAACATTTTTTTAACATCTTTTACGGTTCGACTTGAAAGTAAAGTATTTTTATTTACAAGTGTTTAAAGTGCTTCCCATTTTGATTTAAATACATTCGCATCCGTACTCTTGAGTTATCTGTAGCTCGGAGAGTAACAAAAAAATATATAATAAAAAATAGTGCACTTTCAAGTCGTACCTACTTCAAAGTACAATTTGAAAGTACTTGAAGACCTCCAACATGAACCATTGTCATTTCAAATCTAGTAATTTTTATCGATTGAATGAATCATTTTGCTTAGCAAAACCCCATTTTACTCATTATAAAGTTAGCTAGTGACAACTTTAGATAATTTAAATTCCATATAGTTTCGCTTAAACGTTTGAAATAGCCTGCAGTTTAAATTAGTTGTAAAAATAAGTATATTATACATAATAATAAATAAGATTTATTTTATTCATGTCATGAAAGGTATATTTTTATAAATATAAATATAAGATACTCGTATTTATAAATATGGATAAAATTTATATCCTGCAAGATTGAGCGCATTTCTATTATAAAGGATGTTTTTTTTAGAGGTATAGAACTTTAAATTGCAATAAAACAACGATGGATTATTCGATTGACATGAATTTTTTTTTATTCGAAAGATAATCTTGTGGCATTACATTAAATCATACCAACAAGACGGCGCAACATGTCACACAGCTCGTGCCACAATCGATTTATTGAAAGACACGTTTGGTGACCGCCTAATTTCACGTTTTGGACCTGTGAATTGGCCTCCAAGATCTTGTGATTTAACACCGCTGGACTACTTTCTGTGGGGCTATGTAAAGTCATTGGTCTATGCGGATAAGCCACAAACGCTTGACCATTTGGAAGACAACATTCGCCGTGTTATTGCCGATATACGGCCACAAATGTTGGAAAAAGTCATCGAAAATTGGACGTCCAGATTGGACTACATCCGAGCCAGCCGTGGCGGTCATATGCCAGAAATCATATTTAAAATGTAATGCCACAAGATTATCTTTCGAATAAAAAAAAATTCATGTCAATCGAATAATCCATCGTTGTTTTATTGCAATTTAAAGTTCTATACCTCTAAAAAAAACACCCATTATTTTCTTGTTTGAATCTTGCTGACTTCGCGGCCCCCCGGTTGTGAAACGCAGCTTTAAAGAATATGCGAGCATACAAACACAATGGGTGCCACAATATCTGCAAGAAAATAATATGTACCAAAAATCAGTAGTAAGATTCAGGTGCGGAAACGAGACAGAGAAAAGTAAATATTGGAAGGAAGAAAACGGGAGATTATGAAGAACGTGCGGGGAAATACTATAAAGAATAGACCATTTAAAAAACTGTACAGAGATGGGAAGAGAGATAAGAATTTATGGACGAGTCGAATTGGAAAAAGAAACATAAAAAGCTACTTTTTCTTGTAACTTATATGTACGTTGTTCTTTTCTTTAGATTTATATTATATTAGTATATTAATTATTATATTATAATATATGAGGAGGCACAATGCAAAACCGACTTTATCTCATTTTTTTTTTTAATTGATGTATCACGTGATTATCATTTTTTACCTTGAAAGCTATTCAGAAAACAGAAAAAATTTGAACAAAATCAACGATATTCCTTTATAATATCGCATCGAATTGTGCAAGACAAAACAGAACCAATTATATCCACAAGCGAGTCTGGTGCAAAATCAACTCTTTCCATTTCAGCCAATCACATCACTTAATTATTTTCTCTATTTGCGCAGGTTACAAACACATGTAGATAAATACAAGTTGACAATAACAAGTCATAACAAGTTCATAACAGCCGTTTTTACGTTTAGTTTTGTTATTTTTATGTGATCTTAATTATCTAAAGAAATACAATTAATTGAAAAAAACTTTAAACATTTTTTTCAATATTTATTAAAATTTTCTTCCATGACCTTTGCATCAAATATTTTATTTTACTTTTATTATATTGTTCTTAAGAAATGAGATTGAAGCGATTTGGTCCAAAACCAACTTTATCCAGTCAAATCTCAGCAAAACCTGCTTTTATCTAGACAAATCTCAACGAACTTTTTCCAAACAAAAAAGTGAATTATCTCACAAACTATTAAATTTTCGATGTGAGTGACTTATTTAATCTTAATCGTATTACCATATACAGTAGATTTACCAACAAAAAAATCATTGAAGTGAAAAAACTTAACTCGAAAATCGTTTTTTTTTTTAATACCCAAAGTTTTGATGACTGTGATAAAGCTAGTTTTGTTTTTTACCTCTTCATATATTATTATTTATATAGTTAAGTTTGGGAAATTAATGTAAGTACTGAGTACAGTAAATTTCAAACCGATTCATTCATTACATTCATTACATTCAAAGCCGAAAGGTAAGAACAGTGTGAATATTAAACTTTTATTAAAAAACTAAAAACATATGGTATCACAGAAGAACTATTAGAGTGGTTTACTTCATATCTTACAGACAGATGTCAATATGTTAAAATTAAAGACTATATTTCCGAAAAAAATTCTGTGCCGTCAGGTACGCCCCAAGGGTCACATTTATCTCCCATACTATTCTCGATTTTTATAAATGATATAACTGGGATATTTAATATTGCTAAATGTCTTCTTTTTGCAGACGATATTAAATTATATTATATAATAAAGACCCTGCAGGACGCGTACTTAGTACAGCAAGATATAAAGGCGTTAGAATTATGGTGTAAATCAAATCTTATGGAACTAAATATCAGTAAATGTAAAATTATAAATTTTTCTAGAAAAAAAAATCCAATTATCTACAATTACAAATTATATAACATTGCCTTAGAAAACGTTAAAGTAATTAAAGATTTGGGAGTTACCCTCGACGCTGAAAATAAATTCAAAATACATATAAACAATATTATTAAAAAAGCAATTAAATTGAGTGGATTTGTAATACGTAATTGTAAAGATTTTCATAATATTAACTCGATTATTTTGTTGTATAATTCGTTAATCCGCAGCAACTTGGAGTATTGTAGTATAATTTGGTCACCGCATTATACGAATACTATTAATAGAATCGAAAGGATACAAAAAAGATTTGTCAATTTCATTTTTTATAAGATAAGATTAAATAAGCAAGAGTATGAGTACTGTGATAGACTGTCTATGTTAAGTTTCAAATCTCTTGAGAGTAGAAGAAAAGTTGCCGAAGGTATTTTTGCCTATAAAATCATAAATGGCATGATCGATGCACCCGATATTTTAAAATTATTTTTAATACGTGTTCCCACATATTTTTGCAGAACAAATACATTATTACATATACCACATAGTTCCACAGAATATGGGAAACATTCGATTATGAATAGGCTATTTTTGAGTTTCAATAATATTTTTGCCAACTTTGATATCTTCTCAAAGAGTCCTGAAGCTGTTATTAATTTAATTAAAAAAAATTGTTAATGCAAGAATATTCACGACTGTTGTCTAGTTGTAAAAGTATTGTAATCCATTATTGTTTTTTTTTTCTATTGTACATTATATTGTAACTTTATTGTCTTTTGGGCTATGCCTGTAACCAAATGAAAATAAATAAATAAATAAATAAATAAATAAATAAAATATATGTTATACTGAATATACACAGACCTATGCTCTCCTCGAGCTGTCGCGCCAATGATGCTGATTCCATGTAATTTGACAAAAAAAAAACCTTTAATATGTACGTAACCTATCTTCACTTACACGATTTTACTTCAAATTCAAACCCCAATGTTCTACATTAAAAGTAAAAATGTTTGGCCAGAATGATATAAAATATCAATTAGTAGATACTATAATATCTTTATATAAACATGGTTGAGTTAAAGCTAATGTCCTGAATGATGGATACAAAGGAGGAACGAAAATAGAAGCAAACATTAATACATCAATATTTTCTAAAGGGCAAGACATTGGTTCTGGCAACTTTTCTTATGGATTGTTTGATGGGCTTTCATAACACACAGGCTGACAGAAACAGATGTTGCAGTGATATTATTATAGAATAGAATGCACGTAACAAGTCTGGCAAACGAAAAAATAGTTTAAAAAAAAAACATGTTTAGTTCATAAAAATATTAGAATAGGAAATATGTTTTGATTCAATTTCCTTTAATTCAATGGCATTTTTCGTCTCCAGTTTGGTTGCCAGAAGTTCAAAGTGTGTAAAGAGGACTATTAAAAAAAATGTTGTTAAGTGTAAATTTTCCCACCTTTCAGGGTTTTGTAGGTAAGAAACCAACAGAATACTAGATGTCTAGGACAGTATTTGTTCTATAATCCCATAAAAATCAACAGTTTTTTGATAATCTATTTTCTTCATTATTTGACATCCCTGCCTTTTTTTTCTGCATTTGCTTTGTATTCGTCTTCATTAGATTATTAAAAAATATATTGATAAATGGCATTTTTTTTTTTTTTTTTTTTTTTCAATTGCAGAAACCTATTTCTCACTATTAACATTCATTGATACTTCAAAAACAAATATCTAATATAATTCAAAAAATAGGTTAATTCATAGCGTATAATAGTATATAATGTAAGTAGTAAAATAACTGAACACTCCTGAACTCCTAACTGAATTGAAGTGTTGAGTGTAGCGTGGTGTGTAACACTATTCGCAACTATTAAAAAAAATATATTATTTTTTTTTAAATATATTTAATTTAAAAAAAAATACACACACTATCTTAGCCATAAATACAAAAAATCATTACATTATCTTTTCTAACTTTCTTTTGATACCACACAATAAATTTTAAGAACATATTTTTTTTATTGACGCAATAAAATTAACATTTTTCGAAAAACTTATCTGATCAAAAATTCTTGTTGAACTTCCGGTTCCCATTAATGTTCATAACGGAGATTTTTTTCAGATTTTTAGATCATTCACGCTGGGAGATAGGGTGGGGGACAAAAGTTTTATTGACACATTTTTGGCAAGAATCCAATAAAAAAAAAAAAAAATTCAAAAATAAAAATTTGTTTGTTGAGGATTAAATTAAACAGGATTACGTCTCTGAGAAACTTTTTCTAAACAATCTGTTTAATTATAGGGGAAAAATTTTAAGATCGTAGCGCCACGCGGATTTTTTGAAACCATTCTAAATCAGATACCACTTGACATTTACTAGTAAATAATAGCGAAAAGTGTATGAAAAAACGACAAAAAATAAATAATTGTTTGGGATTTTCTGATTATGTGAAGTGACATTACTTGTAAACATCTAAAATACTCATACAAAACGAAATGTTATCTGATGTACACAAGTTCATGAAACGCTCACCAGATGGTAGGGTGCTTAGCTGCAAATCCCTATACCATTAGGCGCTGGCAAGTAAAGGGTGTTGCTGCGCGCGGACAAGCAACATATAATTGTCCATGCGAAAAGCTTGGCCAGATGAAGTAGCTAGAGATAGAAAACAAAAAAAATGCATGAAAATCGAATAGCTCTCGGGTGAACAGCGCACATACGGACATACAGCAGAGGGACATTACCTTTTATACATATAGAGATGTTAGGAACAATACTTACGTAAATAAGTAAATAATAAATGTATGTGTAAAGATTAAAGCATAAAAATTACATTATGTTATATGTTTAATCATCAGTTTCTCAAGTTCGAAACACTCGACAGAAAAAATTTAATTTCGTTATCTAAATTCGTGCACGAGGCGTTTCTATAATTGTAATTCCCAGTTTATATAGATTTTACTGTTGACATATTCACTCAGTTTCTTTTCTTGGTCCATTCTGTCCAAATCATCGAAAACATCCTGTCGACCTTATTATTATGTTCAGGAGTCGTTAAGAAGTATAGACATATTTTCAGTTCTTCTTCTTAGAGTGCCATGCTCGATGCTCTGAACTGACAAGTTCGTACTGAACGTATTTCGAGCGTAAGCTATTTCCCCGCATACAGTTGTGTTGTGTGTGTTGCCTGTATATAACCCAATCGTATGGGACCTACAATTTATTATCGTGTAATCCGAACCACTAATTATTTTGGAGAAATTTTACTAGAGCTTTTACCTCAGTGGTTGCTCGATGCCTTCCGAGGCAGAAACGGTCGGAAAAATGTAAGGTGTTTTTCCGGTACCGGGGAATGAACCCTTGTCCACCGCTCAGTAGTCCACACACTAACTAACTGAGCCACGACCGTTCTCAATTTTCAATTCAGAAAACAAAAATGCATTATTAGATTGTTAACAAGTATGAATACAATACCAGAATTAAATAAAAGCCACAAAATTCGCAATTAAGAAAAGAACAAAAGATAACGTTTCGATATTAAAAAGAAAGAAAAAAAGAACAGAGCAAATATATTTACTCTTTAAAAGTGAGTTTCTGCCCAGCTTAGTCCTAAATAACAACATTTTTTTAATTTTATTTATTTATCGTGTGTCTTCATTAGGCCAATACTTATATATAAACACCTACATGAAATAGTATATTAACATATTGTTGATGCACACAATTAGTCCTGATGTTGATATCACAAAATCCAGTGGGTCACCAATATATTTCCTATTGACACATTCTATTGTGACGCGCAAGATTGTTTGATATTCAGCTCAGCAGTCACATTGGGAAAAGTGAGTTTTATTCTATTTGTGGTGAGTCCGCACATTTGCTATGGCCGTTTCTGATTGCGATTCAGATAGGTTCAAGTTTGGCGTGGTAAGTCTAAGCTGGGGGGTTTTTCTGTAATGAACCGTATCCTATTAATCTCAACAGGTAAGAGGTTGTTCCATTCTATCATATTTGCAATTAAAATATTAGAAATATATTATAATTTTACATAGCTTTTGCAAATGTTACAGGAGAAATATTTTATAATTGTTCGTAGGTTTAGCAAATAATACTGGTGGGTTATTCCATGTCAAATGATGATCTGGGGTTCCACGCTTTACCATCTCCGATTTGCCTGAAACTTTAACTACTTGTAGATAAATATTACAAATGAACTTGTGTAAATTTTTGGTTCGATATATTAAATATCCAGGGAGATATGACCTTATGTTTAAAGATGTCAGTTGAACAGCCGCATAATATTCAAACTTTTTTGTAACTCGACAACCAAAGCAGGTGTTGAACTGAAACTGAGTATTCGTGTATCATTTTGCTTTGAATCAGAAAAAAACATGCTGAATTTACAAAAAATGTTGGCCTTGACAGAATAAGGGATGAATGCGGACCAAAAAGCCCCATTTGCAAACTTAGGCCCAAATTTGTGCAACATTATTTTCATAATGAACAAGTAGGCAATCCTACTTGGAATCCTAATTGGTGTAGAGTGCTTTTCTCACGGGAACTGTCCAATGATGACATAGTATATGCGCCAAGTAATGACGTCAAATCAACAGAAATTCGTCTGTGAAATATGCTGTCGAATATAAAATCATCCAAACTTGAGATTGAGCCTCAAATATCAGGAAAAAAAATAGAGTCTGAGGTGATAAACCTCAGATTCTTTTTTTAAAATATCGATGGTAAAAACTAGGAGTATTAGAATCAGGTTTTTTCTTTTGAAGTGCCTTCTGCTAAGACATGAAAAACCGGGGTCACAATCAAGATAAAAAATACGCGATCGGAGTTCACTAGAACAGTGGTCGGCAACAATAAATTTTAGTTGGTCCGCGGACCACTGGTGGTCCGTGAGGTAATTTTAATGGTCCGCAAAGAATTTAATAATATTTTTAAATTTTAAGTAATTTAATTTTAAACCATGAGCAGCAAATGTCGCACTAATTTTTAGTATAAATTACTATTATTTATTATTATTTTTGTGTTAAAATTGTATATCATACTCAATGCTCGTATTAATTCGTACCTTTAAAAAATATGTTAGTGGTCCACGAAATTTTAAATTGCTAATTTAATGGTCCGAAAAATATAAAAAGTTGCCGACCGCTGCACTGAAATGCTGGTGCCAGTTTATGAATCAACAACTTTAAGACAAATCGCTTTAGGAGTAATTGTTTACAATTTTATACATTAAAAATTGCGTTGGTCCATTATTTCGTTTGTTTTAAGTCCAACTACAGCTGCGATTTGGGTAAAAATTACAACCACTTGTGAAAACAATACACAAGTGTAATGGTAATTATGGTAATAATAATAAAAAGGAGAGATCGAATCATTCGCGCCCATAGATCTCTTGCTAACTCACTGATCCAACAAGGTTTAGAAGACTGACTTTGCATTTATTGAGCCACTCCAAATTGTTCTAATTGGATTGATTGAAAAGGGTAAGTGAGGTCATATTAACTGACTGTTCATAAAAAGAGATATAACGAGAGTCTCTTTCACATGTTCAACAATATTTAGCCATATATTCAGTTATTTCGAATAATTTCTCTCATATTTTGTCTTCTTGAATATTACCAAAGTCTAGACGAAACAAAATTTAGATAAACGCATTCTTTTAAGCCGCACTTCTAAGCTAATTTATATATATGCAATATTTAAATTTATTGAATATGTTTTCTCATGTTCTCTACCCAGATTTACTCTTTGTATTCCGACTAACTTCAATCACATTTTAGGATTACTTAAACTTTCTAACTTTTTGTATCATATCTTGAGAACACGTAACCACAAAACGATTTGTTCAATGATTTCTTCAAAGAAACTTCTTACTTTATAACCCAAAACAGAAATAAAAACAAAAGAAACAAAAAGCAACAGCTGAAATAAAGCGAAATGTTTTACAACGAGAAAGTGTAAGGGTAGATGAGCCGTGTACACTCTAGTGTAAGAATAAATTGGCCAAAGAACACAAGTGCTACAAGTTGCCACTTAACATGAGCGGAGCAGACAAAAAATTATAAGTATCATTTTGTTCTCACAAAAAATGTAATGGTACACAATAATTGACCTATAAGGATAGAAATATTAATGGGTAGTATTAAATCAATACACTAAACTTGGAGTCGGACTTGGGGAGTTGTACTGCCCAGTGCGTAAGAAAATTCTTATCGCTCTAAAGACAGCACTGCTCAAGCTCGTTGCACGTCGCCTAAAGTTTTTCCCGCTAACTATGAACATATTTCCTTAGTACAACCATACATAAATTTACAGCGTTCATCACAAACATTTCACTCACAATACAATACTTTCCGACCACAGATTACTCGAAATGCATTATTGTAGCAACTAACAAGTTTACGAAGATGACATATTCGTGTGATATATCTAGAATGCCGAATTATACCTACTACCGAAAAATGTATTAAACAAATATTTACGTACATGTGGACTGCATTTTTAGAATTTATGATTTAGCATGTTAGCTTTCACACAACCGAGTGACATTGCCTGTCGATGTCAGCTACGTCGCTGAAATCGTCACTGATAAAGTGACCAAGATAATACACAGAAGAGACTTTTTTAACACTATTACCATAGAAGCTCACACTTGGCAGAGCATATTTTTACCTTTCGGCTAGAACACGATATACTCGGTTTTGTAGACATAATATAATAAATATGCTCCATCGCGTAAGTCTCGCATATAGCCAAGAGTTTTCTCAGAACGGTTGGAGATGGTGATATCATATCATCTGCATTAGAAATGTGGTTAATATGACTGGTTCTAACCACACAACTAATCTTCTCCTCATTCAACAGGTTACTCAGGTCGTCCAGGCAAATATTGAAAAGAATGTATTTGCTACGCTGGATAAGAAAAGTGTACATTTATTTTCTTATTGGGAGGCCGTATAAAATTGTTCGGCGGGTCGCATTTATCCCACGGGCCATGGTTTGCTGACCCCTGCACTAGATCATTGGATTGTATGTCATTACTATTTCAAAATGTATACTCAAATATGTAAAGTTAATTTCATGTCTAGTAAATACAACATATTTGCCCAAATTTCCAGATAAATTATGATCAGAATTGAAAATAGTTACTTCCTACTACCAATAAGCAAACTTTGTCCAATAATGATCGAAAATCGAAAAACTACTAGCTACTAGAGTGTCAAAACTCGGCCAAATTCGAAATTAAACAATCCAGGAATTAATAAACCTAACAACCGACATTAATCGGATCTAAGGAAAACAACATTCTCAAAAGATATTGTCATATCCAACGAATATCTACAGAAAGATTTCCAGAACAAAAGGACAATAGAGATGCCAACGAAGATATGAAAAAGGGAAAGATCAAAACGCACATGGATAACATTAATATAGCAGGCTACATCAGTCCGAAATATATGAAACCTCCAAGAAAATTTAATGATCTCAAAGAATGGCAATTAGAAACCGGAAGATGTCGAAAAATACTATTGAACGCTGCTGTCACCCCCATATTTAAGAATGGCGACAAATTGGTTCCAACATAATAGTGGCCAAGATGCTGCCATTTCTCGAAACACACAATATCCTACCGGCACACCAGCATGGATTTCTACCTGGCCGTTCTGTTA
The DNA here is from genome assembly GCA_963971575.1 of Liopterus haemorrhoidalis. Taxonomy (NCBI): domain Eukaryota; kingdom Metazoa; phylum Arthropoda; class Insecta; order Coleoptera; family Dytiscidae; genus Liopterus; species Liopterus haemorrhoidalis. The sequence goes on along the minus strand of OZ020615.1, from coordinate 44,844,546 downwards.
CAACAAATATGCTTTACTGCACCAACATGTGGACCCATGCTCTTGACAATGATATCCCTCTCAACATTATTTATCTTGATTTCTCACGCGCCTTTGATAAAGTACCGATTCGAAGGCTGCTCGATAAGTTGGGTTATTATGGCATTCGAGGTAATCTGCTTAGATGGATAAAATCTTTTCTAACTGGTCTGTCATTACAAGTCAAAATTGGCGATGGTCTTTCCTCTCAGGGATCTGTAATAAGTGGAATTCCACAGGGTTCTGTACTTGGGCCTCTGTTGTTTTTAATCTACGTAGCCGACCTTCCATCTGTTATAAATTCTCCATACGCAGTGTTTGCCGATGTTTCAACTACGCATTGACTGACAACTCTACCATTCAAAACGACCTAAACCAAATTCACCTCTGGACGACTAATTGGCTTCTTCCACTTAATATTAATAAAACATGTGTCTTAAACTTTGGACGAAATAATCTATTTTACAGAGCGAACTATACACTGAATGGCGTTACATTAAACAAGGTTGAGTCGCAGACAGATCTTGGAGTTATCGTTACATCGGATTGGATTTAAGCTGGTCCCAACAAGTTTTATCCTGTGTCAGGAAAGCAAACTATTTGCTGTTTATTATTGAGAAATCGTTACAAAGACGGTAAATTCTCTATTTATAACCCTATGGAACCATATATTATACATGAAAGCCACGTGGTCATTATTATTTCAGAGACAACTTACTTATTAAAAATAAAACAATGTTGTGATAATACGTGTTTGAGGTGCGCGCCCTTGAACAGAGTAATTATCCGAAAGTAGCTCCACTTGTAGCTGCTACCCTATCTGAGTTCAGTGAAGCAGTCGCGTCTATCGTCTACTCTGCTTTGATGTGGAGTGTTTAAGTGCAATGGTCATCCATCAATATAACCCTTGATGTAGACCTAGTATTACGTTACATAAAAATAATGTGATAAAATCAATAAGAACATTTGTGATGAAGCGTTCGAGGTATATAAATATCACTACATGACGTTGTAAGCGATCAACATCAACGTTATCGTTTTTTAATATTTTGTTTTTTAATTATCGTGTTTTATTTAATAGGTATTCTATAATATACTTACTTCATTTTCAAATTAATATATAATATCATTAAGGTAAGAGGGGTGGATTTTTTAGGAAGTTTTTGACCGGAAGAATGAAGAATGCAAGTAGAAAAAATGCCTCAACACTTATTGAAAAAAAGGCTACCTTAGTAAGACTATGTCAGACGTCAATAGCAGACGGCAAATAAATAAAATCACTGATTCGAGTCTTACAAGGAGAAAATAAAAGGCAGGGCAAGATGAAAACACAAAAATGTAAAGCTATGTTGAAAAAAAAAGAGAGAAAATGAAAGAATAGAACAAGACAATGGTTAAGAAATATTGATATCGGCAGCTGTAGATTCCTTCATGCTTTATGCCGAAATTTTAAATGAAAGGTTGAGAAATAATTAAAGTAGCAATTAACATTAACCAGATCTATGAAAATGAACTTATCTGGTAAGGTCATGACTAGAAAATGATCGAAGGAAGTAGTCCGAAACAAATACTGCAGTGGATGCCAAGAGATAGATGGAAAAGGGAGTGACCAAAGAACACATCTAAAAAAGAAATGCATCAGGCTGCAAAATAATGATTATCAGTCAATTTCCTTAAGACTATTTAACTCAGTAGCCTGGTGTAAAGATCGTTGATAGTTTTATTACCTAGGCTCCTTAATTACCAATTAATCATCCTAATTCACTTGACACTAAAATTCCCTTGACAGTTAGCAAAACAGCTATAACAAAGCTAATAAATATTTGGGATGATAACAAATTTTGTATCTACCTACACATTTTTTGGATAAATTCTTATTATAGGTTAGGTTAGGTTTGATAAATAGGTTGAAGGTAGTCAGCATGTAAGGAGACATCCAGTGACGTTTTTCCTTCTATATCAATATCATTGTTGCAGTATTTTTTTAAATTTTATATCGGTCTATTTCTGCGACGAGCCTAATCGCCGATGTCAGAAGGCGAGCTCCTACGCGTGGATGAGGGGTGAATGATTGTGGAAATGGGAGTAATGTAAACATATTATTCTCGCCCGAATTATATCACCACCGGAGACTTGAACTAGTAACCTCACAATTCAGAGTTTGGTCACTCCGTTGGCAGTGTTGCAGTAGGGCACTTGGCAAAAGTCTTATTGTTGTCAAGGTCGTTGATTACATTTACCACATATTCATCCTCATGTCCAATGGAGTCAGTAATGGTATTTGTTGGCAACTTTCTGTATTTCTTCCGTGATAAAGCAGATTTTAAAGACTTCATGGATCATTCTATTTGAGACTTACCAAGTTCATTTCCCAAAGCTCGGAGCACATTTGCCTCGAATCTTTGTATGATTTTTAATCTAGTTGGGTTGGCACATCCCCATAGTTGACTCCATACGACCAGATGGGCTTGAGTATGGTCTTATGTAGCAAAATTTTATTCAATACAAATAATAATTTTCTACCAAGAAGCCAATACATGTGGTAAAAAATTAAATCTAGCTGTTTACGTTTGGCTTGGATATGTTTGCTCCAGGTAAGTTCCTACATAAATCAAACTTGTTCAGAAACATATTTTTGCAATACGATGTTTTATATGTATCAAAAACACTAACAATAAAAATCGTTGATAAGAAAAATTTCTTTTGGGTTATTGTGCTGAAGATGGATGCTCCATATTTCGTGGACTGCTCGACGCACTAAATCATCAATTATTAACACGATTAAGATTCTAACGAGGCTGTCGGCGATTGTCCAAAGAAGAATCTTCCAATATTTTGACCACGTAACTTTAACAATTTTGAAAAACTTGTCATTCATGGCAAGGTTAGACAAAGAAAAACATCCTAAAAGTAGATATCCTAAAAAATAGATCAAATGCATGAACTGACTAATTATGCGTTAGAAAAAGCCCTCCGCAATGCTGAATATCGAATGAAAAGTACTCGAATAGTGTACCATTAAAGAGAGAAGCTAATTCGTTTTTAAAAATCACGACTCTTCAGCAATGAGGTTAAACGAGATAGGATGCTTTTATTTAGAGCATCAACCTAGGACGAACCAGCCTGTTGAGCAGAACATTATTTCAAGTAACATCAAAGACATGATATACATAAATCAAAAAGAGAGAGAATAGGGTCAGAACGAAATCTGACTCTAAAAGACTGAAATGATTGACAAGAGTAGGAAAATGCTATTTATAAATTTTAGAAGATAAACAGCTGAATTCTTCTTTATTATTAATCCATAATTTTAGATCCGGTAAAAGTGTTTACATTGCAAATCAAAATCCACAATTAAATTAGATAGTACACAATTACTAGTAGAAGGAAACAATTTTCTTTAAACATGGTTACAACCTAACTAAAATATTCATTAAAGACTCTATTACATTTTCCCCTTAGCATATTACCTTACATCTTTAGATCCATTGTTTAACATAATGGGATCACAAGTCTCTTGACAATTTTAAGTTAGCTTACAATTTATACTGTTTGACTTTGTCAAAGTTTGCTTATTCTTACGTCATATGAATATATACGTAGCTTGTATATTTAAATGCTAAAATGTAACTGTTTCAAGTTACGTGTAGGATGACACTTAAACACGTGCATCTATATATAAAAATAGTACGGAATGAAAATATTGCGGGGTTTGAATAGGCAATTTGAGGTTTTCAGTCCCAAGATGAAATCTGAAATAGTTCATGTTTGCTAAAGAAGATATTAAACAGAGTGACATGAAAAGTTTTCCTGGAAAATTACGGAGGTGTATAGTTTTTACTAAACAAAATAAAAAAGCATCAGGTCATCCGGCAAGTAATCTCTTTTAAAAGTAAATTTGTGTGAAAAGTTCACAAATTTTTACTTTTAACCAATTATGTATTTAAATTGTAAAAAGAGGGGCGCCGCGAGCAGGCCCGGTGTTGCGGACACGAGTCCCTGAGTTAAGCGTCAGAACACACGTCACGGATGACATAGAAGTAACTTAAAGTATACCATTAAATTCCGTGAGACATCAGCAATCTTGTGCTAACCGGGAATTGTCAATATTCGCGATATGTTAGACAATATTAGCGACTTTAGAAAATATTCCCTTCCGATCAATCCCAAGGGATCTCTAGGGCCGTAAACCACATTCCGTCACCGAAAATTTTATAAAAAAAAAGCCGTCTACTTTACAATCTTCAGCAGTTAGCTCTTTGCGAGCTAGTATAAGCCTCTCTCTGAACTCGCTCTCTGTTTGAGTTCAGAAATCTTCAAAACCACTCGCTTTCTGCTGAGTGCGTTTCAATCGTCATGAAACCACTCGCTTTTTGTTGAGTGCGTTTCAACCGTCGTGAAACCACTCGCTTTTTGTTGAGTACGTTTCAACCATCGCGAAACCACTCGCCTTCTGTTGAGTGCCTCGCCGCCGACCACTCGCCGATCAACGAGTGCGTCTCAACCATCGTCCCTCGCTGATGTTGAGTGACTCATCGACGCCGCCAGGAACGACGCCCGTCGTCTCCTCAAATCCATCTTTTCCTTAATTCTCACATCCTATCCATCTCGATGCCTTCCTCGCCTCACGAGAAAGCATCGCGCGATTCTTACTTATATTTTATATAATATGTTTTTGTTATCTAGTCTTTATCTATGTTTCATTGCTATGTTACATGTTGTTACTTCGTTATTACTTTCAATTCTATTCTTTCGTTAAATAAAATACATAAAACCATATTGTTGTGTTCTCAATCATCATCATCATCTCCCGTCACTCTTTAATTTTCAGAGAACGTTTAGGACGAGACTCTTCAAGCCAAAAAAGACCCCGCTCCTGAGCTAGTCGCGGATTGTGTTAATGGTAGGACGTAAGGACCTCTTCCGAAGGCTTCTCCCGCAACACCGGGCCATATTGCCGGCCATCATATTGCCGGCCATCATATTGCTGACCATCATATTGCCGACCATCATATTGCCGACCCTCAAATTGCCGACCACAGTGGCGCACCCAGGAATTTTTGTTGGGGGGGCGGAAAACAAAATTATTTATATTATGCATAATTCTAAATTTCTCGTGATGATCTAAAAAAAAGGTCCTCGCTTCGAAAATATAAAGTGATGACGAGGGGAGGGGCCCTCTCCCCGGGCCCCTCCCTTGGGTGTGCCACAGGCCGACCATGTTTTAACATGGGCGCTAGATTAAAAGTTGCAAGAAAAAACAAATTTTAGAATTTTGATAGATGAAATCCGGTCATAGAGCCGCATGTGGCCCGCCTCCATCTTTTGAAAATCAAAAATATGAAAGTACATTGCACATTCACAAGAAATACGACAGAACATTTCCATTATTCATCTTTCTGTGCTAACAGTTAATGAATGTTTAACGCTAAAAATAAAAATAGGCCACCCGGGTGCGATGCAACTCCTTGCGTCCCCGTGTTGAGGTGGTTCTGTTTGCAACAATACGTAGTTTATGAAATTTCAATGCCTTGTTTCAAGAATTCAGTTAATTTTATATCAACGTACACACTACATTTTTGAGATCGTCCATATTTGCAAACATGTTTGTTTTTTGATAGAATCATAAATAAAGTCCGTTTTCAAATATTAGTTTTAGTTTTCAATAAAAAAAAATCAGCTGTAGCCACCACAGGACCGACCGCCATCGGAAAGTACTTGTTTAATTTATGCTGCTTAATCAAAAAATGTCTCAAATAAAAGTTGTTAGTTATTGCTATTATAGCAACTTTTGTTAAATAATATTTTTCGAAATATTTCTCTATTGTGAAATATTCGCAAAAGTCTTAAAACCGACACCCCTGAACTCCCTTTTGTAGTTAACCAATTTTTACCAAAAGTTGATCAACTCGTGACATTGATGTGTCAAAAGCTTAAATATGAAGTTTCATAAAAATCCTTTTAGCCTCTGCACGTGTACACGGACCAACAGACAGACCGACACACAGACAGATAGACATACATCATGCTAAAAATAGTCAAAACGTTATGTAGGGACCTCAATACGTGGAGATCCATCGAAATCTCGAAATGTCAAAATCGGTATGATCACAATACCTCCCTTAAATATGTTGGCGATCGGTAATTAGAATGGTATCTTAATATATTATACAAAACGTCCATTAATGATTGATAGGCTGAATTTAGCATGTTGCCTTGTTAGGAATTTTCATCTCTAGCTGTTTGTGCCGTAGCTGTACATGGTGCATTTGATCATAAACGTAGATACAGATAAAATTTCTGGTACAATTTTATGTGTGTTATGCATAAATTAAATCCATTTATTTATACTTTGCTAACAATTTATTAATTTATCTGACGGTTTGACAGAGTCTTGAGGTTAACAATTCGCTTGACAATAATATACAAAAGTATTAGAACATACTAAATGTAATACAATAATTGCAATCAGAACCTGGAAAGACACCCAGAGTGCAAATTTGACTACCTAAAGTAGTAAAATTTGTTGTAGAACCAGTTTGCCCAATCAAACACTGGGGTACAAATTTTACAACACTACTTTGCGCTACTTTCTTTATCTAGGGACTGATAAGCATAACTGCCATGGGTTCTGTATACACCCCTGTATGTAAGCGTACCCTCCTATTCAAAAAATCATAATTGCCAACCCTACTTTTGCTCTAACTAAAGTAACAGAATCCCTAATTAGCATTATCCAAGTTATATTAATAGCCATAATGTTAATATGTTTATTCAGCAATAATAAGTAGTTTAACTCCATTTTAGTAGTTGACAAAAGCTTTAGTAAAGGTAATTCAACCTCTTCTAACAAGCGAACATTACAATAAACGAGAAATCAGCTTTATGTAACAATAATTACATCCAAAGCTTTTCAACTTGGAATTAGCTGCAGGAAAATGCGTTGTTAACACAAACTTTAAACGTTCAGACAATAAAACTTTTCATGTTCAGGTAATCTGAGTATCGTGTCTTAATGGTGTCTTACATATTATATTCTTTTGTGAGGTAATATCAAAATTATCTTTTCATGAATAAATTTTTATCTTTCTTTATGCGGCATGCATTGTTAGCAAAATAAGAATAAAAATGCAGTATTTCAATAGATTTTTTTTTTTGTTGAGTTTTTATTTTATTTTGAACATTAATTAGTTTTAATAGTGTGTGAATATGATTCAGGAATATTAATTTCAATTGAAATTTGCATGTGTTGATTGCAATATGAATTTGAATGCATGCGTTTTTTGCATTTAGTGTGAAATAAGAGCTCTTTTCATTTCTATTTTAACTCATTCCTTTTTTTTAAATTCTTTATATCGTCACGTGGGTTGTTTAATTGAGACACAACTCCTGGTTTCAACATAACAAATTTATTAAACAATTATCAAAATTACAATATAATGTTTGAAATAGTCCATGGAGTTGGGGAAGTCTTCGGTCCACCCCGTGTTGGCCAGGATCGGCTTGGACCTATCTCCGAGGCGTGGGCTACCCATCCGGGAGTCGAGGAGCCTGGAGAAGTCTTCTTCCACTCACATGGTGATTGCTGGCTTGGCTTCACCCTCGTTACAAGAATCTGGCGTCAGTGTCTTGGTCGTCACCTTGTGGACTATAGCAGCGGAGTTGGCTATGTTCCACTGCTTCCATATTTTGTGTCTTCCAGTCTTTTTGTAACGAAAATTAACCCAGTTCCAATATTCATTCGTCATGACAAATATTTCCTCATTACGAAAATGCAGTTTCTGCATTTCGTAATCAGGTCACATACGTCAGACGCTGACGAATAGTTTTTAATCAGACAGCTGACCGTCACAATGTCTAGATGTCGTAATCCTGACCTAGGATTACCTATGTGACATTATTAAGCAGGAAAAAATAATATGACGTCAAATGCAAACTTAAAGTTAAAAATTGATAATTTGATTTTCACGCCTTATTCATTAGGGCCAATTAAAATCAGTGGCGGCTGAGACAGGGTGGCGCTGGGACAGTGTCCTCCTAAAATAATTTCATTAGAAAAACTGAATTTAAAATCTCATTTATACTTAAAAATTGCATTAAACTAGGTAAATATCTGCATATATTTATTTTAATTATTTCTAATTCAAAGATTTTTCATATGTGTTAGATTTTAAAAATTTAGCTAGATCTAGAAAACAATGCTGTGGACACTACCTTGTTGTGTCCCGACCCACAGCGTTGCCACATACGATTTCTAATGTATTTATCTACGCAAGTAAGCATCCAAAAAATTAACTGCGATTTTTCAAATAATAAATTTAAAATCAGTAATTAAACACAATAGAAATATATATTTCTAGTTTTAACAACATTCTATTTACGAATGGTAAAAAATGTCTAAGGAAAAATATAGTAAAGTAGACCAATACATCTTCTGTCCTAAACTTTTACCAACTAAAGCTAACCTAACTACCTAGTTTTTAGGTTCACACTACATTATTTTTCCCAAACATTAGCCTAATTAAAATTGTGTATCATTGTGCAATAATATTTTATATAATATTAATTTATTATATCTGTTTTTGTTAAATCCCCGACCACATCGTATTGGTCTTCTTTACTACATTTTAGCAAATAGAAACACACTGCTGTTTTCTTTTTAAATGTTTCAATGCTAGTTATTTATATTCATTAATTTCTATACTTTATCAATAGATCTATAAGTTATAATTATTTTTAAATTGTTCTGCATATTATAGAAAATTCTTTACTAATGAAAAACGTTGTTACAAAGCTTTGTAAAATGATATTATAAGCTAATATTACAACAAGAATACACTTGTTTCTTATTTACAACGTTCGCAAGTATCAGATAACATACAAGGACGAAATTATAAGAAAGATCGATTCGTCATTCTTGCGATGTGTATAATGAAAGAAACTGGAAAAAACGCTAATTATTCTTAATTCAAACAGACAAAGAACCTAAAAAGACAAAAAACCTAAGAAATAGTTGGTTGTTTTAGCTCCAGAGAGAATAAAAATAATGTTTCTTTTAATAAAAATGAGCAAAAAAGTGTAACGTCGGTGCTAAAAAAAGCCTTTAAGCTATACGATTTTGGATATTTATTATAAATAAAATTTCATACGCGTAATTTCTAAATCTACAACTGTTTCTTCGTCATCTTATAAGTTCCGGACATTTACAATCGACATGATACACGTACTTTGTTCGCTAAAAATCGAAAAAGTTGGATGTAATTCCGAACCATTATCTCATATGAGTATGTCGAGAACTTCTTTCAGGCCCTTTCATTCTTTAACCATTCTTTGAACATTCTACAGGATTCCTTTCTTCTGCACGTTTCTCAACAGTTCAAATGTTTTCCTCAATATGAGCAAGTTGGGAGTTCCTTTTTCTTTCAGGGCCTTTAAATATTCATTGAATATTCTGCAGGATACTTTTTTTTCATAAGTTTTATTTAACGACGCTTCAACTACATGGTTTTTAGCGTCGGTATAAGTTTACAATAATTAGTTTATAATTACATGTCATTTGTTACATATTATGTTTATAAAATTTTTTTATAAAATGTTTATTATAAGTTATGAGTGTTGTGGTTTTGGGTTTAAATGCTGCTGACTAGTTGGGCATCTTTGATGAAGTTTATTATGTTCGTGTTAGCTGTGGTGGTGTTCTGTAGGGTGTGTTTAAGGGAATGTGTTATGTTGTGTTTGGCCCTCAGATCTGCATATGTTCGGCATTCTAATAGGAGGTGTTCTATAGTGAGGATTTCACAGCACTCATCGCAGATCTTCGCGTTATCTCTCTGCAGTAGTTGCTCGTGGGTTAGTTTTGTATGCCCTATTCGTAACCTTGTGAGGATGGTTTGTGTTCTTCTATCCGTGTTTAGATTTCAAACTTGTATATCAGGTTTGATGGATCTTAATTTGTTATTTTTTATTGCAGACCATTTGGCTTGTTGTGCTTTTTGTGAGTGCTGTGAAATGATCATTTGGATGTCTTCAATTGGGGTAGATAGATTTAGTGATTGTGTAGGTGTGGTGTTGTTAATGTAGTTATGTTTGTCTTCGTTGCCTTCGATGCCCTTGTGACTTGGAACCCATAAGAGTGTTATGTTGTGTTTATCGTGTATTATAGTGTCGTGTATAAGGTGTTGATTTTGTTGCGTGTTTTCTCGTTTTGTGTAGGGGTTTGCTATTTCCTTGATTGCACCCAGCGAATCGGTGCAGATAATATAGTTTGTCCTCTCTTTGTATCTGAAAGCATCTTTAATGGTTTGGTGGATGCTTTCGATTTCTGCGGTTGTTACTGAGACTGTTGAGGGCAGGCTGTAGCTCCTTTTGTTGTCATCTATTTTGAACCCTATTGTAACCTGGTCTTCCTTTTTTGAGGCATCAGTGTATATGATCTTTGTATTCTCTGGTTGGTTTCTTTTAATTTTTCTTAGTTCTTCCTGGAATTTCTCTGTAGGTGTTATATTTTTTTTGTAAGGATACTTTTCTTGTGCTCGTTCTTCAACATTTTCAATGAATATCACGAGTCAACTCATTTCATGAGTTAGCTCATGAAAATTTGAATAAGATGGCTCTAAATCTTATTCTGATTAGAGGTCGCATCCATCCCATTTTAGCTAGGACAGTCCCGTTATCATAGATTATGTCCCGATGGCTCCAGAACATGCGGGGCATGAAAATGTCCTACTTCATCATTAATTTTTGTCTGTCTATAAGCAAAACAATGCTCGTCCATTCTGATAATTATTGAATTTCTACAAGAGATCATTAAATTTGCCATTTCAACTAAACATCACCTCAATTTTTTATCAATCGTTTTGGCAAATCAAGCAAAATTACACAAAAATGTGTTATAACCTGAAAGAGCTGTAAATAAGTTTTCACCTGAAAGAGTCGCAAAACGTTTTCGAACGTTTCGTTTTCTTTGCACTATTATAGTGCATCAGTATTACAACTTAACTTTTCACACTAAACTTTCCGAATCATTAAAACGTAACACTTGCTTTTAACACTTTCAAACTATTATAAAAAGGAGCCATTTTTCACCTCGCAATCACAATGAAAATAAGCCAGTTCACTTCATAAACACTATGAAAAAAAATGAGCTAGTTCACCTCATAACAACTATAAGAATGAGTCTGTCCCACTTCTGATGTTAGCGTTAGGGAAAATGTCAACAATTGTTTAAATAAAACCATTCCCATTCCCATATAAGATGGTTTATTATTTGTGCTCACTCCGTACAATATAAGACGACAACTGATTTGCTTAACTGGGTCCCATTTTATTCCTGATTTATATCAATGATTTGCCTCATGTAAATATTAAATCAAACACCATCCTCTTTGCCGACGACACTACGGCCCTCCTGAGCAATAGTTCACTACTGTTACTTTTGGACCAAAAAGATTTATCTTTGACTTATTTAAACAGCTGGTTTTTGGCTAATGAGCTAACTTTGAATATCAGTAAATCTCAGCATATGATATTCTCAACAAGAAACCTACAGCAGGCCAATAATTCAGGTACGGTAACCTTTTTAGGATTGGAAATCGACAGCAAGTTATCATGGGACCAACATGTAAACAAAGTAGCCAATAAACTTTGTACATCTGTTTTTTGCTTAAGCAACTTAAAATGGTGCGCGTCTAAGTCAGTCTTAAAAACATATTACTTTGCCTCTATCCAGTCACATCTATCGTACGCCGTATTGATTTGGGGTCATTCCACCCAAACAAAAAGGCTATTTGCTTTGCAACGCAGAGCAATAAGGATCATGAGCAATATACAATACCGATCCAGCTGCAAAGAAAATTTTGTAGAATTGGGCATTTTAACCTTGCCGTCCCTATACATCCATCATTGCCTCCTGTATGTACATAACAACCTCTCTACGTACTCTGTCCAAAGTTTTCTCCACGTACACGACACGAGAAACAAGAATGATATTCGTCCTGAATTTACCAGACTCAGGAAATCAAGGTATAGCGCAAATTATCATGCAATTAAATTCTATAATGTTCTACCATCCGCCACCAAGAGCCTTAACTCCGAAAGATTCAAAAAAGTAACTAAACAATATCTAATTGCCAAGGCTTTCTACTCTACTGAGGAATACCTACGAAATGATTTTGGTGACTTAAATGAGGTTCTGTGATCAGGCTTTACGTTCAGATTACGTTCTATCAACTTGAAGTGTCTCTCTTTATTTTCTGATTAGATTTCTTAAAATTATATTTTTATATTATTGTAATGCACATGATTCAATTTGTAATTTGTGTAATACATTATGGACCTTTGTAAAAATGTACAACATTTAATACAATAAATATATATTACCTATTACCTTATCAAATAAAGAATACATAATATATCAATTATGGTTAATTTTTTTCTGGAGAGCCCAATGAATTAACCCCTACTATAAATGACACTAAAATTATAAATAAAAATATATTATTTAAAAAATGGGAAGATAAATATTCCATCTACCCCTTCGTTTAAAAAAAATACCAAAAGAAAATTTATTTCCACCATCACAAGAATAAGGCTCGATCATAATTTTTCTCCAGCGTACCTACATAAAATTAAAATGAGAACAGATCCATTTTGCCAATGTGACAACAAGTCTTTTGGAGATCTCGACCACTTCATTTTTAACTGTTTTCTGCGCTCTGCAGCTAGAAGCATATTATTCAGTGTTTGCAGCATTCAACATTCTTCAGATATTCAGTCTATCCTGTATGAAGCAATGTCACGCGAAGTCAAACTAGAAGCTCTTTTTATTTTTTTCGGTTCCATCATATTAAAAGTTTAAGATATCACATTCACTGCTAATTCAAAATAACTCCTGGCTGATAGAAATCTAATCTGAGGCCAAACACAAAAAAATATGGTACATAATGTATCAATTAACATTAATGAGTTATAAGTGTGACGTGCCCGTGTGATGTGACGTGTAAAACAAATCGATATTAATGCTCGAAATTCAAAATATCTGAATCGACGTCAATAATCGTCACTCCATCAATACTGTCTTCATACGAACAATATTATTGTCAGATTTTGTTGATATTGACAGCATTATTCAATATATAAAGTAGCACTGTTTTCAATTTAACATTTTTTTACCTCTAAAATTATGTTTAAAACACGTTATTTCATGGTATACTCATGTATATTCATATTACCATATTGATTCGGTTTATATCTTTCATAATAAAAACGCTGTCTTTGACACTCGCTTTACGTCAAATGATTGAAGATATTGAAAAATTAACTGCCTAAACCATTGGAAAGTAAATAAAATTTGCTTGTTAAAATCTGGAAAGTAATAATGTGCGCTGTGAATTTTCTGTTTTTTATCGACACCATTTTCCTTTTTTTAATAGATTATTTTCGAAAGGAGTTTCTATTACACAACAAAAATAGTTGTAAATAGAAGATATTTATTTAAGGTTGTAAGATATATGATACTATTCACTCCAATCATTCGAGAATTTGATTGATCATGATTTATTAGCACAATTTTATTTGTGCTGTTTATATTTTACAGGCCGTCATTATTTAATTACGTATTATAAACTGCCTTGAACAATTTTCAGTTAACACCGTGATGTAGCCAACTCAACCCAACTCAACTCAGCTCGCGTATTGTAGACCAGTGTTTCTCAACCTTTTCTGGCATAGGACCCCCCCAATAAATATATATATATATATAAAGTATAGGTTTCTTGACGATTGGTATATAAATAAAACAATATTCTCTTGGTATTCGTCAGTTTATATTGTCAATAAAATAAAATAAAATAAAATGAAACGTTTCGTGTACATCCAATTTACACATCATCAGTCTAAAAAAATAAATATAATACATTACAATCATTGAAACAACTCATAATTATTTGAACAGAGAATTATACAAACAAGGTAGCATTCCAAAATCAGAAAATAGAGACAAACTTACCAATTTCTTAAAAAATAAATGCTAATTGCATATGTCAAGTTAATAAAATGAAACACATGATACCTCTACGATGGTTTGTACAGGTATGAAAAAACTAGACAAGATACGTCACCAGCTGATAGAGTGCATTGACCTACAGAGATAAGACAGTTGCAAGTCAAATCCATGTCAGTGATTATAAAACAATGTAATATTTTTATAATAAAATTTGGTAGGCAGTGTTCAACTCATTCGTGTCCGTTTTTTTATTGACAACTTGATTTTTAGCTGTTTGAATGTGGAGCATCTCGGAGATGAGTCTTTTGTCCAAATTTTTTTCCTTATCAAGTATGCTTACTCCTTCATAATTAAATACATGACCGGTATTATTGGTATGGATTGCTAACGCAGTGCTATTGGGTTTTAGCCTTGTGTCAGAGCGATGTTGGGTTAGCCTTTTCCTCAAAATCTGGCTGGTGGTGCCAATATAGGAGAGATCACAACCTTTGCAAGGTATTTGATATACAACATTCGAATTTTCTAGCAACAGGATTTTTGTTTTCATGTTGGAAAAGTTCCGTTTGTTGTTGTTCGATGTTGCAAATGCTAGTTTAACATTGTGTTGTTCAAAAATTCTTTTGTAGCTTGTGAAGCTCTTATTATGGTATGGGAAACTAGACTTTTATTAACTTGACATATACAATTAGCATTTATTTTTTAAGAAATTGGTAAGTTTGTCTCTATTTTCTGATTTTGGAATGCTACCTTGTTTGTATAATTCTCTGTTCAAATAATTATGAATTGTTTCAATGATTGTAATGTATTATATTTATTTTTTTAGACTGATGATGTGTAAATTGGATGTACACGAAACGTTTCATTTTATTTTATTTTATTTTATTGACAATATAAACTGACGAATACCAAGAGAATATTTTATTTATATATATAATTATTTTATTTATTGTACCAGTACATCAAATATTTTTAAGAGCAGGTTCTAACTTATAAATTGTTGTTGCTATACCAATATAATTCAATATTCATTTAGTCAATAATCGGGATTTATGAAAATGATTTAAAAAATAGTTTTGTTTCTCTAGTTATAGCCGATAGTGTATGCATGTACATATGTGTTTCTATATTGTGCATAGAAGCACATTCTACATAACAATGACTTACATTATAAAATTAACAAAAATTTCTACAAATACCTTTCCAGTCGCTCCAATTCTGGTCTGCATGGTGTCGAAACACTAAAGTCCACACTATAACACACTATTTCACGTATTTTCTGCACTTTTATCACTTAAAAATAACTAAAAACATCAGAAAAAAATGAAGACGCCACTTGCAAAAATCACGTATCACTACATATCAAGATTGTTAATCTGGATAAAGCTCATTAAGGAATATAGTCATTAACAATGAATAAATAAGGAACAGAATTGCTTAAAATAATTCTTTATGAGAATAAACACATATATTAATATTTTATCAATAGTATACAGGTGTTTCAAATTGAACTACCGGGCCCAATACACTATTTTTTTATTATTGATGATGAGCTATAACGTTAAATTTGGAAGTTACTTGGTACTACATGATCTAAAATAGTTTATATTTTGTTACTTTGTATCTTTATATAAATAGTTATACATTTGGATTGAGGATTTATTAAAATTTCAGAGCTATAGCGTTGGAGACACGGCCTATATGGTAAAATGGGAGGACAGAGGTGATAATAGGATGACTTTTGGGCTATCAATGATAATTCTGAGATCTCAGAAAGGGATGAAAATTACTATTGGAACTATAATGGAGTTATCTCTCGAGAATTTTATACAAGTTCATTTTTTTATTTACGGGTTCATTTAGAGGGCTAAGGTATCGCTCCCCCCCCCCCCCGGGCATTATGACCTTAAGGCCCGGTCTTTCCATCTTCATTTAAACCACTAGGTAACTATCCGACAGATAATATTATCTGGAACTTTATCTTCTGAATAAATGTCTTTACCAAGCAGTGAATTCAATACATCAGTCTCATTATCCGTTAGATAACTATCCGATAGATACATTTGTATTGAAACACGATTGAATAGAGGAAACACGATTTTTCTCGAAAATACGATGTGTGAGCAAGTTGGGAAAAAAATTTGGTGACCAGAGTTTACCCAAATAATTGGATGGTAGTATTTAAATTTTCGGTATAAACCGGAAGTACAGGATATCAAAGACAACTTCGATTTTTTATATAGGAACGTATGGCGTGTTGGGTATAATTGGATAAAACTTTTGAAAAAAAAAACAACCTTTACATAAACATGTTTTTAATATCTGTTACGATTACCTATAATGGCTTGCAAGTATTTTTATTTACAAGTGTTCCATTGTACCAAGTTTCTTTCCATTTTGCACACTTTCGCATCCTTACTCTTTAGCTAACAGTAGCTCGGAGCATAAGAAAAATATTGCAGTTCAAGTCGTACCTACTTGAAAGTACTTTAAGTACCTCCAACGCAAACCGTTTTAATTAGTTTAAATTAGTTGTCAAAATAAGTATAATTTATTTTATTTAAGTTTAAAAGGTATATTTTAATGAATATAAATGTCATATATTTATGAATATATCTTGCAAAATTGAGCGTTTTTCTATTATAATTTCATGCTTCAATTTTATATGACCTCGCGGCCCCCCGGTTGAGAAACGCTGTTGTAGACAGCCCTGCGTATTTGTAGATGTTTTTCATATAAATAGTTGTTTCATTGTGTAGAAGCAGAATTGGTATAAATATTAATTCATTTTTAAAGGGCTAATTTTAAAGTACAATCTAACCTGTGATAATGTTGGAATTTTCAATTTTTATTCATTTATTGAGTAGCTTCTACGCAACTACCAGAAATTACAACAGGCAAGGAAATATTCAGTCCGATTAATTTATAACAACAAAAGGTGTAAGGCAGAGGGTAGTCCTGAGTCCAGTACTCTTCATATATATATATATTAATCCCGTTTTTTAGGACGCTTCAGCTACTTCCGCTATTAGCGTCCGACATATTATGTACATATTTAACAAATTATATCCAATAGATAATACAGGAATTAATAACATCCATATACACATATAGGGTACATACATAATATTTAGTTAGCTTTTATATTTTATTAATTAGATTAATATCTCTAAGAAATTATAAGGTACTGTCTAGGTTTTTTCTGTTATCTGCAAGGGCTTATTTTAGTGTATTTGCGACCTTATGTTTTCTTCTTTCTACTGTATACCCTAGGCAATCTATTACTATGTGTAGCACTGTAAGGTTTTCTTGGCATTATTTGCATTTCATCATTTTAATGGGCGACATTATGAAAGAAATTAAAGATGAAGTGAAGAAACTGAATATAGGATACAGAAACTTAAAACCAGTGAGCATTGCCGAGGGAAGTAAATTTTAAAATTTATCAGAGTGGAATTTTGGACCCGTTGGTTTTTTTTTTTTCATTTGCTACATCAATAACCTGCCGAGCATGCTTAGTAATAATCTCAAAGTTATAATTTCCGCCAAAGACACTACCGTTCCGACAAGATATTCGTCTGTTAACGATGTGATCCAAAATATAGATCGTGAAATAGTGAAAGTTGAAGACTGGTTTGTATCAAATCGACTGTCTTCAAATAATATCAAAACGAAACAAATTATTTTCTCTCTTAAATGCATTATTAACATAAATATTGACTTTGCGCTGAAAGTTGAATGTACTGAACTAAGGACCCCATGAACTCGTGACATTGCACCTAGCACACCATGGCAAGGGTTTTTTTTTAAATAAGCAATCCTATTAGAATTCGACGTACCTTGTACCACGCTTCCAACGCCAGCATGAAAATGATGCTTTACTTGACGTTATTTTTAGTTAGTCTTTGTAGCGCTGTATTGAGGTGCTAACCTTTCTGCAGCTTTCTTCCAATTTTGAGTACAGTAACCTTTTGGAGAGCCTAGTATTCGTCCTTATTAAGTCGTTTTCTATCCACCACAACTAAGTGGAGTATGATTTCAGTACCGACGATTAAATTATAATATTCGTGTTGGAAGGAATAGTAAAATACTACAATAAACGTCATTAAGAAATAATTTGAATACTTTAGATCAGGGGTCGTCAACACGGCGCCCTTGGTGAGTGTTTTATGCGCCCTCGCTATCGAGACACACACATACTGAGTCCAATATCCACATCGCATCTATTGGTGATTCGACTTGAACAATCAACGCTAGATTAGACGACCTTGCGAACCACGAGTGTTTACATATTTTACGTTTTTATGCGCCCTCATTAACATTTGAATTTATATTGCGCCCTTATTGACAAAAAGGTTGCAAAAAGGCTGCTTTAGATGTTATAGAAGGAAATAAAAAATATATCAGCGAAGGAAAATATTTTTCCTGTTCTTGGCCACCACTATCTTGAAGCATAACTTAATCCATTCAGTGCCTTCTTAATTTGGCTATGGGCTGTGCACCGTCTGCCAAGAAACTTTCTTTGTTAACCGGCAAAGGCGCATTTAACGGGTATTGGACCTGTCGCAGGATTCCTGAGGTCAAAGGGGCCTGAGTATTAATTTCTACTCCCGCCCTCATTAGTTGGAGAGTATAAAGACAGGGGTACTCACTTGAACTTTCTAATTTCTAGTGAGGCCTGCTAAATTTTTACCGCTAGAAGCCCCAGAAGACTTAATCCGCCATGTTAACTAGATATTCTATATTTCTAGCTCAGTTACAACAATTTTAGGTGTGTGGGAGAAAATATGTGAAGATGTAGGCGTATATAAAATAAAATTCTATAAAAACATAATTATATTTACTGAATTTATAATTTTTCTCGATTCATAATATTAATTTGATTTTAAGTCTTTTTAAAAACACAAATAATTAGAAAAATGTATTCACTGACGCTAATAATATACCTTACTTATTTTACAAAATCTCCAAAAATTTTAACTTTAGAACATTACATATTTTATAAAAGTCCTTAATTAAAGGTTCTTTCATGCGAATGAAAAGTTATAAAAGAAATATTCGAAGTAAATTAAAAATTGCTGGATAAATATTCAAAGTCTTTAGCGAGTAAAATCGACACTCTTGGTTTTAGTAATTAGAATTTTAAAAAGTTATTTCCTATTAAATCATAAAATTAATGTATTAATCAATTATTAAAATCATTTTTACGCTTAGTTAAACTTGTAATTTACTCCTGAAAAATTAAAATATGGTAATAAAAAAAGATAAGGACGGTGGAAAACAAAAAAAAAAAGACAAAAAACTGAAAGTGGTTTTAAATGCGAAAGGGCAGTCTCGTTCACTCTAAAACCATTTTACACAAGTAGAGTAATAGAAGCTATTTAATAGCATTAAAGCATTATTTTTAGCAAAAAGAGAACTGGCAGAAAATAAAATTCATGCTTTTATTAAAGTGACCATCCCAATATTGGCTTGGGGTTCACTAGCTTCTACGTCAGATAAAATCAGAAAAATAATAAGCTACACATAAATTAGGTTTTTAAGTTTGACCTAAAACGAAATGTGAAAGTAGAGGGATACCACAGGGTTCGGTATTAGGACCTTCATTATTTCTGATATTTGTGATGGACATTTTACAGCATATACCTCGAGTTGTAGGTTTGCGGATGACACCAAATTCTACGGAAATCCACTAAAGAAATATTTTACCATACAGAGCGACATTCATATTGCACATGGCTACAATAACCCTAGACGTCAATATACGAAGAACGGTGTGGTTACAGGAAATAGCTGAACAAACTGACTTAGGAGTAGTAGTTACATCCAAACTGCAGTGGTCCAGTCAAGTGGCTAAAGATATAAGACGGTTAATTTTATGATATTTTTAATATTGATATCCTTCTGCAATCCGAAATTACTTCGGGAGTCGCACGTGACCTCTGCTCGTCCGCACTTGGAGTTCGCTATTTTCGTGTGGTCTCCTTCCCTTCTCTACGCAGAGATATTAACATTATGGAAAATATTCAACGCCTTGCCACTAAAGTCTGTTATAAATTAAGAAACAGGCCGTACGAAAGAAGATTCACTGTACTTAATCTTACAACAGTGGAACAGCACCGGCTAGAGCGGGGTGATTTTAAATGCAATGCATCAAGTTTAATCAACTTTAAAATGACTCTTGATTACGCGGACTGGACTTAGACTCAAACGTGAGGCTGTTAATAAAAATATGCGGACTAATTTTCTAATTAACAGAACTATTAATTTATAGAACAGGTTACCGTCAAGTGTGGTGTTCCTTTCGTTCCCTGTAACACGGTAACAGTTCTGAACGAGAGCTACATTTAGTTGAAATTAAATATTTGTGTTTTACTTACAATATATCAGTGTTGTGGTGAAAGAAACTCCCAACGTTAAGTGAGCATCACCCCTAACCATGGGGGACACCAGTGGGGGCGAGGAACCCCCGGACATTTCAACGGCAGCCGCGTTCGTGCAGGCCATGGACGTTATCCACAACAGTCCATTCCAGTACGAATATAATACAGGTGGGCCTCGATTTACGCCGGTGTTACGTACCGGCGCAAAATAAAGCGGCGCAAATCAAAGCAAAGAATGTTCATTCCAGAGACGGATTAACATTCTATTCGAATTAATATTTTTGTTTTTTTTAAATTATTTTTGTTTTTTCTTTATTTATTACTTATATATACAGAAAAATATAATATTATTACAGAACATACAATACAATGCAACAATACGATACAAATAAACAAAAATTAAAACAGAAACCAAAATTATAATCAAAAATAAAAGCAAAACCTTTGAAAGAATATTAAAAAATTATTTTTCTTTATTTTTTCTTTCACGCAGAAGGATTATGTAAGGTTCCATAGATGTTTTGATATTTTTTATTATAGTTGAACTGCGTTCGCAATCATGATCTGTCTTACAAATGTCTTAATTTTTTAATTTTATCTGCATTTTTCAATATTGTAGTCACCGTTGATGGAGGTAAGTTTAGGCATCTACAAATCTTCGGACGAGTTTCACCATTCTCTATTCGTTTAATAACTTCAATTTTTGTCTCAATCGAAATAGACCTACGTTGTTTTCTATCGTGTTTTGTAGATATATCTTCCATTGGTATTAATGAAAATTATAATTATTACTCAATAATTTTAAATTAAATTTTAAAAGTAAGTTAATAAAAAAAATATAGAAAAATTAAAAATTATTAAATTTAGATTATATAAAATATTAGATTTAGATTTATTTAAATTTAAATATGTACATATCATAAAGCAGACACTCTTAAGCGAGTTAAATTTATTTTACAACTGAATACGTCTCAGTATTGCGATTACTGCGACTGCGTAAACCACGAGACATCCCCGCTTCGACCCCTGAACCGTCGACACCCGACTCCGACGTTCAACTGTTTCAAAGCGGCGTTATTTTAAGGTCGCTGCCAACCGGCGTAAAATAAAGCGGCGTAAAATAAGGCCCACCTGTAATTATGACTCTACTAAACCAGATGAAACACCAGAAAACCACATCACTTTTCACAATACACCAAAACGAAGTCGAAATTCACAAAACACACCATCCGAGACAAAGAAAACATATACTGCACACTCAGCTGGTGACGTGATATCGCCAGTCCATAATGAGCTCGCTGATGATTTAAGCCGATGTAATCCGGCAATAATTAGTATACCCGACATTACAAATAACCAGACTGATTCAATTACTTTAAATTACTACGAAATAAATAAAAACAATAGATACAGCATTGTTGACAATGGCCCTTATATCATTATATTAGAAAGCAAAACTAGCAATGCTGGTAACCTGCACAAAATGAGTGTAGAGAAAAAAAATGTGAAAATTTCAGAGAAGCGGCCAAATATATTACAGATATATATACAACAGGCAGAAACAAAATCAAAATTGATATGTCTAATCGGGATTTTGCAAACAAAATTCTAGACGCAGCTGAAGTTCTGGCAAGCCTCAATTTTCAAGCATATATACCGGAATCGATCTTAGTAAGAAAAGGCATAATTCGAAGCGTGGACACAGACATCTCAACAGACGAAATTGACAAGGTTATACAATCAAAAATAAAAATTGTTCATCTTAAAAGAATGACGCGGAAAATAATCAAAAACGAACTGCCAGTTTTTGAGAACACTGGTACGGTCGTCCTAACATTCAGAGGTCAAATACTCCCCGAATATGTTTCAATCTACGGCGCGCGATGCAAAGTATCACCCTACATTTACCGCGTAACCCAATGTCAAAAATGCTTCCGATTTGGACACTTGGACAAACAGTGTCGTAGCTCCAGCCGCTGTGTGAACTGTGGTGAAAACCACGAGTCAACACAATGCAACACAACCCCCAGATGCATTTCTTGTAAAGGAGAACATAGAAGTAACGATACCAATTGCCCGAAATACAATAACCAAAAATCAATAAAAAAATATATGGCGTTCAACAACGTGAGCTATAAAGAAGCCAAAACTAAATATAGATCGTACTCAGAGGTCGCATATGACAATTCACAACAATATAACAATTTCACGGACTTTCCTCCCCTTCGCACGAGTAACCGATTCAATCCACTAGTCAACGCTGCAGACAACAAAAACCAATATCACCAACAGAACCCTGGCCAAACTTTTTCCAATCCACGCCGAAATATACTCAAATATCAGGCAAATACGTTTCGCCGCACGCAGATAAACACACTGGCAAATAACAGAGAAAGAACACCCGCGCCAGTTCATTCAGTACAAAACTATTCTCGTAACGGAACTGTAGGTGTCAACCCCTACCCTCCACAACCGCACCTAAGGTCCAATGCAGACAATTCTACAGGCTCAAGAAACAACTCCGAACTTATCCTAGACAACATAATCACAATGGTTAACTATCTAACAGATCAATCAAAATCTGGGACAATTTTTAATTTCTCAGAGGTGCTGAACTTCTTACGGAACTCGTTACACCTAGACAGCAATCGGCCTTAATATTATCCAGTGGAATTGCCAGTCGGTCAGATCCAATAAACCTCTCCTATAAACACATCATCAAATTTCACAGCTACAATATCGTTCGAAGTGATCGCGCAGAGGGATACGGTGGATCAGCGATACTAATATCAACAAACCTATTCTACCAGCCAATTGATCTCAACGTGCTAAATACGGACACAATACAAATATGTGGCGTTTCTATTAAACTTGCATCGGAGAACTTTCCCTTTCTCCCGCTATACTGTATTTGTCCAGTGTAAATCGTACTCGGTTCGCAGCGATATCTACTTTTTTCTAATTTGAAATAGACCATAGTTAGGAAATGAAGGTTTAAGTATGGAAATGGGTACCATTTTGACATTGAAAATAATAAATAAACATCAATATTTCGTAACGGAATTGCAAATAATACATCTACGATTTAATAAGAAAGAGTGGAGTAGACCGAAGCGAATCGGATCCAGAGTAAATCGGATATAATAAGAAAAGAGACCGATATTGTTAAAACAATACAATAAAAAAGTTTAAACTTTCTTATTTGACGAACTATTTCATTAGATTACTTAGTAAGTAACGTAATCAAGTCATTTTTTCTGTAACTACATACAAGCATTTAATTTTTTTTAACCCAACTAATACTGAAGCACCGTAGTTAATTCCATCATATTGAGATTCTAAGGTTAGAAAAAACAGACGCATTACACAAATAGGGAAAATGACTATGTAAATTTTATAATTTTACTATACATATTTATAAGTGGTCATTAATAATCCGATTGTATTCATAACCTAAACAGAATATGAATTTAGATATTCAACACATAAGCGTATTAGAATTAGTTACTCTAAATATAACTAGAATCTTCCGCTATGGTCAGTTTTGAAATGCAGAATGTCCCATAGTGGCGGCTCATGACAATATTGAGTGGTAGGGCCAATCTCGGGCCAATCCCCTACTGCCCCCTCCCCATTTTACCAATTTTTCAAAGTTATGAATCAGCTCAGCTTGCAGTAATTTATTATCTCGTTTATTACCAATGAAAAAACAGTATGTGAAGTGTGCAGGTATTTAGTAAGTGAATGATGATTATTTGGATGCCAAAACAAATTTTATGTTAAAATATTTTTTTGATAATTTTAATTCGAGTGCCTAATACCATTATTTAGGTTTATAAATAAGTGCAGTACTTTTTTATATAGCAAGGTTCATTAAGATTTTGAAAATTGCGCCTATGGCTTCCATTGGTTGTTATAAGTCATAAGCTCCGATCCTCTGATTTCGTATACATTGAAACATAGAATTAAATTATACAACAATTGCCACTGGTTATTAAATTTACGCTTTTAATAATTAAATGTAACATTTGCCAAAATATAACTAGAATTTTGAAAAAATAATTTAAACAAAATAAAAATGCAAAAAAAACAGAAAAAATAAAATTGTCTCCAGACCGGAAGCGAATCTTGGTTTGCAACTTAGAAAGCGGGAAGGCTAACCATTAGACCATTAAAGCATACTGGTTTACTGTGTTACATAATGTATTAAATATTTACATAGTCAACCAAAAAACACAAAAAATGCGTTATTTTCCGAATAATCTGATCAAAAATTCCTGTTTTACTATTCCGATTCACACCAATGTAGGTAAATTACTTCGAATTTTTTTAGATTTTTAGTTTCAACCAGCTTGGCTCAAGGGTGTGGGACATTTTTTTTTCACAATTTTGGCAAAAATTGCAAAAATAAAATTTTGATTGTTAATCCACATACTAAGGGCTTTCATTTGATAACCTATTCAGAATTTTAAAAAAATATATTTTTTTTTTTTCGGTGAGCACATATTTGTTTATATTTTTAGGGGGATATGTTTTTTAGAAGAGTTTTATAAGCATGCCAAATTTCAACTCTCTAGGTTTAGCCGTTTGGCTATAATTTTTACCGAACAGACAGACAGACAGATAGACAGACAGACAGACAGACTACAAAATGACGGTATTAGGGTTTTTTTGATCATTCCTACAAAACCCTAAAAACACCGACACAAAATTTTCAATGTAGACAAATTGAGAAGTTATTTAAAAATGAAAGATGCATTAAGTACTTACCGCGGGTACTTATCTACTTAAATATTGATACTTAAATTAAATGGAAGTGACTTACTAAAATCTCAGGTAGCAGGTTGTCTTGTATTTCTTTTATTATATTAGGTATACCGGAGAGTTTTTTCGTTTTTATTATTAGTGCAGTATGCGAACTAGTCACGACTTATTCGCTGAATTAAATAGACGTCTTTTGCGTTTTGATTAAACTCTGTAATTCATTGAGTACCTAATTATTGTTTTCGTTTCATTTTAAACCCTTG
This sequence comes from Liopterus haemorrhoidalis, assembly GCA_963971575.1. NCBI lineage: Eukaryota > Metazoa > Arthropoda > Insecta > Coleoptera > Dytiscidae > Liopterus > Liopterus haemorrhoidalis. Next base: position 44,819,119 of record OZ020615.1, on the reverse strand, counting down.
CATTTTAAAATGGCAGAAGAATTTTCATCAAAATATTTTTAATGTTGCATTAGTTTTGCCAAATGTTGTATGAGTACCATAAAAAAAAATCTGCTACAGTTGCTACATAAAACATTTGCACTGTTTATGGTGATAAACTAAGTGTACGCACATGTGAACAGTGGTTTAAAAAATTTAAATCAGGAAATTTATGCTTGGATGATGAACTTCGATCTGGAAGGCCCTATATAGGAATAACTTATTATGAGATGTTAAAACCGGGGAAAAGTGTTAATTTTGATCTCTACTGTGAACAGTTGGATCGACTGAATTAGAACTTGACCAGAAATCGGTCAGAAATTGTGAATAGAAGAGGAGTTATTCTTCAAGACGACAATGCCTGACCTCATATATCAAAAAAAGACACGTGAAAAAAATTCCTAGCTTGATTGGGAGGTTCTAACACACTCACCCTACTCACCAGACATTTCAACCTCCGACTAACACTTATTTCGGTCACTGGAACACTTTTTAAGAAACAAGACACATACAGATATAAACCATGTTAAAATGAGCCTTGAACAATTTTTTCCTTCAAAAAATCAGGAATTTTATAAATCGGGAATATTTTTTCTTCCTGATAAAAGGCCGAGTGTTATAGATCACAATGGTAACTATTTTACTCAATAAAGTACATTTTTTTTCTTTCGATTTGTTTCTATTTTAATAATACCAAATAAACGAAAAAACTTTCCTGTACACCTAATATTATCTTATTCCATTTAAAATTTAAATATTATAAGATAAAGTAAGTTTAATTGACTATAAATTAACATTTTTATCTTGTGTAACTTTTTTCAAGAACTAACAATTCGAGTAAAAGCCTGAATTTGAACCAATGATTTGAATACGATCGAAGCTCTTCCAAGTTGATTGAGAATATTCTTTTCCCTATTTATTTAATCTTCTAAAAGTTTTAATAAGTTTAGTTAAAAGATCAGGTAACATAGAAAAATGTCTTTACTTAATTAAAAATACCTTGTGTCTTTTAAAGGTTAATACCTTCTTAAGAATTCATAAAATCTTTTCGTTTAAGTTGGTTTTAAGTCAATAAATATATATTTCAAAATAATCTGTTTTATTCTGGTACTTACCTATTGGAGACAATAGTTTGTGCAACCAGAAATGCATGCAAGTTAATAGGATTACATACCTTTACTTATTGTATGAATTCCATATTGTGGGAGTTATAATTTACAATAAATAATACCACTGCAGTATATTTATTTTATAATATTCGGAAAGTTTGACATATTTCTCCATTTTCTAAAAGCTTCTGTATAATAAATAAAAGACTTTCATAATACGTCATTTAAAACCAAAGGAGAGCAACAATTTTTTTATTAGCATTTAGAAAAATTTTAAACATACAACTTGTTTTGCTTTTGGGATACCTTTTAAGTTTTTACAAAAACTAAGAAAGAAAATATATACATATATATATATATATATATATATATATATATATATATATATATATATATATATATATATATATATATATATATATATATATATATATATATATATATATATATATATATATATATATATATATATATATATATATATATATATATATATATATATTTGAATATACTGTTTTATTGCTTTTCAAAATATTCGCCTTCAAGATTTATACAGTTTTGCATGCGTTCAAACCAATTCTTGAAACATTTTTTCCACTCTGATGTAAGTATCTCAAAAACATGGTTTCGAAGGCTTCAAAAGCTTCTTGAAGTCATGAAAATCGCTATCCACACATTTTTTATTTGACATTGGGGAACAAACAAAAGTCATTAGGGGATAAGTCAGGTGAATACGGGCAATGAGACATTAATTCGATGTTTTTCTTCTTCAAATAATCAAATGTTTGACGTGCTTTATGGGAGCTTGCATTGTCATGATAAAGATTGATGCGACGTTTTTGGTTGCTCTTCCTGATTTTGTCGACGAACAAATTGTTGTATGCCATTCAGCATTAACTGTTCCCCAATCCTGTAAAGCAGCGGTTCCCAACCTGTGCTCCGCGTGCATTTCTCAGGGGCTCCGCAGCCGTTCCAGGAAATAAAATAAATAAAAATTAAATAAAAACAAAAGAATTAGAAATAAAAACAGAATCAATATAAGAAAACTAAAAATTACATTCTGAAAGAAATTTGGCTAAGTTGTATGTATGTATGTCCGAGTGATTTTTGACTCTAACCGGTTTATGACTCTATGACTAGCTGGAATGTGATCGGCGAGATGCATTTTTGTTTGAATAATCTGCGTGTATTTTGATTATTTGCTTCATTTTATAAAAATTTGTCTGTCTATCAATATGTGAGCTGTGAAAGAGAAAAATGAATTTATATTAACTAAAAAATCTGCCCCTTCCCCCGTAACATTACTTCTAAACACCATTAATTTGTAAGACAGGGTAGGCCTAGGGGTCCGCCATAGAAATTGATTCTAAAAAGGGCTCCGCAAATATAAAAGATTGGGAATCACTACTCTAAAGGAATGGTTGCGACATGTCCAGTACAACCGAAGAAACAAGCGATAATTTTCTTGGAAGTGTTTCGTGAACGAACAACTTCTGTGGGTTTCGGTTCATCTTGGAAGACCCAAACAGTGGATTGTTGCTTAGTTTCCAGTTCATATGAATAAATCCAAGTTTCGTCACCTGTAACGATGTTGTATACGAATTTTGCAGTGCTTAGGTTGAATTTTTTTAGCATTCCCTTCAACACCCCTTTACTCCCTTTACACTAATCAACACGAGCCTTTTTTGAGCTTCGGTCAAATTATGCGGAATCTATCGGAAACAGATCTTTTTCACAGCTAAATGTTCATGCAAAATCGAATTTATTGCAGTCTGCGATATGCCAAAGGATGCCTCTATCTCACGGTAAGTCGCATGCCGATCTCCTTCAATTATTTTGCGCATATCATCGATTTTTTTTTTAAACCAACTGATTTTGGTCGATCTTCACGAGATTCATCACAGACGGACTCACGACCACGACGAAATTCTGCAAACAAATTGTAAACAGTCTTTTCTGATGGTGCTTCATTACCAAAAGTTGAACGAAGCGATTCTATGCATTGTTGTTGAGTTAGGCCTTTACTAAAATCGTAAGAAATCATTCAACGAAAACCTTCACGAGTAAAATCCATTTTTTCACAAACTAGTTTTTTTATAAGGTGTCACTGATTTCACAATAACAAATGTCAAATTTTACAAATATAGTAATGACACATTTCAATATTGCCATCTAGTGGTCGTTTGTAAAAACATAAAAGGTAACCCTCGTATTGAAAACTAATTTATATTTCCACGCTGATTTTTGGTATATTTTCGCAACCTTGCCGTGTTTGTTCTTATAGTCGCTATTCGTGATTGTTTGGTATCCATATATAATATGCTGTATGGTTTCGGTGTTGGACTTACAGCGTCTGCAGGTGCGATCAATAGTGCTATCTTTAATGATATATTTCTTATAATTTTTTGAACTGGCTACCTGATCTTGTATAGCGAGCATAAATCCCTTTGTTTCTAGGAATATATCACTTCTTGTCAGTTGTTTATGTCTGATCTTGCTCAAGATCATTGATATGTTTCCAATGAAGAGGTTTTTGGAGCCAATTGTTTATTTTTTGCTCATCTTTAAAGATGTCGCGACTTAAGTCGCCTGCCAAGTTCAGAAGGGTATTTCAATTAACAGACATAACAACAGCTAAATGTTAGGTTGATATTTCACATTTTATTTGAAAATAAGTTCTTAAAGAGCATTTTTTGTTTGTTTTACCAGATTTGTCCACAACGTGTTCGCCGCAGACGAGACGCTCACCTCTAACCTTCACAGAAGGTCGAGGGAGCTTTATCCCAGCAATCCACCTCCACTAAAGATTATACGATATTCTAATTTAACTTAAATAATTAAAAAATTGATGTGAAGTTTGAATTTTCACACATTGCAAGGTTTCGCAGGTATATAATAAGTGAAAGCGGCATGCTTTAAAAATTGCTTTAAAAATAATTTATCGTCTGTTAAGGAGCTTTAAAAACAAATTTTATATTAAAATATACTTAGATAATTTTAATTCGAATACCTAATACTATTATTTAGGTTTCTAAATATGTGCAGTATTTTTTTAAAATATATATAGCAAGGGTCATAAGATTTTAAAAATTGCGCAAATGGTTTCCATTGGTTGTTTTAAGTCATATGCTCCGCTCCTCTGGTTTCGTATACATGACACATAGAATGAAAATATAATTCCAACAATTCCAACTGGTTATTAAATTTACGCTCTTAAATATTAAATGCAACATTTGCCAAAATATAACTAGAATTTTGACAAAATAATTTAAACAAAAAAAAAAAAAATGAAAAAAAAAACAAAAAATAAAATTGTCTCCTCTGCCCCTGAGCGAAACAGAGTTTACTGCGTAGCAAGCGAGCAAGCTAACCATTGGACCAGGATACGCCTTCTAGTATAGTGTGTTACATAACTATAACTTTTATACATCGTCAAACAAAAAACACAAAAAATGCGTTATTTTCCGAAAACATAATCCGATAAAAAATTCCTGTTGTAGTATTCCGGTTCACATCAATGTACATTACTTAGAATTTTTCCAGATTTTTAGTTTAAACCTTCTGGGTTACAGGGTGTGATACCTTACTCAGAATTTAACAAAATATATATATATATATATATATATATATATATATATATATATATATATTTGTTTTTTCGATAAGAACATATTAATTTATATTTTTATGGAGATATGTTTTTTAGATGTTTTAGTATTTTTCCTATAAGCGGGTCAAAGAGTTGTATAAGCATGCCAAAGTTCAACTTTCTAGGTATAGCCGTTTGGTTACAATTTTTAGCGAACAAACAGACAGAGACAGACAGACAGACTGACAGACAGACAGACGACAAAATGACGGTCATACCTATAAAACCCTAAAAATTAAAATATTGAGTTAAGGATAATCTTCGTTGGATAGGTCGATGTAGGATTTAGTTCAATTATTCTTTTTGAATTTGACAAATTAATTACAGGCTATTTTATTAACGTCCAGGTTTTTGTTGATTAACATTTGAAGCACTGTCACTAACTCTACGTTGCTGACAGTGATGTTTAAATTTACAAACGAATGAAACAAAAAAAAACACTAATGTTTATGAATCGTCACATAATGTCATGTATCATGATGACGTCAGGTGCCAAATCAAATCATTATAAACACATGTGACCATGAATGATGACAGGGATATGACTGAATGTGACAATGACAGTTAATCAACAATTCAAACAATCTGGTTTTGGACAAATATCCTTTTAAAAATGTTGTTTAATGGTGCAATTCTGTGGCAAATCTGAAAGCTTACAGACAAAATCTATAAGAAACTGTCCATAACACGTAAAACTACTCCTTATATACAATCGTCTATAGCAGGACTGCCCAACCAGTTCATCGCGATCTACCGGTCGATCGCGGCGTGGTTTTAAGTAGATCTTTAGATTCTCTTGCTTCCACGTACTTAAAAATACATTTTATAAATATAAAGTAAAAATTTAAACAAGCTTCTCGCTAGCCTACGTTCAAATGTCGTATTGAAATATTTAATAAACATTGTATGTAAACGGTATGTAATAGATTCTTATTTTTTCAATAAATTCAGGACCCCCTTAACACATTTATTGCCATGGGAGTGACCAGCAAAGAAATTTACCTTAATTTTTTCCTAAATTTTCCGTAACGAAGACCGGTGATCGCACATCAAAAAACCACTAATTTATAAAAATGCACCGAAAACAAACCTTATTTTAACATATCCTAACCAACAAAACTTAAAAACAAAGAACCATTTTCTAATCATCTTGCATAAAATTCGTTGGCGATCAATTTGTTAACCGGGTTAAAAGTGCAGCCTTGGTGGGACAAACTAACGGTATAGGGTTTTTTTGGTCATACCTACAAAACCCTAAAAAGTAGATCTCAAATACAAAAAGGTTGAACAGCCCTGATCTATAGCTTATAGATTTGCCATAGAACTGCACCATTCCCATTATTTTGTCTAATACAAAATAGAAAGCGACCATATAATAGAACATGAATATGTTTAGTGCCCTTATGCAATATTTACCCCCCCCCCCCCCATCTGCTGGGGCCTTCTAGATATGCTTGGAGAAAATTTTAGATAAAACAAGGTATATATTCTAGCACATGTAATGTTTAAAACTCAGGGCCGCCCCTAGCATTTCCGGGGCCTGGGGCAAAACTGGAGTTGCGGGGCCCCATCATATATATATATATATATATATATAGGTGGTATTGTTTTAATATTATTAACTATTAACAAAGTACACATACTTATAATCAATAAAAATAGAATGTTTTTCCATCTATTTATAAAACTTGGAATAATATTTATAATGTATGTATTTTATTATTTTATTACTGACGGTCGAAGCGCGGGGTCTGGGGCAGATGCTCCACTTGCCCCCGCCTATGGGCGGCCCTGTTAAAAATATCGTTCTTTAACTTTTAAAAGATCTGTTGAGTATAACAATAAATGCAACAATTAAAAGTACTGCCTGAGAATTTGGATCAACCCAATCCCCGAGCAATCCGGATTTATGAACTTTTCTGGGTTCAATTTGGGTAAAAAGTTGTCTAAATCATTACTTACTATTTACTACATATTATAAACATAATTTAAAATAAAAGTTACTTTTATTAAAAACCATCGTTCTTGTTAAATGTTACATTACTATTACAAAGCACTTAAGAAGCATAAATAAGACGTAGAGTATTTGTGAAACCTGATGATTTTTTCCAGCCAGATACTAAAACTATGATATCCCCAAGACAAATAAAGCCAGCATATTTACCATATGTTACGGCGTATTGTATTCGAGCATTAACATCTTCTTCCCAAATCTTGTTAGCTGCCGCTAAAAAGAAACAAGTTGCTATTTTAATCGGGTTTATTTTTTCTATAGATACCAATAGGAAGCTACAATTTCATGTTATAGAGCCAAAAACAACTAATAGTACAATTCTGTGGCAAATCTGTAAGCTTATAGGCAGAACCTATAAGAAACTGCCTATAACAACACATAAAACAACTCCTTAGATACGATCGTCTGCAGCTTACAAATTTGCCACAGAACTGCCTAATAAGATGCGTATTTAAGCACACTATTTCTCGTTATGAGGGGTGTTTGATAAGTGAGTGACATTGATAAGAGATGGTTCTCAGATCACAAGTTTGATATTATTTCTGACATTTGCCAATCTTTGTACACATACACCTTAAGTTTCAAGTAGATCTGTAAAGTAGTGCATTTTTAACAGCGTTCGGAAAAGGATTTGTTTTTTTTTTTCTACAAGGGAAAAAATGAATCCATGTGTTGATAAAATACTACTTTTTGCGTGGAAAACCCATTAGGGAAATTGAAGGAAAGCTTAAAAAGTTTTAGGAACTCCACTCCACCGCATTGAATAGTTCACAAGTGGATCAATGAATTTCGTTGTGGTCATACGATCACGAATGATGCTAAGCCCCCGGGCCGTCCGAATTAAGTCACAACTGAAGAGATGGTCCAACACGATATCATAAATTTTATCACGATATCGTGTTGGACGATCGCCAAGTGAACAAACGCGAGATAGCCAAGATGGGAAAGATCTCAGACGAATTTGTCCTTGAGTTGTTTTAAAAATCTATCGCCAAGATGGGTGACACATCTGCTAACGGTGGATCAAAAACAGAATAACGTGACCGTTTCTAAGAGCACAAGTAATTTTTGCGGCGTTTCATAATCGTTGATGAAGCATGGATCTATCACTACACATTAGAAATGAAAGAACAGTCAAAATAGTGGACGTCTCTTGGCGAACGTGCTCCAAAAAAGGCAAAAAGGATTCCTTCGGCCGGAAAGGTAATGGCCACGATTCTCTGGGGTTCGCAAGGCATAATCTTCATTGACTATCTAGAAAAGGAAAAAGCAATCACCTGGATAGTATTATGTCGCTTTATTGGATCGATTACTTTTTGGAAAGCTTAAAGAAGTTGGTATATCGTTGGGCAAAAGGTATCGAACTAAAAGGAAACTACGTTGAAAAGGAAGTCGCATTTTGGTACAAAAAATCTTTCATTTCAGTCAGCGACGTTAGACAATCTCTCATAAATTGAACAAGATTATTGTGTTATGTAAAAAGTATCACGACCGTCGGGCGAAAACGAATCCGGTTCTTATTCCGGGTCGGGTCCTCGCAAGAGAGTTCGTCGGGGCAAACCAAAAGGACCTGGAGACGTCGTCGGGAGATCCGGGAAGAGTTTTGTTTTCTGCATGAGCGTTCGAGTTCCCTGGAATCCTCTAGCAGGGAGATAGGATTTGGAAGAGCACCGCATTTGCGGCGGTGTCCGGATCGACCCCTCGGACCTTGAAAATCCAGGATAGGGCCAAGCGGAGGCGTCGCGCCACTTCGTACCCATTAAACACCCTTCGTACTAGTGCTGACATCTACTAACCAGTAGAAATATCAGACGGATATTTATGTAGAAACTTTATGAACTAACAGATGTTTGAATTTTAGCGCTTTTTAGACGGGTTTATGGTAAAAACGTAAACAAATACTACTTACCAACATAGTAAATGGGTAATACTGCTTTAAAAACATTTAATTTCCTAGCCACATGTCCATATCTCGTGACAGCAATAATAGGACATCTAGGCCTATATTTTGCAATAAGCCTCGCCGATCTTCCAGATGTTGTTAAAACAATTATGCATGCCGCATTATTTCTTGTAGCAAAATCAACGGCTGATAATGCAATAGTGTTAGTTGGATCTTTCGGTGTAACATTCTTAAAAAAATATAGAAATTACATCAAATATTGTGGTGTGAGGGAAATAAGCGATTCAAGTACCCATTTTATATGGGTTTCAAAATATTTAAAAATAAATAGGGGAAGCAAAGAGCACGGGTCGTAGACTATACGGCTGCCGCACTTCGGGTAGGGGTGACGCACTGGCGCACCCTTTGAAGGAAGGAAATAAAAATAAAAACACACAAACACACTAAAAAATTTTAAAAATAGAGATGAGGACCTTTTTTTTAAGTCATCACTTTATATTTTCATAATTTAAATAATTTTGTCTTCCGCCCCCTCCCAACAAAAATTCCTGGGTGCGCCACTGGGGTGACGTAATTCAGTATACCCGATACACAGCATTTGTAGAGGTTGCAGTGTTAAATGACAAGTATCAATAACAGAGCAACCTGTATATTAGGCATACTGAAGAACGTTATCATCACACGAAGTGAGACAAGACCGCACCCTGATTTAAAGTTAAAAGGAGAATATCTACAATAATATACCCTATGTCAGAGATGGCGAACGTATAATCCTTGGGCCACACAGTGACCCGTATAACTATTTCAAATGACCCGTACAAAAGAAGATCTTTGTAGTTCTGAAAAATCTGAATAATTTTGTTGTCCGTAGCGATTTTTTTTTTTTTTTCAAATAATATTTCCTTATAGAATTTCCAAGTAGGCGCTGTATGCCAACAGGAATGCAAGACCAAGGAAGATCAAGGAAGAGATACGAGGTGTGTAAATTAAGTAACCGGACTGGCAACATAGAGCTTGATTTGGCAACATTTGGGACGCGGGACTTGGAGGGGCGGCAGGTGAACATGTGAAGCGCCTTCTGTAAGAGTTTAGAGACTCGCTAGAGATTTTGTTGTCCATAGCGATTTTTTTCGTGAAACAGTTTTTTCTAGTGCGTTCTAAAAATGAGTGACATTCATTTCGAGCAATGGTATGCTATCAGGTTTTGTTTCAGACTTGGGCACAGTGCAACGAAAACTTTTGCATAACTTCAGCAGGCCTACGGAGACAGTATTCTGTCAAGAACCCAGGTTTTTTGATGGTTTAAGTCATTTTCTGCAGGAAGAGAGTTGATTGAAAATGAATCACGCAGCGGAAGGCCTTTATCTTCAAGAACTGATGAAAATGTCAACAGAATCCGGGATCTTGTGCGTTCAGATCGTCGGTTGACAGTCAGAATGATCGGGGAAGAGTTGAATTTGACACACACTACCGTTCATCAGATTTTGACCAATGAATTGGGGATGCGCCGTTTCACACAGCAATTTCAACAAACGAGTTTTTGGCCAGTAAAAACATTCCTGTGACTCCTCAGCCTCCTTTTTCGCCTGACTTGAGTCCTTGTGACTTTTCCCTCTTCCCAAGATTGAAAAATCATCTCACGGGACGTCATTTTGGGATACTTGCAAACATTCAAACGCCCGTAACCGACCAGCTGAAAAGTATTCCAATATCCGAGTTCCAGCACTGCTATGAGGATTGGAAGAACTGTCTCCAGCGCTGTGTGGCTTCCCATTGAAGTTATTTTGAGGGAGACAATATTGAATTGTAATTCTATTCGAATAAAAAAAAATAAATAAAAAATCAATCTGGTTACTTAATTTACACACCTCGTATTTATCCCGCAATTTGAATCTATAGAATTTCAAATTCAATTTTGAACAGTCTTGGGAAAAAAATCGCCATCTCTGCCCTATGTCCTATCTAAAACTGTTCTGAAAATTTAATATTTACTGTTGAGCTCAAATTGTTGAACATTTGAGTTTGATAAACTGCTGCTTCTGCTTCTTTACAAATTTTTGAAATGACATTCAAACATTTCACTGGATTTACTCCATCCATTACTTCTTCTGAAAGTTGAAGGCAATCAGAACCATCGAGAATAGCATTTGCAACGTCCAGCATATCTGCTCGTGATGGTAAATAATTTTTAGCCATTGACCGAAGAAGATGAGTAGCACATATCACTGGTTTACCAACCTAACAACCGAAATATATAGATATATAAATATTTATTTATTTTAGAATATCCCTTTTAGATTATTTTATTCTGACTTTTACCTTATTACATTTAGCAATGATCGATTTTTGTGCAATAAATAATTTCTCTGCAGGCAATCCAATACCAAGTTCACCTCTTGCAATTATAACACCATCCGATTCAGTTATAATATCATCTATGTTAGTTACACCAGTCATTTCTTCTATTCTAGCCAATAACATTACTCGTTTATCGTTTTCACCTAATAATATAAAATATTGATTAAGAATAAACATATTCAATGAGAAATTTACGTTATATAAGACATCTTCAATTTCTAAAGTGGAACGTTTACAGAGTATAATTTGATACTAAAGTTGATATTTTTTTATAATAAAGTGCAAGTTTATAAGCATAGAATTGTTATGTGTTTGTTAAAATTTACTTTGGTGTTGTTCGTAGTGTTAGTTTACTGGGATGACATTGGTGGAGGACCAGTAGAGATCGAAGGTTACTCTGCGGATTTTCTAGCTCCAATACCAAGTGGTCAAGTGGCTCTATTCGGACAAGTTCAGCTCCTGTTTTGGGGGACTTTAGGGGCTTTAATACTTTTGGCCTGTACCAAATACTTTTCCTTTGCGTGCCATTTGCGGAACTCTCTCCTACCATAAGTGTTGGCTCTGGAAAAGTAAAATAATGTGTACTGCAAGCTTTAACTGTTAATTAATTAACTGTCATCACTGTTGTTGTCATAAGTTTCTATTGAAAATTAGTTAGTCAATTGTTATATAAAGCTTGCAACAGACATTATTTTATTTTTCCACAGCCAACCCTTATGTAATTTCTTTTTGAACTTATGGTACTTTCAGCAGCATTTTTTAAGCATTTTGAAGCTCAGAGAAGAATATATCGTAACTTTAAGGCAGTTTACAACACTTAGGTATTTTCTTGCACTCAAACTTGAGTAAAGTAACTAATTCTTTATCATACGAAACAAACCCGACTTCTCTAGGACGTTCAGTTCGCGAGTTATAAGCGCGGATTGTCCCACCAAGTTCTGATTTCGAGTATCTACCTTCAGATTTCTAGTAGTGGCGCACTTCTTTGACAGGTGCTTTGTTGTATGGAGCCATCTATCAAAACGTATATAACTTTTGCAAATTGCATTTGGCTATGAGTGGTGGTGAGCAATTTCTGCGAAACGCCAAAACGTTAATGAAATTTCTTAATAGTCAGCTAACTATCGAAAAGACAATCCTACGTTAAAAAAAAAGTGTGAATTTTCACACATTTCAGGGTTTCGCAGGTATTTATTAACTGTGTGATGATTATATGGGATGCCAAAACAAATTTTATGTCAAAATATTTTTTTATGAATTTTAATTCGAATGCCTAATACCATTATTTAAGTTTCTAAATATGTGACAGGGGTATTTTTTTTTTATATAGCAAGGTTCATTAAGATTTTGGAAATTGCGCCTATGGCTTCCATTGGTTGCTTAAATCATAAGCCCCGCCCTCTGATACCTTCAAATTTAGAATTAAATTATAATTTCAACACTTCCCACTGGTTATTAAATTTACGCTTTTAAAAATTAAATGCAACATTTACCAAAATATAACTAGAATTTTGACAAAATAATTTAAACAAAATAAAAATGCAAAAAAAACTGAAAAAAATAAAAATTGACGGGATTCGAATACAGTTTCTTACAGTAGTTTCAACTCACTAAGCGTCAACGCTATCACTGTGCTATACAGGATCACTCGTTTAGTATGTTAAATAGCGGATTAAATATATTATATATTTTACTTAAAAACACAAAAAATGCGTTATTTCTCGAAAACGTAATCTGATTAAAAATTCCTGTTGTACTATTCCGGTTCACACCAATGTACATTACTGAGAATTTTTTCAGATTTTTAGTTTAAACCATCTGGGCTACAGGGTGTGGGACAAAAATTTTTTTGCACAATTTTGGCAAAAATCCCCTCAAAATAATTTATTTTGCAAAAATTAAATTTTGGTCGTTAATCCACGTACCAAGGGCTTTCATTTGATACCCTACACAGAATTGTAAAAAAAATTTTTTTTTTTCGATGAGCATATATTTGTTTATATTTTTAGGGGGATATGTTTTTTAGATGTTTTAGTATTTTTCCTATGTGCGGGTCAAAGAGTTGTATAAGCATGCCAAATTTCAACTCTCTAGGTTTAGCCGTTTGGCTACAATTTTTACCGAACAGACAGACAGACAGACAGACAGACAGACAGACAGACAGACACAGACAGACAGACAGACGACAAAATGACGGTATAAGGGGTTTTTGGTCATACCTACAAAACCCTAAAAAAGAAAAGAAACCCAAGATTTATTATTTATTTATAAACTACGAGAAAATCGCGAAAAACTACAAAATTTGAAGGAACCTCTCGGTACAATATTAGGACAGTGGTGGAGTAGTTAGCTATCTTTTTAAATATGATAAATCGCCAATTAAATGCCTAATTAGGCAAGTGAATAAACTAATAAGAATAAAAGAAGCTATAAATATCTGTAAAACAAAGGCAGCGAGTATTTTAAGTCTATTTTCGCCAGGCATTTCAGAAAAATAAATGAATGTGGAGATGTATAAAAAAATTATGTAAAGTGTGAATTTTCACAAATATCAGAATTTCGTAGGTATTTAGTAAATGAAGGCGACCATCGTACGAGGCGCGCACACAGGAATTTTTCGGGCACAATTGCTTCAAAAAAAAAAAACAAAAACAGTGAAAACATAAGTGATGACAAAAAAAGGACCTCACTTGTATTTCGACCTAAAAACACATAACAACCATGTTTTTGGAGCTCTTGGTGATGGCGGGCTCACCACTTATATTTTGACAAAAACACGTAAAAACCACGTGTTTTTGAGCTCTTGGGGTGGGGGCTTAAGCCCGTAAGACCCCCAAGTGCGCGCCTGCACCGTACTGAACGTCAACGGCAATATATATTTGAACATTTTCATATCAAAATTTTATAATTTCTGAAATATTCAAAATTCTCAAAATTTCGATAAAGAAGGGAAACGAACAAAAAAAGCACATAAACTCGCAGACCCTGCGGGAGTGGATGGGGGCGATTGACAACTTTGAATATTTTGTATTTTAGAACTTTTTGAAATATACCACAAACTATACTAACCATATAAACTGTCTTTTTAATTTAAGCATAACATTGTGAAAAAAAAATTTATCAATTGTGAGATAATTAATAAAATAAATGAATACCTAAATTACTTCTAATATTTGTAATATCTGTCCCACATTTGACACAAGATATAATTATCGCATCGACATCTTGCTGTAGACCAAAATTTAGTAATTCAGTCTTAATATTTTCTTTTAATTCTTGTGGAACATTTGGCAACTGTACTATTGAATGATCATATAATTTTCCACTATCTTTAATTAGACACCGGACTCTTGTACCGTGAACTGAAAAATGAGAAGAAAAAAAAACATTAACATAAAGAATTAATTTTTTAGAACAACATACTTTTTTCTACAACTTCCAAGATAATGTCTCCATAGTTGATATAAATTAAATCTCTTAATTGTAACATTTGTATCACTTCTGGATTGTCAACATATATATAATTTTGATCGCAATGACACTCATATCGACCATCAATTGTAATGTTAATATATTTACCTTCTTCTAATTTAATTTTCTTTACTTTACGCTAAAAGAAATCTAAAAATTTTAATTCTTGCAAAAAAAATATATTTAAATAAATGATGATTGAAATGAATCACATTCAGTGCCTGATTAAAACCTATTTGAATCCATAACTCTAAATAGGTTACAGACAGGGGAGGATTCGCCATATAAGTATCCGGTTCAGTCGCCAAGCCGAACAAAGAAAGGGCCGTTTTCGTGCCGCCTGCTTTGAACTCCATACGAATTGTGAGAGATGGAAATGGAAGCATTTTCATTTCTAAAGATTTTTTTTTTTGCCTCCGAACTATATTCCTTTCAAATGTTAGAATGCAATACAGGGCAAATGGACTAGTTCTTTTTCATACTCTCTAATAGTTTCTCACAATAACAGTATCCTTTTCTTTCTTGACGAGGTTGTCAGCTGTAAAACGCGCTGATCGTTGAAAACGCGGATCAAATGGTTATTCATTTTTCCTTAATACTTTTTCCCTTTAATTTGAATAAATTATCAACAAAATAATATAAAATTACCCATATAATTTTGGGTTCATTGAAATATTTGACACTTTTACAACATTTGGCACTGCTCTCATTTCCCATAAGAGCAATACTGCATTCTAACATTTGAACGGACTATAAATAGTGATTTCTTTTTTTAATGTTATATGCCTGCATATCAAATATCTTAATATTCTCTAAAGGTTGGCTGATCTGCCCAAACTATGTCAGTTTATATTTAAATTTAAATTTTAATTTAAATTTAAATTTAAATTTAAATTTAAATTTTAATTTTAATTTTAATTTTAATTATATTTTAATTTTAATTTTAATTTTAATTTTAATTTTAATTTTAATTTTAATTTTAATTTTAATTTTAATTTTAATTTTAATTTTAAATTTAATTTTAACTGCTATGTCATATTGTTATGTTATACAGTTGCCAAGATTTCGAGATGGTGGTTGCAGCACCGTAGTGACCAGCTCACTCACATTGAAAGTGTCGGAAGATCGATCGACGATTGAATGAGACTTTTGACCATTTTTTTTAGCAAAAGCCCCATTCAATCGTTCAAAAGTGAGCTTGTGACAACTTAATATAATAAAAATCTCGTTTAGTTCCGCTTAAACATTTGGGATAGTCTATATGTGGGATAAAGAACTATATGTGTATTTCAAAGGTTTTTTTTTTATTATAGGGAAATAAATTTAAGACCCAAGCCTCACGGTAGTCAATTAACAACTTGAATGTACCCAGTTCGGAATCAAGAAGTAGTAATTATGGAATGTTCAAGTGATAATTTTGTCAACCTCTCGTCGTTCATTGGTTGTTGGGCCGTTAATTTTATGTGACAACCAAAAACATATTAATAAAATATTACAATAAATATTTTTCTTGATTAGATGAGTTAAGTCCGTAAGTTAGTAATTAAAGTTGATAGGTAATATGATTCGGACCAGTCAGAAAATAAAACAAAAGATATTAACTTCGATTACGTTTCGATTTAATTTAAATCTTCATCAGAGCTTAGTTAATTAGTCA
The DNA here is from genome assembly GCA_963971575.1 of Liopterus haemorrhoidalis. NCBI lineage: Eukaryota > Metazoa > Arthropoda > Insecta > Coleoptera > Dytiscidae > Liopterus > Liopterus haemorrhoidalis. The sequence continues at coordinate 44,802,940 of OZ020615.1, read as the reverse complement.
CGATATAAAATAACAATTTAAAATTAATAAAAAACACATCATGCGAAGTTAATAAATTTTGTTTTATTTTCTGACTGGTCGGAATCCCATACCTATCAACTATAAATATTTATTCCTATAATTTTAGCCTGACAGCTGTATAAACACAACAAAACACAATTTTAAATATTCTCTATCGAAGTTAAAAATACTGGCTAATTGCCGAAGCCAGTGGCGCACCCAGGGAGCCCTCCCCCTAAGAAGGGTGGAAATAAAAATAAAAACACAAACACACTAGAAAATTTTAAAAATAGAGATGAGTACCTTTTTTTTTAGGTCATCACTTGTATTTTAGAAGTGAGGACCTTTTTTTTATGTCATCACTCTATATTTTCATAATTTAAATAATTTTGTCTTAAACCCCCCCCCCCCCCCCAACAAAAATTACTGGGTGCACCACGGGCGGAAGCAGCAAAGGCCATTAAGATAAAAAAAAAAGTTAAAAACTGACCATCGTAGCGCTGGGCTCTTAAATTTATTTGCCTATAGCCACGAAATTCTATAAATAATGGCCATTTTCAGCAATCCTGCCTTAATGCACTGAAGTAAAAAAAAAAAAAAAACTAATTTAGAATTAGCTTTATTACTATGTTATTAAAAAAAAAGATTATTAATCTAGATTCATTTCAACCTTTGCAAATAAAGTTTCTTTCATACATCTTTTAATCTACCAGTTCTTATTCTTAAGGCGGTCATTTCCAAAGCTATTGTAAATGGTGTAATAATACCGATTGTTTCACTATACATTTGTGCGGCTGTTCTTATATTCGCCAATAACTTCACATGCTCATCTTCTATTCCAGTTGATAAATCAATGCAAGCGATACGTACTCCGTGGGATATTAATTCTTTAATAAAATTTATGTCCGAATTCGTAGATCCTAAATGGTAACATTTAAAATTATTACTATTATTAAATAACACTAGAACAAATAAAAAAAATATAATATTTTTTATTAAATCATTACTTACTTAAAGTGCATGCTAGTCCTGTTAATCTTCTTCTACCAACTTGTGATCCAACATCCAAATTACAAAGATAATCTAGATAATTTGGTGCATTTACTGCATTCATTTGCATATGTGGTATGTCTTTGCTTTGTTCTTTCACGAAATTGATCATCTTTCAAATCAAGATGTCATTAAATTAAATTTAATAAAAAATATATAGTTTAGTACTTACCCATGGCATTTTTGGCATATTGTCGGGGGGGTAATTATTACCCATTTTGTATTAATGAGTTTTGTATTCACAAATGAAAATAAAACCAGAATTATAATTTAAATAACTAAAATTTTGAATGTAAATCCTAAATATATTAAATTTTGAGTGATGTAAGAAAGGTGGAATGCAACATTTTATTTTAAAATTTCCATGACAACGTTCATGTCATAATTTTGCTGATGACAGATGCTAGCAGAATATCAAGGAGAGAAAAATGAGGAACGAAAGAATTCGAGAAATGATGGGTACTGATCATAATGTAATTGAAGATTGTGTCCTTACACATCAGCTTTGATAGTAGGGTCATATACAGTAAATGGTAGATGAAAGATTAGATTATATTAGACTTTATTTAGCTTTTGCTACATACATAGAATAATAGAATTAAGATTACTGGTAAACCTCCACAGTAGTGCCCTGAGTATAGTTTTCATAGGTTAGTGTGAATCCTAAACAAAGATACATCTTAAAAGCAGTATTTTAGGTTATTACTAAAAACCTTGCTGACTTTCTTTGTATATGACCTAAAAATAAATTATACGTTATAGTGCATTGAAACATGGAAAAAGTGCAAACATTGCAACAGTGGAAACTCAGAGCGCTATTATGCAGGATTACCAGATTGGGTGCTCTACTATGCACTCAGGTCACTCGGCGAGCAAGTTCCGTATTCGATTGGGCGAGCAGTTACTCTATCACTAAATCACTGTATTTTTAAATAATTAATAATAAAAATAATAAAAACATATTCGATTGGTAGTTGCTCTGGCGCGCTCGCTAGTAAAACTCGGATAAAGCATGACGTCATTTGTTCGCTCGCAGAGCAATTCCAGAGTGGTCCAATCGAATACGCCATTAGTTTTATCTATTGTACTCTGTGGTTTTATCATGGACATCAAAACTGAGGAGAAAAAAGGAGAACGTGGAAAAGCTGAATAAAAAGAATACTGTGTAAAATGAACGAAAAAGGACTGAACGAAGAGCAATGTCACGATAGACAACAGTGGATATTGGAAATCAGAAGACGTAGAGTTATAAACGGATGGGAGTATTATTAATTATGGTGACAACATAAAAATTATTCTAAGGAGACCCAGTGCGAGGCGGGTTGTGAGTATTACCCAGAACTAGGCTCAGCGGTTTTTTAGATTTCCTTCTTTTTCTTACCTATCACTTTGATCCTTCATTTGGATTTCCTTATTTATCTGTCTGAACCTGACCCGCAAAATACCCGTCACCCTAGTACTAGGAACTGTTATTTTTGCATTGATAATAATATTTATTCGCGTTTTAAAATTTACATTTTACACACGTCTATACAAGATGCATTAATACTTATTTCTGACAACTTACATTATTTAATTCATTCGTAAGGAACTCTTCATAATTATAAAAAGCATTTTCTTTAAAAAATTACTTTAAAATAGTTTTAAATAGGTGGAGAGGCAAACCTTTAATATTTTCAGGTAAGATGTTGTAAAATTTAGTGCAATAATAATTAATTGAGAATCTTGCACTACTTACTCTAATATATGTTGGTCTTATCAAGTGAGTCTCAATCATTTATGAATTGTGTTTTGAAATTATCGTTGGTTTGATGCATGTAAACAAGGCAGTAGAAAATATACAGGGACGGTAGTGTCATCAGACCTAATTCCACAAATTGTTGTCTACAATCTTGTCTGTAATTCAGACCACAAATCACTCTAACAACTCGCCGTTGTAAGCGAAAAATTGAGTATCCCCAAGCCAGCAAAGCATATGTGATGTAGGACTCATGGCCAGGGCCGGAGGAACGCGGTATGCAGGGTAAGCAAGGCATTAGGGCGCTTAATGCCAGAGGGTGCGCCAAGGTTAAAGGACCGTTTTTTCTTCACTTCTAAAGTGAAGACCAAAAAAAAAGTCTTCACTTGAAATTTAGAAGGAAGACCCTCGTTCGGCCCTGCTCATGGCATATGCATTGGCACTGATGCCGTACGGAAAAAAAAAAAAACATCAAAACTAATATTTATTTCTTAGCTTCGTGCGGAACTAGATTTTGAAATCTAGTAACTTTTAACCAGTGGTGGGCGATACATAAGAACTGCAGCAACCTCAAAATTAAAATAATTTAAACATTACAAACGTTTATGATATTTTTCACTCCCTCTAATCTCTAAATTTACTTAGGAATTTGTGGATATGATGGGCAATTGTATCGCATCCTTGTAACGTCACTCATGTGCCTGTCTGTACGGTAGAAATTGTAGCCAAAAGGCTAAACATAGAAAGTTGAATTTTGACATACTTGTACAACTCTTTGATATAGGAAAAAATATAGAGTTCAGAAAAATACAGCCCAGAATAAATATAAACAAATATGTACTTAATAAAAAAATATATATATTTTTTTTTTATATTTTGCGTGGGGTTTCAAATGAAATCACTTGTATGGATAAACAAGATTTTATTTTTGAAAAATCTTTGTAATTTTTTTTTTTTTGTTTTTTCATGGGATTTTCTCCAAAAATATGTCAGAAAACTTTTGCACCGCACCCTATTTCCTAGAATTGGTCTAAAAATCTGAAAAAATTCTCAATGATGTACATTGAAAGAAACGGGAATAGCTCAACAGTAAATTTTGATCAGATTATTATTTCGCAAAAGATCAATTTTTTTACGTCGCTGAAAAAATAAGACATGTTGAACTCTCAACATGTCCTATCCATCGTCCAAGTGAAGTTTTCATTGTCCGGACTAGGTTTACATTTTTGTATAATTGGTATAGTTTAAAATGAACGCCTGAAGATAAGCCAACCAGAAAAACCTAAAAACAAGCTACAATAAGTAAAAAATTAAAGAGCCGACCAAAAGCCAGCAATATATTTCAGATTAAAAGAGACCTAAATGTGTTAAATATAAGAGTGTGGAAGATACTAGCTAAGGATAAAGCTGGATGGAAGACGCTACTTGAGAGATCGAGATGGGTATACAGGGTTGTCGAGCCATGGCTGAAAATGACATTAGTAAATCGTTAACTTGATTTGAGTCTCTCTCCATTTTTGAGCTATCAAGAAGAACACTTAAATAAATAGGAATCATGAAACCCTATAAAATTTGTGGCATCTTAATTTTATTTCCCTGAAAACATTTTTTTTATGATTCTTGAATGTTAAGTGAAAAACACTTTTAAGTATTAACTTTATTTTCAACTGACTAGCGAATTGAAAACACTACTTTAATACAATGGCCAACGGGTAATTAACATCAGTACATAAAGAGACTAAGGAGCTAGGGTCCTAGATTTTGTAATAAATAGAAATGTAACATTATATATTTTTTATTTACATTTTACATTACACAAATACGTAAAAGTTTGAAAAAAATGTTAAAAAGCTAATAAGATAAATAAAATTAATAAATTAAAATATGTTTGACATGAATAGGTATAAATAAAAGGAAATTATCACTGTAAATTTTGCACCACTGACAATGTATATTATAATTTTATTTTTAACTTGTAACAAGTTTTGTTAGAATCTACGATACTCTACCTTGCTTAGGTGCGCAAAGATCAAAGATGTCATCTAGAGAAAAGTGAAACGGTTACAGCACCACTAGGCTTTTCTGAAAAGAAAATGAAAAATTAATCAATTCAGTTATAAAAGTATTTACAAAAAGAAGTGTTTAAAGTCTATTTCTTTGATATAAATGGAACTAGATTTTGAAAACTCTTAGTAATTTTTAACGTTTACATGAGGCTTTTGATCATATTGTTTAGCAAAAGGCCACTTCAATCGTTGTTAGCTCGTGACAAAAATTCCATTTAGTTCCGCTTAAACTTTTTGGAATAGCCCATATTTTTTTTATAGTTTAATTTTACTTCGTATGCAGATTGAACAACTCCAACAGCTAAAGCTGCAATAAGCATGTGAATCGAGACAGAAAAAAATTAAATGGAAACTAAAGTGTTAACGAGGAAAATACGAAAAAGTATACATATATGGCGTAGATTCTTGAATTTTAAAAGTTATGAGACTTTATAACTCAATATTTCATAGCAAAAAAAAGGAGACAAAAACATTACATTACTAATTTCTTGTGCTCCGCAGTAACCCAACCTATAATGCGACAACATTTTTCATACCGTTTATCACATTATCTGTTGCATTTGTTCAATATGTATACAAAAATGTCAAATGTCACATAATCTATAACAAGCAAGTATTACACGTAGATTATTTCTAACGATATTAGGTTGATAACCCCCCATAAGGGCAGAGAAGGTAAGTTTTGTATCTAGACTTTCGGTACTTATAAACGAATGTCACACTATAGTCGGATTGCTGATAGGTGACTGTTACATGTATGTATTAAGTAGTGCATTCATATAATATATAATAATCTAGTGACCATTTTTCAGCGATTTTAAAAATGTTTTTTTGTTATTTGTCTTAACTGTCAGTGTCTGGAAATAAATATTAATTAAAATATGGCTTACGGCCAATTATTAAATTCACAAACTTTAATTTTAAATCTGCTGGAATAAACAAAAAATTATAATCCAAAATTTACGTATGAGTATAAATCTTTCCTTATTTATAATTATAACCTTAAAATTAATAATTTTGTTTGAGTACTGCTGTAAATTTATTTTCGCGCTCTAATTAGTAAAGATATCTACGAATCATGCTGTTTCTTTCTAATGCTTTGTTTTTTATTCAAATAATTTTGAAGGTTAGTTGTCAACTTGGTTCACTATACGTTACTATGGGTATACAAATAATTATAATGATATAGACAGAGAAAGCATATATAAAAAAATAGTATTGAATATCGATACTTGTAGCAACGAACAGTCACTTATCAGCAATCCGACTATACCCGTGTGACTAAAATTAAAGGTTAAATTTCCGAAGGGGTGAATGGGTTTTGAACCCACGCCCTGTGCTCTGTACTGCATATTATTGCTAGTAACAGATATGACAAACTGTGATATTTAAGAAATTTCCAATTAGAATTTTACAAATACGAATACAACTCATCGGCGGAAAATTTTGTATATAGTTCGGAAGAAAAAATATTTAAAAAAAAAAGTATGGTGAATATTAACGTATAGAATACTAAGGGCCGCTTTTACAAACGTCTGATAAGCAGCAGAATAACTATCGGAAGCATAAGTTTATTCCGATGTTCACTTTTACAATGAATTTTTTATTCTGGGATAGTTATCGATGCTTTAATATAAATAAAATAAAGTTGGTATTGTATGACATATAAGAAAAGTCATAATTATAAAGTGACATTGCTTGTAACAATATCGTTTATCCATTCTAAAAGCGACCTTAAGAATTTATAAAAGTATAATATTTTACAATAAGCAAAAAGTTTTCAAAACCTATTAGCGAGTTCAGATTCAATTTAGTAACATCGAATAAAAATGATATAGAAATCTTTGTTCGATGAAGCATACAAATAAAATAAATAAATGAAAATCGTTAGTTTACAATGTATTATTAATAAAAAACTTATACATGCATTATAGTAAATTTAAAAAAAAAAAAAAATCGTATGTTAGTTTATTGGTTAGCCCGACAACCAGAAGAGCCGGCACCAGGAAATGCATACATAACACGCATGGTGTTGGTGAATCCAGAGCCCTGCTTCCATCCAGTAACAACAACGACGGGATCATTGCTTGAGATAAAACCACGGGCTTTACCGAACTGGAGACCAAACTGGACACGAGAATCAACATCCTTCAACCAGTCAGAGTTAGCAGCCTCTAAAATAGGGTAAAAAGTACATTATTAACATAAAATTAAAACAGCAGTAACATTTTTTTTTTTTTCGGAAAACAATGTTAACAGGTTAAGTGCTAATGGCAATTTTTGTTTGCGTCATTTCAAAATATATACTAAAAATTTGATAACATTATCATTATAAAGAAAGCGTTATAGTTTTGGAACAAAGAATTTCAGAATTCTACAACGAATGATTTTTAGAATAAAATGTGTGGTTTAATTCGGAACTCTAAGCTCTCAAATCTGAGGTCCCCATTTCAATCTCGGCGCTCTTAAACCCAAACCTAACCGAGGACCATATATGTGTGGCTAGATAAGCGTGGATCACGTATATACCTCATAGCGTTCAACCTGTTAACCAGATGATTAGTTTAATACCTGTGTAATGCAGTGGCAAAATTCCTCTATACAAATGTGCTTGACGAGCTGTCTGAGCGTGACGAGTAACAGCAATGATTGGGCATCGTGGACGATATTTGGAAATGAGATGTGCAGATCTGCCAGAAGTAGTGAGTACAATAATAGCAACAGCCAAGCTTTTAGTTGAGGCTTCAACAGAAGCAATGGCCACAGTATGGGCAGCGTCAATTGGAGGTGTCACCCTGCTAGTCAAGTCATGGAACAATTGCTTGTGCCAGATGGCAGCCTCAGCTTCCTTACAGATCCTGGCCATGGTAAGTACACATTCCAATGGATAATCACCCTTAGCTGTCTCACCAGACAACATAACACAGTCAGCTCCATCCAAAATAGCATTAGCTACATCTGAACTCTCAGCGCGTGTTGGTCTTGGTTTCTTTACCATGGACTCCAACATCTGAGTGGCACAAATACCTGGTTTTCCAGCTTTATTACATCTTGAAATGATTGACTTTTGGGCTAAGAATACTTTTTCAGTTGGAATTTCAATACCTAGATCTCCCCTAGCAACCATAATACCATCGGAAGCATTAATAATATCGTCAAGATTATGCATACCCTGCTGATTTTCAATCTTAGAAATAATTAAGATATTCTTTCCCTCTTCTCCAAGAATATTTCTAATTTCAGTGAGAGCATCACCAGTACGGATGAATGAAGCAAAGATGATATCAACTTTTTGCTCAACACCAAATTTAAGATCACTCTTGTCCTTATCAGATACAGCTGGCAAATCAACTGGTACACCAGGAAGATTTACACCCTTTCGGCTTCCAAGCATACCACCATTTTCAATGGTGCAAGTAACGAAACTGCCAGAGATATTTTGAACAACCAATGAAATAAGACCATCATCAACATATACTTTGTTTCCAACTTTAACAACCTTCTGGATGTTTTCATAATCAACAAACACACACTGGGCATTGCCCTTCTCGCTGTAAGCAGGATCGGTTGTCAATTTAATGGATTCTCCCTTCTTCAATTCAACTTCAGCGGAGCCACCTCCTTCGAGGAGACCGGTACGGATTTCAGGTCCTTTGGTATCAAGAGCAATAGCAAGTGGGTAAGACATACCCAATTTCTTGCTGTAATTTTCAACAGCAATGCGAATATTCTGAATAGTGGTTGCATGATATTCATGAGAACCATGGGAGAAGTTCAAACGAGCAATATTCATGCCAGTTTCCATCATCTTCTCCAGGGTTTCAGGGCTATTTGAAGCCGGTCCTAAAATCAAAAGAAAATAATATAGTAATTTCTTATAATTTAAGCTTTATTTAATCTCGTCATAAAAACAAATCAGGAAATCGGGAAGTTTGCAAATATTCTTTTGGTACGTCATTGATTATTGTTGAAGGTCAAAGGTGAAAAGGTCAACCGCCAAATTTCACTATATCCATTATAATTTTATCAGTCTCATTTTTCGCATGAACTAATAAAATAACTGATAAATATAATTGTTTTGAAATAAGTTTTTGGAAATTGTCTCATCTAAATATTCACAACAGAGACTTTACATCTGAAGGTTAAAACGTATCAAAAAGCTGCAACAATAAAAAGATGTCTGACAGGCTGTATGACGTTGACCATAGTACGTGAATTTTCACACATTTCAGGATTTCGCAGGTACTTATTGAAAGCGGCCAACAGGAGGGCATGATGAATGCTTAGAACCAGATAGTTTTTAAGACAATATATTGAAAATTAATTAATCTGGTAATCTACTCCCAAATCTTTCATCTAATACCACACATAAAATTTTTAAAAAAAATGTATTCAAAAATACAAAATCTTTCGATATTTTTCGTAAAAAAATCGGAAATTTCTGTTGACTTATCTCGCGGTCAGCAATATCAATGTGCATTACTTAGAGTTTTCCATATTTTTATACGAACCCCTCTAAAATATATAGTAGAGTACAAAAAAAGGTGCTTTTTTAGTAAAATTCACGTTGAAATAAACGTTTCAAAGAAGTTTTTCGTTTCTTAATCTATGGTGTAAGAGTTTTCTTTTGATACCCTATAGTAAATTTTAAAAAATTCAACGGCACAAAAATGATATTTCTCGAAAAAATAATCTGATCAAAAATTCCTGTTGAACTATTCTGGTTCACATTAATGTGCATTATTAAGGTTTTTTCAAATTGTTAAACCAACCCCTCTGGAAATTAGGGGCATATTTTTTTACAAAAAATTTTGCTCCTTTATCCACACAGTTATCATTTGCTATAACAGTCAAAATTAAAAAAAAAAAAAAATGTTTTTCGTTAAATACATATTTGTTTCTATATTTCGCGCGAAATGTGTTTTTTTTAACTCTCTACTATTTTCCTATATGTGGTTCAAAAAGTTGTATATGCATGCCAGTTTTTAACTCTCCATGTCTACCCGTTTGGTCACAGATTCTAACAAACAGACCAGGTTGATTAGGTTGGATTACGAATAATAGAATTTATTCTATTGTTGAGAAACCTCTGCTAGACTTGCCCTCCCATAAAAAAAAATTAAATATTTAGATAAATCTTCAAAAATACATCAAATTATGTTCTATACAAATTTTTGTCCAAGGCTTGGTTTACTAGTTACGAATTAATTATCGTGACCATGGAAACGTTACATATAAGTATGAAAGAATTGAGAATTTTTCGAAATTTTTCGTTTTATCAAAAAACGTCTCAAATAAAAGTTATTAGTTATTGCATTTATAGTAACTTTTGTTGAATAATTTTTTTCGAAATATTTTTCTGAAGCTAAATATTCGCAAAAATCTTAAAATCGACACGAGTAAACTCCCATTTCTAGTCAACCGATCTTCATAAAAAACAATAGGGTTCTTCCCATTTAATAGGAGAATTTTTTAGTACCAGAACGAATTCTCTAAGTTGAACCGTTCTTGAGTTATCGTGTATACACCCAAACACACACACACACATACGGACGGCACTTCGAAAATAGGTTTTTTGGAGTCCCTGGACCATGAAACGTGGTCATCAGTCAAAATCTCGACATCGAAAATTTTCGCGATTACAATACTTGCCCCTTATATATTAAGGTCGGGCAAGTAAAAATCGTTACTTGGCAACCGCAAATAGAATCACTTTATTGCTAATGATAGAATAGCATCACAATCCTTCCACTAATTGCGGTATAAGGGTTTCTTAGTCATATTTATGAAATCTTGCAAAAGGCAAAATTAAAATTTATAAAGCAATGATTCGCCTTGTATTGACATATGCCACAAAAACCAAAGCAGATATGATTAAAATTGAACAAATACTGATAACTAAGAAAATGAACATTCTCTGAGCAATTAAGTCTTTTAAAAAGAGGATAAAAATTGATACAATAGAAACAAATCTAAATAAAATAATAAACAAAAAATGACAATTTATTAGATATTAAATGGTTAAATAAATCGTCATTAACTTCAGCCCTACGAACGACCCTTAATTATATGCATAATTATTAACAAGGTGTCTCAAAAGAAATTTTATATTTAGTGGATCGATTAAAAAAAAAGTAAGCCGTATATAGAAAAAATGTTTATTAATTATTAAAATACACTTTCTGGGGATTTATTTCTTAAAAATAATATCGTCTAAATGTAGACCCTCGCGTTCTCGGCACTCATTTAATCGAACAGTAAAATTACTTATGACGTCTCGGCAGGTGGACTCAGGGATGGCTGCCATTTCGTAACGGATATTTTCTTTCAAATGCGCCAGTGAAGTCGGTTTATTGGCGTAAACTTTAGATTTAAGATAACCCCATAGGAAAAAGTCCATAGGGGTTAAATCTGGACTGCGTGGAGGCCAATTTATGTCACTTCTCCGGGAGATCAATTTGCCTGAGAAAATTTCACGAACACGTGGCAGAGACATATTGGACGTGTGTGAAGTTGCTCCGTCCTGTTGGAACCATGTTCTTTGGTTATAGCCAGGAAAGTTTAGCAGTTCAGGTACCAAGAAGTTGTCTAACATCTCCACATAACGCTCTGAATTCACTGTAACTGCACGCCCCCTTTCGTCTTCAAAAAAGTAAGGGCCGATAATTCCTCGCGTCGACATCGCAGCCCATACGGTCACTTTAGGCGAATGTAGGGGTTTCTGATGTTTGCGTTTCGGATTCGTTGCACTCCAGTAGCGGTAGTTCTGCTTATTTACGTGGCCATTAAGATGAAAATGAGCTTCATCCAAAAACAAAATGTTGGTAAACGTTGAAAATCGCTCAATCACCTGATTTACGAAATTAAGCCTCTGACTGGCATCTTGGGGCTTTAATTCTTGCACCAATTGAATTTTGTGATGCATAATGCGATGTAATGATGATCTAAGCACATTTAAAGCACTTGCGCGCTTCCGAATTAAAAGGTTCGGGTCGTCACGAACAGACTGATTAACATTCTCCACGTTTTCTACCGTTCTTGATGACCTAGGTCGCCCGGATTTTGATTTATCCAGCGTTGTACCAGTCTCTTCAAACTTTTAAACCCAATGTCGAATGAGAGGAATGCTTGGCGCATCATTTAAGTGGCGAAAACCTCGAATACTGCAGAATTTTCTACGCGCTACAGTCGCCGAATCACCGTTTTTGTAAAACTCTCGCACGCATAACGCGCGGTCTGCTCCCGAGAAACGCTCCATAGCGACTGAATTCCCAAGAGCCAGGCTACCGATTGACATAACCCCCGCGCCCCTCGGATACGTTGCGTTCACGCAGTAAGCTAAATAAATATAAAATTTCTTTTGAGACACCTTGTATAAAGTATAAAATTGTAAAGTAAACATCCAGTTCCTCAAACTTTAATAGTACGATTTTTTTATGTGACATAATAGCTAAGTCACATGGTAAATATTTAGCATTTTTTAATTTTGGAAATGCGCCAACATAAATTTAAATGAACGATAGACTTCATGTTGTATGAAGATACAACTCAATATTATTTGAAGGACAAAAGGACGGGCAAAACCATTTCAATTAATTGCTTCAATCCTTACATAATCACATAATTAAAATCAATTAAATAAATAAATAGAAAGCAAAAGTACAACAAACATCCAATAATTAAATTTAGCAGAATCAATACTATTTTTATACCTATAAATATAATTCAAGAATTATCTACGGCCAAATACTTTGTTTCAGTAATTGCCAACTTTTTGGGACCTTGGATGAACTAATATAACATTTTTGGATGTTTCTGAAAATCACAAAATGAATATGTGGTAGAAAATATGGAGGAGAAATCAGATGAAAATAAAATTTAACTACATTTCCGCATAAATCTATAGCTATTTTATTGTCTCAATCATCATCACTAGCGCGACAGCCCGAGGTCAGCCTAGGCCTCCTGTTTCCAGGTTTCCTGACCAATATAGTTCAATGTGTGTACATTCAGGAGTAATATGATCAGTACTACGTCCATTTTTTAGCGCACATTGTTGGACATTGCGCTTTTTGTTGTCATAATACTAATAAAATACATCGGAGTGTCACTAATGGTTGATATCTCCCCTCATTTTCAAAATCCCTCATCATATTTACTCGTTGGCCCTTCACAGAGAAACAGTTGAAAGAAAAAAAAAAAAAAAAAAAAAAAAAAAAAAACTGACAAAATAAAAATAATGATGTATGAATTTTCACACGTCAGTGTTTCATAGGAGTGTAGCGATAACTTTATTTAGTAGTTTTTTTTTTATTACGTCTTTAAATTTGAAGAGGTAACATTCATAACGAGATTTGTCACACAAAATAAAATAAAATAATAGGTTCCCAACGTCTAGATAGGCCTAGACAAGGGGCAGAGAAGATAAGTTCTCCGTTTTTAGACCGCCGGACATAGATATGAAAGCCACGTGGTCAGTGTGACGTATCGACCGGTCCTATTATCCCTGTATGGACAGGTACTCATTTATAAGCATTAAATACTTTAGGCTGAGTTTAGCCCCCAGAATTATCTGCACAATATTGGAAACGAATGACATATGTCAAAAATAAAACTTTATTACATATATTAATGACAAAAAAATAAATAAATGGGAAATTTTTATTAAGAATGACTAAAAATCAAACTATAAAGAAAATTATATTTTAAAATGATATTAACCTTAACTAAAAAATGTTTATTGTAAGTATAATTTACAAAGCTTAAACAAAACGGCGAAACGATTCGACGATGAAAGTAACTAGATTGCAAAATAAAGTTCCGCCTTATCGTTTGGAATAGCCTATAAGAAGAAACAAAATTTATTTGCGTTTTTTGTTTTATAAATTTTTTGATGAACTTATAAAATGGTCAAAGAATTGATCTACGACTTCCATCTAAGGAAGTTCCTCAATGAGAGGTTTTATCTGATTATTTGGAAAAGTTCTGATTTGCATATTTAAAATGAAAAATAAATAATTTAAAAAAAATAATAATAATATAAATACAATAATGTAAACCTATTTTTGTTAATAATCAGTCATTTAAATCAGACTTTATCCTTGTTTCGTGCATTTAAACCGTCATTTGTCCACTAAGTTCATGCAAATCGTTATTTGTCCAAATTTAAATAATCGATTTTTCGTATTTTTGCTGATTAAAATTTTAATGACATATTTGAATTTGGGTTGAACTCAAAAAATAAGTAAGTCAAAAAATTATGTTCTCAACTTATTGCAAACAGGATTATGTTATTTTTTCTTTGCAATTATCTCAAAATTGCATTACTGTGGAAAATAACGTTTTGAATGCTACCTCCTCATTTAAATATTTTCATTGAAAACCTTGAATGAAACTAAAAAAAAACTATTTTATTTGTTTTATTTTCAATTTTCATTTCAGCTTTTACTCAATTAAGCTCATTCCATTATTATGATTATCCTAACCATCGATCGCTGAATTTATTAGTTAGCAATTTACAAAGGTAAGAGATTTTCGGAGAAGCGTGAAACGGATATTCCTTTGAATTTTTAAACCGGCCTCTCTAGAAAATACGGTGGAAGACAAAAGTTTTTGACAAGAATCATGTCAAAATAAAAATATTTTTAAAAATTAAATTATGAATATAAATTTAGGCTTCAAAACCATTATGGTGCGTTGAGTATGCCTCGCATTAAATTTTTAAAAATAAAATTTTTCTGATCAATACAAAAATCGATAACCTTAATTATATTAATAAGAATACGGTTCACAGAACGGTTCACATTAATATGCATTACACCAAATTTTTCAGATTTTTAAACTAACCCCTCTAGAAGATAGGGTGGGGAACAAATTTGTATATTTTTGATAAAAATTAGTCAAAATAAAAAATACTTCTCGCTTCTTAATCTACAAATCAAAAGGTTAAATCTCATATTTCACCCCGAACCTAAAACAAATTGCTTTTTTTTCGAAATATTTTTACATATATACGTATGTATATATTTTTCTAGCGATGTTTGATTGAAGTCTTAGTATCTACTCTGTGGTCTAAAAAGCAGTATATTTATGCCAAATTACAACTCTCTCGACTCAGCTGTTTGGAAACAATTTCTACCGTACAGACAGACAGATAAAGGACGGTATAAGGATTTCTTGGTTATACCTACGAAACCCTAAGCGTGGGTTCTATAGATAATTGATAGTTGGGACACTAGGAAATTAGTGTGAAGATTTATTATTTTAAATGACACGGATAGAATTGAAAACATATAAGGAAGTATTATTACCAATAGTGCAAATGATTCCAGAGAGGCGAACATAAGAAGCCTTGGAATCAATATCCAGTGCACACATATGATCCAGATGATTGAATGTATCAGCCGCCTGCAGCTGAATTGGGGGTACATCGGGACTGCCGGACATCTGAAACCAATCATGGTCGTCAGCACATTTGAAAATTACATTAAAAATCACAAAAAACACAATAAAACAATAAATATAATAAATAAATGCAATACCTCGGCGTCCGTGTCATAAATTGATGCCCAAACCATTCTTACTGGATGATATTCACAAGTTTTTAAGGAGAAACTGAACAACCGTGTACCCTCAAGATGTAGAGTACAAGGGTGCGATGTACTTGGAATGCCCTTGTCAAATAGTCGACGCCTAATACGCAGGATTCGTATCAGCGCCGCACCAGTTCGCATTTAAAACCATCTGAATCTTGGTAGAAGTAACGCAGGTTTTGGCAAGATCCATTTTTATTATGTAACGATACTTATTTTTACACTTCCTAATGTCAGAAAAATATATATTTCTCCCGAATGATTAGTTTTACTTTTAATATTACGTAAGGATGCGCAGGACGCCTCTTCTTTTATTCTGTCCTATTTATAAATAGAATCGATCGGTGTGGTTTAAACCTACGCTGACAGTATTCACGTTTTTACAAACAATAAAACACGGTTGTGTCACTCAATATTCTAAGCTTACTGTGCAGAACAAATAAAATATTGTGGTTTATTGTAAATTACTATTAATATTAAAGTACTGGCGCAATTCAAACGTAATCAGTTAATGATTAAATTTAATTCAGTGCCATATCGGGCTATTGATGATAATGAAAGGATTTATTTCCTGTGTAGATTTTAAGTGTTTTGTGATTAAATATATTTTGCGTTATCCTTTTTTCGGAATGTGATATAATCGATAAATATAAGTGCTGTATTATTAAAATGGAGAGGATGTGGACAATTATTTACGCTGTGTATTTTTTTACGTTAAAATCAAAATGAGCGAATATTAATAAAATAATTGCAGCTTTATTACCAGCAAAGAATAATCACATGATTTAATAAATGGGGAAGCTATAGACCATAGCTAACATAAATGTGGGATATTTTTAGTACCGCGGCGGTTCATTTAAAAATAACACATTTAAAAATAATATTTACATCTCTATTTGTTCAGAACGTAACATTTTCTTGAGTTTACTGATATTGTATAAATTGCATCAAAAATTATTAAAACAATACTAAATTTAATTTAAAATTGTGATTCGAGTGAAGCAAAATGTTTAATTTGCGAATGTCAGAAGAAATATTGATGTGAATTTCAAAGAATTTCAAATGAATTTCAAAATTTTTCCTGAAGTGTGAATTTCACATTTCAGGATTTCAGGGGTATATTATTGAGTATAAAGTGTTGTTAGAAATCGACCATGGCGGAAACAGGTTCAAAAAAAGAACCGATTTCGGATACCCAGTTTGGAATATTCGAACCGTCAAATCCAAGTGAAGAAAAAAAAGGGTCTAAATCGGGTATCCGGATCCACATTTTCGGAACCTGACTTCCGAAACTGGGTTACTCGAAGATTATATATTCGGTTTTAACCAAAAATCGGAACCGGATACCCAAAAAACCAGTTTTGTTTCCCAACACGTAGTAAAGCCGACCAACAGAGTCATAAAGAACAATATTTTAAAGGTCATATGTCATATGTTAATTCAAATATAAAGATTTTATTAAATAATCTTATTAAATGTTTTATTTAATACCGTACATGCAATTTAAAAAAATTGTTTTCGATACTATAAAAATCGATGTTTCGAAAACTGACCAAAAATTTAGTTTGTACTATTGCGGTCCGCATCAATGTGCATTACTCTAAACTTTTTTTGATTTTTAGTCCAGCCCCTCCGAGTGATAGGGCAACAGACATTTTTTTTTGTAATATATTTTACGACATAATGATAAGTCGCATTACAATTTTTTTAAATACTACTTGTAGCTACTTAATCTATTATTAAAGAACTTTCATTTAATTTCCCAGAATAAACATTATAAAAATAATAATTTAAAAATTTTGAGACCCAGAATACTTGATAATTTTCGGGAAATATATCTGATCAAAAATTCCTGTTACGCCATTTTGGTTTATATCAATGTGCATTACTTATCTATTTTTTTTTTTTTTCAGATATTATCAAGAATGTGGAACAGACAATTTTGCAAACCGTAAAAATCACTTAAAGATAAAGTGTTCGTTAATCTACGTATCAAGCGCTTTGATATCTCACTCAAAATTTTAAAATTCTACATTTTTTTCGAAAAATTCATCTATGTATTCCCGCTGAGAATTTACTTGACCGATGACGGTTACGAGAATCGTATGGTTCAACCAAGATTATCAAAATAAAGCGATCATACACATACGTTTATGTGAATATATTCAGATATAACAAACGAAGATAAAAATCACGGACGTACGTTGGTACGCATAGTTCAAATACGTTATTGACAGTTTACATAGAATTGTATGAATCAGGTATATATTTATTTACCGATGTTCCATCGATCGATCGGCATCTGAATTCTCGGCGAGTATAGATCTCTATGCCCGGTTGCATAAAAGTTGTAAAACTAAATATAAAACACAAAACGCATTGTGTTACAGATGAGCAAGAAACATATTTACCGTACAGACCAACAAACACATGAGTAACGTTAACAATATTTCTTGGTTATACCTATGAAACCCTAAAATTAAATTGATGTTTAGTTCGGTTCAAAACGCGCAACAGATACAAGAAAAAATCGTAGCACGAGTTTTTGCAATATAATTTGTAGTTAAGTATGGTTTATACCTTGTGTTCAAAAAGAAATTACATAAGGGTTGGCTGTGGAAAAATAAAATAATGTGTACTGCAAGCTTTAACTGTCAATTAATTAACTGTCATCACTGTTGTTGTCATAAGTTTCAATTGAAAATTAGTTAGTCAATTGTTATATAAAGCTTGCAATAGACATTATTTTATTTTTCCACAGCCAAGCCTTTTGTAATTTCTTTTTGAACTCATGGTATAAAGAAATGTAGTACCCAAAGTATTTGAATAAGATTTGATTCAAAGTTTTGAGTTATTTGAAACCAATTTTTTTTTTTTATAAATCTGTATTGATTCATATTATTATAACTTTCAAAAATAATTTGTTATAAAAATATGGCCATGGAGAAAAATATTTACTAAAATTAAATTGTTTCTAAAATTAAAAATTTCATCCAAGTATTTCCGTGTGCATCGATAAACGCGCCTACATGTTCTGTTGTGTTGCGTAATAATAAATTATTTTAATGACAACAATTTGTAACAATTTCTTTGAATGCGACAATAATTAAAAAAAAGGTCACCTCTGAAACTTAAAGGTGACCGATCATGATAAAGCTGATGTCAAACCTATATATTCTGCGTGCACAATAAAAGTCGCATACGTTATGATATCACAGAACGAATTATGATGTAATACATCTATATTTTTTTACATTTATTTAAATAAATTTAATGTTGCAAGGTTGTTTATGAAATTGTGAGGCGATTTGATCCCCACTGTATATACATTTTATAAAATCATGAAGAGGTTTGGTCAAAATATACCCGAATATTGCCATAAAACTTTATTAATATAAAATATATAAAAAGGCCCTTGTCGAAATAGTTTTCTCTAGAAGGTACACACCGCTGCTAACGTTTTTTCTACTTCTAAATATACTTTTTGTATACTTTTGGGAATCGCATACTTGGTTTTGTACAGCTGACGTTTATTGTCTCCACTGCTTTCTTCAATCTTCTTTATTTTTCCATTCTTCGTCTATAAGTCCTCATATCCACATATTCACGTCTCTTTCTACCTGGGGGGCTCCAATTCGGTAATTTTAAACATTTATCTGTTACTTTCAGTACTTTGCTTAGATCGTATTATCCTAGTGTTTTTTGTTCTGTGTAGTTCAGTGTTTTTCTTCTACCCCAATTTGTCTTCTAGTTACTTCATTTTTATTCTATCTAGTCCTACTATTCTATGGCATCGACTCCACTATTCCTTTTCCGTTGCAGTTATTTTTGCCCTATATTTTTTGTTTTTATATAACGTCGGTGACGTGGCAATACCTCCTACCTACAATTTTTAGCGAAAACTAGTTCTTGGTACATTGTAATCCAAATATTAGTGAGCATATGTTGTGACGATACTTCTTAAATAGGAAAAATATTTAAGGTCTAAATTCCCCACAAATCAATACCTCTTATCTTAAACTACGCAAAAACGGCTGACAGAAAGCAGTTTTTTACCTCTTCTGTAAAATTTCTCTTTATGCAGATAAGCTTTATGCTTTTAAGAGATCGTTATAGACTTGCTTAATATCGTTTTCAAGCTATTGAATAGGATAAACGAAATTTCTAGGAAAAAAGAAGAGTCTAGGATATCTCTCGACTCTTTTCCTTTTTGCTTTAGGCTAATACAGGGGCGACTGGGTCTGTCCTGCTGCTGATTTTTACCCGCACTTTTCTTCGAAGTGATTAATAAAAAACAAGCAAGTCGAATCAAAGAGATGAGTAAAAAAAAAAATCATATCAAACAAGGCGGACCTACAGACACTATATACTACGAAAGTCTCATTGGTCACAGCGCCGCCATTAGGATTCCACATAAGGGGGTAGCATTGTTAGTTTCAAATGGAAAAATTAGATAATCCTTGCAGAAACGGTAAATGTGAAAATATTCCCAAAATTTTACACTTTCTGTAAAGATTATCTCATGTTTCAATTTGAAACTAATATTTATTTGGAATCCTAATGGCGGCGTTGTTACCATTGGTTAGACTGTAATAGTATACAGTGTCTGTAGGGCCGCTTAGTTCAATTGGATTTTTTTGCTCTCTTCGATTCGACTTCCTTTTTTTTTTTGCTCATCACGCTGAAAAATGAGCCTGTAAAAGTTTCAAGCCAGCGGGTCCCAGTCCACCTCTGTTTTAGCCTGAAGCAAAAAGTCAAAAGATATCCTAGACTCCGACATTTCTTTTGCCCTGTTCAATCGTTTGACAACGATATTAAGCAAGTCATACCGATCACTTGCAATCAGAAAATTTGATCGTGTATGATACATCACGATAACCAGCCCACGCTTCTGGTTCGGCAGTTTTTGACGAAGAACAAAATCACCCTCATTTTCTAATAACTTGGCATTGACCTGTTTTTTTTCTTTTATAAATTTCGTTTTTCTATAAAGTTCTTTGAAGGGCCATTTTTAAACAATTATTAAAATAAAAACAACAAAAAAAAAACATGAAAACTGATTTAAAAGTAGTCCCCAAAAGTTTCCACAAGGAGTGCTTTCAGAAGTCGAAAACCTGTTGGCAGCAGTGTGTAATTTCTGAAAGAGACTATTTAAATTTATGCTACAATTCTTCAGACCCTTAACGAGTTAGGATCCACTTTACCATAATAACTTATGAAGTTACTAATATTATAATTTGTAACGAATCTTACGATTTTGCTTAGAATTGCAGCAATCGTTCTTTTAGAACCATGCTAATTTAAAAGTTTTATGGTGCTTTATAATACATTAAAAGTATCTAAATATGCACTTACTGCGAATTCTAAGCAACGCAATTTATCACGCAAAATATGCGAATGTTGTAAATTTTGTGATAAAGTAACATTGTTATCGTGTGCGCAGCAGTAATAAAAGGTAATCAAAAGTCTTTCTCAAAATATCTAAAAAATTGTAATACTATTATTTACTACGCCTTAGCCCGATTCACGTTTAAAAGACGTCCAACCTACCCGGATTATACAAAAATTAAGCATGATTAAAAATCTTGATGACGCTAGACTTTTTGTAAAGATTTTTTTCAGACAGTTTGTGAGAAACTGCTGTGACATAGATATGGCCAAGAGTTACGTCAACTTAGGGCGCATTAGATTCCAGATTAATACCGTAATTTTGTCTGCAAATGATGCTCAAAAATTTCCACAAGTCGAAATACTGCTTTTTTCTCTTATTGATGTGTATACTGCGTTGCAATCATCATATATAGGCTATTCCAAACGTTTAAGCAGAACTAAATGGAATTTTAATTTTTCTAAGTTGTTACAAACTCATGTTTCACTGATTGAAGAGGAATTTTGCTAAACAAAATGATCAAAAGCTTAATTTAACATAAAAATGACTAGTTGTCGAAACTTAGTCCCGCTTAAACCAAATAAACAGTCTATATGTGCATAACTGATGTGAAAAGGCATTTGAACTCATCGAACGAACACGGTAGTAATTTCATATTTTCATTTTTAGGGTTTTGTAGGTATGACCAAAAAACCCTTATACCGTCATTTTGTCGTCTATCTGTCTGTCTGTCTGTGTGTCTGTGTGTCTGTTCGGTAAAAATTGTAGCCAAACGGCTAAACCTAGAGAGTTGAAATTTGGCATGCTTATACAACTCTTTGACCCGCACATAGGAAAAATACTAAAACATCTAAAAAACATACCCCCCTAAAAATATAAACAAATATGTGCTCATCGAAAACAAAAATATTTTTTTAAATTTTGAGTAGGGTATCAAATGAAAGCCCTTAGTACGTGGATTAACGATCAAATTTTTATTTTTGCAAAATAAATTATTTTGATGCGATTTTTGCCAAAATTGTGCAAAAAAAATGTTGTCCCACACCCTTTAGCCCAGATGGTTTAAACTAAAAATCTAAATCATTTTTTGTGGTTTTTGGTTCACAAAGTACAAAAGTTATACCAATGTAAGACACTCACATGCAAGACGTGCGATAGCGTAATGGGTTAGAGCACTGGTGTCGTTAGCTAAAATGCGCTGGAAACGAAGGGTTTCGAGTTCGAGTACGGAGTGAATTTTATTTTTTCTGTTTTTTTTTCTTGCATTTTTATTATGTTGAAATTATTTTGTCAAAATTCTAGTTATATTTTGACAAATGTTGTATTTAATTTTTAAGAGCGTAAATTTAATAACCAGTCTTATTATATGATTAACAGACGATAAATTATTTTAAAAATATCGTTCATTTTGCCGTGATTACTACAAAGTAAAATTTGTCCTACACACTCAGCATACCGCCTTCACTTATTATATACCTGCGAAACCCTGAAATGTGTGAATATTCACACTTCACATCAATTTTTTAAATTTTTAAATATTAGAATATCGTGTAATATTTCCATGAAGAAAAAATCGTACCTAATAAAACTGTACGTTATATTACAAAAACGTAGGTAATTCAAAAACTTGATGTGGAATGAGAATTTTTACATATTTTAGGACTTTGTAGGTGTAGCAAATGATAGTAGTAGGTTTCTAACAAATTGTGGGTACATATGTGCATATTAAAAATCATAAAATTCGATAACTTTTGAAAAAATAATCGACGTGCTTCCATCTAAAGCAGTGTTTCTCAACAGGTGGTCCGCGGACCACCAATGGTCCCCAGAAAAATTTTAATGGTCCGCGAAACATTTTTTTTAGCTTTTTTTTTTTAATTTTATGCACATATTTTATGTAAATAATTTATATTTTGTTTATTTTCTGTAAACTTTCTGTGATTTTCTACAAATAAAATAAACGTATTAGTAGCACATTATATATATTTGTTTTCTTGCAAACTGAACCAACAATTATTATTAGTGGTCCGCGTTAGAAAATTATATATTATACTGGTCCGTGGTGTGTTTTTGGTTGAGAAACACTGATCTAAAGACTACAAGCGTACTTAATTACAAGATGCAAGCGCAAACTTTCTTTTAATATCACACAATATTTATTTTTTAATTATTTTTTCAACGCCACAAAAGTTCGTACCTTTTCGAAAGATTATGCTGATCGAAAAGTCCTGTTGATCTATTCCGGTTCCCATTAATGAATATTATTGAGATTGATTTTTTTTTTCAGATTTATAGACCCTATGGTCAAAAGTTGACACATTTTTGGCGAAAATCCCATAAAAAAATTAGATTTTTTAAAAATATATTTTTTTGGTTTATCCACGCATGAACAGGCTTTACTTGATCACTTGATAATCCACTCAAAATTAAAAAAAAAAACATTTTTTTTATCTTGGAATACATATTTGTTTATATTTTTTCCGCGATATATATTTTTTTCACTCCTAATAGTTTTCTTCTATGTGGATCAAAGGGTTGTAGAAACACGCTAAATTTCAACTTTCAATGTCCAGCAGTTTGGCCACAATTTCTACCGAACAGACAGACTTGAGGGAAGTTATAAAGGATTTTTTGGTAATATCTACAAAAGCCTAAAAATGAAAATATTATGTTACTGCAGTCTTCGTTGGATGAGTCGATTTGTAACTAAAAAAAAAATTGTAGGTCCTTTTTAAAAACTAGTGGCACTAGTTGTTGCAAGCCGATCAAGCGATAGAGTTACGTTTAATGCCTCGTTTATAATAGATGTGTTATGTATCCATAGCATATAAATCACAGTACTCGCTTTGTTGTATTTATTAGATACATATATTCAGATCAGTTAAAGCCTTTTGTCCCATCTTTATGAATTTGCTATACATTAAGATTGACCTGTTATAAACGAGGCTTAAGAGCCGCAACTTCTAAACAATACCCGCAACTTTACGATGGAAAATAAAAAAGACCATACACTCAAAAGACGTAAATCAAATACCCGTAACTAAGGGGTAACACTATTTTTTCTGAAATACCGAAAATCTATCGCACAAAAACTTTTACCCTGCACGTAGACACAACCGTGTTTTATTTTTTAATTATTTGTACTGAAATACTAGTAATATTATCTCAAATGTTGTGATAATATTTACTGTCAATAATACATCTTGGTAATAACAATCATTATGAATATCTATCACCTAACAAATATTTTGTAACTATTTTTTATATTACGATATTATTATTTCCGTTCAATTTGCAATACGCACTATATTTCACTTCACTACTTGAAGCACTCACTGTACATCACTGCAGCTGCATCTTTATATATAGCGAATCATATGACAATGGCAATGACAAAGTAATGTATCAAATTAATATCAGAGTCGGTGTAAGGCGTGGGCTTGTTAAATAATATCTCGTCATTGTAGTTTTAACCAGAGCTTCTTAACCAGCGTACCGTGACGGAACTGGGTGTGCAAGAACATTGTTAATATGTAATGAAAATTTAATTTAATTTAATTTGTTTATTTATACCCAAAGTACAAGATTAAATAGTTAGATTTTTTTACAAATAATAATATTAATAATTTGTACAATAGATAAAGGCCCATGATCAGTCATTGTAAGAATACAAAGACTGTTCTTCCTCATGAGCCCCCAAAAAGTATAAATATATAACAGCACATATTAACAGACCCAGGGTTCTTTGCTATTGACAATTACAATTGTCATGACCAACATTGAAGCATGTATGTAGATATGTAACGTTCCCTAACTTGGGCAGAATTAAGTCTGAAAAGAACATTGAAAAGAACATGAAATTAAAAGGGCAAGATGAACCTATTAGAAGTTAAGACTTTAATAAGCTTTTATACATTTTTAAAAGAAAAAATTAAGGTAAAAGTTTAAGGTTCTCAGGAATAATATTATATTTAGCGCAAATGTCAAATGAGAAGCTATGTTTAAATGTTGCAGTTCTGTAAGAAGGTGGAGAAAGAGTACCCTTAAATCCTGAAAGGTCAATAGGTGTCAGTGTTAAACCACAAGGAGGTACCCGGGAGAGTTCCCCTAACGGTAGCAAAAATTCTCCCCCGGAGATTTTTTTTTTAGCTGTAATACCTGCTTACCTGTTAACAATCTACCCCACCTCGGTCTCATGTAATACCCTCGGCTCATGAAGACACCCCACTCCCCCGGGAGTCTGGATTAAACGCTGACAGGCGTAACTCTCAAATTCAAAAAATTTAGACAAACTGCGTTTTTTTTATTTTACTCATTGCTTGGAACCAGAGCCGCAGTAAGGGGGGGGGGGGCATAGCGCACTAAAGAAAAGGGCGCCATATTGCGAAGGTGATGACCTTTCTTTTTGCTCATCACTTGGATTCTGGGAGGTGAGGACCTTTTTTTTTGCTCATCACTTGGATTTTGGGAAGTGAGGACCACCAAGGGCGCCAAAACACAGTTTTGCCCCTAGGGCAAGTTTTCCTTACTGCGGCTCTGCTTGGAACATTCCACAAAAAAAATCGTAAGCTGCTATTTAATACAAATTCATTTAAATGAAAAATAAAACCTTAGTACAATTTTTCTATTGTTCCGTTGCATGCACTTTTTATTATTTTGTGAAATAACGAAGAAAAATAATATTTCAGATAAGTTTTCATATTTATGGATTTTACCACCTGAAATTTTTTGTTACGTTCATTAGCCTATAACACAAGACCGCTAGATTAGGTAGAGTTAACGAGTTTAGCAGGGGATTCCACACACATATTTACACCTTAAAGCAGCAGATTTTTATTTACGTATTATATATTTGTCCCGCGATTTGAATCTACAAAATTTCAAATTCAATTTTGACTCATCTAGGGAAAAAGGTTGGCCATCGCTGGCCTAGTATGTATTTTTTTAGCCAAAAATACTTTATAACATTAACATAACTTTCGCTTATTTTGAAAAATTGAATACCAATGCCGTATAAAATTGTTCTTTTATGTATACCGTGTTACAGAAAAGGTTGGGAAGCACTGGTTTAAATAACACTACAATTACTTGCCAATTTTGTTACCACACTAATAAGATTTTTTTAAGCTTGTGTTTTAGTCGACTTGAGCGATGTCAGAGCTCTCATGAACAGACCTAGATCGAGATGATACTCAGTGAAGCAGGAAGGTTACGAATTAGTGTACAAGAACAATTAAAAGGCCTAAAATGCGATGGAGAAGTGGCTTATTAAAAGAAGTGCCGGTCAGCTGTGGATGAGAACATCAATTTATCATAAACAATGACGAAAATTAAGGAGGCATACATCCAAAAATGGATAAATTAACGCCGCATTTGATGATTATGAACACAGACACACATATGTTCAAAAATTTAGAACATTGATACCCCTTAATAAGACTGAAAAGTGACTTTTGCCAAAAAGATTTTAGTGATTGATGCCACGAAGAAACGAGGACTAGAAAAAGAAGATCGGCATGTTAAAAACGGTAAAGCTAGGAAGTGAAACATGGCATGTTCAGTAAAAAACAAAAATTCGATTATATAAAGTAGTCTTACTCCTGCTTAAATTTTTAAAAAGCTTTTGCTAGAGTAATTTTAAACCAGACAAATAAATGGTACTACTAGTCGTTTAAGCTGTGGGCCAAAATATGAACGTTAATATTGTTGTCTGGGATAATAGATCTGTTCATTGAGTCATTTCCAAAGGTTTATTATCATCAGATACACAGAATTCGTACGAGTGTGTTAAAATTACTGTGCGCTTGGGTCTGATGGTAATAAACCGTTTTAAACGACTACGAACAGACCTAATATTTGCTTTATAATATATCCAAAGCCGATCCTGGATAATATTAGTAAATTGTAGATCTTTCGTGTCAAAGCATACTTATTTCGATTATAATTTTTTACCGTGTTGGAAACTACAAGGTTATATAATAAAATATAACTTGTTTCTGGTCAAGCAATGAGTGAGCCAGGATTTAAAAAATTAAATTCTATTGTACTCTCAAGAGTGAAATAATATTTTACACATTAAAGCGACCATATTTTATTTTAATCTAATTTGCCAAAGACTATGGCCAAAGATCACCATCCATTGCAAAAAATATCTGCCGATGAATTGTTTTAATCGACGATTTAACACGCCGGGTAAGTGACCAGTAATTAAAATCTTTCCACATCGTCGGAAATTTACCAGTGTCAGATGTTGAATTATTGAAACAGCCGTCAGTCTGTTATATAATTAAAACTATCTTTTTGGTTCTAATTAAAATTTTCCGTATGATCCACATGTGAACATGTTTTTCGTTTTAATATTTTTTACCAGTATTGTTCTTCTTTTCTGTCTTCACGGTCAGTGCAAACATATGTGTGCGCTGTATCGTTCTAGGCCAGGGGTCGTCAGACCGTGGCTCACGAGGCGCATACGGCTTTTTGGGGACATTCGTGTGGTTCTTCAAATTAAGTTGATAAGGAATAAAATTTAAACCAGTGGCGGAGGGAGACCTCCGCTAGACTTGCCGTCCCATAAAAAAAAATAAGAATAATTAAAAAAAATAGATATTTTTTTTTTTTAAATTTAAAAGAAGGTTTAGGTAAATCTTCAAAAATACATCAAATTATGTCCTATAAAAATTTTTGTCCAAGGCTTGGTTTACTATTTTTTTAAATTTTAATGTTTAATAACTTCCGTTTCCGGTTTCGGATTTTAATAAAAAACAATAGGGATCTTCCCAAATATTAGGAGAATTTTTTAGTACCAGAACGAACTCTTTAAGTTAAACCGTTTTTGAGTTATCGTGTATACACACAGACACACAGACATACAGACACACAGACTCACACACAGACACACACACACACACAGACACACACACATACGGACGGCACTTCGAAAATAGGTTTTTTGGATTCCCTGGACCATGAAACGTGGTCGTCAGTCAAAATCTCGACATCGAAAATTTTCGCGATTACAATACTTGCCCCTTATATATTAAGGTCGGGCAAGTAAAAATATTCAAAATTCATGTATTAAAACAAAATTATAGCTCTTTAAAATGTTTCCAAATGCCGTAAAGGGTGAATTTAGCTTCTAAAGTTTTCCGCCCCTGTTCTAAACTTTTTCGAGTGATGGCACACGTATATAAAATATGAAAAATTCAAGGCACCCCACCCTCATTTCTTCGATATATGTATTAATTCTATGAGTTTCGCGGTACCCCTCTCATATACAAACGACAACTTCGGGTGCTGCGGCACCTCGGTTGAGAACCACCATTCTAGACAGACCGTTTTACCTGATGTGTCCATATACACCGAACCTTTGATCATATTAAACCGGACTTACCTACCAGGTGCAAGAACGTTGTATTTGGCAGATTATAAGGGAAAACTTATTCAAAAAGACTTACATTGTTATTATTGAATACCATTTTAAACACAAGTCTACAGCTTACCTGAATTTCACCCTTTACGGTTCAATAGCTGATTTATATCGGTTACATTACATCGATTCTCTTTTTCATATCACAAGCAAATCGGAATTTTGATTTTAGATAATAATTAGAGATCAAGTTTTTAATTTTATCTAAACAGGCGTCAAGGAAAATTAAGATTAATTGGATTTTTTTATCTCGAGTGTTTATCTGATTTTGTACAGCAGTAATATTTGGCAACGAGTTTTGCCACAAATTTTTAACAGGAAAATAAATTTCATTGCAGCCATTTCATAATATTATTAGAATATTTTAGAGCCGAGTTTCAAAAGTAAACCCCTATATTTCTGCTATTTGTATTGTAATCGTACTGGAGGTTGGCTATCATTAAGGCTATCTTGATCTTTGATATAACTATGCACTAAACAGAAATGGTGCTTGCTCCATATCTCGGAGATTTTTCAATGGTTATTTGTCTTCCAAATATTTTCTTCTATTTTTCCTCGTTAGATTAATTGCAACAGAAACAGTCTGAGCTCAACTTTACAATCGCCTGTAGTTCCATATTATAAGGGCATTAGGTTAAGTTATAACAGTAAATCGTTAGTACCAGAAGAAACCAAACGGCTCGAATTAAGTTTCAAAAGTATTCTTAACAGAACTTTGGCTTGTTCATAATGTTAGAGTCAACAAAAACTACTATGCTTGTCCAAAAAATAGCTGTTCAGTTTGTAAAGTAAAATTTTACCATAGTCTGTATCTAGGATGTCGCATTATGTGGCCAAAGTTCCAATACTACTTGATTTTTTAAGTGAATACGTCTTTAAAATCGATCAGATGTATAAGCGTGTTAAAAAATCTGATTGAAAATAGGTCAGACTTTAAACGTTTATATCTCAGAAATTGTACGACGTAGGTGGAAGTTAATGGTTGACAAATGAGCAATAGATTGAGAACTGATGTAAGATTTACGTAAGCGGCACCAATTGACGAGCTCAGTCAACTTCGGAGGCACATAGCGTGCCTCCAACACGTAGGTTAATTTACGTAAAATTTACTTAAAATTGTTTGTTTTGGCAAGAACTATCTAAAGATATTTTTTCAGCCCCAATCAGGCCAGAATTATGAAAATAATGAGTCAGTTGTGCGAAAACTTGTACTTCTAAATAAAATGTCGCGATATATTTGACAAAAGTACAAGGAGAAATCGACTCAACGATCAAAATCGAATAGATCTGATCCTGAGGAATCTTAAAATGTGCCATATACAAATGCGAAAAAGTGCAAAGCTTATATAAAGCGGCGAATGAGCGCTGACGCCGCAAAGCCGAAAATGAAGCGCAGTACAGTGCAGGAAGACCACGCGGATGTATTCACGTAAATCCTAGCGATTGTATCCCTGACCAACCTACCCCTATTTTTTAAAGGTTGGCATAAAATCTATTCTTTGTTCAGTCTCCTTAGAATTTCTTCGTTTTCGATTGTTATCAACTCATGATATTGATAGGATTCTTCTGTATACTCATCTACAAGGTTTTTTACACAGTACCGAATTAAGACTCTTCTGGTCACAAACGCCACCTATTGTTGGGGGGCTCTAGACACGTGCCTTCTGTACCTAATGAATAATGCGACACTGTGTTTACACATATTTCTAATAAAATAAATACGGTGTACAAACCATTGTACAAGATAAACTACAAGTCTCTTCAATAATCTTTCAGGGTTTCATAACATTTCTCTACAACACAGGAAACACAAAAACAAATAGAATGAGATTAAGAAATATAACAATCGGTCTACCATATCATTTACTTCAATTACTAAATCAGGTCGACGAACTTTGGGCATATAGACAAATATAACCGAAATTAAAGAAATAAAGACTGAAAAATATTAATTTTACAGAATTTATTGATAATAACATGTACATAATATCCATAGTTGATAGTACGCAATATATATTGATGTAGGTAAAGAAATTGACTCACATTTATTTATAAAATTATAAAAAACACGAGGAGAACATTATACCAGTACCTATGATGATACGTCATATTCAAGGTCACTCACATGGAAACTGCCGGATGGAACACACCTAATTTACTATTTCGTCTAAATAAGACTAATTACATAATATTATTACATAAAATTAATAACACATATAATTGAACATAACCACAATAAAATATATTAAAAAACATGATAGTAAATTATCAAATGTTTATGAATACATAAAATACATAAACATTAAGTTTTATCAATATTGGTATAAGTTCATAGTTTCCTTATGCTAAATATATTACAAATATGTATTGAAATGTTTTATTTAACATACCATTTTTGAGATTTACTTTGGTAATTAATGTAATACTGTTGTGCACAACGCACTCACCGTTGTTACAAACGAACTGAGCTAAGGACAGAGAAGGTCACAGTTGTGTTCTCTCTTCTCCCTCCAAAACCTCATATAATAAAATGGTGTTAGTTTAATTTGCGTAATTTTGATATATTTTTAAACAATAAATAAGAGAATTGATATGTATAATTGTATTTTAAATGTATGTCAATAATATGGATTTAAAATTTGAACAAGGAAATGAATTAAAATGATTATTAACAAATAAAATGTAGGGTACTGCTACTGAATTCAATACAGTAGCAGCTAGTACAAGTAGTTTAAAATGTCTATTAAGCACTATTAACACAAAACTGCTCTGGAATGAATCTTAATTGACCCAAGTGCTACAAAAGATTTCAACGTTAGTAGCAACCAGGAACGTATTTGACATTGGCATCCTTTGATGTTTTTGTTGCCAAGGGTGCTGGCACTTTAAAAGCCGGCGCACGCCTCTCTTTAAATACATTTTTATTCCCCCTCACTTAAAATAAAGGCACGAAACTATATATATGCTAAAAATGCCTCTGGTAGCAAAAAGAGTAGCACCAAGTTTGGTTTTCAGGTGAAGAAAGAAATAGCAAATCTTCAGAAATGTCCGGAAAAATTTCATAAAAATTATTGTAATTTTGATACTCTCAGGAGAGACCGGCTGGATGTTGCGAGGCCCCAAATCGTAGCATTTTATTTTAAAATGAAATTATATATTAATATTTAATCTCCGGCTTCAACGGCTTCATCTTAGGCTTGAAAGCGCCTAAGAAGACGCATGCCCTCGCACGGCCTGGTGCGAGCACGGGGTGTGCAAGTGAGGGAAGATTGAATATCCGTCTACCAGTAAGAAGACCTCGTAAGAGATGGACAGGTCAGCTAACCGATGATCTAACAAGTATTGCTATACAGGACGCATGGAAAGTCCTGCCAATTAACAGATCAAGATGGAGGATTTATATGATACCAAGTCTACCCGAGTGACATTGCCCAAAGAAGAAGAAGTATCTTAAATGATATTTAGGATGATTCAGTTGAAATTCGCAGCAAAATTGAGCAAGCAGCAAGTTCTTTTCAAAAATTTAATAAAACATTAAGAAACTATAGTTTAACTGTACTTCCCCAAATACGTCTTTTTAGCTGGTATGTATTCAGCATTATTCTATAAGCATTGTTCTACAGGGCCGTAACGAGGATATTAAGCGCCGGTGGCAAGTGTTCAAGTTGCGCCCTTTCGAATATTTTGGCGCTCCTATGCGAATACTGAAAATACAGTATTTTTATGTTTATTCACAAAATAATTGTACATATACATACAGTGACATAAATATATAATGCTACAATATGCACATTAAAAAATAAATTTAAAAAAAAATACAATAATAATACAAAACAAAAAAGTAAGTTTTATTAAATTTGGTCCACCTTAAAAAAATACAAGTAATGAGCAAAATAAAAGGTCCTCACCTCCAAAATACAAGTGATGAGCAAAAAAAAAGGTTCTCACCTCTGATGACACAAAAAAAGGACAGCAACTAAAAATTTTGCGCCCCCAACACAGCAGCGCCGGTGGCAGGCGCCTCATTCGCCACGCCTTAGTTAAGGGCCTGTTGTTCTATTTTCTTCTATTTTCTTCATTGTTCACATTATTCTACAAAGCCTGGACCCTCACAGGGGCCATGTGCAAGAAAATTGAAGCAATTAAAAAGTGGATATCTAGAACAGCATTTCCCAACCGCCGGTCCGTGATATTGTTTTGCCGGTGCGCGAGATTTTGTCACAAAATCTCCAGGTTTGTAGTTTGGAAGGGAGGACCTTTTTTTTATTTGCTCATCACTTACATTTTGGAGGTGAAGACCTTTTTTTTCTCATCACTTACATGTGATTCCATGAAATTTTGTTACAAAATCTCCAGGTTTGTAGTTTGGAAGGGAGGACCTTTTTTTTATTTGCTCATCACTTACATTTTGGAGGTGAAGACCTTTTTCTTGCGCATTACTTAGGAGGTGAAGACCTTTTCTTTTTTTGCTCATCCCTTATATTTTGAAGGGGCAGATCTTTTTTTTTGCTCATCACTTGTAATAATTTTGCGATACACATTACCTTCTAAACTTGCCGGTCCGCAATTTTTTTCTACGTCGCTTGCCGGTCTGCCATGAAAAAAGTTGGGAAACGCTGATCTAGAAGAATGATAAACATCCCATGTATAGTACTAATTAGAAATGTTGAGGTATAGCGACAAATACGGAAAAAATTTGAGCTGAGGTTCTAAATAAGAAATATATATAAAAAAAAAGTAAACTTCAATATTTTAGTTATGTTATGAGAAATAATAACTACTAGACCTATATAATTATACCGGGCAAAATTGAAAGAAAAAGAGGACCTGACCGATGAAGAACATCATAACTAAAGAACATTCGCTAGCGACATTTCGACACTATCTCTTTTTTCTAATCTCTTTTTAGATAAGCAGTCGACAAACACGTTAGCAACATTCTTGGAATCAGAGGTGCTTAGAGGAAAGGAGAAACTTCATCTGTGGTTAAACGACTTTTAAAAAAATCTTTTTACCAACTATAACCAAACGTGTCAGAGATTTAATTATAAAGCCAATTTTAGACTTTCATCTTCAACACTTAATTAAAACTTTAACAAATGTAGACAGAAAACATCCAAATACATTTTTTCAGTAATGCAAAATGGTTCACACAACTCAAGTGACGCATAGGGCAGAGAAGGTTATTCCTTCGACACTATATAAAGTGCCGGAACTATGTAGGTGCACAGGAGCAGGAACCGGCATGAGAGGGGGGCGGAAAATGATCAATTGTTCCTAAAATCAAACTGAAGATTTCCTTTTTAGGGTTTTGTAGGTATGACCAAAAAACCCTTATACCGTCATTTTGTCGTCTGTCTGTCTGTCTGTCTGTCTGTCTGTCTGTTCGGTAAAAATTGTAGCCAAACGGCTAAACCTAGAGAGTTGAAATTTGGCATGCTTATACAACTCTTTGACCCGCACATAGGAAAAATACTAAAACATCTAAAAAACATACCCCCCTAGAAATATAAACAAATATGTGCTCATCGAAAACAAAAATATTTTTTTTAAATTATGAGTAGGGCGTCAAATGAAAGCCCTTAGTACGTGGATTAACGATCAAATTTTTATTTTTGAAAAATAAATTATTTTGATGCGATTTTTGACAAAATTGTGCAAAAAAAATTTGTCCCACACCCTGTAGCCCAGATGGTTTAAACTAAAAATCTAAAAAAATTCTAAGTAATGTATATTGGTGTGAACCGAAATAGTACAACAGGAATTTTTGATCAGATTATGTTTTCGGAAAATAACGCATTTTTTGTGGTTTTTGGTTCACAAAGTACAAAAGTTATACCAATGTAAGACACTCACATGCAAGGCGTACGATGGCGTTATTGGTTAGAGCACTGGTGTCGTAAGCTAAAACTCGTTGGTAAACGAAGGGTTTCGAGTTCGAGTACTGAGTGAATTTTATTTTTTGTTTTTTTTTTTTGCATTTTTATTATGTTGAAATTATTTTGTCAAAATTCTAGTTATATTTTGACAAATGTTGTATTTAATTTTTAAGAGCGTAAATTTAATAATTATCTTATTATATGATTAATAGACGATAAATTATTTTAAAAATATCGTTCATTTTGCCGTGATTACTACAAAGTAAAATTTGTCCTACACACTCAGCATACCGCCTTCACTTATTATATACCTGTGAAATCCTGAAATGTGTGAATATTCACACTTCACATAAATTTTTTGCTTATCACTTCGATCTGTCTTCCTTTTTTTTTTTGTTCATCACTTCGACTCATCTTCCTTTTATTTTTTCTGGAGCACATGAAAAGCATTATTTTACAAGGCATATGAAAAGCTAGTTACGACTTTGACTATATGGAAATAACGTACAGTGGGACTTTAAACAGTTAATGGACTCCAAGCATCTAATTTTGGGCCTCCTTCCTACTAAATACTTTCTTCGCGACCTTCGGATTTTTATTTTTGAGGCCCCAAACAGGCGATTTGTGTGCCTGTGTGGTGATCCGCCACTGGTCACGTGATCATCATCCCATTTGTACCGGTCCTATTTTAATATTATTGTATCTATTTTAAAAGTTAAAACTTCACTAAAGCCAATGAAATTTCCTTATCTTATAGTATTTTTGGCAAAGGTTGAGTAAGTCTGTAACGGTTTTGCGGTTTCAAGAATAAAAATTACAAGTTGGAAAAACCGGTAGGGGACAAACAAATAAAAATCACAAACCTGATTTTGAGAAAGTTTTATCTGACGATGATTGTGTTCTAAAAATTGCTTTACATACACATATTTACTTATTCAATATGCACATCCGAAATTTTCAGAGAGTTAACATTAACTGTGTAGCATTCATAAGAAAATAATGAGTCATCATCCGAACTCGTAAGTTCACGTCTTCAGATAAGTTTCGCATAAAATGATCACGATTGCATCATTTAGTAATCATGAATTGTACTACAATAAAATCATGCATGACAGATTTATCTCAAATATGTGTTAGGTTAGCATTTGTATATTTTAAGACATGTGGAGGAAGTTGATAGGTCATATCGTTAGACAAGAACCAGATAATATTGCAAGGAGAATATTGTCTTGGAATCCACAGGGCAAAAA
Organism: Liopterus haemorrhoidalis; assembly: GCA_963971575.1. Classification (NCBI taxonomy): domain Eukaryota; kingdom Metazoa; phylum Arthropoda; class Insecta; order Coleoptera; family Dytiscidae; genus Liopterus; species Liopterus haemorrhoidalis. The sequence goes on along the minus strand of OZ020615.1, from coordinate 44,767,550 downwards.
AAGAGTTGGGAGACCAAACCCACACATGGTGAGGTACCGTTAAGAAAGATGGGATTGAATACGGGAAATGCTGGAACCAAATAAAAGTTTTAGCGATGAACATGGAGATATTTCCTTGAAGCTCTTTAGGATTTGCCTCTTAAATATTTTCACCATGTGATGGCAGTTCTATCATGTCTTTTAAAGGGTTCTAGACAAATGCGACCTTATTATAACATTTCGATTTCTTAGAATTAGGGATGTAAATATCGATCGCAGGTATCGATATTTTGAATCATTTCGTACTATCGATAGCGCTATTGGTATCGAAAAAGTATCGATCACTTCACTAGTAAAAAAAGTACTGTGCAGTCAGGTCTGGGGTACCGAAGGTATCTATATTTTGTATTCAAATACTTTTATATCGTTTGTAATATCAAATCAATATCGTTTTTAATATCAGTATCGAAAATCAATATTTCGTGGTATCGATCATGTACTAGTAAAACAAATGACGAGCATGTATATATTTTTTTATTATTAAGGCAAATATGTTTGGGAATTTTTCATAAAAATAGCGATTTATATTAGTACTTGTGATATTAAGATATGACGACTATTACATAATACGAATTTTAGTATTTATTATGTAGTTTTGTAAGTTGCAGTAAATTACCATAATAATAGTTTACCGATTTGAAATTGGCGTCTAATCATTAATATTCGCGAGTAACACATTTCATTTGGTGGTGCTATCGATAGTAGTTGATTTTAAGTTTATAATTTCTGGTTAGTCAGAACTATTATATGATCAAAATTATTTAATATCAAATACCATAATTCACCACTAGCATCGCTGAATCACATTACTATACAAATATTAACCGATGACAATTATAATAACTGATACTAGTAAGAAAGAAACGATACCAGTAAAATATCGAAATAAAAAATCAGCTATGGCCACCACAGGACCGACTGCCATCACAAAGTATTCTGTTGTGAAATATTCGCAAAAATCTTAAAATCGACACGAGCAAGCTCCCATTTCTAGTTAACCGATTTTTACCATAAGTTGATCAACTCGTGCCATTGATGTCAAAAGCTTAAATATGAAGTTTCATAAAAATCCTTTAAGCCGAATTTGCTCTGCGCGTGTACACAGACAGACAGACATCATGCTAAAAATAGTCAAAACGTAATGTAGGGACCTCAATTCGTGGAGATCCATCGAAATGTCAAAATCTGTATGATCACAATACCTCTCTTACATATGTTGGCGGTCGGTAAAAATATCGAATACTAAAATACTAGAATCGAAAGAAGAGTATACATACCTTACTAGTATCGATAGTATCGTTTTATATTATTTAACTTATTTTATTTTTGCCAAAGGTTGAGTAAGACTGTAACGGTTTTATGGTTTCAAGAATTAAAATTACAAGTTGGAAAAACCAGTAGGGGACAAAAAAATAAAAATCACAAACCTACTTATCGTGGACTATGATGAACGCCATTTACTGGTTTTTATTTGTACGATGCTTGCAGCTTTGCCATTTTACGCATTTTGACTCGGAGACTCCAGAATTGTTGTCAATCCTCCGGGCTCCGGGACAAATTTAAAAACCCCCGGAAATTTAAAAATTACTACTGAACTAGAAACACGTCGAGACGGTAGTCTACAGATTTAGTTAATCATTAGAAATGTGATTTTTTGTATGTACATATTTATACTTAATTTTTAAGTAAATATCAGAAACGTTACAACCGGTTCTGAAATGGGAGCAGCGCTTTTGGACCCCGTATACTAATGGCTAACGGACCGCGATAAGGGCTCCTAGGGCTCGTAACTTTGTGAATCCCCCCGTCTTCCCTTGGATTTTTTTAATTTCCCCCTCTAATCTTGATTTTTACCCCCTCCACCGTTTTTACTTGAATTTCTGCAAGAATCCTTTGTATTTTTATACATAACCATTGTTGTCACCATTTTTAGTGGAGATAGGCAAAAAACTGCACATATCAAGAACTTCCATATACTTCAAATCATGATTACAGAATAGAGACCAGTATGTTTACAAACAGAAACTACATTCCCATGTGTAGATAGATATTGTTGTTCATTTAGGAACCTTATTTACAAATATCCCTCGTATATTTTCCTTGGGACAATTTATTGGGCCATAATATATATATATATATATATATATATATAACCGTTTTAATTAATTTCAAAACCAGGGCACCCTTTTATAAAAATTCCATGTCAAGGTAAAATTAAACATGTTACCTAGATTACAGAACATTAGACTGATAAAATTGTTTATCATATTAACTAATACCGGTTGACAATAAAGGTATTCATTTATAAAAACTCATCAAATTTCCGCAGTATTATCAGATTCATGTGATCGTCATATCAGTTTTCCAAAGCATTAATTTTATAGATAAACCAGCCATATCATGTAAAATTGCTTAATTTTATTTCTAATAAACATGGAAAACACGTGAAAAACAGTCATCGATAAAGTGCTTAAGTCTAAATGTTTTGCAACCATTCATTGCAAGCATTCAAGCAATCGGAATAAAACTAAAAATGGAAATTTTAGTTTAAAAGAATCTCATCGCTCATGGATTACAATGACCAGATTTTTCCGGAGCACATCTATTCCTTACTCGGTCTCGCACACCTCTTGACGTATACAGCAGCTGCATGGAAATTCTGCAAGTTTCGCTCTATTGATTTACAAAACTAATTTTAAATGAATTATTTCTTCCTTTTTATATAATTTATTCTCATTTTTCTCCAGACCTGTCATTATCCCCTAATGAATACTAATGCCCTATTGCATAAAAATCATTAACCAGTATATCTTTATTTTTATTTTGGATAAACTAGTAATTAATTTTTATTATAACAAATACAAACATCCATGCCATGACCGGGATTTTTAATCAACTCTTAAAAATAAATAAAAGTCTTAAAAACTAGACATTGGTTATATAAAAAAATAACAGATATATCCTCTATCAGTGGCGCACCCAGGGAAGGATGTAAATACCAAATTTTTTTAATTTTTTTAGCATTATGATCTTAGGTAAATATAGATATAGATTTAAAAGTAAGATGAGGACCTTTTTTTTGCTCATCACTTGTATTTTACAAGTAAGGACTTTTTTTTTTGCTCATCACTTGTATTTTACTAGTGAGGACCTTTTTTTTGCTCACCATTTATATTTTACAAGTGAGGACTTATATAACAAAAAAAGACAAAAACTATAAACGTACGTTACAGTAAGAAGCACAAATACGCTCTTGACATCTTACATAAAACTGTGTGAAATAGATATATATTTCTTTATCGGTTCTCTATCGACCAATCTGTCAAGTAAATTCTCCTTTACTTTCCCTCTATTACCTACCAACAAAACGCGTTGCTAGGTAATTTTCTGTTTAATATCGAGTTTTAGCTTATATCTAGTTTTAAGACTTTCATGCAACTGAGCATAAGTGTGTCACGAATACAAGGAGATAATCAGACCAATTCTGTAACAGTTACTATGATAATAGTAACTAAAATTGTCTCTATGAGCAAGGTCAGTTACTATTATGAATGAAAGTCATTATACTTTTTATAATATTTTATCTTGTAGTAACGTTACTACACAGTAATTTTTTACAGAATTGATCTGTATATTATGTTTTATATCGAGTTTTAGGTTATATCTAATTTAAAGACATTTATTTAATGTCTGGCTCATTGTTCTAGCTAACAATGGCCGTTAACAAAAAAATAAATAAATAATAAATAAATAAAAGACTTTATGTAACTGGGCATAAGTGTGTCTCGGAGATAAAGATGATAGAAAGCACTAGTCTAGAACAAGGAGTCAAGAACCTGTCTGATACAAAAAGCTGTTCCAACATAAACCCTATAAAAATAAAATTAAAGGAGCCATGACTTTAATTTATCTTGGAGTCTGGAATATTTTCAAAAAGTTGAAATTTAAAGTAAGCCATTTTAAAATTATGTCAATATTAACAGAAACTCCAACTCTACATATATAGTCGGAAAAACTCTGCAATGAATGCATGGTTATTTTTTTGTTGTGGAACCGATAAATGAAACAAGCAGTTTCAATTTTAATCAAATGGCATCTACATCAGTGGCATACGCAGAAAAATATTTCATAGGGAGATTTTTCACAACATCGGAATTATATGAATTGAAAAGGCGCGCAATTCTAAATGCTGCAATTATAATTTTAGTTCTTTTCGAATTTTCGGGACAGGATTTATCCCCCTAATCCCCCTTGCGTACGCCACTGATATACATATATCCAAGTATCACTCGCTTCCTGGCTCAACAATATTCATTGTATTAATACAAACTGTAAGAAATTACAAAAAATTGTAAGAAAATTTCTTTTTTTTATTTAAAATAAAAGAGCTGTACTTTTTCCAGCTAAGAGATTCATGCGGCTTAGTCATCCGGAGGAATGATTATGTAAAAAAAAAATTTACAAATTCTTAGAATCTGACTGTATTTTTTAGATAACGATTACTACAACTCCTAAGCCAAAAGGATTTTATGATCCAATAAGAGATACCTTTAAGATAATATTGTACCGAATTAATTCGTGCAATTATCTTTATGGTGAATAAAAAGTGATGATAAGAAATTGTTGGGATGTCGTACGATAGTATACGTTAGTAACACGCCTAAGATAGTAAAAAATGCTGATAGTAGTAAAAAACATTTTAAAAATTGCATGATTGTCCAAAGTTCATTAACGATGCAGTTTTTTGGAAGTTGATTATTCTTTCAGCTATTTAAAGAGTAAAGAGTATTACGTAATTCATTTAAAATGAACAAACTATTTTAAGTTGATTAAAAAAAAATGTTGATGCACAGCACCTGTGGCTGTTAGCACCTATCATAACAGTTGCATGAACGAACACAAATAAATTAGATAAAAATCTATTCAAAAAATGGAACAGATTGTAAACGATGATAGAAGACTCTAGGGCAGGGGTCGGCAAGTAATTTTAAGTGGGGTCCGGATACTATTGAAAATTTTTATCGAGGTCCAGAAAAAAAAAAAAAAACTCATAATGCTTACTAGTTATAAATTTGTATTTTAATTCATTTAAATAATTATATAAACCACAGCAGGTAGGTATTCTTAAAAATTCATGCGAGAAATTACACCTGCGGTCTTGAGCCAGTTTTTTATAGTTTGGTTCACGCGGGAAAAGCTAATGCGAAGAGTTTCTTCAAGGTGGGCGTCAGTAATCTCGAACAATATTTGTTCTTAAAAAAATTCATTTTTGAAAAAGATGATTCACATACATATGTGGAGCCAAACATAGTAAACAGGTTGATAGCTAGTTTTTTGCAATTTTCATACTTTTCTGAAACATGTTTACCCCAAAATTCTTCAGTGGATGCAGTTTTATACATTTGCAAGGAAATATCTTCTTGCAAGTCAATTATCTCATTTGAAGTAAAGGCTTTGAAAGACTGAACAACTTCGCAGCCACGTTAGTCCATTCTACCGCTGCAGCAACTTAATAAGGCGATTTAAGGAATTGAGACAACTTCCCTATCTCTGCAAAGTCTTGGAATCTTGCAGCAAATTCCTTCCCAAGATCTGATATAAACCTTAAAAATACTGCAATGTCTTCTTCTTGGCGATCCAAGTTTCGACTTTCCGCGGTCCGCTTGTTGCCGACCGCTGCTCTAGGGGGCCAACTACCATCTAATATCACAGATATATTAGAAACAAGTTAAGATAAAATGTAAGTATTCAAACAAAATAAAATGATCTTCATATAACACTCTAGGTCAAGGAAGAGTGAACTTAACTTTTCTGTGCGCCATTGTGGCGTTGGGACCTACTTATATTAAATAAGATGAAAGAGTTCAAGAATAAATGTACAAATGTCACTAACACGTCTAAATCTAAAATAAATTATCCAAAAGCCTAGATAGTGGATAAGGTTTTCGCTTCTAGACGTCCCTGGGCGCACTAAGGAAAAGGGGTGCTGAGGGGCTTGACTAAGGGGCGCCATTGCGAAGGTGAGGACTTTTTTTTTGCTCCTCATTTGAATTTTGAGAGGTGGGGACCTTTTTTTTGCTTGTCACTTATTTTTTTTTTTACAAGTCAATGGGGCAACATCGGTGTAAAGAAATATATCTTTGGGTAATGGGTAAAAATGTTCCCCGACCCCTGCTCTAGACATACAAGTAATGAGCAAAAAAAGAGTATATTGACAGTTCTTTTATAAAAGGTAAAAGTAAAGAGGATATTACTTAATAAAGAGTATAATACTCTAAAAAATAGTACGTCTGGTCAGCCTATCCAGCACTGCATATATGATAGCCACGTGGTCAAGTGGTTACGACGTTTCGAGCTATTCTATAATTTCTCCATAAATAGGTCATTTTAAGTATTAAATACTTGAGGCTGAGTCGACCGCTGAGCTTTTTGGGCAGTAACGGAAGATGAAAATTCTGAAGTGGTGTCCAGGATTTGAAAACACATCCCTGTGTTCTAACTATTAAATACGTGGCTTATTATTAAATAAGATAATATTGTACAAAAATGAATGGAAAGAACATCTTGAACGAATGTCACCAGGACGTAGGCCTGAAGAAGTCAGAAAGTAAAAATATTGGTAGACCCAGAAAAAAAATTACGGTACCGGAATAGAATAGACGCCTAAATCAGGGTGAAAGACAGTGGTGGATTTACACTTGCCGCCTTTAAGCACTTACTTATTCACCGCTCTTTTCCACCTCCCATCATACCCCTAAAATTATTTAAATATATAAATATCGGGATATAAAAAATAAATATCTTACACCTAGAAAAAACTAACTCAATTGACATCGAATAGGAACAAATATTATAGTCTTTAATTTGACTTTCTAATGCCCGGTTGCATAAATTTTAATATTTTCTTCTCGTTTTCGAACATGAGCTTTAAAACAAAAAAAAATGTCATCAAATTTTACCACCCTTAGTCCCCGTTTTAAAGGACCCAGTGTTGAATCCAAAGGAGTACCCGGGGAGGATTTACACTTATAATACCTGCCTAATCTACTTTACCCCGAGCTCATGTACCACCCTCGGGAGCATGTAGTTCCCCCAGGTTCATATTATTAACCCCCTGGCAAAAAACACCTGGATTCGACACTGAGGTCCTAAAGAGAATTTCGTCACTGGAGAAAGAAAATGTTGTCATTAATTTTATTATTTAAATTTTAATAAATGATCATATAATATGGCATAATTTAAACATTTAAAATTAATATAAATTAACTAATTCAAGTCTTTAAAGTTGACTTAACTTTTAAACAATTGTACATTAAAACTTACCCGTTTAGAACTCTTCTCAACAGCCTTCATTTTGGTCCTCTATTTCTTTGTTCCTTACTTCACACTAAAATGAACACAAACACTAAAATATGATAGTTTTAGTAAAGTATGATTATCTCAAAAAAGTTATCGTATTTATTTAGTGCATAATCTATTACTAGGCGTTCACGACCGAACATCTGCAGTAACAACCAAACTCTCTGAGATACTAACAAAACTACTTTAAAAAACTTGTTTCAGTTTACAAAACCAATTTACACAATTTAAATTCAAAGTATGTACCTTTACACTTAATAATTATATGCCAATATATTTTTTTAAATATTTATATTGTTTAGAACAATTGAACGTACACATATAGTATGCCTCATATGGTTAATTTAAAATTTATATATGGTCTAGAGTCTAGACGCTGGATGATTAATGTCAAATCAAGGGCATAACATCCATCAATTTGTTTTTTATTTTCTGTTTGGGTTTTTGATAACGCAATTAAGTACAGTCTGCTTAATAGAACGTTAATAGTCTTTTTGATTATGTAATATGCAATACAAATCTGTAGTATATGTTGCATATGTATTAGGCGCAATATTTCATCCATGAGGCGGTATAATTGGAATTGACAAACTTGTTACATATCTAAACGGCGTAAATGGTTGGACATCCATTTTCTTATACTCCATAAGGTCTATATGCAAGGATGCCGTAAGCTGGGTCAAGATTAGCGAGCCGATTCTGTAATGTACCACATAATGAAACATGCCGTGTAACATTTTTGTCGAGCTTGGACGGGAGTTCGCGCACAAGCCGTGCGGTTCGCAAAACGATCGACCTTATCCGCTCTGTGTCGCTTTTGCCGCGAACACAAAGTAGTTCGCCGAATTTAGTTGGACGCTTCCGAAGTAGTTTTGACGCTCTCAAGGATGGACTTTTGGCACAAAGTTTACATAACCTAGAGTAGATAGTAAATGTTAGAAATTTCTTTAATTTTTTTTCGACTTGTTTCACAAGTAGTTTGGCTTCTTCAAGACTTTTTTTGTGAAGTTTTAACAAGAATTTAATAAAATTACAATGTAAAGTTTAACCTAACATATCTTAACCCAGTAATTCCGGAGTAATTTTATCTAGGAATCTTTGCATAAGATGAGTTACACTGTGTATTTAGAATACCTTCTAGCTGAAATATAAATTCTTTGGTTATGTTCGTAGCATGATCCACTCTCGGCCTGTTCACAAGAAGATTGCAATACGTACGCGATACGTAGATTTCAAGAGAGTATTACTTTGCGTGGTATTTTACAGGATCGGCTCGCTAATCTGGACCCAGCTTTAGGTTCCGAACACTTAGAAACATTTTTTATATAAGCGTTGGCGTTTGTTGATGCCGGTAGATGTCGGTAGATGACAGAAGAGACCGTAGAAAAAACCTGCGCCTGTTTACTAATGTCTTCATCAAAAAATTACTTGGATTAGAATGAATGTTCCTGTAGTTGCTTGGAGGTGTAATGTATCTTCTAACACTTGCAGGTCAGATGTTGAAAAGAAAATTCATAACAAACTATTAAAATTTATTCTATCGATAAGTATAGTTCGCCTAAGCAATCAAAATCCCTGAATATGCCGCTGTGTTCATTTTGCAAGTACAATCAAGTTCATAAATAATAGTACATCCACGTTGGTTTCAGGCAGGGTGACCAGGTCTCATCGTTTCACCCGGAGTCTCAGGGTTTCTTCGGTTTCCAGGTTTTGTTATAAAATCTCCGAGTTACGCTAATTTTATCTAAAATTAATGTAAATGGTTATTGCTATGAAAATAACATAGTTACGTTTCATGTAATCATTGCACATCTCCCGCGCAAATCTAATATAGAAAGAGTTCTATTTCCGATCACGCCAACGGTTAAAGCCGATTAACCGGATATATAGAACCTAGAGCAGTCGCCGACTGTTTGACTATACTGTGTCGCCAACTGCTGCACTCGGACTATCTACTGTCAGCCGGTAGTGCGAGTCAGATAGTAGCGGCTGATGGTTGACGGTCGATGGACGTTGTTAATGTTTTAGGGAAAAAAGCAAAATTGAATAAAATATACTGTATTTCCGATTATTATCATAATTATTATTTATTATTATTATTTTTATTTATTTTTTTCTCAGCTTTTACCTAAACTGAAATCTGGTCACCCTGGTTTCAGGTTATATTCAAAAATTTGTACTGTAAATAGTGATAATGAAATAAATTAACTAAATATAAACACGACCTAGTTAAACATATATATTACACAATAAATAAAATATAAATACTAAAACGCAAATTATACTTCAACTTTTATTAAAGAGTATACTGGTTGTGTTTTCAAACTAGTTTTCACAATTTTTTCGGGACTTTTTTTGCTTACACACACTATAATTTCAATTTGTATTGAGTTGGTATACTTCATCCTCTCGACATGTCCAATCCATCGGTCTTAATTTTGAGTAAACTCAATAAAAACGTACCTAAGTTTAGCATAACTGAAAAGCTAGCCATGGGGAATTTTTAGCATACCTTCTCCCCCTCAACTTCATAAACATAATTCGGTGCAAATTATAAACATTTTTTATTTTTAAAATTAACTGTGGAAATCTAAGGACAACTGGACAGTCCAGTTTCTATAAATCGATTTTGGTCACTTGTTAGGTAATTATATGTTCCCAAACATTTACTGTTTGCTAAAAATTTTGGTAACGTTACCATAAACGACAGTGTCACCTGAAAGATCATTTTCGACCTTAAAGCGTCTTAAAATTTATTTAAGAAACACCATGAAAGAAGATTGGCTTAATGGATTAGCAGCACTAAACATTAACTGGGAAGTTGATATAGAAGAAGATGAAGTATTACATGAAATGAAAAAAATGCCTCGCCGAATATTAATTTAAAAGTTTATTTAAAATATTATTTTCATACAATTGCTTTGCATATTGTATTTAGTTTATTACTATTATTAAGTTTATTACACGAATTTAATTTCATTTATTGTGATTTTGGTTATGAACGATCTTGACTGTTTTTTCTGTTAATTGCTATATTTCTTTAGTTATAAGAAAGAATAATTTTTGAATAAGAGTTTAATTTTATTTACTGTGATCTTTGTTAATACATGACTGATATTCTTTGTTAATTGTTATTTTTCGTTAGTTATAAGAAATAATTACTTTTAAATAAGTTTAATTTCATTTACTGTGATTTTGGCTAGGACTGATTTTCTGTTGACAATAAATAGTTTATTATGAAAGAATTTAAATTTTTTTATCCTATTTCACAAACATCCTGGGGGGGATATCATTCACAATTTTTTTTTAAATTACCCCCCCCCCCCCTTTACACATTTCTGGATACGCCCCTGAGGATAACCAACCGTCTCGAATTTCTCATCACCATAAAGGCGAAAAGGCAACTCTGTCGCTGTATTTTGTAAAAATAAAATATGATATCGAATACAAAAATAAATAAATAAATTTCATAAGCACGTCAGCTTTTTAAAAACAACTACTATAATATTTCTATGATATCGAGATGCAGTCATTATGCATTGTTCGGTGGCAATATAGTGACATATGACTTTGTGATCATAATTTTTATGTGTCTGTCTGATCAACATTTCAAGAGCAAAATAGCTTGATCGATTTAAAAAAAATAACCTAAAATCATTCTATTTTTTGCGTACAAGTTTTGTATTTTGTTCAAATTACTCCCAATCACAGATTAAAAAAGAAACAATTTTTATCATGACCTATTATTTTAATTTATTACATAACTAATCTCTATTTTGCAATCAAGTATGTAATAACTGACTTAGAAACAATTTAGAAAATAAAGTTAAAAAATAAACACAGGTCAACAATAACTTTTCGTATTTGTATAATACTGTTTTATTTTTCTAGATTTCTTCTTATTATGATTCAGTTTGTTACTTATTGACATCATTTTACTGACGATAATACATCATACGATATTTTATGAAAATAATTATTCTATTTAACAAAACATATGTTGACATACATAGCAACAAACTAAGAAAATATTTATCATCATTCACAATACTATTGATAAATAATTCAGTATATTTCCAAAATAATGTTAGATATAATTTTTTTTTTCAGTTAATGTTAAATAATATTTCATAAATGTACTACCACAAATCTATAAAATGTTAGGTGAGTAGAAAGGCTAGGGAATGAGAATGGCTTTGTTCTTCGTCATAAACTGCAGAAGAAGGGAAACGTAAACTGGCGCGTTATTGTGATGCAGCATGATCCTTTTTTCCAGCTTTCAAGCCGGGGTTTCTTCATCAATTTACGTCAACTGCTTCCTTCTTTTTATGTTTTCAGAACCGAAGAGCTCGTTAAACTACCGAGGAGTTATAAATGCTCAGAAGTTAAGTAAAGATGCTGTTACAACGCTTTATAATAAAATTAACATTTTACCAAATTTGTAACTGTTATTATTAAAATTTAAGTATTAACGGTGCAATTGGCCCTTAGACATCTAAGTGATTCCTAAACGGGCCTACGAGAATTGCTTACGAGGAGTGCTCTTAAAAGTTAAAACGGTGCAATGGCGGACTGGCCTGCCGGGACACCGGGAAATTTCCTGGTGGACTGGTCCCAATAGAACCAATTCCTGGATCAATGGGGCCAGCCCTTGATTCAATGAGGTGAGCTCTTGACCCTATGGGGCTGTTTTATTCCAATTTTCCAGGATAGGAAAATGTTGCCAGTTAGCTATCGCAATGGTGTATAGCTTTTGAAAGAAAGTAATTTGACGTGAGTCATTTTAATAATAGGTACCTGGGATTTAGAATGCGTCAAGTATTAAGTGCAAAATAATTTAAAAAAATAAATGAAAACATACATATCTAATGTTAAGTTTGGTAGCAGGTAAAAAATTAACCAGTTAACCGTTATATTTCCCAAAATTTTATGAACAAAATTTTCTGTCACTGTGACAACGCGATTTAACCTATAAAAACAGCTTGTCACACAAACCACGTGCTGAACACACTGCTCAAAAACCTTCAAATTAGCACAACCAGTAATATCATTATTTCAAGGAATTGTCCAAAAATAATTGCGTTGCACTTGTTAATACATGTTACTGTGGAAGTATTTTTGAAGAGTATTATTATTAGTTATTAGCCATTATAGGCTCTAATACATTGAGTTTACTAGCTACTCACTAGCTGATTTACCCGCTGTTACCCAACTTATTCGCTGTAATAACGCTGGATAGTAAACTCGCTGCTCGCTTTGCCCTGGCAGATAAAGTTGAAGACTTTACTTTACTTACTATACTCACAACTCGTGAGTGAGAGTACTCATTTTAAAGCAATAGTTGCTCTATACTTCCTTGACTTAGCGGATTTGCATAGCATCGGCAAAAAATTCAATGGAAAACTAACTGAAGTCAACGGGGATTGAATCCGTCTCTCTGTGCTCCGTAACCAAGAGTCTTATCATGGTGCCACGGCAGCTGAGATTGATAGAGTACTGAGATATATTTAGCTATGTTTAGACTAAATAATTTTTTATATATTTTTGCATAAACACCAACTGCTTCGTTACGATTAGGTTAAGTTAGATTAAATTAAGTTTTAAGGTTACATATTTTAGATTGTAGCCAGGGATTTCGATATTTATTTAAATTATATTTAATATATTGCTAGTAACCCATAAACGTTCCACTGTAGGGCTCACTGACTGGTAGTGTTGATCATTATTAACCTATAAACGTCTCACAATAATACTGGTACTTTATTGGGCACGCACCTTTACACTGAGTGGGAGTGAAGGTCCAGGTGTATTGTCTGTCCAAACTTATTGTTAATTGGCATTGGTAAGAGCAACGCAACAGGCTATTAGTAGAGATTTTCTCAAATTTTCGCAAAGTAAAAAATACGTAAAAGAACAGAGATGTATTTAGAAATTTATATTTTCATTACATTTTAATTACACATTTCATAAATAATTTTTTATTTATTTTTTTATATATAATGAAGAAACATTATATTCATATTACTCATGCATGGATCATAAACTGCCGAAGAAGAAAAGCGTAAGCTGATGAGCATGATTATTTTTTTAAGCTTTTAAGCCCCTCCAATCTTTCTTATGTTTTCAAAACAGAAGAGCTCTTGCTCTTGCTCTTGCTTTTTGAAATATTATGAATAAAAACTGCACATTTAGTAGCTACGTAGCTAATAGCGCTAACTGTTGTTTCCAGCCTGCTTGTTAAGAAGTCAAGTCAATTCACAACATCTCTAGACACTGTATACAACATCCACGAAAACTTAATGCGGTATAGTGGAGATAAATCTGATGTTTTGCATTGTTTTATTTTTAGCTAAGCAAAGAATTAAAATTTACATTAGTCTCATTTTTATTAAGGGTGTAATGTAGCCAATTCCAAAGTCAAACGTTGTCCGCGGGGTGCGGTGGCGAGATGCCTTATTACGTCATTGAGGTGGGGGAACTTCGAAGTAGCTTACAGGGAGAGGGAAAAGCACTAATATTTATAAATCTACTTGTATGTTTCGGAATCATACAATATAGACTAAATATATTCGAATCAATTTGATTTTTTTTTTAATTTCAAGATATGAAAGACAAATTTTGATTTATTTTTAATTTTCAATTTTACAGTGCTTAACTTTTTTTTAACTTCACATCACTGTTACTCAGTAAATGAATAAAAATTACAAATATTAACTTTTAAATAAGCCCTTGTGAAAAGTGATTAATATTTATTACCAATTCTGATTTTACAGATAATTTTGTAGAAATAATAGTTTTTTTTTTATCATCAAAAAATTATGTTAATAATCATTAATGTAATAATAATAATAATAATATGTGTGAAGAAGTTTCTCCCCAAAGCCTCCCCCCCTCGCTACGTCTCTGACCATTATTGTAGACCGGTGGTTCTCAACATTTTTTCTTGACGTACCCCTTAGCGTGTCAGAAATTTCTTAAGCACCCCTAAAATTATAGTAGGGGTGATAAATAGGAAATTCAAAAAATAATTCAAAAATTAGTATAGTTATAAGCTTTATTATGCACACAAAACATTACAATACAAAATTTAAAAATAAAAAAAAACAAGGGCTAATTTTAAAGATAAAAGTACAATCTATAGGATTCTAGCTATGGAATTTGCAATTTTTATTGATTTACAGAGTAACAGTGGTGTGAAGTTAAACAAAGTGTAGGACATTGTAAAACTGAAAATTATAAATAAAACCAAATTTTAACTCTACAATCCAACGGGGCCAATCTTTATCTTCAAATTAAAAAAAAAAAAAAAAATTGATCCGACAACATTTGGTTCAAATTCTTTGGCCCTTCCAAATGCACGTTTCCGTTGCGCGTAACATAGGAACATTACGCTCTTAACACCTAAACTTATATGTAATAAAAAAGAAACAAATCATTTGATAGTTGATCTCGTTTTAGTGTCTTCCCAGGAAACTTCATATTTTGGGCCCCTAGTAGATTTTTCAATTTTGTGTTTGGAAACCAAGAGACAGATTCTCAGAGACTGAAGAATGCGTTTTCTTCCAGATTGATTCCATTTTGGTTCTTTTCATCGTCATCACGTGGCCGTCCACTCTACTGGCCTCTCTCCATTTATTATGCTACCCATTTTCGAAAACCGAGCTTGCCAAAGTTATTTCATATTTCATGTTAGCAGAAAAAATATTCATATCAAAATTTGAAATGCCTAAAGGAAAAGGACATATGTTAAACAAAATATATTTTAAAATTTTGGCACATAATGAAAAATTAATAATTGGAAAATTAGCATTAAGATTGAAAAAAAAATCAAATTATAATGAAAATTACATTTTATAATGTTCACCTTAACCTAGAATATTCAGTGCAGTTAGGATTTACAATAGCTTAAACCAGTGTTTCTTAAAATGTGATCCTCGGACCCCTAAGGGTTCTCGAGGCTTGATGTCCGAAATATTGATGTTTTGTATATAAAATAGGCTTACTGGGGGTCCTCAATAAGTTTTAAACCTCAGAAGGTGTCCCCAGAGTAAAAAAAATGAGAAACGCTGGCTTAAATATAATGGCCAAAAGTCCGATTCAATCGTTAAAAGTGACTATATTTCAAAATCTAGTTCCCGTGATTATTTGGACTAAATTTCTTGAGGTTGTATTT
Source organism: Liopterus haemorrhoidalis (assembly GCA_963971575.1). Lineage (NCBI taxonomy): Eukaryota > Metazoa > Arthropoda > Insecta > Coleoptera > Dytiscidae > Liopterus > Liopterus haemorrhoidalis. Next base: position 44,751,979 of record OZ020615.1, on the reverse strand, counting down.
GTTATTTTTGTTTTTTAAAACGTTCTGTAAAAACCTTATGGAAAATTATAACTAAAAACAAACCAGCAATCTGTTTTCAAAAATTATATCTATTGAGGATTTCCTTTAAATATATTTTCCATAATTAAAAACAGAATAAAAATTGGACAATATATATATATATATATTTGTTATACAAGATACCATCACAAAATATTTTCTTTATCTTTTCATTTAAAAAACATTGTTGATAAAAGTAATTTACATTAATTTAGCTTGCAAAGATTAATTAATCCATTTCCTAAAAATGACTGGCAATTCTAAGTATAAAAGTTATCCAAAATTTAAGGCAAAACATTTTGAGGCGATAACATTTTGCCCCAAAACATTTTCTTTTTTCCCAAAACAAATTCTCCGAAATAATAAATATATTTATTTTGCAAAACTTGTTTGTTTTCCTTCAAGGTTTTCGAACCACAAAATAGATCAACATATTATATTGTTTAAATAAACTGCATTAATATTATCGCGTTTTGACTTATGATATGCGCAACAGACTCCTTATCAAAGACATAGAAGCAGGATAGTATAAAAGAGAACTGGTCACTGCTCGCTACCAGTGTACACACTGAGAAGTCTGGTTGAAAGAAGAGGGATCAGACTCAATTTCTACGACAGGTTTCGAGTTAATATCAGTTGTTGACTGTTCTTTAAACAGCTAACGAGTGCTCAAGATGGGTAGTGCGAATACAGTACTGAATTTTGGGGCAGGACCTGCCAAACTACCACAAGAGGTAACAATATATTTGAGTTATTTATTTTTTTACAATATTTTTATACAGTAGTTCTGTTGTTTATTTTTTGTGCATATAATTATCCTTTCATACTTGCAATAATTGTTCTAATATTGCTGCAATAATTAAATTATTTAGAACACATGAATTATCAAAAGCCGTGCAATAATGCAATGGAGCATTTTTACATCGTTTGTCATTATTTTAAATATATCTCTCCAATGTTCTACATCAAGGAAGGTCCAGTTTTAAGAAGTCGAGGGCCAGTTTGATAAATTTGTCCAGGCTGCGAGCCATACTATACAAGTTTTATATGCCAGTTTTAGACTCGAGTGCAAAAGTAATAATTTGTTCAGTAAAAACACCTAAAACTAATTGAGGTGTTTCTCTTTTCACTTCACTTCTCTATTCACTTCAATAATGTTGATTAATTTTTCTGGGCTTTGTATTTTATTCCTAGTACAATAATTGTAAAGGTTATAAAATGTTTTGTAACATCTTTTATGTTTTATAAGATTTAATGAATTTTATAGACAAATAAAAAAAAAATCTATAAAATTTTGTAAATTTTTCTTTTTTTTTTAATTTTCATAACCTATATTTTATAGTACTGTAAATGTGAATAAAAAAATTCTAAAAAATATTATATTATGATCTGTTTTTTCGACTTCAAAGATTTGTTTCTTAATTACCTGTAATAATCTGTAAACAGAACCATTGCGTGAGTATCAGCCGCCCGTGTGCAAACAACATTCATGAGACCGCTATCTACTAAAAGCAAATCGAAATGCTCTTCGTATGCAAACTTTCATAAAACTACCCTTTATTACCGTTTAAACGTTAGAATGCAGTAGGTATAGGGCAAATGGAGTAATTCTTTTTCATACTCTCTAATTGGTTCTCACAATGACTCTGTCATTTTCTTTCTTGGCAACGTTGCAGGTTGTAAAACACACTGATCTGTGAAGACACGGTATTCTACAAATGTTTATTCATTTATGTATCGTTTAACCTGATTTTTGTAAGTTATGCGAGTCTCTGATACTTTTTCCATTTAGTTTCAAAGAATTAACAATAAAAGAACAGAAAATTGCACACTTTTACAAAGTTTGGCATCACCTGCTTCCCATTTGCCATAAGAGCAATGCTGCATTCTAACGTTTGAACGGACTATAGAAGAATCACAAGGCGCGCACTCAGAATTTTTTTAGAGGGTCTCTTTGCTTTTTGACTGATCATTTGATTTTGGAATGATGTATCTTATTTTAGTTCATCACTTGATTTCGGAATGACTTTTTTTGCTTGTCACTTGATTTTGGAATATTTTCTGTTTTCTTGCTCATCACTTGATTTTGAATAATAATTTTTTTTTGGAAGGGGGGTGGTCTTATGAATATTTACACACATGCATCCGGCACCTACGCAATGGCCATGCTTGTAAACCTAAAAGCCCCGTAAAAAAAACGAGGCGACCTGCTTTTGTAAACAAATTTTATTTCAATACTATAACAATGAACGCAATGAGAGATTCAGTTAATGGGAACACTTTTTTTTCTCAGTATTATTTCTGTGATATCTAATTGGAAACAGTGCTCCAGGTAACCAGTAAATTTGCCCTCAATTGCTTCATTCTGGAAAGTACTTATCTGTTCCCTTATTTCCTAGGAGATGATACTTGCCTCATACATTCTTAAATTTAAAAAAAATCCCTTTGCTATATTATTTTTAAAAAAATATGTATTAAAAATTTAGCGTTCGAGGTCCACAATTAATACGATGGGTCATAAGTATCTCGCAAGACATGATTTGATCACCCCTTATTGAATCCGTCCAGAAACTAATCCGTTGTTGCGTACGACGGTAAAGATGATGCCTCGAATTATATGTAAAACACAAAAGATAAAGAAATGCAAAATTGATGTTCTAAAAAAATATCAGACAAAGACTAGTTTGGCCAATAGCTGAGTTTCTGTTCAAATTTGTTTTGATGTTTCGTCATCCAATAAAAAACGGTCAGGCGATGACCGTCTGTATATTTCAAATAAAAAATAAAAACAGTTTTACTTTCGCAAACCTGTTTCTCCACTTTCGAAGAACACATAAGTAGCAATTACAATAAAATTATAATAAACAATTGATTATTATTTTATCCGTAATCGTAATCAATAAACTTTCTAAAAAATGAAAACTAAGATAGAAAAAAAGAAAAATTCTCAGTTAAGTTATTAAAGAAATATTTTAACAAAGAGAACTAACCACATTGTTAATACTGGCTGACATATTTATTTAAAGAATTTCGTTAAATAGCTTCACTTAGTATAGGTTCCTTTTGCTTCTATTTGAAGCACAGGTCCTTGATGAACCTGCGCAATTTTATTCTGTTTTGCCGCTTTCATTGGCTTCTCGTGTTGTTAGTAAGCTCCAAGTATCAATATGTCTGCTTTGTCTTCTGCTCCCTTGCAGATTTCAGTCAAGCACATTTTGCTAATTATAATTATAATGCCTTTCCGAAGAGTACGTCCGATCCATCTCCCTCGGTTTTGGATTCAATTGACTTCATATTTGTCTTTTCCCAGAGAGGTTCATTTGAGATTGTGTTGGGCCAGAGAATGCATATGATTCGACGCAAACAATTCATTTAAGGTTCTTTCTATTTATCCCCCATCATGGGTTCTGTCAGTCCAGTTCTGGTGTCCTACTAATCCTCCATCTTGATCTGTTACGTACCATATCTTTTACTAAATCTCGTGGTTGCTGGTTTAAACCAACTTATAGTTATTTTGATGAAAGTTTTACATTTCAAAATAAATTTTTATGGTGAAATTTTATGCACAAAAATGAATGTCAGGTTCAAGAACCATATATATTAAATTATTGGTCAATGAGTTGACATAAAATATGACATAGATATAATTGCAATAATGTTATAAATGTTTTAATTAATTATTATTCAATGTCATGTTAACAGGTATTAAAAGAAGTCCAGGCTGAACTGTTACATTATGCACACACGGAAATAAGTGTAATGGAAATGAGCCACCGCTCAAAGGAGTTTGGAAAGATAAACAATGATGCTCAAAAGGCCATTAGAGACTTACTGTAAGTATTATCATCAAGGTATAAATATAAATAATAATAATTATTATTATATTTATAAAAACATGATATGATAGGGAAGTAAATTATGATAATATAAATTATAATAATCATCATTAGAGACTTTAAAAGAATTACAAAAACATGGCGTATTAGTAATTATTTATTACTATTATTATTTAGATATGAGTAAAGAAAATTAGTAAAATAATTATAATAATCTTCGATATATATCTGCATACTCAACATCAAGCGCGCACCTCGGAATTTTTCTTGGGGGGCTGTTCAGGAGACAAAATTGTTTAAAAAGGGAAAAAGGGTAGGAATTGGGAAATTACTCAGCCACAAGTGGTGGTCAAAAGCATTTAATTTTCCAAAATGCAAGTGTTGACAAAAAAAAAACTTGTGAGGTCTAGAATTCAAGTGTCTTCTCTAAAAACACTAAAATCACGTGTTATGTTGTGCTCGGGGGGGGGGCAGCTCAATCCTGCGCGCACCTATGAGGGGTTTGGGTATGCGCCTGCTCCACATACTTAATTGAGCTGAAGGCTTCCAATTTTTAACCCTCATTTAAAATGGATCCGTAGCACAAATGCATGGCAAAAGCATAAAGATGTATGAATGGAGTATATTTTCTGTTTGTTATAAACATATGTTCGTACTATATGTAGAACTTTATGTAGAATAGTGATATACCATGTATTGTTTCGTCTTATGCATATGCTATTCGTTTACGTTATGGACCTATTATAAACGAGGCTTTAGGGAAACTTAAGGCACAAAGCAAAGCATGTAATTGCTAAAGAAGCAATTTAAAAAATTTATCAAACTTTTGCCAAGCAAGAGCGCACCCAGGATTTTTCCTTGGGGGGAAGCTAAGAAGCATAAAAAAAAATTCGTAGAGGAACTTAGAAGCAAACGTTTTATTTGCCGCTAGCAGCTGCCTATATTTCATACAGCATTTATTTAATTTTCGATCTACATCGATGGTTTAAAGCACATTTGTTTGTTGTCCACTTTTCTACATTTTGATTAAGTTGATTTTTATAATATATTTTAACAATATCGATCTTTTCATGTGGTATTGTTGTGAAGATATAATTATCTTTTATTGTTGAAGTATCATCCATAAGTAAAATTTGAATTACAATTTACTCAAAATGTAGAAAACCGAACATATAACAAATGTGCTCGAAACCATTTATAAATAACCGAAAGAAAAAGCATCTGGCCAATAAAATATTTCCTAATTTTACCAAAAATATGTTTTATGGGTATCTGTACGATAAACCCCTTTTATTCATATAATATATTTATGTTTGAAAATACTCTAAAAACCACCAAAAATTGTTTAGCACGATCAAATGTAAACAAATACGTAAAGAAGGTAACTTCGGCAATACGAAACTATTGGTAAACCGGTATCTTTGGAAATAATCGGGAGGCCATGATTTATTCTACAAAAATGTAGACAAATAAAGTTGGCGACATATTTTGATGTAAATAAACGTGTCCATCTTGGTTATTGGTTAAAAGAGATTAAACTCTTATAAAAGACAGTTTCAACTAAATGTTTTTAGCTAAACAATGCCTATATATTGATCAATTTAAAATATTTTCTAATTAGTTGTGGAAATATTGTGCCATCAGACATCATTAAAGATATTTCCACAATTCATCATTCCTTATCAGAAGCTATTTTCTACTCATCATTTCACTATCTTTTTACTTCATTGTGTATAAAATTGTTTTTGTAGTAGTATATTTACGTTCGCGTGGTTTATTTTATTTGTACTTTGTACATGCACGAGCCAGTGATTGATTGATATAATATATGTAATAATATTGTCAAGGCTGTAAGAAATCTGAAAGAGAGAGTTAATGACTTTACATATGAACTTGCTATAGAGTTTATGTACAGAATATTGCACAAATGTAGTGACATTTACTGTTGTAAACAAACTAACAAGAGAAAATTCAGTATAAATATGTTTTTGGTTAGTTTTGCAACTCATTTTCTATTTACACGTTTTTGTTTAACACGGAAGTTGTATCCGCACTAGTACTAGTTTTTCTATAGTACCGATCAGCTGGTAACACTATCAATAGCGTTGTTTGGTTTTAATATTTTTGTTTGTGTTTACAGTCGTATTTATAATAAAAATTAGTTACTCGACCAGCTCTTGTCAAAAACATTCCAATTGACACTTTATTTAGACTCGTTATCATTTCGCCTTAAATTACAATTCCCAGAACGGATTGTTAACTAAATTGTTGATATGTTGGCAGAAAAAAACAACGTAATATACTCGACAAATTGAATCAAAATTGCTTTGTTGTTATTCTTAACAAAGTGATTGAATTAATTGAATTGTAAATACAATTTGGAAGTCATACGATATCTTAATTAAGTTATTTGCAAATAGAACGATATTTATCGATTGAAAAATGATTAAAATAATCATTTAATAAAGTGCCATTTTTTGATTTTTGAAATTTTTAAACTATGTGAATTTTTAACCCATTAATACCCGGAGGTAGAAAAAACAATTATTTTTATTTATTTTAAACAAATACACATACATATATTAAGATAAATGAAATAACTAAAAAATTTATAAATTTTTTTAGATCCACTAAAGGCACACAAAATTAACGGGATTAACTCTTAAAACCCCGAACACATAGAACGCACTTTAAATACTCGCTCGATCGCAAAACGAATGTAATTGTGTGTACTACGAGCGTCAAATCGAACAAGTTTGAGTGTATAGAACGTGCTCGAAACACTCGGAGCGTCAAATCGAATGTACCCATAGTAACAATTTGTTTTTTGAAGGTATAAATTTTAAATAGCCGGTCGCTATGGCGTAGTGGTCAGCTCATTTGACTACCAACCATGGGGGCTCGGGTTCAAATCCCGGTTATGGCATGGAAATTTTCTCAAACAAAAATTGTCCTGGCTAATTGCCACAGTAGCAAAGGCCATTAAAAAAAAATTTAAAAAAAAAAAAAAATTTAAATTTTAAATAAGGACACTGAAACTTTCCTTCAAATGGTATATTTATATTAATACTGGATGTAATATTTCGGTCTGCAAGACAACCAGCATCAGTGGCAACTATTATTCGAAAATAGCACACATAATCAGCAGATGCGTCAGTTATGGCGTCAGTTATGTTGTTTTGTTTTGGACTGCGCAAAACAGACTCCTTGCAAACCAATCACAGGTATAGATTTTGGCACGAAAAATTTAAAATGATTCCCATATTTTAAAAATAGACTATAATTATTTTCTGATGACTCCATCTATGTTGACTCGATTGATTTTAGAGTTTCTCAGTATACGCCTGTACATCCACATTTTAAAAGTGTCCTTTTTAAGAGTAATTTTAGTTTGTTTTTTCTTCTTCTTGTACTATATTCCATGTTGCAGATTATATTTGCTAATACGCATAACATGGCCAAGATATCCCAGTCTTCGTTTTTTGATGTGTTACATTAATTGCAGTTTTCACCCATTAGAATTTCCTCATTCTAAATCCTATTAATCCATGAAATATTCAACAGTCTCCTATAAATCCACAGTTTAAATACTCATATTATTTTACTTGTGTTTTGTTAATGTTTGCAAGTGGTAAAAGATAACATCGGTATACTTATTTCTTAATTGAGAAGTGACATTACCTATAGAGGCGCTGTTTTCGCTTACAAAATGGCGATTGGAATAGGATTTTTTGACATTTGCCATTTGATACACAAGAATTCACATTGCAGTTAATTTTCTGTTGCGAATTTAAAGACATTTTATTCACTTTTCTTCACTTTAACACATAGAAACAATGCAATTAAATGAGCCACATCCAATAAAATCCTATTCCGTTAAGTTCCAAAATATTCCGCTAGGCGTCACTTCAGTTATTGTCAGTTCTCAATATGTTACCAACTTCTAGTTTTGTTCTTGTCGCAGTGACCCATTTATTTATCTCAAAATTACTTATCTTCAAATTTACCTTTAATTTATCAACAAAACAATTAAATAACCCACTTACAAATACATAAATTTAAATGCGTTTTAATATTAATTTTATTGATTTCCGCAAACAATAAAAAATACTTGATAAACTATTTCTTAAATAGGTTCAATGTATTCAAAATCTATGCCAGTGAGTAATATAGATGTCTAAGGTACATGAACTAAGTTCAATAGGTTATCATCAAAACTGGTTATTTCCAGATTATCGAGTTTTAAGTATATCGTTCGAATTTTTAACTATTTTTTCAAAGCGTGACAATCAATATACTGACCTCTCATCTTTGATACAGTTAGCAACTGTCACATGTGTTTATCAGAATTGTTATACGGAACTATGCTAAATATTTCTAGGAAACATGATATTTTGTTATATATTTCAGACATAAACATAATTATCTAAATTTTACAGCTCTTACTAAGTCATTATTTATGAATATTTAAAAACACGTGCCGATTGTTAATATAAACAAAAGATAATGAAAATAATATTAATTAATTAATTATAATTGTACAGGGTGAGGCAACACATTTATGTTCATCTTGATTATTTCCTTGATAAAAAGAGTTATAGAAATATTGTTCAAATAAAAGTTATTCGGGGTAATGGGGATCAAACTATAGTGGTATCAAACATTTTTTTCATTTGTTTTTCAAGAGGCACAGCAGTTATAGTTTGTCTCAGGCCTTAGTGGAATGATTAACTTCTTAACGAGCAGGGCAACCCTACGCTGCGAGCAGAGCCGTAGTAAGGGAGGGGAGGGTGCGACGGCCCTGGGCGCACTAAGAAAAAGGGCGCAGACGGGCTTGATTAAGGGGCGCCATTGCGAAGGCGAGGACCGTTTTTTTTGCTCGTCACTTGGATTTTGGGGGAGGTGAGGACCTTTTTTTTTGCTCATCGCTTAAATTTTGAGAGGTGAGAACCTTGTTTTTATTTGCAAAGGGCGCCCCAACGGCTTTGCCCCTAGCGGAAGTTTTCCTTACTGCGGCTCTGGCTGCGAGGATTTTATTTTGTTATGTGGAAGATCCGGATTAAATAAAATTTTGTAGAAAGCTGTACAGTGCTAAGAAAATGTTGAAAATTTCAAAAAACTTTAAGTATTACTCTGGTTTACTACCCCTATAATTCTCTAAATTCCACCCGCTATGAAGGTTAGTTTAAGTCATTCTCTTCTAAGTTGAGACAAACTATAATAACTATTTTTTAAATTACACTACACATATTATGTAACACAATAGAGTTTTTTTTTCTCTTTTCAACGGTTTTCAAAATTTTTATATCCTTACATAACAATTTTTTTGAGAATATCTCATTTTGTGGCCTTCAAAACGATAGTTCTATAATAATATGTAAAATAATATGTGTAGTGCAATTTGAAGAAAAGTTATTTACTGGCAGACCTTTTGCAAAACAAATGTATATTTTTTTTTATTTGGTTATCGTTTGAACCCCCATTGGCCCAAATAAGTTTTATTTGAACAATTATTTTATACCTCTTTTTATTAAGGAAATAACTGAGGTGAAGTCTTGCCTCACTCTGTATATTTAGATATTTTCCAGATATTGTTATAGTCGGTTTCTTTGGTTTAAGCGCAACTAGATTTTGAATTCTAGTAACTGTTAACGTTTGATTGAAGCTTTTGATCATTGTGTTTGGCAAAAGCATTAAAACATTAAGAATTTAGCTCGTGACAACTTAAGAAAATTAAAATGCCATTTGGTTCCGCTTACAGGTTTGGAATAGCCTATAATGTCACTTAAAGCATAAATTAGGTTTTAGTTATATAATTTTGCAACATGGAACTAAAATAATGCTATAAAACATTTTGAGTAACTTCTGTTTTAAATTCCTGATACAATATATCAGCTTTGCAGATGTTGCTTCAATATGTTTCTCCATAGCAACTATGATAACACCCAAAAACTTTACTGAGTCGTTACTAACACAGATTGGAGCCTTCAGTAAGAAAAACATATATTGAATTTTCATTGATACTCAACATATTGGTTCTGAACCAATCCTTATTACGTTCCAGGCTTATTGGTTTTGATCTATAACCTGTTTATAATTTGAATCACTATTTAAAAATGTTTTATCATCTGCATACAATATAGTTTTTACTTTATTCATAAAGAATGGCAGATCATTTATATAAATCATGAACAGCAGTGGTCTTAAAATTGAACCTTGCGGCACCTCAAACTGTATTTCCAGCTCATATGATTTTTGACCATTAGCCCATATGTGTTAGGATTTTAATAAATTAGTGCTAAAATTTATTTTAAATAAAATATTAATAAAAAAAGACTAAAAAAAAAAATAATAAAATCTAGACTGAACAATATTTCTTTACAGAAAAGTTCCTGACAACTACAAAGTATTATTCCTTCAAGGAGGTGGTACTGGTCTTTTTGCTGCAGTAGCCATGAATTTAATGCCAAGAACTGGCACGGCGGATTATTTTGTTACTGGTATGTAACAAATTTAAGACATTTAAAAATAATTTATTACATGCTTTGTTTTATTTTTTAGGTACTTGGTCAGCAAAAGCAGCCAAAGAAGCCGCAAAGTATGGTAAAGTAAATTTGGTTTACCCGAAACCAGAAAAATATACTACTATAGCTGATAAATCAGAATGGAAATTGGACCCAAATGCTTCATATTTGTATTATTGTGCCAATGAAACTGTAGATGGTAAGTTGAAAATAAGTACAAATGTAAAGGTTTATTAACATAATTACAATATAACTGAATTTAAAGCAAATGACATAACGCACTAGTGCGACAATAAGCTTAGTTATTAATGGCAGTAAACATTTCTACAACAATACAGTTGTGGTCGTAGTATTTTAGCATTTGTTACATATGTTGTGCTGGCTATAGAAGCTATTTTATAGCTGACCGTAATAGCTAGCTTATCACAGGGTCGTTGCTGATGATTGACACTCTGGCCAAGTACATACATTTACATATGGACATCTGTATTTTAGATGTCACATTAATTCGCACAGAGTTTAAAATTTATCTTTTATTTTAGGAGTTGAATTTCCATTCATTCCGGAAAGCAACGTTCCAATTGTAACAGATATGTCTTCCAGTATAATGACTAGAGAAGTTGATGTCAGTAAGGTAAGAAAATCTAAAATTCTTGCATTTTCAACTGATAGTAAAATTTTTTGGAAGAAAATGTATGTAATGATAAATAAAATTAAATTAAGCCGAATTTTTCCTAAGTTTGGTGTGAAGAAAAAGTTGATGTGAAATGTGTATTTTCACAAATTTTGGAGATTCGTTGGGATTTGGGGGGTCAAGGCTGATTGAGTTACAATTGGGTCACAGGGATTAGTATAGGTCAGTCGTTTAATCAACGCAGTTTCCGTCATAACTTCAATGACAAACTTAATGGCGAAAAAATAACTAAATCGATTTTTTTTGCATGTGAATTATAGACTAGTATTGCTCTTCACTCTTTTATTTTACTAAAACATGCCTTTTGAAGTCATATTTAGTTTATGTTCGATAGTCATTTTGAAGATTTACAAATTTTAAAAGTGTTTATTTAATATAGGGACATTTGTATTCAGAGCCGCAGTAAGGAAAACTTGCGCTAGGGGCAGAGCCGTGGTTTTGGCGCTCTTGGTCTTCACCACCCAAAATCTAAGTGATGAGTAAAAAAAAAAGGCCTCACCTCTCAAAATTCAAGTGATGAGCAAAAAAAAAGGTCTTCACCTTCGTAATAGCGTCCCTTAGTCAAACCCGTCAGCGCCCCCTTTCCTTAATGCTCCCAGGGCCATCCCCCCCCCCTTCTGCGGCACTGTTTGTATTGATATCGCTAAATAAAACGATGTTTACATTTGACATTTTATAATGCGCTCTGATGAGTTTTGATACTTGTGTTCACATATCTAACTTATAGTAATTTCTAAAAACCTTTTTTATTTAGTTTGTTGTTTATTTAGCAGTTTTGTGTTTAGTTATATATTTTCTTATAGATATCTTATAGATTTCCATTTGATATTGAGTGTAGTGCATAGCTTTTTAGGTTAAATTCAACGTATTTCTATTTTCTTTTCTTTTATCATATTTTTGAATCACATCAGCCCTTTTTAGGACTACTTGGCCTATTAGAATAGTTTATTTGGTTCTATTCTGTTCTTATTCTTATATTTTCATTTCATTACGATATAAGTGACAGCGTATGAAAAATACATTTGTTAAGTGGATGCTATGTAGACATACTAAACATGACGTCACAAAAACATGTGACGTTTCCAGTGACGCGACTGCACTGATTCGCCGACTGGCCTATAACACTATGACAAAGCATTTAGCATTAATTATCCCGATTGGTGTCTCTATGTTTCGATAATAGAACGCGTTTTAATGACTACTGATAATATTTGCTTAAAATAGGTTTTATTTTAATTTCAGTTTGGAGTTATATTTGGAGGTGCCCAAAAGAATATTGGACCTGCTGGAGTTACAGTAGCAATTGTAAGAGATGATCTCATTGGCCATGCTATGAAAGAATGTCCGTCTATATTTGATTTTAAAGTTATTACAGAAAATAATTCTTTGCACAACACACCATCTACATTCCCGTAAGTATTAAATATGTAATTTGAAAATAAGACACCTATTAACACTGTGAATTTTTGAAAATATCTGTTAAGTCAACATTTATTATAAGAATAATTGGGCCACAAATAGTCTTTTTAAAAAATATGCTGCATCTATATCCAACGGCAAATATAATCTAGATTGTTTGATCAAATATTTTGTATAATTACATATATAAAATATTTTATTGCCAGGCAATTAAAGTACAAATTTAAAAATAAAATTACATAGTGGTTATACATATGCCTAATTGTATTTCTATGTATTCAAGTATAAATATTTTATTATTTTTTAGCAATAGTGTTTAATACTATGTTACCACACACAATTAGTTACGCCGGGAAAAAGGGCAAAACCCAGCACTTTGTTTGTATAATTAGATTCCTTAAAATTGTAATGCATATTGTGGTCCAGTCTTCCAAATAAATATTATGTTTACACAAAGTTTACGAATTAAAGTCGTAATTGTACTCATTGCCAGAGCCGTAGAAACGGGCGCACTTGTCAGGGGCGCGAGGTTTGACGTTTGGCACTTGGATTTGGGGAGTGAAGACCTTTTGTTTTTTTTTGCTCATCACTTGTGTATTTTCGACGTGGAAATGAGGCACTACTTTAAGTAATTTTAATCAATTTACTTTATTTGCTAAGGGCGCCAAAAACATTGCTACGGCTCTGCTCATTACTGGCGTTATTAATTTTTATTCAGGTTTATTTTACATTTTTAAGACTATAAAAAATGTCAGAATTATATTTTTAATAGCAGACCTATGAAAACGTATTAGCTCAAGTTCAGGGCCAAGGTACGTTCGTTCCCTAATAATAATTAAATTATACTGACAAAAAATGACTTTTCGTTATTACATTTAATTATTGTATTTCATAAAATCCAAATTTGTGTGACTGTAAATATTGTTTACGAACTAAAGGGTTATTTTTATTATTATAAAATTCAGAAGAAAACATGGAATTATTGGAACTTATCAAAATAATTCAAATATTTACAAATCCGTAGTAAGGCCTGCGCAAACTAATTTTAACTTTAACGCCTCTTTACAAAAATCATTATTAAGATGGAAATTTTTACTACATAGACGTTTACAAATTGAATCATATAAAATATAGAAATATTACATTTTATGATTCAATATATATTAGCCAAGTATGTTAAGAAAGCCAACTTTTTATGTGCTTTACAGAACATTCGGAGTTCTGCATTCTTATTCTTGCATTTGTTTTATCCATCTTCTGCTTTTGAAATAATTTAAAAATTAATTTAATTTTAAAAGAATGAATTACACTATTTTTTGCATGCACATAACACCATAAAAAATAAATTAAAAAAAAAAAACCTTAAAATTACAAAAATGTCTGTGGTTTACGTCCACTTTGTAAGCTTTTAACTACAAACGTGCGCAGCTCCAAGAAAAGGTATACCTTCTGTGTTCCGCCGATACCTCCACTCAATGCCAATCACCGCGATACAATAAGCAATTGGTTCGGCCAATGCACACATCGAGTCACTGCATGTCATAACTTGTACACAAACTATTTGTTTTACGTACAGCGCACAACAGTAGTGACCGTTTTTAATTAAATATTAAGTAAAACTAAAGAGAAAGAGAGAGAGAGAGAGAGAGAGAGCGCGAAAAAATTACAAAGGCCTGTAATGTTTAAATTCATTTAATTTTGAGGGTGCTGCAGCTCTTATGTACCAGCAGCCACTGATATACATACGGAGTGATTATTTAATGGCGAGACGACGTCACTGGAAGTTTTAATAATTTGCCGTTTCATACACATCGTAGCAGGCGATTATGCGCGCATGTGCATCAAGGTTATTATAGTCATAGTATTCACCAGTATTTCTGCTAGGAGGCACGTAAAATTCGGTGACGTAGTCTCGCCAATAAATAATCACTCTGTACTTATAATATCTACTACTACAGTAAATTTATTTTCAAATAAACATACAGTAATAATAAACAATCTAGATAACGCGAATTTTTCGAAAACTCAATTTCGCAGAAATCGAATAAATAGAACGAATAAATATTTGTTTGATTTTCGATCTTTGTATTTTATACTAAAATGTTTCCCTAATAAACTAAAAACAATTAATTTATATATATTTAACTTCTATTTTGAGTTATATAAGCATTTTTCTTTTACACTGTTCATTTTTAAATGCGCTTTTATACATTTCAATTTTTTAAATTTAATAATGAAATTTTTCATATTAACATCTTTGTCAAGTCTTGATTTTATTTTTCTTTAAGACTGCACGTTTTGATAAATGAATCATCCTTTACTTGTTAATGAATAAACTATGAAAATAGAGAATTCGGAAAATAGGAAAATCCGGCTAATTTACTACCCCAGTAGTCCGGAATTTCAGGCTTTTACTGTATATTGAAAGAAAGATTCAGTATTTCATTCAATATTTACACATTCAAGGCATAATTCAATAATTATTTATTGAATTGTTTTTCAAGAATTATAATTTTTCAGACTTTATGTCATGGGAAAAGTATTCGATTGGATCAAGAAAAATGGTGGCGTTGCTGAGATGGAAAAGCAAGCGATAGCTAAAAGTAATCTTCTTTACCAAACAATGGAAGATTCTAATGGATTTTATTCCTGTCCCATCCATCCGAGTGTCCGCAGTAGAATGAATGTACCATTCAGAGTCGGCAAGAATGGTGGCAATGAAGAACTAGAGGAAAAATTCTTGGAAGAAGCAGAAAAAAGAAGCATGTACCAGTTGAAAGGACACAGGTAAAGGCATTAACATAATTATAAGTCTGTGAACAAGTTTTTTGTCTGTCGCAGACTGAAACTTGAATACCCTTTTCAAGGTCAGACATTAGAGCCGTTCAAATTACTACATGGGTTAAAAATAATCTAAAGAATTAGTTTTTGTTAATGCAATTTAAAAATGTTGCAAAATGTGAATTTTCACACATAGCAGTATTTAGTAGGTAGTTAATATAGAGGAATATTTTTTGTTGTGTTGTAATTGTATCAAAATTAAGAAACTTTGAAATTATTTTCATCTTACGACCGTTTTCTTAGTAGACTTCGCCAACAGTTAGTTTAACACATTTCAGTGACGTCATTTACTTTGATTTGTTTTTGACTACGCGTATTGTGCGATGTTTGTTTATTTCCGTTATTATTATTTATTTCTCGTACGTTTCAAAGTATACCGTGTATTAAAATGAGTAAAAATGTATTTGAAATACATGTTTTTGTTTGTTTGATATCCACAACAATTGTTTAAAACCCTTATGTACGTCAATATCATCAGCTGTTTTCTCGCGCAGATTTGTGACGTAATTTATGATACCTGGGTTTTTCTTGTGTTGAACAAAGTCTAAATAATGCCACTATAAATATGGTCGCATAAGTAATGTATAAGGGTGTCTAGAATGCATCTACGAAATTCTAAAAAAAATCCCTGCTGCTGATAAATATTGTAATATATGGTGAACAATTTCACCAAATGTTTGTTTTATCACAAGCAGTGATGGGCGCGTAGAATACATGATGTAGACTAATGTAGATTTTACGCGTAAACATGTCAAGTAGAATATTGAGAACTGACACGCTCGGATACGCAGTCTGGTGTTCAAATATTGTACTACGCGACTGTAGTACTGTTTGAAATTATAGTAAAATCGCGATATAACGGACCTCGATACAACGGACTTCGGATATAACGGACAGCGTGTAAGCGATCGAAAACTGCACACTTGGGGAATCACCCGAGTTACGGGCGGGAATTCGCAATTTTAGAGAGTTAATAATTAAGAAACAACAAACTTAAAAAATCCAAACAAAATTTGATACATTATTCAACCCAGTGTCACTGAAACCATGAAGTTCAAAAACAAACACTGACGACTCTCCTGAACGGGCGTATAGTGGAATATCATCTGAAGACGAATTAAGTGTAATTAGAATGTAAACTTTCGTTTATAATATATTTCTATTTGATAGTTAACAAACAACTTATTCAGAAAATTTATTTTTATATAACGGACATTCGGCTATATCGGACACCCCCTCACCCGCATTGGTCCGTTATATCGAGGTATCACTGTATTACATATTTTCTAGTGTTGATTTTTTGTAAGAATGTCGATAGATACATTTTCATAAAATAAAAATGTACTGTGCTTAAATTAACCTGTTCGCATTGACAGCTGAATACTAGCCATATTGCCTTGAAAAACAGCGCCGCCAACGGTAATGTCATACAGTCTGTTTCAAACGCTTAGGCGGAACTAAATGGGAATTTCGTTCTTTTAGGTTGTCACGACAAGGGACCTTGCTTGGGTTATTTCATTTTTCACGTTGCAATGTCAAAATTTAAAATTACAACAATGAAACCATGGAAACGAATTACCTATGTCAAAATTAAATTATTTTTTTAATATATTTTAATGACAAAAAAATTAATAAATGGGAAATTTGTATTAAGAATGACACAAAAAATCAAATATAAAGAAAATGACAATTTAAAATGATATTAACCTTAACAAAAAATGTGTATTGTAAGTATGATTTACAAAGCTTAAACAAAACGGTCGAAAAGCACGATTTAAACGATGAAAGTAACTAGATTGCAAAATTTAGTTCCGCTTAACCGTTTGGAACAGACTGTATTTTATTTTTTAAACGTTACATAACCTCATTTTTCAGTATTCTACTTGTCTACACAGCCTACACTTCTCTACGGTAAATTTACACGTAGACGTAAAAAATTCAAGTTTACGCGTAGACGCCCATCTTTGATCACCAGTGCTAATTTCATAAGTAAACTTAAAATGAATTCTTTTTTTCAGAACTGTTGGCGGCCTGCGAGCCTCATTATACAACGCTGTGTCTTACAATGATGTAGTTCTTTTGACAACTTTCATGAAGGAATTTCAAAAGAAGTATGATAATTAATTAGTTAATATTTAACTTATTTATATACTTTTTATGATTTTTGTACATAAGTTTTAATCATATATATTTATATGAGGAAACAAGTTTTAATAAATACAATGTATTCTTATAATTTATATTATTCCATAACACCTTTCTTCCTAAAAAGTTCATCTAATTGATCTTCTAAAACCTGGTTTGTACCTCTTAAACCCTCAATTACTTTTTTGCTCCATATAAAATATTCATGAACTCTAGCATGAGTCCATCCAAATGGCGTTTCCCTAGTCAAATCCCGAAGATTGTACAATTTATCTGCTAATTTTACAAGTTTTGCTTCATAACTACAAGTCGGGGCGTGTTCAATTTGCAGTTTTTTTCTTTCATCTCTTGGAAGATTTTTATCATCTGTAACTTCAACAACTATGTTTTTCACTTTTTCTCCAAATTGTTCTTCAATTTCTTCAAATGTTGTATCTGTATCTTCTACCGTGTCATGCAAAAGTGCAGCTTGTATGACGTCACAATTGTAAATCTTGGCTTCATCAGTCAAAATGTATGCGACACCTGTATAATTTATATAAATGTAATAAAATAAAGAAAGAATGTTACTGAAATAATCAATTAATTTTATTACCTACTGGATGATTAATGTAAGGAGTTCTTGCTTTATCCTTTCTTCTCTGGTTTTTATGTTTAACTGTCGAGAAATTGACACATTTGATAATGACAGAAACAATCTGTTCATTTATATGCATGGAACTTGCTTTATGGGCACAAATCATGACAATTTAATTTATATTAAAAAAACTTGATATATATAACGTAGTTTATAAGTAAATGGAAATCTAAAACTGATTATGGTTCTGCTTATCTAGGAATAATAATATTTATGACATAAAATCTGTAAACAATAAAGAATAATTGTAAAAATAAGATTTATTACAAATTTGTTTATTCAATAATAAAGTAAAGATAAATATCTAACAAACAAGATGATGCAAATATTGAAGAATCTTACTGAGAACAGCTGATGTGTCATTAAATAAATTTGACAGTTAATAACATATGGGAAGAAGAAAAAGTAAGACTTGCTCGAGAGAATAAGAAGAATGAAAGAAGTTAGGTTATTTTCTTTTGTTCGCGCCAAAAGCCGCCAAACGAAGTATGTGTGTTTGACTCTTCACGTTTTGTTATTAAACAAATCTAATTTTAATCGTTAATATGGATGTAGTTAATGTGCAAGCAAATCTTAATCGTGTTAAGGATGAAGTTGGTATACGATGTCAAAAATTGTTTCAAGATTTCTTAGAAGAGTAAGTAGAAATAAATGCAACAAGTGTTTGTTTTATTAACCATCTTTGTATTTAGGTTTACTGAAAATGATGAAAAGAAATTTAGAAAACCCTCTGAAGAACTTGCAAATCAAGAAAGAAATACCGTGGAAGTTAGTTTTGAAGATATAGAAAAGTATAATCAGAATCTTGCCACTACAATTATTGAAGAATACTATAGAATATATCCATTCCTTTGTCAAGCGTTAGGAAATTTTGTTAAAGATATCACTGGTGCGAAGAAATATAAAGAGTGTTATATTAGTTTTACTGATGTTGCAACAAGACATAAGGTTCGAGAATTGACAACTGCAAGAATTGGTACATTACTACGTATTTCGGGACAAGTTGTCCGCACACATCCCGTACATCCTGAGCTGGTTTTAGGAACGTTTGTCTGTCTCGATTGTCAAACAGTAGTCCACAATGTGGAGCAACAATTTAAAGTAAGTAATTTATTGGATGAAGTTGTAAATAAGTTGTTTTCATAAACAGTGGACCCTTGAACTTCGAACGATTTTAAACCCAGTTTTCAAACTTGAACAAAATCGAACAAAAAATCACTTGGTTGTCAGGTTTGAGGTGACTTCAGACTTGACAGTTGAACCATCTCCTGGAACAGATTGTGTTTGAAGTTCGAGGGTCCACTGTAGTAAATTAACTTATAATAAATCTGAATTTATTTTCAGTATACTCAACCAACAATCTGTAGAAATCCAGTGTGTAATAACAGAAGAAGATTCATGCTTGATGTTGACCAATCAGTATTTGTAGATTTTCAAAAGATACGAATTCAAGAAACTCAACAAGAGTTACCTCGTGGTTGTATTCCACGCAGTGTTGAAGTTATTTTAAGAGCTGAAAATGTTGAAACAGTCCAAGCTGGTGATCGTTATGATTTTACTGGAACTCTTATTGTGGTACCGGACGTTGGTTCGTTGTCTCTACCAGGTCAACGTTCTGAACCAGGTTCTAGGCACAAACGTGGTGAAGAAGCTGAAGGAGTGAGAGGCTTAAAAGCCTTAGGTCAGTAAATGATTTTTAATTATGTGTCTAAAGAAAATGTGCCAGTGATATATAGTATAGCCTTGGTATTTTAAGGGTTTCGTAGGTACAACCAAGAAATCTGTATACCGTCACTAATGTCTCTATTTATTTATCTATCTATCTGTCTGTCTGCATATAGGAAAACTACTGAAACTTAGAAGCAGTGCGCAACTAGGTGTTGACATTTGGGCAAGGTATTTCAGGGCCGATGGGAATTATCATTCAAATACCTTTTTATTCCCCTTTAAGTATGAATAAGGCGCAGATATATATTTGCCAAGAGCTTTCTAAATCCTAATTACGCATCTGCTTGGAAGAAACAACACCAGAATAGTACAAGAATTTGATTATTTATTATTAAAGTTGAACAAAAATAAATTGTTTTTGTGGGGTACTAATGAAATGTTTTTAACAGTCTTGGAAAACTAAAAGAAGTTTTAAATTTTTTATTTTGATGCCAAGTTTGATGTGTGAAGTCTTACACCTTATTTTAATGTGTTAATTCATAATTATCGGTGATATCTGATGATAACTGTCCCTTTTATAGCCTCTTACCATAATGACCAGATTTTTATTCTTATTTATTTGTGTTTGTCCGTGCTAGGTTACTTTTATTGTGTGTGCATAGAAATATATTTATTTATTGTTTTATTTACACTAGCTTAATGGTATTCTAGTTTTAAAAATGGGCTGTGTTATGCGAAAATAACCATTGTTGTTGTGCGCCAACAATTTTAACTAACGACTTATGTTAAAAAAATAAATAAATAAATTTATGGTTGTCTAAAAGGTTGAAAGGATTGGTCTAGAAAAATGGAAAAATTTTAATAACGCACATTGATGTGAACCGGAATAGTTAAACAGAAATTCTCTATCAGATATTATT
This sequence comes from Liopterus haemorrhoidalis, assembly GCA_963971575.1. Taxonomy (NCBI): domain Eukaryota; kingdom Metazoa; phylum Arthropoda; class Insecta; order Coleoptera; family Dytiscidae; genus Liopterus; species Liopterus haemorrhoidalis. The sequence goes on along the minus strand of OZ020615.1, from coordinate 44,731,256 downwards.
ATTTTTTAAATTATTCTGAGGTATCAGATTAAAGCATTTGAAACATGTTATTCTGTTAAAAAATAACCTAGTTCATCTTCTTCTTCATTTATTGGTTTAGGCTTTCGCCATTCAACCAGAATTAGCTTGTATTAAGCTTTTTATATTACTATCTTCATAGAATATAACATCTTCATAGAATATAACATCTTAAAATATAACAAAATGCGGAGTAATACACACCTAAACGAAATTAGTTTTTTTTTTTTTTTTCGAAAAATATTGAGAAGTTTTTTTTTTATTTTTGAAAAAATATTTTTTTATATTTCATGTACGATATTAGATGAAAGATTCAGTATTTATTAATATACGATAAACGATTTTCAAAATAATGTTAATTTTAACGCTATTACAGCAACATAAGTCCCAGTCATTCAGCATTTGGACTTTTTTTCGCCGCCTTCACCTCCTAAAAAGTGTAAAAATACACAACACATTATTTTTATTTTGTATTTTAATGAGTAGTTTTGTTATGACTCTAATGTAATCTTTTATTCTAGGTGTGAGAGACTTACACTATCGAATGTCCTTCTTAGCATGCAGTGTCCAAAACTCAAATCCTCGTTTCGGCGGCATCGATTTGCAAGGTGAAGAAATCACACCTGAAATAATGAGAAAACAAATGACTGAAGGAGAATGGAACCACATGTACGAAATGAGCCGAGATAAAAATCTATATAACAACTTAATCAACAGTCTTTTCCCAAGTGTTCACGGAAACGATGAAGTTAAAAGAGGAATACTTCTCATGTTATTTGGCGGAGTACCCAAACATACAGTAGAAGGTACATCTCTAAGAGGAGACATAAACTGTTGTATTGTTGGTGATCCAAGTACTGCAAAATCACAGTTTTTAAAACAAGTGTCAGAGTTTTCTCCACGTGCAGTTTATACCTCAGGAAAAGCTTCATCAGCTGCTGGTTTAACAGCCGCGGTAGTAAAAGATGAAGAATCACATGATTTCGTTATAGAAGCCGGAGCACTTATGTTAGCAGACAATGGCATTTGTTGTATTGATGAATTTGACAAAATGGATTTAAGAGATCAAGTTGCTATTCATGAAGCTATGGAACAGCAAACTATTTCAATTGCAAAAGCAGGTGTAAGAGCTACATTAAATGCTCGTACGTCAATTTTAGCCGCTGCTAACCCCAACGGAGGTCGTTACGATCGTTCAAAATCGTTGCAACTGAATGTTAATCTATCAGCTCCTATTATGTCACGTTTTGATCTCTTCTTCATATTAGTAGATGAATGCAATGAAGTAATAGATTATGCCATTGCTCGTAAAATAGTAGATCTACACAGTAATGTGGAAGAAGGTGTAGATGCTAAATATTCAACTGAAGAAGTATTACAATACATAACATTTTCCCGTCGTTTTAAACCTATTATTTCAAAAGAAGCAGCTGATTTATTAGTAAGAAACTACAACCAACTTCGTGTTAGAGATTCATCTGGATCTTCACGTTCAACTTGGAGAATTACAGTTCGTCAATTAGAAAGTATGATTCGTTTATCAGAAGCAATGGCACGTTTAGAAATTTCAGATATTGTTTACCCAAGACATGTTAATGAAGCTTATAGATTATTAAATAAATCTATTATTCGTGTTGAACAACCTGATGTTCATTTAGATGGTGACCAAGATGAACCTGCACCTAGAGATATTGATGAGATTCCAAATGGTGATGAACCTACTGAAAATGGAAATGCAACGGAAACTGAACAACCCGTTAGGAAGAAGTTGACATTATCGTTTGATGAATATAAAAATTTGAGTAATATGATCATTGTTTATATGAGAAAAGAAGAGAATACACTAGGAGAAGAGAATTATGAAGGTATCAGAAGGAGTCATGTTGTTGGGTGGTATTTGAAACTTATTGAAGATCAATTGGAGACTGAAGATGATTTGATTGAGAAGAAAGAGATGATGGAGAAGGTTATAGATCGGCTTATCTTCCATGTAAGTTTATTTTTTTATAATTATTTAATTAATTTACTAGAAGCTCTTTTATAAGTTTAAAATTATTCTTCGTTACTATTCTAACGGATGTTGGTTATCTAATGATAAGATATTGTATCTTGTAGTAGGGGAACAATGATGTATTTTTCTCATAACAGTTGCGTAGATTTTCCAACCAATACGTTTTCTGTAACCCAATTTTTTTTTGGTCTACGTACCATCAGACAATTTCACCACATGCCAATTCCACTTCTGATTTGTTACTCGCTCTATTACAGTATATAATTATTAGGTTGGAGGGAAAGTTCTGTTGAATTTTAAATAAACAACTGATTTTGCTTGTAAATAAAAGACACTCGTGGCTTATGAGCCAGGGGGATATTTTTATTATATCTTTTATTATCTGTTGTTGAATATAAAAATAATTGTTTCAAGAATTCATCATTAACTTACCATATTTAGAGTGAGCATGATGTCAGTGAATAAAGTGAATTTACGACATTCTATGTTGTATGAGTTTGAAAGAGGAAGCAATGCATCGGTTGAATGTGAAAACTTATGTGCAGTATTTGGAAGAGATGTTGTAAATGTTCGTACTTGCCAAAGATGGGTTACAAAATTTCGTTCCGGAGATCAGAGCCTAAAAGAAGATACTCAATCTGGAAGACCATCCAAGATCGATAATAATGTTTTGCGGTCCATGTTGTATCAAAATCCACATCTAACAACTAGAGAAATTGCAAAATAGTTCGGCATCCATCATACAACTGCAACCACATTAAATCTTTTGGTTTTGTATTAAAACAAAGCATTTGGGTCCCCCATGAATTGACCCAAAAGAATTTATCAGATCGTGTAAGAATATGCTCGTCACAACTCATTAGACACAATGTGGAGCCGTTTCTGGACAGGCTGATTACTGGAGATGAAAAGTGGATTCTTTACGAGAATATTAAGAAAAGAAAAGCTTACTATAAACCTGGAACATCGTCAGCAACTCTTGCAAAACCAAATATTCATAAAAAAAAGTAATGCTCTGTTTGTGGTAGGATAGAAAAGGTCCAGTGTATTTTGAGCTGCTAAAACAAGGGCAAACTATCACTGCAGATCTGTACTGCAATCAACTCGATAATTTGCATGCAGCTATCATGCAAAGAGAGCCAGTATTAGCGTCCAGAAAAGGAATTGTGTTCCATCAAAATAACGCTAGACCGCATACCGCAATGGTGACACAACAAAAACTTGGTGCGTTTGGATGGGAAGTTCTTAGTCACCCAATGTATTCACCTGATATTGCACCATCAGATTACTACCTATTCAGATCTCTGCAAAATTATCTAACGGGATTTTTTTTTTAATTCTTTCCAAATGTTTCTTAGGCAATTGCTGACTATTTTCATGCCAAGAACGAGAACTTTTACAGAAGAGGAATTGACAGGTTACCTGAAAGATGGCAACAAGTTGTTACAAATAATGGAAATTATATCATTGAATAATATTATATATATACTTTTTTAAATATCTTAAAATATTTTTATTTAAATTGGACAGAACTTTCCCTCCAACCTAATATATTACATACCTATGTATACCTGTTTGTTTTATGATCTATGATTTATTTTACAATCCGAAAGAGGAATAGCCAACATCCATGAATCTTTTTTTTTTTCAAGTTTAGCTTTATTTTCGGATTTTTTTCTTATTTAGCAACTTTTTCATTTGTTGCATTGCTTGCCCACGATATCTTGAACATTCTTCTGTACGATCACATTTCAAAAGTCTCCAGTTTAGTACATATACACTTTGTAAGTCTCCAGCCTTCCATCCCATGTAGGAAACTATAGTACATATCAACTGGTAATTTGCAACCTTATTTGGATGTTAAAATTTTTATTAAACACACATCCAAGAAATTTTAAGATGTGATAGTTTCTAATACTTCATTATCTTAAATATTGAATTTTATTTGTGATCCAAACTATCATTTTGGTTTTCTTATGATTCTTTTGTTTTTTACAGGACCAAGTTATAATTCCACTGGATACAAGAACAGGTCTCAAAGGCGGCGAGGAAGCCATTGAGGATGATGATCCTCTTCTTGTGGTTCATCCTAACTATGTTATTGATCAATAGTTCCATTACATGTTAACCAGTTTTAATTTAAGTTATTTACGTATAATCACAAGTACAATATTTATAATTATAGGAATCTCCAATTTATTTGTATTTGATAAATTTTACAGTTTCACTATTTTTAATAAACTATTTTTTAATTTTTTAAAGTGTATTTATTTTGAACTTAATATTTCATTGTAAATAAATATTAAAGTTTCTAGATATCCGTATTCAGGTGCTGCTTAGGTAAGTGATTTAAATGTGTTTTTGTTTGGATTTTGCTCAAATTTATATTTATGAATCTTGCTTATGTGTAACAAATAAAACTTGATATTTTGCGACCTAAACTTTTTTGATTAAAAGGTTATAGTTTTTTGCTTTTTTTTTTATGACATTTTATTTTATAAATATAATAGATAAATACAGTACAATACTGTAAATGTATTTTCTCTTTCTTATGATTTCCTTAATACCATTTTCACACTAGTTGTTTAAGATAGGCGAAGATAAAATCCAATGATGTTTAAGATCGATTTGCATTCACACTAGATGTTTAAATTGCCTGTGCTGTCATCTGTTATGATAATTTTATTCTTAAGTTGGTGTCACGAATTTACTAGTTTTCAACTGTCTGCACAGAAGCACATTTTAAATTATATTAAACATGTGTGGATATTTGATTTAAATCTAGAATAAAGAATATATTAGACCTGTATTAACATGTAAGTCGATACATTTTTACCATAATTATTGTAGCATTGTATTGTATTAAATACATTATTAAAATAACTAATTTAATTATAACAATAAGTATAAACTTCTTATAACGTCGATATAATACAGTATTCTTGTTTATGATATAAAATGTTGACAGCACAAAGTCAAACAGTATTAGAAATTATGTTGCTATGTGGAGATCTCTGTATTTAACTCAGACTGTGTTAAAGCGAGGTTACTCGCTTTCATTTAGCAGTACACGACAATTTGAAACGGCAACGGTGAGAAATCTCGGTGAAAAAAATATTTTGAAAAGAAAATTATATACGCAGAAATAGCAGTGGGGCAAACCTTCACTGCTACAAATGATATAATTTTTTATTTTAAAATGATTAATTTTTAAAGTTGCAGTACCTGTAAATTATGTTGAGCAAATTCTGAATTTATTTAAGTAGGTAGTATTAGACTACGTATTATTATTCTACGTTCTTAAATAAATAAGTGGGATTTCCCTTAAATCTAATAAAAGTGTAATTTTTTGAGTGGACATGAAACACTTACTTTATTAGATATAAATACGAAATAATAGTCTAAATGGGTAAATGCACCCTTATATTTTTTCCATCTTGGAAAAACAAGATGTTCTGGATTTAAAAATTCCTAAGTGGATAGATTATATAGGTATTATCGTGCCACTTAAACTTCCAGCGCTTGTCTACCAAATATCTTAGGTTGTAATGTTATTAAAGTTTTTTTAAACCAGTATTATTTTTAAATATCGAAATATCTGAAAATAACTGTTTCGGAAACAGTAATATGGAAATAATTCCATATTTTATTTGAAATAGCAACCTTGTTTTACGTAGTTCATTTGTTTTCCAACATCTTCTATCGTTTCCTCATTTACTTTGAGTTAATTTGTGTTATTTGGATTAATATGAATTGTTTTTGTCTTGGATACGTTAAATCTTCAGTTCTATTGATGAGCTCGTTCAAGAAGACAGTTTAGTAGAGTTTGTATGCTGCATAGGAGTGCGATAAAAGACAGATATCTGCTTTATCTAGGCCAGTTAATAGATTTAGGCAATTCTGGTGATCTCGCACAATACCTTCACTACCACTTATTGAGAACTAACACGCTCGAATACGCTGTCTGGTGGTCAAATATTGTACTAGACACTCTAGTACTGTTTGAACTTATTTAGAATGTTTTAGTGTTTAATTTTTGTTTGAATGTTGACAGAAGATGTGAAAACCTATAAAAGCAGAATATATTGTAGTGTTTTTGGCTGTCTTTCAAGACAGGACAAAGCATATTAACAGCTGAATACTAGTGCCAACAGCCATATTGCCTTGGATCACAGCGCCGCCACCGGTAATGTCACTTCTCAATAGTAGTTTTCATCATCCGATTAAAAACCAGTGGCGTAGGGACACCTCCGCTAGACTTGCCGTCACATAAAAACAATAATAATTTAAAAAAAAAATAGATAATTTTTTTTTTTTAATTTAAAAGAAGATTTAGGTAAATCTTCAAAAATACATCAAATTATGTCCTATACAAATTTTTGTCCAAGGCTTGGTTTACTAGTTACGAATTTTTTTAAATTTTAAAGTTAAATAACTTCCGGTTTCGGATTTTAATGGAAAACAATAGGGTTCTTCCCAATTATTAGGAGAATTTTTTAGTACCAGAACGAACTCTTTAAGTTAAACCGTTTTTGAGTTATCGTGTATACACACAGACACACACACACACAGACACACACACATACGGACGGCACTTCGAAAATCGGTTTTTTGGATTCCCTGGACCATGAAACGTGGTCATCCGTCAAAATCTCGACATCGAAAATTTTCGCGATTACAATACTTGCCCCTTATATATTAAGGTCGGGCAAGTAAAAATGTTGAATAATAACGAAAATAATGGACAACCTTGCTACATTCCATTTTTTGGAACAAGTATTTTTGTTTCGTCATAATATATTCCAATAATCTAGTATTCAACCCTTAAAATATTTATTTCAATATTCATAATTAAAATATTATAAATATCCTTAAAACAATGTTTATGTATGCACATAATAAATTTTTATTTGATTAAATTCCACGCATATATTTTAGAAATATACTGAGTTCTCATTTCATTTTACGTATATACGTCTCTAAATAAGAACTTCAATTCCATATGCTCTGAATAACAGAAAAATAAAGGTCAAGAAACGACCTATAAAACAGATTTGAAACCCAGATATCAACGAAAAATTCTATCTATGGAATAAAATTGGCAACGAAGATATCAGATATTACATTTCTGAGGTTTTATTCTATTTTTTTTTTTAGTCTATTGAAATGAAAATCTAGAACGTTTTGTCGTTCCGTTTTGGTTTCAAGAAATAATTGAAAGTTCATTGCTTTCATTGATATCGTTCTGATTTAAATAGGGCATCATTGCGCTCTTATAACCAAATTGTTCTTGTTGATTTATTAGATCTGTGCACTCGTGTAAAATAATTCTAATTGATTTTCTGTAGAGTATAATTCCATACGTTGCTTCAGGAATTTAGAATGACTTCATTATCGCATACTGGATTGTGATATTCAAGATATGTTTGTTTAACTTAATTATGATTTGTTTTGTAGACATTTTACAAAGAGGCAGTGCCGTAACTAGCCAAGTGCAACAGGTGCATAGGCACAGGGCCCAAGTCGAAAGGGGGCCCGAAAAATCGTCAATGGGATGTCAAAAGTTATTCACGTCAAGTCAGACTGTGGATAACTTTTTTGAACAACCTTGCACAGGGTCCAGAAAAAGCTAGTTACGGGTTTGCAAATAGGACAAGGTTTTTTTAAAAAGTGTGTCCTTTTGGAAAATTAATGAACTTTGGAACGCGTCTATCTAAACCCTAGATTTATGTAATTTTTTTTGTCAGTAGATTTTTAATAAAGATTATTGTATCTATGGAATAAAATTGGCAATTGTAATCTGGTCAGTGTCTTTTCTGTTCCATTTCGTCCGCCAAATGATTCATTTGATGACAATATTATACAGCAGTAATCGTTTAACTGAATTGGAGAAGCTCGTAAAACAGCATACCCATCCACGTATATTCCACGGGATATACAAAATAATTTTTTGGAATGAATATTTGGATTGGCCGTTCATGTTGAGTCGGCTGGTGATGCTGTATTTGGGAGTTCATGAGAGTCCAAGATTCTGTATTTTTAACATCTCATGTAATTGTCTCGAAAGTATTGATCAATAAGTGGGGAGTCTACCTTATATAATTGAATGTCATGGTTGGCTGATTAATTTTGAATATAATATTAATATACTTCAGTTGTACTTATCATGTACATACCTACAATTCGAAGAATTCCACATAATGGGTACATAATCCGCGAGTGGTTTCGGATATGAACTATCCAAGTTCGTTAGCTTGTTACAATTATTATTAAGAGGGTTAAAGCGTTGTTGAATTAAAATCAACATTTTAATTAAACGGGTTTAATTACGATTATGGGTATATCATTTACATTATTATACACTTAAGACTTACAATTATGTTGATAACTGTTAATCCATTTTAGAGACATTCACAACACTCAAAATGCATGAAAGGTCTTGTTATACACTATACACTAATTTGTACACAGGGCACCAAAATCCTCACCCTATATTGGATTATGTTCTCCCCAATTTTTAGCTGGACTCTACACATAAGTATGGACACTATAAGTTATACACGGAATTTTAACTCGATTCGTCCGAACACTAAAAATGTGTTTTATTCATGGCTGTTTAAATGGGATTGCCTTTAGAGACTAATATTGCCCATGTGACAAAATGTCATAACACCCCTGGCCATCTGGTATATCTCAGCACTTATATGACAAATTACCGGTAATAATTTAGATAGATATTTCATTAGACATGTAACCCAAAACTTATGTATATGTGTATATGTACATTCAAGACAGAGATTAATAGTTGTTTAGATATGGTCAGAACAGGTCAAATACTTATTTGACACTTTTGTACCATTTGTGTTATATATACATTTGTGTTATAGATGTGCAGAGTGTTACTTATTTGCCAGCATAAGTGTTGAACTACATTCTAATGTGTTGATAAACATTATTCAATTGTGATGACAATAGTCTTTTAATTGCTGCCAACAATTACACAAATCAATAATGTTGACAAAACAATTGAGGTAGGACCTGACGTCATAGTGTCCTGGTCAGCGGCGGCGCTAGCTCTTAAAATCTGGGGGGGGGGGCTAAAACATTTTAGAGTAAAATTTGGAGGGGCCAGGAAATATATTTTTGTCGTTTACACAAATATAAGCGATGACCTAAAAACAAAAAGGTCCTCACTTCTAAAATATATTTTTCTCCAACAATTCTAGGGGGGGGGGGCAATTGGGGGCCAGAGCAAGATTTGACGGGGACCCCCTTCGGACCCCCTGATAGTGCCGCCAATGGTCCTGGTTAACAGTTATAAAATGGTCTTAGGGAATGGAGTTGGGGTAGTCATTTTTGTAACCAGTCATCACGTCGGTGGCCATCAGTCCGCATCACGCTGCCCAAGGACCAGCCCAGCTGTTGAAGTCGCCAAGACGAGATGTGGGTGTTGTCGACAGGGCTTCTCCACATGTTCGCCTCGTGCAGATACTTGGGGTGGTTCGACCTATCCTGGAGAAGCCGGGGAAAGAACGAGACTAACATCAGCTTCTAAACGGGCAACACCAGCAGCCATTTTACCAACAATTGTACATATTTTAATGTAAATTAATCATCTATAATAAATTTTGTAGAAAAGATTCCGTTCTTGATTTCACCCCGTGACAAGTATGGAATTTACGATTTCCTGTTCTTGCTTTGATATTAGGGATTCAAGTTATACTAATGAACATGTCTGCACTTATCTTAAGTGTCCTTTGTATAAGAGATTATTTTTGTTATAGAATATATTTTTTACCATTTAATACTTTTAAATATGTAACTTTTAATAATTGAATAATTATATTGAATTTACTGATGAAATTTTAATTCTGAAACAGTACCAAAATTATCTTTCTTACAGAACTCACAGCTGTTTCGCTTGTTCCTCGTGCGTCTACGATGGATTCTCATTCGATAACGCATGAAATTAATCGGTCTCCACTACTCCCCAGAATGTCGTCGATGACTGATGTCTAACTTACTGGCTATAAAACGTCGAAACTAATATTTGCAAGTATTGTGAGACACAACATCTTAAAATATTTCACAGTTAATGGCACCAGAAGATCTTAATCCGGTCCAGCGTCAAACCATCACGCGTCCAACGTTGGGAGGCATTTGACACATAGTGCAGAACCGGTTTAAACATCTCTTCGTCTTATTTGTTGTCGTAGCTAAAGCTTTAAAATAAATACAGTGCTGTGTGTAAATATGTAAACTGTTTTACATTGTTTGATTCTATACATTTTATAGCAGATTTGTTAATTTACAGAGTAACATTGATATCGAATTCAGTACATGTTTTAAGGTCAGTTTCCAATTAGTTAAATTAAACCAAACTAGATACGTTGAATTATGTTTTGTTTCGAATGTCATTAAACTAACTTTGTTAATTAAAAATGTAACATTACTGAAAATTTCCATGAAATTCGTATATGGTATTTATGCTCAATGTTGAGTTAAAAAGTTGTTCGAATTGTAAAAAAATGCTTGTACATTTTAGCTGTATTGATTTATGCGTTTGAAAAAAGTGGGGCGGGATCAATCCGTGTATAATAAGATCATTTATTACACTCCTCTTTTATTATTGATGACAGTTCAATCAATCTAACCTATGGAAATTTAGTTAATTTTAAATAATAATGAAAAATGAGCAATTTCTTTCCGTCCCTATTAAATTTAGTGCAACGAAGTAGAGATAGTGAATAATATCAAACTATCTTTTCCGAACCACATAGGCACTACAACCTATCCGGTTTGGATGTTAGCTATCATACTGACAGTTTTCACTTTGTTTACAGTTGCTCCGAAAAGATCTATTGAGGGAATTGCATTGGAGCAGATTCTGCAACCAGAAAATACGAGTCCACCGGGTCTCTTCGTTATATACCTTGCCTTGCAATATTAGTTGCAGCAAATCATATCTATCGCTGTTTCGAGTTTTCTTCTCTTCCCATAAACAGTAATTCTGGCTCTTTTCCAACGTTGTCCAGGATCTTATTTTTAGCCACGTGTTCTATCCATAATACTCTCACAATATGGAGATAACTCCAAAACTTGAAAGCCTCTAATTTTTTAGATGCAGCATCCAGAGCCGTAGCAATATTTTTGGCGCCTTTGGCAAATACTTAAAATAGCGCCCTTGGTAAATACTTAAAGTTAACACTTCTAAATTAATTTAACCTAAAATTTTTATTCTTTTTCCATTTTATTTAAGGATGGCATCATTTTTATATTTAATTTTTATTTTAATAGACAGGTCAAAATACAAGTGATGACCTAAAAAAAAGTCCTCACTTCTAAATTAAAAGTGATGATGAAAAACAAAAACGTCTTCACTTCTAAAATACAAGTGATGACCAAACAAAAACCGCACAATGGCGTCCCTCAGGCCTCGCGCCCCTGGCACATGCCCCATTTCCAGGGCGTTGCTACAGCTTTGGGAGCATCGGTCAGCGTCCAAATTATCTACGTCACAGAGAAGATTGAAAAGACGTAGCATCAATAGCCGAATCGTATCAAATTATAGTTGATGAAAAAACTTATATGATGCATAAAACGAATGGAAGATGAAAGACCTAGAAGAAGGAAAACTGAATTTAAAACGAGATGAGTAAAAGATGATTGAACTAAGAGTAATGTTACGATAGACAAAAGTGAAGATCGGTAATAGGAAGACGTGGTACAATGTTATAAACTGATAATAAAGGTTAGGCGAAAGAATGGTGAATGATGTATGTTTCTGCCATTTTGGTTTCGAATATATCTATCAGAAAATACTGATTTTGCCTTTGAGTAGAAAACACGTAGAAAATTTATAAAGGAGCTCTACACGTATTTGTATTATGAAACCAAACAAATGAACAAAATTAGTGCATATTAATATCTTAAAGTTTATTCACGATTTTTCTGCATAAACATTTACGACTGTATATTTTGGATTTGTAAAATAAATATTTCCTTTTGGTATACTTACTTAATCCTAAAGCTTTTTTACCATTTTTTGGCGTCAGGCTGTTGGCGTTTGAGTACCTATTAATCTTGCGGTGTCCTTCTCCATAGTTCTTGCCACTTCTTTCTATTTGTGTCATAGTTGTGTCATGTCTCGTTTTTTCCCATTTAATCCCTCTTCTTGCTGTCGCTCTTTGAATTCCACCTTACCAAGTTCTGCTTGGTGTTCCTCTGAATATTCTTTTAGGAGTCCTTGTCTCAAAAACCATTTTTGCTTCTCTTTTATAGTCCATTCTACACACATGTCCATACCACCTCACCTGGCTTTGTTCTATCAAATGAACTGTTCCAAGATTCTCTCTATGAACTGTATTTTTAATTCTATCATGTTTAGATTTTCCTGCTATCTTTCTCAGGAATCTCATTTCTGTAGCTCTTACTTTACTACTTAATTTTTCTTTCATCGTCTGTGACTCAGATCTGTATGTTAGGATTGGAACTGCCACCTTTTTGGAAACTTGTACCTTGGTAGAGATACAAGTAAAAGTAAAAGCATAGATTTTATGCTTTTAAATAATTTTCCAGCTGTTCTTATTCTTTTTGTTATTTCTGCATCTATTTTTCCATTGTCTGCCAACACTGATCTCAGATATTTAAACGTTTGAACTTGTGCTAATAGTCTTCCACCAAGTTCTTTTCTATGCTTCCGTATGTTTCTGCGGACAAACATGGTTTTTATTTTTGCTATACTTATTTTCATGTTTATTTTCATATGTTCTTCACTGTATAGATTCAAGTTTTCTTGCAGCTTCTTTTCATTTTCTGTCATAATTGCAATAATTGACATAATCAGCACAGCATATTTCTTCCTTCTAGTATAAGCTGTTTAATTAACTTAGTTCAACGAAATTTTGTCCTTGAGTATATTTTATTAAAATCAGTTTTCAATCGCCGTCCTTAAGAACATGAAATTTTGGGGTAACAATTATTTGCTTTCCAAGAATACAGTATTGCGTTTGGCGAAAGAATTTGAAGAGCGTGGTAGTGAGACAGATTGACCGAAACCTGGAAGTTATTTCACAGAAGAAGGTTAATAGAAAATATTGTAATCGGGCAGAGTATGGCAGAAGACTTAAGTCCCAGGGTTCAAAAAGCTGGCGCCGTGCGCAAAGGGACTTTCTCGTTATGCTGCGGGAAGCATAATGAACAAAGTCTTGTATTTATTTTTCTTTTTCTTCAAGTCTTCTACTAAATACTTTTCTGTATAAATATGTATAGTCGCTTCTGTTGCTATCGATAATCCAACGCAAAGTGACTCGCGTGGAATTTAATTTCTTTCACATAGTCTATGAACTGTATATACCTATACTTGTTTTGTAAAAGAATTACTCATTGTTAAACTGGTTTGATCTGGATTATAAAATATACAAACTTTTATACCAGATGTGCATGTATTTGTTTCTTCATTAAAAATTCTTCACTTTTTTCTGAAAACAACATTAACTTGTTAACAGACATTCATGATTTGTTTTCATAAAATTGTACATATTGTGGCAGTTAATTTGAAAAAATATAAATAAATGAGTCAACAAAATATGTTGAAAATGTTCAGTGTTTACCAGTTTAGTTTCGGTATATTTTTCTTGTCCTGCTCGAAAACATCTAAGTAATAAAATATTTAAAAGTAGAAAAAACATAAATATCTGTAGTTTTGACAAGTTACATATTACTAAGATACATCTAGTTAAGAAAATGAAAAATGAATATCTAAATCAGAGTTTCCCAAACATTTTGAGCCGCGGAGCACTTTTCACGAGAAGAATTCGTCGCGAAGCACTATCGTTGCTATATATATAGCAACACTAGTAAATCGCAGAGCACTAGAGGACGCTCGCGGAGCACAGTTTGGGAAACTCTATTCTAGATACTAGATATTTAGATGCCGAAATAGTATAAAAATAGTAGGCGAGCTGATCTAAATAAGGTTCCTTTATTTTTTTACAAATTCTTGTTGATAAGTACAATGATAAATACAAGGACAATATCGAAACAAAGTATTCTATACTAGCGTCGGCGAATCAACGCAGTTGCGTCACAATACGTAACAAACGACTGTATTGTTTGGAACAATGCAATTGTTTGTTACGTCGTGTGACGTAACTGCGTTGATTCGCCGACGCTAGTATAACTATTTTTCAATGTAATCGTTCTGGAAATGTCCCGTCATTGTATAAGGTTAAAGTATACTAGAAATTTGGCTCTTGCTTTGTTAACAAGTCAGAGACAGCATTCTGTATTGCTGCATCATCTTAGTATCGTTTTCATTGTATGTATTCAATTTCTTCAGCGGTCCCAGTAGTTTAAAATCTGGCTCCAGAGCTGAGCTGTAAAGTGGATGGTCTAGAATTTGCCGACTGTGTTGTATATTTTAATCCAGTGCGTGCAGTTCGCGAATGTCAGGAAGAGGCCAAATCTATACTATGATGTGTCAGCTCTAGGTGAAGACAAGCAGTAGCGGGTTCGCAAAATTTTCCGGCCCTGGAGAGTTGGAATATATTGGCTTCATAGGGTCAAGAGCCGGCCCCATTGATCCAAGTATCGGGCATATTAGGACCGGCCCACCGGGAAATTGCCCGGTATTCCGACGGGCTAGTCCGCCACAGACGACGAGTACTCATGGACATACTATTTCTAAATGAATCGAACGTATTGTTCTATTTGTTTTATTGTTTTAAGTTTTGTACTTTATTTTAATGTGCTTTTTATTATAGTGTGATATACGATACTAACTGGCCTTTTTCTGCCACTTACCATCGTCCTGCGTCTGTTCCAGTATTGAAACAGACCAAATTGATAAAAATTTTGACCTAACTTCGAAATGTCACAATATATGCAAAGAAAATTTGTAAAACGATATAAGATTCGAGTATTTGAAGAAAGAAGACAAAATGCCAGACAAAATGTGTCATTGAGCGGCATCTAGCGAGTATGGCGCTGGAGAATGCATTGTAAAGTTGAGGAGCGCGGCGTCAACATCGGTGTTAGTATTTTCACCGCGGAGCTTTTCACATTAATTTAATTTGGCAGTTTGACAGAATTTTGAGTTTTTTATTTTTTATTTTCACGTTTATGGTCGTTGCTTCTAAGAAAATTAGCCAGGATAATATTAATTTTTCATGATGAAAATTCCATGCCTGATCAAGATTCGAATCCGAGACCTTAGCAACGCAAGGCACGTGTGTTACCACTACGCTACTCAGGTCAGAAATTTTGAGGTTGACTTGAAAATAATATTTAGTATTTTGATATAATTGAATTTATAAAGAAAGTATATTAACCTTTATATGCTGCAAATAAGTCTTTAGACTGGCCAACCTAAAGTAATAAAATTTGTAGTCGAACAGGGGAACCAGTGTTCCTAACCAAACTCTAGGGCACAAATTTTACAACAATGGTTTGCGCTATTGAGGAGTGACATTACCGTTGGCGGCGTAATTCATGGCAAAATGGCTGAATTGTCTAGTATTCAGCTGTCAATATGCTAACAGGGAACAGGTTAATTTAAGCACAGTGCATTTTTATTTTATGAAAATGTATCTATCGACGTTCTAACAAAAAATCAACACTCTGGTGTTGATTTTTTGTTATGTATTATGTAATAATTTCAAACAGTACTACAGTCGCGTCCCAGCAAACATTCAACCAACGGCCGAATGCCGGCAAACTGCTTTTATGCTGGTAAAGTACTGGCACCAAAAGTAAGTGCAACGCCAGTATTAATAATGTACTTCACATTTGTATTTCGCATTCCGCCTATACGAAGTACTTTACCAGCATTTTATAAGCACTCTTCTTCACTCATACTTTTTACTAAAAACCATCAGAAATAAATCTTGCAACTAATGCGATTATTTAGCACTTTACCGTTGCTGGGCCGGCAACTGATACATCAATGGGCCAGTAACGGCCACGGGGACATCGGGGTACTGGCCCATTACTTTCAATGCCGGGGAGTATGTGCTTTACCAGTACTGGCCCGTATAAAAATGTTTGCTGGGGTAGTACAATATTTGACCACCAGACTGCGTATCCGAGCGTGTCAGTTCTCAATAGTCTGATTCTTTGATTTAAGCGGAACTGTATTTTGAAAACTAGTAATTTTTAACGTTTAAATGAAGTCTTAATCATTTTGTTTAGTAAAAGCCCACTTCAGTCGGTAAAAAGTGACCTCATGACAACTAGCAAAAATATAAATTCCATTTAGTTCCGCTTAAATGTTTCGAATAGGCTATTATAATTTCTTTATCTAGGGATTTTACTACGTATACTATGTAGCGGATGTATAGGTTCTACGCCACTGGCAAATTTTGATGGTTTAAATATCTTTTAAAATTAATAGAGTCAGTGATGTATAATATATTGGATTACTAAAAATAAAACCACACAAATTTCTTAAATCAATAGTAAATTATTAATATTGATATTTCTTAGATCTTATTAATAAACTAAGTGACATCAAGGTGAATTTTTAATTTTCAACTTCCGTTAATAATTGACGTACACGCGAGTGTATTGCTATTAAAAATATTCGAATGTAAATAATATTTTACTAAAAATATTTCCGTAACGAATATTATTTTATGAAGCCACAAAAATGTTTGTTATTCATTCTGCGGGAAAATTTATATAAAAATTTATCTGTATATAAAATATAAGTTTGGCAGCGTGGCATATGCAGAAAAAATGAAAATATTTTGGTTAATTTATATCAGTCAGTTTATTAGAAGATCTACATTTTACGTAACTGACAACCTATCAAACAATTTTTGAAATAATATAATTTCAAGACTTTTTTATTAGCAGGAAAATAATTTCTATTTTGACTTGTGGATAACTAGAGTATAAGAGATCATTATTAACATTATTATCTCATTAACAGTGGCGCAATCTTTCTTTGGCCTCCCTACTAGCTTTGTCAACTTTGTTTTGATTATTTAGAGTTATTTAGAGGTTGAGAGAGCTGTTGCGGGCGTATAGGGCTCATAGCTACCGTCACTTCCCTAGTGGCGCCACTAGGGATGTTCTGATATTATTGATACGATACCAGTATCGATTTTTTTCATTCGATATCGCGATTTTAGTATCGATACTAATCTTCCGATACTTTATTAATATCAGTACACATAAGGTGACCATTCGTACTGGTTTTACCAGTACTGTACTGTTTTTTTGGTCATTGGTCCTGGTTAGTCGTGAAATATAACCAGTACAGTTTAGGGACACAAAATCAAAAATTATTAAAAGATCGAGTAATCGTTCCATCTTTCAGTACGCGCGTAAATTTAAACACAAAATACGGCTCAGCAGTGTAGCGGCCTTTTCAAATGTACCTTCTTAATCTACAATATAAATAAAAGTAGTACATTTTATTTTTTCACTTAAAGGCAATAAAACTAAGCTTACTCTGCAATATTTTTTAAATATATATTCTACGATAGCCACTTTGCTTCATGCTGACTGAGCAGGCGCGCTCCTAGAAAAATTAAATGATAGTCTATTTCTAAAAAATATCCGATAAATAATATAAAATTTATTATTGCCTCTTTACGGCGAGGGGTGGTCTTATATGTTACTTACATTTTGACTATGATTTGTTTTTTATCAACAAAAGAGATGATTTTATTTTCAGTAGCTTAGTTTTTATTAAGTATATGATTTTTTAGTTCCTGGGGGGGGGGGGGGGGGGTCCGGACCCAAGGACCCCTCTCCTATTGCACGAGCCTGTACTTGAGCTATTTTAAATGTCCTGGTTTTATATTTGACAAAAATGGTCACCTTAGTACACATGACCTAGTATCGTATAATTTTTTACTTTTTTGTTAAAACAATATCGTAAATTTTTTATTTAATTTTTAATAAGAAACACTTCTATTTGTACTCTTGTAAAAACTGGTAGCAGAAGTACGCAATCGCAATGGTGCAGGACTGCAGGACATAGCACGCCAAGAAACATGCGTTGAACGGTTTAGAAGTTGCTGGCGTTTGGTGCCTTTTTCCTCTACGTTTGAGGTTATGAAATGTATTGGTTATTTTTGTATTTTAATTAAAAATGTCGCTACGCAAGAAGCAAAATGTGGACCTATTTTACCAAAATAGACCAAGGAGTTTTCTCGGTGCTTGCAATGAAGAAGAGTGTGTAATTCTATTTTAAACAACTATATAGGCTTCAGTAATACTTCATAATATACACACACCAGTTTTGCAAGTGAAAGATCGGAAATCCCTTCGTAAAATGTTTATTATCTATTATCACTTCCCTATTTTCCTAATGCTGCTGTCCTAGATCTTTACTAACTAAACTTACTAACCTAATTACTACCTAATTACCTAAATTTATCGTATTTGAAAATTACTAATAGAAAATATTTTTCTGGACCCAGTAATATGTAATGTGACAAAATCCAAAATTTCAGTAGTGTTTTAAAGCAGCGATATGCAAAATAAGGCGAAACATCTTAGTTATTTCCAGACAGCAAATCCTATTATGCGGATATTTTTACGGATGCGGAATTTTTATTTACAAACTCCGCGGATGCGAATTGGATGCGGGTCCTGGATATGTGCATGCGGATACAGAAAAACGTATCCGCGCAGGTCTCTACTCATTAATATAACATGTTAATCGATGCATTTTAATTAGGAAAACGTGACCCCCTTCGATCAGTGTTTGTCAACCTAAATTTTGCCGGCAAAAGACATTTTTTTTACGCCGATCGGTGAGAAAGTTATTTTCAATAATAATTTATTATGAAACTCTTGAATTTACATTAAAAAGTAAATTTTAACCTCTCTCCTCCCTTGGCTAAACCCTTGTATACAATGACACAATGTGTTGTATGCAATGGTAGCTCCATTTGCTATTGTATTGCGGCGATTGGCATGGAGTGGGTGTGATGCCAAAAAACCTACTTTTGGAGCTGCAGTTGTAAGTTAAAATCTTGCGAAGTGGACATTTGACTAGAAATATTTTTGTATTTTTTTCATTATTTTTACTTGCCCGACCTTAATATATAAGGGGCAAGTATTGTAATCGCGAAAATTTTCGATGTCGAGATTTTGACTGATGACCACGTTTCATGGTCCAGGGAATCCAAAAAACCTATTTTCGAAGTGCCGTCCGTATGTGTGTGTGTCTGTGTGTGTGTCTGTATGTATACACGATAACTCAAGAACAGTTCAACTTAGAGAATTCGTTTTGGTACTAAAAAATTCTCCTATTGGAGAAATGGGAAGAACCCTATTGTTTTTTATAAAGATCGTTTGAATAGAAATGGAAGTTTACTCGTGTCGATTTTAAGATTTTTGCGAATATTTAGCAACAGAAAAATATTTCGAAAAAATTTATTGAACAAAAGTTACTATAAATGCAATAACTAATAACTTTTATTTGAGACGTTTTTTGATTTTGAAATTTTGAAATTTTTTTGTAAAATTATTTAAATTTTTTTCATTTTTATATGTAACGTTTCCATGGTCATGATAATTAATTCGTAACAAGTAAACCAAGCCTTGGACAAAAATTTGTATAGAACATAATTTGATGTATTTTTGAAGATTTTTCTAAACATTTAAAAAAAAACCAGACCTCCGCTAGACTTGCCCTTCCATAAAAAAAAATAATAATAAAAAAAAAATAGATAATTTTTTTTTTAAATTTAAAAGAATGTTTATATAAATCTTCAAAAATACATCAAATTATGTCCTATACAAATTTTTGTCCAAGGCTTGGTTTACTAGTTAAGAATTTTTAAAAATTTTAAAGTTTAATAACTTCCGTTTCCGGTTTCGGATTTTAATAAAAAACAATAGGGTTCTTTCCAATTATTAGGAGAATTTTTTAGTACCAGAACGAACTCTTTAAGTTAAACCGTTTTTGAGAAAATTAAATTAATTTTTAAAGAGATTTTTTTTTTAACCTCTCTGTTGATCAATGACTAGTTCTATGCTCAACACGACCATCTTTTTTGTGGTATCCTAGGTAAGCAGTTGGAATGCCTCGTGAAACTCGTTGTAGTTGCACTGTCTAGCAGTGCTAGATGGCATTTCCTAGGAATTTCTCGGTGGCCCGTAATCTAACGAGGTTAAAAAAATAATTATTAAAACAGACCTGGCTCGCCAGGTTACCTTTCCAGATTTCTGGATACTAGATATGAGTTCGCACCACGCATAGTAGTTTTCTCTGAAGATGTTGACTTGTGGAGAGTTGTCCTCAGATCACAATGGTTTACTTCTAATTCAGTTGAAACAGTAGTCACAAATTATATTGCGTCTCTGTCCCCAATCAAATGTTTTCATGCAATATTTCCATTAAGTATAAATTTTCTTATAACAATCTAATTAATTGTAAAATGTAAAATGTATGAATTTTTCTATATGCAAACATTCTTCTTCCATCAAAGTATGAAAAGCCTTCAATAGTTTTCCATAAGGAAGGAAAATTGACTTCGAATATTAATAATTCATATTCCTTATCAAATATTCGATAGAGATATCATGTATATTTACAGATATTAACATAAGAAAATTATGATAATAACTACGATAAATTGTAAATGTGTAGAAAATACTAGAAATTTAGTAGGTGGTATGTCCAAAAATAAAAGGATATTCATTATTAAAATTAAAAATAATAGTTTAGTATTTTAGTAAATTAGCCGTGGAATTCATTTATAGATATTTTGGCAGATAATATCATGTCTAAGTTATTTCAGGTAGTAAAATATTGTGGTCAATTATGCATGTAATATGGAAATGTTTATTGCTCTAAAATTGTCATTTTAAGTGTCTTTGATTTTGAGCGGCAATTTTTAAGGCGGCAAATTTTTATTATAATACAAATACATACTTTTATAATACAATAACAAAAATTTATTATAAATTTAATTATATAATAAGTTAAATATTCTTAGAAAATAATTTTATTTTTTTCTTTAAGAGCCTTTTTTGAGCCGTGTATAAAATTGTCATTGCAAGTATGTGCAATGCGTCTGATTTTTAAGGCAGCAAATTTTTAATAATTTTTAGTAATCAATATATAATCAATTAAACATTCTTAGAAAATTATCTGATTTTTTTTTAAGCGCCTTTTTTTTTTGAACGGTTCCGGATAAACCACCCGCGTCTCACGGCTCCGCACTGATTCAAACAACACAGAACAGCGCAAAATGTGTTTAATGTGTGTATTTTTGTTGTTAATTTTGTTGTTTGTTGCAAATTAAACGAATTAAAACCAATAATTTTCTTTGATATATCAATTGTAAAAATAAGGTTTTTGCATGCGACTTTTTAACTCGGTCCCCTTTTTAAGGTTTTATAGGTACAGCCAAAAATCCTTATAACGTCACTCATGTGTCTGTCTGTCTGTCTGTTCGGTAGAAAATGTAGCCAAACGGCTGAACATAGAAAGTTTGAAATTTGGCATGCTTGTGTAACACTTTGACCCACATACAGGAAAACTAAAGAGTGTTCAAAAAACAAATATGTATTTAATGAAAAAATAATAATTTTTTAAATTTTTTAGTGGGGTATCTAATAAAACTTCTAAATGGATAAACAAATTTATTTTATTTTTGAAAAATCAATCTTTTTATGCGATTATCGCTAAAAATGTGTCAAAAACTTTTGTCAAAAACATTGATGAGAATCGGAATAGTTCAACATTTTTAGTGAATAGTGAAAAAATTATTATTTAAAAAAAATATTAATGTATGGTATCAAATTAAAGATTTAAGACGTAAATGTTTGCCAAAAATGTACTAAAAAAATCCTTATCTATAACTTTTTAGCTCGAGGAGGTTAAACGAAAAACCTGAAAAAATTCTGAGTAATGCACATTAATATGAACCGGAATAGTGCCATAGGAAATTTTGATCTGATTACTATTTCGAATGTTATCGATTTTTTTGCAATACAGTGCTTCCAATATTTACCTGACTGACTAGAACTAGATAACTATAGCTGGGTCTTGATGCTAGCGCATCCCAAGTACCGTTGTTGTCTCTAGATGGAAGCACCTGAATTATTCAAAAGTTATCTAAAGTTATATAAAAATTTATGATTTTTATTATGGTTGTTACATAACTCGGTTCGTTTTTTTTTTTCACCTGTTATTCAATAAAATATACATTCTAAAATAATCTTTTATCATCAAATGTACTGTCCATTATTTTCTATCACTTTGGACAAACGCTCAGGCAATTTCATAATGCCATCTCTCCAGAAGGTTCCGTCCTTGCTCTCGAAAAATCTGTCCAGGTGTATTTTGATATCGTCCACTGATGCGAAATTTTTTTCGTTAAGGGAATTTTGTAGAAATCAGAACAAATGGTAGTCGGATGGTGTGATGTCTGGACCATATACTCCGACTACCATTTGTTTCGCTCTCTACAAAATTCCCTCAACGGAAAAAATTTCGCATCTTTGGACGATATCAAAATTCACCTCTACAGATTTTTCAAGAGCAAAGACGGAACCTTCTGGAGAGATGGCATTATGAAATTATTTGAGCGTTTGTCCAAAGTGATAGAAAATAATGGACAGTACATTTGATAATAAAAGTTTTTTTTAGAATGTATATTTTATTGAATAAAAGGTGAAAAAAAAAAGAACGGACTTATGTAACAATCCAATATGTACCGACAATTTGTTATCACTTACTAGTGCCTACAAAACCCTGAAATTTTTGAAATTCACATTTCAATTTTTTTCAT
Source organism: Liopterus haemorrhoidalis (assembly GCA_963971575.1). Taxonomy (NCBI): domain Eukaryota; kingdom Metazoa; phylum Arthropoda; class Insecta; order Coleoptera; family Dytiscidae; genus Liopterus; species Liopterus haemorrhoidalis. The sequence continues at coordinate 44,708,465 of OZ020615.1, read as the reverse complement.
AAAAAGTCACACTTAGACACCGGAAACACTCGCGGTGTTCCTGGTTATCATCGTCATCATACTTGGTCCTACAGTTTTTGCTCGAGTCTCCGTAAGATTTCTCCGTCATTCTGTCCTCAGTTGAGCAACCGTCCACCAATTCCTCGTACTTAGCTATGTCAACACTAAAATATACTTTGTAAAATACCATCCTTCCAAGAGAACCAAAAGTGGTTGAAGTACGGTGGTCTCGAAAAGAATAAAATAGTAGGAATAAACAATCAATATAATAAATACATTTTCAATAGGTATTTGATTTAAAAATTCGTATTTCTCGTGAGAAATGCAAACAAATAAACCTCTTCCGAGTTTTCTGGAAGGAAAACAAACAAAATCAAAAAAGAATATTTTAATACAAGAATCCAATTTTACTATGATAAGTATCGACATATCACAAAAGAGAAGTCGAAATAATAGCAAAATCGATGTTCTTGTTACAAAGCAAAGCCATATAACGTTACAAGGAAAAGAGATTCGATAGAAAAAGTTTTAGATTTAAAATTTGCATAGAAGAAAATATAATACAAAGTAGATATTGAATAGTTGCTAAATTTGATTTTTAATTTGGAGCAGTACTGAGTATGACTTGAGGGCTGCATGGGAAACTATAAATATAAACTGTGCTTGTTTCTAAGTTATTTTTTATTTATTTTTCTTTTACTTATCCTTACTGAATTTTAATTGGTTTCATTTCTCCTCCTTAGGGTCTTATGTAGACTTTTGAATTAAAATGTCTGTCCATATCTGTTCTAAAGATTATTTTCAGCAAACTAATAGTTTATAAGATGTAGTTTTAAAAGTTTCTGAAATTGATGTTTACTATTTGAATTTATAATAGCCGTGGAAAAATTTTAGTCTCATAAGTTGGTGGTAGTCATGACGTCATAACATGCCGTAACTTATTTTTATTCAAACCTGAATGAATTTGTACTGCTCAACCAAGAAAGACACGCCACTTTCTTCAATATAAGGGTACGAACACGTAGAAATATTATTTCTTCGGTTTATCGGCGCCTATAAGTATATGTTTTCGGCACTTAATGATGCCGGTTATACCCTTTTCACACTAGATCTTTAAGACGAGTGAACTTAAAGTTCACCGATGTTTAAGATCGGTATGCTTTTACACTTGATGTTTAAATCTCTGGTGCTGTCATCAGCTACAGTAATTTTGTCCTTAAGTTACCGTCATGAAATTATCAGTTTTGAACTGTCTGCGCAGACGCACATTTTAAATTATTATAAACAAATATGGATATTTCATTTCATTCTACAATAAAGACACTACAATAAAGAATATATTACACCTGTATTAACATGTAAGTCGATATATTTTATCTCAATTATTGTAGCTCTGTATTTTATTAAACACATTATTAAAATAAATAATTTTATTATAACAATAAGTATAAACTTCTTATAACGTCGATATAATACAGTATTCTTGTTTATGATAATATAAAATGTTGACAGCACAAATTCAAGGAGTATTTTTTTATAATAGAAATTAAGTTGGCAATGCGGACGAAGTTTAAGACGCAGATCTCTGCCTTAAACATCGGTTGTATTTAGACGAGGCCATACGGTTTCACATTAGCGTTTAAAGATACATTCACTTAAACATCCGATCTTAAAGATCTAGTTTGAAAAGGGTATTAGTGCACTCGTAGAGATATTGTTACCAGCGCTAGATTATTGAAATTCCTTCATTAAAAATGGCACAAATTCAAAATAAAATATTAAAATTTATTTTACCGATATGTGATTGTAAATTTCGATGGTTAGCGAATACCAAGAAAGAAATTTTATTAAAATTTATGAAATATAAGCGGTTCGCTGTAATTTAATAAATTATAGGCGCCGGCCGTAATCTTTCTACGTGTTCTTATCCTAAGGTGCATGCGGCTTCGAATATCTAAAGCCAATATACCTGTTATTCCTCGTCGTCTCGTGCGACTTTCTGTAGTAATTTCGTAGTGCTGAGGAAGTTAAACGGAATGTAAGAAAGGAACTAGAAGCGGGTTTAAAGAATGTATTCCAAGATTACTTCCTTCAGCTCTATGGTTGTTAGCAGAAGTGTGTAATTATCGAAGACAGACTATTTTGAAATTTATGCCCTGAAAATAATGACCTTGTTGGACCTATTAATGTTCCGCGAGCAGATTAGACAGAAAAGAAAATAAAATAAATGTGATCAGATGTGAAAATATAATATGTGTTTTTTTTTTTTCTTTTAAAACAAACGTTTCACTCAGAAATGATACGCTACTAAAGGTGCTCGAATCTCAATGGTTCAACTGTCATTTTAACCTATATGAAATACAAATTTAAAGCTGAATGACTGTTCTATTACAGGGCTGGTGTATTATAGGAGCGGCATATATAAATGCAGTACAAATTCCCTAAAATTGGCCAAATAATAGATAATGGATGTTGTGACGTTTCATGCAATAGGAATATGAATTATATTCTTTAGATCTAATAATTCAGACGGTAAGTTTTTGCTGGGATTATTTTTCGATGGCTTGCTGGCTAAAGTACAGATCTTTAAAAAAAGTTGCCACAGTCTCCGTCTCAGAACGTTCAGTAGACGACAAGTATGTTAAAATATTATAAAGATAGTATTTCAATAGTTATTTTATCGGTATTTTTTATTTTGAAAAGATTTTTGCCCCAATTCTAGTTATGTTTTTTACCTACCGCTACATACATATACAAGATATAAGGGAGGTATTGTGATCATACCGATTTTGACATTTTTAAATTTCGATGGATGTCTACGAATTGAGGTTCCTACATAATGTTTTTACTATTTTTAGCATGATGTCTGTCGGTCTGTCTATGTCTGTCGGTTTTTAGACGCGTGTAAAACGAATTTAGCTAAACTTCATTTTTAAGCTTTTCACATCAATGGCATCATTTAATCAACTTTCGGTAAAAATCGGTTATCTATAAATGGAAGATTTTGCGGATATTTCGCAACTGAGAATTATTTCGAGAAAAACTAGTTAAACGAAAGATGCTATACAAGCAATATGTAACAACTTTTATTTGAGACAGTTTTTGATACAACTTAATATATTTTTTCTTTTTTTATATTTTTGCGATATTTTTTCTAAGTATCTATTTTATCATACGTATACACAGCGTGATTCAAGAAATTGGATGACGCTGTAGGTAATGTTTCCGTGATTACTGTAAATAATTTCTCTGTTAGAAATAGTTTTACGATAGTGCTCCGCGACGAATTCTTCTCGTGAAAAGTGCTCCGCGACTCAAGTTTGGGAAACTCTGCACTAAGGTACTGGCATCAGTGGCGTAAGCATGTTAAGCTGTCTTCTTTTTTTTTGTCACTTCGATTCGTCCCCGTTTTTAAAACTCCCACGCATTTAAACATTCTGGATACTCCGCTGAGTGGCATCGGTTTAGTGAAATACAGATGTGTAGCGTCTGTGTACGGTTTAGGTAGTAAATTGGTCAATAATGAACAAATGATTAGAAAAACCCCAGAAACAGCGAAGATATTCGCACATGAATTGGTATGTTAGTTATTATTTATTTCTTTACAACGAAGTTTAATAATAACTAACTTATTAACGAATAATAAATTTAATGTTGAATTCCTATAGACATTTCAATGTAAATGCAGAGTTATTATTAAAACAATACCCACCGTGCTAGCCGTCTGAGATTAATTCTATCACATAAAACATAAAGTTTTTATAACATAATGTTTTGCAATTCACACGAATTGTCTATCATTCAAGCTATTATTCGAATACTTGAAATAGTTTGATAAAATCTTTGTAGAGCAACACGCTATCTGTACAGCACGTCATTTGATTTATATATTCACTTGTCAAACTATGTCTTGCTAATAGAATTAGTGGTGAATCAAAGTTGGAATCAGTAACAATCTTTTCAACAATACATACAGATAATAACTATTCAGTTATATAACACTGTTGCTGTTGCATGTGTATTATTTTATATGTATAAAAAATAAGTTTCCTGATTAGAGATAGGTCATTCATGAATGATCTGGCTTACTGAGCCGGATCAGTAAACTGACCAAAGTTAGACGGACACAAAATTTAAATGAACCGGTTTCAGGACATAGTTTCAAGGATTCGGTTGGACATCTCCGGGATTGTGGGCTGTAAACGATGTGTGCCGCGACGGTGTTCGTGTCAAACTTTGCGAGGGTTCTGTTTATGACGTATTACCTATATAACACTATATGCTATATGCATATAGCAGCTCTTAATTCGGATTAGACTGAGTGTTTGTTAATATACGCGCACTCGCGCTATCCACGTGTAAGCTTACAGAAGGCTACTTAAAACTAAAGTGAATTAGATAAGAGGTTGTTAAATAAAAACAATAGGCGCTTTCCTTTTACCACTTTACTTCAGAAATCTAAGCTAAGCTAAGTTAATCTAAGTTGTAAGAGCGTTCCATTTATAAGACACTGGCTAAGTTTTTTCCTTCCCCCTTTCCCTTGCTAAGATATTTGACTAACTTCTTAGCTTAGCCAAGCATTTTAACTTGTAAAAGGAAAGCAGCTATTGTGTTGTGTTTCATAGAAACTTATTGATGTACTGACTGCAGTTTCGGTACTCGTCAAATTAAGTACTAAAATTGCGAATAAGTTTAAAAATAATAATTACGTTTAACACTATGCACAGCCTTAAAACATTAATAAATAATAATAAAAATAAATTGGACAGAACTGGAGTGTATAAGTTAAGTTGGATTTACAGTTGAATTTATTGGTTAATAAATTGATCAAATTTGTGTCAATTAATTGAACAATTTATTGATAACCTTGAAAAAAAGGACCACTTTACACACATCAATTTCTTTCAAAACTTTTACTTTACCAACCGTAAAACATGTCTACATATTTTTCAAAATAAAAATATTGAAAAAATCTCCAGAAAAACGTGCAAAATTACGATCTGTGAAGAAAATGAAAAGAAATTACTTAGAAGATGGTGAATTAGAACGTTTGCGGTTCTAAGCGGAACTGTCACATTTGAAAAAGAAAAAAATAACCTATATATTTGTTGTTTATGCTACAACTTAAGAGTTGGCAATAACTAAACAGATAAAAATATACCTAGAATTTCCTAAAAAATTTACGAAAAATAGAACTTGTTCTATTTTCAAAATAAATTGATCAATTTTTTCATCAATAAATTGAACAGTTTATTGATCGATAAATTTAATCGTGTAAAACCCACTTAAGACTTCGCTTCGCGTGATTCTGCCTACATAGGCCAAACCGTGACATCTTTTAAAACAAGAATCTCAGAGCATAAGAAGTCTTTCATCAAAGAAAAAACCGATTCTATATTCGCAGAACATCTGATCAATGAAAACCACACTGCCATTTTCGAACCGAAAATCCTTCACGTAAACAGAAAAGTCTTTAAGCTGGATTTACTAGAAGCCCACGAAATTAAGAAACACAGAAAGAAAACCAATATTTCTAATGACATAACCGACATAATAACTCCGCGTTACTAGGATCAAGTTGTAACATCTTATCGTAATTTGAAATTATGTATACTTCTCTTCTTTATATATTTATATATTCTCTTATTATTATGAATTTTATTTTAAATCAAATAATTTTAAAGAAAATATCAAAATGTATACTGGAACAATTTTTTACATGTGTACTTTAAAACAAAAAATATCCATAACATATGTATAAACCTTTTCTAGTCATGCAATACAGTTTCAATATTGGCGTGATCTGAGGGTCGCATAGAATATTGATGAGAACTTTCAGAATTCTGTCCAATGTTTGCTTTGTTCCTACATCCAATTTTTATTCAACTGTCATTATTTAGATTAAAACCTTTTGGAGGTCTCATTTACAATCACAATAATAAACAGGGTCAAAAATTTACTTAAATAATAAATTTAACTTGAATAGATATGTATAATTTATACGGGAAACAAATAACTATTTTCTGAGAAGATGAAAATAATGTAACGAACAATCATCGTATAATTAGATTGGCGAAATCCTTCCTTTACTTCTCGAATCTCTCGAATTAATTTTTCAAGATACATAACTCATTAAATAAAATGGTATTTCTAAAAAAATCTATATGGTTTATAAGGTATTTAACCGAAAACCGAAAAAAACCGTTATTTTTGTCGTAACGAAAACCGGAACTGAACCGAAAAAAAATATCGGCTTATTTCGGTTCAGATAATGGTTATGTGAGTGAATATAAATTACATTTTATTTAAGATTATTTTTTAAACTGATGAGCAGAAAAGATTCGTAATTTTTCTGACAAGTAAAAAAGAAATTGCGATTCTATTATTTCAGGGGAGGGGGGAACGCCCAGACCCCCCCCCCCTGGCAGCGGACTTGCTATGATTATTACAAAATATAGAATAAAATGTTCTTCTAAATTATAATAGAAAATAAATTTCTAATACAAATAAAAGCATTTAAAAATTTATCACTCGGAACTGAACCGAAAACCGAAAAAAACCGTTATTTTTGCCGGAACGAAAACCGGAACCGAACTGATATATGTTTTTTTAAATGAACCGGAACGAAAACCGAAACGAAAAAAATAACGGTTCCAAGCCCTGTAATAAATTTTAAAAAACATTCTTATATTTTTATATTAAAAATGCTGTGCACTGTCGGGATCCATTTATTGTTAAAATACAGAACTACGCCAAAGAAATTTAGTTCCGCGTAAACGGCTAGAATAGCCTATAATGCTAATACTGGTTAATAAAATTATAATAAATTTAAAAAATTATTTTTAAATTTTTATATTTAAATTGCTGTGCACTGTCGTCAACCATTTATTATTTACGCAATACAGAACTACGCAAAAAAATCCACATTAAAATTCTCATTAGCGAAACTAATTACGAGGATTAATATCTTTTCCTTAATCCTTTATTGGATAATTTTGGTCGACACTACGTCACTAATCTTTCCAAATATTTCTCGTTCACAATCCTTTATGAAACGTTCTAAGTAACAACACATGTTGACCAGTGCATTTTTTGTATAAAATACCCTTAAATTAATAACTACCTTAAGCTAGTAGCCATAAATGCTGTGTGTACACATTTTTACCAGTTTTATAAAAAGTAAAATTCGAAAATGTGCAATAGTGATGAAACAATTTGAGTGTCTATTGAAGGGTTAAGAAGGGACATCCTATACTGAGTCGACATCCCTTGGGAGCTAATAGCCAAAGAGGCTGCACACCATTTTCTCAAAATTCAAAAAATTCTGTGAATTTTAAATTTTTTGTAAGTATTGTACAGGTAAATTTTATGTTTTTTCGATTGAATATTTTTAATAGCTCTAAGTATGTATGTTCCTTGGGAGCTAATAGCCGAAAATGCTACACACCATTTTTTTTAAATTTACAAAAATTCTGTGTATTTTAAATTTTTGGAATGTTTTTACGTATCAATATTTTTAACAGCTAACAAGTAAGTTTGTATGTTCTTTGGGCGCTAATAGCCTAAATTGTTGTACACCATTATTTCAACTTTCTTAAAATATCTCACTTATTATTTATTTTACATAAAAATGTATATGAGAAAATGGGTTTAGAATAAGGAAATATTTATCATCTGCTCAATGCAGAAGGCAAAATTATTTAAATTATGAATAAGGCTCACACTTTTCCTATATTTCAAGTGATGATCTATAAAAAAAAGGTCCTCGCTTCGGAAATACAAAGTGATGACCTAAAACAAAAAAGGTCCTCACTTCTAAAATACAAGTGACGACCTAAAAAAAGGTCCTCGCTTCGAAAATACAAAGTGATGACCTAAAAACAGGTCCTCTCTTCTGAAATACAAGTGACGACCTAAAAAAAAGATCCTCATCTTTATTTTCTAGTGTGTTTGTGTGTTTTTATTATTATTTCCTTCCTTCTTAGGGGGGGCCCGGGCCCCTCCCCTGGTAGCGCCCGGGCCCCTCCCCTGGGAGCGCCCGGGCCCCTTCCCCTGGGAGCGCCCGGGCCCCTCCCCTGGGAGCGCCACTGGTTTAGAAGGAAGAAACTTTCCTTTTTTGTTAGAGGCAGTTTTTAATAAAATTAATATTTGTGGGGATCTGGGGGGGGGGGGTACTATCTTCAAATAAAGTATTTCACTTATTATTTATTTAAGATTAAAAATTTATGTGAAAGAGAGGTTTTGAATAAAGGAACTATTATTTCCTGTTTAACTAAAATATCTCATTTTGAGGGCTCAGAGGAAAAGCAATAGAAATAACATTTTAATACTTTTGCACAACAGGTGTTTAAAGGTAAATTACTACTTTTATTAACACAATTATACACATATCATTTTTTATAGAAATATCACTTGTATTACTTTTCCTCAGAGTCCCTCACTTTTACACTTTACGTTGCAGCAAAAATGTAAGTTGTACAACGTACGGGCACGCCAGCTAGTCTCTTTATAATTGCCATACATCTTAAAATGATTTCAATATGCTTGGAACGTGACCTATAATATATGGTGAAGTAAATTGTTATTCAAAGTTATTCTCTGTTTGTCTGTTTTATAGACAATGCATAAGACATGAAACTCTTAAATATATATTAAATTCATACGGTACATGAGCGATGTTATAGATACGTATTGTAAAATAAAATTTAATAGTTTTACGTCTGTTTTGATATTAAATTTTATTGAAAATCACATGAAACGTTATTTTAAATACAGAAAGTTTCTATAAAACCTTCTTACCGACCGTCAACATATATAAGGTACTAGCTGAGTACCCGTGCTTCGCTACGGTTTATTGACGGTTTGCCATCATCGTGCAATTATTAATTTACTATTGAATTTACTCCTTTAGGGATGAAATTTAAAAAACTTTCAAAACGCTTTCTAAGTATTTTAAATAGAAAATTATGCACCAAAATGGAATGTTATAACTCAGAAAATATAAAGGTTTCTATAATTCACCCCAAATGTAGATTTACCAATGTAGGTATATTGAGGAATCCTTCAAATCACATTTCACCGCTTAGCGCTCGAATTTCGAAAAATCTCTTCTTAGTGGGTGCTTACATCACGGAAGGAATATACTTCCCGAATTTCATGTCTCTATATCCAAGGGAAGTTCTATCGAATATAAAATGCCTATTTATACCCCCCCCCCATTTACATTTAGAGGTGAAATTTTAAAAGACTTTCAAAACTATCTCGAGATATTTGAAAAAGACACCGGTGTGCCAAAAATGAATGTTATAACTTAATAAACACAGGAAATACGACGGGTTGTATAATTCACCCCGATTATAGATTTACTCCTTTAGGGGTTGATTAAGAAAGAATCCAGAAATAAAATTTTCGGCATTTGCATGGTTAATCTGTATAAGCAAAAGCCAAGTCGATATCTTATTGGTATTAAGAGATATTAAGGAATCCTTAATATCACATTTCAGCCCTTAGGGGTTGAATTTCGGAAAATACCGTCTTAGTAGGTACTTACGTCATACAGGGAATATACTTTACGAATTTCATGTATCTTGTTCTATCGAGTAAAAAATACCCATTTACCCCTTTAGGGGTGAAATTTTTAAAAACTGTCAAAACCATTTCGAGGTATTTTAAAAAGACACCGATATGCCAAAAAGGAATGTTATAACTCAATAAACACAGGAAATACTAAAGGTTGTATAATTCACCCCGATTGTAGACCCCTATAGGGGTTGATTCGGACAACACCCTGAAATAAGTTTTTCGGCATTTGTATGGCTAATCTTTGTAAGAAAAATCCAAGACGACATCTTATTGGTCCTAAGAGATATTGAGGAATCCTTGAAATCATATTTCACCCCTTTTCACTTCTTAGGGGTGGAATTTCGAAAAATCCCGTCTTAGTGGGTGCTTACGTCATGGAGGGAATATACTTCACGAATTTTATTTATCTATGTCCAAGGGATGTTCAATCGAATACAAAATTCCCATTTACCCCTTAAGGGTGAAATTTTAAAAAGTGTCAATACCATTTCGAGATATTTTGAAGACACCTATATGCCAAAAGGAATTTTATAACTCAACAAATACAGAGAATATGGTGGGTTGTATAATTAACCCTGTTCGGAAATTCACCACTTTAGGGGTGGATTAGAACAAAATTCTGAAATAAGTTTTTCAACATTTATATGGGTAATCTTTGTAAGTAAAAACCAAGACGATATCTTATTGGTCCGTAGAGATATTTAAGAATCCTTGAAATTACATTTCACCCCTTAGGGGTTGAATTTCGAAAAATCCCGTCTTAGTGTATGCTTACTTCATGGAGGGAATATACTTTGCGAATATCATGTATCTATGTCCAAGGGATGTTCTATCAAATAAAAAATATCCTTTTACCCCTTTAGGGGTGAAATTTTGAAAAACTGTCAAAACCATTTCGAGATATTTTAAAAAGACATCTATATGCTAAATTGGAATTTAGTAACTCAACAAACACAGGAAATACGTCGGGTTCTATAATTCTCCCTGATTGTAGATTCACCATTTTTGGGGATGAATAGGACAAAATCTTGAAATAAGTTTTTCAGGATTTTGAGGAACATTTGTGAACATTTATATGGATAATATTTATAAGCATTATTATGGATAATATTTATAAGCAAAAATGAAAGCGATATATTATTGGACCTGTGAGATATTGAGGAATCCGTGAAAACACATTTTACTCCATTTCACCCCTTAGGGGTTGAATTTCCAAAAATCATTTCTGAGGGGGTTGTTAAGTCATAAAAGGGATATACTCCCCGAATTTTATGCTTCTTTGTCTAGACGAAATTCTATCGAATAAAAAATACCGATTTACCCCTTTAGGGGTGAAATTTAAAAAAACGGTCAAAACACTTTCTAAATATTTTAAAAAGACACCTATACGCCAAAAAGCAATGTTATAACACAATAAACACAGAAGATGCAAAGGGTTCTATAATTCACCCTGATTGTAGATTCACCCCTTTAGGGGTCGATTAGAACAAAATCCTGAAATAAGTTTTTTAATATTTACATGAGTAATCATTGTGAGCAAAAACCAAGTCGATATCTTATTGGACCTAAGAGATATTAAGAAAACCGTGAAGCCACATTTTACCCCTTTTAACCCTCTTTTCACCCACTTAGAGGATGAATTTCGAAAAATCCGTTCTTAGTGGGTGCTTACGTCATGGAGGGAATATACTCGCCGAATTTCATGATTATAGGTCCAGTGGTTTGGGCTGGGCGTTGATTATGAGTAGGTAGCTTAGTTACGATTTTATATATATAGATTCTAATTTTATAGATATTTGTTATTTAAAAACAATCTTAAACAACTTTGTGTTCCGCACAGAGGTGTTGGAAAAAGTAAATATAATTTGAATAAAGCAAAGCGTGTTGATGCAGAAAAACGATGAAGTGAATTTCGAACTATAACAAAGACTTTCAAAAGAAAGAAAAACAGACACAAAAAAATACCGACGACCTTTTTGTCACTACTTAAGGACCTCTTTGTAGACCACATTGGTGGTTCTCCCCTGAGGTGCTAGGATCACCAGGCTGCTAGGTGAGCTCACTCTGGAGCAGGTCACGTAGAATTGTCCATGTGAGAAGCAGTCCTCCCTCAAGTCAATCCCTGCTACCTTCAGCGACTGCCCCTGGGATTTATTGATAGTCATAGCAAAGCAGACCTTGAGGGGGAACTGCAGTCTCTTGAACTCGAAGGAATAGTCTGATGGTATGAGTGGTATGCGTGGTATGAATACCGATTCCCCCCGTGCACAGCCGGTGAACACTGTAGCCTCGATGACATTCCTATGGAGTGCCTTCACTTGCAGCCTGGTGCCGTTGCAGAGTTTGGGTGGGTTGAGGTTCCGAAGCAACATCACTGGAGCCCCCACCTTGAGTAAAAGCTTGTGGGCTGGTAAGCCAGAAGGGTTGAGGGTGTTAAGAAACTCCACGGGGTAGAGGACCGCGTTATCCGTTCGCACCACTGAGTCCACAGACCTATATTCCATTTCTACCCCTTCGAATGATTTAAGTAAAGTGTCATTAATGTCGGCCGCCTTGTCATTCTTGGGGGTCAGAATGGCACGCTCACATAGCCAGTCCATAAATTTCTCCCTGATTTCGGCGATATCAGGATATATCCTGGCTGTGAGATCCGCTAGGCTCGTCACAACTGACCCTAGACCTGCAGGGATGGTCACCTTTCCTTCAGACTCGGGATACTCTCCGTTTCCTATTTTCAGTAAGAGTTCTGAAAATTGCCCAGCGGATACATCGCCTTTCAAGTGAACCCTCATGTTCTTCCTGAGAGAGAGTTTCCAGATGAGGGGCCATAGATATGAAGCCTTGACGCACGCTTTAACCTCGTCAGCTCGAGTTCCCCTCGGCACCACTGGCAGAGTCTGACGGAAGTCTCCAGCTAGCAGAACGGTGACTCCCCCCATCACTTTATTATTGCTCCTTATGTCTTTGAGAGTTATATTTAATGCTTCAAGACCGCCCTTGTGCGCCATGGTGCTCTCATCCCAAACAATGAGCTTACAGTCCCGCAGCACTTGGGCCATGTTGCTTTGTTTTGAGATATTGCAGAGAGGTCTTTCTGCATGAATGAGGTTAAAAGGCAGTTTGAAGGCAGAGTGGGCCGTCTTGCCTCCCTGCAGCAGCGTAGCAGCGATGCCAGAGGAAGCGACAGCCAAAGCTATACCATGATCACACCTAACCTTCGCCAAAAGCAAATTGATGAGGAAGGTCTTCCCAGTACCACCAGGAGCATCTAGGAAAAAGACCTGCCCAGCACCTGACTCAACGCTGCTTAGGACCTGACGATAGACAGCGAGCTGCTCATTCGTCAGTAAACCCTCGTTATTCGTCACTATTTGAGCCAACGCGTTCGTGTCATAACTGGTCTCCCTCAGATAGTCTCTGTTCATTAACTCGACTACTCCAGACTTTGCTGGTTGAGGCAGGCCGTACTGTATCAAATACTGTCCTCCCAAAGTTAACACTGCGTCCTCAATCAGCACCAGGCACCTATTATACACCTCGCCCATTACCTGCTGCACACTCCCTTGCAACAACCTCTCAACCTGCCGTGTGATGTCCTGTGAGAGACTGTCCTTGTACTTCTCCCAAAGACTCAAAGGATCGGAGAGTTGACAGAACACCAGCATCACTGTAAAGAGCTCCCGCAGCTTAAAGGGAGAATCACATAGAGCAGCTTCCTCCAAAGTAGTGTCCCAGTGCTTGTCATCTACCAACAAACCTAATGCATTGCATGCAGACTGGAAGGTGGGATGAAGGACATCATTTACAGTCTTCAGCTCTGAAAAGGACGTTGGGCCTCGAACTTCATGTAGCAGCAGGCGTAGATGATAACACTCGGCGTTGTTTGGGTGGATCGTGTACACTCTTCCTAGCACGTGATCCTTCTTAACTCCTGGCCAGCCATAGATATCCTTTCCCTGCTTTCTTCTCGCGAACTTATTTTTTTCCCACACAAAGAAAGCAGGGACCTCAGAATACAGGAGGGTTTTTGCAAAATCATCCGTTTTGCATAGTTCGAAGAAAGCCAAGAGTGTTGTCTGAGGAGGGTTGCTGAGCTTCTCGGCCAAGTTGTTGGACGTGAAGTACACGCGCTGACCATTTTCGAGGTGAACAGCAAGGTGGATTACAGGGGGGTATCTCTCATGAATGGGGAACCCCAAGATCCTCCACATCGCCTCCGAGCTGCTTATGTATCGCCCACTCTCGTACAATTTCACCTCGTCCTTCTCATTCTCAAGGGCAAAAGCTGCCTGGTCACTACCCTTGTTTACGTACTTGCAAATGTACTTGATGGACTTCACTGAATTACAAAATTCCACATTGATGTGGGCATCAAAAACACGTAACAGGACAGGGTTGTAGGGTACCACCCAGCGGTTGTCCAGCTCTATCCCGTTGATTTCTACAGTAAAGCCACCGTCAGCTGGAGACCTCCTGCGATACTGCGGGTATCCATCGTCTCCTGTCTGAGTGTCATTGAGAAGTGACCGGGGATATCTCTTGCTGCAGCTGCCTCCTTTCATACAGGGCGAATTTCGGTTCAAGTTGCCACAAGGCCCATGAATCATGTTGGCCTTGACGATGTTGTGGAGGAGAGGGTCTTGCTCAGGGTCGGGTATTTCGGAACAGATGACTTTGTCAATTATTTCAGGGAAGATGCGCTGCTCTAGCTACAGCAAGATGTGGACATGAGGCAGACCCCGTTTTTGCCATTCTACCGAGTACATAAAACACCGCACTTTCCCAAACAGACTGCCCTTGTTCAAACGAGACATCATCTTCTTCACTTTAAGATGGAAAACCCTGGCTATTATGTCGTGACGATCGTGAGACTTTTGCCCAGGTAATAGTGCATCTGTGATATCCTTCCACTTGGGGTTACAGGTGAAAGTGATAAACAGATCCGGACGGCCGTAATGGCGGACATATGTCATGGCGTCTTGTGTTCGTTCATGCATATAGCGGGGTCCTCCAGTGAAGGATGATGGGAGCACCACCATTCGACCTAGGTGAGCAGCATCAGCATCCTGCCTTCCCACGGCATCTTTTAGGTGTATGTAGCTGTCTGACCTCAGCTGCGCTTGATTATTCCTAATATAGTTTAATCTCTCAGTCTCTATTTTGGCGTACATATCAACCAAAAATTGACTGAGAAGGGAGCGGAAGTACAGCAAGTGGTTCACCTCTCCTTGTCTGACCATGGTGCGGTAGGAATAAAAGTTCGCTGCGGAAACAGTCTTTTTGAAGGGCAACTTGGTCTCGGGATCACGCAGAGGCAGGGCAATAGAGTACCCATCTTCGCCTCTACAGAATAAAAGAGGATACTGCAGGGCGTCGTATGATCGATGAATTTCACTGATGCGCTTCAGTGTGTTGTCGTGACTGTGCAAAACGATGTCCCGCTGTTCAAATTGTTGACCAACAATCACCATAGCTACCTCATTTGTTGTTGGTGCATTGAAGCGACCCCCATGTGCATCAATGGGCTTTCTATCTGCATGGATGACAACTTCGAACTTCTTGCAAGTTGAAGGCACCTTATCCAGGGCGGTCTTCAGGTCCTTCACGTACTTGTTGACATAGTGCAGCATCCTCTGCAGTTGTTTGACCAACCCCTGTTTGACGTCAGGAAAGTTACTACACCTCAAGCGCACTTCCCTTTCGTCCTCCCCCACAAAATAAATTTGCATAAATTGAGCTTCCCGTTGAGGTGCTGGCAGCAGACTTCCTATCAAGTGATAAACCTGCCCCTGAACTTTGAAAGTCGGCATGAAGCCGTCTTGTAAAACCTGCTGGGCCCCGAATGACGTCATGCTAAAGCATCCATTGTATTTACGAACTCGGTTCATAAAGTGGACGTGTTCGGGGTGACTGCCTAATACCAGGCTGTACAGAGGCTCGGGCAGAGGTTCTAAGGGTGGAAGCTGCACTTTGCCACCGCTACAACACATGCCAGGAGCTTCCTCCTTCCACTTAAGGGCATTGCAGTACTGACACTTGTGTCTCATGGCACCCAGAGCTACAGTGCTGTCTGTCTCGTAAGCCACGTCAGGATCATATGCCATGCCTGAGTGAGCCTTGATCTTCCATGGAAGTTCTCGCCTTTCTACTCGTCTTCCAGGATTTCTTTGCTCATATCGGGACTCAGCCGCTCTGTGCACCTCGGGGTGATCTTGTTGATACTTGACCACAGCTGCTCTGTGCACCTCGGGGTAATCTTGTTGATACCTGGCCACAGCTGCTCTGTGCACCTCCGGGTAATCTTGTTGATACCTGGCCACAGCTGCTCTGTGCACCTCGGGGCAATCTTGTTGATACCTGGCCACAGCTGCTTTGTGCACCTCCGGGTAATCTTGTTGATACCTGGCCACAGCTGCTCTGTGCAACTGGGGCTTATTTTGTTGGTACTTGACCACAGCTGCACGGTTCACTTCAGGATTTCTCTGCGCATATTTCCTGGCAGCATCCTTAAGTTGTTGTCTCCTTTTAGCGTTTGTGACTCTGGCACGATGTTTGGCAGGAGTCTTCTTTTGAACAGGTGATGACTGTGAGACGTGTGAGGCGGAATCAGGCTCAGCGCGTAAAAGCGTGGTGTATACTTCTTCAGGTTCAAGTGGTAGATACGCATCGAAATGGCCCCTAGAAAGTTCCTGCGTAAAGCGTAGCCTCTCCACGGGGTGACCTGCAGCACCGAAACTCTCATAGAGCTCGCCATTACGGTAAACCTCGAAAACGAATTCGAACAGTTGGCTAGCTGCCACCAGCTCACATAAACCACCATAAGTAAATGGTCGGGACATGTGAGCAAGATATTCAGCAGAGCTGCTGTAGTTGTTGCCCTCGTTGTCGTGGGACATGATGGAGAACTCCTCCCAGTTGTCCACTACGTGTCTCACGATTACCTCACGCACCTCTCTAGCCATTAGTTGAGTACCATACATAAGAAAAGAGAGGGACCGAAACAGGCAGGCTCCGTCTCCTGTAATGGGGACAACACTGTATTGCACCAACTCCCCATTAATATTTAAAAACTCAGTTACCATAGCGACCTTAGAAAAACAAAGGGTGCAAAACTAAAAGGCTCTAAAGTGAATATACAAAATAAGAAAAAAAAAATGTTTTTTTAATTTTTCACAGTCTTTCGCTCATATGTGACGAAAACGAACAGTAGTATGGAAATATGACTGAAACACGAACTAATTAATTAAATAACTAAGAAAAGAATAAGACTAAAAAAACAAATAATTATACACAGAATATTTTATCCACGGATTTAGCCAAAGACGTGATAAAAGTTTAGCAAACAATAAATTCGAAATATGAACCAAGAAAAGATGGTTAATAAAAGACCTGAAGAAATTAATTATAAGAAGATACTACTCTAGAACACACAGCTGATAAAAAATTTAACAAAGAATAAACACGAAATATCAGGGAAAGATCTCAAAAGATCTGAAGAAATTTAGAATATGAAGACATTCTAACAAAAAATCACAAGATACAATATTTAACAAACAAAAAATACGAAATAACAACCAAGAAAAGACCTGAAGAAATATGAATATGCGAAAATGCTCTAGAACAAACACCTAATACGAAATCAAACAAACAGTGAATACGAAATAAATTCCTATCCACAACTTTAAATTACTGTTAAAACATTGTAGTCACTAAGACTAACATATATTAAAGTAGGGAGAAATATAAAGACTCCGGCGATGCCATCTGTGGGCAAACATACGTACGTATGAGTGTCTTACTGTAGAATGGCTCCCACCAATTAGAGGGCAGAATTTGAATCGTGAGCGCGCATTAATAAATACTGCGAATTCGAGGTATTTGAATGTTTCTTGCCTATAATTCAAGATATATCGAAATAATAAATTATTTTAATATTAGTAGAGTTTAAAATAAAGAAAAATCGTCTTTTAAATGTTAATTTAATTTAGGGTCTAGGAATGTATAGTGAACAGACAAACAGACATTAGTTTTTATATATAAGCTGTCTAAAAAAACTGTAAGGAAATAATCGGGGAGACGTCTTATTGATTAAAAAAATATATAATAAATTTGCCCTCTTAAGGGTGAAATTAAAAAAAAAAACGGTCACCATACTCTCTAAATATTTTAGTCACCTATATGCCAAAAAGCAATGTTATAATTTAAAATACACAGGTTATACGAAGGGTTCTATAATACACCCGGAATCTAGATTCGCCCCTCTAGGTGTAGATTAGGGCAAAATCTTGAAACTTGTTTTTAAACAATTATATGAGTAAACTTTGTATGAAAAAACCAAGTAGATATCTTATCGGTCTTAAGAGATATTGGGGAATTCATAAAAAGACATTTCTTCCTTTTTCTATCCTTAGGGATCGAATTTCTAAAAATCCTTCCTTAGTGGGCGCTTACGTCATGGCAGGAATATACTCTTCAAATATCATGTTTTCAGATCCAAGGGACGTTCTGTCGAATAAAAAAAATAGCAATTTACTCCCTTAGGAGTGGAATTTAAAAAAAGGGTAAAAACGCTTTCTTAATATTTTAAAAAGACACCTATATACCAAAAAGGAAAATTATAGCCTTACAAGTACAGGAGATACGCAGAATTCTATAATTCATCTCGAATGTAAATTCACCCCTTTAGGGGTTGATAAGGACAAAATCCTGAAATATGTTTTTAAACAATTATTTGAGTAAACTTTGTATGCAAAATCCAAGCCGATATCTTATGGGTCTTAAGAAATATTAAGGTATCCATAAAAACACATTTCACCCCTTTTCAACCCTTAGGGGCCGAATTTCGAAAAATCCTTTCTTAGTGGTCGCTTACGCCATGGTACGAATATACTCCTCGAATATAAGGTTTTTAGTTCGAAGGGACGTTTTGTCGAATGAAAAATACCCGTTTACCCCCCTTAGGGGTAGAAATTTAAAAGATGATCAAAACGTTTTCTAAATATTTTAAAAATGCACCTATCCTATATACAAAAAAGGAAAATTATAGCTTTACAAAGACAGGGGATACGCAAGATTCTATAATTCACCTCGAATGTAAATTCACCCCTTTAGGGGTTGATAAGGGCAAAATCCTGAAATATGTTTTTAATTAATTATATGAGTAAACTTTATAAGCAAAATCCAAGCCGATATGTTATGGGTCTTAAGATATATTTAAGGAATCTATAAAAACACTTTTCACCCCTTTTCAACCTTTAGGGGTAAAAAAAAAAAACTGTCAAAACCATTTCGAGATATTTTAAAAAGACACCTATGTGCGAAAAAGGTATGTTATAAGTCAACAAACACAGGAAATACGATGGCATGTATAATTCACCCCGATTGTAAATTCACCCATTTAGGGGTTGATTAGGACAAAATACTAAAATAAGTTTTTCGGCATTTGTATGAGTAATCATTGTAAGAAAAAACCAAGTCGATATTTTATTGGTACTAAGTCCTAAAAGATATTTAGGAATCATCGAAATCACAATTCACCCCTTTTCACCCTTTAGGGGTGAAATTTTAAAAAACTACCAAAGCCTTTTCGGGATATTTTATAAAGACACCTATGTGCTAAAAAGTAATGTTGCAACCAAACGAACACAGGAAATTCGACGGAATGTATAACTCACCCCGACTGTAGATCCACCCCTTTAGGGGTTGATTGAGACAAATTCCTGAGATAAGTTTTTCGGTAATAGTATGGACAATCTTTGCAAGCAGACAGTAAATCGATATCTTATTGATCTTAAGAGATATTAAGGAATCCTTGAAATCATAATACACCCCTTTTCAGCCCTTAGGGGTGGAATTTTACAAAACTGTCAAACCCATTTCGAGATATTTTAAAAAGACACCTATGTGCCAAAAAGTAATGTTGCAACGAAACGAACACAGGAATTACGACGGGATGTATAATTCACCCCGATTGTAGAACCACCCCTTTAGGGGTTGATTAGGACAAAATCCTGAAATTGGTGATTCGGTATTTGTATGGGTAATCTTTGTAAGCAAAAAGCAAGTCGATATCTTATTGGTCCTAAGAGATATTAAAGAATCCTTAAAATCACAATTCACCCCTTTTCACCCTTTAGGGGTGAAATTTCAAAAAACTGTCAATACCATTTCGAGATATTTTAAAAAGATACCTATGTGCCAAAAAGTATATTGCAACTAAACGAACACAGGAAATATGACGGAATGTATAACTCACCCCGATTGTACATCCACCCCTTTAGGGGATGATTAGAACAAATTCCTGAAATAATTTTTTCGGTAATTGTATGGATAATCTTTGCAAGCAAACAGTAAATCGATATCTTATTGATCCTAAGAGATATTAAGGCATCCTTGAAATCACAATTCACCCCTTTTCAACCCTTAGGGATGGAATTTTAAAAAACTGTCAAACCGATTTCGAGATATTTTAAAAAGACACATATGTGCCAAAAAGTAATGTTGCAACGAAACGAAAACAGGAATTACGACGGGATGTATAATTCACCCTGATTGTAGATCCACCCCTTTAGGGGTTGATTAGGACAAAATCCTGAAATTGGTGATTCGGTATTTGTATAGGTAATCTTTGTAAGCAAAAAGCAAGTCGATATCTTATTGGTCCTAAGAGATATTAAAGAATCCTTAAAATCACAATTCACCCCTTTTCACCCTTTAGGGGTGAAATTTCAAAAAACTGTCAATACCATTTCGAGATATTTTAAAAAGACACCTATGTGCCAAAAAGTAATCTTGCAACTAAACGAACACAGGAAATACAACGGGATGTATAATCCACCCCGATTGTAGGTTCACCCCTTTAGGGGTTGATTAGGGCAATATCCCGAAATTGGTTTTTCGGCATTTGTATGGGTAATACTTGTAAGCAAAAACTAAGTCGATATCCCATCGGCCCTAAGAGATATTAAGTAATTCGTGAAATCACATTTCACCCCTTTTCATCCCTTAGGAGTGGAATTTCGAAAAATCCCTTCTTATTGGGTGCTTACATCATGAAGGGAATGTACTCTCCGAATTTCAAGTTTCTAGGCCCAGGGGTTTGGGCTGGGCGGTGATGAGTGAGTCAGTCAGTCAGGACACTGCCTTTTATATATATAGATTGTGATCATACCGATTTTGACATTTCGAGATTTCGATGGATCTCCACAAATTGAGGTCCCTACATAATGTTTTGACTATTTTTAGCATGATGTCTGTCGGTCTGTCTGTCCGTCTGTCTGTTTGTCCGTCTGTCCGTCTGTCTGTCTGTCTGTCCGTCTGTTTGTGTACAAGTGCAGAGCAAATTCGGCTAAAAGGATTTTTATGAAACTGCATATTTAAGCTTTTGACATCAATGACACGAGTTGATAAACTTTTGGTAAAAATCGGTTGACTAGAAATGGGAGTTTACTCGTGTCGATTTTAAGATTTTTGGGAATATTTAGCAACAGAAAAATATTTAGAAAAACTTATTGAACAAGAGTTGCTATAAATGCAATAACTAATAACTTTTATTTGAGACAATTTTTGATAAACGAAAAATTTCGAAAAATTTTCCAAGTCTCAATTTTTTCATACTTATATGTAACGTTTCCATGGTCATGATAAATAATATCTCTGTTAGAAAATATTAGGCCAAGTTTTTTCTACTCTGCTGCTAGAATGTATTTTATACAATTACTTTATGATGGCGATCGGTCCTGTGGTGGCTGATTTTTTTGTTTACCATAAGAAAATATACTTTTGAATATAAAATTAAGATCTTTTCGCAGGTTCTATATTTCCCATTAGGCCCTTAGGGGGTCAGAATTTGGGAGGGGACAAAATTCAAAAAAGAAAAAGTTATCTTTTAGGATTTGTAGATATGATCAAAAAAACCTTATAACGCACCGTATTTTTGTCAAAAATATCGAAAATTTTGTCGTTAAAATTTATTATGTGGTATCAAAGGAAAGCTGTTAGGTGTAACGCTCATCAAACTGATATTACATATGATATGATGGAAGTTACTTGTCATAACTTCTAAATGACCCATCATGTGTTTAAAACCAATACAAGTAAATTATATAGCACTCACTGTACTTACAAATCACTTCCACCGTCACATTTGTGTTTTTACAAGTTTTATCATGGCTAAAAAATGACGCATTCTTCATTTTTGTCAGTGTCTTTTAGGTGTTACTTTGTAACGTTATGAGAGACAACAAAGATTTTAATATTCATTTTGTTTCTCTAGTTGAGAAACAAAGATATTTAACACGTATCAATAAATTGAATCGAGTAAAACCCATCCTTGGAATGAATTGTTATTTATATTATTATACTTGTGTAGAACATAGTAATAAAAATGAACTTATTACTAAAGAAGTTTCAGTATTAAATAAATTTTGTAGTTATTTAGTTATACCAGTTATTTTTGCAGAATAATTTTTGTAATAATAATAAAAAGTATTAATTCAGTAAGCAGAACACTGAAGGATATTTTAAAGTCTTGTCATTATTTAATTTAATAAAATTGGAGGCTATTGGGCCTGTCTGTCTTTCTGCCCGAGATTGACGCGAAAACGGCTAGACGTATTTTCGCGTAATTTGATATAATGATAAAGTAGAACCAGTATTCGAACATAGACTATAAGGCGTTTAAAAATTTTTATTCTAGGAGGGTATTTCGGGGATAAAACATAATGAAATAAAACAAATCTTTTTTGTTCAATGCATTTTGTCAATTAGATGAGTATTTGAGTTACGGGGAGACACTCTGAAACTAAACTCTACATATATATCCCTTATTATTGACTTAACAGCAAATTTATATATAAGAAAAATTGTTTACAATAAGATAAAAATTCTTTTTTGCTGTAAATACTCTTCGATTAAATTAATATTTGGGGAGTTACGGGGGAGGGAGGGGGGGCATCCTAAAACTAAAATCTTGAAATATCTCACTTATTATTTACTTTATATCAAAAATGTACATGAGGAAACATTTTTTTTTCTCTTCAACGAAGTTTTTAATTAGAATGCCCTTTAAATAAAAATCTCCTTGCCCCCTAATTTATTTAGGAGGCAAGGGGAGAGTTAATTATAAGGTTGAAATATCTCACTTAACATTTACTTAACTCCAAAAATGAATATGAGGAAATAAACTATTCCTCTATGTTCAATGCAGTTATCAATAAGATATATAGATGGGGAGCTATGGGGAGAGCTACCTATAAACGATGTGTATCATTTATCATGTGTTTTCAAAGCTTGCTACGTTCAACTTTGTAAAACTTATGTTGATTTTTATTTTGTAAATAAATGGTCGCCATTTTGAAATGGTTAACATAAAAATATGATTTTTTGGTGTCATTGTAAAGCTAATTTAACGTACTTTTAGTAAAAAATATAAAATTATCGATTCCCTATGGTAGATCAAAAGTTGACATCATTTCCGGTGAAACCGGAAGTGCCTCAGAATTCTTATAGTAACCTTTAGATGGGCCTTTTTGTCTAGTTTAACTTTTGTTCTGAAGATTTTTTGTATCTTTACAAATAAAGGAGATTTTCGGGGTGCCCCGTTTCAAACAAACACCCTGTATATCAGTCCTATAATAGAACAATCACTCAGCTGTATATTTGTATTTCATAATGGTTAAAACCTTTTCAATGACCAGTTGAACTATTGAGATATTTAAGTGTCTTTGTTAACATTTATTGGGGGCAATAAAATATTATTGTACTGGCTTTTGTTATCTTGAGCAGCGTATCATTTCTGAGTGAAACATTTGTTTTGAAAAAAAAAAAGAACACTGTTTTCACATCTGATCACATTTATTTTATTTACTTTTCTGTCTAATCTGCTCGCGGAGCACTAGCAGACGCACCGCGGAGCACAGTTTGGGAAACCCTGTTGTAAGTCATATCTTCATTAAATAATTGTTATATTATTGTTATATCACTATTAGAGTTAGGTACTTCAATGTGCATTCGGACTCAAGGAACGAAAACTAGGCTCTTGAATGCTCCTGATAAAGCTAAAAATATTTTAGCGAAACCTTGTGATTCTAAAAGTAAATCTTTGCCTAAAAAGCCATATGCAAAAAGCATCTTAATTTTACCTACTGTTTTTCTTATTGCATTTCATATTTGTATTTTATAATTTATCTCAGTAGTAAGCTAATAACAGTAACAAAAGATTAACTAAATAAACAATTTGTTGTAGCATTATTTAATAAGTTTAAATGTGGAAACTCTGCAATTAATTAAAGAAGTATTAATTTGAAATTAATAAACTTATAGAACTGTTTTATAGAAATTAATTTGCTATTCTGTAACAAGTCTGCCATTAAGTACTTATGCAAATAATCAATATAATCATAAATGCACATCATATTGCATCTACGATTCTACCAACATAATGAGCTTATGTGGTGCATCTGTCAAGTTCACTGATACATCTACTTGTGAAATTGCTTGAAGCGTTTGCATCAATTACTTGGTTTTGTATGGCAGTGTGAACTAGGACTATATCTTCATTTTGAAACTCAGTGAGTACGCGTACAGTTAATTTAAGATAGTTGCTCGAGGCGACGTTATACAAACTTGAGGGTTATACAGAGTGCTTTAGGATGTCTTCATCTGTGAGAATATCTGATAATGTTTGTATACAACGGCTTCACTATAGAAACTGCTGGAAATAAGTAAAGGGTGATGTAAAAGTCACTATAAAGCAAAACTGATTGGAAACGATGACGTGCGAAAATTAAAATAAATGAAATAGAGGATGGGGCACAAAAATTTCCTTTTTATGAATGCGAATGTAAAAAAAGTTGTTGCTGATAAACAAATTTTATTTTTGATACTGAAAGAACATAATTTCAAATCATGCTGTTTTAAACACAATATCTTGAAGGTGGTGGCCACCATTCTCTATGCACTGATGCAACAGATTTCTGACGTTTCCCTCTGTTATCTAAACCCCTAAAAACCAGAATAGAAACTGTCGTATATAAAGTTCACTAAATTTAAGTTTTAAAAAACGATTGTAATACATATTAATATTGTTATCATTAAACTTATTACTCAGGCATTGACGTCCACTAAACAAAGGTCTCTTCTATTTGTTTTAATTTCCTTTTGAAATATACCTACCAACTACAAATCTACGCCTCAATCAATTAAAAAAACACCGCTAACGAAAAATACCAAGAAGAATTTAATAAAATCTGTGCAAAACAACCAGCTGATACAACATTCTACTATACGGACGCCTCATGCCACAACGATATGGTCACTATAAGATTTAAAACTAGTTCCACTAATAAATGCTATAGCCTAGAACCAGCAGTATCCAACACCGCTGAGCTAAATAGCATAAAAATAGCTCTAGAATATATAGCTGCAGTACCAGAAAAAAAAAACAACATCGTCATATGTACAGATTCCCTCACTGCCATTAAAAGCATAAATAACATAAAAACTAAACAACAAACCATCCAGAAGATCCAGGAAATAATCCACCACTACCAGAAACATACAAAACAGAAAATAACGCTTCTTTGGGTCCCAAGTCATAAAGGTATACCAGGAAACGAGGAAATAGATAACATTATGAAAAGCAGAAGTGATGCAGCACAACTAAGGACCGAGATACCAATGGAGGACAGCTTTCAAACCATCACAGAATGCATGATCAAGCAACAAAGGCATAAATGGCTAGTACCGACAACTCCAACAAACTCAGAAACATAAAAAAGGATACGAACATATGGAATCTCTGTAGTGATCACAAAATACAAACATCACTCACAAGACTACGAATTGGCCACACGAAACTTACACACGAACATCTACTAGAAAAGGAAAATGCCAAGATCTGTGCGCAGTGCCATGAATTAATCACAGTTGAACACATCCTCATCGAGTGCCTACAGTCAACTACGGCATAAATATAAAATCCCCGATAGCCTAGCCGAAGCTCTTAAAAACACTCCAGACGCCTCCAACAACATAATTAGGTTCCTAACAGAAGCAGAACTGCTACAACTAATATAAGGACAAATTCTAAGAATAATAAAATGTTACCTTAATTTAAGTATATTATATCTTGTACCATATATTATATTATTAGAAAGACGCTAAAAACATTGATGTTGAAGCGTCAATAAATAAAGTATATGGAAAAAAAATCCTTTTAATTTTTTTAACATCTCTTTTGGCATATGCAAATTTTTCCAAAAATTTTCAATATTTGATTGAGTTATAAGAAGCAGAACGACTTCTTCCTTGATCAAGTATCCAATTTTAAACACTTGCTGAAAAAAATACTACGGTGAAGTTTTATAAATCAATGGAAGTTTCTAAGCTCACATACCGTAATTTTCGAAATGAAAATTAAGAGGACAAAATAAGAAGATACAGACGAAACTAGCCATCGCATTTTCAAATAATATCTCCTTATAGAATTACCAAGTAGGCGCTGTATGCCAACAGGAATGCGAGACCAAGGAAGATCAAGGAGAGATACGA
This sequence comes from Liopterus haemorrhoidalis, assembly GCA_963971575.1. Taxonomy (NCBI): domain Eukaryota; kingdom Metazoa; phylum Arthropoda; class Insecta; order Coleoptera; family Dytiscidae; genus Liopterus; species Liopterus haemorrhoidalis. The sequence goes on along the minus strand of OZ020615.1, from coordinate 44,682,332 downwards.
GGTGTGTAAATTAAGTAACTGGACTGGCAACATAGAGCTTGATTTGGCAACATTTGGGATGCAGGACTTGGAGGGACGGCAGGTGAACATGTGAAGCGCCTTCAGTAAGAGTTTAGAAACTCGCTAAAGATTTTGTTGTCCATAGCGATTTTTTTCGTGAATCAGTTTTTTCTAGTGCGTTCTAAAAATGAGTGACATTCATTTCGAGCAACGGTGTGCTATAGGGTTTTGCTTCAGACTTGGGCACGGTGCAACGGAAACTTTTACAAAACTTCAGCAGTCCTATGGAGACAGTGTTTTGTCAAGGATCCAGGTTTTTTGGTGGTTTAAGGCATTTTCAGAAGGAAGAGAGTTGATTGAAGATGAATCATGCAGCGGAAGGCCTTCATCTTCAAGAACAGATGAAAATGTCGACAGAATCCGGGATCTTGTGCGTTCGGATCGTCGGTTAACAGTCAGAATGATCGGGGAAGAGTTGAATTTGATTCGCACTACTGTTTTTCAGATTTTGACCAATTAATTGGGGATGAGAAAAATATGAGCAAAAATGTTTCCAAAAATCCTTTCACAGGACCAAAAGGACATCAGAAGGCAAAGGTGCCTTAACTTTTTGGAATCGATTGAAAATTATACCCACATGCAAATTTATCCAAAAATTTTCAATATTCGATTGAGTTATAAGAAGTAAGCTATGGGAAATATAGAAACACAAAGTAAAGTAACCGATATTTTAAGGAACGACTTCTTCCTTGAGCAAGTATCCAATTTTAAACACTTGCTGAAAAAAAGACGGTGAAGTTTTATAAATTAATGGAACACACACCTACCGTAATCTTCGAAATAAAAAATAAGAAGATACAGACGAAACTAGTCATCGCATTTTCAAATAATATCTCCTTGCAGAATTACTAAGTAGGTGCTGTATGCCAACAGGAATGCGAGACCAAGGAAGATCAAGGAAGAGATACGAGGTGTGCAAATTAAGTAAGCGTACTAGCAACATAGCGCATGATTTGGCATACATTTGGGACGCGGGAGTTGGAGGGACGGTAGGTGAACATATGAAACGCCTTGAGTACGAATTTGGAGACTTGCTAAAGATTTTGTTGTCCGTAGCGATTTTTTTCGTTTTTTCTAGTGCGTTCTAAAAATGAGTGACATTCATTTCGAGCAACAGTGTGCTGTCAGGTTTTGCTTCAGACTGTGCAAAGGAAACTTTTGCAAAATTTTCAGCAGGGCTATGGAAACAGTCTTTTGTCAAGGACCCAGGGTTTTTGGTGGTTTAATTCATTTTCAGAAGGAAGAGAGTTGATTAAAGATGAATCATGCAGCAGAAGGCCTTTTTTTAGGGTTTTGTAGGTATGACCAAAAAACCCTTATACCGTCATTTTGTCGTCTGTCTGTCTGTCTGTCTGTTCGGTCAAAATTGTAGCCAAACGGCTAAACCTAGAGAGTTGAAATTTGGCATGCTTATACAACTCGTTGACCCGCACATAGGAAAAATACTAAAACATCTAATATAAACAAATATGTGCTCATCGAAAAAAAAAATATTTTTTTTAAATTCTGAGTAGGGTATCAAATGAAAGCCCTTAGTACGTGGATTAACGATCAAAATTTTATTTTTGCAAAATAAATTATTTTGAGGCGATTTTCGCCAAAATTGTGCAAAAAAATTTTTGTCCCACACCCTGTAGCCCAGATGGTTTAAACTAAAAATCTGAAAAAATTCTAAGTAATGTACATTGGTGTGAACCGGAATAGTACAACAGGAATTTTTGATCAGATTATGTTTTCGGAAAATAACGCATTTTTTGTGTTTTTAACTAAAATATGTTAACTATTTAATACGTTGTGTAACATATCACAACAGTAACTCTCGTGGCGTGGTTGGATTCGTCGTGCGCTTAATAATATAAGTTAACTTGCAAACTAGGGTTCGAATCCTGTTGATTTTATTTTTTATTTTTTTTTTGCATTTTTATTTTGTTTAAATTATTTTGTTAAAATTCTAGTTATATTTGGTAAATAGTGCATTTAATTTTTAAAAGCGTAAATTTAATAACCAGTGGAAAGTGTTGAAATTATAATGTAATTCTATGTTTGACGAAATCAAAGGGCGGGACTTATGATGTAAGCAACCAATGGAAGCCATAGGTGCAATTTTCAAAATCTTAATGAACTTTGCTATATAAAAAAAATACTGCATATATTTTGAAACTCAAATAATGGTATTAGGCATTCGAATTAAAATTCATAAAAAAATATTTTGACATAAAATTTGTTTTGGCATCCCAAATAATCATCGTTCAGTTACTAAATACCTGCAAAACCCAGAAATGTGTGAAAATTCACACTTCACATTAATTTTTTAATATTTGGACTTAGTTACTAAGGCCATTATCCAGTAGATTTGTATTTATGAAAAACCCATGAGACTATACAAATTAATTAATAAATATTCAGAAAGTTATATTTTTAATATTTTATTTAGCATAAAATTTAATTTCAATAAAAGCTGTTATATTGTACCTGTACTTTTATTTTATAAAAATGAACCTCCCAACCCCCTGAAATGAACCTTATCTCTTTCGTTTCGTGGGCATTGCCTGTTCGGTTGTATTTTACAGCTATCTTTTACGATGTTTTCTCACTGGCTGTCACATATTCAATTGTCCATCCAAGGTTTTCTTAAGCATACTGTACTCTTTTATCTTAACTATCTGTCATATCTGTTAAACTTCCATTGCATTAAACCTACTCATATCAATAATTTTCCAACACATACGTACAATATAGCACATGATCGCTACATCATGCTGAAGACAAAAATTAAACCTGGCCAATCTATAATACTTTAAATTGCCCTCTATGCTACGAAGTTATGGTCACTGGTAAACAGTAGACAAAACAAAGCTCGAGTTAAAGTGCTGAAGATACATTTTCCAACCAGGCATACGCATGTTGATATATGTCACGCAAGCCTTTTGATATCCTAAAGAAAAACCATATAAGGCAAATTGAATGTACCTACCGAAGAAGAAGATAAAAAAGGTTAATAGACAAAAGTAAAGAGTATTGAGAGTCAAGACTAGAAGACAGTATCAACGATTCAAACACTGAAGAAAACGACTAGAGAGAGGTGTGTGAGAAAAAGAAGAGAAAGAGGAGCAAGCATGATTATTACTGATGAACGATGGAATAAACCCAAACAACTGAACAGACTGTTATTAAAAAATATTAGTTATATAGGTGGGACAGTTGAAAAACATACGGACTTGTGGAAAATGTTGAAGTCCAACACTGACACGCACGATTGACGCAGGGTTTAGCGCCGGCTTTAGATGGTTAAGGAATAAGCAAAATGCCCAAATCTTGCGGTCATCTCTACAGTTAATTTCCGCATTCAAATCCTATGTAGATTTCAAGCCTTGACAAAGCTCTCCAGCTAATACTAACTGACAATTTGAAGCTCAATACATTAATGAAAATAGTGTTCATAATACACCCTAATAGGAAACAATAATGTTGATAATAACCTAACGATAATGATAATTAAATTTCATTGTAGCCCTCATTTTTTTATCTGGCGTATACGGAAAATAAAAAATTGCTTGATGGTGAACCAAGATAATGAAAATCGTTATTTAATATCACGAGATGAGCTTAAGTTTTTTTTTAAATCTTCCTTTCAGATTAAGTAGCTCGGGTTTTTGACTCGATGTTAAACATTAACATGCAAAAAAAAGGCTAGACATTTAGTTTACTTTTTTCATTATCCTTGTTGTTTAATTATCTCTGTACTTCTTTCTCGACTGGTTGAATAATTTCGTAAACTTCTTGAATATAAAATCCGTTGTTATATATTCATGTTTCTCTATTTGTATTAAACATTTCGTTAGCCTTTTAGTTTATAAATTAGTACTTCAACTCAAGTTTCTCTCCAACTAAAATTCAACCCATTTAGTTTAAAGTCAGGATTCAAAATTAAATTATGTAAATTTAATATGTACAATTTGTGATCTCTAAAAATACGTTTAACTTACGGCTGATGTTATAAAAAGTTTGAAATGACATCTTGATAAATGGTATCTTGCTTCGTAAGCGATGCTAAGATATTAAATACTGTTGAGATATCAAGAGACATCTAGGTGATGACAAACCTGTCAAGAAATAAGACGAGTTATCCTTGATCTTCCATTGAACTTCAGTGAACTGTAGACGATTGATGATAAGGAATAATTTATCAGTCAAATTATCTGGTCTTGTCACTTTATATAAAGTTCAAAAAGAAAATCACAAAAATGTTTGGAGATAATTTTTTGATTATACCAGCTCACGCAAATTTTGCAGTCGATTATGATTTTTAATACATTTTAGGATTTTGTAGATACTTAGTAAGTAACAACAGATTGTGGGACACATGGCCGGCGCTAGGATTTGCGAGGCCATGTGCCAGGGCAGGCGCGAGGCCATGTGCGAGATTGACAAGAAAAATTTATATTGACCAATGATTGAGCAATGTTGTTTATCTACAAACTCTTAACAGGTGTATTACCAGAATATTTGCAAAAAAATATAAATTTCAATAAAGATGTGCACAACTACCCAACCCGAAGTGCTAACGACCTGAGGGTGTTAAAAAATAAAAGAAGTACAAACGATAACCAGATTTTTTGTAAAGGTTTTAAACAATTTAATAATTTACCATATAGCTTAAAATTTGAAAGTAGAAAATTAAAGCAATTTAAGAGGGATTTGTTTTCATTTTTAATAAATAAATGTTAATGTAAAGACTAAATTTCTAATTATATTATCTACTATTATATTGTACAAGTGTTGGTATGTATGTTCTATTCAACTTCTGGTGTATCTTCATTTTTCCGGTATCGCGGAGAGAGGAAAATGAACCGCCGTCTTATCCGGGTGATATATTTTTAGTGCTTACGCTTAATTTTATTTCGACAGGGGGTACTGACTAATTTTTATTGATAAAAATCATGAAATTTTTCCTCGAAACCGTGTCGAATCAAAGTCACCATTGATCGGCACGGACAGGTTTTATCAGACGATAATTCAAAAATATTCTTAATACAAGACGGCCGGTCCAGAATATTTACGGCGAGAATCAAAGTGTTAAATGGTAATAATGGTTCAGGATAGCTTTTTGGACGTGCGAGATAATATTTTGAGGTATCAGAAAACATTTTTCAAAGAATCTGGGCCATTATATGAGCATTTTGAGGCAAAAATATGCTTACAAGGTTTCAAAAGGAGACAGTTGTCAAATTGTTTGCATTTTAAAATGGGACGAGATTTCACATTTTGAACGTGTTTCTTGACAGAAGAATACTAATTAAGGATTTAAGGTGAAGTAACAATAAAGTTTAAGACATTTGCAGGTCGAATTTCCAGAAAATAGTGTTAAAAAAAGATTTATATATATTAAAAATTTCAGGGTTAATGAAAGTGTTAAGTGGTGATAATGGTTCAAGAAAGATTTTTTGACGTGCGAGATAATATTTTGAAGCATCGGAAAATATTTTTCAAAGGATCTTGGCCATTATTGGATCATTTTGAGACAAAAATATGCTTACAAGATTTCAAAAGGTGACAGCTGTCAATTTTTTTTTCAATTTAAAATGTGACGAGATTTCACATTTTGAACGTATTTCTTGACAGAAGAAAACTAATTAAGTATTTAAGGTGAATTAACGATAAAACTTAAGACTTTTGCAGGGGGAATTTCCATAAAATAGTGTTAAAAAAAGATTTTTACCGCTATTTTTTAATTTTTTTAATTTAATTTAATTTTTAATTTAATTTTTAATAGCGACGAGTTTTATAATCGACGAGTGCGACAAAATGCCTTATTATATTAAAACGAGTCGCGAAGCGACGAGTTTTAACAACGTAGGGGAGAAGACCGGCGTAGCCGGGCTGAGGCCCCTAGTAATATATATTGTAAACTATATGTATATTAGGCTCTGCCTATTTTGAATAAATATTATTATTATGACGCGGTGGTGAAAAAGGGCTGGTTCAATAATGATGGACCACGCAAAATGACTGAATAAACGAGATACATCAGTCAAAATGTAATTTTTCCTTACCTGATGCTGTCCGCTACCACGCTATGTTTACATATTAGATACTTCTATATGTTTCAAATGTATATATTTTAATGAGGGATACATTTAGTGAATGTTTTTTTTTTTCACATGTTTTATTTAACGACGCTTCAACTACATGGTTTTTAGCGTCGGTATAAGTTTACAATAATTAGTTTATAATTACATGTCATTTGTTACATGTTGTGTTTATAAAAATTTGAAATACAGTGTTTATTATAAGTTATGAGTGATGTGGTTTTGGGTTTAAATGTTGCTGACTAGTTGGGCATCTTTGATGAAGTTTATTATGTTCGTGTTAGCTGTGGTGGTGTTCTGTAGGGTGTGTTTAAGGGAATGTAATATGTTGTGTTTGGCCCTCAGATCTGCATATGTTCGGCATTCTAATAGGAGGTGTTCTATTGTGAGGATTTCGCAGCACTCATCGCAGATCTTCACGTTATCTCTCTGCAGTATATGCTCGTGGGTTAATTTTGTATGCCCTATTCGTAACCTTGTGAGGATGGTTTGTGTTCTTCTATCCGTGTTTAGATTCCAAACTTGAATATCAGGTTTGATGGATCTTAATTTGTTATTTTTTATTGCAGTCCATTTGGCTTGTTGTGCTTTTTGTGAGTTCTGTGAAATGATTATTTGAATGTCTTGAATTGGGGTAGATAGATTTAGTGATTGTGTAGGTGTGGTGTTGTTAATGTAGTTATGTATGTCTTCGTTGCCTTCGATGCCCTTGTGACTTGGAACCCATAAGAGTGTTATGTTGTGTTTATCGTGTATTACAGTGTCGTGTATAAGGTGTTGAATTTGTTGCGTGTTTTTTCGTTTTGTGTTGGGGTTTGTTATTTCCTTGATTGCACCCAGTGAATCGGTGCAGATAATATAGTTTGTCCTCTCTTTGTGTCTGAAAGCATCTTTAATGGCTTGATTGATACTTTCGATTTCTGCGGTCGTTACTGAGACTGTTGAGGGCAGGCTGTAGCTCCTTTTGTTGTCGTCTATTTTGAACCCTATTGTAACCTGGTCTTCCTTTTTTGAGGCATCAGTGTATATGATCTTTGTATTCTCTGGTTGTTTTCTTTTAATTTTTCTTAGTTCTTCCTGGAATTTCTCTGTAGGTGTTATATTTTTTTTGTATCTCGTTAGATCAATGTTAATATCTGGTAGTATTATAATCCATGGTGGTAGGTTGTTGGGGATGATTTTCTCTAAGTTTTGAAGTGGTATATTAAGGTCTTTTATTGTAGGGTATATGGATTTTTGGAGGGGTGTCTGGTTTAGTGGTATTATGATATTGCTGGGTTTTTTGATTTTGAAGTAGGCGTTGAATGTTGGGTGAGTGGGGTTAGCGGCAATTTTGATCGCGTATTTTGTTGACAACATAGTTCTACGTTCTGCTAGAGTTGTTTCTCCTGCTTCATTGTTAGTGAATGTTACACTATTTTTTTTCTGTGGCATCTATCAATCACAACTTTCGGCTGTGTGATTTTTTCTCGTATTCTGGAAATCACAGCGCTTCACAGCTGAAGCAAAGCACCCCAACCGTTTTTTTCTTTCTAATTTCAAAAAAATTATGTTGCTAATATACTTATTGGACAGTTTATTAGCAACTGGAACTCTCGGCCCTAAGAATCATTATTTGAACAGAATATTATTTGTTCTATTGAATATTTCTCCACAAAACATCAACAAACTTGTTTAATGCCGTTATTTACGATCAAATATTACTTCTCATAAATTTTTATAGAACTTTTGTGATTTCATCTCGAAACTTGAATTTGAATAGTTGAAAATAAAATTTCTGTTAAGTTTGCAATATGCTGTTTACTCAGGTTAAGAAAACGTATAAAATGGCACTGAAAACATTTATGCTATCGTTTCCATAAGATGTTAGGCTTTACATCAACTACCTGACAATTTTATGCTCCATGAAATATACGGTTCAATGTGCATATGAGTGGGGCTTTATTTAGTTTCAATAGAATAACTTGTTCCACGATGTATCGCAAAATTTATAGTTTGAAATTTGGAAAAGCGTGGTTTAGAATATAGTAAATTGTCCATACACTTTTTTCATGTACAATTCTATTTTCATTTTAACGCACGTCATGTCAAAATTTCTATTGGATATTTATGTCTATATATAGCAAAATTGGATACAAATATTTATTGAAATCAATACTTTTCTATACGATCAATAAATTGCACTCAAAGTAACATGAGAAGTTCAAACCAAAGATACATGCTCTATTTTAAGGTATATTACGAAGCAAATCATGTCATGATTTACCTTAGTTAATATGTAATTTATATATTTTGTAATGGTTTATTTAAATTTGGTTTCGCTGTAAAAAATATAGCTCTATAAAAATTACTCAAGTGCAGCAAATTTAAAAATAGATTTATTAAAAATAATAAATAAATAGCTAAATATTAAAAAAAACTATGTACCGTAGTTACAGCCTGGAAAAGAATCATTTGAAAGGTACTGAAAAAAACAAATTTGACCTATAGACAAGCTAAGAAGATATCGGAATGAGAGAAATGGAAAGTGTTGGATGGAAAATGAAGAGTAAAGAGCTCGTTTGGTATTACAACAATATAGGTCGTCATAAATTACTTCATCAGTTTGCGCGAGAAAATAACTTTTTTTTTTAGATTCTTAATTCCGGTTCAACATAAGTACAATGTTATTCACAGCATTGCTGTCGTTCTTAGATCTAGTTTATATTATCATATGATAAGGAACACTTAACTACCTATTTTTTATTTTATTTTTATTTTTTTGTCCGGTTTTTCACTAATAATTTGTAACTTAGGGGGGGGGGGGCACTAATCATTTCACTCACTGTCAGGTATATGTCTTGTGGCAGTTGTCTTTTTAGTCTTCCATGGTTGCCTCTTTGGCCAATATTGTAGTTCGTTGCACTTTCACTACTATATAGCTGTGTGGAAATCTTTTGGTAAGTTTTTTTTTATAATATCTTGAATTAGGGACACTGACAGTTCATAATGTAGTTGTTCAGTCCGTACAAACCAGGGGGCATTAACGGCGATTCTGAAAGCTTTGTTTTGGAAGATTTGAATTTTATTAATATTTGTTTTTGATGTACTTCAACATATAGTGTAGCCATACGTGAGTAATGGTCTTAATAGAGATTTGTATAGTAGAATTGCACCACTTCACTTTTAATTTTGATTTTCTGTATCATGGGATATAGTTTCTGTAGCATAGAGTAATGGCTGGTTTATACAACTTAGCCATAATTTTGCTTAGCCGTAACTGAGAAGTACTTTATCCATAAGTTTTTAACGATCCCCAGAACGAAAGTATTGGGTTTATACAACCTTTTCCTTAACTTTTCCTTAATCTCGATCGTCAGCCGCAGCCAATGAAATGCGCTGTTTAGAGTTTGCGCAGTTCCGAGTAAACATCGTAAACCTAACCTTTATTCTAAACGTCAATTGCGAATTTTGGAAGCTATTTTATTAAAATGAATAATGTGCAAATTATTGTAATATTCCTTTATACTACCTTGGCAGCATCTGCCGTGTTCGTGTCATCTTTATTATTTCACAAAAATAAAGTTCGTTGCCTATTTCATAACAGTCATATTTTCGCACATGCGCTGTTCTGTGATTTAGCCGTAATTTAACCACGAAAGTTGAAATGTTGGGAACTTTCAAGGTTACGGTTTCTTATTGCTAAGGTCTGCTTATGGATAAATTACGGCTAAGGTTGTATAAACGTACATAGGCGTTTTGTATAGTTTATCTTTTACGGGTTAGGGATAAGGTAAGGAAAAGTTACTGTTAAGGTTGTATAAATGGGCCATAAGTTAGTTCTAATTTTTTATTGATGTGTGTACTCCAAGTAAGCCTTGTATCTAAATGAACGCCTAAATATTTCACGGTCTAATCATTTGGTTCCAATCTATTATTTTGTTGTTAATAATTATGCTATCGGGATCTTTTATTCTCCTTAACGTGAATATTTTGCACTCACTTTGGTCTGCATTCAGGTTTATGTTCCATTTGTTGAACCATTGGCAGATAGTTTTAGCTGATGATAGAAGTTCAGAAATTTCTGCATTAGATCGTCGTTTTGTGTGAGGATGGCGGTGTCATCTGCGAACATTGCTATAGAGGCATCAGTGGTTGAGATGTCGCTGACGTAAACGTTAAAAAGAATTGGACCGTGAATGCTTCCTTGAGATACGCGTGCTTTTATTTTTTTAAAGGGTGATGTGTCATTATTAATTTTAATATTGAAGTGAAAACAACTGAATACATTGCCATAAATAAGGATTTTAAACAATTGTTGTGCAACCAAACAAACAAAATTATGTATTTCAAACTAATTTTTAATCGCGTAAGTACACGGCATACATGAAAAATCACAAAATACTGTAAAAAATCAAGTAAGTGACGCCACTGAAATATGTGAAACTAACTACTGACAAGCCGACCCGCGTAGCGTGGTAACACCTTGTGCTTTGCGTTGCTAAGGTCACGGGTTCGAATTCAGTACAGGCATGGAGTTAAAAAAAAAATAATAATAAAATTGTCCTGGCTAATTGCCGAAGCAGCAAAGGCCACTAAAATTAAAAAAAAAAAAAAAAATACTGACAACGTAATGGCCGAAATTTCGTTTTTGTGCAAGGGAAGACGTAACTTCTACCTGTATTCAAAAAGCATATTTTCAAAACTAGCTATTTAATCAAAAATAGCTTTTGAGATATTGGTACTGTTGGATTCATTATTGAAAGGGCTATCGATTTAATTATACACACACTCTAATTACTTTCCCTGTAGTGTACATATTGTTGATATCTCTCAGGTAATTTTCTAGTACGATATTTTTTGGAATAATATTCAATCAGGTTGAGGTCAGGGGAGCATGCTGGCCAACCCATTGTTGTTATACTCACTTGATTTAAAAAAACTCTTACACAGTGGGCGACGTGTAGGCGCATTATCCTGCATTAGGGTGGAATTTTCTCCGATATATGGCGCAAAAGGTGCCACATGGTCCTGAAGAATATCTCTGATGTACCTATCTGCAATTAACGCTCCTCCACCAATCACCTCTAGCTCTGTGCGAGCTCCCAAAAATATTCCACCCTACACCATAATTGAACCTCCACCAAAAGATATAGTAGTAGCAAAATTAAATGGTGCATTTTGTTCTCCTTGGTGTTAATACAATTTTCGTTCATTGTTTAGTAGAGCATTCAAAGTTATCTAGATCGGGGCTTCTTAAAGTGGGGGGCCGTGGTTTTCCCACAAGGGGGCCGCGAAGAGTCGCAAATATAACAGTTAATTATTTTATTATTTAAAAACGATAAGTAGCTTTAACTTTAAACCTACAATCAATATTATTCTTCATTATACATAGATTATTGAATGATCTGAGCGTAAAAAACTACTGTATAAACATATTTTAACTAATCTGGGTTCCAAAACCAAACATGGGGGGGGGGCGTGGGTTACTGTTTTGAGTTGCAGGGGAGCCGCGACATCAAAAAGTTTAAGAAGCACTGATCTAGATAATCTAGATAATCTAAAAATAATACTACCTCCGTTCCACAATAGTTGTCACATTTGATGCATAAATTTTGTTCCATAATACTTGTCACATTTGATCAAACTTTTATAGCTATAGCTTCGCTTGTGTTAGACCTTATTTCAAAAGTAATAGCTTGTTGAAAAGGGTTACTCAAGGCTTTCTAACAAGCTTGGGCACTTAAAAATAGTTGATCAATAGGTGAATAAAAAATTGCGAGTCAGAAATAAGTTCTTTATTAATTTTATAGTAGTAACATTTATTTCAGTTATTCAATATTTAAAAAATCCCCTCGAAAATGGTTAAAATCAACATTATATAAAAGAAATAAATCAGATAAGCGTGAAGTATAATTTAAATACAAATTTAAATAAACATTTAAAAAATTATAAGTCATTGATCATCAAATTGCAAAACTATCAATCAAGTATCATGGAACGGAGGTAGTAATATTTAAAAAAACATAATTTTCAATCCATTCCTTTAAATTTGCCGGTGTGTATAATTATTAGAGTACGGCCAATTTAGGTTTTAATACGTTTTAATCCTACCTAATTGAAAAAAACCCATTGTTATTTTAATTTAATAGGATTAAATAGTATTATGGCCTAGATTGACCGTTCTCTAATAATTAAAATTATTATATAATTTATTTATATTTAATTAACTTCATCCCTTTAGTTTGAATACAGAAAAAAATCAGTAAATCCTTAAAAGGATGTGCATTTCCTTTATTGAAAATGACATTTTGAAAGGCTGAGAATCTGAAACGTTGAAGTAAATCATCTTGAATGACAGCATACGAAACGAATCATAAATATCTTTTATCACTATCCGATATTGGTTTCGGGTGTGAAAGAATCAGGGATAGAAGGAAGGAGGCCATTGGTATTCAGGATGAAACAACCATCCATCATACACCGTGTAATTTATAAATATCTTCAGGCTTTCACCTACACTCTACAGTCTCGCAGATGGCGCATTTTCTACGATGTTCAGTGACATTCTCGTTTTTCTTATATCATTCTGAAGAAATTCGTAATGTATTCTTGTAGTAATGAGAGTCCAATGTGTGAACATTTCAATAATGTGAGAATAAGAAATACAGAAAAGAACTTTGAAAGGGGCATTAAAAGGAAATTTACATATGTAATATGTTCTGGAATTTTATCTCTAAAACCTTGTACATTTGTTCGAGGACATCGAGAGCGGGTCTGGGACTCGGTAAAATAATAATTCTGGACTTGGGCATAGAGAAAACAATAATCTCGTGACCCATCCGTCACGTATCCATTATCATCGCGAAAGCTACTGACAGAAACGTCACAAAAGGGTTCTAAATACTGAAAACTGATTATAACTAAATACAGATAATAATAAAAGACATAATCAAAGTGTGCAGGCAAATAGGTTTGGTTTAATAAAGTTCGTTCGTTTTTATTATTAGTGCAGTATGTGAACTAGTCACGACTTGTTCGCTGAATTGCACAGACGTCTTTTGCGTTTTGGTCAAACTTTGTAACTTTGCCTACCTAATTATTGTTTTCGTTTCATTTTAAAATGGCGCAAAAATTTCTATCAAAACCTTTTTTACGTTGTTTAATGTGGCATGAGTACAGTAAAAAAAAATTAGCTGTGGCCACCACAGGACCGACCGCCATCATAAAGTACTTGTATAAAATACATTCTAGCAGTAGAGTAGAAATAACTTGGCTTAATATTTTCTAACAGATATTATTTATTATGACCGTGGAAACGTTACATATAAGTATGAAAAAATTGAGACAGGCTGGGCAGGGTTATGCAATTTTCAAAATCTTAATGAATCTTGCTATATACCAGGTCTACAAGTATGAAACGCGGATTTTTTTTTTTTAAATAAAACACATTTATCTCTAAAGAACAGTAAAAGTTTATTTATTCAAAGTATGCTCCATTAGAAGTTATACATTTTTCCCATCTTTCAGGCAATTTGTGAATACCTCGCCAGTAGAACTCTTCCCCTTTCCCCTCAAACCATTCATCTAGCCATTCTTTCAGATTTTCATATGAACAAAAGTGCTGCTCGGCAAGTGCGTGACCCATCGATGCGAATAAGTGGTAATCTGAAGGGGCCAAGTCTGGTGAGTAAGCGGCATGGGGTAGCACTTCCCACTTGAGTGCCTCCAATGTGTTGCAAACTGCTTTTGCCTTATGTGATGGAGAGTTTTCGTGAAGAAAGATTACCTTGTGCTGTCTTCTTTCGTATTCTGGTCGTTTTATGAGCAGCGAATGGTTCAATTCGATCAGTTGTTGTTGGTAGCGTTGGGTATTAACTGTTTCACCAGGTTTTAACAATTCATAATAGACCACACCCTTTTGGTCTCACCAAGTACAGAGCATTGTCTTTTTGCCAAAGCGATCCGGTCTTGCAGTTGATGTGGATGGTGAGCCTGGGTTCACCCATGATTTTTTGCGTTTGGGATTTTCAAAATAAATCCATTTTTCATCGCCGGTAATGATACGATGCAAAAAAGATTTGCTTTTGTATCGTGCAAGTAAAATTTCACAAGTGTTTTTGCGTTTTTCCATCTGCCTCTCATTCAATGCATGTGGAACCCATCTGCCGACTTTCTGGATCTTACCCATCTCGTAGGCGATTGGAAACAGCTTGTTGACTAACGCCTAACTGCTCTGCTAGTTGTTTTTGTGATTGACTATCGTCTTCCTGTAGCAATGTTTCCAATTTTGTATCTTCATATTTTTTTGGAGGTTATCCATGTTCTTTGTCTGTAAGATCAAAGTCACCACTTTTGAAACGCCGAAACCATCGTTCACACGTTCAAACATCGTTCAATTTTGCGATGGAACATATTCACCATAAGCTTCTCGAAGCAGTCGGTATGATTCAGCAGCAGTTTTTTTCAAATGAAAACAAAATAGTAGTACTGTCCGCGAATGCTCTTTATTTGGCACAAAATTTGACATTTTTAACACAGTAAAACAAAACTATATGATCACTTTTCAAATTATAACCTATACGCATTTGACACTTAATGATAACTTAACAAAACGCCATATGTGTTGAAACGTTGAACTATACACTCTGTTTGCGCGGCAAGTTCGAAAAAAATCCGCATTTCATACTTGTAGACCTGGTATATATATATATATATAAAAATACTGCACATATTTAGAAACCTAAATAATGGTATTAGCCATTCGAATTAAAATTAACAAAAAAAATATTTTAACATAAAATTTATTTTGGCATCCCAAATAATCATCATTCACTTACTAAAACCTGCGAAACCCTGAAATGTGTGAAAATTCACACTTCACATCAATTTTTTAATTTTCAATTTTTGGTACTTTTCGACAATTTTATTTGATGGCCTATTAATAAAGTTGTGTGCTAGCCACTAAATTTTCAATTTTCTTCTTAACTATTTAAAGTCTGAGGATTTCAAAAATTCAAACCGCAGGTCTCTATCTCTTACCGTTTTTGAGATATGATTGTTTGGAAAATTAAAGTTGGCATTTCCATATTTAAAAAAATGATAAATACATAATAATATTAAAAAAATTGATGTGAAGTGTGAATATTCACACATTTCAGGGTTTCGCAGGTATATAATAAGTGAAGGCGGTATGCTGAGTGTGTAGGACAAATTTTACTTTGTAGTAATCACGGCAAAATGAACGATATTTTTTAAATAATTTATCGTCTGTTAATAATATAATAAGACTGGTTATTAAATTTACGCTCATAAAAATTAAATACAACATTTGTCAAAATATAACTAGAATTTTGACAAAATAATTTCAACATAATAAAAATGCAAAAAAAAACAGAAAAAATAAAATTCACTCCGTACTCGAACTCGAAACCCTTCGTCTTCCAGCCAGTTTAAGAGCGCTCTAACGCATGTAGCTATCGAACGCTATGCATGTGAGTGTCTTACAATGGTATAACTTTTGTACTTTGTGAACCATAAACCACAAAAAATGCGTTATTTTCCAAAAACATAATCTGATCAAAAATTCCTGTTGTACTATTTCGGTTCACACCAATATACATTACTTAGAATTTTTTTAGATTTTTAGTTTAAACCATCTGGGCTACAGGGTGTGGGACAAAATTTTTTTTGCACATTTTTGGCAAAAATCGCATCAAAATAATTTATTTTGCAAAAATAAAAATTTGATCGTTAATCCACGTACTAAGGGCTTTCATTTGATACCCTACTCAGAATTTAAAAAAAATATTTTTGTTTTCGATGAGCACATATTTGTTTATATTTTTAGGGGGGTATGTTTTTTAGATGTTTTAGTATTTTTCCTATGTGCGGGTCAAAGAGTTGTATAAGCATGCCAAATTTCAACTCTCTAGGTTTAGCCGTTTGGCTACAATTTTTACCGAACAGACAGACAGACAGACAGACAGACAGACAGACAGACAGACAGACAGACAGACAGACGACAAAATGACGGTATAAGGGTTTTTTGGTCATACCTACAAAACCCTAAAAAAGAATAAATAAAATAATGTTTGTTAATAATAATAATAGTAATAATAATAGTTTATTTATTTAGCTAATGCTAGTAAGATCCATATTAACAAACATAAACATATAAACATTATAATAAACATTCAAATCAAATTTAATACTTATTTTGTTAATTTAAACCATTATTTGTCCACTTAGTTCATGCAAAACGTGATTTTTGTCAAATTCAAATATCGATTTTTCGTAATTTAGCGCTTTAAAATTTTAAGAACATATTTGAATTAATTGTTTGGGACCTTAAAAATAAGTAGGTTGTAAAATTAGGTTCCAAACTTGTTGCAAATTGGTTTGTAATGTTTTCTACAATAATTTCAAAACTGTATTACTGTGATAAATCATATTTTGAATGTTATCTTCTCAATTATTTTTAATATCAGCCCTGCCTAAGAAATCCTGTAAACTATGAAAAGTCACAATTTATATATTTTTTCAGATAAACAGGTTTCGTCGCATAAATGTTTACGTAATTCCTGTTAATGATTAAATAAAATTTCCTTATCAACTTATTTAAGAGGATTAATTACTTTTTTAATCCCATACTAATTCATTTGTGCTTAACAAAACATCGAGATAACATTAAAATGTCTTTCTTATAAATTCTAAGTTATTTTTTGTACGTACAATATTGGGTTCTCGTGAAAGTGTAGTTATTTTTGGAAATTTGGGTATTAAATCAAAAACTGTATCTCAAAAATGGTAAGAAATAGTGACCTAAGGTTTAAATCTTTAATAAATTTAGTTTTTTGTTTGTTTTTTTTGTAATATTTGGTCCGTAATGACCTAAAACTAATTGGTAAAATTTTGATTTTATTTTGTAAATTTCAAAAATTCATACCTCAAAAATGGTAGGAGGTTTGGAGGTTTAAATTTTTGGAATTCTTACACCTTGTTTTGTCTAGAAAAAATTAATGTTTGGTCCGTAATGACCTAAAACTATTGAAAATTATGATTTTTTTTTTAATTTTAAAAATTCATGTCTCAAAAAAGGTAAGACATACAGATTTGAGGTTTGAATTTTTGGAATTCTCACACCTTGTTTTGTCTAGAAAAAATTAATGTTTGGTCCGTAATGACCTAAAACTATTGAAAATTTTGATTTTTTTGTAATTTTAAAAATTCATACCTCAAAAATGGTAGGAGGTAGAGACTTGAGGTTTGAATTTTTGGAATTCTTACACCTTGTTTTGTCTAGAAAAAATTAATGATTGGTCCGTAATGACCTAAAACTATTGTAAATTTTGATTTTTTTGTAATTTTAAAAATTCATATCTCAAAAAATGTAAGAAATAGAGACTTGAGGTTTAAATTTTTGGAATTCTCACACCTTGTTTTGTCTAGAAAAATATAATGTTTGGTCCGTAATGACCTAAAACTATTAGGGAAAATTTTTAAACTTTTTGTAATTTTAAAAATTCATATCTAATAAAAGGTAAAAAATAGAGTTGAGGTTTGAATTTTTGTAATTCTCACACCTTGATTTGTCTAGAAAAATATAATGTTTGGTCCGTAATGACCTAAAACTATTAGGGAAAATTTTCATTTTTTTTGGAATTTTAAAAAATTCATATCTCATAAAAGGTAAGAAATAGAGACTTGAGGTTTGAATTTTTGGAATACTCACACCTTGTTTTGTCTAGAAAAAATTAATGTTTGGTCCGTAATGACCTAAAACTATTAGGGAAAATTTTGATTTTAATGGAATTTAAAAAAAAATCTTATCTCAAAAAAGGTAAGAGATAGCGATTTGAGGTTTAAATTTTTGGAATTCTCACATATTATTTTGTAGAAAAAATTAATGTTTGGTCCAAAATGACCTAAAACTATTAGGGTAAATTTGGAAAAAATTTTCTATTTTTTTCTCGTTTTATCAAAAAATATCTCAAATAAAAGTTGTTAGTTATTGCTTTTATAGCAACTTTTGTTCAATAATTTTTTTCTAAATATTTTTCTGTGAAATATTCGCAAAAATCTTAAAATCGACACGAGTAAACTCCCATTTTTAGTCAAACGATTTTTACCATAAGTTGATCAACTCGTGCCATTGCTGGCAGAAGCTTAAATATGAAGTTTCATAAAAATCCTTTGAGCCGAATTTGCTCTGCACGTGTATACAGACAGACAGACGGACGGACGGACAGACGGACAGACGGACAGACGGACGGACGGACAGACAGACCGACAGACATCATGCTAAAAATAGTCAAAACGTTATGTAGGGACCTCAATTCGTGGAGATCCATCGAAATCTCGAAACGTCAAAATCGGTACGATCACAATACCTCCCTTATATATGTTGGCGGTCGGTAAAAATTGCTACAGTTACTACAAAAAACATTTGCACTGTTTATAGTGATAAACACACATCCCAAATTATTTTAAAATTTTAGATTAGGAAATGTATACTTCTAATTGATGATAAACCCCGATCGGGAAGGCCCTATAAAGGAATAATTTATTATGAGATGTTAAAACCGTAGTAAAGTGTTAATTCTGATATCTACTGTGAACAATTGGATTAGCTGAATCAGAACTTGACAAGAAAATGGCGTGAATTAAAGAGAAGTTATTCTTCAACACTACAATACTCGACCTCATGCATAAAAGAAGACACGTGAAAAAATTACCGAGCTTGGTTGGAAGATTTTAGCACACCCACCCTACTCACTGGATATTGCACCCTCCGACTATCACTTATTTCGGTCACTGGAACACTTTTTAAGAAACAAGACACTTAGAGATATGAACCTTGAATATTTTTTTCCTTAAAAAAATCAGGAATTTTATAAATCGGGAATATTTTTTCTTCCTAATAGATGACAAGAGTGTTATAGATCATGTTTGAAACTATTTTACTCAATAAAGTACATTTTTTCGTTCGATTTGTTTTTATTTTAATAATACCAAATAAACGAAAAAAAATTTCCGGTAGGGGAAACCAAGGCATAACGGGTTCTTTTTGGCTTTTTAAGCATGTCACCATGTTTGGGTGCATTCCAATCACGTTCAGTATTTCGCTAATGTCTTCCGAGAGTGATTGTATGACTGACAGCTGACGTTTACATTTTGTAAATTGGTTAAACGTGTTTTGTGCTGTGTTGATATATTTTTCACACATATCCAGACGTTGATTGCTCCAGTGCAGAGCATGTGGCAAGTGAGTACATTGTTCTTGCGCTGGAAAAGATGATAACTGGAAAAGATGAGGAATGCACTCACGTGTGTTCATTTTGTGCCAGATTTCAGCTGATTGCCCATCATACCCCGCCCGTGCTCATTCTGCCTCGACACTGAGGCAAAATGAGCACAAGGAAGCTTTTTTTATATCATCATAACTTTTATTTTTGTATTTTTACTGTCTGTAATAATTAAACAATAAATCATCTTACGAATAAAAGTATTTCGAAATTTTTTACAATATTCCTTAAGATTTTATTAAAGATAATCCTTATGCCCCGGCTTCCCGTACCCCTAATATTATCACATATTACAATTACCGACAAACATAATAAGTAATTATGCAACAAAATCCAAAATAAAATGAAAATTTGCAAAAGGAAAGTTTTAAGGATAAGTAAAAAAGTACTTAAAAGATATAGACAAATACTCAAAACAGAGCCGCAGTAAGGGGTGGTGGAGGGGCCGACGGCCCCTAGCGCACTAAGGAAAAGGGCGCTGACGGGCTTGCTAAGGGGTGCCATTGCAAAGGTGAGGACCTTTTTTTGCTCGTCACTTTGATTTTGGGTGGTGAGGACCTTGTTTTTATTTGTCAAGGGCGCCAAAACACGACTCTGCCCCTAGCGCAAGTTTTCCTTACTGCGGCTCTGACTCAAAATAGTTTATTTTATGAATAAATAAATAATTAAGTCTGATTTTGGTAGAAACTTTATAACATGGCTCTAGGCTGTTATATATTCCGAAATAATATGGACCTGACATAACATCAAGTTTTTGTGTATTATGAAAATAAAGTTTCAGTAAAACTGAAATGTAGGCTGAAACTGGCGAACTTTAACACAGCGATTTCAAGAAAGGGCAGTAGTAATATATTTATTTTTTAAGGGAAAGAAATTCACACTGAAAATAGTGTTTAATATTTAATTTTATATTTACCAGAAAGGTCAAAGATACACCCAGGAGGCATCTAGTGTCCTCTTCATGTTTCTATTTCAGAGAAAATTTTTGTTTGGCCATGTATGAATGTTTACAAATTCATGTAATGGAATGATTTGTCGATCTAAATTTATGTCGATTCAATTTTATTTACACAATATTTCACTATCTTATCTGATATGTTGAAAATTTAACGAAGAATTAATAATTTAAATTAATATGTTGCATATGGACCACAAGGACGCGAGATCCCTCTGACTTAACTTCAGAGTTTGCAAATCAGTTTAGAGATTGACTTAGAACGTTTAAATACTCACCGGCAAAACCGGTGCCCGTATCGGCGTCGGCACCGGCTCTAAACATTACAGTCTAGCACACACACCGGCAAAATTGGCGTCGGGACTGGCTCTAACTTTCATCGACTATGCGGTTGTGACATCGGGACTTATGTGCTGCTATCAACAGACGTTACCTTATTGAGTTACTGTACTTTAGAACCGTGTTCTTCAACCTTTTTGCCCCCGCGGACCGGTGAAAATAGGATAAATATTTCGCGGACCGGCTGAAAGCTAAGACGCAAATAAAAACCAATATATATAGTATTTTATTATTATATAGGTATATCTTATATAGGTATATAATTACAATTTTTAGTGCGACATCTGCTGCTGCTTATTTTTTAGAAAATTTGATATACGTGGCTGCAGAGTTGTTTCTGATAGACGAAGCGCTGCTTTAACATCCATTTGATTTCTTTGTTTAGTTTTTATTATTAACATGGTTGATCAAATGTTTTCGTACAGATAGGAAGTCAAAAAAATGACTAATAATTTAATAGCTTTATAACAAAGATGGATATTCTTTTTCTAGCGATTTTCAAAATTGAGACAAAGATTGCATTTTATGTCTGGACACCAGAGTGACATCACAAGACAACTCGATCTGCTTTTCTTTTTCACGAGAATCAAGTGACACATGACATTATATATTTCAAGAATGGATTATTAATACAGAGGTTACCTTTACGAGGATCCTCATTTTCAGGGAAATAATTATTAAAATTTTCAGCTAATGCTCTTAAATGTAGACTTATTGTTGAATTTGACTTTTTGGTTGACATCAGCAGCAATCAAAAATTCTTCCAAAAGTGAAAACATTTCTGTATCTTCTTCTTATAAGCGACTATTGCAAAGAGCTAGCTTCTTCAGAAGTATGAAAAATACCCGCGAGAGGCGTTGTATTGGTGCTAGTAAATATTAAATAAATCATAGTTCGGACAAAATTTAGCTTCTGCTTCGACTAAAAAAACGTGCTGTATACTCGTGAAAAGAAGTGTATATCTACATGATTCGGTCGAAATATTTCGCGGACCGACAGTAATTTTCTGCGGACCGGCAGGAATCATCGATCACAGCAGAAATATATTGCAACCAACTGGACGAAATGATACAAAAACTTCAAAAAACAGATCGACTCCTATCTTATTGCATGAAACGCTAGACCACACACTGCACAAATGACTGTAGCAAAACTACAGGAATTGGAATTTCTTCA
The DNA here is from genome assembly GCA_963971575.1 of Liopterus haemorrhoidalis. NCBI lineage: Eukaryota > Metazoa > Arthropoda > Insecta > Coleoptera > Dytiscidae > Liopterus > Liopterus haemorrhoidalis. Next base: position 44,660,427 of record OZ020615.1, on the reverse strand, counting down.
TCATCCTCCATATTCACCAGATCTAGTCCCCACTGACTACCACTTCTTCCGTAATTTGGACAACTTTTTACTTGGAAAACAGTTCGACAATGCTGTAAAACTGGACTTCCAGGAAATCATTGACTCTGATCCGCCAGGGTTTTATACCACCAGCCTAAACAACCTGCCGCTTAAATGGCAAAAGTGTATAGACAATATGGGTGCATACTTTGATGAATAAAATAATTCCTTATATTTGTAAGTTATCAACCAACTTTGCCTTTTCTTCTACAAATTTCATCCTTGACGACCTAATATTTGTAACTATTTTATAAATAAAATCATTCTAATTAATTAAAACTGTATGCCATATTTACGGACGGAGGGAGTAATATTTTTCTCACCGAGTTCTCTTCACCGAATTGACCATCGCCGAGTTTACTATTTCTGTATTTACCATCGTTAAGTTTACGTTGCCGAGCTGACCTGTTCTCTGACCAATACTTTACAGTAGAGTTTCCCAAATTTTTTGAGCAGCGGAGCACTTTTTACAAGAAGAATTCGTCGCGGAGCATTATCGTTGCTATATACGAGGTCTGTTCAAAAAGTATCGCGAATTTTGTGTTTTTTCAAAAATTATTTATTTATTCATGAATATATTTTGTCCCCTTCAAAGTAATCCCCACCAGATATTATACACTTGTGCCAACGTTTTTTCCAATCCTCGAAGTACTTGAAAAAATCATTTTTTGTGATCTTCTTCAACTCCTTCGGTGCCGTCTTTATCTCCTCACTCGTAGCGTACCGTCGTTCTTTCATGGGCCTCTTCAGTTTCGGGTACAAGAAAAAGTCACAGGGGGCCAGATCTGGGGAATACGGTGGCTGCGGCATTATTAGTGTGTTGTTTTTGGTTTAAATTGAGCAATTTTGGTACGAATTTCGCGGCAACCCGTCTCATGCCCAAATCATTGGTAAAAATAGAATGGCACGAGCCAATCGATATGTTTAGGTCCTCAGCAACTTCTCTAACGGTGATTCGACGATTGGCCAATACTATTTTCTTCACTTCATCAATGTTTTCGTCTGTTATTGACGTGCTCGGGCGTCCGGCACGCTCTTCGTCGTTCACATCTTCTCGGCCCTCTGAGAACATTTTGTGCCACCAATAAACGTTGCTTCGGTCCAAGGTAGCTTCACCATATGCCACAGTCAACATTCGGAATGCATCCGCGCACTTAATTTTGTTTTTCACACAAAATTTGATACAGATTCATTGATCCATTTTTTGGTATAGGCAAAAATCGAATACGAGCCAAAACACGTGCAAGCAAAGCAACTGACAAAAATTAACTGAACATTCAAAATGGCCGAACTTGTCGGCATAAGTGAGAGACATGAGTACCAACATAACACCACAAAAAAATCGAAAATCGAATATACGTAACCCGCGGAAATTCAAAATTGGCGATTCTTTTTGAACAGACCTCGTATATAGCAACACTAGTAGATCGCGGAGCACTTGGTGCTCCGCGGACCACAGTTTGGGAAACTCTGCTCTACAGTAATTTGTTTTAATACTGTTTTCCCTCGGCGCTGCCACCATAAGTCAGATCTATATCATACGAGTTTGTCAATAATTCTAGACACTGAATTATAACTGTCAAATGAATTCTTCCAAATGAAATCAATTAACTTAGGATTTTTATTATAAAATGGTGTACAATATCAATAAACGATGATTTAAAAAGTATTGTTATTTATTGCACATTTTTATGTTTTACATTTATATAATTTTAATGGACTGTACTGTTCTTTATTTGTATCCTCTTTTGTTGTTGTGCAAAATCTATATTAATCCTGAATATGAATCGTGTACTACAAAATACGCTTTTAAAAATCGTAATCCATCATAGAGTAGTGTTATATAGTAGTATCCCTCCCCCGTATCATGTATTTACAAAAGGGATCGTCTACCATTTCACCTGAGAATGCGAATACACGTGAATGTTACCTAAACTCTCTGGCTGGCTTGGCGGATCGAAGCTATGACGCGCGTTGTATGGGATGCTGGTCGCCGGACTAAACTAGAAGACGCACGCGTCGCCGTCAGGTCACAACCCGGCTCCGAACCGATACCTGTTAGCTAGCAGTACACCGAGAATCGCGACTATGTGAATACGTTATGCGGGGAAATGATAACCTCTGCAGAACGACAGTGCGGTGAAATAACAGTGTATAATGGTTATAATAAAACTTATTTTAATATGTTGTTAGAATTTAAAATTGGGGTGTGAGAGTATTTGTTGATTAGTTTTGTTAAGTTAGATATTAAAAAATTGTTTTAGTTTAGATTATTTTATATTGTTAGGATCTAAAGACTAATCAGGAAACTGTACAGCATTACTCTTTTATTATATCAACGTAAGTATCGACAACTTTTATTACTTCAAAAAAACATTGTTTTATTTAAAAGTACACTCAAATATTCACCTAATAAGCGCAAATAAAAAAGCGAAGAACGCAAAGTTAGTTCTAAAAAAAAGAATAATAACTACACGTTCAAAAAGAAAGCTTTAAAGCTACCAAACTGAAAATTTTAGAAGTGAATATCAATGCAATGAGAAGTTTAATAAAATAAAATATTTTTCAATAGGTGTTTCAAAAAAACACTATAGTTTTACTATTTTTATTTATCAGCAAGAACATGGCTTGAAAATCTATCCAACAGAAAACTTCGGAGGATTTCAATGCTGTGAGATATTGTATAAAACAAAATATTTTGTAATAGGCTCTTAAATAAAATACTGAAAAGTTTCACACAACTTGCTGTTTTCTTTCAAATTTCACTCAAATAGTTTCATTCAACATGTTGAGTACAGTTTCAGTGTTAAATATTTTCAAAGCTAGACACATTACAGCTATGAAAACACCGAAACTGTAGTTAGCTTGATAAATAAAAATTTTGAAATTTTATAAAGTGTTATATTTAAGAATCTATTGTTATTCGTGTTACACCAACTGTCGACAATAATTTGTTTTCTCGATATTTCAAAAAGGTAATATTAAAATAATGGTATCTTACATTTCCTTTCTAATAAGGGATATTAGGGATTCAATTCAATTCAAAATCTCTTTATTTATAAAAGAAAATATATTTTTATATCTGATACCAAGTAAAAATTAAATACCTGAGTTCATCTCTGAGTTCAATAACCGAACAATATGATGTGTTCTTTATTAATTTTAAAATTGTTATTTTATATCGTGACTATTAACTAAGCTCTGATGAAGATTTAAATTAAAATCAAAACGTTAGCGAAGTTAATAAATTTGTTTTTATTTTCTGACTAGTCCGAATCCCATTATCTATCAACTATAACTAAATACTTGTTATGATAATAATTAAATAATTTTAAAAATAATTGATAAAACGTAAATGTTCATCCATATATTGAAATAGATGGATGATGAAGTAAATGTTGAATATAAACTCTAAATTTCGCTAGCCAGAATTATTGTAAAAATTAACGATTTCTGATATTACAAGCGGTTCTTTGAAATCTGAAGTTCATGAATTAAAATTGAGCAGAATTTTTGAGAAATTTCGCTGTGAAATATTATGTAACAAAGATATAAAACCAGTGCTCGGTAAGTTCTCTTAATTTTATTTGATCTCATTCGATACTAGTATATTGACAGTTGTGTCATTATCAATAATTCACATACTAAATTTAAAATCTAACAAAGATATTAATAGAAAGAAATTTGACTAATTTAATTCCTTAGTTAGACTTTAAGTTTAGTTTATGAGCAGCAGGCGCGCACCCGGAAGTTGGGGGGGGGGGCAGAAGACAAAATTATTTAAATTGTGAATAAGGTTCTCACATCTAAATTTCAAGTGATGATCTAAAACAAAATCTTCACTTCTGAAATACAAGTGATGTCCTAAAACAACAAGGTCCTCGCTTTTGAAATACAAAGCGATGACTTAAAAAAAGGTCCTTACTTTTAAAATACAAGTGATGACCTAAAAAAAAAGATCCTCACCTCTATTTTTAAATATATATATATATATATATATTTACCCAAGACAGTGGTAATAAAATTTTCTAGTGTGTTTTTATTTCTATCTTTCTTGGGAGGGGGTAGCAACGTTGTTAAGGTATCGGGTTCGAATCCTGTTTAGACATGGAATTTTCATTACGAAAAATTAGAATGGTCCTCAGCAGTTGTCCTGGCTAGTTGTATTAGTAGCAAAGGTCAAAAACGTGAGAAAAAAAAACGTCTTATTAATACAATTAAAGATTTAGAATTTTTATAATGCAAGATAATAACATTTTAATAGGCATTAAAATATTTGGCTACACAGCTTATAAGATTTCTTATAAAAAAAATTAATCCATACTTTATTTATTTATTTATTTATGATTTGGCCATATAACAGAATACAATCCTTGTGACAGTGTGGCACTAATTTATATAATAAGGTGTTACAAAATACAATAATTATACACTATGATTACTAACCTAAATTTAGTTCTTAATTTCAATAATTTTATTAAGGATTTTTTAGATCTTACAGTGCGACTTATAGGCAGAATTGGTTTCATTCAGAGGAAAACAAAAAAGATCATTAGTTCTATTGTTGTAGGTTGGGAGACGCACACTAAATTGATTTATAAATTCTGGAAAATTTATTATATGATTTAAAATTTTGTATAAAAATGTAATATTAATACTGATTTGAAAAGATAGAAAAAAATACACAGAAAGTACACATTATTATCCATTATAAACATTTTTAATTCTTTTTACCTAAACCGAATACGGCGAACTTTAGCTTACAGTAGAAAATTCTAACAGACTCCTAACCAGGGCCGGATTATCCCCTTAGACAAAAAAGACATTTGTCTAGGGCCCGTAATTTTCAAGGGCCCGGATTTGGGAGTTGAAGTCCTTTTTTTTTGCTCTTCACTTGGATTTAGTAGGTGAAATCCTTTTTTTTTTGCTCTTCACTTGGATTTGGGAGGTGAAGTCCTTTTTTTTTTTTTGCTCTTCACTTGGATTTGGTAGGTGAAATTCTTTTGTTTTTTTGCTCTTCACTTGGATTTGGGAGGTGAAGTCCTTTTTTTTGCTCTTCACTTGGTTTTGGAAGGTAAGGACCTTTTTTAAAAAAAACATAGGTTGACCCGTGGGCCCGTAAATCAAAAATGTCTTGGGCCCGGCGAAGGATTAGTCCGCCACTGCTCCTAACAATTGTAAAATAGCAGTTCAGTAATGTATTTCTATTCTTAAATGGTTTCTTTGTCCTTAAGATGAAACCTAACATTCTATACGTTTTCAAAATTATATTATTGATATGTACGTTTAATATTAATCTGGAGTACAATGTCACACTTAGATCTTTAATGGTAGAAACATTTTGGAAATAAACGAAACACATAATCTATATATTTCTAGGTTATGCTACAACTAAACATTCGGTAATAACTAAATAGATAAAAATATATCTGGAATTTCCTAAAATAGATAATAAATATTGATGTAAAATAGAACTTGTTTTACGGGCTATTCCAAACGATTAGGCGGAACTAAATGGATTTTTTTTTCTTTTAATTTGTCACGAAGAGGGACCTTGCTTGAGTTATTTCATGTTTCAGATTTGATATGTGAAAATTTAAAATTCAAACAGTGAAACCATGAAACGAATGACATGTCAAAAATTATAATATATTTTTCAAATTGTTGAAGACAAAAAAATAAATAAATGGGAAATATCAAGAATAACAAAAAATTAAAATGCAATGAAAAGGACATTTTATAATGACAATCAATTTAATTTAGAATTTGCAATGCGAGTATAATTTACAAAGCTTAAACAAAATGACCAAAAATCCGAATTAACAGATAAAAGTTACTAGATTTCCAAATCTAGTTCCGCTTAAACGTTTGAAATAGATCATATTTTCAAAATAAATTTGTTGAAGATCAACTTTTTCAATGAATTGATCAATAAATTGAATCGTGTAATACCCACTTTGCATTTGCCCCACTGTTCAGATTTAATAGTAACTGCAACTTCCCTCTTTCAAAAGTCATCTTCTGTCGCTCAAAGAACCTAATTTGTCGTGAACTAATTTGTCGGTATAATGACATTATTTGTCACGCTAACAACTTTTTTTTGCCGTGCAACATTTGTCGTTTGAAGTACATATTTTGCCGTGCCGATATATTTTCTCCAAACTTAATCTAGTTATGTTTAATTTTCGGTAAGGTCATAAGGTCATCCAAGACTAAAACATAATTTGCAATAAATTTATAACAGAGTCATAGCATAAAAATGACAATAATATCTTTATTCTGTATATTAAAAACAGATGTTCAAAGCAGTAAAAGCTTTTGTGAAATCTTATGAATATGCCTATGTTCTTAGCTATGTAACTGTAATAAACGAGACTTAAACATCGTAAATAGAATCATCGAAACTGGAGGAGTCTATATTTCGTAACAAAATTAAAACCAAATTTTAATTAAAAATATTTTAATATACAAATAATCAATACTTCATTTTATTTTGCAAATATACAAGAACAAGAAGTAGTAGAACAAAAACTGTTATATTTTTATCTAAATTAACAAACAAACAGATAAATCGATTATTTTATTTACTTAACGTAAAATCGACTTTTTTATTAAAAACATTTTCACTCTACAGTTAACTTGTATATTGAACAATTCAATTAAACCCTATTCTTCAATTAAAAACCAGGTTTTAAAAGTGTTGTGAAACATTTAATACAATTTCATTTCACAGAAAAAAAGATATTTTATCTCAATCAAGTTTTTATGTTAAAAAACCAAGCTAGATTGTAAAAGCTCAAGTTAAATGTAAATGAACTGAGAAACATTTAATAAAATTATTTTTTGGAATGCTAATGTGGCATCTGTAAAATATGCGCATAATTCAAATTTTTAATAAGAAATTAAATGTTTTAATTACAGAAAATAAGATTCATCTCTTGCAAATTAGAAAAAGATTCAAAGAAACTTATTTGAAGAAGTAAATTAATGATACAATTTTTAATCAGAAAATAGTAATTGAAATACATTTTACTTCAAAGGGTTTATATCTGAAAATTGTGAAAATATCCAACTGAATAATTTAATTTGTACTGAATAATCCATCCTATAGCATTACACCTGTTTTGCTTTTTAAGAATTATTTATTTTTCTAATTTAATATTTTAAGCCGTGTATACACTAGTGATGGGCGCGTGCCGTGAAATTTGCGTGTCACGAAGTGACACGGCCGTTCACGGCAAAATTGTGAGTGAACGTGATTAATATTTTTCTTTCGTGCGTGATTGTGCGTGATTTAAAATTTGCCGTGACACGTCGTGCGTGCAATCACGGCGTGTCACGACTCACGAAGTTTAAATTTTAGTAAATAGCAGGAATAAGAAGAAAGAATTGTCTATTTTGTATCATTATCTATACTGGATTTTGTATCTCCTTCTACGACCACATATCTCCGTTGTATGCAGGGGTTGGAATTATTTTTTGTTTAATTTTGAATGAATCTGACCGGATATGGATAACTCAACAATCTAATTCTAACTAGTTTGCGCTTTTTCTCTAACCAGTTGGATTTGGTGGGATCATACGGAAGATTATCCAATATTCTTCATTTAAGTATCATTTTCTTAAAATAAATTGAGCCCTGCAAATCCGTGGATCTTTCCGTGGTTGCAGATAAATTATCATTTAAATCGTGCGGATGCGGATAAAATATCATATCCGTTTATCCAAAATATGCGCATGAACATAAAAGCTTCGGTTAGACGCCTCTTCCCACGGAAGACGCGTTTAGAACCCCAAAAAGGTATCGCTGGTATTTGTATTTTGCTTATGGCAAGAGTGAAATAATGATACGTTACGGAAGTTTTTACTTTTTACTCTTCCCATAAAGACCTATTTTACGCTTACTTAATTAGTTAAATATAGTAGAGTTTATATAACAATCTTATATACAACAATTTCTTTGGATTTATTGCCAGTTTATCAATTGAAAAATAATTTTGTAACGTGTATTCTTATTTTGCATTTTATGAAATATTTGTAAAAATTAACCATGGTAATTTGCCATATTTAAAAACATATAAAGCTCATATGAAATTAAAAAAAAAAAAAAAAAAAAATATCTTAAATTTCTTGAAATCATCATATAACTTTCGTCTTTTAATAATAGGATGAATTTAAGAATTTAGTTTTATTATTAAGAATTAATTTTTTTTTAATTTGCTGAAAAAAATGAAAGAAATATAATTCTTTTATATACCTACATAACACTCGTTTCTTATTAACAAAATTTAGAGACGGGCGTGGGTTGGCCATTCTAACGTGAAAAAATTCACGCGTGTCACTAGTCACGATTCACGCGTGAATAACGAAGCACGCGTGCCCGTGAAGCACGCGTGCGTGACCGTGAAATTTTAAAATTAATATTTTGTGCGTGCGTGTAATGTTAAATCTGACTTCGTGAGCGTGCGTGATCGTGACAAAATTTTATTCACGCGCCCATCACTAGTATACACCTAACGAATGAACACATCTACTCCATAGGTGTAGATGTATCATCAATAATGGTGTGTTTGTTTGAATCTTGGCCTTTTCAAGAATTTCCTTCCATCTTACGCGTTTCGGAGCAACTTCTTTCCAGTCTCCTCTTAGGATTTTATAAGATCCATGTGTCTCTAGATTTACCATATGATATTTTTCTAAGGATTGTTGTTTTATATTTTTTCTAGTCAGACCTACATCTTCCATTTTTTCTAAGTGAGCTACACGGGTTGCCTTTTATATTTTGGGATTTGAGATCAAAAACAATTATTTATCAACAAAAGTGCCTTTATTGTTTCTCAAAATATTCTCCATGAAGATTAATACACTTTTGCATGCGTTTGAACCAAATTTTCTAAGCACTTTGCCCCTCCGATTCAGGCTTTTTCCACTACGATTGTCAAATTATGTGGGATACAACGCGAACAAATCTTTTTGATGGCCAAATATTCAATGCAATTGTGAATGTATGCTGGTCCCACTAATGCGCAAAGATACCTCAATCTCACGATAAGTCACATGACGATCTTGCAATATCAGTTTACGCACAGTGTCAATGTTTTCCGGAACAACAACCGATTTAGGACGACCTTCACGAAATTCGTCCTTAAGCGAACTAAGGCCACGATTGAAGTCGGCAAATCACCGATAAGCAGTAGTCCTTGATGGTGCTTCATCGCCAAAAGTCGAATTAAGTTAATCGATGCATTGTTGTTGGGTTAATCCACGTCGAAAGTTAAAAATAATCGCTCGAAAATATTCACCATTTAATTACATTTTTAACCGAGATGAATTTTTTCAAGTTACTGTAAACAATATATATAGCGCTCTTACAAAACTTTCTGAGTACGTATATCGTTAAAAGTTTCAAACTTTACGATAGAAGCGTCAGTTGCCAGATGGCAGCACAGTTTAGCGCAATCCCGAAATATAAGAGACAACCCTCGTATTCGTTATACATTTGCTACAGTTCAAAATTATACCTTCTTCGCCATAGTCCATTTTCAAGGTTTCTGACCCATACAGAAGCACAGGTCTACTTAAAACTTTGTATTTACATACCTAGTCATCATAAATACTGTCTTAAAGTTTGATATTCCACAAGATTTTATAATAATACATGTTAAGATATTTTAATTTTATTTTAGTACATCTCAGATACATTTTAAACAAAAATCACCAATCAATTTTCAAAATGACCACCTTTGGCTGTTACACAGCTCTTAAATCTCTGCGGCCACTTGTCAACAGAATTACGAAGGGTTTCTTGAAAAGAATTTTTAATATTGAGGATACTTTCAACCGCCACAACGATAGGTTATATGGTTTAAGTTCACAATAAACACGCAAGAAAGCGCTGATGATCCAGAGGAACCCTATTTAAGTTATTGTTTGATGGGGCGAGAGTTATGATGGCACCGCTAAACTTCATTTTTACGAGAAAGGGGTAAAAACATCGATCAGAATCTACTAGGACACTGACATAATTAAAGACCTGAACAACTCCCTCTCTGCTGGTCATTACTGGAGCATCCAACAAGATTCAGCGCCAACCCATAAAGCGAAGACTAAGCAGCAGTGGCTTGAAAACAATATATCGGCCTTCGTTTCTCTAGTTGCACTGACCTCCACCTCTTGGACTACAAATTGTGGTCTGAGCTTCAGGACATGGCCTGTAAGAAGACTTAATAGCTGTGTGATGACCAGAAGTGGTGGTGCTGAAAACTGATTGGTGTTTCTTATTTAAAATGCAGACATGTATTATGTAGAAAATTTAAATATTTTAGCGTCGGTCCTGATGTACGTCAGGAAATCTAAAGATATGGACCGTAAGCTTTTAGGTTTCGTTCGGGTAAATGGGTATAAAATAGTAGTAGGAAAAGGGAACAATAGGACTTACCTTTCAGTGCTGCCTCGGATCGTTAGAAGGGGCCCCTAGTGTCGTCTGCAGCACCAACAGGCTGTAGAAAGTTAGTCACAGGAACTACTCACAGCTGAATCTAAAGACAGTCCCGCTCGCGTAGCAGTAAAATTATGAATAAGACGAGACGAAACTGACCAACGTCAACGTCGTGGCTACAATAATGCAGGAAGTACAAAAAACTAGACTGGTAGCGACAACTGTCTATAGCGAGAGACTATTTAGTACTCCTATAAAATAAAATATGTGGTTTCTCCTACCAAAACTCCCCTCCTAAACTAAATAAAATATAGATTAGGATTTAACGTGGTGGCGCGAACAAATATCTTTAAGTATCTTTTGGAATTTGTCTGAAAACTTTGAACAGTATTTATGATAAGACATTTTTCGTACTATACCCTGTTCAAAATCAAGAAGTAGTAATAAAATCACGTGAAAGATTGAACTCTCTACCTTACTGGCTCTCGCATAAATTTAACTGCCCAACAGCCAACGAACGACGAGACTTTAACAAAATTAATAGACCGTTCATGACAGTTTTTGGTCTCCGATTTCATACAGCATGCCTTTTGGAGGAGAGAATATTTACCCTGTGACAACAAAAAAAGGGATGGTACGAAACTCCTGCACGCTTTCCGGTCATAGGCAAAATTGCATTTCCACTTAAACACAAAATTTTTGTGCTTTTCTCTGATTTAATATTGCTTGCCCTTTTGTCAAAAGAAAGTTATAACAAATTTAACGTCTTTTAAATATATGCCTGCGATTCGGAGGGTCCCAAAGGGCTCAAACGGTCATGTGATCTTGTAATAAAAAAATATGATTTTCCGCGTTTTCATACAGCATGCCTATAATAAAAGACTTTAAATTTGTTATAACTTTCTTTTGACAAAAGGGCAAGCAATATTAAATCAGAGAAAAACACAAAAATTTTGTGCAAGTGGAAATGCAATTTTCCCTATGACCGGAAAGCGTGCAGGGGTTTAGTACCATCCCTTTTTTGTTGTCACAGGGTAAATATTCTCTCCTCCAAAAGGCATGCTGTATGAAATCGGAGACCAAAAATGTCATGAGCTCCCGGTCTGTAACATGTAAACATTGCATGATTACTACTTCTTGATTGTGAACAGAGTATAACAGCCCAGGGTCAAGCATAAGGCGAACAAAAGGTATGCAACAAGCATGAGATTCTTTAGGATATAAATTCGATTAAATCGATGAAAACTCGTTATCGAATTTTTAAAAATATGTCAGCTGTAAAAACAATGTTTTTTACAGCGGTAGTTTATTTGGCACACTTAACCTTTAAACATCATATTTTATATTTTGTATATAAAAATGTGGTATAAATATTAATATTCAACTAATACAACAACTAACTTAAAATAATGAATCGTGAAAAATTGGGCTACGTTCAAATTTTTTCTTCTAAGAATTGTTTTAGAATGCACAGTATGTACATTAAAATTTTAAACGGTTAATTTTATTTGATAATAAAATGTATTTATGATTCTTTTTTCCGCATCGATATAAAAAATCGATGTAAAATTTGATTGATCGTAGAAGAGAAACAGGTGACCTGCGAATTAAAGATAAAAATAAAGAATGAAGAGCCTGATCATGTTATTTACACGTGAAATTTTACAAGCAAAATATTTTCTTAAGCTGCATACCTAATCAATGAATATGAACAAGAAAATATGTTCAATAGAAGTGGATTATCATTTTCTTTTTCATGTGCCATCCTGGTGAACTTAAGTTTTGAAATCGTGCTGTGAAACAGGCTAGTTTTTACACCAAACCATTGCCTGAAATTTTTCTTCTTCCTATTGATCCTGAATTCTATATCTTTCTTTGAATTATACGACGTCTGTTCAAAAAGTATCGCGATTTTTGTGTTTTTTCAAAAATTATTTATTTATTCATGAATATCTATTTTGTCCTTCGATGCCGTCTTTATCTCCTCACTCGTAGCGTAGTGTCGTCTTTTCATGGGCCTCTTCAGTTTCGGGAACAAGAAAAAGTCACAGGGGCCAGATCTGGGGAATACGGTGGCTTCGGCATTATTAGTGTGTTGTTTTTGGCCAAAAATTCGCGCACAAGCAACGATGTGTGGACAGGGGCGTTAAAATCGAATGGCACGAGCCAATCTATATGTTTAGGTCCTCAGCAACTTCTCTAACGGTGATTCGACGATTGGCCAATACTATTTTCTTCACTTCATCAATGTTTTCGTCTGTTGTTGACGTGCTCGAGCGTCCGGCACGGTCTTCGTCGTTCACATCTTCTCGGCCCTCTGAGAACATTTTGTAACACCGATAAACGTTGTTTCGGTCCAAGGTAGCTTCACCATATGCCACAGTCAACATTCGGAATGCGTCCGCGCATTTAATCTTGTTTTCACACAAAATTTGATACAGATTATTTGATCCATTTTTAGGGCTTTGTAGGTATGATCAAAAAACCCTTATACCGTCATTTTGTCGTCTGTCTGTCTGCCTGTCTCTCTGTCTGTTCGGTAAAAATTGTAGCCAAACGGCTAAACCTAGAGAGTTGAAATTTGGCATGCTTATACAACTCTTTGACCCGCACATAGGAAAAAACTAAAACATCTAAAAAACATATCCCCCTAAAAATATAAACAAATATGTGCTCATCGAAAAAAAAAATTTTTTTTTTTAAATTCTGACTAGGGTTATAAATGGAAGCCCTTGGTACGTGGATTAACGATCAAGTTTTTATTTTTGCAAAATAAATTATTTTGAAGCGATTTTTGCCAAAATTATGGAAATTTTTTTTTGTCCCACATCCTGTAGCCCAGATGGTTTAAACTAAAAATCTGAAAAAATTATAAGTAATGTACATTGGTGTGAACAGGAATTTTTGATCAGATTATGTTTTTGGAAAAAAAGCATTTTTTTGTGTTTTTTGCTAATAATATTGAAAACTTATAGTTATATAACACGCTAGACAGTAACGTGTATCCTGTTGCAGTGGCTAAGATACTGGCGTTCTGCCCAAGAAAATGAGTTCGAATCCCACGAGAGGAGACAATATTATTTTTTATTTTTTTTTTGCATTTTTATATTGTTTAAATTATTTTTTCAAAATTCTAGTTATATTTTGGCAATTTTTGCATTTAATTTTTAAAAGCGTAAATTTAATAACCAATGGAAATTATTGAAATTATAATTTAATTCTATATTTGAATGTACAAGAAATCAAAGGGGAGGATGACTAAAAACAACCAATGGAAGCCATAGGCGCAATTTTCAAAATCTTAATGAACCTTGATATATAAAAAAAAAATACTGCACATCTTTAGAAACTTACATAATGGTAATAGGCATTCGAATTAAAATTCATAAAAAAATATTTTGTCATATTATTTGTTTTGGCATCCCAAATAATCATCATTCACTTACTAAATACCTGCAAAACCCTGAAATGTGTTAAAATTCACACTTCACATCAATTTTTTGACATGAAATAGATTAAAATAATTTTACAATAGTATAAAATACAACAGGTTTACAATGCTGTAAAATTTGATCTACTCTTGAGTTGTAAAATAGTGATAAATAAAATAAAAAGTTACAATAGTGTAAATCACATGCTCAAGTAGCACAAATTAGATTATTATAAAATAAAATTAAAATTAAAATTAATATATCACAAGCTTAAAATATCAGAAATTAGAGTAAATAAAATTAAATAATATGTTGAAACATAATAAAATAAAAATGCAAATAAAATTAAAATTAAATAAATATAAATAAACATAAAATTAAAATATTGTAATTTAAAATAACATAGATTTAAAATAACATAGATTATCACGGAGGTAACATAGATCAACAGTGGGGGCAGTGGAAATCTAGGTAGTTGGTGTTGACTCGCAGAATTCTTGCAGAGTCCTAGGTTCACCGTATAGTAAATTATAGAGTAAGCACTATTTTTCATAGATTATTTTTTGTCAAAAGCGTTTCGTGCTTCTTTTGCGCAGAACGCGATTACATCCGAAATATTTGTAGGTACGCGTTCTTTCAATATCTTTTTTTACATTAATATCGATGAAATAAAACTGGTACAGCTAGTTTCGCTACATAATATTTATCTTTTTAGGTGCTGAAATAACATTACAATAGTTAGCAATCATTAGATGATTTGCAGAATTAGGATGTATGTATTTCTTGTTCTTAATGTTTATTTGTTTACCAAGGTCCAAATAGGATTATTCTGAACAAAATATGTTAACCGTAAAGAGACTGTATGACGGTCAAATTTGGAACATGAAACATTACAGTTCTGTTAAACAGTATAATAAAGTGTCTTCACAATAATCCTATAAATCTTGTTTGTTACTGGCGAACTACTAACTTTGAATACAGAAGCTCCAATATGTTTATGTTTGACAAGCCGAACCATTCTCTAAGGTTGCATAACGAAGATGTTTTAGGCCTTCCAACTGATTTCCTGCCACAAGGTTTCTCTTAGGTTATAAGTTGGAGGAAATTATATTTGCTGTTATGCGTAATGTGGCCTAGAAATTCCAGTTCTCGTTTTATTTGGTGTATAAATTGAGGATTTGTGTTCATCTCATTTAGGATTTCATTCTTGATCTTATCAAACCATTAAATACGCAACAGTCTCTTACAAACCTACAGATCTAATACTGTTCTCATACTCGTGTGTTTTGTTAATGCCAAGGCTTTGTCACCATTTAATAATGAGGAAAAATGTGACTCTTTACTCAACGGAGTTTTAAATATAATGACAGATCATGAATAATTCTCTCATCTTCCAAATGATTTTCTTGTTTATTAGATACTGGCCTTTATGTCCCTCAAATTTTTATCTTGTTGCTGTATACGTAACACAGATATGTTTATAGCTTGTGGATTCCCTTCCAATATTGTTAGTTCCTAATGTTGTTGTCAGTGGCGGATTTTCACAAAGGCGGGCGCTTCTGTCCCACATAAGGTCTGTCCCCCAAATTTTCAAAAGTTGTTATTAATGAATATTTTGTTCAATGAATTAAATAGTTGCATTTAAAAAGACGAAAAATTTATAAAATTGTTACATTTGTGTATATACATTGTATATATTAGCCAACGTACTAACAGCGTCACTGGTGCATTGCTTGCGTAATCTAGGACTTGTCTTGAAACATGAATGCGCAATGGACTTGTGTTTAATTAGTGAGGGTTGGACTACATTACTACACCGAGCGTCATCTTTGTTGCTCATTACTGTATCTGTTCTCTTCTGCACATTTCAAAGCATTTATTTATTCCAAGTGACAATTCAAAAAATACGCAAGAAAAAAATGAATGACGAGACGGTAGAAGAATCCAGAGGAAAATTTTGAGTTATAAACGTTCGATTTTTTTCTATATTTTAAGTGGGCCTCCAAATATTCTTTCCGTCTAGTCTCCCTCCCAAGGCAAAATCTGCGACTGGTTGTCCTAAAATATTCTTGTTTTACTTATTATCATGTATTTAGTTTTCTTAACGGTACGTATAACCTCCAGACATTATAAGTTTCTTAACTCTTTAACTACGGGTATCGTCAATAGACGACGCAACAAAACGCTTCGTGAGGTACGGGTATCGGCGATCTAATAAATTAAACTGGGAACGAGTGTCGCCTATTCACGATGTTATTTGTTATTATAAGATATGAACGTGGGATGTCATTTAGAACCGCAGTAAGCATATAAACATGTAATTTATGATTGTTTTTTATAAAAAGAAATTATTAAAAAAAAAAATTATTTAAAATTTATTTATTTATTTTATTTTTTTGTTTGTTTTTGTTTGTTTTTATTGTTATTTTTTATTGTTTTATAAAAAAAATTGATTGAGTTCAATTTTTTTGCGTTCCACAAACTAGCTTTTTAGAAATATACCCGTAGTTAAAGGGTTAAACCAAATTAACAAACAGAAATAAAATTAGGAACAATCTATATAAAAAATTGGTAGCAGTTTTTTTTTTTATCTAGCACCATATATTTAATGGTAGAAAAAATTGATGTGAAGTGTGAATTTTCACACATTTCAGGGTTTTGCAGGTATTTAGTAAGTGAATGATGATTATTTGGGATGCCAAAACAAATTTTATGTCAAAATATTTTTTTATGAATTTTAATTCGAATGCCTATTACCATTATTTAAGTTTCTAAAGATGTGCAGTATTTTTTTTATATATCAAGGTTCATTAAGATTTTGAAAATTGCGCCTATGGCTTCCATTGGTTGTTTTTAGTCATAGCTCCTCCCCTTTGATTTCGTGTACATTCAAATATAGAATTAAATTATAATTTTAACAATTTCCGCTGGTTATTAAATTTACGCTTTTAAAAATTAAATGCAACAATAGCCAAAATATAACTAGAATTTTGAAAAAATAATTTAAACAATATAAAAATGCAAAAAAAAAAAATAAAAAATAATATTGTCTGCTCTCGTGGGATTCGAACTCATTTTCTTGGGCAGAACGCCAGTATCTTAGCCACTACACCAAGATACACGTTACTGTCTAGCGTGTTATATAACTATAAGTTTTCAATATTATTAGCAAAAAAACACAAAAAATGCTTTTTTTTTCCAAAAACATATTTTGATCAAAAATTCCTGTTGTACTGTTCCGGTTCACACCAATGTACATTACTTAGAATTTTTTCAGATTTTTAGTTTAAACCATCTGGGCTACAGTGTGTGGGACACATTTTTTTTGCACAATTTTGGCAAAAATCGCTTCAAAATAATTTATTTTGCAAAAATAAAAATTTGATCGTTAATCCACGTACCAAGGGCTTTCATTTAACAACCACCTCAGAATTAAAAAAAAAAAAAAAAATTCGATGAGGACATATTTGTTTATATTTTTAGGGGGCTATGTTGTTTAGATGTTTTAGTATTTTTCCTATGTGCGGGTTGAGTTGTACAAGCATGCCAAATTTCAACTCTCTAGGTTTAGCCGTTTGGCTACAATTTTTACCGTACAGACAGACAGACGACAAAATGACAGTATAAGGTTTTTTGGTCATACCTACAAAACCCTAAAAATGGTTGTAAAAACTTAATAATAGGTACCAGAGAAAAATTTGCAGTAATTTTTTAAAAATATTTTTGGGTTTCAAATAACTTTCATATATATAAAGTTTTGTGTAGAAATGTTCAAATAATACGTCAACATTTTTTTCGACACGATTGTTTATAGTTCAATTCTTAAGTTCTTCATATAAAAATACTAACACATCATGATAATGAAATGCCACTTGGTGCATATGTACTTGCACGAAAATTAAAACATTTTCTACCCACAGAACCTATTTATGAACCTTGGACTATTCGATATGGAGGCAAAAATAGACCACCAAGTACAATAAATATAAGTATTCATATAAACATATAGTTGATTTCTTTTCATTTACTAAACGGGAGTTTCGTTTTTTTAAGTTGTCACGTAAACCGAGCTTGCCTAAGTTATATCATGTTTCATGTTCGCATAGAATGTATAATACATATTAAAATATTTGGAAGATACAAATTTAAGAAAGAAGACATTTGTATTAAGAACTGCAGAAAAAAACATAATGTAATAAAATTGAAATTTTTATTTTTGAGAAATATAAGTATGATTTACAATAACTTAAACAAAATGGCCAAAAGCCCGATACAGTAGATAAAAGTTACTAGATTTCAAAATCTAGTACCGCTTATAATAAATTATTTTTGTAGAATGAAGCTTTAACTATAATTTGCTACATCGTACACGGATATGCGTCGTTAGGTTTGCTAAATGCAATTTGCTTATTTGAAATTACATAACATTTTTTTACATTTAAAAATATCCTATTGGAGAAATCACTGGAAATTTTGATACACAGATTGCTTCTTCCTGTTATCTTCTTCGTTGGGGACTCGGGTTCAAGATTAATAAAGTAAAGGTTGTCTCGTAACTTCTGACCAACCAGAGCGTGAGGGGGAATACGTCACACGTATGCGTAGTTTAAACTAGCATACAGAATTAATATAGATATTACACGTTTTTAAATATTTTTATTGACTAGTATCATAATAGATATTTATTTCAAGACAGTTCTACTGAATAAATTATAAATAAAAACCTAAAGAAATGTTATACTGATTACATGATAAAATTTAAGGTGATGTTTATTTGTATTATAGTTAATAAATAACAATAAAATCGAATACAAATATAATTTTAGGTATATTTACATAAAAATAGAAAAACAAATTGCTATAATAATATAGTAATTAATAAAATTGGAGGTTATATCTGTTTTTAAAAACGGCTGGACGTATTTTAACGAAATTTGGTACAATAGAGTAGAACCAGGATTCAAATATAGGCATGGTAAAACTGGTACTAAAAAACTTAAAATATTTCCTTTATAAACAGAACTATCTTAACAGAAAATATTATATAATAAAAAAAATTTATAAGAAAACAAATCTTATTTGTTCTATGCATTTTTTCAATTTAATGAATATTAGGGTAGTTACGGGGAGACATCCTAAAACTAAAATCTTGAAATATTTTACTTATTATTCTCTACACATCAAAAATGAATGTAAGAAAATATATTTAGAACGAAGAAACATTCCTTTCGAAGAAAAAAGATATTAAAATAAGTAGAAAATCAAAAAATTAAACGATATTTTTATATCTATAGCCAAAAATCAAACTTCACGTGTATATAACATACGATAAACAAAGACGGACGTCCCGTTAGCATACGGATGACGCGTAGCCTCTCTATTTACCCCCACTACTACAATTTACGAGACAACCTTATACTTTAGTAATCTTGAGTCGGGTTGACTTTTGGCCTCACTCCATCCGATCTGTTAATCGTCATATAGATTGCTACTAATTATATTTCAGATTGATAGTTTTGTATAGAATACTTGTGCTAATCATATTTTTGTGCCCAGAGCCGGTCAGAGGGCGGTGCGAACGGTGCAACCGCACAAGGCCCCGCGCTTCGAAAGGCCCCGCGCGACTCGAGTTTTTTTTATTTATTATTTATAGAATGACTAAATCGGTTCTTTTCATAGTTGCAGTTTACCTTTATACAAAATATGAAATGATTTGGACTTATTTCTACTAAATATGTATAAACAATGCAGCCAGTACCGACATTTGTGTTTTTAAAATAATTTGAGATACTTATTTGTGATATATATAAAAATATATAAAACTTTGTGACCATAGCCGTCTCAATCGTCTTCCGTCATTTCTTCCGATTTTGTGTTATTGTCCTCCTGTTGTATGCACCGATAGACCGAGCATCCTGTGTTACACAATCAACCCACCTAAGCTTTGGTCTACCTCAATTCTACTACCTACTGGCACAATGGCACAATACGAAAATCTCTTTGTACATGGTTTATTTCATTGGCTCCAATCCATCCTAGTCGATTTAATTAAACTTTTTTCTTCATACTGATTAAACAGTTTGAAATTATATCCGCATCTCAATAAGGCACTTTTGCATACGGTCTAAAACGTTCTATGAGCATCTGGGTAGCGTCATGATTTCAATAGTTTTCAGAATGAGATTTCATAACAATAGGTTTTCTATGGGCAGTGGTCGTTATGAAATAGGTATTTAAAGGTATTTTTAGCTATTTATATTATTTTGTTAAATATTAATTATAATAATTCATAAATTATTAGTGTTACTAATATGTACAAATAATAAGTGCAATATTGCAAAATACCAAATATTTTGAATGTTTGTATGTGATTTTTTTTTTAAGAAGTAGGCCCCGCATGAGCATCTTGCACTGGGCCCCGCTTTTTCTCGAGCCGGCCCTGTTTGTGCCTCCTCTTAATATTCATTTCCAGAACATATTTTATCTTATTTATCAAAATTTCAATTTTTAGTTGGGTTACAGGCAGTGATGGGCGTTTACACGTAAATTTTAATTGTTTACGTTTACGTGTAAACTTATGTAAACAATTGGTAAACTTGTCAACAATGTAAACAATGTAAACTTTGTAAACTGTCAAATAATGAGGTTAGTTTTAATTATTTAATACGAATAATAGAGAGTTAATGAACAAGTATATTCAGTTCAAAACAATAAATTTATTAAAAAAATGGTGGGAAGAAACTGAAGGAATAGTTCTGAAGAACAAGGTTTTGTTTTAATTAAAGAAAATGAAAGAAAATATAAGGCGTTATATAAAATTTGCAATGAATCTTTTGTTATTAAAAAATATAGGCTGATTTTCTTAAAGGTGAAATTTAATGTATTTTGTTATTTAAAAAAATAGACTGAATTTTTTAAATAAAAAAGTTTTTTATTTTTCATATTCATATTTACTAATTTGTATGTAACACCTGTATAATGATGCAAATTTGATTTTTATTAATATGTATATTGGCTTGTTCTAATTTTATATACTTACTTTTTCATTTAAAATCGTTTCATTAAAATTTTATTATTTATAAAAATGTATTGATAATGAGGCCCTGTAATTCAAAACAAGTGCGCATGTCTAAACCATTGTTTACATTGTTTACGTTGTTTACATTGTTTACAAGAGTTTTTGTGTTTATTTTACATAAATTGTTTACGCGTCAACAATGAGATAACTTACATCATGTAACTTACGCGCCCATCACTAGTTACAGGGTACAGGGCCATAACTATTTTTGAATTAAATATCATGTTTCACTCATAAAATTTTATTGAAAAAAATCTATTGATATTTACACTCACCATCTGCTTCCATAGTTTATACAGCGATAAAAAAACAAGATTTGCTACATTCAAACATCCACCGTTTGTTCGCCTGAGAGTTATACTGCCCGCTGTTCATACTCGTGAGTTTGGTATAGTACCATGTAGGGGCAACGTCACATTGTCAACTGTTTATTTATCAGCTGCGAATGTTATAATCAATACCCGTTGTGTGTTGAAGTAGGACAACAAATGCTTGGCAAAAAATAGACAATTTAAATTTACTGACATGGTCCCGATAAGAGCACTACAAACAAACCGTCATTTTGTTTTTACTACATTTGAATCGGATATAGGGTTGTAAAATCAGTCAATATATTTAAAGAATTGCTCGTAAATTTTAAAGAGAACTTAATGATGAATGATTTCTTTTTTTTATACTTTACACCCTAATTTGATTTTAATGAAATTGAATGTATTCTTGTCAAAAGCAATTTTGAATTTAATTTATTTTTATCAAAAGAGTATTTTTATTTAATTACTATATTTGTTATTTGTGTTTTTGAAGTAAATTATATTTAAAATCATAAGAAATGACAAAATGCTAAATTTAAAACATAAAAAGCAATTTCTATTCAATTTCAATTTCTTTCTTTCGTTCTATGTTTTCAGATATGGAGTTGCTTCATTTACGCCCTTAGGCAAATAATAAACTAGAAACCTCCTATCCCACCTTCCGCAGTATAAAAAAAATATATAATTTTTTTAGAATAACATTCAAGAATTCTTGTGTTTTGAATATCAATTTTTTTTGTACATTTATTCTTCCCTTTGTGGTAACACTATTGCGTGAGCACATACAAGTTCAATTCCCAGAAAACATCTTTTTTTTTTTGTAGAATTATCACCTTACAATACTGGACAGCTACCTTGGTGATCCACAAATTATTCGCGGATACCCACAAATTTTCTGCTGCGGACACCGTTATTTTAGTCGTTTGCAATTACTGATAGTACCAGACTATAATAGTACAACATAATGAGTATTAGTATCAAAAAGATATAATACTTCATGAGTTATATAAAATATTTTCAGACGTTTCGGAAACTGCTCAACGGTCTGTTTCCGTCTTCAGCGATCACGAGAAGTGATAAACATTTCAACTTACTTCGAGTTTTTATACCGGGTATTGTAAGAGTGGGACCAGGTTATAAATGTGTTGCTATTGGTTGGGTGTTGGGGTCAGCTATAGGTAGGGACGGGACTACCTGTGGGGGATTAACGACCGGATTAAGGTTGTTTGTCACATTATTGTGTGGTAATGATTTGCTTGTTATCGGATTAGTAACCTGTGGATTAGACAGGTTGTTTTGAATAATAGAAAGCCAGAGTTGAGGACATTTTATATTGTCAGCCAAATTAGCATAGAATTTCCCTTTTTTTTAAATTAATTTTGTTGAAAATGTAACGGTCGGAAATTCGCACTATTATAAAGTATGAGTTCGTACGTGGAATTATAGCATCGCAAACATTAATAGTGTATTTGGCTCTAGTATTACTACGCAGCAGACAATATCAAATTGGTTCGCCAAAGTAACTTAAAAATAAAAATACAAAAATTAACAAAAAAACCTGGCTCATTGGTCACAGCAGAAATATACTGCAACCAACTGGACGAAATGATTCAAAAACTTAAAGAAAAAGAGCCTAGATTGGCCAACAGATCGACTCCTATCTTAGTGCATGATAACGCAAGACCACACACTGCACAAATGACTGTGGCAAAACTACAGGAATTGCAGTTAGAACTTCTTCATCATCCTCCATACTTACCAGATCTAGCCCCCTGACTACCACTTCTTCCGCAATTTGGACAACTTTTTAATAGGAAAACAGTTTAATTCCGACAAAGCTGTAAAACTGGCCTTCCAGGAATTCATTGACTCTCGTCCGACAGGGTTTTGTACCACTGGCCTGAACAACCTGCTGCTTAAATGGCAAAAGTGTATAGACAATGAATAAAATAATTCTATATATTTGTAAGTTGTCAACCAACTTTGCCTTTTTTTCTACATATTTTATCCTTGACGCCGTAATACATTAATCGATACCCAGAAATATTGATGTTTTCTTCCAATACCGATGTTACGAAACGATACTGATATCAATATAAAGTATCGATATCCAAGCGCTTTTTTTACTAATGTATTCGATACTTTTTTCCAATACCAATTCCGGTATCGATACTAAGTATGATGCCGGTACAAAGTATTGATACCTGCGATCGATATTTACATCCCTAGGCATAGGCAATCCAAATATCTACGAATATAACAATACTGTAAAGTTTTTCGTGTCTGTTTACTTGCTTGTACCACAAAATTTTGTTTCTCTTGAATAAATTTGTGTATTTAAGGGTAATTCTATTCTTAACCTAATTACTAAACAATAAACCTAATTAGACAACCAAATTACTGGTTAAATCTAATAATTACTAAATAATTTGTAAAGTTAAAGTGAAATATTCTAAATCCAAACGTCATTTGAACAATAAATAATGAATACGGTAATAGGAGTTGACATTCGAATTAGCTTCTCTAGCGATCACATTTCATTCTGGATATTACTTTTCGAATGTATAACAATATTTCAATTTAATTTTTTGCCAAACAGTTAAAACCAACTGAAAATTTTTAACAATAGCTTTATCTGGTTGGTGTAATAAATTTTATTTGTCAAAATTTCCTACAGTTTTATTCAAATTATCCGGACGCACTTTACGAAGTATAAAACTGTCGGAATAAAACCTTCTTTCATTAATTTTAAAATGAAATATTTGGACCCTCTTTCTTTAAAGTTTTTTGAACGATTCTTTATTACACAATTTGGTTTAAGCTCTCTGAAACAGAAGTGGGGATAAAAAGTTACGTATTGTTCTCTTTAACTCAAATGCAGAACTTGATGTATATTTTTCAGATTAGGGTGTTGGGTTTAGTTAGAATTTATTACATATTGCAATGCAATTCAAGCTAAAGTTGTAAATGAACTGAGAAACATTTAATGAAATTATTTTTTGGAATGCAAATTGGGAATCTGTAAAATTTGCGCAAAATTAAATTTTTTATTATCTAAATGTTATCTATTTCTACGTCACCTCTTCAGTGCCATCGAGAGACGGGGGAAGCCAGAACAAATTACCGGGGCCCAGGAAGACAGCAGAGCCCGGGACTGACTTCCTTTTATATAAATCACTATCCAATTTTATTATTTATGATTTTGTTGTGTAATTTATTTAATTTCTTTCTTAGTAATTGTAATACGTAATAATAAATGAAATAATAGTGTTTATGTATTTGTTTATTTGTTTAACACTTTGTTTATGTATTTAGCTGTCATCGGTTGATAGTATTTTAGGCCTCTTTGTGTTGTTTCTATTGGTAGATTTCTCGTGAATAATGGGGACGTCACGTAAACATATCTTATATATGAGGGTTGTCCGTAAAATAAGGTCTCATTTTTTTTTTTTTAACAAGGAAATTACGTTTATTTGCAATGAGTTATACATTGTAGGAAAGCCTGGACTTTCTACTATTTTTCTACATAATCCCCGTTGCGATCGATGCATTTTTGCTTGCGGTGTAGCAGTTTTCGTATACCCGTGTCATAGAACTCTCCCGCCGCGGCGCGCAAGTACCGTACGACCTCTTCTTTCAACTCCTCGTTGGTCCTGAAATTTGTCCCACCTAGGTGTGAACGCAGGAAAGAAATGATATTAACTTGGTGCTATATTCAAGCATTACTCTCTCTACTTTTGCATTTCGTCCGAAACCGATGGCCGTCCGGTACGATGTTCATCATGGACGTCTGTATGTCCGTTTTTAAAATTTCTGCACCATTTCCGCAAGTTTTTGATGTCCATACACTTTACATAACTGTCGATAAATTTCTATTCGCGACTATAATTACCGAAACGGCGCCACTATCGCCTTGTGAACTTTTGACACGAAAAAGGATAGTCATCTGTCAACGTATGTAAACAGTATTGGTTTATAATCAATTTTTGGTCTAATTTATGTTTTCTTGCTGTATACAGAATATTTAAATTATAACCGAGTATTAAAAAAGTGTATAAATATATGTGAATCCATTTTATGATAAAATTTGCTGCTTGTAAATGAATATTTTCAGAGATTATATATTGTATGTTGGTGCCGGCTTATACTCACAGAGAAAATAAAATGTTATACTTTGAACTTAAAACATTTATTTGAATACTTAATATCTACACATATCTCAAGAAATTTTATAGAAAGAGAACTTGTAATTTATTCTACACAAGAAAACTGTCAAATATTTGCAAACTAACACAGTTATGGAACACTCCCATGAAATAACAAGGGGTTTTAATTATATTAACAATAATTTACACAACATTAAACGATTTTCTTGCACATGTGAGACAGGGAAAATGAAAAATTCAACGTTAAAAACTTGTTTAAAATCATCTCAACAGTATAAATTCCCTTCAATAGAAACAAAATTTTAGAATCACTGATAATCTTTCAATCTAATATTCGAAGATGTTCTTCCTGTGATTGACTACCATACACACAACAAGGAGTATTTAATCTTTTTTTCTTAAATTTATCACTTTATTCGCTGTAAAAATGGAGTGAGAATGGACAGAAACAATAAAACACATGGTGAATTATACGTAAACAATGACAGTAACCTTTTTCGAAGTGTTCGCTTTTTTGCCGCTAGAGGGATACGCGTTAATTTGAGTCACCAATAGGTGTAGTGTCCTAGCGCACAAAAAACACGAATCAGAGAACGTAACCCACACCTGGCGGTAGCGGCGAGTGGAAGCCCATCGTGGACGGCTACCAAACCAAGATTAAGCGTCGTAGACAGCTCGGAGTGGTGGGGATTTGTAGGCGAGGAATCAAGCTATACGCCAGTGTTGCCAGATCTTGCGTTAAAGCATTCCTCGCGACTCCAGCGCCTTGGAGACCTTATTTTACGGACAACCCTCGTATTATATTACAGAAAAATAAAGAACAATTTCTATTTACGGACAGTTTTTTATATCATCGGGCCTGTAATTATCGTTTCTTAGGGGGTGGGGCGGGATTATTATTTTACCCGAGCCAGGGTCCACTCTCGGCGCTCCTACACGTCCTGTCGGAGGTTGGCAGTCAAGAAGGTTGCAAGCCTATCCTGTCTTTTGGGAGATAATTTCGGAATAGATATAGATAGGTAGATGTACATTCGAATCTCTCTCCAAAATTCTTCAACCACGAAGTTCTGCAATGACCAACGTTTCTCTTGCTTAGTATATATCCCTGAGTGATAAGTTGTTACAGTTCATACTTACTTAAGGCCTCATGGCCGAAATAAGTCAGTATTTGTTTCTTGATGATATAAAGCCGTTCTGGTGGCTTTCCTATTATTTGCATCCTTAATTTGTACCCGATTTGTCTGATATCCTCAATAAATATCGGTGAGCTAGAAATAACGGGTGGGGCAAAAGTCCCGCTACCATTTTGATTGCGCGCCATCTTGGTTATGTGACGTTTAGATCAGTTTCGCTTTAAGCATTGTGTTGTGTAGACGCCCTAGTTTTATAATGGATAAATATACGCCAAAAGAACGAGCAGAAATAGTGACAATATTTATCGAAAATGATCGTTCCATTATTGCCACTCAGCGGAAATTGCGTCAAAAATATCCTAATCGTCCAGTGCCAGATCTCCGGATTTAACAGCACCAAACTTTTTCTTATGGGGTTTTTTAAAATCAAAAGTTTATGTGAATAAGCCCCAAGCGATTCAACATCTTAAAGACAATATTCGTCACGAAATTGAAGAAATTCAGCCTGAAATGTTACAGGATGTCATGAAAAATGCCTCAAAAAGAGCCGAGAGTTGCATAGCGAATAGCGGTTACCATTTAACCGATATAATTTTTTTATCATAACGAAAAAAAAAATCTAAAGACTAAATAAACTTTTTATGAAAACCAAACCTACTTATCTTTTCTTTGAACAAAGTTATAGGCAATCAAAATGGTAGCGGTACTTTTGCCCCACCCGTTATATGACGTATACTTCGGTTTGATTCCTTGGTCGTATAAGTTGTCCTTGGTTCTGCAACTCGGTTGGGTTCAAACTAGTGCAGTAATGCAATTTAGGGAAAATAACGATTATAGTGGCACCATCTAGGTGTGAGGTAATGAGAGTAGCAAGGGGGCTCGTACAAAAATGTTCATATGCTCACTTTTCATCTGCTTGACATGAAATGTGGAAATGGATTTTCCTTAAAGGACAAAACTCTGGCAATAATACACGTACATAAAATTTATTCAAGAAAAACTTGTCAAAGACTTCCAACTTCTGTACATTACTTTGAACAACAAGAATACAAAAGACATCTCAAGCATCTCAGTAGCATCTCAATAGCTGAAGCTTATGGTGTTATTCTGAACATAACTTGTTCAACTTAACAGCAAAATATTTTTCCAAGGTCGAACGATGATATACGTTGCAAGATAGAACAGAGGTCTCGAAACTTTGCGGTGGCACACAGTAAAAATGTCTTAAATAAATGGCGGGCCGGACCAAGATTATTAAAGTATAAGGTTGTCTCGTAACTTGTAAGGGTGGGGGTAAATACAGAGGCTACGCGTCATCCGTATGCTACAGGAGCGTCAGTCTTTGTTTATCGTATATTTCTCACATTCATTTTAGATGTGAAGAGAATAATAAGTGAAATATTTCAATATTTTAGTTTTAAGTTGTCCCTCCGTTACTACTCTAATATTCATCAAATTGAAAAAAATTTATAGAACAAATAAGATTTGTTTTCTTATAAGCAATTTTTATTGTATAGTTTTTTCTGTTAAGATAGTTCTGTTTATAAAGGAAATATTTTAAGTTTTAACCCAGAATTTTGAGATACTATGTCTATATTTGAATCCTGGTTTCTACTCTATTGTATCAAATTTCGTTAAAATACGTCCAGCCGTTTTTAAAACAGATACAATCTTCAATTTTATGAACTATATATTATTATAGCAATATGTTTTTTTATTTTTATTGAAATATACATCAAATTATATTTGTATTCGATTTTATTGTTATACATTATAACTATAATACAAATACACTTCACCTTTAATTTTATATAAATCAGTATAAGTATTACTTAGATTTTTATTTATAATTTATTCAGTAGAACTGTCTTGAAATAAATATCTATTATGAAAATAGTCAATAAAATTATTTAAAAACGTGCAACATCTATATTAATTCTGTATGCTATGCGAAAAGAAGTTACGAGACAACCTTTACTTTAATAATCTTGGGGCTGGACTATTTGAATTCAGCTAGCCTCTTGGCGCTTGATTTTAAAAACAAGCTTGATAATAATGCTGATATTATTAATAAAAATAATAAGTTTAAGAATCGGATATTATTAAGTTGTAGATATGTTTTACTTGGCGATTTTCTGATTATTTTATATTGCTGCTTTTATTTAAGTAAACTTTTTAAAAATGTCCACGGACCGGATGATATCTTCTTTCGGGCCGGATTTGTCCCGCGGACTGTTTTTTGGAGACCTCTGAGCTAGAGCATAAACCGACGTTGGATGTTTACACCGCAGTAAAAGTTAACAAGTTTTGTTCAAAATAACACCGTTAGTTTGTAGATTCAAACCATGAGAGCAAAATATTTTCTTAACTTTAATTACCGCTGTTCTGGCTGGTTCAATTCAGCATCTAATTTTCTAGGAGTGGTTCCATTTGTCGTCAGTCGTGTATCCTAGATAATAGGTGTGTTCGATTTGCACATTTGAAGTTACTGTTTACTGCCGCGTTAAAGCGTAACAGCCGTAACAAATAATCCGCAAGAGAAACAGCTGTAACTTTTTCGCAGTAGCGTCATAAACTGGCAGTAAATTACGACAAATCGAACAGATTTGCAGTTACTGCGACCAAACTAACAGATTTTTTTAACGCGGCAGTAAACAGTAACTGCAAATGTGCAAATCGAATACACCTATTTATATTTACTGACACGTTCGATTGTTTCCAATAATAATCCATACTTGTTCCATTTTTAGGGCGAAAAATACGAAAGGTGTGTACCAGTGTTCACAATTCTTGTTTTATGCATGAAACTGTTTATGAAAAATTATGGTTGAAATTGCAAACAAATATGTTTCGGTTTTGCTGTAGATCAATGTTCTGTAATACCAATACTAATTTAGCTGAAATAGCATCACATAATGGCATATTTATCTTTCCAAATCTAATTATTTCCAACGAAGCATGACCAGTTACATACTTTGTGATTAAAAAAAGTAATTATAACATGTATAGGTACTGCAAAGTTACAAGAAGTAGGAAAAATTATAGGGAAATTTAATGACAAAAGAACACGTATATAAACATACAGTTGATAAAAATCAAATCACCGCGACAATTATCGTTGTTGACACACTGACAGGCAGATAAAGTGCACGAATATAGTCAAGGTTACTTCATTTACTCAACTAACCGATGTTAATGGTTATTTCGTTGAAAATGAAAATTCTGCATAAAATTGGTTTCGAATGCGGTTTGACCGTGTTCGGTTTAGAGGTTTCCGTAGCTTTCCAATCCTAATCAATTGATTTATATCATGCTATCAGTTTTACATACCTTAACCATAAAATTATTCAAAATTTATTGCGAAAATACATTAGGCTCGTTTCATTACCATTCGGTGTGGGCGAGAATTGCAAAAGCGAGGAATATATTATGTAAAATTTAACATGAAACTCAGTATGGCCTCTTTAAACCAAAGCAGCTTTATATAAACTCTATTCATTTTAGTACCAACTTTAAAGTCTACAGATCTATAATTAAAATTATACTTTCTATCCTTGTTACTAATAAAACAGTTTATGAAACCTCAACAATTAAACTTATTTCTAGAGTAACTTTATAGTTAATAAATATAATTATTTTCATAAATACTACTAACCAGTGCTCGTGGACATTCAATATGGTGGCGTCAAGTAAAAAAAGAACAAGTTTTTTAAAATTTTGATTAAGCTATTCACTATTTGTTGTATTCTGTTCTAAAAGAAAAAATTTAAATTATAAAAGTAATAATGGGTCAAAATCGGATAAACGGTAGTATGAGTCAAATTCAACTCTTCCCCGACCATTCTGACTGCCAACCGACGATCTGAACGCACAAGATCCCAGATTCTGTTGACATTTTCATCTGTTCTTGAAGATGAAGGCCTTCCGCTGCGAGATTAATCTTCAATTAACTCTCTTCCTTCTGAAAATGCCGTCTTCTTTCTTTAGAGTGCCAATTCGGTGTTCAGAGCGTAGGCTATTTTCCCGCATACAGTTGTGTTGTGTGTGTTGCCTGTATAAAACACAATCGTATGGGACCTACAATTTACTATCATGGAATCCGAACCACTAATTATTTTTGGGGAAACTGTACTAGGGCTTTTACCTTGGTGGTTGCCCAATGCCTTCCGAGGGAGAAATGGTCGGAATAATGTAAAGTGTTTTTGCCGGTACCGGGGAATGAACCCCCCCCCCCCCGCTCAGTAGTCCACACATTAACTAACTGAGCCACGACCGTTCTCTGCCTTACGCCACCTAAAAAGCTGGGTCCTGACAAAACACTGTCGCCGTAGGCCTGCTAAAGTTTTGTAAAAGTTTCCGTTGCACTCTGCCCAAGTCTGAAGCAAAACCTGATAGCACCAATGCTCGAAATGAATGTAATTCATTTTTATAACGCACTAGAAAAAACGGTTTCACGAAAAAAATCGCTACGGACAACAAAATTATTCTAGTGAGTTCAAACTCGTACTGAGGGCGTATCACATGTTCACCTACCACCTCTCCAAGTCCCGCGTCCCAAATGTTGCCAGATCAAAGGCTATGTTGCCAGTCCGGTTACTTAATTTACACACCTCGTAGCTTTGATAAGCAGTATGACAGGTTTTTTTTGAGCATCTGTGTCAAGAACATACTCCTGTCATTTTACAAAGGTAGATCGTGGGTTTTGAATAAATCTCTCTCACTTTAATATGTC
Source organism: Liopterus haemorrhoidalis (assembly GCA_963971575.1). Taxonomy (NCBI): domain Eukaryota; kingdom Metazoa; phylum Arthropoda; class Insecta; order Coleoptera; family Dytiscidae; genus Liopterus; species Liopterus haemorrhoidalis. Next base: position 44,629,078 of record OZ020615.1, on the reverse strand, counting down.
TACGATAGTGACACCAATATTCATTACTGTGTGAGAGAACAAAAAGAATCATCGCAATGTAAACCATTATCTTGGTATGATACGGACCCTAACGTTCCACGTCGATCTTCAATCTTCCAAACGTTGCGGTAGCTAATGAAATTCTTTCATTAATTTCGTCAAGGGAGTATACTATTATTATTATTACTACAAAAAATACAGGTGTGTCCCGACTTTTCTGGTCATGGATCTCCTAACAACCAGGCACCCCTGCTATTCACAAATATTTTTGTTATGAACTACGTAGCGTTAAAAAATAATTAAAGATTATAACTTTACATCCTTGTTTAGCTGAACTCGGGAACATTTCCTTTATTTTATTGTGCTATAAAGACAACCCTTGTGTGACCGTCGGCATTAAATACATTCGTGAATAACCTGGTTAGCCTGAGCAAAATACCCATGCAACACAAATTATATGTGACGTATTAGTTTTATTACATTATAATGAAACAAACTAAAATTTAATGCTAACACAAGAAATCGTTTATCTGAAAAACATTCAAACGAAAAGAATATTTCAGCCTTTGAGGAATTGTTGAGATCGTTAAATTAAAAATAAACACATTCTTCTTTCCAACATCAATGCAATTATTTTGTTTAAAAATACCTGATGGTATTATTAAAAGTAAGCCATCTTTAATAGATGTTATTATTCTAACATTATTGATTAAACTCTATTTACCGTGCGCTTATCCTTTAATTAAAATGAAAGGACAGTAATAGTTGACATTCAACAGGAAATAATATTAAAATGATTTAAATAAAACATAAGTTACAGCATGTTATAAATAAAAGTACTGTCGTAAAATTAGAATATAAATAAACACGAATTTAACGTGTCGGCACAAATTAAAATGCAAACTTCGCTAAAACATTTGCATATCCATTTTTCATTTAAAAAATAAACAATACGAAATCCCAATCTAAACATGGAGTTTTACAAATTGTACTTTAACACGTTGGATGCCACGTCACAGATATTTGATGACGTTGGTATTTTCATTGTAGACTTTGTCAACAAATATTGGTAAAAAGATATGTAATAATGTAGCTGTTTTTTTACTCTCGACGATCCTCCAAACATTTATAAAGGATTTAATATTCTGTGATGGTAATATGATGAATAGAATTCTATTCTATTATGGCCAGTAAGGCGATTCTATTCTCGGTTGCTAAGTACCAATTATTTTTTGTCTCAAAATCCCACAACTGGTCTCTACAAAAAATTTTAGGTAAGGGTTGTGACAAAATTTCATATTTTTTTGAAGTATATAGTTTTGGAAATCATTAATGTTGAAAATTGATTGAATTACCTATTCTTGCTGAGAATTCAAGATGACAGTTAAAAAATGCGCATGGTTCAACCGAGATTATCAAAATGAAGCGATGTCATTCATTTGGATATTAAGAAAGAAATATCGCTCTATTTCAGTCTCTCTTCCTACCACCCCGGTGGTACATATACAAAAATTGATGTGAAGTGTGAATTTTCACAGATTGCACGATTTTGTAGGTATATAATAAGTGAAGGCGGCATGCTGAGTGTGTAGGACAAATTTTGCTTTGTAGTAATCACGGCAAAATAAACGATATTTTTAAAATAATTTATCGTCTGTTAATCTAAAAGCTTTAAAAACAAATTTTATGTTAAAATATTTTTTTATTAATTTTAATACGAATACCTAATACCATTATTTAGGTTTCTAAATATGGGCAGTATTTTTTTTTTTATATAGCAAGGTTCGTTAATATTTTGAAAATTGCGCCCATGACTTCCATTGGTTGTGTCATATGCCCCGCCCCTCTGGATTCGTATACGTGACACATAGAATGAAAATATAATTACAACAATTCCAACAGGTTATTAAATTTACGTTCTTAAAAATTAAATGCATCATTGCCAAAATATAACTAGAATTTTGACAAAATAATTTAAACAAAATAAAAATGAAAAAAAAAAACAAAAAATTTAATTGTCTCCTCTGCCCTTGAGCGAAGCCTAGTTAAACTAGGATACGCCTTCTAGTATAGTGTGTTACATAACTATAACTTTTGTACAATTTCAACCAAAAAAACACAAAAAATGCGTTATTTTCCGAAAATATAACATGATCAAAAATTACTGTTGTACTATTCCGGTTCACACCAATGTACATTACCTAGAATTTTTTCAGATTTTTAGTTTACACCATCTGGGCTACAGGGTGTGGGACAATTTTTTTTGCACAATTTTGGCAAAAATGGCATCAAAATAATTCATTTTGCAAAAATAAAATTTTGATCGTTAATATACGTACTTTCATTTGATACCCTACTCAGAATTTAAAAACGTATATGTTTTTTTTTCGATGAGCACATATTTGTTTATATTTTTAGGGGGATATGTTTTTTAGATGTTTTAGTATTTTTCCTATGTGCGGGTCAAAGAGTTACATAAGCATGCCAAATTTCAACTCTTAGGTTTAGCCGTTGAGCTACAATTTTTACCGAACAGACAGACAGACAGACAGATGACAAAATGACGGTATAAGGATTTTTGGTCATATCTACAAAACCCTAAAAATAATAAAAGAATATTTTTTATCTAATATTTTGTTGTGAAATAATACTCTAAAACTTAAAAAGAAATAGTAAATAAAAAAGAAATAAATTATAAGGCTACTCAATGATAATTTAAATTTAAAAACCTTTGCATGAAATACATACATATAAAGGTCTCCTTCATAATCTGAAACGCAAGAAAATCATAATTATTGTTTTGCTGACGTCACGTTGAAATATATACACTTACTGATGACATGGCTTCTAAAAATCAATAGTCAAATAAAAAATGTAATAAAAATATATATATTTTTCAGAAATTTAAATATTAAAATTTGTATCATACATATTCAGAAGCATACAGATTCAAAAAAAAAATTTTTTGACCCCGGGTGATTTTTTGTTTTGTTTTGGCAAACTTTTAATACAAACAGACATAAAACATGATAAACCTACTTTAAAAAGTTTCAAACGAATAAGATTTTCTTAATATTTTACAGGAGATCACCGAGCAGTTTATATTCAAATTATTTAAGAAACAAAAAGATAATAATGGAGCAAAGTGCAAATTTGGTTGACAAAGCAGTCTCCACTGAAGACCTGAGATTTGCAACAAGAGACGTTAATTTAGATGTGGCTAGACTCGAAGCCGTTCTTAACACATTAGTTGAGAATAAAGTAGAAGCAATGAAAAACGAAAAAACCAAATCATCTAGCTCGCATTCAACACCGATGACATGGGATAAGCGATTACAACGGATTACCTCATCGTCTACGGCATCGTCTTCCCACAAAGAAAATCATGGTTACGATCCTCATAAGTTCCGTCATTATCACAAGAAAAAGGTTCGTGGCGAATACGAGAGAGTCAAAAAGAGCAGCGGTGGACATCACAGGAGTAATGGTTAGTATATCTCATCAATATTTCATTTTCAATGGCACTTTACCTTCTGAATGAGTTCATGTGTGAATTTTTGTGATAGCTCCTTTTGTCTCACTGTTCCTTCTGTCATTGTACACTCCCTTTGTCCTTCTACCCAGAGTTTATGATGTCATCAAATATTAATGGTAGTCCGGATTACCTAGCAATAATAATGGCACCGACGTTTATATGAGTTTTGTGAATGTAAAAATAATGGATCCGCTAACGTCATCTTGTATAATTCAGAGTTGTCATTAAATTGCAGCATAACTGACTTTTTCTGCTTCCATCATAGAATTAAAACCAATGTACTGTGGTCACAATGAGTTACGGAAACTTTCCTTTATAAGCAATCTTCATTTGTCGCGATTTTGTGTGAAGTTTTTATGGCTTCTTTTAGCGGTTCATACAGTAAGTCTTAACATCGAGCTAGCGCTGTGTAGATCTACCTAGTGTGTTCTTTCAACTTTTCTATTTAATATCTATGCTGAATGATTTTATTTTAGTTACTCCCTTCATTATGGGCGTCCCCATTTAATTAATAGAACTAGTCTGACAATTATATAGAGGGATCAAGATCAAGAAAGTTAACTGGACACATTTCAAAGATTGTTATTGGAGAGGTGCACGATAAGGGTGTGTTTTGTCACCTTTTCTATTTAACATCTTTGCAGAGTACATGATGAAACTTCTACTTTAAGACTGGCAGAATAGTGCCAAGATTAGTGGGCGCAGAAACTGAAAATTGATGCCGCACCAAGAAAAGATAGTCACTCGACAATATCGAGTAACTAACACATTAGTAATTTCAAGGACATAAGTCGGAAGACGAATGTTTTTCGGTTCAAGTAACGGTTGGTAAAGATCATGTATTTGGAGTTAAGTTAAGAGTTGACCAGTAGCCTTTAAGTTTAAACCTTCCGAAGAACCTTTTCCAGTATGAGAATTAATGCGAAACCCATAATTAAATACACTTCATGTTATACATTTTATTTGAACAAAATGTACATTAGCATTAGTTAATAATCCGAAAAGGGAATTGAAAGAAAAAAGCAACAGACGCCTCAAAATCATAATGTCAATATGGGTTTCTATCTGGGTCTCAACATGGGTTTGATTTTCCCTAGAGCAGGGGTCGCCAACCTTGCGGTGACAAAGAATTTTCGGTAAAATATATATGCTATATTTAAGAAAAAAACGTAAAAATTGTTTATTTGGTTTAAAATAATCAATTATTACAGTAAATTAACCTTTATATATACATTTAGTTTGTGATATCTGTTGTACTTGCCAGTATATTACAATATAATATTTTTTTTAATGGGACGATTGCTCCTGCATAGTGTTCGATAAGACTTCAATATTTGGTGAATATTCAGTAAATTTTAACTTAAGGCAGCACTCTAGTTTCAGGTCAGTAAGATTACTTCTTAACTCACTCTTTATTAATTTCATATGTGAAAAGACTTGCTCACAGTAATATGTGGATCCGAAAATTGTCAGTAGTCTAAACGTATAATTTTTGAAATGAATTTTTGGAAGACGGTTCCAAGCTTTGAAAACAACTATCTATATTTTAAAGATTGTGAAATTCGGTCCACTTATGCTGGGAAGATAAAATGCACTTTTCTCTTTCTAAACTTTCCAGTTCAGAATTAAGTTTTAAACATATATTATTCCATAAATCTTTCGATTTCAAATCCAATAATTGAAGTTCAAACTGTGCCTGATTAACCAATGGGAATGGTGATGAATGTAAATTGCTGCATATCTGCTTCAATTGGTTTTGTCAAAAAAGCTAGTGTAGCTTTATATTTTCTAAACTCTTTAAATCTATCTCCAAAAGCTTCTTGCATGTTAACAATAGTAACAAAGTAACAAAAAAAAAAAAAACGTTAATAACGTTGTTATTGTCCTTACGTTTTTGTAAATTAATAAAATGAAAAATGTTTCTGCACGAAAATCATTCACAAATACAGATAATTTTTTTCAAAACAAATTACTACTTCTAAAAGGGAATATGCAGTAACTCGGGGACTTACCTGGCGTGAATTGCACTGTAAAACATTCTGAACAATACAAACCCTGAATAGTACAGGCAGAAAGTTGAAAATTAAAAAATAAATTATATTAAAATAAAAACTAGCTAATTTTCAAAGAGCCACAACATTTTCTAAAAGAGCCGCATACGGCTCCGAAGCCGCAGGTTGCCGAACCCTGCCCTAGAACCTACACATTTTTATGATTTGCTGTCCACTGTATTCTCAGTATTCAATATATTTCGAATCCTTCATCCTTATTTTTATCACTTTGCTGAATTGGCCACGTTTCGCATAGAGATCTTAAAATTTTTATGTATATTATGATCTGCCAGGATCTTACTCAACTAAAGCCGCATTCAGAGCTCTTAAATCAATAGCTTATACACTGTAAATTATAGACTATTTACTGTCATTAGAAGTTTGTCATATGGTAAGACGTGAAACCTTTCAGACCTCTAAATTCAATACGTTGTTCGTTGTGGATTATGAATAATTTTCTAAACTTATAGCTAGTGAGATGTTTTAATGAGACAGACATATAAACACATTGACTATTGCATTCTATCAGTGACACCGTAGTTATCGTATGCCTTTACATAACCTAATATAATGACATCATTGACAAATCTTACTCAAAATTACAAAGACGGACAGTAAATATGATCAATTTAGGTAATTAGGTTAGGTTTAGTTACTTAAAATCTAAGACAACAGAATTATAAAAACTATAATACATAGAATTCATTTTACGAAGCTATATAGTTGGTTGGTAAACGCACAGATGGCGGACTATTCGTAACACAATAATTTCGAACTAGTTGTGAACGGTGTTTAGAACGTTAAAACTATCCATAGAAACATAACTTAGAGCGTAACAACGAAGAGACTACAACGTGTTAATTTAAAGAGGTCTGAATGCGGCTTAAGGCATAGACACTCTTCCCAATTGAATCATGCGTATTACCTGCCCGCAGTAACCAACAATAGGTGCTTTCCAGATCGGTGTGAACTACTCTGAACTACTTCGAACTGTTCTACTCCAAACTACTCTGAAAATTTTTGCATTTGGAACACTTTAGTTGAGTATTTAGTGGAAAGAGGCGCTTGCGCATCTTACGAATTAACAAATTTCAAAGGAAAACTATCCTAAATGTACAAATTATGTTAAATTTTACATATTTATGATAAGATAAATGGATTTGTGTGAAGTTCTTTTACTTAAGGGAACAACTAGCGAACTGTTCGGAGCAACTCCGAGCTACTCTTTACAGCAACCTGGAAAGCGCCTATTATTAGCAAAAACAACAAGGTATACGAAGCAATAGTTTTCAATTGAAGCCTGTTATTATTCTTTCTATCAATAAACTTTGAATTTCCCAGGAGATTCTACCTATAAGCTATCACCAACAAATCTAATGAAGTGTCTATACTGGAGATAGTCATGCGACATTACCATTATCATATCTAACGACAATATTGTTAGACAAGTATTTGTTTACGCCGTGGTTGGAGAACATGACTTTTCACTGTGAAATCTGTCATTTTCATTAAAGATGTCGGACGAGACGGTGCTAAATTGCCAACTCCAACTGTAGTCAACTTGTGAAACTATAGGGTTCCATGAGAACTATTAGGGGTTTCGTGGGATTAAAGTGAATTGACGAATGTAAATACATTGTTTTCATTATCTCAAATAATTTTATAAATAATTTTGCATTATGGCTTAAGGCGTCTGTTGCCTTTTTCTTCAAATTCCCTTTTCGAACTGTTAAATAACGCTAATTTACATTTTGTTCACATAAATGTATAACATAAAGCATATTTATTGATGGGTTTCGCATTAATTCTCATACAAAAAGGGTTCCTCGGATGCCTTAATTTTAACGACTACTGGTCTTCACTTAACTCAATTCCAAATACAAACCTTTGATCTTTACCGTTAGTGACGAATCGAAAAACAATTGTTTTCCTACAGACTTATGTCCTTGAAATTATTAAAGTATTAGTTGCTCGAAACTGTCGTGTGACTGCGTTTGTTTGGTACTGCGTTATATGTCAGTTTCTGCATCCACCAATTCTGCCAGTCTTCAAGTAGAAGTTTCATTACGTACTCTGCATAGATGTTAAATAGAAAAGTTGACAGAAAACAAGCTTGTCGTGCACCTTTTCTAATTAGACAATCTTTGAAAATTGTCCAATTAACTTTCTTGCTCTTGCTCTATCTGTATAATTGTCAGACTAGTTCTATTAATTGAAAGGGAACGCCCATAATGAAGGGAGTAACTAAGATATAAATCATTCAGTATAATCGAAGTGATAGTTTAGTTTGTGACAGCTTTAAGTTGGAAATGGAAAAGTTTGTTAAATGGCGAGTTAGTTGGTCATTAACTTTTAAACCTGAGACATAAATGTATTTTAGAGTGAACTTAACCAGGTCAGTTGCAAAAATGTTGAAATCATGCCAGTATTTATTTTATTTTCCAAAACAAACATCGTTTTATTAGCAATGGTACGTTGAGGTCAGTCAACAGGCCCACACCAGGGACGGGTCTAGAGTGTGACCAGCAAATGACCAAGCAAGGCACTTCCCTCAAGTAGAAAATAAAAGGGACACCAAATGACCAAGAGCTTTTTTTCCATGATAACATTTATTATTTGTAAAAGCTCCTTAATGAGTTAATTACATCAATAACTATGCTTATGCATATGCATATGTAATAACTGAATTTCCATTATAAACAAATTGAATTAATATACAACGCAGGTGAATTTAAATGATTTGGCGTACTTCGTGCTGCATGCCTTAAAAAAATCTTACATTTTTCTGTTTTTTATACTATTTGTATTTACCACCGGATATAAAGTAGACACTTTACGCACGGGTTACAGTGTCTAAAATAGCACTTTTAAGCACTAGTGCGTATAATGTTGCCATAGTAACCAACTGTTAACTCCAAAAATTATTACTAAATTTACACCTTCTATCTCGTGCTACCATTTTCACCAATCGGCTAACGCCTCGTGAGTTAATTCGTACTTATTTGAAATAGTATATTATGCAACGAGCATGGAATGATGGTCATTTCACACGAGTATGAAAGTTGTGCCACGAGCCACAGGCGAGTAGCGCAATTCATACGAGTGAGAAATGACTATTCCATGCAAGTTTCATACTATGATTTTTTCACGACTATAACTTATTTAATTTTTATTCAGTTCCCTTTAAAAACTAACAATAATTTGACAGTTGCTTTCAACCTATTTATTACGTTGCCTAACAACGGTCATGTACGTGTCATACGGAATGTAAATTCAGTTAAAATAACAATACTTGATTAACTGACTGGCCAAGACCAACTCTATCAAAAAATATATTTGCAAAATTCGACAAGTTTAACTATATTATTTAATTTTAATCCGGTTTCCTTTACAAACTAACACTAATTTTATAACAATCTATTTATTAATTTGCGTAGCAACGGTCGACCATCGCTGCTTGAACCTCTTATGTAATGAGCTCAACCTGTTACGTAATGAGCTCATTACGTAACAGGTCAGCGATGTGTAATAAAAAGGAGTGGCGAACGTGCTACATGTGGAAAAATAGTCGTGGAAAAAAATTTACACAATAACCAGAGCCGTAGCAATGTTTTTGACGCCTTTGGCAAATAAAGTAAATTAATCAAATTTACTTAAAATAGCGCCCCTCACTTCCGAAATACAAACAATGAGCAAAAAAAGGGTCAGGTCCTCACCTACCAAATACAAGTGATGAGAAAAAAAGGGCCTCATCTTCTAAATACAAGTGAATAGCAAAACAAAAGGTCCTCACTTTCCAATGTTTTTATATACCAAATATATACACAATGGCGCCTCTCATCAAAAACTCGCGCCCCTGGCAAGTGCCCCGATGCCAGGCCGTTCCTACGCCTCTGACACTAACTGCATAAATAATTATTGTAAAAATTAAAGCACCAGCATATTTGAGCCGTCTAATTTCAAAATCAGATAGATCACTTTTGACAAATTTTTCAAAAAACTAATTGCATTTTTTTTGGAAGAATTTAATATTTTTTTTCACAAATTGGTATTAGATAGACACAGGTCTTAACCAAATATTAGCTCTGTAAAAGTGTTACTTTGAGAGAAAAAAAATCTTTTGGATCCATCCGGTTTTGCAACAAAGCTTTGAGATGTATCTCGATTTGAAAAGAATTTTATTGCTTTACCTATTTTTATCAATATCAAAACTCTAAAAAATAGTAGATAATAAAAGTGAAAAGATAACCATTTATTAGAAAAATCCATATCTTTAATAGAATATGCATGTTAAAAAATAATTAAATAAAATACTGTTTTTTATTAATAATGTATACGTTAAAGTTCTCATATCATAAAAAGTTTGATAGAAGTACTACTAATAAAGTTTTCACACTGTTAATGACTCAACTGAAAAATAACAGCTGTTCTGTGGTTGGAGCGCAGTACCCTACGCGCATCTTGATCTATCTGCCTTTGAAACTGATTTCTTACTTATCTGGTTTTGCAACCAACCGCTACTTTCACACCGCAAAATGAATAGCATCTAGCTGCTTCTGAATGTTATGACTTCGCCTACTGATAGATCTGTAGGAAAACTAAAAATAAATTACAATCTGATAATCGAAAAAAATTGATCTATCTGGTTTTGAAATTAGACGACTCATTTCTTTTTATACAATTTTTTACTAATAAATTTTACTCATAACATTTTGCAAAAATGTAACAAATTATTTTTTCCAATTCATAGGGAGCGAGCGCATTTTTTTGACCCTGGTGCTACATTAGCAGGACATGGTTCTGGCCCATACCATACATAAATTCATTTGTGCAACAAAGTGAAATTCACATTTCCCATCTGCGTTGTTAGTACGGTCCAATTGATTTCATTAGTGCAACAATTAAACGTACAGGACGACCTGTTTTCCACTTCGATCCAATTAGCTTAACATTTGAACTAACGTTAAGATATATCATGCTAACATTCATGTAGTTGATATCTATTTTCATACAAAGCTGGACAAAGCAACAGACTTGAAACTTGAGAAACTATAAGACAGTAGAGACGCTAGTACTGTTCAAAATTAATATCTACTTTAATTAAAATGTTAGAACATTGCCAGAGGGAAATACATTTCAATGGAGATGAAAGTTCTTTGTCCTGGTTAAACTATAAATATGTCTGGATCTTTTTTGTAATGAGTTTTTATGGAATAAAACTGGCAAATGTAAAACATTATTAGTAATTATTACTTGATATTTTGCCAATTGTGTTTATGTGCACCGCAATGTTTAACAATAATGCATATGCTAAAAACATAAATCAGTTTTTAGTATATTACCATTTGTTTTACAAATTGATATGTTTAACTAGAATTCTGTGGTAATATGGTTTGAATTTAACCACTAATACATATTTAAAAACAATATCCACACATGTAGGCAATTCCAAACGTTTAGGCGAAACTAGATTTTGCAATCTAGTTACTTTCATCATTTGAATCGTACTTTTTGGCCGTTTTGTTTAATTTTGTAAATCATACTTACAATAAACATTTTTTTGGTTAAGGTTAATAACATTTTAAAATGTCATTTTCTTTATATTCTGATTTTTTGTGTCATTCTTAATACAAAGTTCCTATTTATTTACTTTTTTGTCATTAAAATATGTAAAAAAAATCAGCTGTGGCTATCACAGGACCGACCGTCATCACAAAGTACTTGTATAAAATACATTGGAGCAGCAGAGTAGAAATAATTTTGTTCAATATCAGAGAAATTATTTATCATGACCATGGAAACGTTTCATATAAGCTTTTTTCGTTTTATCAAAAAATGTCTCAAATAAAAATTGTTAGTAATTACATTTATATCATTTTTTGTTAATTAATTTTTTTCTAAATATTTCTATGTTGTGAAACATTCGCAAAAATCTTAAAATTGACACGAGTAAACTTCCATTTTTAGTTAACCGATTTTTACCAAAAGTTGATTAACTTGTGCCATTGATGTCAAAAGCTTAAATATGAAGTTTAATAAAAATCCTTTCATCCGAATTTGCTTTGCACGTGTATACAGACCGAGAGACAGACAGACAGACAGTCAGACAGACAGACAGTCAGACAGACAGACCGACAGACATCATGCTAAAAATAGTCGTTATGTAGGGACCTCGTAGAGATCCATCGAAATCTCGAAATATCAAAACCGGTATGATCACCTTATATATGTGGGCGGTCGGTAAAAAGTATTTTATTTTTGACATATGTCATTCGTTTCTATGGTTTCACTGTTGGAATTTTAAATTTTCACATACCAACGTTAAACTTGAAATAACCCAAGCAAGGTCCCTTCTCGTGACAACCTAAAAGAACGAAATTCCCATTTAGTTACGCCTAAACGTTTAGAATAGCCTGTACAAAAAAACAAATTACTTATTTTTGTTTTGGAAATTTCTTTTTCTGCAACATATACAGATCTGCATTACATATATGTATTGTTGTTGCTTGACGCTATTTTAAAATAGTACAGATTGCAAATTGACTAAAAATGGCTTCAAAAACATTACATCGCGATTAGCAGTTGTGACGTAAAAAATATAGTACAGGCATATCCTATTATTTGAGTTCGGTGCCCCGTTGTCGTAAATTGAATTTCACCATAAAGAAAATTGATTCTTATAATTTTGCAATCGTGATTTATCTGCGAAGTGCCTACATCTACATGGATTAAATCTCGACATCCTTCAGTGCCGAATAATAGCCTACAGTAAGGATTTAATTCGGATAAAAATTAAATTATTGATTAAATTAAACATAAATGCATCATTAAAATGGTACGCGTTGATGCCTATTAAAAGTGTACCACCTGGGTTCGATTTACTACGGCATTTTTGGTCCAGCATTAACCGCATTCGTACTAACTAGGGTTGTAAATCGAAGGCAAAACATCGATGTTTAACATCGATGTCAACATCGGCGCCTTACTATCGATGTTGAAAAAACATCGAAGGAAAAACATCGATGTATCGGAAACATCGATGTTTTATTAATATTAAAAAAGCTATTTATTTATGTTATATAGGTTTTATTTAATAATGTAAAGATAAAATACGAAAAAAGTAACATATAATACACAAAAAGCATTTATTAGATTTTGAAATAAAAATATTCCTTTTTAATAGTAATTAATTTCACATTAACATTATTATACCCAATATAATAATCCTAATTTGTACCTACAGTCTATTCCAAACGATTAGGCGGAACTAACCGCAATTTTCATTTTTGTAATTTGTCATTAGATATTTTTTTATATATTGAAGTTGACTTTTCCTGAACAAAATGATCAAAAGCTTCAATCAATCGGTAAAAATAACTAGAATTGATAATCTAGTTCCGCCTAAACCAAAGGAACAGACCTTACTATTTTTACATATCTAAAATGAAATATTGGATTTTATTACAATACTAATATAGTAATCTTAATGTTAATTTTATATTATTTAACATAAAAATAACACTGTCATACACAATTATTTTCATACTTTTTTAAGTTGAAATAAAGTCTGTTCCTTTGGTTTAGGCGGAACTAGATTTTCAATTCTAGTTACTTTTACCGATTAATTGAAGCTTTTGATCATTTTGTTCAGGAAAAGCCAACTTCAATATATAAAAAATAGCTAATGACAACTTACAAAAATCCAGGGATTAGAGGAATAACAACTGGGAAAGTGTCAACAAGACTCAAAAAGAAAAAGTGTGTTGGCGTCGTTGGTTGTTCGCATTGTTTGTAAAAATTAGAAGTTTCTTCTTATTTTTTCGTGTTCTGCTAACTGCTAAGAAGAATAAGAACTAACACTATTAGTATTGTTATATCACAATAGATGGCGCTTATATTTTGTGTACTAATTTTAATAAAAATTAAATTTTTAAGATTCCAGCGCCTCTAGCGGTAGTTTCTGAATTTCCAAGTTTAAACATCGACATCGGTAGTAGACATCGATGTATTATCGATACTATCGCCAGCTGACCATCGATGGTAAAAACATCGATGTTTTTAAAACAAACATCGATGTTTTCGATACATCGATGTTTTTTTCCCATCCCTAGTACTAACCACGGTAGATGTGCCGCTATTTTCATGAATAGGGCACCACTTCCTCGCCAATATTGTGACTGCGACTGCGCTTCAAACCAAACAGTGCAGCACATAGCATTCGAGAGCCCTCTTCGAGATTACGCTGGCAAAAAGGAGGATTTCTTACCATCCCACATGAGGTTCTGACCTGACTAGCTACTCTTGACATCCAAATATGACGAATCCTCTTGCAATATATTTTTTATTATTATTTTATATTTTTGTTAACTAATTTTTTCTTTTATTTAAGTTTATTTAATTTATTTTTGTTAATGTATCTACCTCTATATACTTGTACTAATGTATCCATACTCAAAATAAAAAAAATATATACCTGCGAAGTTAACTGAAATGGACATAAGAGATTCTGTAACGACTCAGGTGAAGCTGGGGTTGCCTAACGTCCTTCACAGCGGAGGAAAGTCCTTTAGAATGTCCTCCCGTCCACCATTTTGAAAAATCATTCCTACATCCCAAAAAGGAATGTTATAACTCAACAAATAAAAGAGTTACGAAGGGTTCTAAAATACACGCCGAATTTAGGATTCCTCTTTAGGTGTTGATTAGGGTAAAATCCTGAATTTTGTTTTTATATATGTGCATGGGTAACTTTTGTTAGCAAAAACAAAGTCGACAGTGCCGGCTGTAGGGGTCTTGGCTGTAGGGATCCTGGCATGTAATGTTAAGTTGAGGGCCCTTAAAAATTCAATAGATTAAAAAAAAGAAGATGGATCCAAGCAATGTCAAAAAAAGACGAAAACGAAAAAGTCTTCACTCAAACACTCATTTCAGCGCCCTTAGAAGGGCGCTGCGATGTAATTTTAAGTTGAGCGCCCCTAAGAAAAGCAATTGATTAAAGAAAAAAGGGAGGGCAAGTAATGACAAAAAAAAGACGAAAAAGAAAAAGTCTTCCCTCGAACACTCATGTCAGCGCCCCTAGAAGGAGGCGCCCCGGTGCGTCGCATCGTCTGCTTACCGTGTATAGCCGGCCCTGCAATTTGATATCTCATCGGGCTATCTGATATTGAGTAATAGGATAGAAAGGAAGATAGAAAGGAGGATATTTAGGAATCTCTGTAAACTCATTTTACCCCTTTTCACCCTTTAGAGTCGATTTTCGAAAAATCCCTTCTTATTGGGTACGTAATGGAAGGAACATACTCCCTGAATTTCATGTTTCGTCCTCTATCAATTAAAAAAAACCCAGTACTTCTTTAGGGGTGAAATTTAACAAATCGGTTAATAAATTTTCTAGGTAAAGGTAAAGATTTGTTATTGAACTTGAATTTAGCGACGAGTGTAGACAGTTGTTATACAGTCAATCCAACATATGTTCCAACATCATTTTTCGAAATGACAACGCTTGATCGTAGTCGTGCGGCCTCAACCACAGTGGAGAGAGGTGCTTGTTCAACAACACTGTCGCGGGACATGTCACGTGACAATTTTGTATTACTCTATCGCTCTAATATAGACTCGTCATTTGAAAGGATGGAGATTATTTATACTTTCTATTATTTAATGCCTAGTTACCCGTCCCGATTGGCTAATGTTAAATGATAATGAAAATTCTATATGATGACATTAATTACAAATAGTTGACAGTAGTTAAGTGTGGATGATATAGACTAATATAATTTTAACATCTTATGCTTCATATTTTAATATTACACTTTCTGCAGTTGATAAATTATAACTTTTTCAGAAAATTTAATATCTTACCTAGTAGGTTTTTTTGTATTTACCCGTGATAATCATGTAATAGAGTGTTCTTTATGAGATTGGCTTTTTAAGAATCCACTCCCGCGTTCTTTTAGCTATGTAAATCTCTCCGCATTCTAAAAATTCTTTCCTTGATGTCTTTATTATATGCTCTTCTTTTATTTGTACTTAAACAAATTTTATGCCTGTCTTGTCCAGAAAAAGAGGCCTAAGTAGTTACATTTGCTATTTATACATGGATATTTAAATTAAATTACATATTTTTTTATACTTGTAATTTATTCGTTGATTTCTTTTCCACGTTTACCGTTCAACAGTAAATAGATTAATTATTCCCTATGGGAAACAGAATAAATTCAGAAATTCTATTGAAATGTTAAAAACGTATAAGGTGAAAATTATTATTTAAAAATTTGGACACGTTATTTGAAAAATAGTATGTAAAGATTTAGTTTTTGTAGCTTGAGGTAAAAATGCAAATATAACGATGATCGTTTTGTCGAGAGTGTGTAGAGAGAATATATAATGAAGAAGAAAGAAAGGTGTGGATAGAGAAAGATAATGAGAAGGCATCGATAGAATGAATAATGAGATATTGGCGCAGAGTTTATTGATAAAAACGTGGGAGACGCAGAATAAATATACCAGTAGAATGAATAAATGAAGAGAGAAATTGTCAGAGGTAGTTAAATGTAAAAAATACATTTTAGATATTTTTATATACGAGGGATGTTTCCAAAGTTCTGGGAATTTAGCTATAATTTTTATTATTTTGTTAATTTTCGTCAATATTACAATGTAGTTTTTCAACATAATCTCCATTTAACTGAATACATTTATCCCAACGGTAAACTAATTTTTTAAGCCGTTCTCAAAGAACTTTACTATTGAGTTTCTGTTCTGGTCCCAACAGCCTTGGCACCAAGCGCGGCAAAACCTTGCTAACGCCCAAACAATCATTCAAGATGTCATGAACTTGTCGTGTACCTATCCCTAGGCGCACACTAATTTGACGAATAGTCATTCGCCTGTCCTCTTTCAGTAGGTCTTCGACGGCAGTAATGTTTCTTTCATTTACCGACGTGCTTGGGCACCCACTGCGTGGATCGTCTTCTAGTGATGTTCTACCGGTTTTAAAACGATCGATCCACCGATAAACAGTACTTTTGGATTCTGCAGACTCACCAAATACTCATTGCAGACGCTGAATAATTTCTGATGTTTTCACACCTTCTTTCCACAAAAAGAAAATTATTGCTCTTTGAGATTTTGCTAACACCTAAAATCACCTAAATCAGACTGAACAATATTGTCTTGTACCAATAACATTGCCTATAAATTCTGCGTAATTTATTTATAGCACAATTCCCAGAATTTAGGAAACATCCCTCGTACCTTCATTTTGTCCTGTTGATTTTATGTTGAAATTAACATGTAATAGAAGTTATATTTATGTGTGTGTGGAAATTATTTATGGTTATATTAAAATTCGTAACTAAAAGTTTGGACATGCAGATACAGTTCTTGGACACTCACATAGAAAGTTTTTATTTTTACCGACCGCCAATATCTATCTATAAGGGAGGTATTGTGATCATACCGATTTTGAAATTTCGAGATTTCAATGGATCTCCACGAATTGAGGTCTCTACATAATGTTTTGACTATTTTTAGCATGATGTCTGTCTGTCTGTTTGTCTGTCTGTCGGTCTGTCTGTCGGGTCGTGTACCACGTGTTCATGGACCGCCCGGCTAAAAGGATTTTATATGAAACTTCATATTTAAGCTTTTGACATCAATGGCACATGTTGATCAACTTTTGGTAAAAATCGGTTAACTAGAAAAGGGAGTTTACTCGTGTCGGTTTTAAGATTTTTGCGAATATTTCACAACAGAGAAACATTTCGAAAAAATTTATTTAACAATTGTTGCTATAGAAGCCATAACAAATAACTTTTATTTGAGACATTTTTTGATAAAGCAGCATAAATTAAACAAGTACTTTGTGATGGCGGTCGGTCCTGTGGTGGCCACAACTGATTTTTTAAATTACTTTTCGTTCCTTAAGACTGCGTATAACCCCTAGAGGTTACCAACTTCGTTTACAATACTAACAATCTGAAATAAAATTAGTATCAATATATACATCAAATTTTGCACCGAATTTTTATCTATCTAATAGGATATTTTTAATTGTAGAAACATTTATTGTAAAAATATTATCACTCAATAACTTAATAATTGACATCATCAACATTGTTCTGTAATTTTTTAATTCTATTTATGGGTTTCAAATAACTTTTATATTTATATAGGTTTGTGTAGAAATTTTTAAATAATACGTCAACATTTTTTTCGACTTCATTACTTATAGTTTAGAACCTTCGTCGAAAAATATTATTCTTGTAGATAATAGAATGACACTTGGTACACGTATTCTTCACAAAAATGAAATCATTTTTACCCGTAACACCTATATTGAGAACCGCGGCAAATTCAAGATGGCAGCAAATATAGACTACCAAGTACAATAACTATAAGTATTTTTCACAATAGAACAAAATATCCAAAAACATTTTTGTTGAATACAGCTTTAGCTACAATTTGCCGCATCGTACGCAATTATGCGTCGATTGGTTTACAAGATGGCATCTCTAATGCAATTTGCTTATTTAATATTACATAACAGTTTTTTCTACAATTTAAAATATCCTATTAGATAGATAAAAATTCGCTGCAAATTTTGATATATAGATTGTTATTAATTTTATTTCCGATTATTAGTTTTGTATAGGAAACTATTGAGAACTATAGGGTTGTGCGCCGCCTTAATCAGCGCTTAAAGAGTTTTCATTCGATATCTCACAATAAAAGAATAGTTACAATGCAACATTTTTCCACAAACCAAAAACTCATTATTTTTCAAAAATATAATTTGATCCAAAATGTTTATTGTATTACTTTGGTTTACAGTCCTGTACATTCCTTACAGTTTTTTTCATATTTATTTATCAATCCTTCTAGATTTCAGGGTGTGGGAAAAAATTTTTTGGTCAATAACCACTTTACAGTAATAGTTTTTTAACAATTACTTTTAATCTGTGGATAAAAGGAGATAATATCTAGGTTTGCTTTCGAAAAATATACTTGTATACAGGTGTTCATTTTAATTTATCCACCATTTCTTTCTCGAGAACTATAAAAACTATTATTGAACATTCTTATTATCAATGTTTTTAATCAGATTTTGCACATGTTTATATTTAAATGCCGTTGTTAGCGTGGAGTTAATTTCAGTTATCGAAAAAACCGCGGGCTGGGAACTTCTTTGGCAGGACACCGTATATATTTACCGCAACATGAGTATTTTTACGACACAAAATTTATACATTTAACATATCAGTTTTATGTCATGGATAAATTTGTCAGTTTTCTTGAAATACTAATCCGACAATTAGTGTAACTTAACCAGCGTACCGTCGCATACAAAATTTGAATGCGCGTTGGTCTAACAGAAAAGTAGTAGTGGGAATTCATTTAGTTTCGCATTTCATGTCTTTCTCTTTCGCTTTCTTTCTCTTTGCAGACCTTCTCCCATCCGCCACGGGTCGCTGGTTGAGATATAGGTATATTGAATAAAACTAGTTTTATTCAACTACTGAAGATGGCTACTTCGTAGCCGAAATGTACGTATAGTAACAATAAAATAATTTGTGAAGTAAAGAATCTCTTTAAGTTTACCTTGTTTTCTTATAATGTGGCCCACTGAAGCTAAAAGGTTGGACACCCCTGCTTTAGATCCAACCACTTAGCCAAAATTTTTACACATATACTGGCAGACAGACATATTAGTGACAGTATAAGGTCTCCTTTGTTTTACCTACAATTTAAATCTTTAATCTTCTATTAGATAATCCGTATGTTTCTTTTTTGTCGTATTCGTTTTACTGGTTCTCGAGGTCTGGGATCAACTACCTTTTTTTTAATACATTTATTTGGCCTTGGTTCTATAAGAACCATATAGCCAGTCATATTACATTTCAGGTTATTGTTACATTTTAAATTTACAGATTACATTTTCATATAACACAAAACACAAAATAATTATCATATCATAAACATAAATTTGAATATTTTATAAATCTTATAAATCCTGATAGCATTTTTTTATTCCTAAAGATTTCTGATATACCAGAGGGTATGGGGATTTTCTGCGCAATAAGATTGTTTTCAAACCGCAGCCTTGGTCCGGAGGAGAGCTGGCATTTAAGATGATGTGGTTGAGGTCGCCAATAGAAGTGTTGTCACAGGAGCACATAGGGGTACTATAAACCCCTATCCTTGATAAATGTGCTGGACAGGAAGCATGTCCCAGGCGTATTCGACACAGGGTTGATGTAATTTTTCTCCCTTTGTTCCTGTTATGAAACCAGGGTCTCTTTGGCAGCTTCTTCTGTATCTCTGCGTAGTGCTTACCTTTCTCTTGGTTGGTATCGTTCCATTCAGATTCCTACTGCAACGTGACTTCATTTTTAACCATATTGCGTATGTCGGAAGGTGTTGTTTTATACAGCAGGTGGATATCTTAAGCATCAAGGGTCAGGGCATGTCTGGCTAGTTGATCTGACTTGTTATTGCCTGTCGATATACCTTAATGCGATTTTACCCACATAAAGGCAATCGTTATATTATCTATTTTCGCTGTGTTCAACAGATTGACTGTTTCCTGTACAGTGTGATTGTTATGCTGCAAGGAGCTAGTTTTAAAGGCTTTCAATGCACTCTGACAATCAGAGATAATCACAAAAAATGTGTCAACTGGTGAGGATGATGCCAGAGAGATCGCTTTTTGTATGGCTACGAGTTCTGCAGAAAAGCGGATCAACTATCTATTTTTCTACAAGTACTGTATTTATTGTTTTTTACTTTTCTATTTACACGGCGTCTTCGGAAACATATCTATTATGTAAAAACATTAGTTGTACATGAAAATACAACTAGAAATACTAGTGGCTATGGAGGTTTTTATGGAGGTAATTCCCAAGGTCCAATAAAAACAATAATAATAATAAAAATTAAAAAAAGCGATAGAAATACTGTACAACTAGAAATACTAAAACTGAACTTGAAACAATTTTTAACTCAATAAGAAACTTAGTATTTTTTTCATATCTGTTATTAGCACATTATCAAAATATACTCTTAATTCACTTCTTAAAAATGAAGCTGATTTGCGACTTGAGTTAAAAATCTGTGTCTTTCTACTCTTTCGTAAAGAATAAAAAGTAAAATATCACAAATCCTTTCAGATTTATCCTTACTCCATATTTTTCAACACTTAAACATTTCATTTTTCCAATTCTCAAAACGTTAAAATTTACAAAGTCCCAAACTTTACATAACTTGTCCCAACGGTATGAAAAGCCTCTAATGTAGTCTAACTTACACCTGCAGGTCGTAGTCATCGAGTCTCAAGTAACTCCCCAGAGAGTCCACGATTCGTTCACAGTCCACAAGGGAGAGTATGCTGCGAACATCTCAGTGATGAGGAGGTTCCCTATGATTTCATGCAATATCCAGAGTTGGCGGAGAGAGCTTACTTAGACTGTGAACAGAATGCCACACATTGCTCCTGCCCTGACAATCACAATGGACAAATGTGAGTATTTCAATAGAATGAACCTTTACCCTACTCCGACAAGTATTCTGATCCCTTCTGACACATTCTTAAGTGACTTTTGAGAAGGGATTCTGTTATGTATATTTGAATTTTGGGGTTTATTGTATAAATTGATAACATTTACAAAGGTTTTGAGGTTTATTACGATAAATTTAATGTTTTATGTGTAGAGTGAATATTCTATAGGATGATTGTGGAGACAGGCGTTGTAAGTAAGAGTTTATATTGATGAAAGACAAATTTATATGAAAACTTGTTACATGAATTTTGTCTCGAAGATGTAAATATTAATTATGAACGAAATATTGAATCTATTCATTTGATACACTTTTATTAAAAACTACGAGTATGTATGAGGGTTCCAAAAGTATGTATCATTGCAAAAATAAAGTAAAATGCACAATAAAAATGTAAAACATATATATATAAAAAAAAAAACTACATAAATTTACGTCTTTTTGACATAATAGACACCGATATCCAAACATTTGTTATACCGGGAAATTACTTTTGAATTTGCGGCTGCATAGTCCTCGCGATTTTATAATCACATCGTTGTGGCATTTTTCATCTCCTTTCAGGGGGTCTATTCTGTAAGCTTTTCGACTATAATTTTTACAGTGCCATGTCAAAAGTTCCTAGACTACAGCATGCATGTAAATGACCTTGACAGTGTGAAAGTGACTGTCAAGTTACAGAATAGACCTCCTGATCGATATTTTGGGCTTGCTAAGTCCTTATTTAACATGTTCGGCATAAGCTAATAACCTACACATTCTGCATAATTCACACAAGAAACGTTCGTCATAAAGTTTCTGTGTGCTTTGTGCTGCACGAAGATCGTTCGGCATATACTGTATAGTGCAGTTTGTGTTGCACAATCGTCACAAGTTCAGATCGTAAGGCAGTCTGTGCAATAGTGTTTATCGCGGTAAAAATACAAAGTTATTATTTCTATAAAATAATATGAGTGAAAATAATCAAGATATCATTGTTTATGCAGCATTTGCGAAATAAATAGTATAGACATGAACCTCATGATGGAACATGTAAATACACTCAAAAAGACTTAAAATTTTCTGGATACAAGCGGAAATGTATTTTAAATTGATTTTTAGTCATGTTTGGAACAGTACTCTTTGCATGTTCAAACACATTTTTCAAAATATTTTCTGGTTTGGAAAATTCTTCTGAATTGTCTTCCTCATCAAATAAATTTTTTTTTATATTACTTAAAAGCATCGCAAAACCTTCATGCGCCATTTATATATTATCGTACCATTTATATATTATACGCATATAAAATTCATTTGTTTACAAAAAAAAAAAAAAAAATAGGTTAGAATAATAGTTTGAATAACTGAACAAATGTTCGTCTTTGACTTTCTTGCACAGTATGCACAGTGGTCACGTAACAAAAAACTTGCACAACACAGAGTTAACACTGCACAGTTATGCCTAACGCACCTAGTGTAGGAAAAAGATCGTACTTGCTAGTCCGTCTAAAAAAGGCGGGTGATCCAAAAGGTATCATTGAAAGGACTGCAGTTAGCTGAGCCACCTTATTCATTGAGCTAATAGGGCTGAAGTCCTAGGGCGCCAGACTTTGCAATATCAAAATTTATCGATAAATAACTAATATAAAGTCCATTTACCGTAACTTTGAAATGACGTCAGAGTTGAAAAACTCACCTTGTTGCCAATTCGTAAACTGTCAAAAAAAGTTAGGTTATATCGAACAACTTCTAAAAATATATTGAAAACCTATATTTCCTATGGAGGAAAGGAATTAATGTAAATTATTATGCACAGCAGTTCTTTCTAACCGATTTTTCGCGAAATTTATGGTTTATATTATATTAAGTGTGTAATGTAGTATTTTAAAAAAAAATAAATAAATTTCAGTGTATAAGAATCATCAGAAATATTTGTTTTTAGAAATGTGTCGTGTTCTTTTAATACTTTTTATACAATTTATTTTAATTTTTCGCCTGGTGTCACATTGACACAGCGGGTTCGGGAAGCAAACGTGTTCCGAGTCACACTGTTTAACTCCAGACAGCCTTTGTAGATATCAAGGTGACTGTTATAACGGGTGTTTTTTTTAGAGGTATAGAACTTTAAATTGCAATAAAACAACGATGGATTATTCGATTGACATGAATTTTTTTTTATTAAAGATAATCTTGTGGCATTACATTAAATCATACCAACAAGACGGCGCAACACGTCACACAGCTCGTGCCACAATCGATTTATTGAAAGACACGTTTGGTGACCGCCTAATTTCACGTTTTGGACCTGTGAATTGGCCTCCAAGATCTTGTGATTTAACACCGCTGGACTACTTTCTGTGGGGCTATGTAAAGTCATTGGTCTATGCGGATAAGCCACAAACGCTTGACCATTTGGAAGACAACATTCGCCGTGTTATTGCCGATATACGGCCACAAATGTTGGAAAAAGTCATCGAAAATTGGACGTCCAGATTGGACTACATCCGAGCCAGCCGTGGCGGTCATATGCCAGAAATCATATTTAAAATGTAATGCCACAAGATTATCTTTCGAATAAAAAAAAATTCATGTCAATCGAATAATCCATCGTTGTTTTATTGCAATTTAAAGTTCTATACCTCTAAAAAAAACACCCATTACAAATACAGCGCATTCTTTATTGAATAATAGGCATTTGAATTTAGCGCGTTGTTGTGTTAATAATTTTCGCCTCACAATGTTGGGTCCCTAGCTGTACATGAAACATTTAACCATTAAGGTACATCAAATATTTTTGACCGTGACATTTCAATATTTAATTTTGCGTTTTTATCAGTTTCCAGTGCATTTATTGTCAGAAAAGGCTTTTTCATTGCCACTTTTGTATATATTTCATTGATAAACAAAAAAAAAAAAAAACCACATAAAGCAAATGTATGCAATATGACTTTAGATTCTTAAATCATTTATGATTTAAGCATATTTTCGATCGGAGATACGTAATGAACAAATAATTTGGAAATATTTCCCATTAGTTTTTTTTTTTTTATTTATTTATTGTTTATGGTGCTTCAATTTCTAAGATTATTAGCACCCTTTGATTTACATATAATTACAATTTGTATACATATACATTATAATACTTTTTTAGATTATATACAGAAAATTTTATGTATGTCAAATATACAAGTAAATATGTTGGAAATGATGTGGGTAAGTTTTATATTTGTGAGGCGAGTTTTATGTCTGTCAGGTAGTTGAATATTGCAGCTGTTGTTTTCGGGTTGTTCGCAAGTGCGTCTGGGAGAATTGGTGGAATTTGATTCCTTCTTCTTTCCATGGTATATTTTCTGCAATCTATGATGATGTGTTGGACTGTTATCTGTTCGTTACATGAGTCGCAGATTGGGGCATTTGTCCGCTCAAATATATGTTTATGCGTCATATTGGTGTGGCCTATGCGCAGACGCGTAATGATGGTTTGAAGTCTTCTTTGTGCGATCGTTTTCCAAGGCTTGGTGGTATTTTTTATGCTTCTTAACTTATTGTTTTCCGTGTCACGCCACTCGCGCTCCCACAATTGTCCCATTTTAAGTTTTATCGTGGCTTTGATGTCATCTACGGGAATTCTTATTTGGTATATGTTTGCATCTTCGGTTGCTTCTTTTGCTGCCCCATTAGTTTACCTTTATAAGTTTCCCCATGCACAGTGCATGGTAAGTACCAACGTTTAAAATTAAAGTCATGAGCGCGAAATTTAAACGCCTATCAATCATTAATGAACGCTCTGTATATGAATGTTTCACAGTTTTTTCAAATTCATTCAGGCAGTTTTTTATATGAGCGATTTTTAACCAGAGTCGCAGCTTTTCAGATTGATGGATCGAGTACCACCCAATTTTTGTTTATTTATTCTTATTCGTATTTGTTTCAGGTGAAGTATGTTGATGCTTGTGTCCATTTAAGTTCTTATGTTAGTTTGTTGGCTGTAGACACGGCTAGATATTACCATATAAGTGGAATAATTTCATTTAGTAATATGTCAGTCATCAATGTAAATCAGTATTTCCATTTGCTTCTTTATTAGATGTATTTTATAAAAATCACTAATCCAAAGCAAATATACTGCTTAATACCAATCAGCCCATTATCCTACAAGCTATTAGACCTAATCCCTTCAAAGAATTAGCGGATTTTCCGTAGCTGTTACATTTAATTACTGTACTATTACCGAAAACTGTATGGCAAACATAATATAATAGGGTCACTTCAAAAGTATCAATTTTGTTTTATTGTAGCATAAAGCAGCTAGCGATATATTCTGACCAGTTCTAAATTATACATCGTTTTTGTCAAATGTGTATCTAATTTTCTTGTATTCGTTTAGTACAGTGGTGTAACTACGGGCCCTCTTCGCCCGCAACTGCTTCTTTATGATAGGGTGACCATTTTATTAAGAATGCAATGCGGGAAGGAGCAAAAAAAAGGTCCTCATCTCCAAAATTCAAGTGAAGAGCAAAAAAAAAGGTCCTCATCTCCCAAAATCCAAGTGAACAGCAAAAAAAAAAACAGGTCTTCACCTCCCAAATCCAAGTGAAGAGCAAAAAAAGGTCCTCACCTCCCTAATCCAAATGCGGGACAATGCGGAACAAAATGTTAAAATGCGGGACTTTTGCGGGACGCATTTTATTGCGGGACAAAATGTTAAAATCCGGGACGAATGGTCACCCTACTTTATGACCCAATTATACTTTACGTGCTATATAGATAAAACGAAACATTTTAAAAAAGATGAAAAAAAAGATTTTGCTTCTCCTGTGCAGTACTCCTGAAAATTTGACAAGTCAAAGAGCTGTCCTTAAGAGAACTAAGGAGCTGACTCGTTATTTCCTCTTTTCTTTTATCGTTAAGTTTTCATTTTTATTTTCAAATACTGGCCTAAAATTTTGAATCTGTATTTATAAAATTGGAGGCTATCAGATCAATTCTGTAAAAAATTACTGTGTAGTAACGTTACTACAAGGTAAAATGTTATAAAAAGTATAATGCCTTTTATTCATGATAGTAACTGACCTTGCTCATAGAGACAAGTTTAGTTACAATTATCATAGTAACAGAGTTACAGATTGGTCTGTATATCTGTTTTTTTTTCGGCCCCATATTTGAAAAAAAATCAACTTTTGTCTGTCTGGCCGAGATTCACACAAAAACAGCTGGATATATTTTCACGAAATTTGATGTGGTGATAAAGTAAAACCAGGATTCGAACATAGGCTGTACGACATCTCAACATTTTTATTCTAAGGGTGTGTTTCGGGGTTAAAACTGTTTACTAAAAAATTTAAAATATGTCCTTATTAGCGACTTAACAGAAATATATATATATAAATATACGTATAGCAAAAATTGTTTATAATAAGAAAGCAAATCTTTTTTGTTCATTCAATTTTTTCATTTAGATGCATATTTGGGAAGTTACGGGGGACATCCTAAAACTAAAATTTTGAAATATCTCCCTTATTATTGACTTAACAGAATAATCTAAGTGAGAAAATGTTTTAAGTGGATAAAATTCAATGAAGTTTTTAATAAGATATATTTGGGGAGCTATAGAGAGCGCTACTTACAAACTTGAAATATCTCACTTATTATTTACTTAATATAAAAAAAAGATTATTTTCTGTTCTACTTGCACTTGAAATCTCACTTACCATTTACGTTAGAACAAAAATATATTTAACAAAAACCGTACGAAGTACAGGTACGACAGCTAGTATATAATAAAGTTACTTTGTATGAGGAGCATTTAATATTCCAAATAGGCTTAATTTTATTAGCGAAATACATCGCCATTTACAAAATTTATTGCACAATTTAACTCAATAATACCCCAGATATTTTATTTAAATTAGTAGTTGGTTAAAATGAATACTGTTTCATTAACAATTTAATTTAATTTCTGAAATATTAGCTATAAATTAATTATTTTGATATACTCTCGCCTAGTTTTATGTTATATTATCAGTAATATATTTCCCATAAATATTAATCGATCTAAAGCCTTGACATTTTAAAAGATAAATGACAAAATATTGATTAGATTGCATTTAAAATTGTTTAAGCTTTGAATGTTAAAAGAGTGTTTCTCAAAAGTTCTACAACTCCTCTACTACATTGATATTGAAACTCAAAAAGTTGGGGTCGAATTAAAAAAATATATATTTTTTTCAATGTAATAGACAAAATATGAGAAAGATGATGAATTAATTAATGATAACACCTTAGAGAGGGTTTGTACCTTCAAATACATATGCACAATGATAAAACAGATTATTCTGAAACGAGTAACCAGAAACTGATCATGTGTAATAAGAACACGTATTAATTTCACAATTAATATGTTAATTTGGTAATTTATGTGGAAATTGATTCAATGCATCATGAATTACAAACAATTGTCATTCAATATAGTGCTTAATTATAGGATGTAGTATTTCATTTATATTTAAATTTGGGAACAAAAACATTTGTTGCCACTAATATTTTTGCATATGCAAATGAATTATTGGATACTGCTTTTAGCTATGAATTTAATAAATAATAGAATATGTGTCAAATAAATTGGAAAATCTTTAAAATCTCGAAAAACTTTTCTTTCTTCGAACATTTTTTAGCATTGAAACTCTTATGGCCAACGCACTTTTGTTTAGGATCTTTCTTTGAATGGTTGGTTGTTGTAGAACATTTTCTCTCATTGTATGGCCCAGTTAGGCTAATTTTGTCTTTATGGTTGAAAACAGCACTAAGCTTTTCTAGGCTGTGCAGATTTATTTATACGATATATTTATGATTATCAACGAATTGAAAATGAAAGGTTACCGAAACAAGTTTTATCCATGGATTACAAAAGGAAGGAGAACATAGCAAAACCTACAAAAGCTGTTTTTAAGGAATTTAAAAAGAGATTAACAAAAGAGTACTAGGGACCCAGAAGACAAAATTGTTTTAAAAGAGTAGGGATCGGGAAATTACTCGGCAATAAATGCTGATCAAAAACACTTTATTCCGGTATGGTACAATAGTGCTCACACAGGCAAGGTGGACAGTCAGTTAAATGAAACCAGGCGTATCTTCACCAGAACTGTATAATCAACTGCTTCCTCCCGGTGCTTTCTAACATCCGTCCTCCGAATATTAGAAGACTGAAAGCACCAAAACGAGAAAAAGCCATCTCACCGTTAGCACTGGACCTGCCTACTGGACAATAGGTGGACAATCTGCCGCATGTTCGACTTACATCCAGATGCCCAATATAGAATGAATTTGTTCAAAGAGGCAAACACTAGCTTTGCTTTTTGAATTCTGGACATGATATCCACGTTTCCTCCCCCGTCTTCGGTGACAATGCTGCCCAGGTAGCAGAATTTGGAGGTTCGGTCTATGGTCGCATCTTGAAGTGAATATTCCGAGTATTTACGATGTTTACGCGCATATCTTTTGTTTTGCTCACGTTGATCTTAAGCCCTGCTATACGAGCAAAGCTGTCCAGATCGTTCAGTTTACTTTGCATGTCTTGAAGTGACTGGGCAAGTAGGCAGAGATCATCAGCATAGTTCAGATCCTCTAGGCGAGTGGCAAGGTTCCATTGGATGGCTCTTTGCGAGGAATTTTCTGCACGCAAGACTGCATCTATATGCGTGGGTCATCAGCCCACTTAACCAAGAAAAAGAAAATCCGAGTATTTAATAGCAATGTGAAGTCTGTACTGTTATATGCCTGTGAGACATGGTTGGTTAACGAGACATTCACCGATAAACTGCAAGTCTTTGTTAATAAATGTTTAAGAAGGATAATGGGAATCCATTGGCCTGACACCATAAGCAACGAAGAACTATGGCGAATAACAAAACAGTCAGAGATCGGAAATGAGATACGCTTGCGCAAATGGAGATGGTTGGGACACATACTTAGGCGAGACTCAGACAATATAACAAGACAGGCCCTTCACTGGAATCCGCAAGGAAAAAGGAGGATCGGACGACCGAAGAACACATGGAGGCGCACAGTGGAGAAAGAATTGCGAGACATGGGAAAGTCGTGGGGCGAAATCAAGATCTTAGCCCAGAACCGCACCAGATGGAGATGCTTTATTGAGGCCTTTGGTCCTCTTGAGGAGTTAATAACTAATATATAATATAGAATGATAATTGTGTAACATCAACCAATATGCATCAGCTATGGGAAAATCGGTGGGACAGTACTAATGTAAGAAATAAGAACATTGGTGATAACTCCAAAATCCAATTACCGGGATTTTCTCTTCCCAGAATCCTCTGGTGCAATCTAAATCGCTTTCGAACTAGTCACAGAAGGTGTAACGCTATGTTACATAAATGAGGTTTAAGGTACTCAGCTGCCTGTGACTGCGGAGCTCCTCTAAATCGATGACCTCTATAATTCAAAAGGTAAGCCCGTGAGCCCTACTCCTTGCTACGCGCCTTGATAACAGTGCAGATTGGAAATCGGAATGTCGTAGAGTTTTATCTACATCATCATCGTCAAACCTTGTCCACATTTGGGTGATGTTGGACTGCTTCTAAAAAGAGCATGAAATATGTAAAAAAAAAAATCTGACTCGGTTATTTGCCACTAACTGCAAGTTAGTGATGATACTATTGAGTCTTTTGCTTTGGTGCTGAAAGCACCATGCAATTATCTCTCAGTGTTGTTTTTAACAGTGTTACTGGCCTCCAAGTGTTCTTGAGTCGTCTTTTTCTCCTGCTGCCTTGTGGATTGTATGCTAGTGCTCGCCAGGAGCTCTTCGAAAAATGCCATAACCAACCATAATTTCTTCTTTTTGTAAATTTATGTCTAATTAACCAGTTACATGGTTATTCCATGCTGTCAATAAATTCAAAGGATCTTCGAAGACACATATTAACAAATACTTGCACATTTCTCTTTATAGATTATGTAACGAGTCAAGTCTCGAAGCCATACAAAAGCAGAATGTTGTAATCTGATTATGTAAACCAACATTTGGAATACTTGCAGATTCTTTAGAATTCTCTTGTTAAAGATCCATACTTCCAGGATATAGAGAAGAATGGAAAATATATAACATCTTATCATTCGCATGTACAGTAGCAATTTTTGTATAAACATTAATATTTAAAATCCACATTTATATTCTAGAGATTTCTTTTTGCATTTAATCCAACAGAAAAATAAAATATACGAGTAATAAAAATCTTCTAGCTATATTTCGTGCATACTTCCGCTTTCCTCATTTCTTTATTTGCATTAATATCTTTGCAAGTATCTCGGAATAAACTCGTTGTAAATCTGAGATACAAGTTTTATGTTTTATCCTTATGCAAGTAATATAACTGTAGAACTATAAGCAACTTTGCATTAATCAAAAACTTATTTTCATCAAAGTTTAACTTTAATATATATCTTGATAGCTCAATTTCTGCTTCACTTGAAAATTGAATGTAAGTTTTATTTAAACTATTCTAATTTGATTAATTTATGACGTGGAAAAGACAGGATAAGTGCATAAGTTTGGTTGAGAAAATTAAATCTCATTAGTTAGAAGATCGCGATGAGAGATTTTGTAGATGAAATTAGACAGATTAATATTAAGTGTGTTGTGTGCTATCGCTCCCTTTCCCCCAACCGCTTGCGATAGATATAGTCGGTTTCTTTGGTTTAAACGGAACTAGATTTTGATTTCTAGTAACTGTTAACGTTTGATTGAAGCTTTTTATTATTTTGATTAGCAAAAACTAACTTCAATTAATAAAAAAATATCTCGTAACAACTTAAGAAAACTAAAATTCCATTTGGTTCCACCGAAACGTTAGCCTATACTAGCAGTTCTTAACCGGGGAGTCCCGAAAAGACTTTAGGGGGTCCCAAAATTAAAATAAAAATTAAATTTTTACCAGTATTTGCTTTTAATATCACAATAAACTTAATTATTAAACAATAAATTATCAAGAACATTTATAATATTATTTAAAACATTTTCTTGGGGATGCAGAAAATATTTTAGGCTAGTTGGGGGGGTCCCTAGTATAAAAATGTTAAGAACCGCTGGTCTATACAGTTGTGCTACTTGAATAGGGGATACGCATAAAATTTGTATTTCCTTAAAACTACATTATTTTGATATGTTAATGTTAGTTATGTCACCTAACAAAACAAAAATTACATTTTAATTAATATTATAGCCAAATTTTTGAATTAAAATATTGTAAATTTGAAATGAGCCGACCACGGAGCGAAGGTTGCCGAGTAAAACGACTGAGTATGACGTCAAACGATAGGAGTTTCACATCACAGATACAGCTACAACATAATCTTTACACGTGTATGTATTGTATTGTTCGAGAGTTTTGTATTTGTTTTTAAGCAATTTTTCACGCATTTATTATTAAAATGGCAGATAAAGATTTTGTTAGGGCTCAGAGTGATAATTTACCCAACATTGATGCATTTATGCTCATGGAATATATGAAAAATAATGAATGCTACAGTGCTGAGGAAATACGTGGTGTCAAAGTAATTTTTATTTTATATTCTAAAACTTTATGTAAACAAACGCTGCAACTCTGTAAAATGTAAATATTTATGTAATTTAGATGTCACAATTTTACTACATTGTTTACATGAAGTTACAAAACGTTAGAGGCATAATTGAAATACTGCAATATAAGTTATCTATTTTAATATAAAATTTAATTCCGTAAACATGTATAAATTGTTTTTATAGAATTAAACTTTATTTTAACTAAAATCACTCTAACTTTACATAACCTATGAAAGTTATACAAACAAATAAGTTCACAACAGACTATGTACGCCAGTAAGCTAGTAGTGTCATACGTCAGTTAGAAGGGGTATCACGTCACACGTCGTTTTCGCGCGCTACATACATTTATGATTTTTTTAAGCCTTCAAATTACAAAAAAAAAAAACTGTTTTTTATGTTTATATGCAACAAGAGGAATATAATAAAAAATAAAAAAAAAAATCATGCCTATCCCCTATTGGAATCCTGCAGTTGCAAGTAACAGTGGGCACTCAGAAAACTAAGTAGTCCAGGATTAATGCCCATAGTAACTAACTAAATCTATTAAGGTCAACAGAGATCAATGGAATGGAAGTTCAGCTACTTAGGTTGTATAGTAAGTGAAAGTGGATAGATGCTAAAATAAACAATAAAATGCGCAAGGCAAGATAAACTCGCAGTTTTCTTAATAATTTCTAGCGTTCCGTCATAATATCTAGAACAATAATGCGTATTTTTAATACACATGTTAAATCTGTTCTGCTTTATGCCCATGAGCCTAAGAGCAGTGCGAGTAGTGCCTCCGCTCTAAGCACCGTAATATTCTGGTGCCATTTACCACGTCCCTGACATCAATAAAAAGAAAGGACTCACTCGAAACTACTTCGCACCAAGCACCGCCTGTGAGCAATGTTCCCCCTAATTTTTTCGCTGACTGCGCGGTTCAAAATATATGGGAGCAAAAATGTTCAAAACGTATGTAAAAGTGTGCAAGTAGAGGGGTCCTGTCACAGGACCCCCATGTTTGAAGTAAAAAAAAAATTGAAAATTACATTTTAAAGCATTTTAATAATACACAAACAAGAAAAGATTTTTACATTATCGTTCATATCTTTGTTTATATTCTTTCTTTATTAGTGGCAAGATCTACTATGTTTAAACAACATTTCACGATTAACATTAAAATTAAATTTCAAATGTTAATCAGAATGTGTTTAGTGGAATATTATAAAAATAAATGTCATAAAATAAATGTTTGATAAGTAATGAAAACTTTTATTATCTTACGATATATAACGTATATTACGGCCAGACTCCAGCGTTATATAGTTGGCATACGCCAGCGTCCGCTCAGCTCTCTGATCGGTCGCTAAAAACCTAAATGGGGAAAAATATGAATTCCGTAACCACTGTGAAGTGACTCCAGTGGCTATCAGCTGTCCAGGGCAAGGTAGAAGGCCGCCAGCCCAGTCTAGAGGTAGATGTGACCATGCAGGGTGGTCCTGTAATTATCAATGTCGATGTGCGGCCTAAAATTTATACGGCGCCAGTCACTTCGCTTCTGTTGCCCTAAATTCTGGAAGAAAAATAAAACCCCAGGGGAAGGAATAGAGTTCTCGTAATAGAAACACCAAAATTCTCAATAACCAAATTTATTAACAAAAAAAAATCAGTAACTAACAAATAGTAATAACAAAATAAATACTATTCGTTAAACGAATATTGAATACGCAAAATCTATAAACAAAATCAATTATTCACTAAATGAATACTCAATACGCAAAATCTATAAACAAAATAAATTATTCACTAAATGAATACTCAATACGCAAAATTTATAACCAAAATATAAGAATTACAAGATCAATGACTAGTTAAATATTCCCTTTTTAGTTCGGAGTACGACAAAGTTAATACAAAAAAATAAATTATTTAATCTACGAGCAAAATATCTAAGTTAAATCCAAAATTTAGAAAACTAAGTACTCACAAATGGCCAAAGGAAATTAAACAACTGAATCTTTAACCGGTAATTAATTACAATTTAAATTGACAAACTGAATTACTTGTGATACGGTATAACTACCCAGTAACATGTGATTGGATTACTTATGCTACAACTGCCCTAGGGCTGCGTGAACTTTTGCACATAAATTACATAACAGTGACTAATTACGTTGAAAAATGGTAACGGTATTCCGGTTGGCAATACCGTTAGGAAAAATCCGGAAGAGTTTTAGAATCGGAAAGCCAGCGCTTGTTCAAAACCCGATTTAAATTTTTACTACAATTCTCTCTCGCCTTAACACTATCGAAATCCCAATCAGTCTATTGGCAACGAAGTCGCGTTGATTCAAGAATCCATCGTTGTCAAGAGACTGACTCCACATATCCCCTTTTACTCTTAAAAACCCGTGATACGTCAACAAAAAAATCTCCGCGAGATGCCAAAAAAAATTGACGACCACCCTACCCACTGACTCGACGGAAATGATCAAAATTTAAAAAAATTATCGAGACAAAAAAAATTAAGGAAGACTGGTCAAAAAAAAAATAAATAAAAAAAAAACGATGCTTGTGGCTGAGGTTCTGCCCGATTGAAGTTAACGTTAATTCCTCCCAAAATAATACAAACCCGATCCTCGATAACGTGAACAGCAAGTAACACGAATACTTGACCAGTAAGTATTCAAAGTAAGGAGTAACCTGCGTGTTTGAAAGCTAATTCACAACCTCCAGTTATCAAGGAAAAATACTATACAGACAGACTGAATTTACATTACGCGGCAACAATTAAAAATGAGCGATTCGTGAACAAAAATTATTGTACCTCCAAAAAATTTACGGTGGCGACACGCCCAACCGTACACGCAACAGCGTACTCAATAAATCCAAAACTATCTCAATAACTCAAAAATATCTCAAGATACAACAAAACTTGAGAAACCTCAATGCATTTCAGCTAATAATACAGTACAAATAATAACACACACTTAATAATCATGGCCATAACTCATAAGGGTGTAGCAGACGCGGCCCTACACTATTAACGTTAAGAATCACAAAAAAACATCCCCAAACGGGAATTCCAATACGTTAACAGGGCAGAGTCGCTTCTGTTACAAAATTTCAAACATTTCCAAAGTATACTCAGCTGAAACACAGTAATTCTCGCAACACCCTGTAGCAACAGGTCTCAATTGATACAATAATTTTCACGCTACATCTTCCACGGATCGCTCCAAAATCGGCTCTTCAACCCTTACATGTGGGGGACAGTATAATCTCGAAAGCAGGATCCTCGCTCGAGAAAGAATACTCAATATAGGCCCTTCCATGTTGCCACTAAATTTACAAAATACAGAGAAATACTTTACATTAGAACACTGAATTATTCAAAACTGATTAGCGGGTAATACTGTATAAAAGAAACATACCTCGGTGTTTTAGTGGCGAAACGTCGTAACTCAATTGCCATCTAGGGGTAGAACACTCCTAATTCCGACGTAAGTCGCGTTTTGCATTCCCAAAACATGATGTATCACGTGCCTTTTCCGCTTAGCGAATCCACAGGTGAACCAGCATTATCTTCTCAAATAATTTTCACAAAAACTTGTGGAATAAAATTTGGCACGTGTTACTGAGTCTCCACCCCTTAGGGAACCTCTATACTTCTTGAATTACGACATTGAAGAGACAAAATGGCATTTAACATTCCATTATATATGCCCCCCTTCACCACTATAACTGTCTAATAGACACTAGACTCACGTGGGCAAAACCACGTGACTCAGACTGTTATCAAAAATGACAACATTCTGTTTTATCGGCGTTAAAAAAATCACGAATGTCAACATTGTATTTTTTTACAAGTGTAAGTATGTTCCTTATATACGTAATACACGCTAATAGTCTGTAATTTCCAGGTTCTAATGAAGTATTCATACTCCAAAATGCAAAAGAATGTGATTATTCCCATGTGTCAAAATGACATAACCTAAAAGTTTTTGACAGAATACGAGAATTCAGATGTTAATTTATATTTCTGTAGCAAGAACGGCTACTTTTAAGTAGATTGTCAGGAGGCTAGTCAGTTGGTTTCGCAAAAATACACAATACTGTATCCTTTAGTGAGAATAGCATAAGTTTTTGTATGTTAAGGTAGGTTACGTTAAGGTAGTTTTATAAGCGGTGGTGTCAGCTAAAATAGGCCGTAACAACTCCCCCTTTGCTTAAAAAAGAGACGCGGGTCTCTAAAGACCCCGTATCTTTATATTAAATTGCATTCGCACGAAACAATCGCTCAAAAAAAAACTATCAATAAACTATTTACAATTCTATCCTACTTACATCCTAAATAGTGGAACACACGGAATTCCTAACTAATTAGGGGTGGCGTTCGCGAAGACGCGGTAACAGCCACGGGAGGCAAGGTAGTTGCTGCAGACAACGAAGACAAGGTGCTAATGTGCAAAACGCACAGACGGGTATCATCACCAACAGGCCATGGAGGTGATAATATTGCCAACAAGGCAAGGAGGACGAGTAGGTTTGACGTCGCGCATACTGCGGATAAGCTCCAGCGAAAAACTAACGGCAGTCGGCGCCCTACAAAAAAAAGGTTGGATTCCACTATTTCCTAACTAACTTTGTACAACTACTAACTAGCTAAATCTATGCAACGCACTCATAATCTTAACTAAACCATTCACGAAGGGAATCTATCTCACACAAAAAGAAAGCCTAACTGACACGCGTACCGACCTAACTGTCCTACGCTCACTTCTACGTACTTAACTTCAACTCCAAAATACAAAGCGTTATTCACAAACGCACTAATAACTGCAATTCTAACTTGCTATCTCAAATATCTCACCCAAAAATACGGGATTTCTCAAAACGACAACCAACTGACATGTCCGCTACGACAATTCCTACTTAACTCAAAACGGTCTGACAAACGCATTAACAACAATGAATTTCTCTATATTCAACTTACTAGATCTGATTCGGTCCTGACCCGTGTACTATAGGTCACGTCCAAAATATTTCCTAACCAGGAATCAAATATTGTACAACAAAAATCGCGGAGCAAGTCTACTGTTCTTCCCCAATACTCTAAACCGTTGAGTGATTCTCCTGGATAAACCAGCTCGGTATATAATACCGTAAATATGAGGAAACTAATTTTCCGCTAAGCGAATCCCGTGTGAATCTCAATGGTTCGCCCTAAACTGGCTCACCAATACAAATGTCTCTACCAGACACTAAACCCATTTGACAACCGAGTCACTCGGCTTGTCACCAATATAATTCAACATAACCAATGTTGCAATTACAATTCTACCAACAATTGTTGCCATACAATGCAACACAAAATTTTCACAGGGATATACATTAGAGTCCTCTCACTCAATGTTACTAACAACTCAGACACAGTAACTTACTCACTCTTACAACAAAAAAAAAACTATTTAGCTCATCAACTGAGACTAACTCAAAATCTAAACAATGTGTACAATATGTCGTCCAAATACCTAACAGATCATAGCAATATAAACGACGAATAACATAGCGAAAGTAATCCAATCAACTTTTCAAACAAATAAATTAAATTTCATATTACGAGAACTCTTTAGGGTTGGGTTTAGGAACAAAAGGAATACAACCAATCAATATAAGACCCATATTTTCCTATAACACAAAAAATCCAAACAGCTCCAAACTGAAATAAAAATATGGTCTTCTCAAAAACAGCCCCTCTCATCTCGGACATCCAAATACGTGATTCCTTCTCAGCAAACGCCTAAATCCACAAACCTCAAGTCAGAATATGTAACGTCCTTTTCGGCAAAGGCCCGAAATATCTAACGTTCCTTAACAAATGGAAGCCCCACATTGCTTAATAAATGTGAGCTCCACGTTAGTTTGGCCCCACGTTGGGCGCCAGAAATATATAACGTATATTACGGCCAGACTCCAGCGTTATATAGTTGGCATACGCCAGCGTCCGCTCAGCTCTCTGATCGGTCGCTAAAAACCTAAATGGGGAAAAATATGAATTCCGTAACCACTGTGAAGTGACTCCAGTGGCTATCAGCTGTCCAGGGCAAGGTAGAAGGCCGCCAGCCCAGTCTAGAGGTAGATGTGACCATGCAGGGTGGTCCTGTAATTATCAATGTCGATGTGCGGCCTAAAATTTATACGGCGCCAGTCACTTCGCTTCTGTTGCCCTAAATTCTGGAAGAAAAATAAAACCCCAGGGGAAGGAATAGAGTTCTCGTAATAGAAACACCAAAATTCTCAATAACCAAATTTATTAACAAAAAAAAATCAGTAACTAACAAATAGTAATAACAAAATAAATACTATTCGTTAAACGAATATTGAATACGCAAAATCTATAAACAAAATCAATTATTCACTAAATGAATACTCAATACGCAAAATCTATAAACAAAATAAATTATTCACTAAATGAATACTCAATACGCAAAATTTATAACCAAAATATAAGAATTACAAGATCAATGACTAGTTAAATATTCCCTTTTTAGTTCGGAGTACGACAAAGTTAATACAAAAAAATAAATTATTTAATCTACGAGCAAAATATCTAAGTTAAATCCAAAATTTAGAAAACTAAGTACTCACAAATGGCCAAAGGAAATTAAACAACTGAATCTTTAACCGGTAATTAATTACAATTTAAATTGACAAACTGAATTACTTGTGATACGGTATAACTACCCAGTAACATGTGATTGGATTACTTATGCTACAACTGCCCTAGGGCTGCGTGAACTTTTGCACATAAATTACATAACAGTGACTAATTACGTTGAAAAATGGTAACGGTATTCCGGTTGGCAATACCGTTAGGAAAAATCCGGAAGAGTTTTAGAATCGGAAAGCCAGCGCTTGTTCAAAACCCGATTTAAATTTTTACTACAATTCTCTCTCGCCTTAACACTATCGAAATCCCAATCAGTCTATTGGCAACGAAGTCGCGTTGATTCAAGAATCCATCGTTGTCAAGAGACTGACTCCACATATCCCCTTTTACTCTTAAAAACCCGTGATACGTCAACAAAAAAATCTCCGCGAGATGCCAAAAAAAATTGACGGCCACCCTACCCACTGACTCGACGGAAATGATCAAAATTTAAAAAAATTATCGAGACAAAAAAAATTAAGGAAGACTGGTCAAAAAAAAAATAAATAAAAAAAAAACGATGCTTGTGGCTGAGGTTCTGCCCGATTGAAGTTAACGTTAATTCCTCCCAAAATAATACAAACCCGATCCTCGATAACGTGAACAGCAAGTAACACGAATACTTGACCAGTAAGTATTCAAAGTAAGGAGTAACCTGCGTGTTTGAAAGCTAATTCACAACCTCCAGTTATCAAGGAAAAATACTATACAGACAGACTGAATTTACATTACGCGGCAACAATTAAAAATGAGCGATTCGTGAACAAAAATTATTGTACCTCCAAAAAATTTACGGTGGCGACACGCCCAACCGTACACGCAACAGCGTACTCAATAAATCCAAAACTATCTCAATAACTCAAAAATATCTCAAGATACAACAAAACTTGAGAAACCTCAATGCATTTCAGCTAATAATACAGTACAAATAATAACACACACTTAATAATCATGGCCATAACTCATAAGGGTGTAGCAGACGCGGCCCTACACTATTAACGTTAAGAATCACAAAAAAACATCCCCAAACGGGAATTCCAATACGTTAACAGGGCAGAGTCGCTTCTGTTACAAAATTTCAAACATTTCCAAAGTATACTCAGCTGAAACACAGTAATTCTCGCAACACCCTGTAGCAACAGGTCTCAATTGATACAATAATTTTCACGCTACATCTTCCACGGATCGCTCCAAAATCGGCTCTTCAACCCTTACATGTGGGGGACAGTATAATCTCGAAAGCAGGATCCTCGCTCGAGAAAGAATACTCAATATAGGCCCTTCCATGTTGCCACTAAATTTACAAAATACAGAGAAATACTTTACATTAGAACACTGAATTATTCAAAACTGATTAGCGGGTAATACTGTATAAAAGAAACATACCTCGGTGTTTTAGTGGCGAAACGTCGTAACTCAATTGCCATCTAGGGGTAGAACACTCCTAATTCCGACGTAAGTCGCGTTTTGCATTCCCAAAACATGATGTATCACGTGCCTTTTCCGCTTAGCGAATCCACAGGTGAACCAGCATTATCTTCTCAAATAATTTTCACAAAAACTTGTGGAATAAAATTTGGCACGTGTTACTGAGTCTCCACCCCTTAGGGAACCTCTATACTTCTTGAATTACGACATTGAAGAGACAAAATGGCATTTAACATTCCATTATATATGCCCCCCTTCACCACTATAACTGTCTAATAGACACTAGACTCACGTGGGCAAAACCACGTGACTCAGACTGTTATCAAAAATGACAACATTCTGTTTTATCGGCGTTAAAAAAATCACGAATGTCAACATTGTATTTTTTTACAAGTGTAAGTATGTTCCTTATATACGTAATACACGCTAATAGTCTGTAATTTCCAGGTTCTAATGAAGTATTCATACTCCAAAATGCAAAAGAATGTGATTATTCCCATGTGTCAAAATGACATAACCTAAAAGTTTTTGACAGAATACGAGAATTCAGATGTTAATTTATATTTCTGTAGCAAGAACGGCTACTTTTAAGTAGATTGTCAGGAGGCTAGTCAGTTGGTTTCGCAAAAATACACAATACTGTATCCTTTAGTGAGAATAGCATAAGTTTTTGTATGTTAAGGTAGGTTACGTTAAGGTAGTTTTATAAGCGGTGGTGTCAGCTAAAATAGGCCGTAACAGATATTAAATGTAGAATAAACATTAAACAAATTTTCAATAATTATTATTATTAGTTATTAGTTAATAATATCTATAACTACAATACAAATTATCATATTATATGAATGAATTATATTTACGCAAAATACAAAATTGGCTGCGCAACTTTCGAAAAAAGAGTGCGCTGCAGCACACCCGCGCATCTTAGAGGGAACATTGCCTGTGAGCCCAGGTAATTTAAAGAAAAACTTGCTAAATACAAATATTTGTCAACAAATGCTCTGGGCTATAGTTGGAATACAAACGCTATAGCCCAGTGGTTCCCAAACTTTTTCGGTTCCGGGCGCCCTGAATGTATTAAAATTTCGCGGTGCCCTAAATCAATACATTCAAATTTTCATTTCATTTTATTAGACAGTTGAAAATATGATGACAAAAAAAACTCCTCACTGATAAACTACAAAGTAATCACCCCAAAAAAAGGTCCTGGGTCTTCGCGGCGTCCTGTAGCCTAGCCAGGTCGGCGCGGCGCACAATTTGGGAAATGATGCTATAGCTCAGTGTTTCTCAACCTTTTCTGGCCTGGGACCCCCCAAAATTATGTAAATATTGTCTGCGGCCCCCCTGTACTATGGTGTATCAGAATAATAGGAACACGATTTTTTTTTTCGAAAAAGCGACATGTGAGCAAGTTGGGAAAAATTTTGAACTAAAATTTATCCACAAAATTGAATGGCAGAACTGAAATTTTCCGGAAAAAACCGGAAGTACAGGATATCAAGGACAATTTCGAATTTTTAAATGGGAACGTGTGTCATATTGAATCTCTTTGGATAGAGCTTTTCAACAACTTTTACTTAAACATTTTTTTAATATCTTTTACGATGATACGGTTTAAAATGACGATTATATTCCCTATAACGACTTGAAAGTAAAGTATTTTTATTTACAAGTGTTCAAAGTGGCTTTCCTTTTAATTTAAACACATTCGTATCCTTATTCTTGAGTTATCTGTAGCTCGGAAAGCAATTAAAAAATATATAATAAAAAATATTGCATTTTCAAGTCGTACCTACTACAAGAAGTACCTCCAACGCGAACCATTGTCAGAGAATCGCATCAACCGACACATAAAATTTATTTTTATACAAATATATTTATACAAATTTTTGATCATTTTGTTTAGTAAAAGCTCATTTACATATTTCATAACATATATAAAATAAATATTCTATTAAAATAAATAGAATATTTATTTTATGTATGTTATGAAAGGTATATTTTTATTAATATAAATGTAAGATATTTATAAATATGGATAAAGTTTATATCTTGCAAGATTGAGTGCATTTTTATTATATTTTCATGTTTCGATCTTGTATGACTTCGCGGCCCCCTGACGAAGCCTTCACGGCCCCTCAGGGGGCCGCGACCCCCCGCTTGAGAAACGCTGCTATAGCCAATAAAGATCTCTGGTAGCTCACAGAGAATACAGAAATAAGACACAAATGGAAGTCATACCCCTAGACCAGAATTTATCCAAAAAGAACACTGCATTGGAATACACAAAGAAAGAGTTGGGAGTCCAAAAGGGGACATGTTGACGCACCGTAAAGAAAGAATGTATGAATATGGGAAAACATAGATTTAAATAAAAGCCCTAGCGATGAACCATACCAGAGAGACATTATGTTGATGTCCTTTCCTTCAACTGAAGACAAAACTTACTATATGAAAATATGAAGGATACACAACAAAAAGTCCAAGATGGTTAAAATTTTCATTTAAAAAAAGTAAAAAGTTCACTATTTTTAATTTTAAAAATAAAATTACCATGTAAATCTTCATTTATTCAGATAGTTTTATTTTTATGAAACATGACTTTTTCAGTGTTAAAATTAACACTACTTTAAGAGTATTTCTTTTGTAACACTATAATTAATCAGTATCAAATTTTACATTAAATTTAACCAAAAAAAGAATTGTAAATAACACGAAAAGCGGTACATGGTACACTAAAAGTACATTTTTTAGTGTTAGAGTTTTTTAGTCGAGTTTTTGGAAGCGGGGAACAGGTACCTGGTATCCGAAACCGGGTATCCGAAACTGAGTTACTCGAAAATTACGAATACAGGTTTTGCCCGAAAACCGGAACTGGGTATCTGAAAAACCAGTTTCGGTTTCCAGCACTAAAATAAACCGAACTAGAAACTAAACGTGAGTTGTTGTGATAAACTATCCATGATCATCATACGGATTAAACGGCTGTCGGATCTGATGGCCACCAGGGATCCCAAGACCAAAGGAGGCCTCGTAGGGCCGTAGTACAATTTTTTTTTTCAATAATCCAAATTTTTTTGATGTCATAGAGTTAAAATGTAAGTAAAAACGTAAGTAAAACTACGGATTTTTTTTTTTCTATGGAGGGGGGGCTAGCGGGTAATGTATCTGATGACAAACAGGGACATCAAGGTCAAAGTGGGTTTCAAAGGGCCGTGGTACAATTTTATTTTGCATAATGATTTTTTTCTAGAGGTCATTAACTAAAAATGTCAGTAAAAACGTAAGTAAAACTGCGCGTTTCATTTTTATGAAGGGGAGGGCTAGTGGGTAATAAACCTAATAACCAACAGGGATCTCAAGGTCAAAGGGGGGGCCTAGTAGAGCCGTGGTAGATTTTTATTTTTCATATTCCAGTTTGGAGTTCTAGTAAGTAAAAATGTAAATAAAAACGTGAGTAAAAACGTAAATAAAACTGCGCGTTTCTTTTTTATTGGAGGGGAGCTATAAATTATTGCCACCAGAAGCTCTACAAAATTTTACCGCAAAAAGCCCCCCAGCACTCAATCCACCTCTGATTAACAATTATTTCAATTTACAGCTTTTTCTTCGCTGACTCAAGTAACTGGTTCAATATTTTTTTGTCCTTATTTTAATTATATGTTTATATTTAATGTAGTAATTAAATTTCGTCTTGGATAATAAAACGTCTGTTCGTATTTCTATAAATATAAACAAAAAAATTATACGTTTTCAACAATGAAATAAAAAAGTTTAATCTCGTTTTAATGTCAATAAAGTGGAGTAATTAAAACTCTTTGAATGGTATTTCAAAGCTATTTCATAGTTTAAACACGTTTTTAATACGAACGCTAACCTTTTAAGTAAATTACGACGTTCCAAACCCCTGGACTATATTATTATATGTGACTTGCATAACGCCTCTGTTATGCTGGTTGCATATCCAATTTGTTTACGCGCATTATCTCGACATGAAAAAATTCAGTCACATTTCATGTAAACGTCACATGGGACCACAGTAAACAAGGATTCCTACTTAAAGGATAATGATATTATATGTTTTCCCATCTGTATTTGTTAAGAGAAGTAGTTATGAGTAAAAGTTTTTGGACTGTTTTTTCGGAAAGTTTTCCCGAGTAATGACGCTATTTATTTTTAGTATTAATTTGGTTTTGTTCTGAAATATGTTTTCTACGGTAATAAATGTAACACACTAGAGGTAAAATTTTCAATATTTCAGAGCTATGAAATCATAAAATTATGCCCATAAAATTTTATATTACTATAAAATTCTTCTTTAAGTTAAAATTTTTAGTGCGTCTTTAGGGTGAGTCTATATAAATGAGACACAAAGCCATTTAATGATAGATTTGTCATTTCGTTGTGATAGAAAACTAATGTAAAATTGTTGTAAAAATATAAAATTTATGGACAGAAATAATGCAGTCTTATGCTGCGATCGTTTCGCGTGTCATAGGTCCTAGGTTCAAATCCTGGATAGGGTTTAGTTGTTGTCTATGTCGGTACAGGCGGTACAGGCGCACCCAGGAATTTGGTGGGGGGGGGGGGTGGCGGTCATAAATCAAAATTATTTAAATTATGAATAAGATTCT
This sequence comes from Liopterus haemorrhoidalis, assembly GCA_963971575.1. Lineage (NCBI taxonomy): Eukaryota > Metazoa > Arthropoda > Insecta > Coleoptera > Dytiscidae > Liopterus > Liopterus haemorrhoidalis. Next base: position 44,584,599 of record OZ020615.1, on the reverse strand, counting down.
CACTTCTAAATTACAAGTGATGACCTAAAAAAACAAGTCCTCGTTTCTGAAATACAAGTGACGACTGCTTTCTGCATCCTATTATTATTATTATTATCATTATTATTATTATTATTATTAATTAACTATTAAACTATTGTTTTTCGTTCTTTTGGTGTGTTCAGTATTGTTTAAATTTTATATTTAATTATGTTTAGTCAGTGGTGTCACCCCAATTTATGAACAACTGGTTTTCATAGTGAGGTAGGAAAGCATTTCCTCCTCTGTTGAAATCGTTCCCCTGTAGAAAATTTGAAGAAAGAGGATGGAGAAAGATTATAAATATTTGTATTTTTCTGTTCAAGATATAAATTTGCCCCCACTCAAAAAAATTGCTGGATCCACTCAAAGGAGGGTAAATAATTAAATATAACTACAGATAAATAAAAATACTGGCTGTTTATAATAGACCGCTGTAAATTTTGAAAACCGGTATCCAGAAACCACCGTAACTTTTAACAAATAGTTTCCGGAAACCGGTGGAAACCAGCTGGATGACACCATTGCGTTTAGTAAATACTAGATTTTGTTAGCATTCCAATTTTTTTTATAAATGTGACAACTAATTTGGGAGCTAAATTTAGACACAAAATATGACAAATATTTTGGGACAGAAGGAGTAATATATAACTAATATCCGACAAATCATTTGATTATATTGGTATTATTGATCTTAAGGAAATTAAAGTTCAGCAAATCTTATGAAACTAATAGTTCTGTAATATCAATCTAAAAGTTTGAGATTTGACGGTAATGGATAAGAATTACTGTTATTACTGTAACTTAAGATCGTTTTATTTTCCAATTCATTTCCAATCTCTGTAATCCATTTCATCTTCATTCTTATAACAAATCAGATTTACTAACAATTACATTAATCTACCCTGTCATTTCCTCTCAATCAACTCGTACTTTTCTCAAACATATATCTCTTAAGAGGGTGCATTATTACTCAATCCCTCGCGTGGAAAATCACTAACATAGAAAAAAACTAACAAGAGCATCCAGACTGTGATGGAGATAAAGTGATATAAAAGAAAACGAGATTCCGTCTCATTTGCTCTTCTACAGATGGAAGGGATGTGGTAGAGATTTTCGAGTGTTTTTGGCCACCCTGGTTTTCGTTTTCTAAATAATTCTTTAAATTTCTTTGAAGATTCCTTTCGTTTAAAGTTTCTAGAGCTCCTGGTAGAGGCAAAGGACTGCTACTGCTAAGATTTTGATATCGTTTCATTGTCTTTAGTATAGATGGGCGAACGAGCTTTCATTTTTGCGCTGCGTAATAAAAATATTACAGTCGTGTGTTAAGTAGCTTAACCTCTTTCTGCCACTATACAAATAGATCACGACACCAATAGGGGATACGCATAAAATTTATATTTACTTAAAAGTACATTTTTTTGATACGTTAATATTAGTTATGTCACCTAACAAAACAAAAATCACATTTTAATTAATATTTCAGCGAAATTTTTTAATTAAAATATTATAAATTTGAAATAAAGCCGACCACAGCGCGAAGGTTGCCGAGTAAATACGACTGAGCATGATGTCAGAAGCTACACGTCCCAGACTACCTACCCAAGCTTTTACGTGTGTATTAGAGATGGCAACGATTAATCGAATATTGAAATAATCGATTATTTTGTTTCAATTAATCGATTAATCATACAATATTTTTTAATAAATATTGCTTTATTTTTTAATAAATAAAGTTTGGATTAATTTATTATTAATCGATAATTTTATTTTATTTTCAAGAAATTACTTAGTTGTATTGTTGAAACACTGGTCGGTAAGAAGACTTTGCTCTTTTCTTTACAATAAGCAAAAATTTATTTTAACAATAAATTATTTGTATTAAAATTTACGTACTTAATGCAATCAATATTATATAGTATTTGTTCAAACGGTCATTATTTATTGTTACAGCCTGTTTGTAAAAAAAAATATTTGTTTATGCAGACATTGTATTATTACCTTCCATTACTTATGTTTTCCTAATAAAACGGTCAAATGATTTTATATCAGCCTATAAAATACAACATTAAGACTGTCCCATTTTTTTGTCGGCGAATGAACTTGTTTCTTTTTTATTTCATAATCAATTAATCGATTATTTTTTACCAATTTAATTAAAATTGATTATAACATTTCGATTGATCAAATGATCAATTAATCGTTACTGCCAACTCTATCGTGTATTGTTTGAGAGTTTTGTATTTCTTTTTTAAATAATTTTTCACGCATTTATTATTAAAATGGCAGATAAAGATTTTGTTAGGCCTCAGAGTGACAATTTTCCCAACATTAATTCTTTTCTTCCTTTTCTTTTGTTTTTCACCATTAGGTAATGAAATAAATTGTTTTTGTGGAGTTCTAAATAAAGTATTTGTTCACATTGGTCTAAACAATATTTTCGATGTTTCGAAGTACTGGGCCCTGGATCTTCCATATTTTATATATTTTAATATATAATTTAATTCAGTAAACATGTAGAATAACTTTATTTTAATTAAAATCACTCTAACTTTACACAATCTATAAAAGTTATACAAGCAAATAAGTTCACGACAGACTGTGTAGGCTGTTCGCTGTAGACTGGGTAGGCTCTGACGTCACAGTCAAGTTTGTAAACAGTCGGAGTCGGTTTCGCGCGCTACATACATTTATAATTTTTTTAACCCTTCAAATTAAAAAAAAAAAAAAATGCAAAGCTTTTTTTTATGTTTATATGCAACAAAAGGAATATAATAAAAAATAAAATGAAAATCATGCCTATCCCCAGTGGGCTAGCTACAATGGTGCAGGTGGTGCCACCGCACCAAGGCCCGAAGTCAAAAGGGACCCGAAACGAAAAGGTGCCCGAGCATATAAAAAAAAAAAAAATGAAAAGTTTAATAGATTCTTTCAATGTTCTTATTCCGTCAAATTTAGACACATTTCCAGAAGATACTTTATTTGAGAAAGAAATGAAATTGATGATGGAATGTCAAGATGATATTTCCGACTCATTTTCTCATCAATTTATATCATTCCGAAAAAGTATGACTTCAAAAATTAAGAAAATTACATCCATAAATGAACTTGCTTTGTCGTCTACGTTTTCTGATATATACACAGCTTGCATTTTAATATTAACAATTCCTGCGACTGTTGCCAGTAATGAAAGATCCTTTTCGATTTTAAAATTAATTAAAAACTATTTAAGAAGTACAATATCACAACAACGCTAATCCTGCTTGGCAGTTTTGTCAATAGGGGATACGCATAAAATTTATATTTCCTTAAATCTTCATTTTTTTGATATGTTAATGTTAGTTATGTCACCTAACAAAACAAATATCACATTTTAATTAATGTTATAGGCAAATTTTTTAATTAAAATATTGTAAATTTGAAATAAGCCGACCACGGCGCGAAAGTTGCCGAGTAAATACGACTGAGTATGATGTCAAACGACTGGGGTTTGACGTCACAGATACAGCTACAACATAATCTTTACGTGTGTATATTGTATTGTTCGAGAGTTTTGTATTTGTTTTTAAACAATTTTTCACGCATTTATTATTAAAATGGCAGATAAAGATTTTGTTAGGGCTCAGAGTGATAATTTACCCAACATTGATGCATTTATGCACACAACATAGTTTAGTTTTGTCTGAAATATCGGTTTTATTTCGCCTCATAGCTTTCAACCATAAATTTCGCCTTTTCTGTTGTTTTTCGCCATCAGGTAATGATAAAAATTGTTTTTTTGGATTTCTATTTGAACTATTTGTGCACATCGGTACTAAACAATATTTTCGACTATGTTTCGAAGTACTGGGGCCTGGATCTTCTATATTTTATATACTTTAATATAAAATTTAATTCGGTAAACATGTATAAATTGTTTTTATTTTTTATCGAATTAAACTTTATTTTAATTAAAATCACACTAACTTTATATAACCTATAAAAGTTATACAAGCAAATAAGTTCACAACAGACTATGTAGGCTGCACGCTGTACACTAGGTAGGCTATACGCAGTACACTGGGTAGGCTAGTAGTGTACTGCGTCACACGTCGTTTTCGCGCGCTACATACATTTATGATTTTTTTAAACCTTCAAATTAAAAAAAAAAAAATGCAAAACTGTTTTTTATGTTTATATGCAACAAGAGGAATATAATAAAAAATTAAAATAAAATCATGCTATCCCCTACTGAACAAGAGCGAGCAAGGAAAATTGACATTAAGGCGGCGCACAACCCGATAGTTCTCAATAGCTTCTTATACAAAACTAATAATCTGAAATAAAATTAATAACAATCTATATATCAAAATTTGCAGTGAATTTTTATCTATCTAATAGGATATTTTTAATTGTAGAAAAAGCTGTAATGTAATTGTAAATAAGCAAATTGCATTATAGACGCCATCTTGTAAACCAATTGACGCATATTTGCGTACGATGCGGCAAATTGTAGCTAAAGCTTCATTTTATAAATATGTTTATAGCTATTTTGCTCTATTGTGAAAACTACTTATAGTTATTATACTTGGTAGTCTATTTTTGCCGCCATTTTGAATCTTCCGAGGTTTTCAAAATAGGTGTTACAAGAAAAATGATTTTATCTTTGTAAAGAATACGTGTACCAAGTGGCATTCCATTATCATCAAGTATAATATTTTTCGACGAAGGTTCTAAACTATAAGGAATCAAGTCGAAAAAAATGTTGACGTATTATTTGAACATTTCTACACAAAACTATATAAATATAAAAGTAATTCGAAACCCACAAATAGATTTAAAAAATTACAGAACAATATCGCTGATGTCTATTTTTAAGTTATTGAGCGATAATATTTTTACAATAAATGTTCCTACAATTAAAAATATCTTATTAGATAGATAAAAATTCGGTGCAAAATTTGATGTATAGGTTGATACTAATTTTATTTTAGATTTTTAGTTTTGTATAAGAAATTAGTAACCACTGGGGGTTATACGCAGCCTTAAGGAAATCATCAATGGTTTTGCAAGGAAATGCAAAAAAAAAAAAAAATTAATTCGGCATGTTATTACTAAACGTAAATTATGTGTAACTAGATTCAACCGAGTAAGTATTATTGTTTTAGCTGTAAACAGGATAAAATTTTCCGGGGACCATTTCTAGCACGAAGGCCCACGCAACTCTAGCTACGCCACTGCCTATCACCTATTATTCAGTGTAAAAATGTACTTATATTTAAATGTTATTATCAAACTGCTTCACTACAAATTAACGATTACTATTTAACAAAATAAGGTTTTACAATTTCAAGTAATATCTAAACGGACTATAGAACTTAATTTGGATGTCTAAACGAGCCGTTAATAATTATTATAAGCAAAAAAGCCGCCCCTTGCCTATGTTATCTCAATATGTGACAAGAATGTTAAATCAAATGTCACTTTAACTATCACATGCATAAATAAAGCCAATGTTACCAAACTAATGAAGTATCAATTGTCGACCATCAATTCTAATCAGTTGTGAATCACATTGGATTACCACTGATGTTCCCCTGGAACGTGCGCCCTTGATTGACTCAGTAAGCATGGCAAAGTTAATTACTGGGGCGCTGCTAGCTGACATTCCAATAACCCTTGTAAAGATGCTATAACAAGTTGATTAACTAGGCCATTATCGCATCTGCTAACTTATAGACTATTGTCTTAATACTTTGTGGCAGCTCTTGATTTATCGATTTCGAAGCAGTCTATACAAGTATTTAGAGTGATTTATATTTGTTCGATTGCCATTTAATTTAACAGATACAAGTACTGAAGAACTATAAAAAAGTTTATTGCAGTACAACAAAAAATTTACCTTTTAGTTAGAATTTTTGATACATTTTCAAAGTTCTATTTTCATTTCATACATTACTCGTTCATTCCTGTAATTTATATATTGATATTTTTGGAGAGGAAGAGTTGTACGGGTTGCGGTCATAAATAATGCATCTAGATTTAGCTGACCAGTTTCGAAATATTTTATTTCTTTATCAGAGCTACAAAAATCATAATTTAAAATACAATAGCTGATTACAAAGTTTTTCCTGATCTAGTAAAATTGTCATTGTTTGGTGGTTGAAATTATATTTAAAAACTCATAATACATACTACAGCGTCTATATTGAGCTGATTTTCTATAGTCTCAAAAGGTGAAAAGTCAAAGACTCAGAGGGATTGAACCCTTGTCCTTGTAATCAGTAGGCAACCGTCTTACTCAGTGGCGGTGCTAGCTCTTAAAATCTGGGTGGCCAGGAAATTTTAGAGTAAAATTGGGGGGGGGGGGCGGTAAATATTTAAAATAATTTTTTTTATCGTTTGCACATGAAAATACAAGTGATGACCTTAAAAAAAAAGGTCCTCACTTCTAAAATACATTTTTCTCCAAGCAATTCTGGGGGGGACAACTGGGGGTCACAGAAATTTTTGGGGACTCGGCCCCCTCCGGACCCCTCGCTAGCGCCGCCACTGGTCTTACTATAGAACTGGGAATATTTGAAAGATTGTATTTCAAATACTTCAAAAAAATGATCTTGGTATTTAGATCTGCAAATACTTTCGCTGTGGTATTTGTATTTGATATGTGTTGTCTAAAAACGTCAATATTTGAAATAATTTAGTATTTAAAATATTTGGAAGTATTTCAAATATTTTCCTAGTATCTCAAATATTTACCTACTATTTCAAATATTTCCCTAATACATATTTCAAATATATTCTAGTGTTTCAAATCTTCCCTAGTATTTAAAATATTTCCCCAGTATTTCAAATTTTCCCCAATATTTCAAATATTTCCATTTTATTTCAAAATATATCCCACTATTTGAAATATTTCTCTAGTATTTATAATCTTCCCTAGTAGTTCAAGTGGCCCCTAGTATTTCGTAGTAAATGGACAGTATCTTGTAAACCAAGTGACGGATATTCACGTACGATTCGGCAGATTGTAGCTAAAAGTCCATTGTACAAATATGTATTTATGTAGCTATTTCGCTCTATCATAAAAATTAGTTATCGTTATCGCAATTGGCGCGTTCTTTTCGCCGCCATCTTGAAACTGCTCTAGACTCTAGACTGTTACAGATTATGTATGTTTAAATACGTCTAGTATTTCAAACAAATTTAAAGTATTTGGAATACATTAATTTAAAGACTTTAAACAATTTTTTTTAACTGAGTATCAATTTTAATTTGAAATATTACGGCAAGTCGAAACAATAACATGTTGTTTAAATGCAATGGTCCGACATATCCATTGTAACCAGCAGATTTTCATATGATTTCAGTCAAAATTTATATAGGAAATCAAATTATTTTCAATGCACATTTTCCTTTGCTCATATTTGTATGCCTGTTAATACAAACTATAACGATATATTCACTAGTTCGAAGCATACAGAATATAATTTTAATTTAATTTCATTCTGAATTGCAACGTGCAGAACAACATTTTTTTGTTTCTCATTCCTATATTGTGAAAAGAAACTACGTTATTTTTTAATTTGAAACTGTATTCAGTGCTTGTTTTTGACAGGTAAATATTAAGTAAAATTTCGCTTTTGACTTTAACATTTTGAAAGTTTAAATTGATTACATATAAATATAATAAAACATGTTGATACTGTATTCATGTTTTTGATGGAAAATATTTACTTTAGAAAACAGAACATAAAGATGTATCGAACGATTTATTACATATATTTTCTTAGTAAATTATAGCAAAATATAAGTTCAAATTGATAGTTTTTAGTTACTGACACTAAATGTCAATATTTTTAACGCATTTAATTTTGATAAAATTTCTATTAAATGATGTTTTCTATAGGGGGTCCGAATAAGAATGCACAATTTAAATTGCACGCCATTTTCGCTCCCTTCAGTTGGAAACGCCTGCAATTATTTAGTTGTCGTCTAGAGACATTGCGGTTAGTGAAAATGAATCGCTTTATTGTCGAACAACACGTTATCTTCGTCAAAACTTATTTAAAAGACAGGAAAAGTTCTTTAGAGACATCCGCAAATTGCGTACAATTTTCGGTCGGCGAAACGTAACCGATTCATCGACAATTCGACGAATAATTGAAAGTTCGAGCAAAGTGGTTATTAAATTATATTAATAATGACTCCGTTGAATTTGTTTTATACATAACACTCAACTTGAATAAATAAATGAGAAGTATAGAAATTGTAATCAAGAATAGTTTGAGGACAAGAAATGTTTAAAAAAAATTCTACAAAACAAATTTTAAAATAATTCCCCCGGTACTTTTTTCCCGGATTGGAATATTTAATGGTCACCTTAGATAGGTCACTAGTTAAGTATGTTAAATGTTTGAATAAATCCAAACGTATATAAAAATGTCCTAAGAATGTGAACAGCTAAATCCAATTTATTTTAAACAAAATAAGGAAAAATATTGCTAAAGTTGATACTAAATAACTTCGAAATATGTTTGGCAGATGAACAGTTTTTCGCTACGGTCACATGAATATGCGCATCCTATACTGCGCCATTATTGGTTCATTCTGTCCAATATTTTAGGTCGAGACAATAAAAATTGATTGGTTTTCAGTATCACACAAGTACGAGAATCCTATAGTGCACGATATAATAATTTGTGTACCATAAATCGTACGAGATTCAAAACGAGAAATCGCATCATGTACTACAGGCATAAAACTCTGTGCACTCCTTTGTCGCATATTTGGTGTCGCTTCTGTGGACAATTCATATTCAGATTTGACATTTCAAATTTACGCTGTCATGTCTTGCGCAGGTTAGCCAACGTTAAAAAAATCACTTAATATTTGAGATGTAACATAAAAAAGGTACAATCTAGTTTCGCACAATGAAATGAAACGGGAAATACCACAATGAACGACAATTTTAGGATAAATATGCTAATTTGAGGACGTTGGTATGATAATTTAACTCTCACCAGTTGGCAACAATGCTACCAAATAAAGCCACAAGTCGGCCACACACTACACGAAGCTATTGGACTCAATAATGGCCGATGGCGGCGTTCTGATCGCTGTGAAACAGCTGATCGAAACAAGTAATGTGAAAGTTGTCCTCATTTGTTTACATGTTAAATCTTCGATTTACAATGAATAATTAACAGCTATTCTTTTTAAATAATTTTTTAAGTTCAACATCTTCTATGTGTAGTTGAAGGAGGGGAGTTGTTAAACGCCTGTCGTGTTATACGTAATTTCAGAAAAAAATGATGAGCATGTCGACATATGAGGGTTATGTTTACAAACAAGCAGTCTAAAATCACCACCTCACAAAGTCACTGGAAAATTGGAACTGCAAGATAACCTACACCTGTAAACCGCAACCTTTGTTAGAAACTCGTTGCCTAAAAAAATTAATCAAAAAGGAAAGCAAACACTTCAGTGAAGCTGTATCAGAATATCTTTTACAATATTTGAGACCGCATGTCCTAATCCTGTATTAAAGTTACACGGGTAGATATTTATTTATGCTCGAGAAGGATTTTTATAATTGAGTATTTCTTATTTGTTGAATATTTTTAATAAATACTAGTTTGTTAAATATTAATAAGTTAACAATTTTGATGTAATCTGTAGCTTTTAAATGCTTTTAGCACACTCTCACTCTTTTTCCCGTATTTATAGCATTTTCCCATGCTTTCTTACCTATTTATCTCTTCCACAACACCAAATATATTTATTATTTTCACAAATTGTTTTTCATTTGGAAAAAATGGAAGTGAATGTTTCTCTCACTTCTTTTCTTAGAGTGACTACCAAATAAACAGCAGTTTGTGTTATGACAACTCATTATAACACAAAATAATATTAGAAAGAATAATAGTTGATATCAAAAGTTAATGTAACAAACAAACTGCAACATTAAAGTTTAAACGCGATACAAACAACACGAGGTAGCAACTAGTAAACAATAAACAGTTACTCGTTCCACTAGTTCAAATTCTGTCCGCTTGGTGTCACTTCAAGCGCTGTTGAGCCCAATACACATGAACATATCAACATGATACCACCAAATTCAAAAACAATGGATCGAACTGCTAATAATTAGAATTATTAAATGTTTCTTATTGACAGTTTTTAATGCTTTCCAGCAATTATTGTTTGCCTGTATTAATTTTTGTTTACACTTTCATAAACGATTTATCGATGTTTTACTGAAATACAAATCATTAAGATAATAAACTTGTTTTGTTTTTGTTCCCATTCTTATACCATAATTTTTCTTTCGACTCAATGTCCTTTAGCAAAACACCCTTCAAATTTATATTTATATATCCTATAATCTAACAAATCAAAGTTATGTCAATTTTATGATAATATAAACAATCCTCCTCTAAAAATAGCTCTATCTTTGATAACATTTTTACCCTTCACACACGCAAGTAAAATAAATCATAATCGTTCTAGAATTCTCTATTGGCAATCAATAAATCAAAGAATAAATAAAAGTGTTGATGCACTATTGCATCTAACAGCTTGATTTTTATTGTGGTTATAAATAATAAAAAGTTTTTCTCTATAATCCAGAAAAGTTATTAGTCAAAATATTTACAATCAAAATTTATTGCGAGGTCAGCATATAGCTTGTTCGAAATCAAAAAAATGTAATAACCATAAATGTTACATGGAGGACGTGAAAGACAAACAGAGACGTAACTAGGCACCCGCCACGCCAGCCAAGGACGTTTCATTTAGAGGCCCATCGAATTTGTTTTTTTTTTACTAGGGAGGTACAGCAATGTACTAAAAAGGATGACAAATAAAATTCTGTGGGGGAGGGTTAAGCCAAACAAATCAAGTTACTCCACTGAAGATGAAATACTACAAAACTATTAATAATCCTTGGGATCGGCTTAACCGAGGATCTTCTAAATGTAATCTTATTTATTAGAACCAAAGGAAAAACAAATTTGACTGAATCAGGAAACGACTTTCAGAGAAAAACTGGACAAGAAACCTGTAGAGCAAACCACTGAAGATGGACAACTACGATGGTATGGACATGTAAATAGGATGAATAATGACAGAGAAGTAATAAGAGTCGTGGAAGCGAGAATATATAGGGGAAATCGGAGAGGAAAACCCAGAACTGAAGAATACTGTTGAAACAAGAGGAATAGATTGGAAGAACGCTAAAGCCATGACGAAAGACAAAAATAAATGGAAAGAGCTATGGAAAAAATGTCTAACTTTAGCAGAATCTCAGACTCCCACACAGCCTGACACCTAGCGGTAACAAAGGCTAAAGGATTAAATAAGTAGGTACATATAAAAAAAAAAATAATAGATAATGTTTTGAAGAAATCGATAGAAAATTACAAACTTGCTGTTAAAATGAAAGCAAAATTAGTTTTTGTAATACTTTTCTTAATAATAGCCTTTATTAAACCAGGTAAAGTTACAAATACAATTACATTTTAGGTATCAAAATATATTGAAAATATATAAATTTAATAGATAAATCTCATTGGTTTATGCCCTTTTGTAGGCCTCCCCCAATGTTTTCCACCGTTTTTTTTTTTTACTCGTTAGATAAAAATCTTACGAGTTCACAGGGTCGTCTTAAGATATTCGGCGCCCGTGGGCTACTAAAAATAATGGGCCCCTTTTCATAAGAAAATACATAACCAGAACCGTAGCAATGTTTTTGGCGCCCTTGGCAAATAAAGTAAATTGATTAAACAAAAAACAAAGGTCTTGACTTTCCCAAATCTAAGTGAAGAGCAAAAAAAGGTCCTCACCTCCCCAAATCCAAGTGAAGAGCAAAACAAAAAAAGGTCCTCACCTCTCCAAATTTAAATGAGGAGCAAAAAAAAGTCCGCATCTTTGCAATGGCAGCCCTGGCAAGTGCCCCGTTCTGTACATAGCATCAATAAAAATGCCGCCCCCAAAAGGCTTACGCCCCGGGGCTGTAGCCCATTTAGCCCTGTTGTTAGTGTTGCCCTGCAAGTTCCTGTAGATTCAGCTATTGATATGATTTCGTTTACAGACTGCTTGGGCTGTCTACCTTTATTTCTTTTCTTATCAATAAGTATCCTTTCTGTTATATTTTTTGTCCAGCTTTTATTATTTCTAATAATATGGCCCACCCAGCTCCACTTCAGGCTCTTAATCATATCAATAGAGTTTAAAATTTTGTAACATGCTCACATATTAATCTCATCATTACATATTTTGTTCAAGATTCATTACAAGATTTGAAACTTAAACAAAATAAAAACATTTGTATTAACTGGGTTTTCTAACTGAAAGTTCAAGTAATCAGGAACGAGTAAGAAAACAAAGTTTAGCTTAGGAAGTCAGAAGAGTGAATGCACTTTCCAGCTCTCTTTAGACGGTAATTTTCTCTAGGACCCGCCTGTTCTCACGAGCCTACAGCCAGTTTATCCACAGAAGCCTGGCTGTCAGTAACTCCTATGCTACAGCCTGGGTCACCAGGTTTCTCTCGAAACTACACCAGTTCTGTATGGATGGTTTCATGTTAAAGGATCGACCTACGGTAACCTCTAACCATTAGCCCGTCTACCGGCCAATATCCACGCATGCTACCCCTGCGTATCTTGGTGTGGCATCCTGGTGGTCCACTAGTTCTCCCTCGAGACTACACTAGCTCTTTATCGATGGTTTCATGCCAAAGGCCCGACCTATGGTACATCTGACCGTTATTCTGTCTACTGGCCAATATCCACGCGTGCCACCTCTGCATAGTAGCTTGGTGTGATGCCTGTTGGTCCACTAGGTCTCCTTCGAGACTTTACCAGCCTTCACAGACGGTTTCATACCAAAGGCCCAACATATGGTAACATCTGACCGTTAGCCCGTCTATTGGTCAGTATCCAAGCATGCCACCCCTGCATAGTAGCTTGGTCTACACCAGCTCTTTATGAATGGTGTCACGCCAGAGATCTGACCCATAGTAACTTCTGTCTACCGAGCCATTGATCAATTTCTACGCAGGCTCTTCTGCGTAGTAACCTGGTTCACCGAGCCACTAGTTCCACGGAACCATATTCTGCAACTCTGCTACCAATATCACCGCTACCATACCCTGTAGCTGGGACACTCCAAGTGACGCGTCACCACTTAAAACATACCACGAATAATCGCCGTATATTGTAATTATAATTATTTTGCTGTATATTGTAATTATTAAATTTTAAATTGTTCGTAGTCAAAATTAAACTTCATCATTAATCATCTACCAACCAAATTCGTGTACTGCTGAACATAGCTCTCACAAATGTTTCTTCAAACCTGTTTGTCTTGGGCTAACAATAGCTAATTTCGGAAATTTCTCGTAGTCTGGTGGTTATTCAAAATTTTTCTTGTCCGCTATTGTTTATCAGTACTGTTTTAGTACTGATAAATAATGGGAGGAGAAACAAGTCATAGCTTAATTATTTTGTAGTTAATTCGTAGGATTAGGACTAGATTTATACGCATACATTATGGCCAGTACTTTAATCCGCTATAACACTAACTTAAAGTATTTTACATTTATATATTTAAACATATGCATACTGTATAATATAGCGTAAAAATCAATATCGTCGCAGGGTATAAATTTTAAAGATAACATTGTGTGGGACATTTTTATCAAATCCATTTTATGTATGTACTATATTACAATTCTCGAAACACAAAAATACACGGATTGCGCGTGTAGTTAAATATCTAGGAGAGGGAAAATCTAACTATATGATATGATGTGGCCATTATTCGTGGGTTGATTGCTGCTGATTTTGTTTCGATATTTCATTTCTTTAGTGTGGCGACTGCTCCTAGCCTAAGTAAGGTAGGGTGACCAAACAGTCACACAAAATGGTCTTCGTGGCGGTGACTACGAAGGACTACCAGCAGAAAGCTGGAATATAGAAAGAGACAGTGATGTGACACGGAGACGCACCGAGTTGAGCACCTGGGAAAGACACGGACGACCTAAAGGAAAGGGAAGGGAATATAAACTCTTCTGCTCCTAGGGGCTGCTCTGGGAAACTAACACAAGGGAATGGTAGCTTTAGTTGGGATGTAGATGGGTTAAATCCTAGGCTCAGAAGCAGGGCCGGCGCTAAGATTTGCGAGGCTATGTGCGAGAAGAGCCGCGGGGCCTGCTGTTCAAATCCAAGTGAGGAGCAAAAAAAAAGGTCCTCATCGCCATGCGCGAGGCCTATTGTCGAACCGCGGGGCCTGCTGTTCAGATCCAAGTGAGGAGCAAAAAAAAAGGTCCTCATCTCCATGCGCGGGGCTTATTGATGAACCGCGGGGCCTATTGTTGAACCGCGGGGCCTGCTGTTCAGATCGAAGTGAGAAGCAAAAAAAAAAGGTCCTCATCTCCATGCAAAATAAATGTCATGCAAATTTGTGTCTTTTAATAGGATACTTTTCGCAAACCGCGGGGCCCCTCAAAGCGCGGGGCCGGGTTCTGGGAACGCGCTGAACCCGCCTTCCGCCGGCCCTGCCCAGAAGTAATGACTATGGAGGAACCAAACCTAGAAAATCCCTCGATGTCTCTGAAAACTCTAGTCAAGCGACAAACAATGCGGTAGACGTTGCTCAACACGATGTGCGTAATAATAATAAAAATAATAATAATAATAATTTATTGATCCAGTATATTACATATAAGTAATATTGGATAAGTAATATGCGTATCACATAAAGAAAATACAATACCACAAAAACAAAAACTATTATAAAACAAAACTGCTAATTTATAACAAACATTAATATTAAACAAAAAATACAGAATACTTAAATTCAAATAAAACAGCAAACGTGATCAATAGACCAGCGTGTACGAACCAAAATCTACAAGTTACGGCGCTGATGCAATAACTTGCAGAATAGAAATATATGTTATAAAAATATTAAATAAACAATGAAATTGAGTTAATGTAAAATTGGAATGGACTTACAGTGTGATGGTTTCAGTCATAAATATGTAGAATATCATTCCCAATTTTACATTACGTGGTACTGGTGTCCCAAAAATGAAGTTCCTGGGTCCTCAAATGGGTTATTCAACCGGCGTTGATGCACAGAAAATTAAATAATAACACCAAGAGGGTGAGAAATCATTTAACTTGCGGTAGAGACGCGTAATTTTAATTAGAAACTTTAAATGACAATTCGACAGGCGAAGTGCACACTGATCAGGTCAGTATAAGAGTGATTTTTGTGAAAATAATGTAACCGGCACGTAGCGCTTCTCGACATTTTTTCTAAACACAAAAAGTTCATGTGAAATAAATTAAATTTAAATTAAATTAATATAATAATATGCGCCTTGCGGGCGTGGCATTTATAATATTATGGTTTTTGTACGTCGAATCTCTTGACCCGCTTTTGAAATGGATCCGAATATTCTTTGCCTATCTATTGAAAAATGTTAGCTTGTAGAAATAGGTATTTTGCTCATGAAAATGTTGTCTTGATATCAAAAAAACGTCCTTATTTACTTTATCAATGAAAGGTTCACCAGTGACGACGCCACATTCTTCCAGGCTTAACTTATCTATTCTTCTAGAAAATATCTTAAGAATTTCTTTGTGTCTCTTTTAAGAGTTTATACGCGCTACAAGTTTTACGAATTCCAATTTTTATTCATGATTAATTATGTCAATTTAAATGTACCTTGAACCAAAATAACTTGGATTCACTTTTTAATGTTGTAGTAAAGCAGTGAACCATTTTATGAACTGTAATAAATGTTTGTTGGAGTAGTTAAATTCAAATTAATTATCAGATTACCAACAACGTGTTAATTATCAGAAATTAATGGATCATATAAAACTGCATTTAGAAATATTTCAAGTTTACTAAACATTTTTCTTTTCATGGCAAAGTGCACATGGCTAAATATTTTGTTTAGTATTATTGCATACATATGGAGACCTTAGAGTGTAAGGTCTCACACACTGGTTCCTAAACTATGTTTGGCGACCCAAAATTGAATCGTAGAAGGATTTTGATAGGTTCCGTATATACTTTTTATATTTGCAGAAATTGTGTTTGCTTATTAGGTTTCTCAAAATCCTTTTTTCTGCTAGTCAGGTTTCTCGATATTCTTGTTTGTTTATGCTCGTTCTATTCCTCGAAATCCTTTCCTTTTTTTTGTTCTTCAGGTTTCTTCAATCCTTTTTTTGTACGATGGATCGTCAAGACAATAGATTTTCAAATTTTGGCTAACGAGCAAAAAAGCTTGTGAACCACTAACTTGCACAGTCAATAATACTGTCAATATCCAGAGGCGTAACTAGGCATTGGTATTTTGGCAGTTGCCCAGGGCGCAACATTCCAAGGGCGCTAGAATCTACCATCATCTTCTACCAGTCGGTGGAATAAAATTACATCTATTAGTAGGATCAGCCTTAAAATGGCTACTAACACGAGATGGTGTTCGAAATTTAACGCAGTTAGTGCAGGAAAAGAAAATTTGGTGTCTATTATTTCAGTTTTAAATGAAATTCAAAATGATTATTCTTTTGGAGATGCATTATGTCTTTCTAAATCTTTATATAAATCTTTAAATTCTTATAAGTTTGTTGCACTTTTAAATGGCATTTGATTCTGGAGCGAATAAACAACGTAAATTTATCTCTACAAAAAAGGAATCAGGACATTTACAAATCCTCAATATTAATAAAAAGCCTTATAGATTATTTTAAATATTTTAGAAGTGATGATATTGATAAAGTTTTCAGTAAAATTAAAGAAATTTGCGAACAAATGAACATAGAATTAATAGAAAAAAGAAAAAGAAGAACATGTCTTGCTCATTGTTCTAGTTAACAAAGGCCGTTAATAAAATAAATAAAAAAAAAAGAGGAGAGAAGAAAATGCCAGGTAAGTTTGCTAAAGATGAAACAGAAAATTTAGTTGCCGTCAAAATTTCATGTCTTGCAATACTTGATTCCATAATAATGCAATAATGCAACGATTTGAAAGTCTTAAGAATATTGCAGAAGATTTTAATTTTTCAACAGCAGAAGCATTTCAAGATATGACCGAAGAACAATTGGAAAAACAAGTTGAATTATTATGTAAGAAATATTCGGATATTGATGAGGATCAATTAGAAAATGAAGTAAAATGATTTAAACACCAAATAGCTGCCATATTAATAGACAAAAATATTCGTGAGGTAAACCACCTGGAATTAATAAATACATTGGGAAATGGGAAAATGGGAATTACAAGAATAATACCCAAATATAGAAAAAACTTTAAGATTATTTCTTAGGATGCTAAAAACAGTAGCTACAGGTGAAAATTTTAGCAAATTGAAAATAACCAAAAATTATTTAAAATCTACATCTGGACAAGAACGTACATCTTCACTAGCACTTCTCTCAATTGAACGACAGTTAACAAAAACCATAGATTTTGATAGCATCATTGAAAAATTTGCTAATATTAAGGCAAGGAGAGTTAAATTAAATTAAAATTTATTATTCTACTTATGCACTAATACAAATAACTAAAGTCGGTTTACGATAACTATGAAATGACGTCACGTCGAGATAGTTATTTAACCAATTATAAACTTAAAGGAAATATTTTTTAATGTTTGTAACATTTCCAAGAATTTTATATTTTTCTGTGTCTGTTCTTTCTCGTTGTGAACTTGGTTTTAGCTTTTTTTAACATTTGAATTTAAAGATGTAGATAAAGTTTTCTTTTTCTCGGTTTCTTTCGATAAGTTTATTTTAGAACAAAATAAACTATCGAAAGTTAAGATTTTCTACTTCTAAATAAAGTTTTCCAATTTTTATTTCCTTTTAGCTAATATTTTATGACAAGTACAGATTATACTTGTCAACAGTTTTATGAATCGTTACAAAATAAGTTGAGAAGTACTGTTAACTGCGCCAATTTGATCAGTGCACTCAGGGTCTAAAGTGGGGTCCGGATTAGCAAGATGGAATAATGTTTGAGAAATACTGTTGTAAACTACCTAATCTAAAATATTGATAACAATGCGACAACACTACCATTTGAGAAATATACTCACCTGTTGTGCTTTACTAATTAATTAATTAATAAAACTAACGAAGCGTTTAGTAATTTTATTAAAAGGCAGGATGTGCTAATTTGATTCTTCTAGAAATGTCAATTATATAGGGTTTGCTGAGTAATTCTTCAAACATCATTTCCAGTTACGCAAATCAAATAATGTAAGGACAATGGTGGACGATAATAATATGGTACAAAAGAAAATGACGAATCAAATAAAGTGAAATGTCAAAAGCTTTACAAGGTCATGTCAGAGAGAGTGAAATTTAATGTTTTTCTCTCGTTTTATTTTTTAATATGAACAAAATTTCTGTTGAATAGAGATAATTTTATATACGGGGATATTTTATTGAAACAGCTTTAACAGAGTTGTCATTAGAGACATTATTCTGTCAAATTATGATTCTTATTTATTCTTCATGGAAGATAGGATTAAAATCTTCAGTTAAAGTTGTCATTGGTTATATGTTGTCAAAGCACGGCATGCTTGTCCAATACCTTAGATGCTCTATTAAAATAATTTCTTTTTCTTTTCCAGAAAAATGCAATACGATGATGATTACGTCTCAATAAATATGGAAGACTTCGAGAATGTGGAAGAAGATGCAATAATAACCCACGACGCATTACGGAGAGCGAGAAGAAAACGTCGGAGAAGACGGAGGAAGAGAAAGAAGAGGCATCATCAAGCAATAGTGATACCGACTGTAGAAAAAGTAAAAATAGTAGATCCAGATGATCTTCCGCAAAGAGCGCGTTGGACAATCGTTGCAACTGCCTGTTTACTTCTTCTTATGTGTTTGTTATTAGTAGGAGTTACGTTAAGGATGGCGCCTATCATTGATGATATGGGTGAGTACATTTTTATTATAAAAATATAGTCTTTACTGACATCTACCACAAATTTTCCGAAGCAAACCTATGTAGTTAAAAGTTTTTACGAAGTTGTATAACTAAATTCAGTAGAGTCCGACAAGATAACCTCATTAGCTACCTTCATTAGACCTTCAAACTATGTACATATCAGCTATATCTGATTTTCAGTTCTGGCGGTTGTGATTAGAGTAACTTTTCTATGAACTCAACTCAGTCGAGACTGTAAAAAAATATATATATGTATATAAAGTTTGTACTTTAAAATAAAGGCTTTGGTAGCTTTAATATGTTTAGATTAGACCATTTTGCCCATTTTTAGATTTTTTGTCTGTTTGTTTGTCTGTCAATAGACACACAATCTATTTGCCTATGCAAAACTCACAAACTACTGGTTGGATTTTGATGAAATTTTGTATATATGGTTATTGTATTGTGACTTCCATGATATGATAATGTTAACGGGTGTACCGAATTCCCGCTTAAACGAACTATTGTAAATCTGCTATTAAACAACGAATATCCATCTGCATGTCCGTCAGTCTCTTTCTCTCTTATGCAAGACTCGATCGAGTTTTATTTTTATGTGCGCACCTCGGTTAACGAATTCCCGCTTTAACAAAATATTTTGTAACTCTGCTATTAAACAACATATATCTATCTGTGTATGCCCGTTAATGTTTTTTTTTTTTTCTTATGTAAGACCCAATCGAGGAATTTTTTACGAGTGTACGCCTCTTAACAAATCCTTCTTTAATGAAGGTATTTGTAAAACTACTGATTTAAAACCAATATTTTTGATGACTTTTCGTTTAAACGCTTTATAGCCGTAAACTATATACTCGAATATTTATTTAAGGTTGGTGACCCCTGATTTGTTTATGGATTATTCTTACACATATATTAAATTAGGTTTATTCTCAAAATAAATATTCTTTAAATTAATTTTAATATATATTATATGAGCTATTTCTACCATGACCAGTTTTATATTGTCATAATTTGGAGGTGTAAATGAGCCTTAATTTTACCAGAAAAATATCTTTTAAGTATATATTTCTAGTACTCTATATAAATAGAAATATCTGTTTTACAACGCAACAGAAAATTATGTCGTAAAGTTCTTCAGTTTTAGTGTTATAAACTTTGAACTAAACGGACAACCCTTCATCTCCCAAAGGAAACATTTGCTCCAAGCACTTAAAATGAAACGCAGTTTTTACATTAACATTTAAATTTATTTAATTTAAAACCAGTATTAAGACTTCAACTAAACAGAAACATAAGGAGAGAGCATAAGTCAAATTTTAATATAGTAGCAATTCATTTGCATCGGTTTAAAAATGTTTATTTATTTATAAATTATTATTTTTTTAAAGATCTGCAAGCTCTATAAAACTTGAAACGCGTTAATGACAATAAATTTGAACATTAGATTACAATCAACTAGTAGATTTACAATCACAAACAAGCGACGGATGAAAATCTAAAATCATTTACCGGGAAGTCTTACTACAAATAGCGTAACTTCATATTTTTTTTTGCCCCCTCGTAGTTTTTTAAAAGTTTTTCTAGGGAGAAAAAACCACAAAAAAGCATCATTTACAGGTTCAATGGGTTCTTAAATGAATACCAGTCCCATAATTATGCCACTGCTTAGTACTTAATCGTTGACCTCTTTGATTATTTCTGGTGGTCAATGAATAGAAAATCACTTTTTGGTAATCCCAGGTAGGCGCGCAACAAAGAATTTTTCTTTCAAAAAGTGCTGACCAAAAATACTTAATTTTTCAAAGTGTTGAGTCAGTGGCGGCGCTAGCTCTTAAAATCTGCGGGGGGGCAGAAATTATTTTAGTATAATTTGGAGTGGCCAAATACAAATGATGACCTTAAAAAAGGTCCTCACTTCTAAAATACATTTTCTCCAAACCATTCTGGAGGGGGGACAACTGGGAGGCCAGAGCAGTTTAGGGGGGGCGACTCCGCCATCTCTGCCGCTGTGTTGAGCTATGAAAAATCACTTCTCAAATACAAGTGGTGATAAAAAAATACAAAAAAAGGTCATGAGCTCTAGAATCTAGAATTTAAATGTATTTCTTAAAAAGTTCTTGGGGGGATCAAACCCATGAGCCCTTCCAGGACCACATATGAACCCAAAACTCTAAAGTTTCCAAAACTCAATGTCAAAAAGGATCTTCTTACATTATAAACGATTTTTAAACAATACAGTTGAATTTATCTCGAATTTAACACAAAACTCAATTTATTCATTTAGTAACTTTTGTCTCTGTAACGCGATTCCGTTACTATTCAATCGAAAAACACGCCTATAGAAGTGTTTCACTTCAAAAATAGTTCAGTTTATTTAGTTTTTATTTTGGGAAAAGGCCACATCATAAATTTTTAAAAAATAACAAATTATATGTAAATGGTTAATTTGTGGAACTACCATTTGACATTTTTTTTTTTCTGACTCATCAGATGTTTTAGCGGTTTATTTTTTTTAGTGTTCCGGTTGTTAAATATTTTGATTATCAGCCGTGAGTATTCCAGTACATAATTCATATTTGAGTAATGAGAACTCAATATAGATAAATTTGGCTATAGTAACCAGAGTTGGGCATTATTTAACTAAACTTTCAATCAACTAAAAATTTGAATGAAAATGTAATCAAACTAAATTAATCATTCTTTATTCAATCAATAATGGATGTAATCATAAATCCTTAACTAAACGATAATCATTAGTGTCAAATCATTAGTTTTCAATCATATTGTGATATTTTGTCAGAAAAATTTGAATCGCTTGGATCAATTTATATATTACATATATAATATCCCTATACCCAAATTTTCAATAATTTTCGGTCGTCTTGCAGCTTTCGAAAGATCATTACATTTTGCCTCTTTACCGACCAGTGGCGCGCCCAAACAGGGGGCACGGGTCCCCCCCTAAGAAGGAAGGAAATGAAAATAAAAAGACACAAACATAATAGAAAATTTTAAAAATACAAATGAGGAGCTTTTTTTTTAAGTCGTCATTTGTATTTTAGAAGTGAGGACCTTTTTTTTAGGTCATCATTTTATATTTACATAATTTAAATAATTTTGTCTTTCGGGCACCCTCCAACAAAAATTCCTGGATGCGCCACTGCTACCGACCTTAGAGGAATAACATATTTGGTAATGTCTTCTTCAAATTTTTGTTGTGACAATGTTCTAATAGTTCTTGATTATTGAGATTATTGTCTACCTTTAGAATCAATATATTTTAAATGCAATAAATGCATCGTTTCCATTTTTTAAGATGAGATATAAAATTCAATAAACAATATTTGTCTACTTTGCGGTCATAAGACGCTCATTTCCACATTCATTTAAGTGCTATAAGCTGTTCACTTTTATAAGAACAAACTAAGAGGGAATTTTGTTTTCAATAGTTTGCACCTTTGAAGCTGTATGTCATGTTGGTATTAAAAACTGTCACTTTTTTAAAATGTCGATCCATTTGACATATGTCATAATGAAAAATTATATCTTAATTATAATGATCATAACCTTATCAACCTAAAGTCGGTTTTACAGCGTAAGGAATATTTTTAATTGACATTTAAAGTCAGTAACACACCATAAAAGTAACCAAAATAACCAGATCTTGTGTGTTCTTACGAAAGTGAATTGCTTATATAAGAAGGTTTCGACATTTCAACACCCGAATTTTAGTTATAGGAGGCTGGTAACACTGAATGAAATGTCAAATTCTGATGCTGTCAAGTTAACCTAATATATTCGTGGACTTACGATTTTTTGTTTAAGTTTTTCTTGAAACAACTGAAAAGTTTTAGTTTTTTGTCTCTAGCGCCTAAGGGCTTCAGAATTTGAGTTTTTTAACGTGTTTTTTATCCCCCCTTTATAAAACCCCTCTCCAATTCAAGAGTCCGCATCTTTTGCGGTTAATAACCCCCCCCCCTTCATTCATATTTATGATTCGTTTTTTTAACTATCTTTCTTGAGGAAATTCCCACTGAAATTGGGTTGTAGATCCTTCAATGCCAGGAGGACGTCCCTTCTTTTCCTTTTTTGGTATATGAGGTAACTTCCCCTCCCCCCAATATTATAGTGGTGTTCAATGAACTTTCCCCAAATAAGTTATATTCTCTGTCGTATGCCTCTTTTGACTTCCGGGGAAGTAAATTTTGCAAGGTATTTACTGCAATATGGTGGGGTACTGACAGCTGACAGCACAACAAAACAACAAATCAGTGATACCAACTTATAACAAATATTGCATAAAATGATACTGTTTGCTATTAATACAAATTTATCAAATTAAAGAATAAATGGCAAAGTAGAAAAAATAGTGAAAAAAAACTCGTTTCATAAGGCCTTTTGCCGCACTTATTAATTAGAAAACTCGTGAAAAAATCAAATCTCAATCCTGAATTTAGTTTCAATCATAACTAAAAATTTAATCATAATAATGAGTAAATACTTAATTTAGTTACCAGTGTGAATAACTGCATTATGAGTGATGTACCTTACTCATTAATCAAGTCTTGAAATTAAATTTTTAATCTCAATAGTCAATCATTAGTTTGATTGCAATTTGCCCAACTCTGATAGTAACATAAAAGAATTATAGATGAGAAATTTTTTTAAGTAGTAAAATATTCACATCATACACAAATTCGGATAATCCTACTCTGACTATTCATAACAGAACAACAGAATAGAAGCTGAGAGTTTTATTTTGACACTAAGCTAACATCTCGGTGCAACAAGCTCACGACTTTATTATATTTGGCAACATTCATTTGAAGTGCATGCATAAAATTTTCAGAACTACATTTGAAAATACTGATACTAAGAACTTACATTTTTACACTAGGAAAATCTCCAGAGATATTTGGATTTATTCAGTTGTCACTGAAATAATTCTGTTTGCAGTGTATCTCTTTTAAGATCTTGTAACCATTCTCAAAGCCTAGATATAAAATTTTGTCATTTATCTCCCCTTACACAGCTTTATTACTACAGCAGTGCGTCTTTTGTAGGTCCTTGCCAAAAGTTCTGCATAAGTAATAATAATGTTTGTCAAGAAGATACAAAGCATATTTAAGCATAAATTTATTCGTAAATGTTTCAACATCTAAATTATTTGAGCCTTGTTACATTAATGGCCTGTTGCATAAAAGTCTTACAACTAGTTACAAGCTATGTACATCTAGATATAAAACAAAAATAATACTGTGCAAATTGTGCGAAAATCGACGTTGTAAATCTTATATAGAGTTTTATCTAACTGTCAAAATTAATATTAAGTAAAGTTCTATTTTTATATTAATAGAAAATTGTATTTAAAAAGCTGATTCAAATCAAATAAATTATAAACAAATAACACAGGTCAACAAAAAAAATATTTTTTTTGAGTCTTTATTTTAATGACTATTTTCTGATTATTTATATCGAAAAATAACTAAAACATTCGTTTATTTTTGAAAAACTTTGCTTTTGTACATTTTACAACGATCAATAGCTATTTATTTATTTTTATGACCATATAAGAAGAAGCGCGTTATATTAAGTAAGGGTGGGGACGAGCGGGTGGAAAGCAAGTGGCATTTCACTTACGTGGTTCATAGTCGGTATGCGCATGCGCATTGCAGCGATACAACGCATTTTGTGTGGTGGCAGATCCAAAAATGGCGTCAAAAAGTTGTAAACACGAGGTAGACTCATCCTGCTCATTTGCGGCGAATTTATCAAAACAAGAGAATGGTTGTATTTCTGATGGGAATGCATCCCATCAGAAATCCAACCTATCCAATCGTATCACTGGCCAGGTATACTCATCATACTGTAAACTCTCAAGCACCATTTTCACATTTTCGTAATTTTGTTTGAGCATTACAGAATGAGCCAATGGAAGAGATGGAAATCTATTTCCATTGTGAAGAAGGACAGCTTTTAAACTTTTTGTAGAACTGTCTACGAAAAGACGTAAGTCAGAAGGAATGCATGAGATTCCGACCACCTTGCATAGGCGGTTATACTAAATATCCTTGCTACCTTTATTTTTGTCGGACCACAAATAAAGAAAATAATGGCCAGTGACGAATTTTCACAAATACTCAATACTCATGAAAGCAAAGCCTGATAGCAGTGGTTAATGGTTTTCTCGGAAACAACAGAGCAGACAATTATAAAGAACTTATTGCAACTATGCTTGATAACTTTAAACTCATGGGTTGCAGAATGTCCCTTAAAGTGCATATGTTACATGCTCACTTGGACCAATTTAAAGATAATATGGGAGCCTATTCGGAAGAACAAGGTGAACGTTTTCATCAACACGTGATGGACTTTGAATGTCGTTATCAGAGGCAGTACAATGAGAGTATGACGGGGGACTATGTTTGGGGGCTGATGCGAGAAAGTCCATACAATCACAGAAGAAATACGAAAAATAATCATTTATAAACTTTTTTATATATTCTGTTAGAGTAGTCGTTTGATTCGAATGGTTTTCTTGTAAATAAAACTGATTCAAATTCATAACAAAAGTTTGTATTATTTTTACATAAAATAAAGGTCTGAAAAAAGGGAAATTTTCTTAAAATCCGTAATTTCATTCTAATAGCTACAAAAGCAAACTTTTTCGGGTAAAACTATTTTTTCTTTAATTAATAATGTGGAAGAAATAAAAATCAGATATGTAGAACCCAGACTCAAAATTCCTGTTGACCGGTGTAATTAACTGGTGAAGAGGTTAAAAGGAAAGATTCACTATGCTTTTAAACATAATTAGGGTTAATAATATAAGTTTATACTAGTGCTGTCAGAAATCGATATTAACGGAACCGGAACCGGTTCCAAAAAAAAAACCGGTTCTGGGTTTACCCGGTTACCCGGTTTTGGAACCGGGTAACCGAAACCGGGTATCCGGAACCGGGTATCCGGAACCGGGTATCCGGAACCGGGTACTCGGAACCGGGTATCCGAAACCGGGTATCCGAAACC
This sequence comes from Liopterus haemorrhoidalis, assembly GCA_963971575.1. Lineage (NCBI taxonomy): Eukaryota > Metazoa > Arthropoda > Insecta > Coleoptera > Dytiscidae > Liopterus > Liopterus haemorrhoidalis. The sequence goes on along the minus strand of OZ020615.1, from coordinate 44,558,589 downwards.
GGGTATCCGGAACCGGGTATTCGGAACCGGGTATCCAGAACCGGGTATGCGGAACCGTTTATCCGGAACCGTGTAATCGGAACCGGGTATTCGGGATGAGGTATCCGGAACCGGGTTACTTACGTACCCGTTTTGCCCGAAATCCATAACCGGATACCCGTTAAACATGTTTCGGTTTCCAGCATCATAACAATTACGGTTATTGTGATTGAGATACGTTAAGTAATACTTGCTGACGTGCATCTACTACGTACGTTTTTTGTTATATCATTTTCAGTTTTGAATAGAAAAAAAAATTGTAATCGTTACTTTATTTTAATTCTAAACAACTTCTTTATAATATATATTTTTGATATATTATAACTATATCAATTATAATATATGTTGCGCCGAGTTTAATTTTCTCACACTAAAGGATCGTCGCACTTTGACTGACATGAAAATTTTGCATAAAATTCTTAATAATCTATTATCTTGTGTTGAACTACAAAATCACTATTAACGTTCCAGTGTACAATACGCGATCTTCTTCGCTTCTTTGTATACCTTTTGCGAACACGAATTCTTACCAAAATTCTCCAATAGTCAGACTCTGTAGTACTTACAATAATAATTTCTCAGATGTTAACCCTTTACCGCATAGTGTGCCATATATGGCACATTCCGATTTTTATTTTTTATTTTACTTTTAAAACTGAATCAGAACGTTACTTCATGAATGGTCATATATGCCACATACACAGCAATGGATCCTGCAGTATCTCAAGTAATGGGCTGCAATAGATTTGAGGATATCAAGCGGAATTTGCAAATCACTTGATGGTTGAATTCTTTAAAATAAAATACGTTTAGCGCATACACTGTTACTTCATCAAAGACAAAATATGAATGAATACTCTAAATTCTAAATAGGTGTCTCGTTTTCATCTAACACAATCTGTTTGGAATTTGGGAATTCCTAAGTAGGTACTGTCGTAAAATTTTGTAATTTTAAATATCTGGTACTCGTGTACTAAATATCAAATTAAGAAAAAAGTAGATCTTTCCTTCAAAATTTTATTTTTATACTAGATGTACATTTCGTTCACCACGTGAACATTATCTTATAGACCAATTGTACCTAATATTAACTCTTCAACCTATAAATTAGCTAAATGGCTAGTCCAAGAATTTAATTTTATAAAACTAGAAAATGATTTTTGCATAAAAAATTCTTTACAATTAATTGAAAAAATTAAAGATTTAAAACTAAAAGAAAACTCGAAATTAATATCATTTGATGTAACGTTTTTGTTTCCAAGCGTCCCTATCCCTGAAATTTTACAGATTTAAAAAAATGTCTTACTACGAAATAACATTTCTATTGAAAAAACTGAACAATACATAAAATTAACAAAATTATGCATGGACCAAACCACTTTTATTTTCAATGGTACATTCTATTTTAAAACATTTGGAACCCCTATGGGAAATCCACTGTCTCCATTCCTAGCCAACATTTTCTTAAATCACGTAGAAAATAAAATAAAATCCTTATCAATAAAAGACACGTTCCCTACGGTATGGTGGCGTTACGTAGATGATATTTTTGATATAATAGATGATACCTTTAATCTAGATTCTTTCATTAATTATATTAACAATAATTACCCTTCATTAAAATTTACGTTTGAATTAGAAATAGACAATAGACTACCATTTTTAGACCTTCTTATAATTAAAAACGGACAAAAAATAGAATTTGACATTTACCGAAAAACACATTCAGATATTCATATAAACAATACCTCCATGAGTCCTACCAACCATAAACACGCCGCTTTCCATAGTTTAATACACAGACTTATAAATGTACCTTTATCAAAAGAAATATATAATATTGAATATAAAAAAATCATACACATTGCAGAAATTAACGGATACAATAAGAGTCTTATTAATAAATTACATTATAAACACAACTTAAAAAACAAAATAAAACAATCCACCTCCTTTTGTAATATGCCCACTCAAAAAAAACTCAGTTAAATATGTAAGAATATTATATCATCTCTCCATATACCACAAAATCAAAAATATTTTTTCTAAACACAATATAATTATAGCTTTCTACAACCCTACAAAAACTAAAGCCCTATTAGGAAGTTGTTTAGACAAAATTAAAAATCTCCAAAAATTAGGTGTATATAAAATTAACTGTAAAAAATGTAATAAAATATATATAGGACAAACCCAAAGAAATTTGGAAACTAGATTTAAGGAACATAAAAATTACGTTAAAAATTTAGATATTAACAGATCATCGTTAGCATTCCATAAAATAAAAACAGGGCATGACATAGACACAATTTCGTTACTTAAAAAAAGTAATGCATACAACTTAAACATGTTAAGGTGCGTACTGACTTGAGCATTTGTACGCGCACGGATTATGTGTGCGTACAAATGCTCAGGTGAGTACGAGGTATAATTTGTGTGCGCGTACAGTAATCTTTCCACGAATGCTATCCGTAACTTGTCGGTCCCACCGATAAGATCAAAGAACTTGTGCGCTCAGTGTGTACGGGTTTATACAATCATATAATTGTGCGCGTAAATTTAAGTAAACACCAGTAAATATTCAACATGGAATGGAGTAAAAATGTATTGTATGCTGGTAAACGAATCCCCAGTTGCAAAAAACGTAGGGTTATGGCTAATCGTTCTTTCGCGGGAACAGCCCTTATAAAACTTGTCTTTCTACCAATTTTGTGACCAACTTTATTAACGAGTAGTTCAAAATCTGCCGCTGACATTCGAACAAAATTTTGAAATTGTCCACTAACCTCTTGCATTTGCAGTTCTGTTAGCAAACTTAAACTATTGTATATTTCCCTGCTTCTATATAGTTGTGCCATGCACCACCGTTTTTTTTTTTTTACTAAGTCTACTATGGCCACATTCAGCAGACTCAACAGTGAGTTACCGGTTGGTAAATTTTTTTTCTGTATGCCTACGTTGATCTACCAGTGAGTTACCGTACTTACTCACCGGTCGCCATTTTATTCACCGGATTTCATTAACGATTAGTTGCTCACCGGTGGACATTTTGACAGTTATATCTATAGTAACAAAGAATCAAGCACAAAGCAAGTAAAAAATTATGGAATTGAGTGTTAAGTCAGTTTACTTAGATATTGAGGAGACGTATATAAAGCACATGTACTTTTAAAATTACTGTAAAAGCTTACATTCAAAATTTACTGTCATTACAATCTGTCATTGTTTAGATATTGTAGTTTTTATATACGCCGTTCGACAACGCTGTCAAAAAATGTGCATTTAGTCAAATTCACGGGTAAGTTTGTACCGGTAAGACACCGATGAGTCTGCTGAATGCGACGTATGTACGCTACACTTGTTAAGCCAACAACATTTCTTTCCGCCATCGTTGACACTACTTACTTTAAATAAATATGTGCGTGGATATAACTGAAATACACGGAGCGAGATTTTACGCGCACAAATTAGAAAGTTGTGTGTGCAAACTTTTTTACCCGCACGAAAATCCTTCCGCGCACGAAAATCCGTGCGCGTACAAATGCTCAAGTCAGTACGCACCTTTAGAGGCGATAGAGATGAAAAAAAGAAAAAAAAAATCCAAAATTCTAATTAACACCGACTTAAGTCCTTTACAAAACCCGCTTTTAGAGATAATCCCAAGAACCTAATTATAAAAATTCCCCAATTCATAACCATTACCTACAATAATCGTAAATGTTCAAATACCGTAATTCACCCCCATTCACACCGAGTCTATTGATAATGTTCACGTGGTGAACGAAATATACATCTAGTATAAAAATAAAATTTTGAAGGATTAATCTACCTTTTTCCTAATTTCAAACCCTTCAATTTCAACAATTTATATTTATACTAAATATCAAGTTTGAATCAGGGAACTCGGAATAGCGTATCTGGAACCGGGTATCCGGAACCGGGCATTCGGAACCGGGTATTCGAAATCTGGTAATCGGAACCGGGTATTCGAAACCGGGTATCTGGAACCGGGTATCCGAAAACGGGTATCTGGACCGGGTATCCGAAACCGGGTATCCGAAAACGGGTATCCGAAAACGGGTATCCAAAACCGGGTATCCGAAACCGGGTATCCGAAACCGGGTATCCGAAACCGGGTATCCGAAACCGGGTATCCGAAACCGGGTATCCGAAACCGGGTATCCGAAACAGGGTATCCGAAACCGGGTATCCGAAACCGGGTATCCGGGTAACGCGAAAATTACAAACCCGGTTTTACTCGAAAACCGGAACCGGGTACCCGAAAAACCGGTTTCGGTTCCCAGCACTAGTTTATACCTTTTACTATTGAAACGGTTCACCTAGTATAACTTTATAGATGTCATATGCGACTTAAAAGTCGAATAAGAGTTAAAACTCGATTTAGCCACAACTAGAATAATTTTTTTTTTTTTTGAGCAACGCACCTAGCTTTTATCTAATGTTTTAAAGTTACACCAGTTGTAAGTAAAACTAGATATAAGAATGTTTTATGCAACCTGGCATTAAGCCTTATTTATAATGGGTACCTAGCATAGGCAAAACATTTCTGCTAGTCAAATATTCCTGTACATCTATTACTTTGGAAATTCTTTTCACCCTTAACGTCATAAAACCATTTTGATCAGTACGAGAAATCGAGACCTGTTTTTCAACCTGTCAACATCATATCACTTCAAAACACTGTGGGGGGAGCTTATATTATAAATGAAAGTGAATGGCTAATTTAATTATGAATATATTGATATAGTTCATTCCTACTTACTCTATACATCCCTCGACTCAAAGTCTCCCATAAATAAGTTCATAATCCGCGAGCGGGTTGGATATAAACTTCCTTGTTCGGCTAGATGGTTGCTACGATACTTATGAAGGAGTTAAGAAACATTTCAATTAAAATCAACATTTTAACTAACCTAATTTAATTACGATTACGGTTTAATACTTACACTATTATACATTTATACTTACAAATTAACGATGACAGCTAAATCCAAAAGAGACACACATTTACGAATACTCCAACACATCAGAGGCTCTTTGATACCAAACAATAATCTGTTCACCGGACACCGCAATTCTCACTAGCAGCTCCGAAAACCAAATGTCTTTCATAAGTTACTGTGAATATGTTCTCTATCTCTTTACCCGGACACTATACATACATACGGATTACATTGTTATATTTTAAGCTGACCGATACTCTAGGGCTACTTTCCCTTATAGTCGTCATTTACGAACCACTTAAAAAATGTCTCTAACCCATGACCGACAAAAGCTGACAGCCTTTAGTTTTTAACTTTGTTCCCCTGACAAAATGTTATGTAACACCCCGTGCCCTTGGCCATCTGGATTAACTCAAAAGTCAAATGACAGTTATGACTTAATTAAATAGAACAAAATCTTTAGAAAAATAACCAAAATAATGTTTATATTTCAAGACAGAAATGAATAGTTTTTCCCATATGGTAGCTACATCTATGAATACATCTAATCCAGGGGATGGCAATCGGCGGCCCGTGAGGTGAATGTGGCTCGCTCAACAATTTTATGCGGCCCTTCAATATGAAATTATAATATTTATTCTTCACATCTTGCGTAGCCAACAGATTACTGTCGCGCTTCGTTAGGCTTCTTACACATTAAATGTATTTAATCCAACGTAAATACATAAATTGGCGTAAACAAGAACGATAAAAATAGAAATTAGAAAAGGAATTATATCTCTCCAAAAATTGTTACTAAATGCGGGCTGCGCCTTTAAAAATGTAAAATTTGAATATTGAATGCAGCAACATAAAAAGTTTGTTGAACCCTGATCCAATCTATTAATTTATTTATTTAATCAGTAACTACACAGATTTGTACAGTAGTGCACAAGTCCAGTTACATAGTACTGGGAACAAAATACAATACAATTATAATAACAATAATATAGAAGTACTAATAATATAGAAGAATAAAACATAATATAAGCAAATATTCAATAAAATACAATATAACTAGTCTAATTTATTTTTATAATAACAAACTTTATATAATTGTCGTAGAGACTTAAGATCAGAGACTTGCTTGTTTACTAGACTAAGCGTTTTGTTCAGTGGTAACATAGATTCTGAAATTTTGAAAAAGTGATAATTTTTAATTCTCAGTCTTATGTCAGGGATTCGAATATTTAAATTTTGAAGAAGTTTTGGGGCATCTAGTTTGTTGTTAAATAATTTAAACGCGAAATTCAAAGTGTGGATGTCGCATCTCTATTCTAATATTTGAAATTTCTCGCTATTATTGAAAGCTAGGTTTTTTTACTGGTTTGCATAAGAGATTCGAAAAGGATATGTCCCGGATAATTTCAGGGTCAGGTTTCTTATAAATCTCTTTTGTACTTTTTCTATTTGATTTTTGTGGGACCTTGTTTTTGGGCACCAGATTGTATTCGCGTACTCTAATTTAAGTCGAACTAGTGCACAGTACAGTAACCAAGTTGGAGATATCTTAAAACTACCACTGTTTGTTAGTATAAATCCTAAAGTTTTTCGGGCACTATTCACTATATTGTCTATCTGGCCACTAAAATTAAAATCGTGTCTAAACAGCACACCTAAGTCTTTCACTTTACTATCTCTAAGCATAGGGTGACCATTCGTCCCACATTTTGTGGGACTGTCCCGCATTTTAACATTTTGTCCCGCATTAAGATGCGTCCCGCAAAAGTCCGGCATTTTAACATTTTGTCCCGCATTTTGTATTTGGGAAGTGAGGACCTTTTTTTTGCTCTTTACTTAGATTTGGGAGGTGAAGACCTTTTTTTTGCTGTTCACTTGGATTTTGGGAAATGAGGGCCTTTTTTTTGCTCTTCACTTGGATTTGGGAGGTGAGGACCTTTTTTTTTGCTCTTCACTTGGATTTGGGAGATGAGGACCTTTTTTTTGCTCCGTCCCGCATTGCCTTCTTAAGAAAATGGTCACCCTATCTAAGCAGCACTATATTGTCAATATGGTAATCGTAGGTTATTTTGTTTATATTACGTGTTAAGGATATTACTTTGCACTTGTTAATGTTCATTTTGAATTTTTTTTTTCGCACCAGTTCACTACACTATTTAAGTCTTTTTGCAACAGCAGGCAGTCCTCCGAATTGTTGATTATACAATTTGACATCTTTGTAAGAAAATATAGAATTTACGAGATCCTGTTCATGTTAAAATATATAGATCTCTATCTTAAGACATAAATAATTTTTTATCATTTAATACTTTTTACCCTAAATTTACCCTAATTGAATGAGAAGATTGAATTTAATTATGAAATTTTAGTTCTGAAACAACACCTAAATGACCTACCTTACTATACAGATTCAATAAAAACAGTAACACTATTATTTTACTTATAAATCCTGCAGTCATAACATCCCACATAGCTATCCCAGTTACTATCCGCAATGTAAACCAACCATAAGTACTGGCATTATAGTATTTTATTCAGCAAGAGTTCTTCTACGCTATTTACGTTCTATACATATCAATATGTAATTTTTATATGTGACCGAATGTTGTTAGTATATTATATATTCTTCGCAGTGTATTTTCAAAGAACATCTCAAAAATTAGCTAATGTTTTATTTAGGACATTATATTACAAGAAAACAAGGAAAAGGAACAGCCAATTTGCAATATAATACAATTTACGTGCAGTCTAGACTCCCCAACGATAGAAACGTACGTAAAACGTGTTCTTTTGATTGTCTTATTCATGTAATCCTATTTCTGGTGGTCTTACAACCCAATATCCGTTTTTGTCGTTTGATACTTTTCGCCTGGAGTGCATTTATATTTTAGATACTGGTTCAATATTTAGAAATGTTTAACCTTTCTTAGCACCTGGTATGAAAAAATAAGATTAATAAATATAACTGTATAAATAAATAATAAATATAACAAAACAAAAAATGTATTTGATCTTATAATAAATATTTAAAAGTAAACCATTATTCTACTGTCTACCTTTAATAAGTTAGACAAGATTCCAAAACTTTGAAAACTCGAGGACTCTTCTATAAAAGAAATATTTTAGCAGACTGCTATTTCAGCTTTTAATTTTTAGTTATTAATGAACCACAGATGAAATTAAGAGAGTCTAATTATTTGTATGTTACTTGAATCAAGACAATAATATTTTTATCTACGACCATCAAATAATAAATGCATTATGTGTCCAATTATAAATACATAATGCTGTTCATATTGCAACAAGTGTAAAAAATGTGACACGCATGAGCGTTCACCCTGAAAAAATAACGTTAAAATGTTTGGCGCTCAGAAACGATGGCTAGTTGCGCCTCATACATCCCATCTTTATAACTAGAATATTATTAGTTAGAATAAATAAAACAAAAAATAATAGCATTTTTAACATTGTTATATAATACATTCAGCTGATGTTCAGCAACCATCTTGATGACGTAGGCTCTGAAGTTTAACAATTGACGTTCAGAATTCCTGTGTTTTTAAGTTAAATTTAATATTTTTAGGGTTTTGTAGGTATGACCAAAAACCCTTATACCGTCATTTTGTCCTCTGTCTGTCTGTCTGTGTCTGTCTGTTCGGTAAAAATTGTAGCCAAATAGCTAAACCTAGAGAGTTGAAATTTGGCATGCTTATACAACTCTTTGTCCCGCACATAGGAAAAATACTAAAACATCTAAAAAACATATCCCCTTAAAAATATAAACAAATATGAGCTCATCGAAAAAAAAATATTTTTTTTAATTCTGAGTCGGGTATCAACTGAAAGCCCTTAGTACGTGGATTAATGATCAAAATTTTATTTTTGCAAAATAAATAATTTTGATGCGATTTTTGCCAAAATTGTGAAAAATTTTTGTCCCACACCCTTTAGCCCAGATGGTTTAAACTAAAAATATGAAAAAATTCTAAGTAATGTACATTGGTGTGAACCAGAATAGTTCAACAGGAATTTTTGATCATATTATGTTTTCGGAAAATAACGCATTTTTGTAACACACTATACTAGAAGGCGTATCCTGAGCTAATGGTTAGCTTGCTTGCTTGCTGCGTAGCAAACTAGGGTTCGCTCTCGGGCAGAGGAGACAATTTAATTTTTTGTTTTTTTTTTTCATTTTTATTTTGTTTAATTTATTTTGTCAAAATTCTAGTTATATTTTAGCAAATGTTGCATTTAATTTTTAAGAGTGTAAATTTAATAACCATTTGGAATCGTTGGAATTATATTTTCATGTGTCATGTATACGAAACCAGAGGGGCTGAGCATAAAACAACCAATGAAAGCCATAGGCGCAATTTTCAAAATCTTAATGAACCTTTCTATATAAAAAAATACTGCACATATTTAGAAACCTAAATAATGGTATTAGGTATTCGAATTAAAATTAACAAAAAAATATTTACCTTATTAATTAAAAATTAAAAATTTTAATTTATTTTATGAACATAAAATTTGTTTTTAAAGCTCTTGTAATTGTAAATAAAATATTGTATATGACTCGCATATAATGGCTATTTTTCACTCGAATGTTTACAACCTTCGCCTACGGCTTGGGTGCTAATCTTCATTCTCGTGAAATATATATATTTGTAAATAAAATGTTATTATAAATAAATTTACACGATATATCGTTAAATAATTTAGATATTTAAAAAAAATACTATTTAATAGTAATAAAATAATTAACCCCCCCCCCCCCCCATAAATGCTTGGAGAAACATATATGCGCAATAAGGAAGTCATTACTTATATTATTTTAGAAGCAATGACCTTTTTAGGTCATCACTTGTATTTTCACCTGTCCATTTACAGCGATACAAAGAATTATGTCCTCCTCAAATATTTCATGCCCCCCCCCCCCAGATTTTACTCAAATATTTCCTGGCCCCTCCAGATATAAAGACCTATCGCCGCCGCTGACACGGTGTCATAAAGTTCCATAAAGTATAACTCAACAATCACCAAAGTAATTAGATCTAGTAACGTATAGGTCATTTCTTTGGTTTAGGCGGAACTAAATGGGGTTTTCGTAATTTTAAGTTGTCACGAAAACAGAGCTTGGCTAGGTTATTTAATTTTTCATGTTGGAATTTATTATTAAATGACTTAACCAAAGGTCAGCTTCACCAAAATGGTCAAAAGCTCGAATCAAACTATAAAAGTTAAAAGATTGCATAATCTAGTGCCACCTAAAGGTTTGGAATAGCCTATATTACAAAATGAAATATAAAATAAATGTAGTTATTATTTATGATAAACACATAACAAAAAAATGGTTGCGTTAAAATTAAATTTTTTGTATAAAGCAAGGTATTTTATTAAAATGTGAAAAAGAAATATGTTGGCAATACCTTTTTATTAAATGGCACAAAAAGTGTCGAGTAATGGTTCTTTCTAACAGTTATATTAAAGATATTTTTCACCAAATTCGACACAATTTTAATAAAAAAATCTCCATAAACAGTTTTTCTAAACTTTTCTTATAATCTTTTTCTTTATTCTCGAAACTTTTTTATTCAATCGCGTAAGCGATATTTTATTTAAAGTAATCTTTTTAGACAGGGGTCAAAGTCGATCTTGATAGAATGTTAGTAAAGGTGAGACATAACAAAAGGGATTCTATGCAAAACGTAGACTTGCACGGTTTTCATTTTAATTAATATTCATATTTTGTAATTTCATATGAAGCGCTTTCCATTAATTAAATTTTAAACAATAAAGAGTGTTTGTTCTAGACAGGAAGCATTATTAATTAAATTAAAAAATAATTAAAAAGATGTTTTTATACAAATTTGTTTTATATTTCTTATTATAAAATAAATTAACATAATAATATACAAATGTCTTTAAAATTTTCAAATATTGATTTATTAAAGACTGTATACTTACATTCAAACTGACCATAATTTAAATATTAAATTGTGTTTTGTAGGCTTAAATACCCACTTGCTACTGATGAGCGCTGCCTTGCAGATCGAAATGTTACATCCAGTATTAATGTAAATACACTATTTAAAGGAAAGATTCAGTGTCATTATTTATGACTATAATTTGACTAATAATAATAACAAAAGGTATTCTAGGATGATTTCCATTTGTTTCCATCGAAACACGTTCATTGCTAATTTTTGTCCAAATCGACGAATTCATTTCACCCAGGGCTGACATGTAATTTTGCGGGACCGAGTTCAAACAATACAAATGATTGCATACCAGATATTCAAAAAAAAGCGACCTAAATAAAGGACATCTTTGTCACCAATTTAGTTTTCAAAACAAATTGATCAACTATAGAATAGTCAATATTATGGAAAAAGCATTAGAAGACAAAACAGTTTGTTCCACAATCTTCCTGAATTAAGGAGAATGAGTGGTTAAACTTTATATGAAGGAAGTATAATTCCAAAGAAATATTCTGTTATACTAATAATAATAATAATAATAATATTTATTTTAGTTTGAAATTTTACATTTTTACAATTGAAAAAATATTTTATTATAATTTAAATAAAAATATATGTGTACATATCATTAGTTATTAAAATCGTTATCCAGGAATTCTTCAAACGAATACAATGGATTTTCCTTGAAAAACTATTTTAAAGTATTCCGGAAAGAGCTGAGAGGCAAGCACTTAATATTTTCTGGCAAGATATTATAAAATTTGGTAATATCTTTGTGAGTAATAACTAACCGAATATCTGGTACAACTGAGTCTGGTGTATGTCGGCCGTATTAAGTGTTTACCCCTTGTTTCATATCTATGGATTTGTTGGCTATTGAACTTATTTTTATTTATGTGCATGTAAATCAGGCAGTGAAAAATGTACAGACACGGGAATGTCATTACTCCTAAAATGTTAAAATATTTTCGACAGTGCTGTCTATACTTTAGATCACAAATAATTCTAACAACTCGTCGCTGCAAACGAAAAATTCGCTGGGTATGAGTAGAATGTCCCCAAGCCAGCAACGCATACGTGATATGGGATTCGAACAGCGCGTAATAAGCAGTTAATAGAACATTTCGAGACACATTGGATTTTAAGTTTCCGGTATACCGATCTGCATAATTTCTGAGCGATCTGTCCAATATGACTTTCCCAGCTGAGATTAACGCCAATGGTAACGCCCAAAAAATTTACAGGGTCTTGGCTAATATCATATGGTACTTCCCGTAGGGAAAAATACTGGCATTATACAAGGTGTCTCAAAAGAAATTTTATATTTAGTGGATCGATTAAAAAAAAGTAAGCCGTATATAGAAAAAATGTTTTTATTGTAATTTAAATGTAATTATTAAAATACACTTTTTGGGGATTTATTTCTTAAAAATAATATCGTCTAAATGTAGACCCTCGCGTTCTCGGCACTCATTTAATCGAACAGTAAAATTACTTATGACGTCTCGGCAGGTGGACTCAGGGATGGCTGCCATTTCGTGACGGATATTTTCTTTCAAATGCGCCAGTGAAGTCGGTTTATTTGCGTAAGCTTTAGATTTAAGATAACCCCATAGGAAAAAGTCCATAGGGGTTAAATCTGGACTGCGTGGAGGCCAATTTATGTCACCTCTCCGGGAGATCAATTTGCCTGAGAAAATTGCCTCTGACTGGCATCTTGGGGCTTTAATTCTTGCACCAATTGAATTTTGTAGGGGTGCAGCTTTAGGTCTTTGTGCATAATGCGATGTAATGATGATCTATGCACATTTAAAGCACTTGCGCGCTTCCGAATTGAAAGGTTCGGGTCGTCACGAACAGACTGATTAACATTCTCTACGTTTTCTACCGTTCTTGATGACCTAGGTCGCCCGGATTTTGATTTATCCAGCGTTGTACCAGTCTCTTCAAACTTTTTAACCCAATGTCGAATGAGAGGAATGCTTGGCGCATCATTTAAGTGGCGAAAACCTCGAATACTGCAGAATTTTCTACGCGCTACAGTCGCCGAATCACCGTTTTTGTAAAACTCTCGCACGCATAACGCGCGGTCTGCTCCCGAGAAACGCTCCATAGCGACTGAATTCCCAAGAGCCAGGCTACCGATTGACATAACCCCCGCGCCCCTCGGATACATTGCGTTCACGCAGTAAGCTAACTAAATATAAAATTTCTTTTGAGACACCTTGTACTTAACAGATATTCTTCAGGATTATGCAAGGAGATGCTTACTCTCAGTTTAATGAAATTAAAGTGGAAGTTCCTCAGGGAAGTATATTAGAGCCGGTCCTATATCTGCTGTACATTAACGATCTCCCCGAGCTAGAAAGTAATACTATACTTACTTTGACACTCTGATATTATCAATAGGCAACTTTAGTGAACAAGCATCTGGGCGTATGGTATTCAACTCTGGAGTTGTACTGAACTAAGTAATATGGATACCCTATTACGTTTCCAGAACAAGGTACTAAGGAAAATCTTTGATGCACCGTGGTACGTTTGAAACGATGATTTGGATAGGGACCTGTGGAATCTGTAACTAGAATTAAGTATATAATTAGTAATTTAGGATAGAGTAAAATTGCTTATTAGTTAGATTATTATAATTGTTATTACAATGTAAAGAGCAGAAGCTAAAATGCTTGTTATGGTCAAGATTGCAACAAAAATACAAATGTATTAGTACATGTTTAAAAATAATATAAAAATAAATAGTTTTATAAGTTCAGTATAGGGGCTATTCGAGCTTTGAAGGAGTTGATGGACGGTGTTGACACGGAGCTCTCGGGTAAAGCGTTCCATTGGTTGAACACACGATTAGTCAGAAAATTTTGTCGCATTTGCTTCCCGTATTTGTTGTGGCGGAGCTTCAGAGAGTGGCCTCTAGTCGTTGGTCGGCGTGGAAGGAGTACAGAGGCGACATGTCCGTAGAAAACTTTCCAGTTGTCGCTCTGTACATCTGAATGATGTCACCTCGAGCTCTGCGGGCTGCAAGAGAGGGCACATTTAGCCTCTCAAGCCGCTCTTCGTATGACAAAGCTCTGAGACATCTTGGAAGACGAGTGGCGCCTCTCTGGACTCCTTCTAGTAATAGGATGTCGCGTTGAAGGTACGGAGACCAGACTACGAAAGCAAACTCCAGGAATGGATGGACATAGGACAGGTACATTTGGCGAAATAAGTATGGGGTTAGATGAGGAAATATTTGTCGACTTTTGCGACGTTTATTGTCTCTGGTCTCTTATGTGAGTCTCTTGCTCCATATAGGTATCATCCTTGGTAAGCATTATATGGCCGGAATACTTTGATTTTAAGTTCTTGTTTATTTTCCAACATATATAGTTTTTTTCTGTCCCTATAAATATTGTTTTATACTTTATCTTTGAAGGATGTTGTTAGTATTTTCCGTTCTATGATAGTTTGACAAATTTATAAGATTTTTATGGCCCAAGTGAATAATAGGCTACAACTTGAAGTAAATAAGAGTCGAAGGATTATAAGTAGATCTTTTTTAGGTAGTTTAATGACCAAAAGCGTCCTATTTCTTGTTGTTTTTGTTTTTAAATACTATTATATCGCCTAGATAGACATATTCTTTTACATATTCGATTACTTTCTCATCGAGATAAACTGCTCCTTAACTTTAGTTAGTTTGTTTTTCAATAAATTCTTGTATATTCTTATGGATTTTTTTGGCTATTAACTCTCGTATGATTGGGCCTCCGTAGTAAAACATACCAGTTACTTCATTTCAAACGTCGTAACTCTAGTTTGGATTTAATAATAAAAATATAATTTATTAACAGCCTTGCAGCCAATTAAAAATAAATGTATACAAATTAAGTAAACTACAAAAAAGACCAAAAAAAAAAAAAAGTACAAACAGTTTGAATTTGTCCTCAATCATACTATGCAAATATTGCATTATTAGAAATAACGTTTTTGTTAATACATTATTATAAAATAATGTTTTGACAGACTAAATTTGTCAAGAACAGCTGATCATTTCATGCTCAAAGTGTTACCACAAGTAACGCAGTTCTAAACAAGTTTGTTCACAGACTTCATTAATCTGTCGTGCAGGTTAAAAACGTATTTTCTAAGGACAGTCATACAAGTACATACATTATTCATTAAAAATATTTCACTAGCGCTAACTTTTATGCTAACCCATTGATAAGTCTAAATGCATTTGATTCTAACGTGTTGTTAATTTACGTACGCTAGATAGGGCTGTATTAATTCATAGTGCAGATGCATAAAAACTGCCACAAAATGTATTATACAAGTATCTGAGTATATCTTTACTGCATTTAGAGAACCGCTGGTATAGAACATATCTGCTCTTACACGAAAAAAACGACATTGTCAATCAATATCAAAACAATCAGAGAGATTATCGCTAATCAAATGACCGAAGTAAAACATATGGGACACTTTTCACGTATCCACGGTTGAACTTTATACCAAGCACTTCATGTCTCTTAAGTTTGTTCTACATTATACTTTTTTGCGAAGCATTACAGATTTTTTGCGTAGTACTGACGTAAAAAGTATAATGTGAAACACAATACTTCCTTCCAACTTTCGATGCTACACTATTTTCAAAACTACCTCCGGTCAAATATTTGTATGACAGTTGTATACTTCTCAGTCGTACCAACTACCAACTTTTTAGTTTTTGTTTACAACATAACTTTTAGAAGTATATTAACTTGATAAGAAGTTTATTTAGAACATATAATTCAATATAAACTTAGCACAATTAAACAATATTTATAAATTGGTTACTAGAATTAGTTCTATAACCAAACTGTTGTCTGTCACCTGAACCTAGAATTTTTTAAGTTGGCAGTGAAGAGTATCACAAAGTAATAAAATATGGAAGGGATCGCTGTCTCTTATTCCCCCCCCCCACTATATTCTGAAGTATCAAAAGTTGAAATGACGTCAGACTTGGATAGTATTGAAAAAAGTATCATGTAGAACGGACTTTAGATTTGGGCTGGAATGCAATAGGTGCGTTCGGCATAACTGTGCAGTGTTAACTCTGTGTCGTGCAAGTTTTTTGTCACGTGACCACTGTGCACGCTGTGCAAGAAAGTCAAAAACGAACGCTTTGTTCAGATCGTGCAGTTATTCTTGTTATTCTAACCTTTATTTTTGTAAACAAATAAATTACGTGTGTTTGATTACATGAAGTCTGTCTCCTGCTACTCGTTTTGTACGATAATATAAAAATGACGCATGAAGATATTGGGATGCTTTTAAGTAATATAAAAGAAATGTTATTTGATGAGGAAGACAATTCAGAAGGATTTTCCAAACCAGAAAATATTTTGGAAAAAGTGTTTGTATATGCAGAGAGTACTGTTTCAAACATGACTACAAATCAATTTAAAGTACATTTCCGCTTGTATCCAGAAAATTAGTCTTTTTGAGTGTATTTACATGTTCCATCATAAGGTTCATGTCTGTACTATTTATTTTGCAAATGCTGCAGGCATAAACAGTGATATCTTGATTGTTTTCACTCATATTGTAAATAATAACTTATATTTTTACCGCGAAAAACACTATTGCACAGATTGCCACACGATCTGAAATTGGGACGACTGTGCAACACAAACTGCACTGCACGATATTTGCCGAACGATCTTCGTGCAGCACAGAGCACACAGAAACTTTATGCCGAACGTTTCTTGTGTAAATTATGCAGAATGTGTAGATTATTAGCTTATGCCGAACGCACCTAATGTACTTGGTTTTGTTGACGTTGTACACCATACCATGTTCCATAGCGTAAAATTCCCAATAGTTTTCTCAAACCCGATACTGATGGAACAAGAACTATCATTTCGTCCGCGTAGCTAATATGATTTATAAGTGTGGAATAAGTGTTAAACTCGTGAGATTCTTGGTTTTATCTACAAACGTGTGAAAACTTGTCATCTTTGTGCAATATGCTTTTGGGTGACATATGTTCCATAATTGAAAATTCCTAATAAATAAACATGAATTATTTCCGACACTGTTCGCTGGTGGTACGAAGAGAAACGCCCTTATGTCAGAGTAAAAAAATGATATATGTACATCCGTTTCAGAGGAATGGAAGTGTCCTTTACAAAAAACCCATTTATTAAATTGATTTTTCGTGCAGAGATTTTGTTGGCAAAAGTAGCAAATTGTAAAAAAAAGTGCTGAACTAGTTTTGATGACGGTTGCACATAAAATAAGAATTTATTTAACATTGTAAGATCTTTTCAACCATTTTTTAAATTATCAGTTTAGTAAAAAGAATCTAATAGAAATTTAAGAACGTCTACAAATGTTGCAAACGAGGTAAAAGTGCTGAGTTCTTCTAAATGTGAATTTAGTAAAGAACATGAGATCAGAATTACATTGGGTTATAGGACATAAGGTTTTATGTTATTTCCGGAATTAAATTTTATTAGCAAAAGCTTAGTTCCAGTTTTGTGCCAACTATGTTTTCGTATTACGGGTACTAATGCATACAATTGGTTATAATAATTGCGTTATACACCACGGGGACCAGCGCTGTTGGCCCCACGTATACATCACAAGAAATATATACTTTATTCTTCTTCTTTTATTTTATCCGTTTCGAAAATTGGCTATCATGTTAATCTGCATCTCGTATTGAATCAAAATTCTAAAAGAAGGGAGCTTTAAGAATTATTGCATACAAATTTTTGTGACGGCAATGACGTCACGTCAACGACCATAATGGTTGCCAATACTTTATTGTTTTCGTATTCAAAAGTATTTACTAACCTTTATTTTGATAATTTGAAGTATATTTATAATTTATAAATCATAAATAAAAGACAAGGCTACAATAATTTTTAGTTATTTTATAATTAAATATAAAAATACGTATTTAACCTGAAAAGTGGTATCTTGTCAAAATGGTTAGCTGTCTTTAGTACAGGAAATGAAGCATTTTGGCTCGCAATTTTTTCGTCCAGCATGGAATTACGTGAAATTTTCACAGAAGGTAGGGAATAGCCCAAGGATCATTTTCTACATCATGCCGGTGTACGCTGAAACCTTGGGGGTGGTTGCCACCCCATCTCGGGGGTGGAAATTTTTTACTACATTTTAACTATAGAAATCGATGGAAAAAGTAATTCTAAGAAAAAAATGTTCTTTACGTTTTCTTCGTAAAACTAATATATTTTGAGTTATTCGCGGTTTAAAGTAACAGTTTTTCGACGAAAAAATCGATGTTTTTAAAAAGTTTTTTGGGAATAACTCGAAAAATATGCATTTTATCAAAAAAACTGTAGAAAGCAAAATTGTGGCTTCTAAAAAAACAAACAAAATTATTTTTTTATTATTTTTCTACGACCAATACGAACCGAGATACGGCATGTTAATGGTTAACTTTTTTTCGCCAAATGCATAATTTGAAAGATTCAAAGTCAAATAACAGGAAAAATTTGCATTTTTCGAGGAAAACTCATTGAATCTTTTTTAAAGTATTTGATTAGACCTTTTAAACAAAAAAACAAAAAAGTCTCTAACATAAAAATTAAGCGACTTATGATCAAAATAAGGTAGGTACCTACTTTTTTCTACGAAAAAATCAGTGAAAACAACCCCCTATTTACCCCCCCCTAATTAAAATTGATCCTCACCCTTCTGTGGTTCTCTTCTTATATGTATTTTCAGTACACCCAAGAAGTTTGACCAATTTAAAATGCCTAATTTTAGAAAAATTGGAGTTTAAAGGAAAAATGATTTTTTGCGATTTCGTATTTTTCACCCTTTTCTTCAAAATATCTCCGAAATTACTGGAGATACGAAAAAAATGATAGAGCACTAAATTGTAGCTTTTTTAATGACTTAAATTTTCCTGTGCATATATTTTCTGTACAGTGAATATTTGGCGAGATATAGCTGTTTAAATCCTCTATTTACAAACGAACACCACCTTATTCGAGCCCTTCAAACTCACCCCATTTAAAAACTAAGGGATCTTAAGGAATTTAATTTACATAGTCTTATAGCTCTTGAAAAGCCCTACAAAATCGTTTTTAAAAAAACTTTCTATCACTAAAAATGAAGGAGCTATATTTAAAAAACCAATAAATTTTTTTTCGAAACATTCGAATAGCACGGTTCGGATTTCGGTTTTTTATATCAAGCTCTAACAAGGGTGGGTTTTTAAGAGTTGAAACATTAGAATTTGTATTTCAAAGCACGAAACAATCATTATTCAACTAATCCAAACCAAATTTTACCCATCTTAAGGTTTACAACGTTATTTTATAATTTTTGACAATTAGGGGTAGTTTTCACCCTTAAAAAATAAACAGTGCCCATGAGCATGATATAAAATTTGAAGTAGAGGGTGAGACGAACCTAATTTCGAATTTGGGTGCAAATCGATGCAAGATGAAATCATTTTTTAATCCAACAAGGGTTGATTTTTAAGGGTTGAAACATTATGAAATTGTATTCTAAAGCATAAAACGATCCATATTTAGCTAATCCAAACCAAATTTTACCCATATTAAGGTTTAAAATGTTATTTTATAATTTTTTACAATTAGGGGTAGTTTTCACCCTTAAAAAACAAAAAGCGTACAACGGCACAATGTAGAAAATGAACTAGAGGGTGAAATGAGCCTAATTCCAAATTTTTATCCAAATCGATGCTGGACGAAAAAATTGCGAGGTTTTGTCATTTTTTGAGCTTCATTTCCTGTACTACTTGTCTGCGGACGAGCAAAAACTAAAAAATTACTTTTCATTTGTATTTTCTATTCATCTTGCTGTAAATGTCAAATAATAAATAAAACAGATAATTTTAAATATTTAGGAATAATTTTTGATAAATATATGAGATGGGACCAACATATTAATTTATTATCTGACAAACTTAGGAAATATATATATATATATATATATATATATATATATATTCAAGAAAATAAGAAAAAATTTCCCAGATAATGTATTAAAAATATTTTATCACGGTTTAGTAGAATCTATATTAAATTACGGTATAATCGGTTGGGGTGGTGCAAGAGACTGCCATGTTAATAAAATTATTATTATTCAGAAAATGATATTAAAAGCCATGCTAAATAAATCAAAATACTTTGCTACCTCGGAAATTTTCAAAATTAGTAATGTCTTAGCACTTGACCAATTGTATTTAAAAACAATAATCTTATATGGGTATCAAAATGCTATGACATTAGAATTTTCTTCACACGAATACAACACGAGAACAAAAGGAAATAGTAAGCACTTAAAAACCAATAAAAGTATATCTCAGCATAACTTTTTATATTACCTACCTAAAGTATACAACAATTTTAGTAAATTCACAAATAATAACAATATTATTGTCACCAAATCAAACATAAATAAATTATTAACGAAATGGATTAAAACAGGTATAGAATTGCAGAACATTGTATAATATATTAATTAAAAACATTCTTATTTACAAATTTCTTTTTTATTTTAAATATTAATTCGGACATAAAATTAAAAGTAAAAAATTAAAATTAAAATTTTACTATGACACCAATGCACATTGCTCGAGTTATTTTCTAGTTTACTAAGCCAATTACAGACTTTCAGTCTCAGTGGCGGTTATTATGCTAAACATCGAAGATGATAGCATAATAATTAATAATGTATTTATTAAAATAAAAATATGTATATATTTATGTAGTATATAGGGAATGTACGTTGCATTATTAAATAAATTAAATTAAATTAAATTATGTACTTGAATTAATGAGATTTTTATAAATCTCAACATACACGTTACTTATGGACAATCACTGTCAATTTTCGGATATAAGTTCTGTATGTATAGACTATTCCAAACCTTTAAGCGGAACTCAATGGAATTTAAATTTTGTTAAGTTGTTACTAGCTATCTTTTTCAATATTGAAGCAGGCTTTTGCTAAACAAAATGATTAAAAGCTTGAATCAATCGGTAAATTTCGGAAAAATCGGATTTGAAAATCTAGTTCCACCTAAACCAAAGAAACAGACTTTATTTATTTACTTTTGTGTATCATTAATTTTATAATAATAAATGACAGATTTATAATAGGGTTTTATTGATTTTGGTCCGGAAGGCAGCGTTGCATTTTTGATGGTCATTTTATCATACTTATTTTTTTTTTTTAATTGATAGTTTAGATATGGCTAATAATCGAAACAAGCATCAGCCGCCAGAATCGTGGTGGGGCTGGTCGTGAGAAAATGCACATCTTGTAAAAAAAAAAGATATCCAAAAGTCATTTCAAGCCACTTGAAAATATGCACAGTTAGGGCCAATTTCTCAATATCAGTTTAAACTAGAAGTAAATGTTAAACTAAAGATTATCACATGATTGTATTTCTCAATCTCCAGTTGGAGCTGAACCTCTGGTAATCTTAAGATAAACTTAACCGTCACCGCAGGTACCGTTTATGTCCCGATTATATTACTAGCTCAGTTTAAAATAAATAAAATCTGTATAAATCATTAGTTTTAAAAGTAATTTGGTTCCATATTATTAGTAAAATAACAATATTTTGTGAAAAACAGGTAAATAAATCTTGGAACAACAATTTTTACTTTTGTAACCTAAGCTTTATTACTGCCGACAACAGTAATAAAGTTTAGTTTTTGGAAAATAAAATTGTCTTATTATAAATCTTACCGTTCCGCAAATAATATATCTGCCCCCATGGTTTCATGATAAATTAGTTTCTACTATTTGTAAATAAGGTGGAAATAGGTTAAGTTGTTTACAAATTTGACGTACATGACAGCTAAATGCGCATGCCCGAAGGTGCGGTCAGCGCTCATACCCTTTTCACACTAGATCTTTAAGACGATTGAACTTAAACTTCATCGATGTTTAATATCGGTTTGCTTTCACACTTGATGTTTAATTTGAAGAAGAAATCTCCATGTAAAGCTAATATGTATTGCCAACATAATTTCATATCGTTTGAATTTATTCTGTTAGAATTTGTATATCGAGGTTAGGAGAAGTTTATTTTTTATATTTATTTAAATAATAACGCAAATAATCTTCTCATAACCTCGATATATAAAATGATAACAGCTGAACATAGATAAAAGAAGAGAAGCACAAATTCAAGGAGTATTTTTTTAATAATGGGAATTAAGTTGGCAATGCGGGCGAAGTTTAAGACGCAGATCTCTGTCTTAAACATCGGTCGTGTTTAGACGAGGCCGTACGGTTTCACATTAGCGTTTAAAGATCTATTCACTTAAACATCCGATCTTAAAGATCTAGTGTGAAAAGGGTATAAGAGTTTAAGTAAGACGTACGTTTAGGTAATACGCGCATGCCCCAAGAATAATCTAAAGATTACGGAACCAATAGATTTATTTGTATTCAGAAATGTTCTTGGGTTTAATGATTAGTTTAACTGGAAGGTATAGATTATCTAACAGTAAGATTAAACCAATATTGAGAAATCGGGCCTTATTGTTTAAATGATAATAATAATAATAAAAAAGTCAGCTGCGTGCGAAGTGGGGGATTATACGTCAGTCGCTTATATAAACCTGTCATAAAAAAAAGATGTGAAGTCATTTCAAATTCAATGAAACTTATACATCGGACTTATTATATAATTAGAATAATAAAAACAACAATCAGCTGTTTGCACAATGGGGGTAAGACCGTCAGCTGAGGGATTATAATTGCTGAGCAGGCATTTAGCCTAAGCATTTTATAATGCAATCAATGATGTAACTGACGATCATTTTTATTTAATCTAATATGTTAACTATTCATTATAAAAATTTCAAGTGACTTGAAATCAATTTAGCTATAATTTCATTGTCATTGTCAAAAAATCGATTAAAACAGTAATAAAATATAAAATAGACTGAGCATTTTGTTCAGTGGTGACATAGATTCTGAAATTTTAAAAAATTGATCATTTTTAATTCTCAATCTTATGTTAGGGAGTCGAATATTTAAATTTTGAAGAAGTTCTGGGACATCTAGTTTATTATTAAATAATTTAAACGCGAAATTCAAAGTGTGGATGTCGCGTCTTCATTCTAATGTTTGATATTTCTTGCTATAATTGAGAGCTATGTTTTTTAACTGATATGCACAAGAGATACGAAAAGGATATGTTCCGATTAATTTTAGGGTCATCTCTTTTGTACTTTTTCTATTTGATTTTTGTGGGACATTGTTTTTGGGCTCCAGATTGTATTCGCGTACTCTAATTTAGGTCGAACTGGTGCACAGTACAGTAACCAAGTTGTAGATATCTTAAAACTACCACTGTTTCTTAGTATAAATCCTAAAGTTTTTAGGGCACTATTCACAATATTGTTTATGTGGTCACTAAAATTAAAATCGTGTCTAAATAGTACACCTAAGTCTTTCACTTTACTATCTCTAAGCAGCACTATATTGTCAATATGGTAATCGTGGGTTATTTTGTTTATATTACGTGTAAAGGATATTATTTTTCATTTTGTTGATGTTAATTTTAAGTTTTTTTTTTCTCGCACCAGTTCTCTACACTATTTAAGTCTTTTTGCAACAGCAAGCAGTCCTCCGACTTGTTGATTACACGAAACAGCTTAAGATCATCTGCATAAAGAAGTGACTCACTGGTTTCTACTTCCACAGGTAAATCGTTAATGAGTAGGAGGAAATGAGTGGGAGGAATTAATATTATATATGAAAACAGAGCCGCTGTAAGGGGGGGCGGAGGGGGCGACGGCCCCTAGCGCACTAAGGAAACGAGCTTGACTAAGGGACGCCACATTGCGATTTTTGTTTTGCTCATCACTTGGATTTTGGGAGGTGAGGACCTTCTTTTTGCTCATCACTTGGATTTTGGGAAGTGAGGACCACATTTTTTTTTGCCAAGGGCGCCAAAACACAGTTTTGCCCCTAGCGCAAGTTTTCCTTACTGCGGCTCTGTATGAAAACGCTGTTACCAATGCTAAAAGTTAATCCAAATCACCTATTTTTAACAAATACTTTACATACAAAATACATTTTGACGTTTGTTTGATTTATCTGTATAAAATCAGCCTGTAAATATCGCGAGTAATATAATCTTAATGCCACTAAAACGGAAGTTGTAACGTGGTAGTACCGTCATAAGTACCGTAAAATACCTGTAACACTAAATCAACTGCGCGGTATTCTTCCTTTAAAACACACTGCTATGTAACAAATGTCACCGACATTATTTATTTTGACCGTGTACGTAATAAAACTTAAAAAGGGGAAACACTTCTGGTCGTTAAACAGTTTACTTTTTTTCCTCAAAAACTACTACTTGAACATGAGCATATTTCAAAACCATAGTACAATAAGTGATTGTCGAAAAAGTATACATTTTAGCAAACAAAACAGATAACAAACAATAACTTCTATTTTTCATTCTGACATAGTTTTGTTTCTATATATGAGTGCATATTTGAATGTATGGATGAGTTGATTTAAATACTACATAAAACTTAAGCCGTCTGCACATGTAGTTACTTTGATGGAACGGAACAAGTTGGTGGATACAAGTCACTAACTAGTTACAGACTCATTAGAAACGCTGTTCTGTATACAGAATATCTCTGAAGTAACTCTGAAGTGACAGAAATTTCGGCAGTTTCGTCCGTTCGATAATAGATTATCATTAGCTTATATGTGACTAAAACAGTACATACTTTTCATCAGGACTAAGACAGCCGTTAGCTAGGGCATTTGCCCCGGTCCACGCACTAAGGAAAACTGTGGCCTTTTTAGGGTTTTGTAGGTATGACCAAAAAACCCTTATACCGTCATTTTGTCGTCTGTCTGTCTGTCTGTTCGGTAAAAATTGTAGCCAAATGGCTAAACCTAGAGTTGAAATTTAGCATGCTTATACAACTCTTTGACCCGCACATAGGAAAAATACTAAAGCATCTAAAAAACATATCCCCCTAAAAATATAAACAAATATGTGCTCATCGAAAAAAAAATATTTTTTTAAAAATTTCGAGTAGGGTATCAAATGAAAACGCTTAGTACGTGTATTAGCGATCAAAATTTTATTTTTGCAAAATAAATAATTTTTAAAGCGATTTTTGACAAAATTGTGCAAAAAAAAATTGTCCCCCACCCTGTAGCCCAAATGGTTTAAACTAAAAATCTGAAAAAATTCTAAATAATGTACATTGGTGTGAACCGGAATTTTTTGTGTTTTTTGGTTCACGATGCACAAAAGGTATAGTTATGTAACACACTATATTAGAAGGCGTATCCTGGTATAATGGGTAGCTTGCTCGCTTGCTACCCAGCATACTAGGGTTCTTTCCCAGGTAGAGAAGACAATTTTATTTGTTTTTTTTTTCCATTTTTATTTTGTTAATTTATTTTGTCAAAATTCTAGTTATATTTTGGCAAATGTTGTATTTAATTTTTAAGACCGTAAATTTAATAACCAATTTGAATTGTTGGAGTTATATTTTCATTTTATGTGGCATGTATACGAAAACAGATGGGCGGAGCATATGACTTAAAACAACCAATGAAAGGAAAAAAAAAACAAAAAAATATTTTAACATTAAATTTGTTTTTAAAGCTCTTAGATTACCAGACGATAAATTATTTTAAAAATATCGTTCATTTTGCCGTGATTACTATGAAGCAAAATTTGTCCTACACAGTCAGCATGCTGCCTTCACTTATTATATACCTGCGAAACCCTGCAATGTGTGAAAATTCACACTTCACATCAATTTTTTTATCATCAGGTCAAGAAGTTTTTTTTTCTGTTCATCGGGACTCTCATTTTATTTTTTTTAACTAAGATGTGAAAAAAAGTGTATTTGCCGATAGGGGGAGGGTTATCTTGGTCCAGGCCCTATGATTTCAAGCGATGTCCATGATTTAGACTTCTTCCCCATTCCACACCATACTTTTTTCATCATTCATCCATGAAGTAGCGTGACAACTTATAGTGTAGCAGTGGCGCAGCCAAGGGGGGGGGGGTGACGGGCCTGCCCCCCCCCCAGGACTAGCTGATTACACGGCACTGCTCGGAGAGTTGAAGATAAAATTTGTTAACCACAACTAGTGGCGCAGCCAAGGGAGAGGGGGGGGGGTCTGGGCCCCTCCCAGGACCAACAGATTACACGGCGCTGCTGGGGGAGTTGAACATAAAATTTGTTAACCACAACCAGTGGCGCAACCAAGCGGGGGGGGCGACGGGCCTGGGTATTGAGACTTCAAAAATATATCCCGCGAAAAATATAAATAAATATGAATTTATCGAAGAAAAAATCAAGTGAAAGTTTTTGATACATTGATTAACAATCAAATTTTTTTCATCAACAAATAATGGAATTATTATTTGATATAAACATTAATATCCAACAGCAGGGGAGTCGAACTGATTTGGGTCGCAGTCTATTTTACATCAAAAATGATAA
Organism: Liopterus haemorrhoidalis; assembly: GCA_963971575.1. Taxonomy (NCBI): domain Eukaryota; kingdom Metazoa; phylum Arthropoda; class Insecta; order Coleoptera; family Dytiscidae; genus Liopterus; species Liopterus haemorrhoidalis. The sequence goes on along the minus strand of OZ020615.1, from coordinate 44,532,099 downwards.
GCAGTGACGGAACTTTAAATATCCCGAAGGGTTTCTTGACATTTTTTTATAAACAGAAAAGGGGAAGAGAGTATATTTTACATTTTTAAATATATTTTTCCCCTAAATAAGCTCAAGTGATTTTGATTACCGCTTCAGGAGCCACAAAACATAAGGTTGAGGGCCGCATGCGGACCGCGTGCCCTCAATTGAAATTTGATTCGGCCCTCCGCAAGACAAAATCCTGGCTGCGCCACTGTAGTGTAGTAAGACATTTGTGCAACTCTTCTTCTTCAAAAAAAAAATAAATTGTTGCATCGATGTAATATTTGCCGCGGAGATCCGCATCGGGTCTGAAAATATAATTCGACACTGCCAAAGAAGGGCATGCTTACAATACATGCATCTGCGTCTCAGGCAGGCCACGACATTTCAAGTTATTCTTATTACACCCACAGTCATTAGTTATAATTTAATAGTTTTCTTTACACTGTACATAAAACATTTAATGTCTTCCATTTGTTCCAAAAGCAATTGAGAACAAAGATATATTTTCAAAGTTTAAATAAATAACTTTAGAAACCGTACTTAGCATCATTTCATTTCATTACGCCTAATTTTAAACTACCCGCATTACAGTAAAGTTATGTTGTCTGCATGTTAGAACTTCCTTAGGGAACGCAAATACTTGCCATTTAAATAATTTATGAAAGTATAGATTCATTCTGTAATAACATTCGCTTATTATCTTATTATTAATAATGGATCAGTATTCCCTATAATTCATAAATGCAGAGCTTATTAACAAAGAAACTTAAAACAATATGGAAAGATTGATGATACTCGCGTGCTCTTGACCAAAAATTATAATTTAATCCTGTCTAATAATAATATCTATAGTACTTAAAATGCTATTAATATTAGAACATGTAAGTATGTATAAACGATTTTAGCATTGACTTACGAACAAATAATTGTTCACTCATATTATGTTTTCCAAGTCAACATTAAATTCGCAGAAATATAATTGCTATCTTTGAAATGAAAGATAAAATGGATTAATACTTTATTTATAAAGGATTGTAGAGAATAAAATACCTTATCAGTTACTGTCAAATTATTGAATAATTAAAAAAAAAAAATTAAATATAATATTTACAATTATTATCATGAGCTCACCTAACCTTGGTTTATTTTACTAATGGCTGGTTCCTCTCTAGATAAATTGCTGGATAAATTTACAATCATTTTACAATTTTACAAGTATTTATTACAATCATTTACCTGTCAGATAAAATCTTGGTGTTGTTCCATGAATTTTAATTCTGTTGATAGTTTATCCATTGACAAACAACGGAATAAACTAAAATACCTAAATTATGCATAAATCTATAATCTGTTTCAAATAAGAAATGAGTAGATAGCGCTGCGAATCGAATACAATTTACACAGAACAAATATATTATAGCGGGAAATTTAAAAAAAGTTACAACTAGGGCATGGGCGTAGTAACTGGGTTAGTCAGTGATTTTAATTGGTTGATAAGGTATTGAAAGATAAATAATACACTTCGTCTTCAGCCCATAAACGTCCCACAGTAGTCTCACCGAGCCGTAGTTTTCACTACCGTACTGCTACTTTTATATTGGACACGAGCCTTTCACTCCGAAAAGTGAAGTTTCAGGTCTACTACTCCCACGGTGACCTAATCCGTGTTGGGAGCGGTGATACATTTATAATATGATGCTTTTTTTTAATTTTTATTTATTTTTTATTATTTTAAATGAGGATGAGGTGATAAGGTCAAATACAAATATCCATGCTCTGGCCGGGATTCGAACCCGAGATCTTTAGCACGAGAAGCAGGGTTGCTACCACTGTGCTACTGAGGTCGGCTCAATAATACACTTACGTTTAAAAAATATATATTTTTTTAAATTATGTATTATTAATAAAAATAGAGATTTGCTTAAAAGGATTTAAATAAAACAGTAACACAAACAACATATCTTTCTAACATTACTATTTGTTAAATATTTTTTTTGCACAGAGCATTTTTATGCTGTTCCTCCAATATGTTAAATGTAACTTTACATGTTTATTTCTTGGAATGAGAAGAGACGGATCTCTTATTCCTCAGTTCTTTAACTATTTGCCATAACAACTTCTCTGATAGATCACCCTCCTTTGAAGTTAATTTAATAGCTTGAGTTTTGCTTATCCCCTCTTGAGATCATCATAAAAATACATTGTTAAGCCATACGTCGCTGCCTACTTTTTTTTTACCAGTTTCTATAATACCAGTAGGGCCAGCTTCAACTACTTGTTCTGCAAAATTGTATTAATTTACTCACACAAAAGTATTAGGTCGTTAAGGATGAAATTTGTGGAAAAAATGCAAAGTTGGTTGATAACTTACAAATATAAGAAATTATTTTATTCATCAAAGTATGCACACATATTGTCTATACACTTTTGCCATTTAAGCGGCAGTTTGTTCAGGCCGGTGGTATAAAACCCTGGCGGACGAGAGTCAGGAAAGCCAGATTTACAGCACTGTCGGCATTAAACTGTATTCCTATTAAAAAGTTGTCCAAATTGCGAAAGAAGTGGTAGTCAGTGGGGGCTAGGTCTGGTGAGTATGGAGGATGATGAAGAAGTTCCAACTCTAATTCCTGTAGTTTTGCCACAGTCATTTGTGCAGTGTGTGGTCTAGCGTTATCATGCAATAAGATAGGAGTCGATCTGTTGAGCAATCTAGGCCGTTTATCTTTAAGTTTTTGCATCATTTCGTCCAGTTTGTTGCAATATATTTCTGCTGTGATCGATAATCCAGTTTTTTTTTTTTTGTTTTTATGTTACCTGTACGAAATTTGGCGAACCAATTTGATATTGTCTGCTGCTTAGTAACACTAAAGCCAAATACACTATTAATATTTCGCGCGGTCTGTGATGCCGTAGTTCCACGTAAGAACTTATACTTCATAATAGTGCGAATATCCGACCGTTCCATTTTCAACAAAATTAATTTTAAAAAAAGTTTTTGATATTTTTTAGAGCATACAATGATTTCTTTAAACAGGCTAGAAGTGTAACTTTTCAAAAAAAAAATAAACAGAACGGTAAAATATTAAGCCAATGTCAAATAAAAAGCTGTTTAAGTTTAATAGGCAATATTATTAACTACAAATATCATCCTTGACGACTTGATACATATATCATAATCATAATCATTACCTTTATCATCATCACATATATCCAGGGCCTTAACTATCTTATTCGGGCTTTGCGCAAGGTTTTATATTTGCCCCCCCCCCCAACAAATTTGTCCTACTCCCCAACACTTTTGTAAAATCAAATATAAATACAAATTCGTGTATAAATTCCTTGTTAAAACATTATTTTTTTCTGTCGTTCTCATATACTCATTTGAGGCCAATCTTTCAAGAATAACTTTGCGAAGTTTATCATAATGGACTCATCAAATCATGCCTGCGTCACAATTTCGTAATCTTACATAGTAACCATGAAACGTTAACCATGAAACGTCAATAATCGAGATTCAAGAAAATTGTGTTCCTCCGAAGACTCATATTACTGGAGTACCTTCGTTAATTATTTCGAAAGGTCACAAGTTCGTAGCTATACTGCTTCACTTCATTATAGTTTTTACTTAACTTCGTTTTACACAAAGCGAACGTCATAATTTTGCTAGTTAAGTTTCACTTACAAGTTTTGCGTTTTGGAATTTCTTGAAAAAGTTTCATGTAACCTTCGTTATAATTTGCGTCATTTTAAAAGTTAAGGAACTTGGAAACTTGGAAAGTTCCTTAACTTGATCACATTTTAGTTTTATAATTTTAATTTTAGAATATTCAAGTATAGTAATATGGAATAGTAGTCAATGAAAAGAGATGTTCAATAAAATTTATTATGTACGGTCTATTCGCTACATACTGAGAAAAATTAATAGAGCGTCGCTAGATTAAAGTAAAGCCTGAAGACTAAAGAAATTTTGTTTTTTGCTGGAGACGATCAGTACTAAAAAAGACTAAAAAACAAGAGTAACAATAGCTATAACTAAAGTTATAAGCGATCAATAGCGACCACAAATTAAAGAAGTGGGTCTTGTCAACATGTTACAACTCGACGCTATACTTCAATTTTTAAGCCATACACCTGATATTATAATTGACGTACTGTTGTATTTCTCTCACTCTTTCTGGCTTGTAAAAGAATTGCAAGTGCGTAGTTTGTCTATCAGCTTAATTCATTGTTTAAACATAGCTACGCCAAACGTGATTATTTACTGTTCGTGTTTGTGAGAATTCACAGTATGTGAGTTTGTCTTCGATTCAACCGTTTATCTAACTGAACCAATAGCGTAAAACTTGATAGGCATGGCTAAACTATTATAGCATAGGATTCCCAAAATGACCTTGGTTGGATGCATTTTAAAAATTGGAGATTACTTGTCAAACAGTACGTGTTACAATATGCAGCGAGAAATATTTTCGGGATAAATATATCATTGGATTTAATCCCGCCAGATTTCTTTTTATAGGGATAGGAAAAAGGTCTATGCCAACAAACCGCAGACAATTGAGTTGCTAAAGGTAAAGCCTGGTTTATAATAGGTACATAATATAACGCATGGCATATAACACAGCATGTGTCCACAGCACAACACACAAGCCATAACTGCGGTGTTTATAATAGTACCGGTGTACTGCATTAGTACATTATTTGGAACGCGGAGCTCTTCTGGATTTGTCATACAATATTGAATTATTTTCCACTAATTCAACCAACCTCGCTTCTTTTTCCATTTTTAATAAGTTGTAAACACAATAATAACAAAAAAAAATATACAAAAACTTATGAAAATTTCTCGCCACTCTCTTCTGTGATTGGCTAAGCATAGCCTCCACAAACATAAATGTTCAGCTTGGTGAATTTTTAAGTTGTGTGTCTGTGTTGTGCGGTCGTATTATAAACAGGACAACGACAGTACTATGTTTCAACTTCATTAAGTTATGGAGCCATGCTATGCATATGCTATGCGTTATGTTATGAGTCTATTATAAACCAGGCTTAAATATTCGTGACAGTTTCTGGAATGTGTTGAAAAGTGCGAAAAAGTAATGCAAAAACGGTTGAAATACCACGAAATATTTTGAGTTCTTCTTCTATCTCTTTACTCTGCTTCTCTTTACTTTCTTCGTTTATCATTATTGCTGACAAATCGTGACTTCTCAAGTCATCTTAGTCATCATTTTTTTTTCTCAACTTGCTCACTCTTCCTGTTTTCAAGAAAAATCGTGTTTCCTTTTATCTTGACACATTTTGTATCCTGTATATCTAAAATGATAACTAGTAGCAGTATTAAATGTGTAAGAAACAATTTAGTAATTTTAAACATTATGATGCCTCATTTATTACAGCAAATTTAGTAACGATTGTTTCTCTAATTTAACAAAATATAAATTACACCACTTTGGCCTTATCCCCTTTGATATGTGAACTAAGGGATTAGAATATATCAGTTAATTTGCTGGCCATTGTTAGCCTATTGAGTCACAAGAAACTTCTAATTGCATTTGTTTTTGCAACTTGTATGTTTTTGTTTTTGTCATGATTAAAACATATAGCAGTTAAATGTCAAAGATTATTTGAGTGTATCATTGCAGAGTAATTGTAACATACGTATCGAATAGAATATGTAAGCAAATACATTAAGCTCATATGCAGCAGTGATCCCAATTACACATAACAGCACTATCGTTAAGCAACATACATTGCGGTTAATTCTTGGATGGTAACAGTTAGGGTTGACAGATATAATTGTTACCTATGACAGCAATTGTTCTGTACATTATGTTTTATATACAGTTAAACATAATTAAACAGTATAATGTCTTCATTTATATGTGGTACACATACGTGAAAACGTCGTTACTTCTTTCTAAATGACAAATAAAGAGTTTCTAAAAGCTTTAGATACTTCTAGAACAAGATTATGAAGCGAATAAATATGTGACACGCAAAATAAAGCAATACCAAGAATTGGGACTTGAAAGCAATGTTAAAAAATTGATGTGAAGTGGGAATATTAACACATTTCAGGGTTTCGCAGGTATATAATAAGTGAAGGCGGTATGCTGAGTGTGTAGGACAAATTTTACTTTGTTGTAATCACGGCAAAATGAACGATATTTTAAAAATAATTTATCGTCTGTTAATCATATAATAACACTGGTTATTAAATTTACGCTCTTAAAAATTAAATACAACATTTGTCAAAATATAACTAGAATTTTGACAAAATAATTTCAACATAATAAAAATGCAAAAAAAAAAACAGAAAAAATAAAATTCACTCCGTACTCGAACTCGAAACCCTTCGTTTACGACACCAGTGCTCTAACCCATTAAGCTATCGCACGCCTTGCATGTGAGTGTCTTACATTGGTATAACTTTTGTACTTTGTGAACCAAAAACCACAAAAAATGTGTTATTTTCCGAAAACATAATCTGATCAAAAATTCCTGTTGTACTATTTCGGTTCACACCAATATACATTACTTAGAATTTTTTTAGATTTTTAGTTTAAACCATCTGGGCTACAGGGTGTGGGACAATTTTTTTTTTGCACAATTTTGGCCAAAATCGCTTCAAAATAATTTATTTTGCAAAAATAAAAATTTGATCGTTAATCCACGTACTAAGGGCTTTCATTTGATACCCTACTCAGAATTTAAAAAAAATATTTTTGTTTTCGATGAGCACATAATTATTTATATTTTTAGGGGGTATGTTTTTTAGATGTTTTAGTATTTTTCCTATGTGCGGGTCAAAGAGTTGTATAAGCATGCCAAATTTCAACTCTCTAGGTTTAGCCGTTTGGCTACAATTTTTACCGAACAGACAGACAGAGAGACAGACGACAAAATGACGGTATAAGGGTTTTTTGGTCATACCTACAAAACCCTAAAAACGAAAGCGTGCATTTGTGGAACACAAAATGATGTTCACGACTTCTGGAGTTTCATATGAAAAACTCCTGAGATTGAAAAACTTCTTAACCTCCGCCACGTGAAACATTGGCGAGATACCAGCCAGATGGATTGAATCCAAGGAAGAACTTGGTCCAGGACACTATCTACTATACAAGGTATAGAAATCTCTTAATAGGACGAGAATTGGTGTTTAAGGTGCAAAGCTAATCTATGAAAACGGGGCATACTTCGTGAGGAGGATGTGTTGTGCGAGTGTGGAGAGGTACAGGACAATGACCATATGCTCATCTGCCCGAACATGGGTGATCCTTGTTCTATGGAGAATCTAATTCAGTGATGGTGTACGTATGACCAGCGTATCACCCAGTGACCCATTTGACGATTTCAAATGACCCATACAAAAAAGATCTTTGTAGTTCTGAAGATTCTAAAGAGAGATTCTAAGATAACAAACGTTAGGTCTAAGCGAGTGCATTCACGAAACAGGTTAGGTAAATCGACAAATATTATATTAATAGCGAGATGGAACTATTACTTGTTATATACCTGTATTATACACGTCAAAGACAAGCCCGTTAGCTCAGGTAGAGTTAACGAGATTAGCAGGTTGTTCCAGACAAATACTAACACCCTGAAGCGGCAGATTTGTATTTCCGCATTATTTATTTGAATCTACTAAATGTCAAATTCATTTTGACCCATCTGGAAAAAAGGGTTCCCCATCGCTGATTTAATTTTTGCTAACTGTCAAGCGAGAAAACCGTAACACGAAAAGTAAGTACAACTTCTGGAGATGTAGTCGTTAATCTATGAGTCTAAAACTAAAAACCAAAGTCAATTGTTTTTTAATGAACATTAAAGTATTCGTTAATAGTATATTATACACCAAGGGAAAGAAGTGCATGTTTATTCACGCGGTGTAAGATCGTAGCACGACGCAAAGACGAGGGCTATAATACACTAAGGGGAAATACACTCTTTCACAAGGTGTATGTACTAGGGTTACCAACTCAACCCAGGTCAAAAAGAGTACATTTCTTTAAAAAAAATCGTACCGATATTTTATATAGCAATTCTTACATACCTACTAACTATCGTCTTATCATTTTCGTCAATAGTCATTTATATATTTAATAAATAATAAAATTGCTAAGATAAGAAATACGTGTATTTAAAAAATCAAAATAAACAATATACTTATTACAAAACATATTATACGACGAATAAAACGTAACTTACGAACGAAAAATTCCTTAGATACAAAATACGTGTAAATAAAAAATCAAAATACACAATGTAAACAAAAATAAACTATATAAATATTACAAAACATATTATAGGACGAACAAAACGTAATTAGTCACGAACGATCAGCAAAATCATAGATATTTGGTTTTGCTTCTCACATCTTTTAACAAATGTTTATTGTCCACACAATATTTAAAAAATTGTTCACAATTAAAATTTTTAAAATTAAATTGTACCAACAGTAAGATTTTTACTCATTCTGGCAAGAGTATGTTTCTTTCAGCAGTCCAAATACTCTTCATCATGCTGAAAATCATTTCCGCATTTGCGTTGTGCGCTGGAATCGCGAAAAAAAAATGAACATATCTTTCAGAATTCTGAAGATGTTGTTTGATTTCTTTCTTCAAAATAATTAATCCATTTTGAATCAGCTGACAATTTTGAAAATTCTTCATTTCTTCAATTTTTTTAAAAAAGAGTACTTTTATGGAATTTTTAGAAAAAGTAAGAGTACATAATTTTATTTGCTCAAAAAGAGTACATGTACTCTTTAAAGAGTACGGTTGGTCACCCTAGTATATACTATTTTTGTACAACCAAAATAATAAATAAAAATAATATTCTCTTAAATTATATAGCGTTATCTCGACTTACTAACTTCTCGAAATACGACCTTTTCGAACATTGTTTATAGATATGAACCTAGATACGAACTTTGTTTATCTCATTTTGACCTCTAGATACCAAGCAACACTTAATTTACGACCCGTGATGCTTTTGTTTTCAAATGAACTAAAGCCTGTTTAACATTATACTTTTGTCCCTAGAACTAAAAACAGGCTACTAACACAGGCAACAAATCTAAAACTCCTGAACCACAAAACCAGCAACAATAAAATTGTTTTTCATACTAATCATGTAAAACCAAAGATTTCATAAATAAAAATTAATATGTAATAATATAAAAAAATGCATATTTATAGTGTAAAAATTCTCCTTCTCACTCCTTCACTATTTCTTTGCATTTTCCTCATTTATTTGAGAATAGTTTTTTAATTTTATTTAGTTTTTGAGTCTAGGCAACAATTATTTGATTTCCAATCAAATATAATGGAAATTTGTGTTTTGAGATACGTACTTTTCAAGATACAAACCGCGGTTAGGAACGAATTTCTTTCTTAATTCTATGTACCAGTGTACTTACAAAAATTATAAATTAGAATAGATACAATACTAAAAAGTAATTACTTACTAAGTAATTAGTTACTTAAGTAATTAGTTACTTTTGATTTGTTTTATTGATTTCGACAAAATTGGCAGAAATCAATGAAATTGTGTGATTGATGGAAACATGTTTACTCCCTATGGAGCAAAAGTGACATTTTGATTCCCGAGAAAGTAAATGTGCCACTTTACTCTCCCTTTTGGGGGAGTAAATATAGCATTTTATGTAGGTCGTGCAATTAATTTTTTTAATTTTTCGTCCAGGGTACTTCTACGTATTGCTGAGAAATAAGCTAAGGTCAGTTTTTTCTCGACGTTAACATTAACGTTAACGTTCCAAATGGCAAGTGTCAAGAATACGTACTCGTATGATGATACAGCGTCGAACGATGTGGTTAAATATTATCAATACAAAAAATTCCTTTTTCTATAAAATTTAAAAGCTATTCTGTTTATTTGTAGTAGCCATACCTACCCTGAAATCACTGTTATGAATCTTTTATGAACATTTTTCATTCCTCACTTGCAATTTTAGTTCTTTTTATTCTCAATGCTTCGTTGCACTCCATATACCAACACTTTCTTAGCAAACAACTTTTTACAAAACGCTATTCACCATTTCTCTCTTGATTCTTTTCTCCGGTTTTTGCACATAACATATTTTCTTTTTACCCATGAAAAATATCTTCTTTTTTTAACGTCACTTTAAAATATATAAATTTTATATTTCTGTTTTCAAAAAAACAGTTCAACGTTTGTATGTAGAATGCGATACTGGATGAAGTAAATTACAGTTTATAACGTATATTACGGCCAGACTCCAGCGTTATATAGTTGGCATACGCCAGCGTCCGCTCAGCTCTCTGATCGGTCGCTAAAAACCTAAATGGGGAAAAATATGAATTCCGTAACCACTGTGAAGTGACTCCAGTGGCTATCAGCTGTCCAGGGCAAGGTAGAAGGCCGCCAGCCCAGTCTAGAGGTAAATGTGACTATGCAGGGTGGTCCTGTAATTATCAATGTCGATGTGCGGCCTAAAATTTATACGGCGCCAGTCACTTCGCTTCTATTGCCCTAAATTCTGGAAGAAAAATAAAACCCCAGGGGAAGGAATAGAGTTCTCTTAATAGAAACACCAAAATTCTGAATAACTAAATTTATTAACAAAAATAATCAGTAACTAACAAATAGCAATAACAAAATAAATAATATCCGCTAAACGAATATTCAATACGCAAAATCTATAAACAAAATCAATTATTCACTAAATGAATACTCAATACGCAAAATCTATAACCAAAATATTAAGAATTACAAGATCAATGACCAGTTGAATATTCCCTTTTTAGTTCGGAGTACGACAAAGTTAATACAAAAAAAATAAATTATTTAATCTACGGGCAAAATATCTAAGTTAAATCCAAAATTTAGAAAACTAAGTACTCACAAATGGCCAAAGGAAATTAAACAACTGAATCTTTAACCGGTAATTAATTACAATTTAAACTAACAACTGAATTACTTGTAATGCGGTATAAATACCCAGTAACATGTGATTGGATTACTTATGCTACAACTGCCCTAGGGCTGCGTGAACTTTTGCACAGGAATAAATTATACTTAATATAAAAAATACTACAGTGAATAATTACGTTGAAAAATGGTAACGGTATTCCGGTTGGCAATACCGTTAGGAAAAATCCGGAAGAGGGCTAGAATCGGAAAGCCAGCGCTTTTTCGAAACCCGATTTAAATTTTTACTACAATTCTCTCTCGCCTTAAAACTATTGAAATCCCAATCAGTCTATTGGCAACGAAGTCGCGTTGATTCAAGAATCCATCGTTGTCAAGAGACTGACTCCACATATCCCCTTTTACTCTTAAAAACCCGTGATACGTCAACAAAAAAATCTCCGCGAGATGCCAAAAAAAATGACGCATCACCCCACCCACTGACTCAACGGAAATATAACTTTAAGCAAACAAACTATATTACAAAATTTTAGTGCGGGCTGGTCAAAGATAATAATGAAAAAAAAATGCTTGTGGCTGAGGTTCTGCCCGATTGAAGTTAACGTTAATTCCTCCCAATATAATACAAACCCGATCCTTGATAACGTGAACAGCAAGTAACACGAATACTTGACCAGTAAGTATTCAAAGTAAGGAGTAACCTGCGTGTTTGAAAGCTAATTCACAACCTCCAGTTATCAAGGAAAATACTATACAGACAGACTGAATTTACATTACGCGGCAAAAATTTAAAAATGAGCGATTCGTGAACAAAAATTATTGTACCTCCAAAAATAATACGGTGACGACACAGTCCACCCGTACACGCAACAGCGTACTCAATAAATTCAAAACTATCTCAATAACTCAAAAATATCTCAAGATACAACAAAACTTGAGAAACCTCAATGCATTTCAGCTAATAATACAGTACAAATAATAACACACACTTAATAATCATGGCCATAACTCATAAGGGTGTAGCAGACGCGGCCCTACACTATTAACGTTAAGAATCACAAAAAAACATCCCCAAACGGGAATTCCAATACGTTAACAGGGCAGAGTCGCTTCTGTTACAAAATTTCAAACATTTCCAAAGTATACTCAGCTGAAACACAGTAATTCTCGCAACACCCTGTAGCAACAGGTCTCAATTGATACAATAATTTTCACGCTACATCTTCCACGGATCGCTCCAAAATCGGCTCTTCAACCCTTACATGTGGGGGACAATAAATCTCGAAAGCAGGATCCTCGCTCGAGAAAGAATACTCAATTTAGGCCCGTCCATGTTGCCACTAAATTTACAAAATACAGAGAAATACTTTACATTAGAACACTGAATTATTCAAAACTGATTAGCGGGTAATACTGTATAAAAGAAACATACCTCGGTGTTTTAGTGGCGAAACGTCGTAACTCAATTGCCATCTAGGGATAGAACACTCCTAATTCCGACGTAAGTCGCGTTTTGCATTCCCAAAACATGATGTATCACGTGCCTTTTCCGCTTAGCGAATCCACAGGTGAACCAGCATTATCTTCTCAAATAATTTTCACAAAAACTTGTGGAATAAAATTTGGCACGTGTTACTGAGTCTCCACCCCTTAGGGAACCTCTATACTTCTTGAATTACGACATTGAAGAGACAAAATGGCATTTAACATTCCATTATATATGTCCCCCCTTCACCACTATAACTGTCTAATAGACACTAGACTCACGTGGGCAAAACCACGTGACTCAGACTGTTATCAAAAATGACAACATTCTGTTTTATCGGCGTTAAAAATCACGAATGTCAACATTGTAGTTTATTACAAGTTGTAAGTATGTTCCTTATATACGTAATACACGCTAATAGTCTGCAATTTCCAGGTTCTAATGAAGTATTCATACTCCAAAATGCAAAAGAATGTGATTATTCCCATGTGTCAAAATGACATAACCTAAAAGTTTTTGACAGAATACGAGAATTCAGATGTTAATTTATATTTCTGTAGCAAGAACGGCTACTTTTAAGTAGATTGTCAGGAGGCTAGTCAGTTGGTTTCGCAAAAATACACAATACTGTATCCTTTAATGAGAATAGCATAAGTTTTTGTACGTTAAGGTAGGTTACGTTAAGGTAGTTTTATAAGCGGTGGTGTCAGCTAAAATAGGCCGTAACAAGTTCATATTGTTTAAAAAATAGTAACATATATAAACGGGCTGTTGTCTACACGAACTTAATCCTATTGTATTTAAACACTGTTTGAAGTTTCGAAATGTTTGTAAACATTGTTTTTAGCTGATTATTTTCCAAGTACTTCCAAACATTTAACATTGCATTCCAGAATAAAATAAATTTTTAATGTTGTAATGGAGAACTGGTCAAATGTAAGTGTTGCAATGGAACTGGAGGTAGTGGCGACTAATAAGAATTTAGTTACAAATTAGTCTGGAATTAAAAAGTGAAACTATAGTAATTGTTACTTTTTAGTTTCGGATGTAAATAATACAAATTAATACAGCTAACTAATTTCGAAATATAATGGACCTCCGTTTCTCGAACGTACCTATACTCATGCAATTAGATTTTTCGAGCAGTTTTTTGAAAAAATATACCATTACTCGAACAAAATTCGCTGCTCGACCAGGATTCTCAGCTTGAAATGTCGAAAAATCTGACGTTAAAAAAGAACTGACCTTAAAAAAAGGTATATAGCTTATTGCAAGAATATAACAATAGTAGGGGAGATTGACCGATTCTGGCTCATCATCATCAATGGCGCGACGGTACCTGATTTGGCCACCAAATCTGGTAACTGATATTATCAGGTACATATTCCATAAAATCAGGTTACATGATTTTATCAGGTGACCAGATCAGGTACCATCGCGCCATTAGGTTACTAAAACCGGTACTAAATCAGGTATGTTTTTTAAACTTTATAATCAGCTATTGTATTTCAAATTTCGATTTTTATTTGTGTAGCTCTGAAGAAGAAATAAAATATTTCGAAAATAGTCAGCTAGACCTATTTTTTTTTTTTATTATTTGGACATCCAACAGGATAGATCCCAGTAACAGGATGTCACTACAACATACTTACTACATACAACCTACTTAACAATTACATAGTACATACATACCAGGTCTACAAGTACGAAATGCGGATGTTTTTTTTAAATAAAACACATTAAACTCAAAAGAACAGTAAAAGTTTATTTATTAAAAGTATGCTCCATTAGAAGTTATACATTTTTCCCATCTTTCAGGCAATTTGTGAATACCTCGCCATTAGAACTCTTCCCCTTTCCCCGCAAACCATTCATCTAGCCATTCTTTCACATTTTCATATGAAAAAAAGTGCTGCTTGGCAAGTGCGTGACACATGGATGCGAACAAGTGGTAATCTGAAGGGGCCAAGTCTGGTGAGTAAGCGGCATGGGCTAGCACTTCCCACTTGAGTGCCTCAAATGTGTTGCAAACTGCTTTTGCCTTATGTGATGGAGCGTTATCGTGAAGAAAGATTACCTTGCGCTGTCTTCTTTCGTATTCTGGTCGTTTTATGAACAGCGAATGGTTCAATTCGATCAGTTGTTGTTGGTAGCGTTGGGTATTAACTGTTTCACCAGGTTTTAACAATTCATAATAGACCACACCCTTTTGGTCCCACCAAGTACAGAGCATTGTCTTTTTACCAAAGCGATTCGGTCTTGCAGTTGATATGGATGGTGAGCCTGGGTTCACCCATGATTTTTTGCGTTTGGGATTTTCAATATAAATCCATTTTTCATCGCCAGTAATGACACGATGCAAAAAAGACTTTCTTTTGTATCGTGCAAGCAAAATTTCACAAGTGATTTTGCGTTTTTCCATCTGCCTCTCATTCAATGCATGTGGAACCCATCTGCCGACTTTCTGGATCTTACCCATCTCTCGTAGGCGATTGGAAACAGCTTGTTGACTAACGCCTAACTGCTCTGATAGTTGTTTTTGTGATTGACTATCCTCTTCCTGTAGCAATGTTCCCAATTTTGTATCTTCATATTATTTTGGAGGTTTTCCATGTTCTTTGTCTGTAAGATCAAAGTCACCACTTTTGAAAAGTCGAAACCATTGTTCACACGTATCTTGCGATGGAACATATTCACCATAAGCTTCTCGAAGCAGTAGGTATGATTCAGCAGCAGTTTTTTTCAAATAAAAACAAAACAGTAGTACTGTTTGCGAATGCTCTTTATTTGGCACAAAATTTGACTTTTTTAACACAGTAAAACAAAACTATGTGATCACTTTTCAAATTATAACCTGTACGCATTGGCACTTAATGATAACTTAACAAAACGCCATATGTGTTGAAACTTTGAACTAAACACTCTGTTTGCGCGGCAAGTTTGAAAAAAATCCGCATTTCATACTTGTAGACCTGATAAATCAGGTATGTTTTTTAAACTTTATAATCAGCTATTGTATTTCATATTTCGATTTTTATTTGTGAAGCTCTGAAGAAGAAATAAAATATTTCGAAAATAGTCAGCTAGACCTATTTTTTTTTTTTTTTTTTTTTGATTATTTGGACATCCAAAAGGGTAAATCCCAGTAACAGGATGTCACTACAACGTATATATATATATAAATGCTTGTACAGAAAATTAGTACAGAAGGTACAAACTAACCTACTTAACAATTACATAGTACATACATATTTGTATACATCATTTTTAAATTCATGAAGAGTCATGAAAAAGACATCTGAGCTTTGACAATATAAATTATAGCTGTGCAATATTCTATAAACGGGTGAATTTTGACCTAGGTTAGTGTTACTTCTGCTGTTATAAAATTGTAAATTATTCCTGTTATTGTAGGGTGGAACATTTATATTGAAAAATTGGATAAGAACAGTATTGTCATAATAATTATTTACTACTTTAAATACTGTCAAAATATCATTAATTAATCTACGCTGCTCTAGTTTTATTATATTGAAATTTATTAAGCTTGTATTGTATTAAATTTTTACGTTTTTAAATTTATAATTAAGGAATTTGCAGAATGTTTTTTGGATTCTTTCAATTCTATTTTTAAAATTTTTATAGTTGGGATTCCAGATAACACTCGCATACTCTAGTTGTGAAACTACAAAAGACCGATACAGACATAGAATACTTTCAATTTTATTGAATGGTTTGCAAGTCCGCATAACAAAACCTAACATTTTAAAAGCTTTATTTACAATATTGTTAACATGAATATCAAATTTGAGCCTAGCGTCAAAAATGACGCCTAAATCTTTGATTTCAGTCACACAAGCTCAAATTTGATTTGATAATGTATATTCATAATTTAATTTATTTATTTTTCGTGTGAAAGTCATTTTATGACATTTATTAATATTTAAAGATAATTTATTATTGATACAATAATTGTTCAATCTATTAAGGTCACTTTGAAGATTACGACAATGTTCTAGGGAATTGATTTTGAGATAATATTTTAAATCATCAGCGTAAAGCATAAAATTTGAGAAATGAAAACAGTTTGATATATCATTAACAAATATTATAAATAAGGTGGCGGCCAAGTAGGCCCCCTGTGGAACACCTGAGGTTATTGAAACATATTAACCATCTCAGTAGATTGCCGTGAACCCCGAAATTCATAAGTTTGTAAATTAAGATATTATGATCGACTTTGTCGAACGCTTTAGTAAAGTCGGTAAAAATTACATCAACTTGGTCATGTTCGTCAATAGCATTGAACAAAAATTCTGTGTATGGTAAAAGATTAGTTATCACTGAACGTTTTTGGAAAAAAACGTATTGTTCGGGAATTATAAGATTTTTTATGTTGTTAGTTAAAAAGGTTGATATAATCTTTTCAAAAATTTTGCCGAAGACGCATAGCTTGGAGATAGGTCTATAATTTTTTATTTCATTTATTGAACCACTTTCGGGTGATAAAAACGGGTGTAATTATTGCTTTTTTCCATTTTTCGGGGAAAATGCCTTCATTCAGGGACTTATTGAAAATAGTAGCTAAAGGTTGACAAAGGACATTCATACATGACTTTACAAAGACAGTTTGCAATTTGTGCATCATTAATTGCATTATTAATGTCCGCAACCCGTACATCCCTTTCCATATATTATACAACACAAACAATAACGAAACAATAAAGCCACTTTCAAAACTATAAGTTAATGCACTGTACATAGTGATTTATGCACTATAGATTGTCACTAACCAGTTTTTCGTATAGGAACTTAATCAGTACACAGCTATAAAATTAGTGCTCTGTAAGCAAGGCTGTAGTGGAGGGTATACGCGCATACCTTCTGCTTTGTTTAGGGTGAATAATGTATACCTTATTCTTTTTCAAATTTAAAAATTCTGAACGAGGTTATACGATGTTGTATATCAGGCGCAGAGTTGGTAAGGGTGCAAGAAAGAGTTGAGATGCAAAAATCACGCCTCTTTTTTGTCATTTTAAGGATGGGGGCGCAATACTGATACTTTGCCTCGGGCGCAGAAATATTTGTCCGGCTCTGTATATACGTTGTTCGTGTACTGTACACAGGACAAAAGTTTGCAAGCTCCATTCTTAATAGACTGTTTAAATGAAACATATATAAACACATTTTTGCTGAATTAAACCGATAGGAATGAGAAAAGTAGGATGACCTAAGTTTTGATGACAAGAGGGCATTGAGTTGGATATGAAAGTCCTAGGGATCCAAACTGGAAAACGATACTAGATTAGTTCCTTTACTAGTGCATCACATATATATTTCCTGACAGAACATTTTTAGGAATAAATTTTGACAGTATAACACAAAAAGTTTCGCGATCGTTACCCTAGCAAACTCAGCCAAATGAAATATAACGCAATTTCAATGACAAAGATCTTTTAGTGAGTATCATAAAAAAATTTAAAGTACCCATTAGCTTTGTCTTTGGCCATCCGTTTATTTGATCTGTGAACCGTCTCTTTGTTTGTTGCCTCCAAACATTTGCTTTAGCCAGACAGATTCTGTTGATTGTTGATATTGGATATTGGAAGTTATCAATTAAATGGATGCTATTAATTTGACGTTAAATGCTTTGATGTTTTTATTACGAACGCATTAATATATAAAACAAAATGAACGAAAAACAAAATCAAATATATGCTCATTTTAATATTTATTGAGTTTTGTGTTGTGCAAATAAAATGATATGAGACAGATCGTATTATTTGTTTTATTTTGTTGATAATTTACAAGCATTTCTCTCCACAGATGTAATAATTTTATGTTCCGCATTATTTACAAACATTATTTCGAATTGTGTTGTTAATATCGTTGGGTATGAAATTAAAATTAATGTCTACATGTTTTTCACTTTTAATTTTTGTGTTTATATCATAGTAAAAATAATTTTTCCGTGAAATATAACAAGAAATGGTCGATCCTCTGTCACTCATCAAAAAATGAAAATACCATATTTTTTGCCAAACAAACAGTGCACGTTAATGATTATTATACAGGCTCTTCCAAAATGCCCGTGACGTCACAAAAAGCTAACTAAATTCAAGGTAAAACACTATTCTACGGAATAAATTTGAACTAAATAACGTATGTATTATTTTAACTATATGTGCTAACGTATAAGCTGCGTATCTATAAGACTAATGTTAGTCTTATAAATACGCAGCTATATTCTTGTTAAGAGGATGTTCGTTTCAATCAAATTTTAGCCCTAATTGAAGTGGAATTCGTGTAATTAAACGATAATTTTTGATCAGTAATAAAAAATTACTGATAAGAAATATGTGATTTTTTTTCTCTCATTCCATACAAATTTAATTTATAAACAATATTTCAGTTGACATTCTCACGCTTACAAATTAAATTTATATGAACGTTTAATAATTTATTAAATTTTACGTCCTTTAGGAAACACATCTACTTATTATAGTTGAAGGTAATGGGATTCGGACCAACTCAGAGTCTCATCTCTGAGTTCAATAACCGGACAATATGATGTATTCTCTATTAATTTTAAATTTTTTATTTTATATCGTGACTATTAACTAAGCTCTGATGAAGATTTAAATTAAATCGAAACGTTAGCGAAGTTAATAAATTTGTTTTTATTTTCTGACTGGTCCGAATCCCATTACCTTCAACTATAATTACTAACTTACGGACGTAACTCATCTAATCAACATCTACTTATCTTACTGATTTCAATTAGGAAATGAACTTAATATCCACACCAGCATGGCCGGCCCTTGGGTGAGACGGACTAGGAGCCAGGCCTTAAGTGATGAAATGCCTCAAAAAAATTATCAAAGTGTATTTTCAATCACTGTATACTTTTGAAGGGCCTTAATTTATCTTGCCCAAGGCTTCACAAAACCACGGTCCACTTCCAAACCACTTGTGTGGATATAATTTTTCATACATTTTTTTAGTAAATTGCTCATCAAAATAGCAACAATAGTTATTTTTAAAAACTTAATTTTCATTAATAATTCCTTAAGTGTTGTACCTACTATTGTGGTACCTAAATATCTACCTATTTTACGGCCATCCAAAAGCTACGAAAAAAGAGTGAGATTTTTTTTTTTTTTGACATGAAATTTAATTTGTAATAGTAATTTGTTTATAGTAAAAATAAAATATTTGGTACGTAGGAATTTTTGTCAAAATACAAGGACTTTTTTTGGTCCTCACTTGCATTTTGGAAGTGAAGACCTTTTTTTAAGTCATCACTTATATTTTGGAAGTGAGGACCGTTTTTTTTTTAGTCTTCTCACATTTTCGAAATGGTTTTTTTTTTAGGTCAACACTTGCATTTTAAAAAATAAAGTGCTTTTGTCCAGCACAAAAAATATACCATTACTCGAACAAAATTCGCTAGTCGACCAGGATTCCCAGCTTGAAATGTCGAAAAATCTGACCTTAAAAAAGAACTGACCTTAAAAAAAGGTATATAGCTTATTGCAAGAATATAACAATAGTAGGGGAAATTGACCGATTCTGGCTCATCATCATCAATAGCGCGACGATACCTGATTTGGCCACCTAATCTGGTAACTGATATTATCAGGTACATATTCCATAAAATCAGGTTACATGATTTTATCAGGTGACCAGATCAGGTACCATCGCGCCATTAGGTTACTAAATCCGGTACTAAATCAGGTACGTTTTTTAAACTTTATAATCAGCTATTATATTTCAAATTTCGATTTTTATTTGTGTAGCTCTGAAGAAGAAATAAAATATTTCGAAAATTGTCAGCTAGACCTATTTTTTTTTATTGTTTGGACATCCAACAGGATAGTAGGAATACGTAGGAATTTTTGTCAAAATACAAGGACTTTTTTTGGTCCTCACTTGCATTTTGGAAGTGAAGACCTTTTTTTTAAGTCATCACTTATATTTTGGAATTGAGGAGCGTTTTTTTTTTTTTTTTTAGTCATCACTCACATTTTCGAAATGGTTTTTTTTTTTAGTTCAACACTTGCATTTTAAAAAATAAAGTGCTTTTGTCCAGCACTTTGTGCCGAGTAATTTTCCAATTCCTACTCTTGTAAAGCAATTTTGTCTGCTGCGCCTACCCCCAGAATAATTCCCGGTTGCGCGCCTCTTTTGTCTACCGGGTGATATTTAGTACAAAATATTCATACTCTCCACAATGTCGAATGTGTTACCCACTTTCAATATGTAGCCACCAAGAATACAGAATACACCAACAGCATCCAATATGAAAGCATATACTATGACGGTTTAATCTCTGCGGTTGCTCTTCTAACAAGTACTCCACTGTTTAATTTCTCCCTCGGTTTGCCTCAACGTTCAGTTGCTCTACTAGACCTGCCATTTAACTAACACCAGTTGTTTCAAATATGCTTCAGGATAATCTAAAAACATGAAATTCTCATCTAATATAAGTCGGAGTGCAGCGTCTTTTGTGCAATGCTCGTGAGCTACGAACTGCACCGATTCAGGCGAAATTGAATTCATAAGGAACAATGAGAAATTTATGCTATCCCTCTGGCACTGTGCGCAACACTAATATATGAAATTATATTTAGAACTGTTTTATATAAACTAATAATGATTCTGCCTAATGTTGCTGCTTCTTTTAATCAATCTTACTACAATAAGAATATTAAATTATAAGTTTAGATACAGATGTTGACATATAGGATTTTCAAAAGTAAAATGAAATATCCTGAAGCTCAGCAATTTTTCTTTTTTAGGATTTTGTAGGTATAACCAAAAAATCCTTATAATACTGTCATTTTGTCGTCTGTCTGTCTATCTGTTCGGTAAAAATTGTATGCAAACGGTTAATCTTAGAGAGTTGAAATTTGGCATGCTTATACAACTCTTTGACCCGCACATAGGAAAAATACTAAACATCTAAAAAGTATAACCCCTCTAAAAATATAAACAAATATCTGCTCATCGAAAAAAAATATTTTTAAAAAATTCTGAGTAGGGCATCAAATGCCCTTAGTATTATCTGTCTCATTTTGTAATACGGAACTAACAGGGGAAGTTCATTTTTTATGTTGTATATTGACAATACATTTATAATATTATCATAGTATTGGTTCACACGGATACGCCAAAGTCTGTTTACACCACAACAGTCACCAAAGTAACCATATCTAGTTTCGTATTACAAATTGAGACAAATTATACGTGGATTAATGATTAAAATTTTATTTTTGCAAAATAAATTATTTGACGCGATTTTTGCCAAAATTGTGCAAAATCAGATTATGTTTTCGGAAAATAACGCATTTTTTGTGTTTTTTTGGTTGACGATTTACAAAAGTTATAGTTATGTAACACACTAGACTAGAAGACGTATCATGGTTTAATGGTTAGCATGCTCGCTTGCTACCCAGAATTCTAGGGTTCGCTCCCGGACTGAAGAAATAATTTTATTTTTTGTTTTTTTTTTTTCATTTTTATTTTGTTTAAATTATTATGGCAAAATTCTAGGCAAATGTTGCGTTTAATTTTTAAGAGCGTAAATTTAATAACCAGTTGGAATATTGGAATTATATTTTCATTCTATGTGTCATGTATACGAACCAAAAGGGGCAGAGCATATGACAACCAATGGAAGCCATAGGCGCAATTTTCAAAATATTAATGAACCTTGCTATATAAAAAAAACACGCTTGTTTTTAAAGCTCTTAGAAATTACGTAGGTATAATTTTATGTTACAATATTGATAATTAATTTTAAAAAAATGAGAACATTTTACGTAATTATTGATATTAGACTACAACTAAATGATAAAAATATAATTAATGCTTTATATTAAAATAAATAGATAACTTCAAACCAAATTAATTTTTTATAATACCTTAGTAGTACATTAATTAAAATTAAAATAAAATAAAATCCAAAATGTCCAGGTTAACAAAACTTAAGCTAGACTGTCCGAAATTTGAATAATTTGGAAAATGACGAACGTAATAACTGACATTGTGACGTATACAAGAGAATCAACTTATCAGGTATGTTTACTATGTCAAGCGAAAGACCGAAGAGTGAGTTCCAAAACAAATATTGCTAGTGGATGATAAGGCAGAGATCAAAAATCTAAGAAAACCTAGAAGGAACACAGCAGGCCTGGGCCACCGAATACATGTAAACCACCCATGTACACGTATTCATAAGAGGCTATCTTATTAATGTAGGATCTACTAGGATCGAATCCAAAAGCTTTCAAGGTGTAAACTTTCATAAAACCGTCTACTGGAACGAGTCTGTTATATTCGACTGGAAGGATTCTACTAAAATCGCCTCGAAATGCCACCTCCTTGATGAACCGCCCATCAAAACATTCGCCCGCGGAGGCCCTGCAGCAGAATGTCCGCATCAAAAGACTATGACCTGATCTGTAATAGTGAGAACAGGGTACCGGAAGACACCAAGGAACTTTGTAAAACTGGCATGATAAAAATAGTGCAATAATAACTCTAACTGTGTCATAATTCGTTTCAAAAATATTAAAAATCGTACTATATGAAGTATAAAATTAATGGATATAACATTATTTACGACGTCGTGGACCTGATAGAACATAATACCGTATTAATGTTCTCTAAGCATAATTCATATTGTTTAAAGACGACTCTGTACGCGTTTCGTACGATTAATTTCGGCGCCAGAGGTGTCTTAAAAACTTTGCCTTTTATAATTATTGAAATGGCTAGTCTAATTTTGGCGTCAATTCAAATTCAACGTCTGAGGCAGTTGTCTCGCCGGTTCCTCGACTATAGGACCGGCCCTTGTTTTGAATATATTGAAAATAGAATTCAATTACCTCCATTATCAATGAATAGCTAGGCTAGGCCTCTAGGGTAACAATTATTATTGCACACAATTAGCAAACAACATATTTTATTCATAGTTTAAAATATATTAATACACATATTATTAATTTTGTTTACAGCTCGCCGCGAACCAAAAATGCTTAAGAACCATTGCTCTCTTGTACAATTAAATATATTACCTATATCTATAAAATGAAATAGCCTAATTATATAATTAAACTAGTTAACTAACATACCAATTTCTTTCATATTTTATAATAATCTACTATTAAAATTGCCATTTTATCCATAATAAATTCACATGCACATTGTCTTTCTGAAGTTACAAATTATTAATAATCGCAGATTAAACGTGTAAACTATGCAATCTGATAACCTGCAACTATATTTATAAGTTATTCATAATATTATTAATAGTAAATTATAATTACTTATTTATAGAGATGGATTGTCCTATTTGCGTGTTTGTGGTTAATCTTTACCATTATCTGAAAATGGCTAATCAAAATAGTTTTGCGCGAGCATACAGAATGCCCATTGGATTTATTTCATTACTAAGCATTCGTGTAACATGGATAGTATTTTTTCTACATAGGTGTTATATTGAGATTTTAAATCTATGTACGTATATAATCTACAAAACTAATATTTAGGTTATTGCAAAAGTTCATGAGATTTTTTGCAATGTTTCTTTATTTATATAAAATAACTGGTAGGAGAGACTGAACTTTGAGCATAATGTACACCTTTAAGTTCCTGGGGTTCCTAGGGGCCTCTATTTAGCCAGTCTTGTGCGGTCGGTAGTTCGATTCTCCGTTGGGGATATTGTTCGGGCGAGAATAATATGTTTACATTACTCTCATTTCACAATCATTCACCCCTCATGCAGGTGTAGGAGCTTGCCCCCTGGCATCGGCGATTTAGCCGCCTATTTAGCCTCGTTGCAGAAATAGGCCGATGTAAAATAAACAAATAAATAAATAAATAAATAAATAAATAAATAAATAAATAAATAAATAAATAAATAAATAAATAAATAAATAAATAAATAAATAAATAAATAAATAAATAAATAAATAAATAAATAAATAAATAAATAAATAAATAAATATCTATTTTGTTAGACAGTTATCAGTTCGCTTGTTATTAAGTTAACCGTTAAGCCAAGATAATAATACTTACCCCAAGATCTTCTATAAAAGACTAGTCGAACTTGACAGTTCTCCTCTAAACAAGGAATGCTTTAATTGGTGCACAAGAGTTCACAATTTTCTAGCTGAAAATGGTCAAGAAAGCATGTGGACACCAGGAACCATAGACATACACCTAGTTCTTGACACATATAACAAAACACTTCAAGAAAACGATATACAAGCTTTGAAAAACTCAAGATACAATGTCTTTTATAAGAACCTCAAAAATTCCCTATACCTAATTTGGCAGTACCAATAATAAAGACTAGGACACTGGTTTGGCTTAGAATGCCATATAAAAGAGAAATACAAATATGTATTGGAAATATATACTACAAACTGGATGCTACAAATAAATGTCCTATTTGTCAGCTGGATGCTTACGAAACAGTATACCACAGTACCAACAGTACCAACAGTACATGAACCAGGACACCAATGAATATATAACTTCCATAACATGTTGGCTCTAGAGCAGTGTTTCTCAACCTTTTCTGGCATGGGACCCCCCAAAATAACCCCAAATATTGTCTGCGGCCCCCCGTATATATATATATATATATAATTATTTTATTTATTGTACTAGTACAACAAATATTTTTAAGAGTAGGTTCTAACTTATAAATTGTTGTTGCTATACCAATATAATTCAATATTCATTTAGTCAATAATCGGGATTTATGCAAATGATTTAAAAAATAGTTTTGTTTCTCTAGTTATAGCCGATAGTGTATGCATTTATGTGTTTCTATATTGTCCATAGAAGCACATTCTACATAACAATGACTTACATTATAAAATTAACAAAAATTTCTACAAATACCTTCCCAGTCGCTCCAATTTTGGTCTGCATGGAGTCCAAATACTAAAGTCCACAATATAACACACTATTTCAAGTATTTTCTGCACTTTTATCACTTAAAAATAACTAAAAACGTCAGAAAAAAAATTAAGACGCCACTTGCAAAAATCACATATCACTACATATCAAGATGGTTAATCCTGATAAAGCTCATTAAGGAATATAGTCATTAACAATTAATAAATAAGGAACAGAATTGCTTAAAATAAAATATAGTTACCGAAAAATTAGCTAGATTTAAAATATTATTTAAAACAACAACTTATGGTATTTGCTACATTTATATGTAATAACAAATCAATAAGTTAAGTATAAACCAGTGGTGGATTTCTGATGGATCGAAACAACAGTTATCGTCTTTATTTTTTCGTCTTTCAGTATATGTATCGTCTTTCAGTATATGAAGAATAATATTTGAATCCGAACTGATCTTTGTTTAAAAAAAAAACGCCATCAGCAATCATCCATTGTGGATGTGTCATTTGTTTATGAGTAGAATGGCGCCCCTTAATGCTCAATGGGGGCGCCAAAATCATGCTTGCCAACTGGTTTGTAATGAAGATATTTATGGAGCTCCAAAATTCAATCTTGCAAACGTATTTGGGATACATTAGTTTACATCAAAATAAAATTAAATAATTAGTTTTAATACTCATATGTCTCCCCTGCCCCCCCTAGCTACGCCACTGTGTAGCCTCATATTTTATTTATATAGATGTAGATCTCCAGTTATTTTATAGTTGTAGAGTTATCTCTGTATTTGCTAATTTATAAAAACCTGCAAACATTATCTTGAAAACTGCTGGCATCACTAGACACAATATGCACTCATTAGCAGTGATGCTAAAAATAGTTTTTAATCGTTTCTGCAACCATCCATAAATGATTACTGAAATTAGTTCGGAGCAAAAAAGAATAATCATTATTGAACAGCTCTCATGTGATCTGTAATTTTTTATTACGTCGTTGGTTACAAAAAAGTTCCCAGTGCGACTTTACTAATTTAATCCCTTTGCTTATAATTTGACGGATTTTCCACGGGTAGGTTTTCCAAACCTCAACTATGAATCATGGAGAGTAATTTATTTTCCTGTCGTCGGTTCTTTTTTTCTCCTCGCATTTTACTCAACTTAATTAACTATTAATTTTGTGCGGTGTTTTACATCTTTCCTGGAATTTAGACAACGTAATGTTAAGTCACAAAAACATGTGTCAGAGGTAATCCAGTAGCCTTGTGTTTTGAGTTTTTACGGCTAGGTGTTAAGGAAAGACATAAAAAGAAGGGTGAAAATATATTAATTTTTGGGAGCATCAAATGTAATCCTTTCCTGCGTTGACGCGTTGTGAAAAAACTACACAATAGGAAATAGTTTTCTGTATTGCAATTTGGGCACGATGTAGTTATAACTGAAGTTCAAAATAGTAGGGAAAAAATAATTAATTCCTACCACCCAGGTGGTATATAGAGGAGGGAAGGTAAATTAAATTTCTTGATCTCCAACAGTATATGTAAGCCACGTGGTCAGTGTGACTTTTCGACCGGTCTTATTATTTGTCAGGGTAGTTAGGACATTGGCATTCCTGACAAAGTCGTCGATAGACTAGATCGTTCACCGAGGCAAATAATTAAAATCTCCCATCTCCCCTGATGTGTATTAGAACAAAAAATATCTATAGAAAATCTCTATTTTTTTTTTCACATCCTTTCACATCGTTACAATAATAAAGTCCGTCTTCTTTAGTGAAAAAGCAAGAAAATGCTTCATGACGCTTTCTTTGATCACTTATTGATACATTTGCCTCAAGCAAATTCCACTGTTTCAACCGAGAAGCTAGGATTTCTGCTTTACTTTTGGGCAGGTTCAAATCTCTAACTAAGTCATTTAAGTCTTTTGAGTTAATGAGTTGTGGTTCAAATATTACCGATTTGATCTTTGATATAGGCTTCACAAAGCTTTAAATTTCTAGCCAAAGCAAATTTTTCATCTCTTTTTTTGATAAATTCGCCGTAAATATAGCAGAATGAGTCTACCTCGTGTTTACAACTTCTTGACGCCATTTCTGGATATGCCGTCACACAAAATGCGTTGTATCGCTGCAATGCGCATGCGCATACCGACTATGAACCACGTAAGTGAAATGCCACTTGCTATCCACCCGCTCGTCCTCACCCTTACTTAATAAAACACGCTTCTCCTTATATGGTCATAAAAATAAATAAATATATATTGATCGTTGTTAAAGGTACAAAAGCAAAGTTTTTCAAAAATAAACGAAGGTTTTAGTGATTTTTCGATATAAAGAATCAGAAAATAGTCATTAAAATAAAGACTCAAAAAAAATATTTTTTTTGACCTGTGTTATCTATAATATAATACGCCAACGTGTGTCCTTGCGTGGGTGCGTGTGCATGTCTGTCGTCTAAAATCTAAAACAATTGAAGCGAAATTCCGAAATGCAACGAAATATTCCGAAGCTTACCGAAGTATATACTGACATATAACGCGTAATAATAATAGTAGTTAATTGATATGTTTACACAAAAATAAAATAAAATAAAATTATTAGTAGCAGAAAAATAATTATTTTAAAAAATATTTGGTTTTGATGAAAGTAAGTAAGAAAAATGTGACTTTCTTTTCTTTATTATTATTTTTTCAAAGCTTTATTATTTTTTTTATTTCTACGATTAACGTTGTAAATTATCTAACGTCTTAAATTTTCAAAAATGTAAATGTAATGCATTGAGTAAAACTCGCCTTGGTAAAAAATATAATTTTTACTAAGAATTACCGGCCGAGTTTGGTCATTCATATCAGCGTCACTAGGTGACAAATTGTTTGTGTGAATTTAAAATTGGTTGGAAATATTTAAAATATTTTGGTAAAAATTACAAATTGATACATTCAATAGTTTGCACCTTTGAAATTGTATGTCATGTTAAATGGTATTAAAACATGGTAAAAAATTTCACTTAAAATGTCATTGCAATTGACATATGTCATAAAGATAAATGATATCATAGTTATAATGATCATAGCCAAAAAATTTGAAGTAGGTTTTACAGCGTAATGAATATTTTGAAATGATAAATTTACATTTAAAACTCAGTACTACACTATAAAAGTAACCAAAATAACCAGATATGGTTTGGCTTTACAAAAGTGAACGTAATATATTAAAGAGGGCAAACAATTAAATTTTACTGTGTAATAGTTTCTCACGATTTATTTCAAACGCGTTTTTCCGTGTGTATTTTTCCGTGTGCGCTTTTTTCCGTATGTGTATTTTTTCATGTGCGTTTTTCTCCGTGTGCGTTTTAATCCGTGTGCGTTTTTTTCGTGTGCGTATTTTTATATTATATAAGTAATTGGAAAATTTATTTTAATAAATATATTTTAAATTTAACGTCTCAAAGCATTTTTAGTTTTAACATTATAAAGGTAATGCACTGAGTGAAAATGAATCGTTTTCCCATCTTAAAAAGTTAATGAATAAATAATTCGGAATAATACTCATTATTTGTCCAGTGTTTAATAATGGGCGAAGAGTTGATTCAATTTAAATTGGATGAAGTTTGGTGTATGGCTAGAGAAAGAAGTCTGAGGTGTCGAGCAAGTTCCACATTAAGGTAATGATTTGTTTGCCAACACAGTTGGCAATGGGTGGACTAGTTTACTGATAGTTACAATCTCTCTCTACGGCAGGGGTTTCCCAACTGGGTCGATATGGACTTTCTTTGGGTCAGTCGTCTTGAAGCTGGAGGTCGATGTATGCAAAGGGGTCTATTAGGGATCGATAGTTATTTTTTCATATTCAATAATTGCGATATTATTAATTATTAATTTTCAAATATTATATTTATACCCAAATATATATTCAACTTTATAGGATATGCATTATTTTGGGACAATTTTGAAATAGGAAATAAATATTCAAAATTGAAAACAATTGTAAAAACGTTGTTAATAAGGTTCCCTGATTCTTATTTATCGCATTTAGCGACAAGTTTAATTTATTGCAAAATAGTAGAAACAGAGTGGATATATCCAAAAGAAGCGATTTAAGGAAAAAATTGAAAAATATTCTACTAGATATTAAAAAACTTTTGGATATTCATCTACCACAATTGTCCCAATGAGGTATTGAACTATGATTTTAATTGTAATACATGGTTACTGTAAACTAAAATATTTACATACTAATTTAATTATATTTATGCTTAATGTTTGTTGATCTGAGACATCTACAGCTACTTTCGTTATTCTACTACGGAATGAAGGATTGTTCCGAAGTGCAACGCCATATCCGTTGCTTTATCAAAGCTTTAATGGGACTCTGCTGGGGTCTTTACCAAAGACAGGCATTGCTGATAACGTCAGACCAGCATATACGTAATATTCTAGGCAAACAAGAGTTAACGAAAACTTGAAGTCAATAAATGACAGTTCTTGTTGCTTTACAAGTCTTACATCCGACATATGACACATTAAAATTGAATATTATAATTCTTGTGGACTTGGTATATTGTGAACGTACTTCAGCATAATAAAAACCTGTCTGGCCTAATTGATTTGAATTTGAACGTCCTCTTCGGCGGCGCCAGATTTGGTACCAATGCTTCCGATGTACGTAAAATTGTAGATATCCTAAATCAGTGATCGAAAATCCTGAATCTTAAGACTTTTCCTTTTTCATTCCACTGCTACTTGGAGTCGTGCTACTCGTTCTACACCGTATTTTGCTTTCTGTTGGTATTATGTCAAGCATTGTTCTTATCATCGATCTTTGAGTAACTCACAACACCTCAACTGATTTCAGTATTCAAGTGACGGTCTTGGCACTATAGGTAATACATGTACGCGTATGTGGCTTAGGAAATAACAAATCTCACACTCAATCTCTATATCTTCTTGAGAAGTATTAATAGTGTTGACTTTTAGACTCACTTATATTCAAAGATAATGAAATCGATAATGGAATCGTCATGCTCATCACAATTCAAATAATATCAGGGATCTAGAAACGGATAACTTACCTCCTCTATATTTATGCGCCATCTATTTGGGTACCTATAAGAATAGGTTCCAAGACAGCAATAGTTATCTTGGCTAATATAGTTGTGTTCGTTCATGCAGGTGTTCTTTTATAGTTTTTAATTTTAATCTAGATAAGTAAATAGTCTGTAATAGGTAAACGTTTCTAAGATTGCAGCACCAAGTTGGCAAAATCGGTATATTGATGGTCTTATTAGCGTAAAATCCTCAGTTTGTTTTTAAACTTGTTTATGGATAACCTTTGTAAGCAAAAACTTAGTCGATATCTAATATGTCCTAAGAGATATTGAGGAATCCGTAAAAAAACATTTTACTCCTTTTTACCACATAGGGGTCAAACTTGAAAAACACGAATTTCATGTATCTATGTCAAAGGAACGTTATATCGAATAAAAAATATCCATTTACCCCTTGACCTATGTGCCAAAGACACCTATGTGCTAAAAAGGAATGTTACATCTCAACAAACACAGGAAATACGACGGAATGTATAATTCACCCCGATTGTAGATTCACCTCTTAATAGGTTGATTAACTAAGTCGATATCCCAGCGGCCCTAAGAAATATTAAGGAATCCGTGAAATCACATTTCACCCCTTTTCACCCCTAAGGAGTTGAATTTAGAAAAATCCCTTCTTAGTGGGTCCTTTCATCATGAAGCGAATATACTCTCCAAATTTAAAGTTTTTAGGCCCAGGGTAATAAATTAATCGAATAATTATTAATTAATCAAAACCAAAAATATCATATGATTAATCGATTAACTGAAACAAAATAATCGATTATTTCAATCATTCGATTAATTCTTGTCATCTCTACTCTTATGATCATTTGCATATAGACGCTAATAGCCTTAGATACAGTGCTCGAAAAATGTTAACTAACTATAGGCCGTACATTTTCGAAACAACACCCTGCGCAGAAACAAGTTTTTGACTGAGCGCTTACTGCGTCTGTATTAGTGGCGTGGTGTATTACTTATTATTTTATTAGTCATCTGTTTGTGTTTCGGACCGCCATTGGTAAAACAGCTGAAATTCGCGTCGATTTGATGACTCATTCTGTTGTTTCGAAAATAAACGGCCTATAACTATTATTACTTTGGCTACAAAAATCCATCATCTTGATCTGGTTTTGTATGCACTCTCTGTTAATAAAATCATATTTATAATACTTGTGGTACATATATTTACTGATATGCTTTTAAGTAAATTAAATAAATTGAAATATAAACTATTTATAATATCTTTGTTATCTTAATGCTACCACCGTTTATAATATGTACTTACAAAATGTCTAAAATCATTTTCAAAGTTGGCACTACTAGGTATACTCAGCGCTAAAGTAATAAAATTAATAATGTTTCCCCATTTATTTTACTTTGTTTACTTGGAGCAAGTCTAGCTTACAAGCAAACACAGTGTAGAAAATGCAGTAATATGCACATTACTACATACATAAGTTCGTTTTTGTGTTATATTTTATAACTTATAACTAACTAACTAAATGCAGGCAAACATTTTTGCTTATCTATATTATGCGCA
Organism: Liopterus haemorrhoidalis; assembly: GCA_963971575.1. Taxonomy (NCBI): domain Eukaryota; kingdom Metazoa; phylum Arthropoda; class Insecta; order Coleoptera; family Dytiscidae; genus Liopterus; species Liopterus haemorrhoidalis. Next base: position 44,500,110 of record OZ020615.1, on the reverse strand, counting down.
GTTTTTCTGACATAAATATTAAGACGAAGTTAAACAAAATAAACAAGATAAAATATACAAGAAAGACAAGAATACAATATTAAAAAACGTGACATAATTTTCCTACTTGAAAATGTGAGGAAACACTCTGAAATTTTAAGGAGGACTCTATTTCAACCTATATTTCTCTGCAAAGAAAAGTAGAAAAAAATTCGTCTCCAGTACACTATATTAAGTGCTGGTACAGAAACAAGCAGCACAGGAGTAATTATAATAAAATATTTGTCTTGATAAAAACAAAAACTGATTTTTATTTCTTAAGACATACAGATTTCTTAAAATTTAAAAACGTAATTATTATTCATTTCTTAGCTTCGTGCGGAACTAGATTTTTAAATCTAGTAACTTTTACTGATTTATTGAAGCTTTTGATCATTTTGTTTACCAAAATCCTTCTTCTGTCGGTAAAAAGTGAGCTCGTGACAACTTAAAAAATTTCATTTAGTTCCGACCGAAGTTAAAAAACGAATAATATAAAAACAACTTCTTTTTGTTTTTTAAATGGTCAAATTGTAAAATCATTGTTTCTGGTTTGTAATTTTCTATTCTACTTCTTCTCTTGCCTTTCCTTCATATTCGTTCCAAATATTGGTCATCATCATGACAATCCGTATCTTGATCGCTACCATAAGATATAGTTCTATAAATAAATATATATATATATATATATATATATATATATATATATATATATACGAAAGAAAGTTCTTGACGAAATTAATATGGTTATTAAATAAAATTCTTATGTTATACATTATTTTACACTTTTGACAATAATATTGGGTAAGCTATCTTTGTTAAGAACACTTCCTTGTTGCTAATTATGACTGTATTAAAGAATATTGTTTGTCCATTTTGTTTTAATTTAAATGTTTTTCAGTTTACGTGTTTAGCACATATATTATTAACCGTACGTAATACAAAATGGAGTTCGCGCCATCTTGGTTTTGTTTTTCATATTTTGGTTTCATTGTTAGTTTTCTAGTTATTTCTTTTACTTTTACATTTCTTCATCACAAATATTCTTTCATACAAGACTAATAATTTCGATTTTGTTATATTTCAATGTGTATCCTTATTTATAGACTGAGGATGATTGGATTACTAATCGAAACGTCTCGATGAACATTTTTTAATAAATATATGACGAGTATAACATAAGAATTTTATTTAATAACTATATATATATATATATATATATATATATATATATCTGTTTCTACAACTCCTCAAGAGGAGAAAAGGTCCTCAATAAAGCATCTTCATCTGGTGTGGTTCTGGACTAAGGTCTTGATTTCGCCCACAACCTTCCCATATGTTCTTCGGTCGTCTGATCCTACTTTTTCCTTGCGGGTTCCAATGAAGAGCCTGGTCTGGTTAAGTTGGCTGAGTCTCGCCTAAGTATGTGTCCCAACCATCTCCATTTGCGCAAGCGTATCTCATTAGTTCTATATAAATTACACCGAATTATTTCCTCAGATTAGCAACCTATGACATCTTTAGTCTTCTAAGGTTACTTCTTTCTTTATTTTTTTCCTGTACAATATTTTGTAGTATACGATATTTTGTGTTCGTTCCTCATCTTATGTCCTATATATTCCAGCTTCCTTTTCTTTGTGATATGCATGATCTCTAGCTGGCCACTTATTCTCCGAATGACTTTATCATTGATGGCTCGATCGATTCAGAAGATTCTTTGTATAAACATATAGATGCACATTTCAAAGACTTGAACTTTGAGTTCGGCTGCTTCTGACATGAACCAGGCCTCTGCATCGCATAGGAGAGTGAAGAAGACGTAGAATTTTATTATGAATCTCTTTAGATCTACTCTAAGATCTCAAAAACAAAATTATGATCTCATTTTTATGACACGCTCTGGAAATTCAATGATCCGTCTATTGATCCTTCTGATCTTCATGCATGCTGCCTTCTTAAGGCGCATCCCCACTATGCCGCTGTTTGCCAGTTGGCAAAGCCAGTGGCTGTAAAAACGTCCACATCTGTGTTGGCATTTAGTTCAGTTGCACAATGTTCACCGAGGAGGATTTACTAATTGCTTCAGCTGCTGTTATCATACTTGACCGTGAAGAAAAAATACGCAAACGGCACAAACTACGGTTTTGGGTATGTCCAAGTCTTCAAAGTAGATCACGATATGGAGCACGTGATTTAATGAAGGATTTAGTATTGGGCGATGTGGACGAATTGAATCTCGAGTACAGAGGATGTGGTTTCAAAAACTTTTTTCGAATGAGAATAAGCGATTTTGAAGTTGTTCTAAATTTAGTTGCACCAAATATCAAGAAGATACGTCATTCAGAAGACCTATTCCTGCCCATGAACGTCTAGCGGTTACTTTGCGATTCCTGGCGACATGAGATTCCTACCATTCGTTAAGTTACGTGTTCAAGATTTCAAAGCAAACCTTTAAACGATATAGTTCTTTTTTTATTGTCTTTTAAACGACAGTCCCACAAAACAGGATGATCCCGGTATAAATCGATCAAATTAAGCACTTTTTCGTTTGTCCACTCCATCTATAAACAACGTTGCTCATCGGCGTCTGAATCACAACCCGAATTTAAGCCTAAAGCCGCGTGATGCCGGTGATTGGCACGTCCCCACTCTCCGTTCTTATCGGCTTTCTTTGAAGGAGACCGACACTCGAGCGATTCTTGTTGGTTCGCCGTTGGCACGATGGCATGTGTCAACGGTCACGTTTACATTACTTCTGGTATTGCCAAATGGCAAACAGGGGCATAGTGTGGACACCGCTTTAAGTTGCATCCACACTATGCCAGTTGACTTTGCCGCATAAGTATGGACGTGTCTTTGGCTTATGCCAACAGGTCGCGTTTTATGCTAGTTACAAACCTACTAATGGCGGTCTGGATCAAAAAAATCCGCCCCGATGCTCATAGTGTCGTGTGTTAACTGTGCCAAACGGCATACAAAATTGGGCTTACCAAACGTATTTCACAGGCTATGCTGAACAGGCTTGATAACAGACTGATACGTTCTACCCAAAGCTAACAGTGTGGACATCCCTGACAACAGGTAAAGACACTCGGTTTTCCAGTAAATTTTATAAACAAAGTCCCAATGAACTAATTTTATTTCAGAAATTATACTTGTAAATCCGGTCCTGTTTAAGCTTATCAAAATAATATTAATGCCGACTGGCTAAAATATATCTTAAGCTGCTCGATAGGTTTTACGATCATCTGAAACATCTGGTTTTGGCCAGGTGGCAGCATGGGTGGAGCAGCATACAGGATGTTAAGTTAAGATAGATTAAGGGAGACATTAAACTATGGGGTTCTTCCTGCAGGATTAACCGCAGGGAGGAAACCGCTATCACACGCCTCCGTATAGGCCACTGTTAGTGAACCCATGGACACCTCCTTCGAGGTAAAGAGGCTCCTATGTCAGAGTGTGAGACGTGTAATACAGATTTATCTGTGTTACACATTTTAAATCAGCATGTACAGTTCGATGATGTCAGGGAGAGGTTAGGCCTGTGCTATGACCTGTCAGTTGCTTTAGGTGACAACAGAGTACCCATGGACAGATTGATACTCGTCCTGAGAGAATCGAACTTACTGTTTTATTTGTGAAGTCTTGCACCTTATTTTAATGTATTCTATTTCTAGACTGTGATATTCGAAGGTAGTTGGCCTCTTTACAGCCTATTACCATCAACCTGCGTCTGTTAAATTTTTCGAACAGACTTTTTATCTTATTTATTTGTAAATATTGTTTTTGTTACGATTAGGTTATTTTGTAAATTTTGAAAGTAATATTTTTAAACCAAAACGTCTATTTATTCAGCCGCCATTTCCCAGACCTGATTAGGATGGACTGCGTTGGACGCAAACAGCCTTTGTTGCTGAGCGCCAAAAATTTTAACTAACTAACGATAGTTTTTACGAGTTTTCATTTATGTTGCGGTTTACTTTATTTCTATACTTTTAACATTTACATTCAATCAGAAAATTTTATTATTTTAATATCAGCAAACCTTTAACAACATGGTACATCATAGTATAGTTCAATTTTACTTTTCAGTTTTATTGCTTGCTATTTTTCGGTATACGATTCTTTTGTTTCAAATATCCATGAAACGATATCACAAGAAAACGAGAAAATCAAATCATCTTTCTCAAAACCGCATTTTATACGGATATAGAACCAGATGTACGTTGTTACTTTTGATAAAAATACTGCAATCTCTGCAAGAGTTCAAAGTTATTTCTATTTTGTTAATAATATTGATATAAGCATAAAGACATGTCATATGCAACAACTAATATTAGAAGCAAATAATCAGATCAAAAGGAGTTTATTTGACAAGGTCAATTTCCTGTTTCTAATTTGATTCGAAAGTAAACTTCGTTTCAAGGATTCTCGACATTTAATATACTACGAGCTTATTTTACGGTTAAAATGTGAAAGCTCGCAATATTTACAATATGAAATAAGGTTTTTGACAACGTACTACGTAGTAAGATTTAGATTGTGTACTGAACAACGTAGAATATTGAAACGATTATTCAGAAAACAAAGTGAATTGATATTTTTCACTTAATATATTCATATTCATTTATATAAAATACTTAAGTACCAGAAAAATTTCATATAAAATAATAGTGTTTTAAACTTTAAATTTAATGAATAAATGCGTACGTAAAATATTATGTATCATCTAACCTGGTCTATATACACAGTGGCGTAGCTAGGGTTATCTGCGCCCGGGGACATGACACTAAGTCTGCGCCCCTTCTCGGACCGACAGAGTCTGGGGGCCCAAGAACATTTTGAAATTTTACGGTTTATATGGTTCATTTTCGAAGCATCTGGTATTTTAATGAAATAAAATACAGACTAATAATTCTCTACACGATTGTAAACAATTTATTTGAAAAAAAATAAAATATACTCTTCTAATTATACATGATTGAAATAGACATACAATAGTCACAACAAATTGATCCTCCTTGATTTGACTGTCGCAAACTCGTCAATCACGTTGTCAAAATTACTATTCTCAAGTGTTTCTCTTTCGATGCTAAGGAGTGCAAGGTCACTCAGACGATCTTGTCCCATTGAAGCACGTAAATAAGACAAAATAAGCTTCAGTTTGCTGAAGGACCGCTCACAGCTTGCAATTGAAACAGCAATTGTTAGAAGTATTTGCAGTGAAATGCGTAGTTTCGGAAATACGTCATCTCCATATGAAACAATAAAACCAAGAAGATCCAAAAGAGTTTCCGGTAGAACTTCAGTCCGGGTACTGAGCAGCATTTTGCAGTCTCCGATTTCTGTGCACAATTCGTGACCATTGAAATTTCCAAAATCTAAGCAATTTTGACGAAGTGTATCGACATTTGTCTCAGCGAGAAGAGTTTTGACGTCTAGTAAAAATCCAAATTTGGTGTTTAGGTTTTTTAGACGTAAAAACCGTATTGATATCTCCTGTTGGAGTCTAGCAATTACGCTGTTCATAACACGTGCAATTTCATCTTCTGCAGAAAGTCCTGCATCTCTTGCTAATTCTCCAGACATCCTGCGATGTCGTCTAATCCTTCTGTCAACCTCGATTCCCCAAGTTGTGCATCTTGTTTTTCCATTGTCTACCGCAACCTGGCTCAAATTATCACGAATGTTGACAAGTTCTTGCTCCAGCGATGCAAGATCAGATGCTGCTTCCTTGAAATTCATAGTAGGATAAAAATATAATTTTATAATAAAATGTATATTTTATTCACTAGGTTCAATTACTACTTACGAGAAGAACCTACAAGAAACTTGTAAGAGATGTACAGTTAAAAGTTATAAAATAATGTTATGTCTATACTTTACTAAAAAAAAAAAATAATAATAATAAAGTCATAAAAATTCATAAGTACTGCGAACAAAGTAAGATTAACATACGACAGATATTTTAAATATTTTGTAGTAATAATTGTTATTAACTTCATAAAATATTATAATTTGAGGCCAATATCATTTAAAAAAATATTTAACAAAATCTTGACTAAGTATGAAAGGCAAATACAAGTAAAATAAAATATAGTTACCGAAAAATTAGCTAGATTTAAAATATTATTTAAAAGAACAACTTATTGGCTACATTTATATGTAATAACTAATTAATAAGTTAAGTATAAACTAGTGGTGGAATTCTGATGGATCGAAACGACAGTTATCGTCTTTATTTTTTCGTCTTTCAGTATATGTATCGTCATTCAGTATATGAAGAATAATATTTGAACACAAACTGATCTTTGTTTAAAAAAAAAAAAACGCCGTCAGCAATCATCCATTGTGGATGTGTCATTTGTTTATGAGTAGAATGGCGACCTTTATTGCTCAATGGGGGCGCCAAAATCATGCTTGCCAAGTGGTTTGTAATGAAGATATTTGTGGAGCTCCTATATTCAATCTTGCAAACGTATTTGGGATACATTAGTTTACATCAAAATAAAATTAAATAATTAGTTTTAATACTCATTTTGGCGCCCCCTAACTTGGCGCCCGGGGACATATGTCCCCCTCTGCCCCCCCTAGCTACGCCACTGTATATACATACTATATACTATGTACTATTCATAATATCATCTATATGAAAATATTATGTATCTTCATTTCAAACTTAGTCAAAAGTAGCGTTGCACCTGAGGTAACGCCAGGTGAATGGACTTGTAGTGTGGACTGTAGTACTAGTCATTGCTAGTTGTTTAATGTCTCACATGTTGCGTAGCATCGACGAAAAAAAAAAAAAAAAATTGAATAACTCATTAATTCGTAGGTTGCGTCGTTTTAGATCCCCAGCGCAATTTTAGCCTAAAATTTAAACTACCAGATAATATGTTTATCTACATTACGGAAATGGTGGCATTAAAGTTACGTTTAGAATACTTAAAGAAACACTGTCATAATGAATTTGTATTTTTTTCTGATTGTAAAAGCACCGTCCAAAAATTGAGTTGCCCTGGATTTGAAAAAAAGAACTATTCACTAATTTTAATGTTATTAAATGCCTTAAGTCTGCGTATAACCCCCGGAGGTTACTAGTGTCGTATACAAAACTAACAATCTGAAATAAAATTAGTATCAACCTATACATGAAATTTTGCACCGAATTTGTATCTATCTAATATGGTAGTTTTAATTGTAGAAACATTTATAGTAAAAATATTATCGCTCAATAACTTAAAAATTGACATCAGCGATATTGTTCTGTAATTTTTTAAATCTATTTGTGGGTTTCGAATATCTTTTATATTTATATAGTTTTGTGTAGAAATGTTCAAATAATACGTCAATTTTTTTTTCGACTTGATTACTTATAGTTTAGAGCCTTCGTCGAAAAATATTATACTTCAAGATAATAAAATGCCACTTGGTACACGTATTCTTCACGAAAAATAAATCATTTTTACCCGTAACACTAATTTTGAAAACCGCGGCAGATTCAAGAGAGCGGCAAAAATAGATTACCAAGTACAATAACTATAAGTAATTTTCACAGTACAACAAAATAGCTAAAATGATATTTATAGAATGAAGCTTTAGGTACAATTTGCCGTATCGTACGCAAATATGCGTCAATTGGTTTACAATATGGCGTCTATAATGCAATTTGCTTATTTACAACTACCTAACAGTTTTTTCTACAATTAAAAATATCCTATTAGATAGATAAAAATTCGCTGCAAATTTTGATATATAGATTGTTATTAATTTTATTTCCGATTATTAGTTTTGTATAAGAAACTATTGAGGACTATAGGGTTGTGCGCCACCTTAATGATCTTATGATCAGAGGTAAAATTATAAAAATATGTTGGATTAAAGGCCACTCTGATTTTGAGTTCAACATCGAAGTCGATCTTCTAGCCAAAGAAGCAGCTGTAAATAGCCCCCTCTTAAATATTCCTCTAAACAGTAATGAGATTATGTCAGTCTTCAAATCTTCCATATACAACCAATGGCAACAAAAATACATAGATTCCCTAAAGGATCATACTATGGTCAAATTCAACCTCTTCTTCCTAGAAAGCTTCGGTTTTCTTCTCACCAAAGCAGATTTTTTATGTGAACTTTCATCCGGCTTAGATTTAATCACACCTTCTCTCCATATCATCTGCATAGAATTAATATGGTTTCGTCTATTTTCTGTTCGTGTGATAATTTGTCTGTTAGCGAATCGAACCATTTATTGTTTGATTGCCCAGTTCATTTTCGCAATCGTAACTTATTTATACAAAATTTAGTTGTCCAAAAAATATTCTTACCTACCAATATTCAGACGCTTCTTGCTACTAATTCTCTAGATATTTATGAAATTATTTATAAGTATATTAATGCAGAAAATATCAAATTATAAATGTAATTTTTAAAACATTGCAATCTCTTAATTTATACCTGGCTAATAGGCAAAGCAGCTAAAGCCAACAAATAAAAGGAAAAAAAACTCATTAATTATTTTCTGATAGATAATAGATAACGAGCTGTGATCAAAAGGTTCGTGCAATTTTTCAATTTAGAAAACAATATTTATTTATTCACAAATTTCCATATTGTCTCCTCCAAAATAGTCCCCATCGGATATAATGCACTTATGCCACCAAAAATACTTCTTCAAAATACTTCTGAAACGCAGATTTTGTTATAGCGTTCAGCTTCTCCAGTGATTTTGCTTTTATTTCTTCAGTGGTTGTAAAACGTTGTCCTTTCATTGTGTTTTTCATCTCTGGGAAGAGAAAAAAGTCACAAGGAGCCATATTTGGTGAATAAGATGGTTGCGGTATCATTACGATGCTATTTTCGGACTGAAAATCTCGAACAAGCAATGAAGTATGAGCTGGTGCGTTATCATTGTGCAATTTCCAAGAATTGTCCTTCCATAAATCTTGCCGTTTTCTACGAATTGCTTGACGCAGCCAACGTAACAAGCTCAAATAGTATTCTTTAGTAACTGTAACACCTTGTGGTAAAAATCAATGGTACACAACGCCACGACATATGAAAAAAAAAAAAAAAATGAGAAGAACTTAAACACTTGATCGAACTTGGCGTGCTTTTTTGGATCTTGGTTCATTTGGAAGCTTCCATTGAGATGTTTGAGCTTTTTTATCGATGTCATAACCGTACACCCACTAGTCAATATTAAAATAAATAATAAATATCTAAAATCAGAAAATGAAACAAAATTTTTAGACCTGTACATAGATGAACATTTAAGTTGGAAAGCCCACTGTAAAAAACTACTAAAATCATTAAATTCAGCTCACTTTCAAATAAAATATAAAAAAAAATATTGTAGGTCTTATTAAATTTTACTATGCACAATTTTATAGTAGGCTTAAGTATGGAATATGCTTCTGGGGATCATCAACTATGGCAGATGACATATTTATTTCCCAGAAAAGAATAATACGTTGTATAGCAAACAAAAGACGCACTGAATCATGCAGATCTCTTTTTATAAAATACAAATTATTAACAGTTCCTGGTATTTACATCTTAGAGTTGCTGGTCTATGTATTTAAAAATCAAATATATTTTGCTCGCCATTTGAACCAGCATTCATATAACACTAGAGGAAAAGATTGTTTCAGAACTCCACCAAACAGGCTGGAATTGACAAAAAAATCACAAAAAACGGTTGGTATTAAATTATTTAACTCATTGCCATTCCATGTCAGAAATGAAACGCAGTTTGCTGTATTTCAGCGGAAGATTAAGGTATTTCTTATAGAGAATTGTGTATACTCAATGAATGAATTCTTAAAATTTTGCAAGGACTGGTGTAGTCATGTCAATGGGGAACATTGATTTTGGATAATTTAATGTATGATTTTATTGTTTTATCAATTGTATAACTTGTTTTCCTAATCAAAATCTGTGTAAAATTATAAATTCATGTACTGACATATCCTACATGCAGTCCTGTATTTAAAGGATAAATAAATATTATCATTATTATTACTAGTCACTCGTTATGATGCGATGGAGCATTGTTGAGACACTGACGACATCATCTATCATTTTCTGGGCGACTTCTTTACGGCATATTTTTGTTCAAAATTTAACAATTTCGGAACAAATTTTGCTGCCATTCGTCTCATGCCCAAAATATTAGTGAAATTTTCTTCGCATGAACCATACGATATACCAACTTTTCCAAAAACCTCTCTAATTGTAAATCAACGATTATCAGGAATTTTTTTCTTAACTTAGTCCACGTTTTTTTCGGTGATTGAAGTGCGGAGTCTCCCAACTGCATCATCATCTTCAACTGAGTCACGACCATCTTGGAATCATTTAAACCATTTGTAAATCACTCGTTCATTTATATTCGACTCACCAAATGACTTCTACAACATTTCCACTACTTTACAGCATTTAATTAAATTTTTCACGCAATATTTAATGCATATTCTTTGGTCCCTCATTGTGAAAAATAAAAATCGCCGAATATACAGAAACACATTTTTAATTAGATATTAAATCTAAAATAGACATAATCAAAGACTGGTTAACTATCATGACAAAATAGAGGTAATCAATCCGACACGTGTAGTGCGGGATTTTCAAAAATTGCACAAATTTTGTTCACACCTCGTATTTATATTGTGTAAATAAAGTAATTTCAGAAGTGATCTAATTATACCATCCTCGTCGCTACTACACAGGAAAACTTGCAAACTTTCTTGTTAAATTATCGAATCACGACTAATTTAAATGTACCTAATAATGCAAGCCCTGCTGAAGCCCTTATGAACAGAAAATTAAGAACCTCATTCGATTTACTTCGCGTAACAAAAAGGTCCTCAATTCCCATTAGAAATGAAGCCATCGAAACAGATTTTAATGCATGGAGCAAGTGATCATATATTAAACCGGCTCATGACATTTTTGGTCTCCGATTTCATACAGCATGCCTTTTGGAGGAGAGAATATTTACCCTGTGACAACAAAAAAGGGATGGTACTAAACACCTGCACGCTTTCCGGTCATAGGCAAAATTGCATTTCCACTTGCACAAAATTTTTGTGTTTTTCTTTGATTTAATATTGCTTGCTCTTTTGTCAAAAGAAAGTTATAACAAATTTAAAGTCTTTTAATTATAGGCATGCTGTATGAAAACGCGGAAAATCATATTTTTTTATTACAAGATCACATGACCGTTTGAGCCCTTTGGGACCCTCCGAATCGCATGCATATATTTAAAAGACTTTAAATTTGTTATAACTTTCTTTTGACAAAAGGGCAAGCAATATTAAATCAGAGAAAAGCACAAAAATTTTGTGTTTAAGTGGAAATGCAATTTTCCCTATGACCGGAAAGCGTGCATGGGTTTAGTACCATCTCTTTTTTGTTGTCACAGGGTAAATATTCTCTCCTCCAAAAGGCATGCTGTATGAAATCGGAGACCAAAAACTGTCATGAGCTCCCGGTCTATATTTCATGATGGTGTCACGTCTTCGCACGAAAATATAAAAAATTGATGTGACGTGTGAACACATTTCAGGGTTTTGTATGAATTTTATTTAATTTAAGTGTAAGAAGCCAACAGAATGCTGGATGTCTTAGAGAATATTTTTTGATAAGCAGTTATTAGATAATTTTTAGTCGTTATTTTAGTATAAGCTGTTCACTTTTGTAAGAACAAACTAAGAGGACAATTTGTTTTCAATGGTTTGCTTCTTTGAAACTGTATGTTATTTTGGTATTAAAAAATATAAAAAATGTCACTTTCTTAATAATTATCATATCCAATCAATCTCTAAGTCTATTTTAGAGCGTAAGGATTATTTTTAATTGACATTTAAAGTCCGTATAAAACTATAAAAGTAACCAAAATAACTAGATCTGGCTTGTCCTTACAAAAGTGAACAGCTTATACTAAGAGCTACCATTTAATTTTTTTAAACTAAATTTAAATAATTTGCGAAAATTTCATCACAAAAAAATTTAAATTAAAAAATTCCAGCAATTTTTTCTGCATTTGCTTCGTATCTAAGTCTTTATTAAATTAATAAGAAATATATTGATAAAATGCTTAATTTTTTCAATTTCAAAAAGTATTTTTCATTATTAACAATATTATATTTGATTTATAAGTATTTCACTACTAAAAATGATTTATTGTTAATTGATACCTTCATATCGTCCAGGTTTTCATTTGGTAATAATAGTTACAAATCCCATCAGTATACATTCTGATTCACTTTTAACATGTAGTTTTATTTATCAATAGTATAGAAATAGTTTCCACAGCCTACGTGGCGAATAGATTAGAGATGATAAGGTCTCTGTTGAAGCCCGGGGTGCTAAAGCCTATACCAAAAATATACTTGGTACTATTCTTATACAAACAGGGACAGTCTCTTAGTAAGACAAGATTGTTTTAGCTGTTGTTTCATGAATACCGATGGAAAGCAATAAATGGGAAGAAGTTCGTGGCGTTTTTTTAGTAAAATTCAACTGGTTTTGTTATAGTGTGAAAATGAATTTCTTTAAACCAAATATGCTCCATTATTATCGACAACGTTTCGCTATTTTTCGGGTAGAGCCATGATGCCATCGGTGAAGAACTTGGTTTCTGGTTGAAAAACTGAATCAAGTGGTTTTTACAGGCTTCTTTTGAAACCAGCTTAATTCCATTGAGAGAATTCTGCATAGATCGGAATAGGTGATAGTCAGAGGGTGCTATGTCTGGACTATACGGTGGATGCAACAAAATTTCCCAACCAAGCTCTCGCAATTTTTGACGGATTATCAAAAAAGTGTGTGGTCTTGCGTTGTCATGATGAAAGACAACACCTTTCCTATTATTCAATTCGGGCCGTTCTTTTTCAATTGTCTGGCGTAATCTCTCTAGTTTTCCACAGTAGAGTTAAGAATCAATCGTCTGACCAACTGAAAGTAGCTAATGGTGGACGATTCCCTTCCAGTCCCACCACACACACAGCATCACCTTGTTCGGCGTCAATCCTTGCTTCGCGAACGCTTGTGACGGCTCACCATCCCTTGTCCACGATCTTTTACGCTTCCGATTGTCGTACGTGATCCATTTTTAACCACCGGTTATGACACGTTTCAAAAATGGCGCGTTTCAGCAGCGCATCCCAGATGTTAATTCGGTCTATCATGTTTTTCGCGCTCAACTCCTGAGGAACCCATATCGAATTTCTTTTCGTAGCCAGCTTTCCGCAAATGGTTCAAAACAGTTTTGTGGTCAATGTCTAGCTCCGTACCAATATCGACATTGCTGATATGCCTATCTTGCTGGACTTTTTCAAGAATTTCATCAGCTTTTTCACTGATTGGACGACCAGAGCGTGAGTCATCTTTCACATTAAAATGACCAGAACGAAAGCAAGCGAACCATTTCCGCGCAGCAGATTTTGATAAAGTACCTTCACTGTACACAGCACAATTTTTTTCACAAGCCTGCGCAGCGTTCTTCTCTTTGTCGTAATAATATTGCAAAATATAGCGCAATTTTTTATTACTTTACTCCATTTTCAAACGCTAACAACTTTCCAACCACTGCATAAATTTTGATGTTCAGACACTACTTTGAGTGTCTAAACATCAAAATTGTCACGTTTCCAATCTCGAACTGTCACCTTTCCAACGAGCACTTAGTGGTGTCGCTGCGATCTGTGTTTCCTGAGTTATTTGTAATTGGCGCCATCTATCGACAAAAACACCACGAACTTTTTCCCAGACCTGATATATTATTTTATTTAAATTAGAAATTGCGCTAAACATTATTTGTCTTTATTTTAAAATTTAATATTTGAATGTAACCGTAAGGGGCACTAAGAGCGGACCCGGGTACTGGTAAGACAATAGTTCGGAACCCGAGCCCTGGAAAACGATAATTACAGGGCCTATGCCAGATAAAAAACTGCACGTAAATTGAAATTGCTTTTCATTTTTACTTGCCCGACCTTAATATATAAGGGGCAAGTATTGTAATCGCGAAAATTTTCGATGTCGAGATTTTGACTGATGACCACGTTTCATGGTCCAGGGAATCCAAAAAACCTATTTTCGAAGTGCCGTCCGTATGTGTGTGTGTCTGTGTGTGTGTGTGTGTGTGTGTGTGTGTGTGTGTGTGTGTGTGTGTGTGTGTGTGTGTGTGTGTGTGTGTGTGTGTGTGTGTGTGTGTGTGTGTCTGTGTGTCTGTGTGTATACACGATAACTCAAAAACGGTTTAACTTAAAGAGTTCGTTTTGGTACTAAAAAATTTTCCTAATAACTGGGAAGAACCCTATTGTTTTTTATTAAAATCCAAAAGCGAAAACGGAAGTTATATAACATTAAAATTTAAAAAAATTCGAAACTAGTAAACCAAGCCTTGGACAAAAAATTGTATAGGACATAATTTGCTGTATTTTTGAAGATTTACCTAAATCTACTATAAATTTATTAAAAAAATATGTATTTTTTTTGTTTGTTAATATTATTTTTTTTATGGGAGGGCAAGTCTAGCGGAGGTCTTCCTTCGCCACTGATTTTTTTTTTTGGTAATATAATGTATAAGATACGTTTAAGTGACGAGCTTACTGTCCAGGCGAAAGTTATCGACATAAACACCATAATAAGGCCCAGAATACTGGTAACTGATGATAGCTAAATACGTAAACAAAGTGTGAAGTCAAATCTAGTCTAGGGCTTGGACTTATAAACACTATTATTTCAGTTATTATTACGGATTATAATTGGGTTCATAAGCCGAAGAAGAAGAGAAGAATTTGTGCACCAAAATCACAAATAATAAAACTGGATTTGTAAAAGAAAAGAATCCAGTCTCGGGCCCCGGTAATTTATACCAGCTTCCCCCATCTCTCGATTTTCCTGGAAATGGTAAATTGAAAAACTGCGAGCTATTATCCTTCATATCAATCAACGTATTTACCAAGATGTCTATTCAGGAAAACGTGGTATTTTCCGAACAGTATGGAGTCTTTGTTTTGTGTTCTTATTCTTTAGCTTTAATTAACACATTCTTGTGCAGCGTTGCATCAAGCTCTCTTGTGTTGATAGCACGCTCATACTTTTAATGAACTGTCATACCTGACCTTATACTATACAAAATAATTAATGACAACATAAATTCAACTCCAACAAAAATTAAATACTCCAAAGGAATATCAATTTCCGACCTAATTTTTACTAACTTATATAAAACTTTATAATTAAAAAACTTAATAAATTCCCGCAACATTTTCTTCGTAATAAATTAGAGAAAAGTCTGGAGTTTTCAGCCCTTTACCCGCGAATTTAGTCTTTTTAACCACAAGTTACAGACTTAACAAAAATCGCTACTGTACGCAACTGAACATATATGAAATGTTGGTTGCCGGATATATTAAATGTAGGACGTACCTGATCCAACATTATGCTTACCCTTAGCGGCTACTATTTTTGATGGTTTGGTCGGAACACCAGTTTCATCAGCGTTCCATAAAGAAGAAGCTGTAAACTTATAACGGTTCACAACATATGCTAACTTGTCAAAAAATGCTTCAACGTTACTTTTGTTAAAAAAAGTAGCCATACTCAAACTCGTTGCCTCCAGCTTTCTAACAGACAAAGATTGGTTTCGTTTGAGAAATGCTGACATCCACTCTTTGCTAGCCATTTTATTTGAATTCCAAGTATCTGGAACATTTATATTATATTTAGATGCACAATCATATGCCAATCGACGTATTTTTTCAGGTCCTATCCCATGAAAAATTTGGGCCAATATTGTCGTAAAAAGTTGGGCAAATCTAAGCAAATATTGTGTGAGACTGGATTCTTGTTCTGGCTTAAAAATTTCTTGGTGTTCCATAACCAAAGCTTCTTCTCGGTCAGTTTTTCGTTTATAATTACGCATTCTGAAACAAAGGAATCACAAAACAGAGTGAAAATCATGATGAGGTAATAAGGTCCACAGTGGGGCACAAAGGACCACCACTGATCTTTTTACCCCAAAAGTAGTTGCTTTTAATTTTGAGGCTAAGTAGAATAAACTAACAGGTGGATCTCAATTTGAGCGATATTATATGTAACTTGAAACATTAGCCGATAATAAGGTATTGTACAAAGTAGGGAAACACTATCACCAAAATTATTATGCCAAAATAATACCAAATGTAAAACTTTACTTACGTGTATTTTTAGCACTACAGTCTCGCACCTACTACCAGACCGCTGTAAGTGAGCTGAAGCATGCATTGTTTGGTCATTCCCGCTCTATTCTCTCTCACTCTACTACGCAATATACTAACGGACCAGTATTTTTAGTATTACAAATATATATGATGAATCTTCTTACCCGACGAACTTTTAGCCCCGCCCTACCTTACACCAATTTTAAAGTATCTCTAGTGACATAGTTTTTCAATTTTCTTAACATGTAAATAACTATTTAATAATTATTATTCCTGAATGTACATAGATTGAAAATATGATCATTAAATCTGGAAACAGAAAGCCTTGGCTCACTTCGGGCTGTCGCGCCAATGATGATGATGATGTGTGTGGCACAAATAATCATCGTTGCTCGGCGCCAAATATTTTAACTAACTTACTAAAAAAAAGTTTGCAGTATATAAAACGTTCATTATTCACGGATGAGTACGCATGCGTGTCACATTATAAATACCGTGCAATATGAGCAGCTTAATATATTTACAGTTGGATACATAATGCATTTATTATTTGATGGTCGTAGATAAATATATTATTTAAATTTGATGTGGGGTATTAAATAAAAACTTTTAGTACACAGATTAACAGACAATAAATGATTTTCAAATGTGGTCCCAGGCATTCAGCTTGCGGGCCTCTGTTAGCCGCCATCACTTATTTACTGACAAATGCGAAACCCTGAAATCTGACAAAATTCACAATTTGTAATAATTACTTATAATTTGCTGTTTTTAGTCTATACTTCATGGTTTAACTTAGCGTTCCCGAGTGATATTTCTTTAGTTCTCCGTATCAGCATTACAATTCATTAAACAGACACCACCAACTAAATTATAGAATAAGAGTAACTTTATTAATCGAATAAACAATGTATAATGCTTCGCTGAAGTGTCTCATTTCTGTTAAAGCTCGACAGCGCCATAAGTTGAACAACTTTCATAATTTAGACCAAAGTAAAAAGTTCTACAAAATATATCCCTTCTACTTTACTATGAAGTCATTGCTTTAATCGGCTTAAAAATCCATTTTCACTTCTTAATTTCTGAAAATAATTAATTATAGAATAAGAAGAACAACTCCCGAAGATTAACAGATGAGAACCACGAGAATAAATTAAGAGATAATGAGTCAAATTAAAACTTCTATGGTTTCAAATCCTTTAATTAGTATGACCTTATTGGCAAAACCCAGACCACTAGACTCTCGTATCAAATTCTCCATTAGTTCCTCGACTTCCTCAATAACGACTGGTCGATATTTATATTCTGATATCAAATAGTTTTCAAAACCTACTTGATATGACAGTGAAATATTACATATTTCACTTATGAAAATCAATTTAATTCATCTCTTTTAAATCATTTATTATTAATAGTACCTACATTTTATCTGCCAAATATATTAATAAGCCCAGCAAATTAGTACACAGGAGGGATAATTTAGAAATCATTGTGATAGGTACAGATGCCACAGAATCTGTATTTGAATTCTATATCTTGGCTCACAAATTAATAATGCAAAGTATAATATCAAACGAAGGGAATACCTAACTAGGTATAACATGTTCTAAAAAAGGATATTCGTTTGCATGTTTTATCCACAGAAAGAATTTGAGTGCTCCCTCAAATGTAAAATTTATGATAAGCTAACCAGGACAACCTATATACCCAGTTGATAGAAGATCTATCGGATGCACAAAAATCAGATATAAATACGGATTAGGGAGACTGATCAGGATAAAAGTGGATGGGAGAAGCTGGTTGAGAAGGTCTAGATCCATAAAGGGTTGTCTAGCATGGTTGATGGTGACTACAAAATACAGAAATTCATACCTGGGTCAAAAATGGAGTTACCATTTCACCTCTACTATTTAACCTCGTGCTGAAGAAACCAACTATAGTCTACAGCTCAAAGATTTTAGGGTATGCAAATGACTTGAATGCAGAAACTATGAACTGTTTCATAGTTTCTGTCTTACTCAGGTGATGTGGTCACAGTGTTAATTTTTATTCAATTTTTATTTATTTTTAACACCTGATTGTCTTTTTCGATTAATATTTTTTTATATCTTGACCATATTTTTAGTACTATCTACACTGACTGATGATGTGTATAATACAATAAAATATACGAAACGTTCCAAAAATACCACATTTTATTAATTTCCTGACTCCAAAATCTGACGATTAAAGAAGAAAATTTTTAAATAATATATATATATATATATATATATATATATATATATATATAAAATAAAACGCAGGTTCTCTTTTATTCGTCAGTTTATTAAAATAGTTCTTGTCAATTTATAAAATATGAAATATATATATATATATATATTGGTTTGTCAGGTCTTGACAACGGTCCACTAATCGCAAACTATAACAACCTTTTGAGACACGTCATACTAGAGACTAGTGGAGCTAAATACACATCGCTGCATCCCAAACCCTGGCGATATGCAGACGCGGAAGTTACGCCGGATCCAGTGCCCACACAATGCATTATTATTATAATTAAGAATGAAGAAACGATTCTTCTCTCTTCGATGTAGATGTTAGTGAGATATATATTTGAGGAGATAAAGGGAGAGTTACCTACAAACTTGAAATATCTCACTAATTATGTACTGAACAGCAAAATTGTATGTAAGAAAATTTGTTTATAATAAAGAAACGTTGCTTTTCTGTTCAAGACAGTTTTAATAAAGGCTAGAATGGCAAAGAGGATCTTGGAAAGAAAACTACACACTCATCGACTAGTGGAAAGACATTTAAAAGATGAAGGCATCAGCTAACTGAAGATGGGTTACAAGTATTGGTATACAATATACACAGAAATAACCTGAAACTTAACAGATCAATATGGAGTACTTATGCGAGTGCGGCCAAAAATTAATTCGATATACAGTGCCCAAAAAACAGTACAAATTTTGATTAAAAATAATTTTTTATTTATATGATATGACATGAAAACATTAAAACTTACAGAGATCGTGTAGTATGTAATAGAAAATTTCAGTACTGTGCTTAGATGAAATGAAAGCAAGCGCATTACGTCGTGATATTTTTAGCCCGGCTAACATGGAGTATAATGGAATAAGACTCTGACTTCTGATATAAACATTCATCGGTAAAGTCCGCGTATAGCCGACTCTGTGAGATTAGTTAAATAGTGGATGTAGAGAGCAGTGCATCGACGTTAAGACCTCAAACAACTCGACTGTGGGAGTGAATAATTAAATTAAAACCAAATTACCGTAAAATGTCGGAAACTATAAACGATGTGTACGTGGACATTCCGTTCATAACGGAAGAGTTGAATTCGGACGAACGCCGTCTATCTAAAGGAGATGAATCAGTGGTTGTTTCGTGGTATACAACAGAGAGTAGAAACCACAGTGATAGCCCCTCACCCTGTTCATCTTTCAGGGATGATGGTGCTTTGTTAACTAGAAAACATACAGTTCCCTTTGTTTTCGTATCTGGGCAACCGTACCGAACTTCATCGCTCGGTGACATAATCGGTAACGGGCGAACAGAGTGTTGTGTGTGCCCGGCAATCTCACGGCACGGTTACGGCCGTAGGAGTCAATACTCCGAGTTCGGAGTTTCAAGATCCGGTAGCAGCCGCAGAAAGGGAAGTACTTCGAGTGACTATAGAAGATCAAGTGTTAGATCAAGTGTCAGATCAAACAGAAGCAGAAAGAGCAGTTACAATCTTGATAGGAGTAAATCTGTACGATCTAATTACAGTAGACGGATAAGTAACGTTCCTCCTCCTGTGGAGAAAACTGAAGAAGATTTAAAAAAAGAAAGGCGGCATCGTATTGCTGTGTGGTTTATACTTGGTTCTTTTATTTTCATCGCACTGTCTAGCATCATGGTTGTCGTTATCACATTGACACACCAAACTGAACATAGTTACGAGGACAACAGTACTTTCACTTATTATACATTTGCAAAGCCGTCCAATTTTCCCTCCAAGCATCTGAATGGTTAGTGTTTTCATTTAATCAAACGATTTAATGAAATGTAATTATCACCTACAGGTTCTGTTTTTAGATACAGAATGTTTTCATTTTCCACTAACGATGATAAATATTTTTAATTTCGGTTGTAACTACTTCGAAAATTTGCCAAACATGTTGAAATAAATAAAACTGTAAAATTTCACTTACACTTTGTCATCAAACATAATAGTTCAATAATTTAATGACATATACAGTACCTAGACAAAATATTATAACCACTTACAAAAACAACTGTTTATTAAAAATGCCGACATATAATCATATGCTACTTTATTTATTTCTTTAACATATCGTGTATTTATTAAAAGATAAGCTATTTTAAACATCTTCAACTCTGTAGTTTTATTCTGAGACTGATTTGCAAGAACAAAAAGTACCGATTTTGTCCTGGCCAAGTAATTCGCCGGATATCAATCCTATCGAAAATGTTTGGAGCCTCCTGAAAAGACTTGTTTATGATTTAAGTAATACTCATAAACAAGTTTTAATAGATAATATTAAAAAAGTATGGCATGGCTCTCCAGAAATTGAAAATTGTATTAGGGCATGTATTGAGAGTATGCCTCCAAGAATTGCGGCAGTAATAAAAGCAAAGGGGGGCAACACAAAATATTAAAAACATTTTATAAATCTACTAAAATAATTTGAAGTAATAAAAAATTTTGTTGATTTTGTGTAACACAATGAATTTAAAAAAAATCATAAGTGGTTATAATATTTTGTCTAGGTACTGTAATTATAGCCGCATGAAAGGGATAACAATTTAAGCAGGGTCCGCAGGCGGCTTTCAGTAACAAAACATTTTTGCGAGCCATACTTCCTTTTGTAATTTCAATTTTGTATGATCTTAAGTTATTGTTTACGCCGGTTTACACGTATTTACATCGGCATACATACGCCTAGTGTGTAAGAAGACTAAAGCGGTGGAAGTAATGTGTTGGCTACGCTGGATAATAAGAGTAAACGTTATAATTTTATTAGTGGGCCGCATAAAATCGTTTGGCGAGCTGTTGGTTGCTAATATTGTAAAGGATTAAAGCAAGGGTCTTAGACAGGAGGTCCGCGAGCCCCTCTTATTATATATTTTGTACAGCCTAGTAAGTTATTATAATTACAAATTCAAGGCGGCTCACTTAAATTGGGAGTTTATTAAACAGTCTACATTTGTAAGTAAATTAATGGTGTTCGAACTACGAACTAAATAATATTGTGTATAAATTGCATTTGATTTATACTGAAACAAAGTACAAACTTTCTTTCACAAGAATCCGCATTGCACTAATGTAGTGTCCGCGATCCGCTTACTATTGGCAAAAGATTATGTGGCCCTTATAAAATTTGAATTTGAGACCCCTGGACTAAAGTGTCTAAAAACAGTTAAAAATATTATCTAGTTCAATCTATTGGTTCGTTTTGGAAATTTAAGATTTATTTTGACCTTATTTTCCGAAAAGAACTTTTAGAACAAATGTTAAGCATGTATTTAAGGGATCGTTATTATATGCTTTTTGGGTTTCGTAAATATAATCAAGAAATCGTTATACCATCCTTCATTTATATTTTTTGTAAACCATACTTTTTTTTATATTCATTGTAGAGCATTTAATAAAAGCTCTTAGTATTTGAGTTCCATAATTCGGCCTTACAAAATAATGTTTATTAACGAATTACAGAATTTAAAAACGACAGAGAACAGACTTTTAAAATGCACGACTTATTATTCCAGTAACGACAAAATATGTAATTGAACGACAGAGGATGTAGTTAAAAGACAAAACCTTGGTGAGACTATGTCATATGGAAGGCTATGTTGGCTGTCATTAAAAGAATTTAAAAAATATATTTTAGCATTAAAGTGATATGAAAGCAAAATCACGAGTTTTTTGCTCCTGTCCAACATTTATCAAGATAGCTTTAACTATACAGATTAAAAAATATATATTTTTATAATGTTTTCTGAAGAGAATAATTTTGAATTTTTTGGTACTCGTTTAAACCTTCTAACGTGCAAAGAACCTAATTTGTCGTGGACTCATTTGTCGCCATAATGACATAATTTTGCGTGTTGAGCATAGTGCCAGTGGCGGACTTTCGCAAAGACAAAAAAGACAATTGTCTTGGGCCCGTAATTTTCAAGGGCCCAACGAATCCTTCCTCTTTCCCCTTTGAACTCCTCTAGGTTGTGGGCCCGTAAATCAAAAATGTCTTGGGCCCGGCGAAGGTTTAATCCGCCACTGCATAGTGCACGAGATTTTACATGCCGATTGGTTGATAGAGACGCGATAAACAAATATATATCTATTTCACACAGTTCTATGTAAAATTCAATGACGTCTGTGACGTCTCATACGCACCGTACGTTCGTAGTTTTTATCTTGGTTTCTTTTATTTGAATATATTCAGGTAAACGTGAAAATTTGATTTTGTGTATGGAGCGCTTCTATTGCAGCTGTTACAAGATTGAAACAAGACCATAGTTCTTTTTCACTGTCAGAATCAATAGCATCGCTTCATTTTTAGGTTTTTGTAGGTATGACCAAAAAAGCCTTATACCGTCATTTTTTCATCTGTCTGTTCGGTAAAAATTGTAGTCACACGGCTAAACCTAGAAAATTTGGCATGCTTATGAACTCTTGACCTTCAACCCCCAACTCTTTGACCCGCACAGAGGAAAAATACTAAAACATCTAAATAACATATCCCCGTGAAAATATAAACAAATATCTGCTCATCGAAAAAAAAAAACATATTATTTTAAAATTCTGAATAGGGTATCAAATGAAAGCCCTTAGTACGTGGATTAACGATCAAAATTTTATTTTTGCAAAATAAATTATTTTGAAGCGATTTTTGCCAAAATTGTGCAAAAAAAAAATGTCCCACACCCTGTAACCCAGATGGTTTAAACTAAAAATCAGAAAAATTCTAAATAATATACTTGTGTAATGTGTTTTTTGCTTGACCATCTAAAATATTTAATAACTTATGTAACAAAGTAAACCAGCATGTTTTTATGGTGTAATGAGTATCGCTCTCGCGTTCTAATTTGCAAACTAGGGTTCCGGTCTCTCAAAATTTTATTTTTTCTGTTTATTTTGTTTAAATTATTTTTTCAAAATTCTAATTATATTTGGGCAAATGTTGCATTTAATTTTTAAAAGCTTAAATTTAATAATCAATGGAAATTGTTGAAATTGAATACACGAAAACAGAAGGGCGGAGTTATGTCTTAAAACAATCAATGGAAGCCATAGGCGCAATTTTCAAAAGCTTAAAGAACCTAGCTATATAAAAAAAATACTGCACATATTTAGAAACCTAAATAATGGTATTAGGCATTCGAATTAAAATTAACAAAAAAAATATACATTTTAACATAAAATTTGTTTTGGCATCCCAAATAATCATCATTCACTTACTAAATACCTGCGAAACCTTGAAATGTGTGAAAATTCACACTTCACATCAATTTTTATGATCTACTAGATTGAAACACCTTTGTTTCGGCGGGCTGCTGTCAAATAACTGCTCCCCGAGTACACAAATTTAATTTAAACATTTATTGTTCGAAGTACACATTTTGTCATACTTTATATTTTAACAAAATAAACAGTGCATAAGAATAAACAGCCAACGCTACGGTTTATTTTCTATAAACAAGCAAATAGTCCTTCCTATTTAATATTTTATAAAGCAGTACGTAAATCTGTTCGGAACGAACGTAAATATCTAATACCTTAATGTAATTTCAATTTTTCATATACAATTCCTTTGTGAATAATATATAATTTGATGTTGTATACTAAGGTTGTAATAATTGTTTTATTTTGTTTCAGTGCGCAGAGAAAACGAAGAATTATTGAACTCCCTACAATCTAGCTACAATTCTACCTCTTTACACGCATCCCCTCCGTGAGTCAACCCCTGGCCCGGATCTGCGGAATGCTGCCGAACTCAGCAGACGCTATTGCCGTTGGTAGATGCCGTCTATACGTGTACGGGTAAAATTTGAAGCTGATTAGACTTGTTAACAAATTATTTGTCCATGAAGAGATTATTTTATTAATGAAACAGAGTGACATTTGAATGTGTAGCCATCTCTTGAGAGGGAATATAAACAGTTAAAATAACGTTTTCTGCCTTTGCTAGATAGTCTAGCGAAAGAATACCTAATAAAATGTCTAATTAGACATTTAAGAAAAACAATCATTGATGACAAATGGAGACAATCATTGACAATTTGTCATTGCCTTGTAATCTCAATTAAAAGCAATATAGTATAACTAATAAACAAGTATAAATATTCATAATAAATTCAGTGGCGTATCCTAACTTATATCATAAGGTGTGCGTGATGACTTTAGAATTATTTCTATATGTTTCAAAAATGTTTAGCATGACAAAGAATTTTGTTATTTATACTTTTAACTTTGGATAAACAATTGTATTTATTTAATAGTAATTGAAAGGCTTCAGAGCTAAAGTGGTGTAAGTCACATTTTCAAAAAAATCTTACATGTGGTAACACAAACTAGAAATATTAATCTGTTAAATGCAATAATGGAGCTAGTCGTACTCCTAGGATTAAATATATAAAAACTTAAAATAGAGTGATGTGTACGAGGGATGTTTCCTAAATTCTGGGAATTGGGCTATAATTAAATTACGCAGAACTTATAGGCAATGTTATTGGTGCCAGACAAGTCTTGACATGTTTATGCAACTATCTAGTGCAATATTGTTCAGTCTGATTTAGGTGTTAGACTGATATAGACGAGTTTTCATAGGTCTGTTTTTGTAACCATGGAAGACGCACCAAAATCTCAAAGAGCAATAATTTTCTTTTTGTGGAAAGGTGTGAAAACATCAGAAATTATTCAGCGTCTGCAAGGAGTATTTGGTGAGTCTGCAGAATCCAAAAGTACTGTTTATCGGTGGATCGATCGTTTTAAAACCGGTAGAACATCACTAGAAGACGATCCACGCAGTGGGCGCCCAAGCACGTCGGTAAATGAAAGAAACATTACTGCCGTCGAAGACCTACTGAAAGAGGACAGGCGAATGACTATTCGTCAAATTAGTGTGCGCCTAGGGCTATCCCTAGGCGCGCATCTGTCGTGTACCTATGTACACAAGTTCATGACATCTGCATGATTGTTTGGGCGTTAGAAAAGTTTCGCCGCGCTGGGTGCCAAGGCTGTTAGGACCAGAACAGAAACTCTATAGGCAATATCTTTGCGGACAGCTTAAAAAAATTAGTTTATCGTTGGGATAAATGTATTCAGTTAAATGGAGATTATGTTGAAAAACTACATTGTAATATTGACGAAAATTAACAAAATAATAAAAATTATAGCTAAATTCCGCAGCAATTCTATTAAAACGGTTTGTTTCTCAAAATGAACAAAATGTGATGCCACTTTGATTGACCCCTTCAATTATTTAAATAAATAAAAACCTGTAGAAAAACTATCAAAAATCATCAAAAATATCAAAACTATCAAAAAATATCAAAACTGAAAAATAAATATAAAAATAACTAAACAAAAGTAAGTACGAAATACTTAATTTTTATCAAATAGGTATAATGTTTCTTTGGTTTAAGCTGAACTAGATTTTAAAATCTAGTTTTTAAGGCTTAAATGACGCTTTTAGTCATTTTGTTTAGTAAAAGACCAGTTCAATCATTAAAATGTGAGCTCCTGACGACAATAAACATTCCATTTAGTTCCGCTTAAACGTTTGGAATAGCCTATAATACTAATAATAAGAAATAACCTACAACAAATCAAAAAATAAGTACAAAAATGCAAGGAAATTAGTAGTATGAATTTCAGTGCATATAGCTGTCTGACTCTACATGCGGATTAAGCGGTGGGCGGACTGGGCGGACGCCCGGGGTCCACGAATCTGGGGGGCCCATAGAGGCCTATATACAATGTAACTACGAAGAGTAATTGTGATATACGAGGTTATTATGTAAATTAAGAAACTGGACTGATTTAAAACATTATTCGAATAGAATTACAATTCAATATTGTCTCCCTCAAAATAATTTTCTTGGGAAGCCACACAGCGCTGGAGACGGTTCTTCCAATCCTCATAGCAGTGCTAGAACTCGGATACTGGAATAGCTTTCAGCTGGTCGGTTACGGACGTTTGAATGTTTTCGAGTATCCCAAAATGACGTCCCTTGAGGTGATTTTTCAATCTTGGGAAGAGGAAAAAGTCACAAGGACTCAAGTCAGGCGAATAAAGAGGCTGAGGAGCAACAAGAATGTTTTTATTCACCAAAAACTCGTTTATTGAAATTGCAGTGTGACAAGCAGATTTTTCTCATCCCCAATTAATTGGTCAAAATCTAATGAACGGTAGTGTGAGTCAAATTCAACTCTTTCCCGATCATTCTGATTGTCAACCGACGATCTAAACGCACAAGATCCCGGATTCTGTCGATATTTTCATTGGTTCTTGAAAATGAAGGCTTTCCACTGCGTGATTCATCTTCAATCAAATCGCTTCCTTCTGAAAATGCCTTAAATAACCAAAAAACCTGGGTCCTTGACAAAACACTGTTTCTGCAGGCCTGCTGAAGTTTTGCAAAAGTTTCCGTTGCACTGTGCCCAAGTCTGAAGCAATACCTGATAGCACACCGTTGTTCGAAATGAATGTCACTCATTTTTAGAACGCACTAAAAAAAAATGTTTCAAGAAAAAAATCGCTACGGACAACAATATTACTCTAGCGACTAGAAACTCGTACTGAAGGCGTATAACATGTTCACCTATCGCCCCTCCAAGTCCCGCATCTCAAATGTTGCCAGATCAAACGCTATGTTGCGAGTCCGGTTACTTAATTTACACACCTCGTAAATATAAATAAAAAGATACATTAAATCATAATTGTTATTATTTTTCATTATATAGGTACCTTAATCAGTAGTTAAAAAAGGAATACTTAAAATAAAAATCTCTACGTAGGTATTAGTAGGTATTGGTAAATTTATCAGCTTAAATTGGTTTAAAATAATAGAGGGCCCATTTTAGTTTTACCGCCCAGGGCCTCCAAGCAACTTAATCCGGCACTGCCCACATGTCCTCCAAACTATTCGTTCGTTGTTAGAGCGTTAATAATTACAACAGTTCTGATTACTTCAAATATTATAAAAATATGCCAACATTCAAAGTAATTCAAAATAAAGGATTTTAGTTGAAAATGAATTATAATGCCAGATTTACAATATAAATATGTAATATATAAATATAAATAATTCTGCAGTTTTCATTTATTTGCCTTGAATATACGCCACTGATTAAACTTAATAATAAAGACTATACAATAAATTAACAGCTGACGGTTGGTGCACAAGACCCAACCAAGGTTGTTATGCCATTATTGACGATGATAATAATACAAAGATTTCATAAAATACCGAATTTAAATTGTTTGTACTAATAATTAACAAAGTACCACTAAAGAAGGTGAATTAAATTCCACAATTCATCTAAAAAAAAAAAAAAAATGAAAATAGTTCATAAATTACACAGACCTGATATTCAATAATTTATGGATACTGTGAAATGTTGTATTGGTTGCGTTATAATAAACTCAAGAATATCATTATCGCCTTCACAATATTTTCAGAATATATATTCTTCCATACTTCGTTTAATTTCGTCTTCACTGGCAAACTACCTATATTTTTCGTTGATGCTTTGTTAAATATAGACCCAGTATTTCTCAAACCTTTTCAGATTATCGCTTTCTTAGTTCTATTAATTTTCTAATTTTTTACATAGATCTTAAAGAAAATTGTTAAATTATTTGATGTTATAATCCTAAATGCTGCTGCCCATTTGATATGAACACCCCTGTCACCTCTTTGCATCTAATGACCTCTTAGATAATTGAAAGGTCCACAAGATTTGCTATTACCTATTTTGAGAAACACTATTTTGATTCGGACCAGTCAGAAAATAAAAACAAATTTATTAACTTCGCTAACGTTTCGATTTTAATTTAAATCTTCATCAGAGCTACAAAGATATATAGAAAAATAGAATTATTAAATTGGTAAGTTTACATGTATAAAATTATGATAGTGTTCAAATTTAACAAGTCAAGTAGTTAAAATAAGCTTATTAAAATAAGTTATTATAAGTTAAAATAAGTTATTTTAAATTCCGACAATTTTGTAATGCTTATTTTAACTACTTGACTTGTTAAATTTGAACACTATCATAATTTTATACATGTAAACTTACCAATTTAATAATTCTATTTTTCTATATATCTTTGTAGCTCTGATGAAGATTTAAATTAAAATCGAAACGTTAGCGAAGTTAATAAATTTGTTTTTATTTTCTGACTGGTCCGAATCCCATTACCTTCAACTATAATTACTAACTTACGGACATAACTCATCTAATCAAGATAAACTTTTATAATACAATGTAGTATATGAATTGACTAAACAAAAGTTGAATAAAGTTATATTTTTTTTAATACACTGTGGAAACCAGTTATAATGAGTATCACAGGACCAAACATTTCTGTTCCATTTTTAAAATAAATTTCGCCACTGAATATTTAATTCAACACCGAAATATTAGGGTTAAGATTCTCTTGGCATTTGACTAAATAAATACTCCTGTTAAAATTCAACGTAACAGCGCATGCGCGTGCAGGTAATATTAGCCTCTCTATAGGGTGAGTTAGCGCCTCGCGTTAACAAATATTGTATTAACGCTTACCTTAACAAATTCTCTTACAGAATAGCATTTTTGGATAATGACGTTAGACATGGAGTTAAAATAAAAATATTAACCTGACGCTAATTTTAACGCATTTCTTACAGAATACACCCGATAGTATCTATTATTTGATCGTCAGCAATATTTTTACAAATTTTTCTCTCTCTCTCAATTCATCAACATGAAAGATTTTAAATTTTGTGATGAGAGAGTACTTCTTAATCTATTTTTAATAAATTTAAGTTTAGAAAAACTTCTCTCACAACTTACTTTTTTATGGATAGCCGTGCCGTTAATTTTGCTCGTTGCATGAAAATCTCACGCACCGTGGCGACGGTCGTCTAAACAAGGGCCAGCCAGTATTACAAAGTAAAACATCTGGTACATAACAAGTTTTAGAGTGCCCTTCCTACGAGATCAGACCAGTGACATCACAATATTTTAGTAAACATGACAAACATATATATGCATGTTAACAGCGGTGGTAATATATTTGTTTTGGCAGGATTATACATAACAAATCATATCACATAACAAACTTCAAACTAATCAAAATGGTTATTTAATTTTAATTTAATGCAAACGATGATGTTTCATTGATCATAACATTTTGAGATCTGGAGTTTTTTACTTCACGGCAGGTTCGCGTGAATCAATGTTCGTAATCAAGGAGCACTAGGTGAACCCTCTATTAAAAGCTAGAAAAGGCACCAAAAAGATAATAAAATTAATGTCAACATTTTTATATATATAGTCAGAAACCTCTTCTACTATTCTGTGTAGAGGTTGTTCTTCTCGGTGTAATTCTTTTATGAAGTAGCGCCAATCTGTCTTATTGTGAGTCTTATTTTCTGCTTCTTTCCATGTCAGTCCTTTCTTAGCTAGGATTTGTGTCACTGTTTAGTTCCATGTTTTATGAGGTCTTCCTCTTGGTCTGCTTCCAAAGTTCCTGAAGCTGCTTCCTGAAGTTCTGGATAGCCATATATTTTTTGTCTGTCTTCTTTTTTGTCTAGTTTCATTCTTGTGATGTGTCTCTTCTCGTATTGTTTCACTTCTTATTCTGTCAATTTAGTGACACCCTTAACTCTTCTTAAAAATTTCATTTCTGCAGCTTGAATTTTGCTCTTGAGCCGATCGCAAAATACCCAGGACTACCCAGGATGAACCATACGTTAATGTGCGTAGGTAAATCGTTTTGTATACTAGGAGTTTTGCGTTGTTACTTATTTCTTTCTTATTTATCATGATTTTATTTAGGACCTGGAATACATTTGCTGAATCTTTAATTCTACTGTTGATTTCTTCTTCGTATCCCCCCTTTGCTCACTAATATAACTCCTAAATACTTAAAGCTGTTGACGTGTTCAATTTTCACTGCGTCCAGAGTTAAATTTATCTGAACTTCCTCTTTACCAATGACCATTACCTTGGTTTTACTGTGGTTTCTTTCCATATTTCTTTTAAGTAACGTCTCCTTCCATATATTTACATTTGCTTGCAAGTCTTCCTTATTTTTTGCGCATATTACTATGTCATCTGCAAACGCACATTCGGCAATGTTCACTGGTTGTAGGTTACTGTATCCAATATTAAGCTTCTTCACTTTGTTTTTAATTTCTTTCATGATATCATCCATTAGAATGATGAAAAGTACTGGACGCAAAACTCCCCCCTGTCTTAAAACTTCTGTTGTTATAAATACATCGGACTGCAAATTTCCTTGCGTGATGTATAGAGCCCTGCGCGGATAAGCTTTTCTGTATCCGCATCCGATCCGCAAATGCACATCCATGATCCGCATCCGATCCGCATCCGCAGCTTTTGTAAATAACAAATCCGCATCCGATCCGCATCCGCAAAAATATCCGCACTATCCGCACTACAGGTTTTGCTGTCAGTTTGGAAAGAACTAACATATATCGCCTGTTTAGGTAACCTCTGCTCTAAAACGCTACTGAAAATTTTTGGATTTACCAGCTTATTTATTACTAACCTAACCTAAGGGACCCCAAAAGTTTTAAGGCCTAGATGCGCTAATAACTTATTTAAATCTAGAGAGAGATAACAATTTCGGGGGGCCTAAGCGTTCTTTTTCGTAGGGAGTAAGTGGAGTGCTGCTTTTTTTTAATATTGAATTTAAAAAAAAAAAAATCAGAAAAGTTCATTGATAGAAGGTGCTTCATATTTTTAGGATCAAGTAATTCTCTTACGCCATTTCGCGCATGAGTTAGGCGTTGCAACTTTTTCAAATAGCAACATGTGTCATTTTTCAAATTTTTGGGATCGGCAAGACTTTTTACTTCGGGTAGTATAAAAAAATTGGCAGGTTACATAATAAAATTTTCGAGAAAAAATTATGTAGGTATATTTTGGTATTTAAATAAAACTTGCTAATCAGTTTTATATAAATAAAAACCTCTATCAGATTTAAAAGCCAGAATTAGAGCAGAGGTAGGAAGAATTACGTCGAAAGTGTACCAGGAAACTTTTGTCCTAAATATTATTTTCTATAATATATTCAATAATAAAAAGAAAGTTAAGTTGATTGTCTCAACTCAGTCTTGATCATGGACAATTGTCTTAATAAAAATAACATAAAGTGAGATTGAATGCTACAAAATATCATGTATATACAGACAACCGAAAATAGCCGAGGACTAAGTAGTCAGAACACAATTGCTTGTTTCTCCGAAAGTAACCGAAGATTTAATGTTCACGCGGATATTGCGGATAAGTGGATATGACATTTAATCCGCATCCGCAAGGTTTAAATGATAATTTATCCGCATCTGCAGTAAAGTTGCGGATATCCGCGGATAATCCGCGGATACCCGCGGATTTGCAGGGCTCTAGTGATGTAATTTCTGGTGGTTGTGTAGAGGCTACGAATTGCTTGAATTAAATTATCTTCTACTCCGAGTTTCCTTAATACCTCCCATATCTGATCTCTTACAACCTTGTCGAACGCTTTCTTCTTATCAATGAAATATAAGTATGCAGTTCTATTATTTTTGTTCAGCTTTCCTTGGATCTGCCTAATAGAGAAAATGTGGTTTTGGGTACTGTGTCCTGTTCGGAATCCACTTTGGGAGGTTTCTAGCTTGCTTTCAGTAAGTTTATTTAACTTCGCCACCAGTATCAATTCATACAGTTTCTCTGCAGCGCTCAGCAGAGATATTTCCCTATAATTTTTGTAGTCGTCAACGTTTTTAATTTGGTTTAATTATTCCAATTAGTTTAGCACATTGGTATTATAGGAATTTTTTTATTGCGCTATCTGGGGCACAACATTTTACAGGAGCAAGCAAATTTTAAGTATCTGACTATAAATGACTAGACATGGCCCTGGCATTAAACTGAAGTTAAACAGGCTGAAAGAAAGATGTATCTTTTGTTATACAAAATATATTATAAATTAAATAATGAACATCGTTTTTCTTATTATATATCCTTTATTGAGACTTGACAATTATGTATGGAATACGACAGCGGGATAAGAAATTATGCGTCAAAAATTTCTTTGGCGGTCGAGAAGGATAGCTAAGTATTTTGCGCTAATTATTTGGACCGTTGGGAGATGGTCTTTGTATAAGATCCTTTATGCGTCTCAAAAAAAAATGAATGCCATGATATTTGCGGTAAATTATGGGACAACTTTTGCCTTCTTTGTAGTAGGATCTTAATTTAGATGGAATTTAAAATATCTAGGTTAAAAAAGTTCATTGTAAATTTCAAAGTTTTGTCACGTCCAACAAATTATCCCGACTCCTATCTTTGCTATTAGTATCTATGGACAAATGTCGTCCTCAGAGTAATCATAGATCAACGTACTTTGAAGGTTCGAAAAGTCTTAGAGATGGCCCAACAAGTTTGATTAAAAAAAGTGCTAAAACTATTTTAATCTTGAACGAAGCTCTCGTTGACGTGATAATTAGATTCATCTGTGAAAACCCGCGTTCACATTCACTAGAAGAAATGAGAATGGTATAAAAATTTTATATCAATTGCAACAGTTTTTCTGGATACGTCTTTTTGAGAATGTATTCACGGAATCCACGAATAATTTCTTTTTCATTTAGTTACAGCCCGATTGTATCTAATTTCCACTTCTCCAAATGTCATTTGAACATTAAAGCCACACTCAGAGCTCTTAAATTAATAGACTGTAGCTTGTACTCTGTTGATTTTCACTAACAAGTTTGTTTTTAATCAAGTGATCGACGTCAAAGCGCTAACTCAATATCTTTGTTGTCAACTGACCAGCTTCGTAGTTACATCGCGGTGTTGAAGAGCACAGTACACACCTGTAGCGAGTGAATATCTCGGTTAATAGGAAACTTATTAACGTGCATTCTCCCCTCTTTGAAATTAATGCAATAATATTCAATTCAATTACCTATACAGGTTACCCCCGTTCAACGCGGGGGATACGTTATGGACATGATCGCGTTAAGTGAAATTTCGCAATCAACGAGGGATTTTTGAAAAAAACATTGTAAACCTCGAAGAACGCTTTATTTATTAAATAAACATTAAGAATAACATAAAGGCATACATTAAATAATTAATAATTTATTTATTTTGTTCCACGGTGCAAAAAGGAATCTAGATTCCTTTGTTTGGCCTCTCTACGTTTATTGCGCAAAATTTGCCGATAAATGTCAAGTAATGCATTACAGCCACGTTTAACAGCACTCACCCGCTCGTAATTTTTGTCGTTCTCTTCTAACATCTCCACGCGTTGATTGTGAAGAGAAAGGGCCTTTTCTATGGTTTTAACAGTTAAATTTCGCACGGGAACAGGTTCGTCATTTTGTAGTGACGTATGGCAGTCTATTACCTGCAGCTCTTCATTAGTCAAAGGTTCAGCGTGTGATTTTCTGTGTGAAGTCTGAATATCATCTTCATCAAAACCTTCGATGCCTTCGGAAATGGCTATATGACTAATATCTTCGATGATATTTTCAACATAATTTTCATGATTGCAGTGAACTTCAACAATTTCACTGAACAATCTTTTCCAAACACCCTTCATACACAACTGGGTGACTTCATTCCAAGCTTTGTCGACGTGTCTGATAGCTTAAAAATCTTAAATTGTCGGTCGCATTATAACGAATCCGCACTAGCCGGGGTCGCAATGAACGGGACATCGCAATGAACATTGCCTGTATACGGCACAATTTTTATTTTAACAATTTAAGAAAAATATCAAAATTCATAAAATTGTAAATAATTTTCAAAAATTACTTTTAAAAACATCGAAAACCGTCGAAAATAGGTTCCGGAATACCGTTTCGGCGCATTCCACCACAAATAAGCTGTTTATCACAGGTATAAATAAGTAGTATTTCAAGTTCTAAAAGAGTTACTGTAGTACATGATAAAATTTGAATGTTAATATTTCTCGCTGTTGGAATCGATTAAAATGAATTTATAACCCAAATGTACATAAAAAATCTGTAAAGCAGTGTTTCTTAACTTTGCGGGTCTGTAAAAAGTAAGATAATTTTTAGGCCCGACAATTACATATTATTAGGTCGTCAAGGATGAAATTTGTAGAAAAAATGCAAAGTTGGTTAATATCTTACAAATATAAGGAATTATTTTATTCATCAAAGTATGCACCCATATTGTCTATACACTTTTGCCATTTAAGCGGCAGGTTGTTCAGGCCGGTGGTATAAAACCCTGGCAGACGAGAGTCAATGAATTCCTGGAAGGCCTGTTTTACAGCATTGTCGGAATTTAACTGTTTTCCTATTAAAAAGTTGTCCAAATTGCGGAAGAAGTGGTAGTCAGTGGGGCTAGGTCTGGTGAGTATGGAAGATGATGAAGAAGTTCCAACTCCAATTCCTGTAGTTTTGCCACAGTCATTTGTGCAATGTGTGGTCTAGCGTTATCATGCAATAAGATAGGAGTCGATCTGTTGACCAATCTAGGCTATTTTTTTAAAGTTTTTGCATCATTTCGTCCAGTTGGTTGCAGTATATTTCTGCTGTGATCGAGCCAGGTTTTTGTTTTTTTAATTTTTAAGTTACCTATAGGAAATTTGGCGAACCAATTTGATATTGTCTGCTGCATAATAACACTAGTGCCAAATACACTATTAATATTTCGCGCGGTCTGCGATGCCGTAGTTCCAGGTAAGAACTCATACTTCATTACAGTGCGAATTTCCGACCGTTCCATTTTCAACAAAATTAATTTTTTTAAATGTTTTTGATATTTTTAGAGCATACAATGATTTCTTTAAACAGGCGAGATGTGTAATTTTCCAACAAAAAAAAGGCAGAACGGTAAAATATTAAGTCAATGTCAAATAAGAAGCTGTTAAATTTGGAAATATTATTAACTACAAATTTGATCCTTGACGACCTGATATAAATGAAACTGTATACGAGTAATACGTATTTTAACAAACAACGCATGAAATATATAAATACATTGTTATAACAATGCGTTTTATTGAGACGTGCGTCGTCTGCTATGAAAATCAGATTTTATCAAATAATCAATTTAATTTATTTAAAGTGTTTATTGCAGACCGCTTAAACTTCTTCGCGGACTGGTCAAATTTCTTCACTGTTGTGCCGATCCGAGGACCGACGGTTAGGAAACACTGCTCTAAAGCAGTGATCCGCAACCGGGGTTCCGCGAGTAAAATAAAAATAAAAATAAATTTTAAGTTAATTGATTATTAAATTGTTTGATAATATGTTGACAATATGTTTAATATGTTGATTTTGTAAATATTTAAATGTTTACATTAAAGTATAGCGGTTTTCACGAATTGGGTTCGCCAAGCTTGCCATACTTTCCAAGGGGTCCCTATTACTAAAAAGGTTGAGGATCACTGCTCTTAAGAACATAGACCATAAAGACATACCAGTCTATATTGAAAACCGCGTTTGACGATAGCTTTCTGTACTTACTAATGATAAAGTTTACTTGAGAGTTACTATCTCTGTTGTTGAAATTGTTTATCCCTCAAGAGTTGGCTACGCAATTAACATCCACCGTACAGATAGATGATATGAACCGAATAAGAGTGACCTAAATATTGTGTATGACGTTTTAATATTTGAGAAATGGATGATCTGTGCTTTAATTAACTCCAAGGTTCTCCCCTTCGAGAAATAGTTAAGTGTGCATCTTCCAATATGTTCAGACTGCGTAGTGTACGGATATGAACAACTGAATATTAAAAATCTTCCACTTCAACGAATGGAGTTTTTTACAGCAACGAACCGAACGTCATATCATATCGTACACTAAAATGAGGTCGAAGAAGGTTTAATTGTGATACCCGAACCCTCCCGATTCGCACAATTCGTAGATAATGTTATTTCGATTGTCGATCCGTATAATTAATGTTTTCTATGATTCGTCAAATGTTGCAGATGTTCTATTCAGATAATGTTATTTATATAAATATTTATTGATAAATTAATTATCCGAATTCAATTGTTGACCGACGTTGGGACTTAAATGATATATATTATCAGCAATATTGTATGTACCTACTGTGTAGATTACGACTTAACCCGAATGATATCTGTTTGTATTATAATTGTTATTAATAGAATTATTGTACATTAAAATCTATTATAAATTCCATGACTAATCTTATTTCTTAACCAGTTTTCATGGATTAAGCTCTTATTGCAGCCCTGAATACAGCAAGGTAAGTATAGAACAAATAATACCTTGTATCCAAATCAAGGTTTTTAATTATTTTACTATTATTTTTCTTTCACTTTATCTTGCATGGATTCGAAACTATAAATAAGTTAGTATTGTATAGCAAACGCAAAATGAAAAGAAAAACAACGTTAACGTTTCTATGTAGTTTGT
Source organism: Liopterus haemorrhoidalis (assembly GCA_963971575.1). Lineage (NCBI taxonomy): Eukaryota > Metazoa > Arthropoda > Insecta > Coleoptera > Dytiscidae > Liopterus > Liopterus haemorrhoidalis. The sequence continues at coordinate 44,463,198 of OZ020615.1, read as the reverse complement.
AAAAACATTAAAAAACACCACTCTTTTTTAAATACGAACTTCTCCTTTTCGAAACTAACTTTTTAACTTTTTCTTGCATTTTCTTGTCATCTTGCGTTTGATATACATATATCGCAGGCTTATTGCGAAAAGTGACCAAGTCAAATATTGACAAAATTGAGAAAATCGCATTACTTCAAATACTACATTACTACAAAATTATTAAAATAATGTCAAAGTAACTTTGTAAGCCTTAAACAGTGCTCTTTATTAGTGTCGTTAAAGCAAGTACGATATAAAAATAAAAATATATTTATTGTTTTTTTTTTTAACCAAAAAGTATATTTGTTTACTTTTTGCTAAAAAAGTTAAAAAGTTGAAAATATTACTGAGATGCAAAATATTTATCAATTACTTTAGTAACCTAGGGAAAGCCGGGGCATTACGGGCTCCCGGGGTATAATGGCCTCCCCTCTTTTTGGCTGTTAAAGCAAGCCGCCATGTTTGGGTGAATTCTAATCACGTTCAGTACTTCGCTAGTGTCTTCCGAGAGTGGTTGTATGACTGAGAGCTGGTGTTTACATTTTGTAAATTGGTGAAACGTGTTTTTTGCTGTGTTGATATATTTTTCACACATATCCAGACGTTGATTGTTCCAGTGTAGATCATGTGGCAAGTGGGCACTATCTTGCGCTGGAGAATATGATAACGATGAGGAATACACTAACGTGTATTCATTCTGCCCCGACACCCAGGCAAAATGAGCACAGGAAAGCTTTTTTTATATCGTCATAACTTTTATTTTTGTATTTTTCTGAGTGTTTTTACTGTCTGTAATAATTAAACAATAAATCATCTTAACAATAAAAGTATTTCGGAATTTTTTACGATATTCCTTAAGATTTTATTTAAGATAATCCTTAAGGTGCCCGTTATGCCCCGGCTTCCTCTACATGTACTTTACCTAAACTGAACATAAAAAAATGAAATAAAATGAACTGCTCCACCTCGTTTTCTGATTTAGTTTCTGAAGTCGCTGTTTCGGGAATAACTTTCCTCTACAGTTTATCGATGGAAAGTAAATTGTACCAACAATGATATTATGGAGGTATGACGTCAGTTTTCTACCCAAAAGAGTCATAAAACATCTAGCCGCTACGGTTACTCAATCTCTGGTTTAGTAACGCAAGACAGTTATCTGTACATCTTCAAGCAGTCATCATCTCATCAGTCTTAAATACATATTATTAAAAACTCTAACATTGGCATATTTAATATAAAATCCTGCAGACATTATAATCCTACTCTTATAACAGGGGGTTATTTTGAATAGAAATACCAGAAGTCTTAATATTAATAATAATTTTGAAAATATTTCGAACTCCTTGGAAAATATTGACTGTATGACGACATCGTCACTGGAATAAATGGAGAGGATCGCAGATGCCATTGGCACAATGGTGCAATGCCACACAACAGTTTATTTAGATTAATTAAATTGTATTAGAAGTTTCTTGTATGTTTAAGAAATAATTACAAACAAAAGATGTTCTCATTTAATTACCGAGACGTCTTCTACACTTCCAGTACATCTAACCATTCTTTAAATTAATATATATATCTGCGCCATAACTAAAACATTGAAAGTAAAAATACAATATACCTAATTTTTTCCATATATCAATCACATTTAAATCACACTAACCTACAAATATATGCAAGTACAAATATCAAACCAGTAGCGAAGGGAAACCTCCGCTAGACTTGCCCTCCCATAAAAAAAAAAATTAAATATTTAGATAAATCTTCAAAAATACATCAAATTATGTTCTATAAAAATTTTTGTCCAAGGCTTGGTTTACTAGTTACGAATTAATTATCAGAAACATGTAACGTTTCCATGGTCATGATAATAAGTGGGTGCATTCGAGTTGTACAGAGTAGAGCGAGCGCTGAGCGAACAGATGATGGTGACGTCATGAATAGAGCACTAACGGAGCGAGCGTTCTTGTGACGTAATGTTTATAAAATCTAATCCTACAATTTTAGGCGGCGTTTTTACTGTCAGATTAGTTCACGAATCATGAATCAAAATTATATACCTCGGTTTTTCCTTGATTTTTTTTCAATGATGAAGAAATAAATTTAATTAAAAATTAAATAATAATTAATGAATTAATTTAATGAATTTTTTCCATTTTAATTTTATGCACGGTGTATTTTAATAATTTTTTTGCTGTTTACAGAACCTCACAAATACATAAAATGGCCATACTCTGTAGCTATAGACAAATAACAATATTATTTGTCTATTGTTATTTGTCTAAGGCTATTATTTTTATTTTATTTATAATTTAATTTTAAACTTTCATTTCTTTCCCGCCGTTCCCCCACTTTTTTAAATCATACTCCATATGCTCGGCCTTAAAACCCCGAACACATAGAGCGCACTCTAAAAGCTCGCTCGATCGCAAAACGAATGCAATTGAGTGTACTCCGAGCGTCAAATCGAACACGTTTGACAATACAGAACGTGCTCGGAACGCTCGGAGCGTCAAATAGAATGTACCCAGTATGAAAAAATTTAGACTGAAAAATTTGAAATAATTTAACAAAAAATTTTCAAAATTTTTCGTTTTATCAAAAAATGTCTCAAATAAAAGTTATTAGTAATTGCATTTATAGTAACTTTGGTTCAATATATTTTTTCGAAATATTTTTCTGTTGCTAAATATTCGCAAAAATCTTAAAATCGACACGAGTAAACTCCTATTTCTAGTCAACCGATCTTCATAAAAAACAATAGGGTTCTTCCCATTTAATAGGAGAATTTTTTAGTACCAGAACGAATTCTCTAAGTTGAACCGTTCTTGAGTTATCGTGTATGCACACACACAGACACACACACACACAGCCACACACACAGACACACACACAGACACACACACAGACACACACACAGACAAACACACATACGGACGGCACTTCGAAAATAGGTTTTTTGGATTCCCTGGACCATGAAACGTGGTTATCAGTCAAAATCTCGACATCGAAAATTTTCGCGATTAGAATGCTTGCTCCTTATATATTAAGGTCGGGCAAGTAAAAACAATATTACTTTACAGAGAGGACACGTTTCTAGGTCTGCCCTAAAGAGCAAACCAACACTGTTAAAAATGCACTATCAATAAGTTACATAATACCAACAGGAGGTGTTGAAAATCCGAACTTTCGACAGGTCACTGTAAAAGTGACCCGGTGACTTTAGGTGATCGTAAGCTAAACTGTAACATATCTGTATTAGGCGTTTACGTTTATTCAATCCTCAATATTGCTCAGATTGATCTGATGACGTCACGAGATTAGGCGGATTGCTCAGATTTTGTTAACATTCTCGTAAGCAATAAGTCTGAAGATAAGTAGTGACGTCTGGTGACGGTGGTGCTAAGTGCAACTGTCAAATTTCTGTCGTTTATTGCAACTGCTACCGTGTTTTGGTTTATAAGTATGAGATTATTAATTACCAATAATAGAGTGCTATCTCAAACGGCACTTATTTCATGGATTTCATTAAGTTATGTTTACTTCAGTTTCCAGTTAGCTGTAAGATTCAATTTACCCGCGCTAACTCCCACCACCAGCAACCATTAATCCCAGCAATCCTGTTAGATCATCAGATTGTTTTGAAATGCTCGGAGCGCTCTGATGGATCAATCGGATGGACTAAAAATAAGCTAATAAGTACGCTCCTACTGACTTTATGAACAGATCGGGATCATTTAGATCGCTCGGATTGATCTGACTGACTAAACTTAAACGCCTATAGTCCAATTGACGTGGTTTTCATTTTTATTCACTGAGTTGGTTCAGCGCTGTAATTGGCCTCCTGGTTCGACAGTCGACTTCATTTAACCTCCAGGATACTGTTCGTTAAATTTAGAACAAAATATTCTTTCGAATAATCAAAAAGCAAGTTCATGTTCGCATCATAATAAGAAAGTTGCAAAAAGTATTTTGAGAACTTTTGGTTGAAACAAAAAATTGATTCGCTCATTGATATTCACTTATCTCTTATAGTTCTAGAGATAGCGATATTGGACAATTATACGAGGGCATATTGAAAACTAATGCCTCCATGGCCATAACTTTTATAATAACGAGCCAGAACGTGTCAAAAGTGGTTGCCATGTACCTTAGGTATCTGTACATAAGTCCTCCTAGCGGAGATTCTCAGCAAAATCGCGTTTGCGCATGACAGCTCTAAATATGGCGGCCAGCATGGATGTGCGGTTAAAACAACGAGCTGTCATTGAATTTCTTACTGCGAAGGGTGTAGCGCCCATTGATATCCATCGAAGGTTAAGTTCCGTCTGCCGTGAGGCGTGTGGTGATGTGAGTACTGTCAGGAGGTGGGTAAGGACTGTGAAAGACGCAAGTCCTATTGAAACGGATGTCCATGATCGGGCACGCAGTGGCCGACCAGTGTCTGCATGTGGAGAAAGGCAAGTGGCTCTCGTGGATGAACTGGTTCGTGAGAATCGACGGTGTAAACAAACTGACATAATCAACAGGGTGGATATTTCACAAGAAAGAGTACATCACATTATCTGCATTGTGATGCAGTCAGAGAACGCGCGGAGCACTGGAGAAGCTTGGGTTTCATGACGTTTGACCTCATCCACCTTATAGCCTAGATCTTGTGCCTTGTGACTTTTTCCTCTTTCCAAAGCTCAAGGAACATCTCAAGGGCAAGCGTTTCTCTTTGGATGCAGAGGTGATAGCGGAGGTGCGGAAATTGTGCCGTGGGAAGTCTTCAGACTTTTTCCGTGACGGACTTGAAAAACTCGTACCACGTTGGCGTAAATGTATTACTGTCAATGGCGATTGCGTGGAAAAGTGAATATATCAGTGCCTAGAGGACAGTTTATACTATTATTTCATATTTATATGTAAACCATATATCAATTATTAATAACGTTATAGCCATGGAAGCATTAGTTTTAAATATGCCTTCGTAAATTCATCTAATTATGATTAACATTCAACTAAAGAAAATGAGTTGAAGACAATGATGAAATCCCTGAATAAATACTTTAAAAAAAAGAAACTGCTGATAAACACAGATAAATCAAAAATAATGGTTTTTAAAAAAGGAGGAGGGAGACAGAGAGAAGAGAAATGGGAATGGGAAGGAAATAAAATTGAAAAAGTTAGGACACACAAGTACTTAGGATACCAATTCCAATGCAATGGAGGAACAGGGGAACATATTAAGCAGCTAAGTAAAAGGGCAATGCTAGCAATTCCGCAGATCTGGAGCTTAGGTGAAAGGAAATTTAAGGGTGAATATAACATAAGAATGCTCATGTTCGAAGCCCTAATAAAGAGCATAATCATGTATGGAGCAGAGGTGTGGGGATGGGAGGAGCATGAGCCGCTGGAGAAAGTGCAGAATAAATATCTTAAGTGGATGCTGGGGCTAGATGAATGTACACCAGAGTACATAGTATTAGAAGAGACAAAGGTATGCAAAATTAAAATAGAAGCCGTTAAAAGAGCCTTAAGATTTGAAGAAAATATAGTCAAGAACCCGGAAAAACAATTATTAAATGAATGCTGGAAGGAATTAGAAAATAGAGATAAACAGAAAAAAAAAACATCAAAATGGGAGATAAAAAGGAGTAAAATGTATGAATACGGAGGCTTTTCAACAGAAGAAGTAAGGAGAAAAAGAGAGAGTGGACATGGAATGCAGGAGATAATAGAAAGAATGAAGGACATACAACAACAAGAATTAAACGAGAGAATAAGCGGATCAAGGTACAATAACAAGTATAAAAAAAATTGGAGCACGCAAAGACCGATATATCTAAAAGAAAAAGGAAATGGGGAAAAAAAAAGAATAATTGCAAGGTTTAGATGTGGGAATGAAGAAAAGGCGAACAAATTTTGGTTAAGAGAGGATGATAAACTATGTAGAATGTGCAGAGAAGAAAGGGAGACGGTTGAACATATGCTGGAAGGATGTGAAGAAATGAGAAGCAAAGGAGGAACAAGAGAAGATATTTTAAACGGAAATGGCTGCGGTTACACATGGATGAAAGAGGTAATCCAGAGGAGAAAAGAAATCAAAGAAAAAGAAAATAATAGGAATAAAGCAAAATAGATTTCAAACCAATAGGTAAAAATTAAATTTATATTTTAGTTAAATTATGTAAGGAATAAAATGAATAAGAATAAAATGTAATAATTATTAATTAAAATAAATTGAATTGAATTGAATTGAATTATGATTAACATTTATAATATAAATTATTCTTACCATGTAAGCAAATTAAATTTCTTTTTTTTTTATTAGCACCCATGTTTATTTATAATTCCTTTTTGTTGCTAATAAACCAATGTTTATAACCTGCTATATCATTTTAAATCCCTTTACTATTACAGTGGCCATTATCGATAATGCACCACTTTGTTTCTTTAACTTTACTGCCGGTCTTTAATTTTATCTACACTTTGTTTCATTTTTACGAACTTCTCCAACAGTTTATTTGTTTTTACACTCTCACCTTAGGTGTCAATGACTAGTATTTTGAAAGTAAACGTAATACTGAGTAAAAATTTCCATAAAATAATTAAAGGATTCTTTTTCTTTGATCTAAAAACAGCGAAGGTTTATGTTATATATGCATAGTTCCTCTGGGATGTAACGTAATAAAAAAGAAGAATATTTAGTGAGTTGCAACAGTGACTTGCTTTCGATTACATTGCTTTCATCCAGTTCATTCGTAAAAATATTCAAAGGATGTTTATGAATAACGTTCAAGGAATTGTAAAATTTGTTTTAAGAATTGTGCTTTAATTCTTGGCGCGCATGGAGTTATTATAAAGGTGTGATGTTTAAAAGATGACATTTTTACATCTCTTGGCTCTAAACTATAAGGTGCAAATAGATATTGTGTGCATTAAAAATGTAAATTAACATCTACCAATTTACTGATATCATATATAACAAAAAATCTAGCTACAATCCATACCATATACTATAGTGCGTTCGAAGGTGAGTTTGCAGTATAGCTCTTATGGAAAATGGGTGCGATGTTGCCAAATGTTGTAAAAGTGTCAAATGTGTCAATTATAATAATATGAAAAACTCGTATGATTTACAAAAAATCAACTCTTATAAAACTCAAAATAACAGTCAACAAAAACAAATGGCCATTTGTAGAATACTACGTCTTCACAGATCAGCGCGTTTTAGAGCTGGCAACGTCGACAAGCAAGAAAAGGATAGTGTCATTGTGTAAACCCATTAGAGAGTATGAAAAAGAACTACTCCATATGCCCTGTACTGCAAACTCACCTTTGAACGCACTATAGGTCTGTGAATTAATTCCGTCCGTTTTTTTCTTCCAGAAAAGACTTTATTGTGAAAAACATGAAAAAATACACTATAGAAAGTATTTGCCATCGCTTGCTGTTATTTTTTCCCCCATCTGTCTGGCAGTTGTTGTATTCCGTGACGGAAAAACGACTCGTCCTTCGAAGCGATCCATTCATTGAACCATTTCTCTATTTCTTCATAATTGTTCAAATGCTGACCCGAAAGCCCGTGTGCTATCCCCGTGTCACAAGTCGATGAAAACGATGGTTAAATTGAATGAATTACGCTTCGAATTGCTTCCTCACCCACCGTACTGTCCAGATCTGGCCGCCAGCGACTACTGGCTTTTTGCAGACCTCAAAAAGATGCTCCAGGGAAAGAAATTTGACTCAAATGAAGAAGTGATTACCGAAACTGAGGCTTATTTGACAAAGACAAATCGTTCTACAAAAAAGGCATCGAAAAGTTAGAGGAGCATTGGAATGAATGTATTACTCTTAAAGGAGAGTATGTGGATGGATAAAGTCGAATTTCTAAAAAAAAAAAAATGTGTTTTTAGTTAGACTGGAGACTTATTGAGCGACGTGGTAGTTATCACTTCAACGTTGGGCATTCGTTTTTCTCAAAACAGTAAGTTTGCTGCGTCATTTTTTCTTTTTATTGTTATATTCTGTTCGCAAGCAAATACACCAGATGGGTAGTAAAAAACTCAATACTTCTATCCAAACATAAGCAAGACAGCGTAATATAAACAACATTTTTTATTTACCAACAAGATCGCTATTCTAAGTTAAGTTGTAAATGTTTTTTGTTCTGCTACGCCACATAGCGAAAGTAAAATTAATGAAAAACGTCACAAACAAAAACGCTTGGCTTCAAAAGAAAAAACATACAACTATTTTTCAAGAATGGATAAAGTTATCAGAAGGGTAAAAAAGATATATATCTAGATATTTTTAAAGTTTGAAGAAACTTTTTCAAACATGTTGGAATAAAAATATTCAAGCATATAAACTGTTCAGAAGTGTCCAGATACATATCGAACAGATAGTAAAGTTTTATGTTAACAAAACATTTTCTCTTTTGAAAACTTTGTAGTTGATTTTTCAAAGGAGTGTAGTTTAATATTTATTTGCCAAAACGCAACAAGATTTTTTTCTCATAATAATTTATGTGGTTAGTAGAAATTAAATTTTGATACTTTAATGGTAAACGGTATTTTAGTTTTTTTTTAAAGTGAGCTGTCTCGAGCTCACTTTTTAAAGATTTAAGTAGGCTTTTTTTAAACAAAACGGTCAAAAACCACACTTAATCGTTAAAAAATACTAGATTTCAAAATCTAGGTCCGCTTAAACCGGAAAAACAGATTATATAAACAATAAACCGACCGCAATCGTGTGAAGTCATATATTGTGCTGCCATCTGGTAACGGTTTCCTTTGGATTTTTGCTGATTTAAAATGCATGTATGATTACTTATGTTTCCTTAATTTTAGGATTATTTTTAATTATGGTGCAATATATATATTTATATATATATATATATATATATATATATATATATATATATATATATATATATATATATATATATATATATATATATATATATATATATATATATATATATATATATATATATATATAACTAATATATACAGTTCAGATCATTTATATTATTAAATAATGTTTTTATAAACATGTACATAAAGATTTGAAGATATATTTATAGGTTACGTTTTTAAATAAAAAGAAAATCGAAATACGTTTAATATTTATCTGATTAAAACTTTGTTATCATTAATATTTTGTTTCAGAATGCATAATGGTGTATTTTTTGCTCCAAATTGTAACCATTACAACCACATTCATAATTGTAAATTTTAACGTTTTCTAAAAGATGAAAATGAAAAACAATAGTGGATAAAATAAGAACAATTTATTAGTCTTTCCAACCATTTAGAAATGACAAACAGACCTATTACTATCCTATATTACCTATGTACCATAATGAAGAGAATTAACGAAAATTTTTCAAAATTGACCTGTAAAATTTTGCAAAGTAATATTGTTTTATAAAAATGACATGAAAATTACAATGTATAAAATTAGAATTTTAATAAATTACACTGTTAAACACACTATTTGGGACATGGCAATTTTTGGGTATTTCTGATGTATTTAGATACGCTGAAAACAAATTTGAAAAGTGAATTTTTTTATCACCCATAGATTTTCTGTAACAGGCAAATTTATATTTTGCAATATGCAATATTTTCATATTGCGTCAATTCACGACATGTATCTGCGGTGATGGTACACAAGTGGTCAAGATACCATAGTTTATTCTTGTTTATCAGGTTATTTTTGTTTATCAGGTCTAAAAGTATGCTTCAAAATAGATTGCGTCCATTAGTAAACTACAGGTATCCGAATCTGTTGCATTTTCTATGTCGTGACTTGAGACTTTGGACTAAATAACGTTAGAAGTAAACTACTGGTCGGTCCCAAAAACGTATTTTTCCCACCTTCACATATTAAATGGAGCTAAATGAAGAATTTCGTTAAAGTAATGGATCGAAACGGAAAAGGGTTTTTGTATCAAAACAAAAATTTACGAGAATTAGTGAATCAAATATTAAAGAGGGCATATTTGTGGGCCCACAAATAATGAAAAATGATGCATTTAACAGTATGCTAAATAAAGCTGAAATAAGAGCTTGGAGAGCTTTTAAAACAGTTGCTTCAAATTTCGTTGGGAATGTGAGAGCTGAAAATTACAGATATATCGTGAATAAAATACTTGATGCCTACAAAGAAATGGGATGTAGGATGTCTTTAAAAATTCACTTTCTGGATTCTCAGCTACATTTCTTCCCAGAAGAACTGGATACGGCAAAGCCGCATTCAGAACTCTTTTAATTAACAGGTTGTAGGCTATTCTTTGTTAGCTGTAAGTTATGTTTCTATGCATTGTTTTTAACGTTGTACGTACCGTTCATAGCAAGTTAGAAATTAATATGTTACGAATAGTCCGACATCTGTGTATTTTGAAACCAACTATTTAGCTTCGTAAAATGTTTTATATGTATTATCGTTCTTATAATTCTGTTGTCTTAGATTTTAACTACCTAATTACCTAAATAGACCATATTTACTGTCCGTCTTTGTAATTTTAAGCAAGATTTGTTAATTATGACATTATGTTAGGTTATGTAAAGGCATACGATAACTACGGTGTCACTAATAGAATGGGATAGCCAATGTGTTTATATGTCTGTCTCATTAAAACATCTCACTAGCTATAAGTTTAGAAAATTATCCATAATCCACAACGAACAACGTATTGAATTTAGAGGTCTAAACGGTTTTACGTCTTTCCATATGACAAACTTCTAGTGATAGTAAACAGTCTATAAGCTATTGATTTAAGAGCTCTGAATGCGGCTTTAGTGATGAGCATGGGAAACGGTTCCACCAAGACATTTCCGCCATGAAAAGCGATATCAGGGTAAATGAAGTCCAAATTTGCTTGCTGATTACTGTTGGATATTAAAAAGTATGCCTTAGAAACAAAATATCGACTTAAAACATCAAAAACAACATTTTGTGGTAAGTTAAAATTAATAATATACGTCTATCGCTATTTTTAGTTAGAAACCAACAATACCTCATAGCAAAAAAATGATGGGAGATAGAAAAAAGCTGAGGTCATTTTCAGCTTTTATGTCAAATTTTAAATGGAATACACTATGTTTTGTCCATGTCACAAAAAATAAGTTCATTTTTGTTTACTAGTGTAATTATCGACTTGTAGATTTGATGTAAAACATTTTCTTTGAAAACTTGATTAATACTTCAGAAACACAATTTAAAAATATTTTTATTATAACAACAGCCTCAAAATATATAAAAGAAAACAAAGCGCTAGGCGGCAGCATGGGGGCCTATTTTGTGACGTATTTACTAATACGGTCCATTATAGTTTAATTTATAAATAAAATTCTAAAAATGTCTACAAGAGAACGATGATTACCAACAAATATTTCGTCCTCATCACCATCCACCCTTCTTCTTCAGACGTTCATATTTATCCTATATTGAATATAATTCTCCCATGCTTGCTTCCAAATTACCCAGTTCTTTACCAGTCTCAACTAGTGTTCACCGTTTACATCCTTTATATCGTCAGACCATCTTTTAGGCGGCCGAACAAAACTGTATATATAAAAGAATTTGGAGAATATTTTTAACAAATTTTGCCCTATCTTGACCGGAATATAAACAAAAACTCAGTAGGTTAATAGTGAATCTAAACATAATTCACATTTAAAATTTCTTTCAGCGATGATAAAAGTTTATTTGATTTCATATGGAATGTAAATATGTAATTCTCTTATTCCTCACCACGAAAACATGTTTTCAATATTAATTCATGAATCAGAATTACTAGAACATCTAATAACTTTTTTTATTACATACATAAATATGTATTTTAATGTCAACAAAATTTTGATTCATCAGTGAATCAAAATTCTGCAAAATCCTAAATTGATTTGTTTATCGAGTTAGTAAATGTGTATTCTCACGTCATATACTTCGTAAGTTTAATCTGTGTGATCCTCAGACAGTCATGCATAAGAAATGGAACACATTATTATTTATTCGCGTTGAGATGGTCAGGTGGATATACTAATGAACACCTTAATTATGAATAGGGTTTATTAATTTTAACCTGTCCTTTGAGACAACATTTTTATCTCAGTTGATTAGTTTGTTCGGATATTATAAACAGTAAAGGATGCTTCGTAAAGATCCTACATAAATACATACATGCATATATATTACAATTCAAAAGATTGTAAACAGTCAAAATTGGTTAAATAAAATTACAGAGGTCAACAAAAAAGATATTTTTTTTGAGTCTTTACTTTAATGACTATTTTCTGTTTCCTTATATCGAAAAATAACTAAAACATTCGTTTATTTTTGAAAAACTTTGCTGTTGCACATTTTACAACGATCAATATATATATATATTTTATGACCGTATAAGGAGAAGCGCGTTATATTAAGTAAGGATGGGGACGAGCGGGTGGAAAGCAAGTGGCATTTCACGTGATTCTTAATCGGTATGCGCATGCACATTGCAGCGATATAACGCATTTTGTGTGGCGGCAGATCCAAAAAATGGCGTCAAAAAGTTGTAAAAACGAGGTAGACTCATCCTGCTATATTTGCGAGCATTACGGAATGAGCCAAAGGAAGAGATGGAAATTTATTTCCATTGTGAAGAAGGACCGCTTTTAAACTTTTTGTAGAACTGTCTATGAAAAGACGCCAGTCAAAAGGAATGCATGAGATTCCGACCGCCTTACATAGGCGGTTATACTAAATATCCTTGCTACCTTTATTTTTGTCGGACCACAAATAAAGAAAATAATGGCCAGTGACGAATTTTCACAGATACTCAATACTCATGTAAGGAAAGCTTGAAAGCAGTGGTTCATGGTTTTCTCGGAAACAACAGAGCAGACAATTACATAGAGGTTATTGCAACTATGCTTGATAACTTTAAACTCATGGGTTGCAGAATGTCTCTTAAAGTGCATATGTTACATGCGTACTTGGACCAATTTAAAGATAACATGGGAGCCTATTCGGAAGAACAAGGTGAACGTTTTCATCAAGACGTGATGGACTTTGACCGTCGTTATCAGGGGCAATACAATGAGAGTATGATGGGAGACTATATTTGGGGGCTAATACGAGAAGTCCATACTATCACAGAAGAAATACGAAAAATAATTATTTCTAAACTTTTTTATATATTCTGTTACAGTAGTTGTTTGTTTCGAATGCTTTTCTTATAAATAAAACTGATTCAAATTCATAACAAAAGTTTGTATTATTTTTACATACAATAAAGGTCTGAAAAAAGGGAAATTTTCTTAAAATCCGTAATTTCATTCTGATAGCTACAAAAGCAAACTTTTTCGGGTAAAACTATGTTTTCTTTAATTAATAATGTGGAAGAAATAAAAATCATATATGCAGAACCCAGACTCAAAATTCCTGTTGACCGCTGTTATCAAAAGTGAAGTTAACGATATTTTATTATGCGAGTGTTGCTACTTAAGTTTTACGATTTACGACGTAAACAACAAAATTAGTTTATTTAATTTTTTTTTTTTATTGATTTTAAAAATATTCACCTTTATTTTCAATATACTTCATCCGTTGAAACGGCTACGACCTCGCGAGCGCGACCCTAAGTGCAGGCGGCTAGCTTCAGTGGGGAAGGTCGTGCCGTTCGGATATATCATGTTTTAACTAAATAATTAAAAATATTTGGGCGCCAGGCGATCTATAAAATAAAATTGTATAGATCGCCTGAGAGAACAGTACGGGTCGCCACGTACGCTGTTCGGGGATCCGTACACGCTTGTCAACCCTTTGCACACCACGCGATCTACCTGGGGTTCGATCCAGTCTCTATTGATAAGAGCTAAAGCGTTGCCAGTAATCTCTGGAACGAAGGCCCAGCCAGATCGGCCCCCGAACCCAGATTCCCTACCTAATGAAAATAGCTACTACGTTGCCATTAATCCCTGGAGCAGACGACAACTAGATTGTCTCGCAAAATCGGCGCAATGATCCGCCGGATTCAGTACAAACCAAAAATAAAAAAACTACGTGTACTTACGGTTTCTTACCCATAATACGCTCATCACAATACGACACTCAATAAAATATATTCGCCAGAACACTAGCGGACTCACGCCCGATTTACCCAAAAACTCGACAGGACCACTAGAAAACCCGGCAAATATGAAATACAACAAATCCATTTCTGAGAGTACTGGGTTCATCATTCAGGTATCACCTCAGAAACGAGATTTTCATAGGCATCGATAACCACTTCAGAGCTATTAAATTTTAATCCGCGTATTTTATCTTCTATAAAAGGGAAGAGGAAGAAGTAACAAGGTGCTAAGTCGAGATTAAGGTGGATAAGTCATTTTTCCAGTCCTGAATTGGCCAAAAACTTGATAAACCTAGCGGTATGTGGTCGTGCATCGTCTCTCTCCATTTTGGTCGATTTACGCTTACTTTTTGAAACATCTGGCAAAGAAATTTTAGTATACCATTTGTCAGTGACTGAATGACAATGTCCCAGTGGAACAGTGGCAATATCGCCTGTGTGTCCAAATAATTAAACAGTACTTTTATTGCCAGTGACCGCGTATGTTTCACTTTGACTGGTTGGTTTTATCTGGTAAGATCCACTAAGCCGGCTGCTATTTACTCTCTGATTCGTAGCAGTAAATCCATGTTTCGTCACCTATTATACCATAGACAGCTTTTGACTGGCCTTTGTTAAATTTACTGAGCATTATATTCTCCCCACATGCGCCTCCTTTGAACACCAGTTAACTGGTTTGGTATCCGCCGACCATAAATCTTCCTGGCGGACTAATTCAAGTTATGGATATGTCCATGGATGCCTCAATATTACTGTAAGTGCAACGGTTATCCACCTCCAACATATTCCAAACAGCGTCGATAGTTTTCGGAGTAACAACACTAACAGGACTACCTTCACGATGTTCGTTTTTGAGAGAAGACCTCCCATGCTGTAACCCATTGAACCACCGTTCTCCACTAGCCAAGGATGGTACTTCATTGCTAAAAAATCTTTTTAATTTTCGCGAACATAGTTGTCGAGTTAGGCCATCTTTAAAATCATAAAAAAATCATGACTTCCAAATGTTCGCGTGTAAGTTTCATTAAATTCATTCTGTTCTGCTTGTGTTTACTTATTAATTTTGTAGTTTTTTTTTTTTCGACAGCATCTTTTAAGGCCCGTTGATAGTAAAAGTATCTTAACTTGCTGCTGGTGGTTGTAGTGTATCTTTTTAAGTTATAATTGCAGTGGTTAACTTTGATTAAAAAAATATTTTTTCCAAGTCATATTCAAGGAAAGTGTGCTGCTGGGTACGATCCGTTAGCTGGTTTTTTCTCTCTTGAAAACATTAAAAAAGTAAGTTTCTAACAACTTCCAAACTTTAACGGTAGATACTTTAACAATATGGGAAACAAGTATGAAAGTTATAATTATTATCATTGAATAAATAATTTATATTTTCTGATCTAATATTTACTTTTAACACAGAGTAGAAATTATTCAAAGTAAAATAATATGAAGAAAACTTTCTGGCTAAGAAACCTACGAGATTAGGTCGATCGTATATCTCTGGACCTTTTCAGAGTAACAGCGAATAAAGACAAGGATTCCAATTGCAATAGCCTGCCTCAGAAGAAAATGAAATTGGAAATCTGTTTATGCTAGTTATTTTCAGATACAATATTTCGTAGTACCAGCTGTACGAAAAGTAGAGACGAAGAGCGCATAGGAATACTACTCCAACGTGCTTCGTGTGTTGCAATATATGCAACCAGTGGTGTGCTGTCAAAAGTTTTAAAACAAGCTTACAACTGTATCGATTCCATAGGTTCTCTAGCGATATGTCGTTTCAAAACTTAACTAGTTTAAGTGTCACATATATTGGCTGTCTGTTGGGATGGGAACGATATATCGATATTTCGAAAATATCGATATTTTAGAAAAATATATCGATATTTTTATATCGATATTTGAAATGCGATATATCGCGCAAAATATCGATATTCGCACAAAATATCGGTATTCTTGTATCTTTTTTACATTTAAATATATGCTGTTCACTTTTGTAAAAACAAACTATAGGCTATTCCAAACGTTTAGGCAGAACTTATATCTATTAATTTGGACTTTTGGTCATTTTTTTTTAAGCTTTGTAAATTATACTCACATTGCAAATTCTAGATTAAATTGATTGTCCCATTTATTTATTTTGTCTTCAAAACATGAATTATGTATTAAAATATTTGACATATGTCATTCGTTTCCATGGTTTCACTGTTGGAATTTTAAATTTTCACATACCAAACCTGAAACATGAAATAACCCAAACGAGGTCCCTTTTCGTGACAACTTAAAATAACGAAATTTCCATTTAGTTCCACCTAATCGTTTGGAATAGCCTGTAAGACGAAATTTTGATTTCAATAATTTGCACCTCTGAAATTGTATGTCATGTTGGTATTAAAAAATTATAAAAAATGTCACTTTCTTAATAATGTGGAGTAGTCGTGTCCGTAGATACTAATGGAAGAAGGAGGTTGTACATAGAAATTTTTACAATTTCATTTGACTTGTATTTTCATTTTATTCTATTATATATTTTAAAGTCTATATTTTATCATTTTATATTTCTGCATTAATTATTTATTTATTTATTTATTTTATTTTATTTCACGTTATACCTACTCAGTTTCTACATTCTGCATTATAAATTATACTCTCATTCATACTGTTATATATATATTTATTATTGTTAGACTACATTCTATTGTTATATACACTTATATTAATTATCCTATTGTAGCTCCGATGAAGAATAAAACTTATTCGAAACTTGTCAGCTGATTTGATTAGTTTTCATTGCTGTCCGCAACCCATACAATCTCCTTCTTCCATTTCTTAATAATGATCATAACCAATAAATCTAAAGTCGGTTTTAGATCCGTAATACACTATACAAGTAACCAAAAAGATCTGGTGTGTCCATACAAAACTGAACAGCATATATATATATATATATATATATATATATATATATATATATATATATATATATATTTAATTATGAGAGCAATTAACAAGGAAAATATTAGAAAGCTGGTTAGTAGCTGGGTGAGTACCAACTGTGAAGTGATTGTCTGTCAAGTGGTGACTTCTTTTCCCGCCAAGACAACCAAAAAAAATACTGTAATTTATATATCTTACATGTTACATGTTAGTTATTTCGATATATCGAAAATATCGATATTTTTACTTCGATATATATCGAATATCGATATCACACTTACGATATATCGAATCGCGCATATATCGATATTCAAAAATAAATTCCCATCCCTAGCTGTCTGTAATTAAAGCAATAAAAAAAAATTGATGTGAAGTGTGAATTTTCACACATTGCAGGGTTTCGCAGGTATATAATAAGTGAAGGCGGCATGCTGAGTGTGTAGGACAAATTTTGCTTTGTAGTAACCACGGCAAAATGAACGATCTTTTTAAAATAATTTATCGTCTGTTAATCTCAGAGCTTTAAAAACAAATTTTATGTTAAAATATTTTTTTGTTAATTTTAATTCGAATACCTAATATCATTATTTAGGTTTCTAAATAAGTGCAGTATTTTTTTTATATAACAAGGTTCATTAAGATTTTGAAAATTGGGCCTATGGCTCCTATTGGTTGTCTTAAATCATACGCTCCGCCCCTCTGGCTTCGTATAAATGACACATAGAATGAAAATATAATTTCAATTGGTTATTAAATTTACGCTCTTGAAAATTAAATTTAAAATGTGCTAAAATATAACTAGAATTTTAACAAATTAATTTAAACAAAATAAATATGAAAAAAAAAACAAAAAATAAAATTGACTTCACAAGCCAGGAACTAACCTGTGTAGTGAATAACGATTCTGTGTAGTTGTCGCGCAACTGAGCCACTAGACCACCAAACACTTATCAACTTAGTGTGTTATAAGAGTATAACATGTATGCATCGTCAACCAAAAAACACAAAAAATGCGTTATTTTCCGAAAACATAATCTGATCAAAAATTCCTGTTGTACTATTCCGGTTCACACCAATATACATTACTTAGAATTTTTTCACATTTTTAGTTTATACCATCTGGGCTACAGGGTGTGGGACAAAAATTTATTTGCACAATTTTGGCAAAAATCGCCTCAAAATAATTTATTTTGCAAAAATATAATTTTGATCGTTAATCCACGTATTAAGGGCTTTCATTTGATACCCTACTCAAAATTTAAAAAAAATATTTTTGTTTTCGATGAGCACATATTTGTTTATATTTTTAGGGGGGTATGTTTTTTAGATGTTTTAGTATTTTTCCTATATGCGGGTCAAAGAGTTGTATAAGCATGCCAAATTTCAACTCTCTAGGTTTAGCCGTTTGGCTACAATTTTTACCGAACAGGCAGACAGACAGACAGACAGACAGACAGACAGACAGACAGACAGACAGACAGACAGACAGACAGACAGACAGACAGACAGACAGACAGACGACAAAATGACGGTATAAGGGTTTTTTGGTCATACCTACAAAACCCTAAAAAGCTAATACTTCACAAACATGTGCGCCTTGCCTGGTTGATGATTTGCTAAACTGCATCTGGTCAAGATTCAAAAACCGGCACGCAGAATTTCAAAATTTTTAACAATCTTCTCGAGTGTTCCCGACGGAGTCGAGTCCAGCACACCAACGAATATAACTAACAAGAACTTTATTCCACTGTTTAATGCAGCGATGATAAATTTGTAAAAATGAAACGACTTTTGACTAACTGAAGGCCAGTGTTGTAATGTATCTAGATACAGTAACTAGATACTTTTTCAAGTATCTAGATACAAATTAGATACTTTTTGAAATATGTATCTGTATCTGTATCTAGATATTTAAATTTAAGTATCTTGTATATGTATTTCAGATACTATTCTCGTTATTTTATTTTTATACCGTGATACCGAGCTGATATAATAGTTTAATTAAAAATTGTCATTTTGAATATTTTATTTTTGCTTATAAACAAAATGCAGAATGCAATTTAAATTCTAACGTTTACATGGAATTTATATGTAATGTCAATATCAAATGTTATTCTCACTCGTTTTTCGTAGCTTTTGAACGGCCATAAAAATAGTAGGTTTGTCTATTTTCCTTAAGTATTGCATGTAATACTTAGGAAAATAGATCATTAATGCAAACTAAGTTTTTGAATAAATCTTGTTGCTATTTTGATGACTATTTTTTTATGACTAATTTACTAAAAACATATGAAAAATTATATCGACAAGTGGTTTGGGCGTGTACCGTGGTTTTGTGGAGCCTTTGGCAAGACAAATTAAGACCCTTCAAAAGTATCCAGTAATTTAAAGTACACTTTGATAATTTCATCCCTTGAGGGCCATGATAGTGTGGACATTAAGTACATTTCCTCATTGAAATTAGTAAGATAAGTAGGTGTGTTTCCTAGAGGACGTAGAAAAACATTATTTTTTTGATATTTCATATACATTTGCGTCAGAATGTCAAATGAAATTTTGTTTATAAATTAAATTTGTATGGAATGTCAAAAAAAATAACATATTTCAGTAATTTTTTATTCGTGATCAAAAATTAGGGCTAAAATTTGATTTAAAAAAACATCCCTTAGCAAGAACATAGCTGCGTATCTGTAAAACTAATTTTAGTTTTATACGTTAGTACATATGACTAACGTAATATAAAATACATACCTACGTTACTTAGTACAAAATTATTCCGTAGAATAGTGATTTACTTTGAATTTAGTGAGCTTATTGTGACGACACCGTTATTTTTGAACAGCCTGTATAATACTGATTAACATGCACTGTTTGTTTAATTATAACGCATTGTTAATTGTTAGGTTACTATTTATTTCAGTAAAAATTAATTTCTTAAACATGTTTTATATGGTATTTTCATTTTTCAGTATTTTTTTTAAAATATCTAACTGTATCTAGATACAAAAATTATGTCATGTACCTGTGTCTAGATATTTTTCATAATTCTGCATGTGTATCTGTATCTAGATATATTTTTTCTTAGGTATCTGTATCTGCATCTAGATATTTTTTAAAATTTATCTATTACAACACTGCTGAAGACTTGGTTTACATTGCGTGTGTGAATAGTTATATGCTTTATCGGAAAATACATAGCTCTATTCTTCTGTATGGTATAAAAACAGATGCCCTTATTCATGGTAATGTAAAGTAATTAAAACACTGCTATTTGGGTTTACCAACGTTCATTGGGGATATCATTATCAATTTGGTTAAAAATTGAGGAAGCGTTGCAGAGAATCAAAAACATCGAGAAATGCTTTACACCCAAGATAAGTAAGACGTCGATCACGGTGCACCAGCGGACCGACAAGAAATTTTGGGGTGACCGCCTAAATTAAGAGAAAAGTATCATAACCAGCCCCACATTACGTACTGCATCCCAGACCCTGGCGATATCTAGTCACATACAATTCGAAGAGACCCGATATATACCGCTTACTGTATATCCTGTAAATTAGAGAGCAGATGAGGACGGAACTTCTCAGTTATATTTCAACTTACAGCATCAGAAAAGTTAAATCCGTCTCTGGCCTTAGAATTAAATCAAATCATATTAGCTTTTATAAAAATAAAATCAGATGTAAATAACCTATAATTCATTCTCTCGACACAAACCTTAAAATAGGCTACTAATATCACGTACACATGACTCAAGATCATATTAATACACACAGTACGCAGAAAATTACAAAAATAATTTTTAAATAAAAAACTGTGCTTCAAGTCTAATATCACCACTTTGTTCCATATTCAAAAAATCGTTGCTTGAAAATGTATTCCCAAATGTATGGAAACGCGCTTTTGTAGTGCCTATTTTTAAAACGGGTAATAAATCCTTAGTAAAAAACTAACGCCCGATTTCGAAATTGTGTATATTTGGGAAGATATTTGAATGCATAGTCTCCAACTAATTATATGAAACTGTTAAGCATCACTTTATACCAGCGTTTCCCAAAGTGTGGGCCGCGACCCGGCACTGGATCGCAGAAAAATTATGCCGGGTCGCGAAAAAAATTGTAAAAACACAATAGTGTGTATTTGTGCTCTTTATTACTATACTATATTCTTTATTACTATACTATACTCTTTATTACTCTTTATTACTATAAAGCTACTGCTTTAAAATAAAATTTGTTTTGTAAATAAATGTTTTTTTTTCATAAGGTGGGTAGCGAAAAATTTTAAAACCTCGTACCGGGTCGCGGTCAAAAAAGTTTGGGAACCGCTGCTTTATACCACAACAACATGGTTTTTACCGTGGAAGATCGGTCGATACCAATCTAATAATTTATACCAACTACTTGTCCGAACAACTTGATAAAAGAATACAAATTGATGCCATCTACACAGATTACAGTAAAGCATTCGATAAAATTAATCATTATATTTTAATAAATAAATTATTTAATTTTGGTATTCAAGGCGATCTTCTCAAATGGATAATTTTATATATCATTAACAGAAGTCAAGCAGTCAAAATTAATCAGTTTACTTCCGGTTTTGTAAGTTGTACTTCCGGTGTGCCCCAGGGCTCACATCTGGGTCCATTACTATTTACTATTTTCATAAACGACATTTGCTCTGTCATAAATCATTCTAACTTTTTACTGTTTGCTGACGATATGAAGTTGTACCTAAGAATCTGTTTTCGTGCTGATGCTGAACTCTTACAAAATGATATTATTGGTCTACAAACATATTGTAACGACAGTAAATTGTTCCTGAATTATGACAAATGCCAGACCATATCATTTTCCAGTAATAGAGATGTATTAATATTTCAATATGAACTGGACGGAAACATAATTCAGAGAACTACAACAGTTAAAGACCTTGGTGTAATTCTAGATAGTAAACTATCCTTCGAACCTCACATTGATTATATTGTCTGGATATTGTCTATAATCCTGGAAAATGTTGGGTTTTTTAATGCGTTCAACTGTAAATTTTTAGTCTCCGCTTGCATTAAAATCGCTGTACATCGCTTACGTTTCTAGTATTTTGAATATCTGTTCTGTAGTTTGGAACCCTGGCTATAATAAATATGTAACACAGCTTGAAAATATACAGAAGAAAGCTTTAAAATATATTGCGTATAGATTTAACATACCTTTTGTTAACTATACCGAATCCTGCGTTACATTCAATATGTTATCATTAAAGGATAGACGGACGTTAAGTGACATGCTAATGCTGTACAAAATATTAAATAATGTCGCCACATCTATCGAATTATTGAATTTGCTAGGCTATCACATACCCACGTACAATACAAGAAACCCATTGTTGTTCAGGTAGACAAAATGCAATACTAACTCGCATTATAACTCACCAATTAATAGGCTCGTATCAACATATAACCTAACATTCAGGGATATCGACATCTTCAA
This sequence comes from Liopterus haemorrhoidalis, assembly GCA_963971575.1. Lineage (NCBI taxonomy): Eukaryota > Metazoa > Arthropoda > Insecta > Coleoptera > Dytiscidae > Liopterus > Liopterus haemorrhoidalis. The sequence continues at coordinate 44,440,647 of OZ020615.1, read as the reverse complement.
TTACACAAAGGCCAAATTTCGCTATCTTTGTATATCTAATTTAATTTAATTTGTTAATTTTTGTATTTTGTGTATGTTCTATATACCAGGTCTACAAGTATGAAATGCGGTTTAAATAAAACACATTAAACTCAAAAGAACAGTAAAAGTTTATTTATTCAAAGTATGCTCCATTAGAAGTTATACATTTTTTCCATCTTTCAGGCAATTTGTGAATACCTCGCTAGTAGAACTCTTCCCCTTTCCCCGCAAACCATTCATCTAGCCATTCTTTCACATTTTCATATGAACAAAAGTGCTGCTCGGCAAGTGCGTGACCCATCGATGCAAACAAGTAGTAATCTGAAAGGGCCAAGTCTGGTGAGTAAGCGGCATGGGGTAGCACTTCCCACTTGAGTGCCTCCAATGTGTTGCAAACTGCTTTTGCCTTATGTGATGAAGCGTTATCGTGAAGAAAGATTACCTTGTGCTGTCTTCTTTCGTATTCTGGTCGTTTTATGAGCAGCGAATGGATCAATTCGATCAGTTGTTGTTGGTAGCGTTGGGTATTAACTGTTTCACCAGGTTTTAACAATTCATAATAGACCACACCCTTTTGGTCCCACCAAGTACAGAGCATTGTCTTTTTGCCAAAGCGATTCGGTCTTGCAGTTGATGTGGATGCTGAGCATGGGTTCACCCACGATTTTTTGCGTTTGGGATTTTCAAAATAAATCCATTTTTCATCGCCAGTAATGACACGATGCAAGAAAGACTTTCTTTTGTATCGTGCAAGCAAAATTTCACAAGTTTTATTGCGTTTGTCCATCTACCTCTCATTCAATGCATGTGGAACCCATCTGCCGACTTTCTGGATCTTACCCATCTCTCGTAGGCGATTGGAAACTGCTTGTTGACTAACGCCTAACTACTCTGCTAGTTGTTTTTGTGATTGACTATCGTTTTCCTGTAGCAATGTTTCCAATTTTGTATCTTCATATTTTTTTGGAGGTTTTCCATGTTCTTTGCCTGTAAGATCAAAATCACCACTTTTGAAACGCCGAAACCATCGTTCACACGTATCTTGCGATGGAGCATATTCACCATAAGCTTCTCGAAGCAGTCGGTATGATTCAGCAGCAGTTTTTTTCAAATGAAAACAAAACAGTAGTACTGTCCGCCAATGCTCTTTATTTGGCACAAAATTTGACATTTTTAACACAGTAAAACAAAACTATATGATCACTTTTCAAATTATAACCTATACGCATTTGACACTTAATGATAACTTAACAAAACGCCATATGTGTTGAAACTTTGAACTATACACTCTGTTTGCGCGGCAAGTTTGAAAAAAATCCGCATTTCATACTTGTAGACCTGGTATTTCAAAATTATTTCATGTATGAATACTGATGTTTAACTACTTAATTTCTAATACTGTGTAATTATGTGAACAATTCACTGGGTTCGTCCCGTTTTTGTCACTCCAAATAAATAAATAATTAAAACCATACAGTATTGGAGGTTTGAAATTTTTCAGATGATAGAAGACTCAACAACTCATATAAGGACAATTCCCAAAAGTGCCTAAGTGTTAATTTGGTAGAAATATTAAGTATTAAATAGATTGGCCAATTTAATATTTGATATATAAGCTACAATTTATTTTACCGAAACTTTTCATTGTTTTCTTTTCATTGGAAAAGTTTAAAAACGAGTCTTGAAAATATATTATTGAATGCAGTTATATATGTGTAGTCTTTCTCAGAAGTTGTAATAAATATTGCATGTTTGCTTTTATTTTCCTCAAAGGGTTACATCCAAAAGAAAATTGTGAACTTACAACGATTTACGAGGACAATTATTTGGCAAGAAAATATAGTTTTATCCTAGTTTCCACTCCATGAATCAGAAGTTGCAATTGAAAAAAATTTACCGCAGTAATTCTGAAATATCACATCTTCATACACCATTTAATAAAAGATATAATCAAAAGATTCGCTTAAAATTGTTTCTCTCTTTCCTGGTGGTCAAAAAAAGAGAAATAATTCCCCCAACTACAACTGAATTTTGTATAAAAACAATGGCGTCACTGATCAATCAAAATCATTCATAAAGTACATACATTGTATTCAGTAAAATATACGGATGTTGTGTGAGTACCTAAGTACGCCGTACGTCATACTACCATCCGTACGTTCAAATTTGTCTTGCGGCATACCAGGGGTTCGCGCTACCCTATTTCACTTAAATAGGTCTAAGATAACTACCACTGAAATAATTTGTTCAGTATTTTGCTTTTGCGTTTAGAGATATGAACGGTTGCTTGCGTTACCATATGACAAACTTGTTAGTGACAATCAACAGTGCACAAGTCATGGCGTATAGTCTATTAATTTTAGAGCTGTGAACGCAGCTTCAAGTTGCGTTCGGAGCTTTTTCAATTAGTTGACTGTGCATTGTACGTTATGAATAAGTTTAGTAGATAGTTTTAACGTTCAAGGCAGCGTTTACAGCTCTGAAAATTAGTGCGTTACGAATAGTGCGACATCTGTGTGTCTTTACTCAAGTTTAAACTGGCTTCTCTACTGTGAGGGCGACGTTTGGTATCGCCCGTATGGCCAAATGTTGCGGTCGTATCAGCTAGATGTTCGGCCGATATTCTTCTCAAAGACCAGTGCCCTTTTGAATGGTTGCCGGGCACAAAGCGTATGGCCTGTATATAAAAGATCGGTGCTGGTGGATGATCTTGGTACACCGCAACAAATACCACAGAGCGCAGATGTAAATAACTTTCTAGACGAGGTCTGCTTGGCAATAAAACCACGTAAAGACGTGGCGGTTGTAAAATGCTTTAAAAAATAATAAGTATTGGATGCTGCTTTGAGACATAAAGCTAATACTTACCTTTTTTGTTGTCTAGAACAGTGTTCTTCAACCCATGGTCCGCGGACCAGTGCAGGTCCGCAGAAAATTCCTGTCGGTCCGCGAAAAATTTCGACCGAAGTATGTAGATGCACATTTCTGTTCACGAGTATATAGCACATTTTTTTAGTCGACGCAGAAGCTAACTTTTGTCCGAACCATGATTTATTTAATATTTACTAGCCCCAATACAACGCCTCTCGTGGCTATTTTTCATACATTTTTAGATCGTGTTTCCAGATTTTGCCGTGCATTTGAGTGCTGGTAAACCTTGCTTACATGGCAGACATATTCAGTCTGCTCAGTGAAGTTAATATTTTTATTTTTACTTTAAGAATTAAATTGGATGCGTTCAAAAAGAAGCTAGTTGCTTTGGAATAGTTGCTTACAAGAGGAAGATATAGAAATGTTTCCATTTTTTGAAGAATTTTTGATTGCTGCTGATGTCAACCAGAAAATCATATTCAACATAATAAGTCAACATTTAAGAGCATTAGCTGAAAAATTTAATAATTATTTCCCTGAAAATGAGTTTCTCGTAAAGGTAACCTCTGGATAAATAATCCATTCTTGCAAGATACAAAGCCATGTGCACTTGACGCTCGTGAAAAGGAAAAGCTTATCGAGTTGTCTTCTGATGTCACTCTGGTTTCCCGACATAAAACGCAATCATTGTCTCAATTTTGGAAATCGCAAGAAAAAGAATATCCATCTTTGAGATATAAAGCTATCAAATTATTAGTCATTTTTTCGAACTCCTATTTGCGCGAAAAGACTTTTTCAGCCATGTCAATAATAAAAACCAAACAGAAAAATCGAATGGATGTTAATGCAGCGCTTCGTCTCCCAAAAAGAACTCTGTAGCCACGTATATCAAATTTTCTAACAAAGAAGCAGCAGAAAATGTCGCACTAAAAAATAGTAATTGTATAACTTACAACATATACCTATATAATAATAAAATACTATCTATATTGGTTTTTATTTGTGTCTTAGATTTTAGCCGGTCCGCGAAATATTTATCGTATTTTCACCGTCCGCGGGGGCCAAATGGTTGAAGAACACTGGTCTAGAAGTCTAGAAGTACAGAAACGGTACTGAAATCTTTATCGAATGTAAAAATATATAAGTACAGATGGAGAGACCCAAAAAGTGTGTAATATATTTATTTTATTGTCAGAACCAGAATTACGATTATTATTTACAATATTTTTACAAACAAAAAACAGTAACAAATAAACAAAATTACCTGGCTTGCTTAAAAAACAATATATAATAATAATTAATAAGGTAGCCAGTGAGTTTATAAAGATAAGCTAGAAGTAGCGTTGTCTAAACATCTACTGATACAGCAGCATCTTCTTACAGCAAGTTCTTTCTATGTGGATAACTTACATATTTCCCCTTGCTTTGTGTGATACCATGAATATAACATTTTATTACAGTATGGTTTTATAAATCCTATATTACATTCTTTCTTTGAAAAGAAACCCTTCTAAAAATCATAAGAGTGTCCATTTGAGTAAAAATAAGCTCTTTATATCACGCTAGAGAATACTTTCTCAAAGAAAATCACGAAAAATCTTACACATGCCCCATATACTGTTTTATATTACGTTAAATTCAACGGTCTGATGTATTTCAATATATCATCAAAAATGCTCATATTCAGCGAAAATCCAATAAAATGAAAAGCGAGAAATTTCGAGGTTATTTCGTTTATGTTTCAAATAGATCATGCTCTTTATTTAACTATACTTAAACACGCACATGGATATATTATCCTACATAAATACTACGATTATAGCTACAATAAACACATATAAATTTTAAAAGAAATAATTCGTTCGTTTTATCTAAACCAACAAAATGTAGCAGTTTGGCAAATGTTATAAATACAATTGAAAATGGGGAAAATTAAATAAATACTGCGTTAAAGTTTTTGCTTATTGTTATAAAAATAAATTGGTGTTGTTTTATTTGTTCCTAATAGACATTGTTTAATCATCTGCTATTTAAAATTCAATGTGATTCTTCCTTGTATTATGGCCAGAAAGGATAAGTTATTTATTTATTTTTTGTTTATTTTGACCTTAGTTCTTTATACTTTTTATCGAGGATATATAACGACTACGTTGAATCAGCTATACTACTTCCGTACTAAAAGAAAAATATTTCACAAATTTCGATAAGAGTGGGCTCGTTCATAACTGAAGAGGCCAATTTTGGATACGAATATTTTGCTACAAATAGTGCAAAGATAATTATAGGCAGAATCAGACAACAGAGTCTGGATTTGCGTTTTTTGCGTGCTAGTGTGGAATGGTCTCTACGGTCTGATTCATACTGCTGTATTCTGTATTCTGCTGCACTAAATTGCACCATGTACTTTGACAGAAGAGATTTTCTTCTCAGTATGGGCTGAGCATCTTTGTAGCGTTGTTTTAATGCGTCTACACATCTGAAGCCTCCTTTCAACTCTGAGTACAATAATCTTTTGGGTAATCTAGTATTTGGCATTCTTATGACGTGTCCAACTCACAGCAACTGAATTTGGTGGAGCAAGGCCTCAGTGATGATATCAGATTTAGCCAATACTTCTGTATTTGATACATAATCTTGCCATTTGACTCTCAATAACGTCCTTAGGTTTGGTAGAGTTTTTATATGTCATCTATAGAGACGTTATGACTCACTGTTGTAGAGAAGTACAGGGAGTGCAGTTGCCTTGTACATCATTAACTTCGTTTTAAGTTGTAAATGTCGGCAGTTCTATATTAAGGACAAGTTATGTATAATTGGTTTTGTATTAAATATCATCATTGATCAATCGTCGAAATTGACTGATAAAGATTAGCTTTGCATTTTTAATCCAGTTTTCCTTATGCCAGTGAAATCTAAATGCCAGAATATCTTTTTAGGTTGACTGTTCATCAAGTAAGTAGTCATTTATATATATATATATATATATATATAAAATATTTTATTTCCAGGCAATTAAAGTACAAATTTAAAAAATAAAATTACATAGTGGTTATACATATGCCTAATTGTATTTTTATGTATTCAAGTATAAATATTTTATTATTTTTTAACAATAGTGTTTAATACTATGTTACCACACACAATTAGTTACGCCGGGAAAAAGGGCAAAACCCTAAGTAGTCATTTTCTACTTCTGGCGGCATATTGCTATTTAAGTGAATTAATTCTGTCAAACACTTTGGTTCGTTTTCATATCCAGTTTTTATCCAGTCATTATTTAGTTGTCTATCCATTATTTTCTCCCCAAGTATCGCTCTGTCAATAGCTCTTTAAGCTATTCTTAAATTTTCAGCAGATGCATTGGTTACGGTAATAGTATTTATGTAATCACGTGCAAACCAAAGGCATGCACCTTAGCCCATCTAACAGCAGATTATTCCAAGTTCTAAACGAGACTATCGAAGATGTTTAAGTATTTGTGTATCTGAGAAAACAAAAGATGCAGGCGCCTTCTTTGATATCATTAGTAGATTTCGCAAGTCCTCAATTCATGCTTCACAACATCAGTAAATCTTCATATTACACAAATGCAATAAAAGGCAGTAAAATGTGAAAAGTGAATAAAAACCTAACAAACCACCTACAAGTCTTTATCCACTTTATCTTTGTCTACCTACGTATATTATAACCAGAGACGACTAGTAAAACAAACCTACTGAAGCGATGGAAACCAAAAAAGATTGGCACAGATGTCAGAACACGTAAATGTCACCCCGACAAGAACATTCCTAAAATGGTATTCTAGTGGCATCTTTAGGGTAGTTGAAAATGAAAACATCCAAAAAACACTTGGAAGAGATTAATTCAGAAAGAAGTGTCGGAAGTTAATAAAAAAAGGCAAGCCTGTGGCCACAAGTGCTAAAGCGTTAATTCTTGCAGTTGGTCGCTAGCAAGGGTATGGACGTAGATTCAATCCTGACTATGTTAAATATTTTATGTATAAAATATTTATACAAATAACGGCTTTGTTTAGTCGTTCGTAACCGTCTATAAATTGTACGTACTCTTCCGCATGCGTTAAAAAAAAAAACATAATACTGACCATTTTACTCCTGAATGTGCACAGATAACTATGATAACTCTGGTCACGAAACCTGGAAACAGAAGGCCAACGTTCACCTCGGACTGTCGCGTCATTGATGATGAAGTAAATACAGTAGCAAATAATATCTATAATTGCAAAAAATGGCGCATACACTGGCGACATATAGTTACAGTCAATAACTCCGTCGTGAAACAATAAACTCCACAACGAAGTTAAAGAAAAAAATATATAATAGGCTTTGTACCACAGGCAAAAATTGAAGCGTAGTATATGAAATAGCATAACTTGCAAAATAATCATATTAGGTGTGTTCGATTTGCACATTTGCAGTTACTGTTTACTGCCGCGTTAAAAAAATATGTTCGTTTTGTTGCGCAGTAACTGCAAATCTGTTCGATTTGTCGTAATTTACTGCCAGTTTATGACGCTACTGCGAAAAAGTTACGAAAAAGTTGCTTCTCTTTGGAATATTTGTTACGGCTGTGTTTGTTTACCTTTTTGAGTTGGTACCATAGATAAAGAATAAATGGTTGGTACTTAGTTTTTGACTTTTTGACAAGAATATGGCTAGCATATTTGTTTTGATATTTATACTATATTCTTTGATGGCTAATGTCTTACAAATTCTTTTTTTGAATATCCTGGGACAATATGGGCATTTTGTAAACCTCGCAAATACAGTTCATAACTTCATCATCCGAACTCGAAAAATCTAAATCTGAATCAGATGATTCTGGATTTGATAATATTTCAAGTACCATTAAATATAATCTAATATTTTTCACCCTTTCGACACTAGGCTGACCAGATTTTTTTCACAGAAAAAGAGTATACTAAAAAAAAGTTTTCACTCCAAAAATTCAAATAATGAGCAAAAAACAGAGGTCCTCATTCAAAAATACTAGTAACGAGCAAAAAAAAGGACTTCACTCCAAAAATAGAAGTGATGAGCAAAAAAAAAAGGTCCTCACTTCTAAACTAAAAGTAATAAAAACAAGTGACCATGAAAAAAGAGTATATTCAGGTTTTTTTTATAAAAAGTAAGAGTATACAAAATATTACTCAAAAAAGAGTATAATACTCTTAAAAAGAGTACGTCTGGTCACCCTATTCGACACACAAGATAATCTCCGAACCAAATCGTAAAAAGATTCTGACTGACATTTAAACATTTAAACTTCTTATTCTTTACATATAAACAAATCCAACAGAAAATTAAACTCGCAGTATGTTACCAGTTTTTAGTAGTAAACTGCTAACTGCAGCGTTTTACTGCTAGCGTTTAGCAGTATAACGCGAAGGTGCAAATCGAACATACCTATTGTCGCATTATATTGGGTTGTTGCATAAGTCCGTTCGTCTTTTTTTTTTCACCTTTTATTCAATAAAACATACATTCTAAAAAAAAACTTTTATTATCAAATGTACTGCCCATTACTTTCTATCACTTTGGACAAACGCTCAGGTAATTTCATAATGCCATCTCCAGAAGGTTCCTTCTTTGCTCTCGAAAAATCTTTCCAGGTGAATTTTGATATCCACAGATGCGAAATTTTTTCCGTTAAGAGAATTTTGTTGAAAGCAGAACAAATAGTAATCGAATGGTGCGCTGTCTGGACCAAATCCTCCGAAAAAAAAAACGAACGGACTTGTGTAACAACCTAATAAATTACTTTTTGTCAATACTAAATCAGCGTCATTTTAAAGTAAATTTCATAAACTTGAATACGCAGTAAGACCCGTGTCATCACGTTGCTAAACATAAATTAGATTAAAATGGACGTGGGTTGGTCATGTAATTAGGAAAGGCAAAGGTCGATGTATAAAGAACACTAATGATTCCCTAGAACTAATAGACGTGATTATGAACGTTCTAGAATAAGATAGAGAGACGACATCATAAAATGTGGGGGAAAGCAGTGGACCAGAAATTAACGACGACAAAAGTGGAACAATCAAATTGAGCATAGGGCAGTATTGGACCAAACAACGCTAATAACAATGATAATGACTTAAGTTGCGTTGGTCTAATGAATATTTTTTAGAATCCATTAATAAATTCTCGATTGTTTGCGAAACTTGTCTGTTATATATAAAATCCTTCATTGCTAAATAACAAATTTGACTCAGTTTACAAAAAACATAACTATTTACTACAAATAGTGGAAAAACATAATTATACTTACTCTTTATTATCTGAAAATAGTATTTACTGCAAAATTAAAAGCGAGATTAAACTGGAACCTGGTGTATATGATAAATCATACGAATTTGAAATCAATAAAGCACTTCAGAAGGTATCAAATATTCAAATCAAATCAATTATAGTCATTATGTAACATGTGTGTTATTATTTATAATAAATAGCTTTTACATACAGGATATATATTTACAAATGAATAAATTACAAATTTACCTAATTTATAGTTAATATTTACTAGTTTTTCACACCGTTACCACTAAAACCAAAACGAATTTTACGATCAATTGTTTTGCATTTAGTGCTAATGATGGATCGTACATTGTTTATACATTTGACACCAAAACATAACGAAATATTTTTAATTTGTTTCAACACTTATAAAACCAAAATTAGTCACTCGGATATTGTTCGATTGATAAAATTGAAAAGGCTAAGATAGATAGTACACCTGAAACGAATGCACGAAAGTGAACCAGTAAAAAGGATCAAACAACAAGCATTCGAAAAAGAAGAGTTGGAACTCATAGTTATATGGATCAGTTAGAATAGGGGTCTCCAAACTACGGCCCGTGGACATGTTTTTAAAACTTTACTTATATAATTTTTTTTTAAATAATCATTAAATCGCAAAATAAAACATGTAACATTATAACTAAATAATATCCGATTCATAAAATTATTATTTTTATTAATAATATTATCATTATTCCTAAGCTTGTTTCTAAAATCAAGCGCCAAAACCCACCTGAGTTCGATTTGTCCGTCCTGTTATTTATTTTAAAAATTTTGATATGGCCCGCTTTTGAAAAATTGTTGAGACCCCTGAGCATGGCATAGAAGAATTTCGGACTCTAAGAAGGGGACAAACTGGAAAAGAATCTTTGAAAAAGCCAACCCAGAAAGGGTTCTCGGTTGCTTTAAAACAGTTCTTCAATTTTATTTCAGTGAAAACTTAATGCCATTACTTTTTCAAATTCAGCATCGTATTTAATCTTGGATTTCTAAGCTGAAATTAGGGGCGTTGCGAGTGTACCCGACATCCGGGTGCACTAATACTTTGCACCACCCGCTTTTTAAAAAAGGGGCTCGAGTTTAAAAACCGAAAATTGCTTGTTTTAGAGCGTTTAATTTGGACAACACATAAGTATCTATATTTATCCTCTATTATCCCGCGCACAATGAAACACAATCAAACACTTCGCGCACTGATCGTGCTCTGCAAACTAGTAAGAATATTTTGCGCTTTTCTGTGTTTTATAGGTCAATCAGAACCCGACTTGATCAAAGCACTTAAAGAAAAATTAAATATTTTTCTAAAAATGTTTAACATATTATTTATTAATTACCCTATAATCCTTAAAATTTGCTGCCCTAAAAATGCCGCCCGGGTGCGGTTCACCCCTTGCATCCTAGGGTTTCGGCGGATCTGGCTAAAACAAGACTATGTCATCCTGTGTTCAACAACTGATTCAAAATATTGAATTCGGAATAGACGAACTAGACAAAAATTTATCCATTTATTCTATACCACGCAGAGCCGCAGTAAGAAAAACTTGCGCTAGGGGCAGAGCCGTGTTTTGGCGCCCTAAACAATTAAAACAGAGTTCTTACCTCTCAAAATGTAAGTGATGAGCAAAAAAAAAAAGGTCCTCACCTTCCACAATGGCGCCCTTTTCCTTAGTGCGCCCAGAGAATATATTTTAAAAAGACACCTATGTGCTAAAAAGTAATATTGCAACTAAACGAACACAGGAAATACGACGGAATGTATAACTCACCCCGATTGTAGATCCACCCCTTTAGGGGTTGATTAGGACAAATTCCTGAAATAAGTTTTTCGGTAAATGTATGGATAATCTTTGCAAGTAAACAGTAAATCGATATCTTATTGATCCTAAGAGATATTAAGGTATCCTTGAAATCACAATTCACCCCTTTTCAAACCTTAGGGGTGGAATTTTAAAAAACTGTCAAACCCATTTCGAGATATTTTAAAAAGACACCTATGTGCCATAAAGTAATGTTGCAACTAAACGAACACAGGAAATACAACGGGATGTATAATCCACCCCGATTGTAGGTTCACCCCTTTAGGGGTTGATTAGGGCAAAATCCCGAAATTGGTTTTTCGGCATTTGTATGGGTAATACTTGTAAACAAAAACTAAGTCGATATCCCATCGGCCCTAAGAGATATTAAGTAATTCGTGAAATCACATTTCACCCCTTTTCATCCCTTAGGAGTAGAATTTCGAAAAATCCCTTCTTAGTGGGTGCTTACGTCATGAAGAGAATATACTCTCCGAATTTCAAGTTTCTAGGCCCAGGGGTTCGGGCTGGGCGGTGATGAGTGAGTCAGTCAGTCAGGACACTGCCTTTTATATATATAGATTTATTATTAATATCTAATTTACAAGGACGAATACTGTCTTTCGCTTTCATAATATTAATCTTGTAAAATTTATAAGTCTAATTTGTATTAAAATAAATAAAATAAATAAATAAATAAGTAAATCATTCATGTGCAAGCGACATAATGGGGCAATTTTTTCTTAAATTTCTTAAATTAATTATGTTAATCGTAAATTCTTCTTCTTCAAGTGCCATCTCCGTTTCGAAAGTTAGCTACCAACATAGCAATCTTTACCTTGGACGCTACCGTCCTGAAAAGATCTATGCCTGACATTCCGTACCACTTTCCGCAGCCAAGATATTCGGCGCCTTCCAGCGGAAATTTGATTAGCATTTTGTTTTATAAGTGTGAATGATATAATACATTTATCATACAAACAACATCAAACATTTTTAAACATCGCAAGTTCTATCCTGAAACTGTTTTCTTTTTATTCATAATATTTTCATTGTATCACATATAAATGTAAACTGCAAAAACATCGTAAAACATTATTTGTAGCTTCATAAAAATGTGTTCAAAATAATGTTTTTACTTTATATGTCATGTTTAATAATTAATGAATGTTCTACTTTGTTCACGTCAAATTATATGCAGAATATTTGACATTTTAAAATAATTGTTTGATCAATATTACTGTCATGTGCATTTTATATTTTTTCATAGAATTGTGTAGTTAAATCATTTATTATTAAAAACATACAAAATGTGGGTTATTAAAAAACAGTATTAAATTAAATTAAAAACGATTTTAAATGCAAAGATTAAGTTCTTTAATTATTGAACTTTTAGTACTAAGGGGTTTATAAAAATTTTGTACCAAATTTCATAAGAGTGTAAATTTTATTGTCATATTTATACCATTTTTAAGTTTCGCTAATATTCGCCTATGTTGTACCATACTAATAAGTTCAATAATTATCATAACATTTTACTTAAAATCGTAATTTTGCATAATTTTATTTTGTTCTATTTATCTTATTTTGTGCAGTTGTCGGCATATGAGGTCTGCAGGGTTGCAACCTCTCCAGAATTACATGAATCTAGATATTAATATCGTTTAGGTTTTATTTTATCTAATTTTATTTTATTTCCAACTTCACACTCTTGTAATCTAGGCCAGTTTGTTCGCTTATGATGTACAATGCGTAAAGAACCTGCGGGCTGCGCTCATTTCAGCCTGAGTCTGCTAGTGTAGACAATGCTTAGTAACTGGCATTTTGCAATATTCATTTAATGGGAGTAACGCGAAATTCAACAACTGTTTGGGGTTCAAATACAACAGCCCAACAACAGTGTTAAGAAAGATGCGCGGGCCGTGTTAGAATGAGCCGGTCGGGTCAGTAATTTTGCGATAAAAAAGAAGGGGCCACCACTGCCCCAATAAAAAAAATCAGCTGTGGCTACCACAGGACCGACCGCTATCACAAAGTACTTGTTTAATTTATGCTGCTTTATCAAAAATTGTCTCAGATAAAAGTTGTTAGTTATTGCTTTTATAGCAACTTTTGGTAAATAATTTTCTTCGAAATATATCTCTGTGAAAATTTTTTAATCCGACACTCTAGTAAACTCCAGTTCTAGTTAACTGATTTTTACCCAAAGTTGATAAACTCGTGCCATTGATGTCAAAAGCTTAAATATGAAGTTTCATAAAAATCCTTTTAGCCGAATTTGCTCTGCACGTGTACAAGGACCAACAGACAGACCGACAGACAGACAGACAGACCGACAGACAGATAGACAGATAGACCGAGAGGCATCATGCTAAAAATAGTCAAAACTTTATGTAGGGACCTCAATTCGTGGAGATCCATCGAAATCTCGAAATGTCAAAATCGGTATGATAACAATACCTCCCTTATATATGTTGGCGGTCGGTAAAAATTGTCTACTAACACCTCCCCCCCCCCAAGATAAAAACCTGGGTGCACACCTGCTCAGATAAGTACCTGTTACAAAGATAATAGGAATAATCGAAACATCCTGCTGACCATGTGGTTTACGTATTGTGTTTGAGATCTAGAAACAAAAAACTTACCTTCTCTGACCTTATACTGACAAGATTATTTTGATTATTCTGTTCTTACGTCAATATCAATATATATAACAGTGTATTCACAGCACGTGGTGTCACAGAATATTTAGTTTTTGAATTCATTTCTATTATTATTGAAAATTCGTTTTACTGTTCCTCCTAATAATAGAAACACAAATGTTTAGAAATTATATAAAATATATGAGCGTGTGTTTTCTGTGATTTAGAACAGTGAAAACTACTTATGCACATGTGGTGGCGCGTGTACGATGTTTACATTACACTCGTTCTAATATACAAATATAACAGACATACAGATTTAAGTGGTTACAAATGTTACATTTTTAAAAATATATGTCGTTAAATTCTTAATTGTCATTTCAAAATAGAACCAACGATGCTTTAAATAATTCCAAATTATTTGACCTTAGAATTTTAGTGGAAAAATAAAAATTCAAAATAAATTTCTTTTCTTTCAAAAATACAATGTTTTTGTTTATGTCTGAGTTAAAAGAACTATTTTTAAAATTAATTTTTTTATGATGGTGATTTTATGATTGTTTTAGATGAGAAAAGAGTGCCTATTAGATTACAATAATAATTTATACAATGCGACTACAGAAAATATGTATTTCACTACAGTGCGTAGTGAAATTTGTATATTCATTAGAAGAGATGGAAAAAGTTTTTTATTTTGTGGAAAATGATTGTTATGTCATTATTATTGAAGACCTCAATATTGAGCGAAGCATTAATGTGAAGTTAATTTTGTCTGGTACAAAATGTTATAGTTATTATCGGACTATTTTAAGTTGGTCGGTGAGAGACTTTACTGCGCAGAGTGCGAGAGTATTATGAGGGAGTGACCCATAAGTTGCGCTGTCCAGAAGCCGGAAAAAGAACGCATTTATTAATTGTTTTAAGACTTTAATACTAGTTAAAGAGAATATTAATAAAAAAGCTATTTTCCGCTGGCTTTCCGTTAACGCAACACTGAAAAAATTGTAGAATGTTGCTATGCAACTTTCATAGAGGAAGATTTTTTTATTCTTGTCTCCGAATTAAAATATTTTTAGCTCATTTAAAAAATCACTTTTGTATGATGATTTAAGTTTTATTGATTATTTTCCGAACGATATACAACTTACTAATTGTGTTTAACAAAACAAATACTATTTACTTAAATGGCATTGTTATTTATCTAAAGTACATTGTTGGTTAGGATACATATTACTTTTCCTTTTGTTTGTTGGCTTTAGCAGCTTTGGCTATTTGCCAAGTAATATAAGAAGAGATTAAGGGTTATTAAAATTACGTTTATAATTTGATATTTTCTGGTTTCATATAGTTATAAATAATTTCATAAATATCTATAGAGTTAATAGCAAAAAGCGTGAAATTTGATAGGTAAGGATATTTTTTGGACAACTAAGTTTTGTACGAATAATTTACGATTACGAAAATGAATTGGGCATTCAAACAATAAGTGGTTCGAATCGCTGACAGGCAAATTATCACATGGACAGAAAGGAGATGAAACTTTTGTAATTCTATGCAGATGATATGGAGAAGATGTGATTCAATCTAAGCCGGATAAAAGTTCATATAAAAGATTTGCTATTTTGAGAAGAAAACCAAAGCTTTCTAGGTAGGAGGAGTTGAATTTTACCATAGTATGCTCTTTTGAACTACATAGAATCTATGTATTCTTGTTGCCATTGGTTGTATATGGAAGATTTGAAGATTTACATAAACTCATTACGGTTTAGAGCTGCATTTACAGCTACTTTTTTGGCTAGAAGATAGACTTTGATATTGAACTCAAAATCTGAATGGCTTTTAATCCAGCATATTCTTTGTTACGATATTGATATCATCGTATTATTATGAAAGAATTGATTGTTACCGCCTTTTCAAGTTCATTGTTATTTACTAGAAAAAATTAGGAAAATGTCTCCTAATAAGTCATTCTGTTTTTTTCCCAATTTCATAAAAATATTTTTTTGGATGACCATATCAAAAACAGTTCTTTTTTATCATCTAGTACCGGCCAAAAAGTAAATCTTTTTCGGCCTAGGCCGATTCGCTTACTTTTTTTGCCGGTAAACGCTAGCGCTATCTATGTGTCAGAAGCGGATTTAACGGCGGGCGCAACGGGCGCGCGCCCCGGGCCCCGACCTCTAAAGGGCCTCGCAAAAACCTAATTTTACACTTTTTTCTAATTGAGGGGCCCAATATTTTTACTGCGCCCGGGGCCTTAACTGACCTAAATCCGCCACTGCTATGTGTCATTTCTTAAGTTACTAGATCTCCATGGTTACACAGAAACAACTGACAGTCAAACATTTATAATTGTAATAATTGTTCAATAACCATAAATTATCGAATGTAAATAAATTAAACTATTAATAATTACTTTTGGTCGCCCAAAAAAATATAATGTGCACCTTTGCCAAAAAGATCTTTTTCGTCCTTATCTGTTTAAAGTCCTTGGCTACGCCTCGGCCTTCAAATTCAGATGCGGCCGAAAAAGATCTATTTTTCGGCCATGGTACACAAATAACTATTATTTTAGGTAATTAATATCCACTCTATTATATTTTAAAAAATGAGGTTTAAAAAGTATCGTCTCTCCTCTGCAAATTTAGCAACATTGCTAATAATTTCTCGCGATTGACCTTTTAACAGACGAACGCTTCCCAGTTTGCTGAAAAAAAACAAAAATGAATTTTCATTTATTTTTGTCAGATTGTACCGCACGATTGTAACATGAAAACTAACGACGTCCTCTTCTATTTTTCTCGCTACTGCGTAACCGGAAAGTTTAAATTAGCCAGGCAATAGTTTTATGAGGAGAAAAAGAAGAAACTTGTACAAAATGTTTTTAAATAGTGTCCTAAATCAAGGATTCCCAAACTTTTACGGAAATGGCCTAGATCTATTTTTTTTTTTTTTTTTTTTTTCTTGAGCGGACTAAAACTCGACAGGCGCTTGATATATAGACACTGTTACAAGAAATTATAATAAATTATATTTATGAATAATAATATAATATTATTAATAATAAAAATAAATATTTAATGAACCTGATATTATTTAGATATAATTATTTTTTAATTTGGGATTTTCAGGTTGCTTTTTAATTCTTGCTGATTTACAGTGCCGGCTGTGGTTTTTGCGGGGCCTCGGGAAAACTTGTAAAAAACGTTGCATTTGGTGTCAAAAACTTGCCCTAGCTACTAATAATTGTTAGGAATATGAAAGCGCGGGGCCCCTTTCAGCGCAGGGCCTCGGGAAAAATCCCCGAAGTCCCGACCTCTGAGCCGGCCCTGCTGATTTATAAAACTTTAATCATGTAGGTATAAAAGTCCACGAGCGCGATGAAATCTTCTAGCGGGTCAGATTCATCCTGCGAGCCGTAGTTTGGAGACCTCTTTTCAAAACAATAAATACTTTAAAATGCATGTAAGTATATTAATTATTTCGCTACGAGACATGTATTTCAAATTACGTGCTCGTCGTACGGAAGATTTGAAGGCCGTTGTTGCATCGACATTCATTGCTTAAAATTTGCGTATACGCTGGCTTCTCGTACGTAGTACAACAATATAATTTATGTTATTTTTTTAACATACCACATATTTTCTTACAACCACATTCTTTCCTTCTTCTATTGGGATTTAACTAATAAAATGACCTAGTAGTCTAACTGAAGATTCCATATGAATTGTCCAACAATAGATTTCTCCATTTCTCTATTATATTACCCAAAAATGTCTTTTATCAGTTGCATTCATAATGATTATTTTTACAAATATAAATAAACTATTTTTTTGACTATTCCACCAAACTAAGATGTATGGATACGTTTCTCAATATCGATGTCAAAGCAAAAGAAATAATAAAAAAGTTAAGAATTGAAATTTTGTTAATTTAAACATTGAATCCATATTGTAAAAGTAAAATTTTATTTTATTTTATGCTATTGAAATCAGTATCTATATTTTATAGCTTTTATATCAACTTGCGCATTTGAAAACAATTGATTAAATCTTTTCTGTCTAATAAAACTGAATAAACATAAAAAATTCCGGTTTTTCATGCTTCCAATAAAGTTTATTACACCAATTGTAGCAAAATCTATTAATGTCGTATTTCAAATAGTGCGATTTATAACAGTGTGATATTTTTACGAGTTACCGACAGTTTTCGAATTATCATTGTATTCGAAACCGAAAAGATTGACAAAGAAAAATTATAATGATATATGAAGAATAATAACAGTTTTGTTGCTGCTCTTTTCCAACTTTACTATGCACAACTGTTTATTTTGATAGAATTAAAAGCTAATTTTAGTTTAATTATTTAATTAATGACCATTGCATATTGCAAGTAAAAATAAAAGATGCCTGCGCAATATTTGTAA
Source organism: Liopterus haemorrhoidalis (assembly GCA_963971575.1). Lineage (NCBI taxonomy): Eukaryota > Metazoa > Arthropoda > Insecta > Coleoptera > Dytiscidae > Liopterus > Liopterus haemorrhoidalis. The sequence continues at coordinate 44,422,571 of OZ020615.1, read as the reverse complement.
CTATTTCAAAATATAACATAGGTCAATAAAAGTATAAAATTCTAAGATCAAAAATGCTTAAAATAATATTTATAAAGTAATGATAATATTTTATAAGGCTTTTGAACAACATCCAAAAACAAATTCTGGTTAATATACTGCTTCTAAAATTAAATATATATCAAATCAACATTTTCACTATTTACAACAGCATAATTTATGGCAGTGTTTCTCAATCAGTGGTTGGTTTCAAGAAAAAAAATGATTTTCATGTGTAAACCTGACGATCTTGAATATAAATGAATTACAGACCAATCTACTTTTTAGAGTTGCTGCCCAGTGTCAAGGCTGTTTTACATTGTACTTTTTACTACACTTTCAAACTTCTGATGTCATTCAAACTTCTAAAACTTCTTTCTAAAGTATTAGCATCAGAAAAAGTTTGTAATTTCTCAATGCCAACTTAACGATTTGATGTGACAGGTAGATATCTGACAGGTACATAAATTTCGATTATATCAAGTTAATTTTTTTATATTAAATGGCGTTATTATTGGAGCTATGTTAAAATATGATGAATAATCGAAAAATGCTAATGAAATATGCAGTCGTCGCTTTACTTTAGATCAAATGCTCCCAATTTGGGGTACAGCTACCGGTACGCGATTAGTGAACCAAATAATAATGAAAACAATATTTGGCGTAAAATATGTGTTTTTTTTTTTCTACAATGGTTGCCTCTTATATTTCGGGATTGCGCTAAACTAGTGCTGCCATCTGGTAACTGACGCTTCTATCGTAAAGTTAGACATTTTGGACGGTATACGTACTCAGAACGTTTTATCATACGAGCGCTATTTGTGTTATTTACAGTAACTTGAAAATATTCATCTCGGCTAAAAATGGAATTAAATCGTGAACATTTTTCAGCGATTATTTTTTAGAACTTTCGACGTGGATTAACCCAACAACAGTGAATCGATGAACTTAATTCGACTTTTGGCGATGAAGCACCATCAAGGACTACTGTTTATCGATGGTTTACCGACTTCAATCGTAACCGTAGTTCTTGTTCCGGAAAACATTGATGCTGTGCGTGAACTGATACTGCAAGATCGTCATGTGACTTATCGTGAGATTGATGTATTCTTGAGCATTAGTGGGACCACCAACATTTGGCCGTCAAAAAGATTAGTTCGCATTGGATCCCACGTAATTTGACAATCGCAATGAAAAAATCCTCAATCAGAGTGAAAAAGTACTTCGAAAATTGGTTCCAAAGCATGCAAAAATGTATTAATCTTCATGGAGAATATTTTGAAAAACAATAAAGCCACTTTTGTAGAAAAATAATTGTTTTTGATCTCAAATCCCGAAATATCTTCTCGTGAAAAGTGTTCCGCGGCTCAAAAAGTTTTGGAAACTCTGGTTCACTACATACCGGTACTACATCTTAAAAAGATTGGAAACCGCTGCTCGAGATAATAAATATTTAATAATGAAAACATCAAGTAGTTCTAATGACGATGAACATGATATGAGTTCAATGTAGACTATTCATCAAATTCAAAATATTGTAGAAAAGTCACTACAGGGTGAATCGCACAGTTATATATAATTTAATTGTTATATATTTCATACTAAATCATTTGCAAACATTTATTAATAATAATTGGTAATCTTAGAAAAGTATATATAGCAGCTTAAATTTTATCCTCAAACGTAAACAATTGCCCTAAATTCTGATTCTAACCCTTTGTTTAAATTTTGCAAGCAGTTGTGACATTTGCGCTTGCATGCGCTTCTAACACTAAATAATGTATTAGTGCTTGAGGATGCAGAGGTCGGTAAGTCTGCGTCTAATACACCGTTGTAGCTGAAAAGTGTGCTTGATATTGACTGCGCAAGTTCTTGGTTGAGTGCGCAATTGCGCGCCTAGAAAGCAGCTTTTGAATTATGCTAGTTTATATTTACTTACACGCCAGTGAATATTTATTTACAAGATCAGATCTCAATCATGATTATTATAAATGCCAAAGTAAAACAGAACATCGTTAAATTGGTACCTCTGAGAAAGTAACGATACGTTAAACAAAATAGGATAGTTTCAAATGTTGTGCTGTCGGATAGCATTGAAAGTTTAAAGGATATATTGTGTTTTACATTACACTTATATAAATACTACGCAAAAGAAAAACAAAGTGCTTAGGAAAAAGTATGATGTAGAACAGACTTAAACATACGGTTTTATTTGTTCGTTTGATCCAATGTTGTTTTCAATTTATCTTAAATATCTTTCGCCAAGATGTTTTAAAATTTGATTGTAAATTACACAATCTGAAGCAGAAATAGAAATGCAATAATGTTCTAATAAACACACCACTATAGAGAAACACTTATTTTAAATAAATAAATACTTACAATAAAATTGTACTCGTAAATAATTCGATTTGTAACACCTAAAAGTTGTTTTAACAAAAATACGTCAAAATTCCATTTAACTTATAAAACGTTTAAATACATCTACTATATACATATAAATGCACAATATGTGCTCAACAGACAACAGACAGATATGCCAACGGATAAATTAATCACTGTCATCATCGTTGTGACTTCGGTTGAGAGGGCGGCGACTTTCTTCATCTGATCCATATACTACTTCCTCGTCAGAGTCATTGATCATTGAGAATGCTGGGTTGTCCTTTGTTATTACAGAATCTGGAAAAGATGAAAAATTTGTTAATAAATAAATCAATTTCTTCATCAATTTGTTATCAACTGACGGGTTACATTGCATTAAAATCGGCCGCTGTACGCCGATTTACTTAAAATTTCTACGGCTGTTTCCATATTTTGCTTAAAATTTGGGCGCTGACTGCCTATGCGTACGACTTTTAAAGTTTTTGAAGAGTCATTGTACTCTGTCATGTACTCTGTAAGGCCGTTGTATGCCGCTGAAAGGCTAAATGGCCGTTGTTCGACCATTGTAAAGTCGCCGTTTATTTTTACTCGGGAATAAATTTTTTTAAACCTTATTTATTTATCTTCTCTAAAGCAAGGCAATGAGGAAGAAAGGAAGAGACGGATTTTGTCAAAGTCATAAATTATTACTTGAATTCATAAAATACAAATGCGGGCAGTAGCAGACGTACCACGAGCGTATTGGAAACTAACAATCGTGTTGAAGAATTGAACGACGTTCTATATTGCTGGTTCATGAGGACCCGCTTTCTAAGCCAGCTCAGCTCAGCCAACGAAGTGGCCGAGCGCATTAAGTGGTGCAGTTTGGACTGGTGAAACAGTCTGGATTGTGCGATCGGTAGTTTGATTCTCCGTTGGTGATATTATTCGGGCGAGACTAATATGTTTACATTACTCTCATTTCACAATCATTCACCCCTCATCCAGGTGTAGGAGCTCGGTCCCTGGCATCGGCGATTAGCCTCGTTGCAGAAATAAGCCGATGTAAAATAAATAAATCTGAGCCAGCTCTTTTTTTTTGGAACTAACTCACTAATCGCCTTTATGATTTATACACTTTTGCATGCGTTCAAACCAGTTATCGAAACATTTTTTCCACTCTGAACATGGTTTTCGAAGGCTTCAATATCTTCTTGGGGTGATAAAAATCGCTGTCCACGCATTTTTTGTTTGACATTGGGGAATTTAAAAAAAAATCGTTAGGGGATAAATGAGGTGAATACGGGCAATGAGACATTAATTCGATGTTTTTCTCCTTCAAGTAATCAATTGTTTGACGTGCTATGTGGGAGCTTGCATTGTCATGATGAAGAATGATGCGACGTTTTTGGTGGTTTTTCCTGACTTTGTCAATGACTGGCAAACAAATTGTTATATACCATTCAGCATTAAATGTTCTCCGATTCTCTAAAGGAATGGTTGCGATATGTCTAGTACAACTGAAGAAACAAGCGATCATTTTCTTAGAAGTGCTTCGTGAACGAACAACTTTTGTGGGTTTCGGTTCGTCTTGGAAGACTCAAACAGTGGAATGTTGCTTAATTTCCGGTTCATATGAATAAATCCAAGTTTCGTCACCTGTAACGATTTTGTATACGGATTTTGTAGTGCCTAGGTTCAATCAACACGAGCCTTTTTTTAAGCTTCGGTTTAATTATGCGGAATCCATCAGGAACGGATCTTTTTCACAGCTAAATGTTCATGCAAAACCAAATGTATTGCAGTCTGCGATATGCCAAAGAATGCCTCTATCTCACGGTAAGTCACATACCGATCTTCTTCAATCGTTTAGCGCACAGCATCATTGTTTTTTTGAATCACAACCGATTTTAGTCGACCTTCACGAGATTCATCACTGATGGACCCACGACCATGACGAAATTCTGCAAACCAATTGTAAACATCTTCTAAACGTCTTCTCTGTTGGTGCTTCATTACCAAAAGTTGAACAAAGCGAATCTATGCATTGTTGTTGAGTTTTATTAAAATTTATTAAAATCGTAAAAAATCATCCAACGAAAACCTTCACGAGTAATATCCATTTTTTCACAAACTTGTTTTTTTAACGCTCACTGTCAACAAACGACTCAGTCAATTTTTAAGCTGCCAGTAATTTCACAATAACAAATGTGAAATTTTACGAATATAGTAATGACACATTTCAATATTGCCATCTAGTGGACGTTAGTAAAAACATAAAAGGTAACCCTCGTATAACCTGTATACAGTAGCTTAACACCTCAACCTGTATAACCAAGTGCCTTAGAAAACACAATCAAGATAAAATGGAAAGCAATATGGCAATCATTTACAAAACTTTCTAAGAAACATTAAAGAACACATAAATTTAAAAATAACCAAAAATAACTAGAAATTGCGTGCAGCACAAGAAAACATTTTTACTGCTCAATACTGTTTAAATTTCACTCTTAATTAAATAATCTTAAACCTAGCTAGAAGCATTTAAGTACATCTCTTCTGAACTAGATATGCGTGTTAAAAATAAATATTCTAACGCGTAAAGCAACTTTAATTTTAATTTGAACTAAATTTAGTGGTAGCATCTGGTAATAAAGCTTTCATGACCTTCGTCTGATTTTTTTCGTCTGGTTCAGAGTTGTTTCCAACGCTTTCGTAAGTAAATATTATAAATATATTAAAAGATATTTCCCAGAAATATTTTATATCGGCCAAAGTTTTTATTTTCTCCATGACACACACTTTAACATAAACCTTGAAGAAATAATAAAAACTTTTAAATTACGAGGTACTTCAAGCAATTTTTGATATTATTAATATTTTATTTTATAGGAGGTGTGTCAGTTAAAAAACAAGATTGGACTTCTCTGTGGATCAAAACAAACCGCGCAAAAGCTGGGTGGATGGCATCGACCTTGGACAAGCATAAACAAGAATTACAATTTTCAACCACGTTAAGAGGGTTACCTTTTAAGTCTTTACAAACGACCACTAGATGGCAATGTTGAAATGTGTCATTACAATATTCGTAAAATTTGACATTTATTATTGTGAAATCAGTGGCAGCTTATAGATTGGCCGAGGAGTTTGTTGACAGTGAGCCTTAAAAAAATATGTTTGTGAAAAAATGTATATTACTCGTGAAAGTTTTCGTTGGATGATTTTTTACGATTTTAGTAAAGGCCTAACTCAACAACAATGCATAGATTCGCTTCGTTCAACTTTTGGCAACGAAGCACCATCAGAAAAGACTGTTTAAAATTGGTTTGCAGAATTTCGTCGAGGTCGTGCGTTCGTCAGTGATGAATCTCGTGGAGGTCGACCAAAATCGGTTGTGATTCAAAAAAAACATCGATACTGTGCGCAAAATGATTGAAGAAGATCGGTATGTGACTTACCGTAAGATAGAGGCATCTTTTGGCATATCGCAAACTGCAATACATTTGATTTTACATGAACATTTAGCAGTGAAAAAGATCTGTTCCCGATGGTTTCCGCATAATTTGACCGAAGCTCAAAAAAAGGCTCGTGTTGATTGGTGTAAGGGAATGCTAAAAAAAATTAACCTATGCACTGCAAAATCTGTATACAACATCGTTACAGGTGACGAAACTTGGATTTATTCATATGAACCGGAAACTAAGCAACAATCCACTGTTTCGATCTTCCAATATGAACCTAAACCCACAAAAGTTGTTCATTCACGAAGCACTTCCAAAAAAATGATCACTTATTTCTTCGGTCGTACTGGACATGTCGTAACCATTCCTTTAGAGCAGGGGTGGCCAACCCAAATGATCTTGCGGGCCACTTTGCAAATGCATCATAACTCCGTGGGCCGCATATAAAATTATATATCCCCATATTATATTTAGACCCACTTTAGACATTTTTTTGGAGTGAAAAATTGAAACATAATGAGTTACTATTATTGTGTTTACTATTATTCTTACATGTAAACATAGACAATATAATAATAATGATACTAAACGCACATTGTAAAGAAATATATAACACTAATACCTGAATATATGGATGCACAAATAATTTATTTTTTTAATACATTGGTTTTCACTACTTTGGCCAAAATAAATATATTTTGTAAAAGTGTGATGAATCTCGCGGACCGAAAAAATATTCAAGAAGGCCGCATGCGGCCTGCGGGCCACGGTTTGGCCACCTCTGCTTTAGAGGATCGGAGAACAGTTAATGCTGAATGGTATACAACAATTTTTTGGCAGAAGTCATCGACAAAATCAGGAAAAACTACCAAAAACGTCGCATCATTCTTCATCATGACAATGCAAGCTTCCACACAGCACGTCAAATAATTGATTATTTGAAGGAGAAAAACATCGAATTAATGTCTCATTGTCCGTATTCACCTGACTTATGCCATAACGACTTTTTTTTGTTCACCAATGTCAAACAAAAATGCGTGGACAGCGGTTTTTATCACCTCAATAAACTGTTGAAACCTTCGAAAATCATGTTTTTGAGATACCTACTTCAGAGTGGAAAAAATGTTTCAAGAATTGGTTTGAACGCATTCAAAAGAGTATAAATCTTAAAGGCGAATATTTTGAAAAACAATAAAACAGTTTGTTTCAAAAAACTGTATATAAAAAAAAGGTAGCCCTCGTATATAAAACGCAAAATGAAAAAGAAATATATATGCAGAACAAGTGGTGGGAAAGCATTGCTATACTAGCGTCGTAACATTGCATTGTTCCAGACAATACAGTCGTTTGTTACGTCATATGACGTAACTGCATGTATTTTGCAAAAAATATTATAAGAACACTTATAATTAGAGATGGGTCGTTCATGAACGAACCGGCTCACTGAGCCGACTCAGTACACTGACCGAAGTGACACGGTTCACCAACTTGAAATGAGCCGGCTCACGGCTCACTGTATAGTTTCAAGGATACGAGTGGTCGGGCGATTGTGAGCTGTGACCGGAGTGATCTGGATCTAGATCGATGTCATGTTGAACTTCGCGAGAACTCGGCGTGTAATGTATTATCATAAAGTGTATTATTTATTGTCATCAATTTGTAGAGCAGTTTATTTGAAACTAATAGGCTTAGTCTGTATTTTCTTACAATCATACTATATAAAAATATTAAAAATATTGCCCAAATCCCAGATGTCCGATTTATAAGGGCAATAAACATCGCCATAAACTTAACACATCTGGTTTAAAATACAGTAGCTACATAAACTGAATTGTTTGTTTCAAAAATGTTAGATAAGAACCGGGGCTAAGCGACGTTCTACCTACGAGCGAACGACCGACAACTGACCGGGTTAAGCGACGTTCTACCTACGAGCTAACGACCGACAACTGACCCGGTCTAAGAAAAAGCCGGGTCTAAGAAAGAGCCGGCTCTAAGCGACGTCTACCTACAAGCGAACGACCGACAACTGACCGGTTCTAAGCGACGTTCTACCTACAAACTAACGACCGACCTGTGTCTCGAAAACATGTTTACTTAACCGAATCACTGAGCCGGATCAATGAACCGGCTCAACAAACTGAACGACCTCCACTGATCCGGTTCCGCAAACTGAGCCGAAATTCCCATCTCTACTTATAATACATAATTTGTTAAATATGTACTCCTTCTGATAAGCTAATCTTCTGCACATTTTCTTTTCATGTTGCCTTTGCTATACGTCATTTGTATTAAAATTAAGTTAAATACTTAAGTTACATATTTCAGGGGAAAGCCGCCATATTATAGCGACATGATACTACCAACTTATGAGATATTTCGCCAGCGATTACAAATGCAAACAATTTTATAAAACAACTTGTAGGAAAGTTCTTAATACAGTGCTGAATAAGAATAGAAAATAATATAATTTCTTTCCATAACATTGTTTTACTTCTACAATTGAATTCTGTTTAATATCCGCGGTTTCAGAAGATTAAACTTTTGCTAAATATTGTTTAATCCTTGAAGAATACTTTCATATCTTCCTGTTTTATTTTCCGGTGCATGTTTGTTTAAACAGAAGCAGAAGTAAAATAAAGCTGCAACTTATGTTGGATCTAGGTCAATTCAATTTATAAACATTTTATAAACGTAGATATAAAAGTACTTGAACATTATATAAAGAAATTATATTATGAATAGAACAAAAGAATATTATACAAACAATACTTTATATTTAGAAAATAAAATTAGGTTTCTATTATCTTTTATAGGATATGTGATGCGGATATTTCAGATACGTCAGAGCAATCGCGGGGAAGCCAAGTCATTTAGTGGCCCATCAAACTTCTACTTGACGCTTTTTGCTTAGTCTCCATAGACAATTTAGTAGAGGACCCCAAGGAAATTCTGTGGGAGGAGAGGTACTGCGTCAAAGGGAAAATTAATCATCTTTCAACTTATGGTAGAGCGTCGCACGAGATGACGAGATAAGTTAACAGAAGATTTAGTAGGAATTGATGTACAAGATGATTACAAAGACTTGATTATTTAAAGAACAAAGTGGGGGAGCTGTGTGTGTGTCAAAAAGTGGACCAGACTGACACAAGAAGTTTCTGCTTCCATTAACAAATATTAAGATGTACTGCATTTTGGTAATTTTGATATATATGTATAAATTTTGATAGGTATTTTGAGAAGTATATAATAATTTCTTCTGTGAAAACATTGTCGCGCAACCATTTCTCGCGACAACGTCGTTAGCCAAGCATTTGTCCACATCGTAGTTGGGGTGTTTCTTTTTTCGCAGGATGTAATTTCGAAGAAAAATGTTGGACGACATGGCGTTGAATGCTTATACTTGTCGTGAAAATTAATTAATTTTTGAACTATATATCTTGATTTTGTATATGAGGGGGTCAAAGCCGTAATGATGTAAGTAACATTAAAAAAAGGCTGACTACATGTGGTAGCATAAACTAAATATACGAGTACAAATCTGTTAATTGCAAAGACGGAACAAATCATAACTCTTCTCCTGGCATTAAATGTACAAGAATTTTAAATAGAGTGGGGTGTAATTTATTACAGCGAATCTACTAAATCAGTTTGTTTCTCGAAATGAATAAATTGAGATTTACACCACTTTGGCTTTGACCTCTTAAGTGTTTGTATCAGATTGTTGCAAAAGTTTGTCTTGTTTATAGCACTAGATGACATTGCAATGCAAAACCGAAGTGTTATTGACTTCACACGTGTTAAGTTTTGAGGTTATTTGATAGAAAACATTCAATGAGTACAGAAAACCATTTTGTTATTTGGTTGTATTTCTTAAATATTGTTAAGCATTAAAAATGACAATAAATGAAATGAAAATAAGAAGCGTTTTCGACAAATTATGCTTTTTTATTTTTGGAAAGGCAAGAATGCTTCGCAGACGCAAAAAAAAATATTTATACTGGGTACGGTGAGGGTGCTGATAACGATTCCACGTGCCAGTGGTTCAGAAAATTTAGTAAAGACAATTTTAATCTTAGTGAAACACCACGTTCTGGGCGACCGGCTAAGACTGATAACGACGAAATACTGGCGCTAATTGAAAGTGATCGGCATAGAACAACTCGAAAGATCGAAGAAATTCTTGGAATGAACCAATCAACAGTGTCACAGTGATTACGTGCTTACTAACTTGGAATGGTTAGTAAGGCCGATGTATGGGTGCCGCATGAGTTAAAGGAGAAAAATTTGCTAGACCGAGTTTCTGCTTGCGATTCTGTATTGAGGAGCACCAACAACGTCTATTTTTAAAGCGGATGGTTACAGGTGAAAAATGGATTGTTTATAATAATGTTAAGCGTAGGAGAGCATGGTTTAAGCGAGGAGATACCCCTACAACTAGCGCAAAAGCCAGATTACATCCGAAGAAAGTAATGCTATGGATTTGGTGGAATTGGAAGGGAATAGTTTTTTATGAACTGCTACTTGAAAACCAGACCATTAATTCGGAGAAATACAGGTCACAACTGTGAATTAGAGCGAGCAATCGACCAGAAGAGGCCTGAATTAGCCAATAGAAAGGGCATTGCGTTCCATCAAGACAATGCTAGACCACATGTGTCTTTGGCCACCCGACAGAAACTTTTACAACTTGACTGGGATGTTTTCGTTCATCCACTATACTCTCCCGATCTGGCACCCTACGACTACCATTTATTTAGATCGCTTCAAAACAGCTCATAATAAAAACTATACTTCCTTGGAAGACTTGAAAAATCACCTGAAACAGTTCTTTAGGCAGAAACTTCAGAACTTCTACGAGCGCGGGATTATGCAGCTATCGGAAAAATGGAGACAGGTCATCCAACAGAACGGCACTTAATATATTGATTAAATGTAACTTTTAGTAAATTAAATGTTTCTTCAATTTATGTCAAAAAATCGGGATGAAGTTTTGCATCAACCCAATATTTAATTATGAGCATTTATACACTATAAATAGATAGTCAAACCCTGTTAATGGGTCTCCAACATGTATCCAGTATAAAATACGAATCCAGTAACGAATACATTTTGATGTAAATATAGATGACTATAAATATAAAATTTGACTTACCGTATATCGATTTACTGTCAGGGGAATAGACATAGGCCATAGCGTACAAGTAGAAGTTGAACATGCCATAGAAAGACATGAACTGCGCCGAGCTGTTGTAGTTGGTAGACAGCTGTGCTACGAAGTTATCCTCCAGGACACCAACCCCAAATCTCAGGACCGTCACAGCCAGACTGATGGACAACACTACCAGCATCAGGAGGGTCAGGAATTTCAGTCTCATATCTGTAAAAGAAACAGATAATAAATAATAATGTTTGTAACAATGGTACTAAACAAATGTACACTTAACGAAAAGAGAGATGGATAAGTCGTTAAAAATTAACTAACTTGTTAGCTACTAATCCGGATGAGGGAAGTTTATATCCGATTTAGCCAAAGTCTCAATGAAGCACATATTTTTAAAAGCTGTTTCGATCTTAATATGCAGTCATATTGGAGTTATTTTTAAAAATAATTGAAAATACTTTAACTGTTTGGGTGTAGAAATAACCAGCTACAGAGTATATAAATAACAATAATAAAAAGAGTAATATAATATAATCTATAATATAATACGCCAACCTGTGTCCTTGGCTGCATGGGTGCGTGGAAGTTGTCTGAAACAATTGAGCGAGGTACCGAAATGTAACGATTATTATATATTAATTTATGTATTGGACAGTAGTGTGCTGTGAATTTTTGTTTTGAGTGTTGACAATAAATTAGTAAAATGACTTAATTTAGTTGTGAAATACACGGATCGGGTTTTTTACGAAACAAAACACAGAAAAACATTATCCTTCCGTGATATTCGACATTTTTGATTAAAATTATTATTAGCAGAAAAATAATTATTTTAAAAAATATTTGGTTTTGATGAAAGTAAGTAAGAAAAATGTGACTTTTTTTCTTTATTATTATTTTTCAATGCTTTATTATTTTTTTATTTCTACGATTTCTAGGACAAGATTTACAATATCCCACTGCAAACTCTATACAGATGGCAGCACATAACGACTACACTAAGGGTGCATTCGAGTTGTACAGAGTAGAGCGAGCGCTGAGCGAACAGTTGATGGTGACGTCATGAATAGAGCACTAACGGAGCGAGCGTTCATGTGACGTAATGTTTATAAAATCTAACCCTACAATTTTAGGCGGCGTTTTTACTGTCAGATTAGTTCAGATTAGTAACCGGAACTGAACCGAAAAAAACGTTATTTTTGTCGGAACGAAAACCGGAACTGAAACGAAAAAAAATATCGGTTTATTTCGGTTCAGAAAATGGTTATGTGAGTGAATATAAATTACATTTTATTTAAGATTATTTTTTAAACTGATGAGCAGAAAAAAATCGTAATTTTTCTGACAAGTAAAAAATAAATTGCGATTCTATTATTTCAGGGGAGGGGGGAACGCCCAGAACCCCTCCCCCTGGCAGCAGCCTTGGTATGATTATTACAAAATAAAGAATAAAATGTTCTTCTAAATTATAGTAGAAAATAAATTTCTAATACAAATAAAACCATTTAAAAATTTATCACTCGGAACTGAACCGAAAACCGAAAAAAACCGTTATTATTGCCAGAACGAAAACCGGAACCGAACTGATATATATTTTTTTAATTGAACCGGAATGAAAACCGAAACTAATAAAATCTAAATACTTTTTAAAAAACATTTTAAAATTTTTATATTTAAAAATGCTGTGCACTGTCGGGGTCCATTTATTGTTTATACATTTGTTGTTAAAATACAGAACTACGCAAAAGCAATTTAGTTCCACGTAAATGTTTAAAATAGCCTATAATGCTAATACTGGTTAACAAAATTATTACAAATTTAAAAAATTATTTTTAATTTTTATATTTAAATTGCTGTGCACTGTCGTGGACCATTTATTGTTTACGCAATACAGAACTACGCAAAAAAATCCACATTAAAATTCTCATTAGCGAAACTAATTAAGAAGATTAATTTCTTTACTTAAGCTTTTATTTGATAATTTTGGTAGACATTACGTCATTAATCCTTCCAAATATTTCTCGTTCAGAATCGTTTATGAAACGTAAGTAACAACACATGTTGACCAGTGCATTTTTTGTATAAAATACCCTTAAATTAATAACTACCTTAAGCGCTAGTAGCTATAAATGCTGTGTGTACACATTTTTACCAGTTTTATAAAAAGTAAAATTTGAAAAAGTGCAATAGTGATGAAACAAGTTGAGTGTCTATTGAAGGGTTAAGAAGGGACATCCTATACTGAGTCGACATCCCTTGGGAGCTAATAGCCAAAGATGCTGCACACCATTTTCTCAAAATTCAAAAAATTCTGTGGATTTTAAATTTTTTGTAAGTATTGTACAGGTAAATTTTATGTTTTTTCGATTGAATATTTTTAACAGCTCTAAGTATGTATGTTCCTTGGGCGCTAATAGCCGAAAATGCTACACACCATTTTCTTAAATTTACAAAAATCCTGTGGTTTTAAAATTTTTTGTTAGTATTGTGAATTTTTGGAATGTTTTTACGTCTCAATATTTTTAATAGCTCTAAGTAAGTTTGTATGTTCTTTTGGCGCTAATAGCCTAAAGTTCTGTACACCATTTTTTCAAATTTCAAAAATTCTGTGAATTTTAAATGTTTTGTAAGTATTGTGAAGGTAAATTTTTGGAATGTTTTTTCCATTCAATATTTTTAATAGGTCTAAGTAAGTTTGTATGTTCTTTGGGAGCTACTAGCCAAAGATGCAGAATACCATTTTTTCAAATTTAAAAAAAAAATTAAAAAAATTACTTCTGAATTATAGTAGAAAATAAATTTCTAATACAAATAAGCATTTAAAAATTTATCACTCGGAACTGAACCGAAAACCGAAAAAAAACGTTATTTTTGCCGGAACGAAAACCGGAACCGAACTGATATATAATTTTTTAATTGAACCGGAACGAAAACCGAAACGAAAAAAATAACAGTTCGAAGCCCTGGATTAGTTCACGTCAGTCATGAATCAAAATTATATATCTCGGTTTTTCCTTGATTTTTTTTCAATGATGAAGAAATAAAACTAATTAAAAATTAAATAATAATTAATTAATTAATTTAATGAATATTTTTCCATTTTAATTTTATGCACGGTGTATTTACAAATAACAATATTATTTGTCTTTTGTTATTTGTCTAAGGCTATTATTTTTATTTTATTTATAATTTAATTTTAAACTTTCACTTCTTTCCCGCCGTTCCCCCACTTTTTTACGTCATACTCCATATGCTCGGTCTTAAAACCCCGAACACATAGAGCGCACTCTAAATGCTCGCTCGATCGCAAAACGAATGCAATTGAGTGTACTCCGAGCGTCAAATCGAACACGTTTGAGTGTACAGAACGTGCTCGGAACGCTCAAAGCGTCAAATCGAATTTACCCTAAATAATTCAAGAATTATCAGTGGCTCTAAAACAATGGTTTCAGTTTATTTATCACATTAAAATATCATTTACCTTTTAGTTAAGGTTAGATTCACCTTAAAAGCACTATCTTAGGTTATGGTTGATTTTTTGTTTTTTTTTTATAAACCACCTAAAAATAAATTGTATTTTAACTGTTCTGTGCAGGGCCAAAGACAGTGATTCACCTTAAAAGCACTATCTTAGGTTATGGTTGATAACTGTTTATTTTTTTTTTTTTTATAAACCACCTAGAAATAAATTGTGTTTTAAAAGTTCTGCACAGTCCCACCTGTTTAGAATCTCTGTATATTGAACAAATGACGTGTGTGTGACGCATGCGCAGTGTTCAGTGGGATATTGTAAATCTACCGCGAAAATGGAAAATTAATTTTAATAAATATATTTTAAAAACGTCTCAAATCATTTTTAGTTTTAACATTATAAATATAATGCACTGACTGAAAATGAATCGTTTTCCCATCTTAAAAAATTAATGAATAAATAATTCGGAATAATACTCATTATTTGTCCAGTTTTTAATAATACGCCAAGAGTTGATTCAATTTGAATTGGATGAAGTTAGGCGTATGGCTAGAGAAAGAAGTCTGAGGTGTCGAGCAAGTTCCACATTAAGGTAATGATTTGTTTGCCAACACAGTTAGCAACGAGTGCACGAGTATAAATATAAATACCGTTTAGATCCGCTTAAATATTTTTAAAAAATTGTACACTTTTTATCATTTTGATGCTTTACTTAAATGTCAAAATTTTGTTTCAATCAAATTCGATATCCTTCCTTATATGTTAAAGAAATGTCGATAAAGAAATAAGTAAAAAATTGTTTGTTATTTAATATATATCACATATTTGAAAAAACCACATTTTTACAAATTTATTTACGAGGGTTGCCTTTTATATTTCGGGATTTGAGATCAAAAACAATTATTTATCAACAAAAGTCGTTTTATTGTTTTTCAAAATATTCTCATGAAGATCAATACACTTTTGTATGCGTTTGAACCAATTTTCGAAAAACTTTTTCCACTCCGATTAAGGCTTTTTCCAATACAATTGTCAAATTATGTGGAATCCAACGCGAACAAATCTTTTTGACGGCCAAATGTTCATACAATAGTGAATGTATGCTGGTGCTACTAATGCCCAAGGATACCTCAATCTCACGATAAGTCACATAACGATCTTGCAGTATCAGTTCACGCACAGCATCGATATTTTCCGGAACAGCAACCGATTTTGGACAGCCTTCACGAAATTCGTCCTTAAGCAAACTACGGCCACGATTGAAATCGGTAAACCATCGATAAACAGTAGTCCTTGATGGTGCTTCATCGCCAAAAGTCGAATTAAGTTCATCGATGCACTGTGGTTGGGGGCTCGAAAATGTTTCAATTTAATTTTTCAAGTTACTGTAAGCAACACAAATACCGCTCGTACGTCAAAACGTTCTGAGTACTTATACCGTCAAAAATGTCAAACTTTACGATAGAAGCGTCAGTTGCCAGATGGCAGCACTAGTTTAGCGCAATCCCGATATATAAGAGGCAACCCTCATATTTATATGGTGGATATTAACCTCTTCAGTCCCAGAGAAAAAAAATGTTTTTCATACAAAAGAAAATTCATTATTTTTAGATTGTTTTAATGTAAATTAAGGTATATAAACAAAAAAAAATTATATCGTCTAACTCCGCCAAAAAATGCTATCCAGTATAATAGACTAGGGGACTTGGGACTAAATATTTACAATAAGTTTTATAGATAAATGATATTTTATTTGAATGTCAATTATTTTTATAATATAAATGTAAACATATCTATCAGTATTTAAAAAAAAATAAACAGTATTTAAAAAATAATAATGCGAAGTAAGCAATTGTACTTATCACATTTAGTGCGAGACTCCATCTCTAAATTTTTGGTGCACTGACAATTACGGTTACCAACATAAAAAATTTGCCGCGAAAAAATTGGATAAAAGCTGGACATATGGTCGCTAACAGAGGAAAATAAACTGAATTGGATAAAATAATTTATAAAATGTTGTCCAGTATGCTGGACCTACGGTCTGAAGAGGTTAAATTAGAAAATATTAATAATGCCAAAATAATGGATTTTAATGATATGTTTCTGTGGAAAGATTAATGGAAAGATGAATGCAATGTATTGTTTTAATTCAAGTGAGGTATAACTCGACTTAAATCATTTAATTCGTTTTTAGCAATCGGACATTAGTAAACGAATTACATATAATTATTATTTTTAATTTTTTTCATCTTCGGATTAGATGGGCCCAAGTTAGATACTTGCCACAGGCGCTTCATACCCTTGTCACGGCACGGCCGTAGACAGTTAACATTACTTTAAAAAATTAACTGCCTCTTCTATTCCCTTATCTGCCCTATTTCTAAAGAATTTCCATAACTAATATTTGTAGAACAAGCAGTGCTATGCCAATTTATTTGCTTGACATCAATACACATCTTGTAAATAGACAGGGGAGGTTCGTTCTAAAAGTCAATAAATTCCACGCTCTAGTATTCAGCCTGTCTGTTTACTTGAAGACATTCTAAGCGGAGACATTTCAAAGGTATCGCGAAGAAAAAATGATTCTAAAAGTTATTCGACTGAAAAATTGAAAAGGTAGCAAAAAGGAAAATCAATTTATTAGATATTTTGTAGTCTTGTAAAAAGTGAGTTTTATTTTGTTATCAATGAAATCACTGTCAATAACAGCAGCAAAAAACACTTTTATTTGATAAAATTTTACTTCGACAGCAAACATTGCAATGATAAAATGAAAAACAGTTTTGGAAAAATATATAATAATAATGTGTTAACCTATTTCTAACACTCATATAACAATTTTTTTCACGTAATTGAAAATAGGGCTGTATTTAGAATTTTAGAGCAGATGGTTGTTGAAATAATTTTGAGTACTAAACAATGCTGATTATTAAGTTTAAAAACGAATAAACGAAGGTTCAATAAAGTTTCTATTGATAATTTATACGATAAATAAAGGATCAATATTAAATAAGAACCAAAAGTAATCCGTGGGTTCAAATCCTGACTATGCCAAATAATTTGTGTAAAATATATTTATACAGATTACAGGCTCTGCTTAGCCATTCGCAACCGGCTATAAGCTATAGGGGCCTTTCTGTGTAAATTGAAAATAAAATATTTTATAAAATCGCTTAGATCACCCAGATATTATTTCTAAAGATTAGACTCTCACTCGCTGTGCATTTTAGCACCCTGAGAACATTTTAAAATTTCAAAGTTAGGTTCAATTTAATAGATTTTAGAATTAGAAGATAGAAGAAAGTAAAATGCATTATTCAAAATAACTTTTGTTCAGAATTGTTGTCTCATAAATTTGAACAATGATATATCCTGGGACAATTTTTAGACTGTAATTCCAGAAAATTCTATCTCAACGCATATATAATTTCATAAATGGTCATTTCTGAAGACTAGGATCAAATTTATCCGGTTCGGTACACGAGTAGCAAAATTCTGAAATCTTTGAGGAATTAGATTTAGCCATATAGCATTCTACTAGATTACGTTTTAATCTCCATTTATATACCATGTGTTCAAAAATTAATTACATAAGGGTTGGCTGTGAAAATTAAAATAATATGTACTGCAAGCTTTAACTGGCAATTAATTAACTGACATCACTGTTGTTGTCATAAGTTTCTATTGAAAATTCAATTAAGCTACAATTATAATGGTTTTTACAATAGAACACAAAAAATTTATGATTGAATCATATAGTTGGATTGCTGATAGGTGATTGTTACATTTATGTTTCAAGTAGTGCATTCATATAATAATCTAGTTACCATTTTTGAGCGATTTTAAAAATGTTTTTTGTTATTTGTCTTAACTGTCAGTATCTGGTAATAAATATTAATTAAAATATGGCTTGCGGCCAATTATCAAATTCACAAACTTTAATTTTAAATCTGCTGGAATTAACAACAAATTATAATCCAAAATTTACTTATGAGTATAAATTTTTCCTTATTTATAATTATAACCTTAAAATTAATAGTTTTATTTGTTTGAGTACTGCTGTAAATTTTCGCGCTCTAATTAGTAAAGATATCTACGAATCATGCTGTTTCTTTCTAATGCTTTGTTTTTTATTCAAATAATTTGGAAGGTTAGTTGCCAACTTGGTTCACTATACGTTACTATGGGTATGCAAATAATTGTAATGATATAGACAGAGAAAGCATATAGTATTGAATATCGATACTTGTAGCAACGAACAGTCTCTTATCAGCAATCCGACTATATTTTCGAAATAGTGTTCGAGTGAACGGCGAATGGTGTCATGTTTAGAGGAATTTCGGCTACAATTTCCAGATATTGCTTTCCTTGAAGGAGATTTTTACAGCGCACTTAGAAGATGTGTTGATTTATTCCAAGATACAGGGAGCATTACTCATTGATAGAGTTTAGCATTTAGCTGGCTAATATGGTTGTATAGATTTATAGACTAATGGCCAATAAAACAATATAATTTAAAAAAATAAAAAATAATTTCCAATTTTAATGATTACAAAGTCTGTGCCTAAACGTTAGTCAATTGTTATATAAAGCTTGCAATAGACATTATTTTATTTTTCCACAGCCAACCCTTATGTAATTTCTTTTTGAACTCATGGTATATTTGTTTTTAAACGTATTCATGTTTTATTTAATTTTAAATATTATTTAAAATAAATTGTAAACTGAAATATAAATGTTTGATGAATTATGTCAGTAGGTAATATAATTGATGGATTAATAGAATTCGGACAAGTGAAAATAAAACAAGATTTTTAACTTTGCTAACGTTTCGATTTATTTAAAATCTTAATCTGTGCTAGTTAAAAATCACAATAATTAAAAGAATTCGTTAAAATATAAAATTTTAAATTGAATAAAATGTACATAGTAGATAAGGTTGTTGAACTTGGAGATAAGAATCAAACTAAGTCTGTAAGTTATTATAACTTTTAACCAGCACTGATGAAGACTTGAAATAAATCAAAACGTTAGCATAGTTAAATAAAATTGTTTTATTTTTCACTCGTCCGAATCTTATTAATTCCTCAATTTTACCTACTGCATCCATATTCCTTTTTTGTTTTTTAGTTAGCACGTTATCATAACAATTACGAATCTCGAACCATTGAGTAAGCGGTCTATGGCCGGCGAGGTAGGCCGAGACCGCGAGCCTGACCCCCCCTCCCGTGAGCTCGAACCCCCCCCCCCCCCCCCCCCCCCCGTGAGCTGACAGTGTCGCCCTACGTTGTACGTTATTTAGACCGCGGTTTTTTAGACTAGCAACTATAATTTTCGAAGCTTGCTCATGCATCTCATAACCTGATGTCCCGACTGTGCTGTCAAAAGCCCAGAAAATACTCATTTATGTTTTTTTAATTAAACATACAATTTAATTAAATAATACACATCTAGATCACGCGGCGTTCTTCAATGGATGAACGCTGCTGGAAGAAATATTTTACTTGATACAAATATTTCTTTGGCTAACAGAAAAGCGTGCAATTTTATGGGACTACAAACAAAAATGCAACTACCGAACTTAAAAAAGATTATTATTACAATGAATCTATAACCGGAAATCGAAAATATTGTTTAAAAATTCAAGAGAGAAGATTTTATGAAGTTGCGATGGAATACCTTCAAAAATGGTCGGTATCATTCCAGAAATTTAAAGTTTTTGATTGGATGTTGCTTTCTGAAATTCCAGGACGGGAAAAACTCGAAGAAACTAAATTATTTATCTGCAATCAGCTGAATTGGATATTTCGGGAGATAAGTGTTTCCAGCAGTACATTTATTGCTATGTATTATGTCTAGGAAAATAATATTTCTTTAAAAAAGTAAATATATATTTGAATACATATATATATATTTTTTTACCTCACTTTAACACTTCCGACTGGCATTTTACATGATTCACGGTAAGTTCATCGAAAATCAATTCATCGAAAATCAATTCATCGAAAATCAATTCATCGAAAATCAATTCATCGAAAATCAATTCATCGAATGATCAATTCATCGAATGATCAATTCATCGAATGATCAATTCATCGAATGATCAATTCATCGAAAAAAAAATATTTTGTAAATATTTGAGAGGAATGCCGAGGGGATCGGAAAGCCAAAAAAGCAGTGGTCATTAAAAGTTGACAGACTACACTTATTAAATAACTATCATACTTGGTCTATTAATAATTTTTAAATTTTCCATTCAAAAAATAAGCCAGGTAAAAGATACCTGTTGGATTATTTTGAAATCGAACAGGGCTCCTTAGATCAGAAAAACCCGGTTAATGGGATCATAAATGTACTTAATACACCCATTCTTAAAGGATTATAAAAATGGTATTTCCCCATCTGTTAAGTCTTAAGGGTTTTGTGTTACGTACATAGTTTTACTATTCATATTTACTATACCACACATGATTTGTTCAATGTACGGTGGTTCTAAACAGGTGGCATTGTTATGTTAGTGTGAGTTTGTTTTGTCATTAAACTAGATGATGTGTAGCTCGCTTCGCTCGGCTTCTTCTAACCAAACCCTTACTAACATAACCTAACCTAAGATAGTGTTTTGACATTAAACTAGAAGATGGGTAGCTCGCTTCGCTCGGCTTCTTCTAACAAAACCCTTACTAACCTAACCTAACCTAAAATAGTGCTTTGTCCTAAAACTAGAAGATGGGTAACTCGCTCCGCTCGGTTTTAGACTTTTACTAACTAAACCTAACCTAATTACCTTGTTTTTAGGCGCATAGTACTTTATTTTCCCCCATATTAGCCCAATTAAAATGCGTATCATTGTGTATGAATTTATAAAAATTATTTGCGTGCAATTGCCCATAACCTGTCTTATTAAACCTTAAAAACAAAACATTTATTTCTTTTATTATATAAGTTTTCTTATTATATTTCTTTATTTATATTCAAACACTATGTCACTTTATTTACCTTTTTTTAACCCATATAAAAAATTTTACGCAATTATTTCTTAGTCTGTCTACTTTTATTGACCACTGCTCTTTTGACTTTCCGATCCCCTCGGCATTCCTCTCAAATATTTACAAAATATTTTTTTTCGATGAATTGATCATTCGATGAATTGATCATTCGATGAATTGATTTTCGATGAATTGATTTTCAATGAATTGATTTTCGATGAATTGATTTTCGATGAATTGATTTTCGATGAATTGATTTTCGATGAACTCGTCGGTTACCATTTTACATTTGTAGGAACTACGTATAACTTTTCTCGAACGTGTGTATTTTTTTTTTTATTATTTTCTGATGTCCTGATATCGGCCGTGAAATTTATGGCAGTGTCCCGATATCGGCTGAAAGATTTATGGCGACCCAACTCAAGTAACACAATACTTTCGATTAAATATTTGAGACATAAGTTTAGTTACTTGCGCTACCACCAAAAACCAAACAGTATATCCAAAAAATGGTACATAGTTTATGCTTGCCATTTTAACATACGAATTATGTAATATTTTAAAATGACGTACAATTAAAAGCTAATATGATTTCCAAATTATATACAATCTGTATTTTCAATCTAAACAATATTTGCATTAAAATTACAAACATTATAAACTCGAGACAAATTTATTTGTTGTATTTACCGGTTAACTGCATATATTCCGTCAACAAACATGTTCAGAGCTCAAATGATGAATATGCATATGTAAATAATGACAGTGATTTAATAGCTTACTCGCTCAAATATGAACTAGATTAAACTGTATTATTAACACGAAAGTTATGCCCGCGAGCAACGTATGGGCTTTATTGTATACTGTTATGAGAATCTGTCAAAATGTCTGTCTGCTTCATTTGACTTGCACAATTATTCATTTACGTATATATGCTATATTTTACTACAATATACACCTAGATTTGATCAAATAATATAATACCACAAGAGTAAATAATATACAGAAATTCAACTCAATATAACGGGAAAAATTATATAATACAGTGTATCAATCAATTGTCCAATAACAAAAGTAATTTCTCTCTAATTGGGCGAGTAATTGGTTCAATATAAATAGCGCGTATATGGAGCATTGGAATGTATTTAAAATAAGAACACGTTTTGCTGTTATTGGGGTATAAAAATTTTGACTTTTTGTTTCTAATATGTATACATAAATATTAAAGTAAAAAAAAGTAACACAAACCATTGTTGTAAAATTTAAACTTGCCCCAGTGTTTGATTGGGAACACTGGTTCTCCTGTTCGACCACAAATTTTATAACTTAAAAGCCTTATCACAGTCATTATTCAAGTGTAAACTTGGAAAATTACAGTCTTTGCATTCGAATCGAAGTCTTGTGCGTGTGATAGTAGGAAGAAAAAACCTAGGCTTTGAAGACCAGGCAAATGAAACAGGATACAATTTCTCGGTTTTTTTACCCAGGTCTTACAGCTGACGCGTCTTTGTCTTTTGTTTATGTCAAAATATAACTGTCAACTGTCATAATTTCACGATGTGTGCATGGGTAAACAAACAATTTCCAAGTCTTAACTAATATTCAAATACCGTGTGATATGTCAAGACCTGAAGACTTGGATCCTGAAAAAAAAACTACAAAAATAAGACTTGGATAGCGTTCTAGTGTGATAAGGCCTTTAGGTTGACCAATCTAAAGACTCCTTTGCAATATAAAAAGGTTAGAACACTTTCTTTTGTCAATCAGATCAAAATATATAGGCTAATCTAAACGGTTTAGCGAAACTAGATTTTGAAATCTAAATTTAAAATATTAGAAATCTATAAGCTGTTCACTTTTGTAAGAACACACTAGATCTGGTTATTTTGGTTACTTTTATGGTGTGTTAATGACTTTAAATGTCAATTAAAAATATTCCTTACGCTGTAAAACCGACTTTAGGTTGATAAGGTTATGATCATTATAATTAAGATATCATTTTTCAATATGACATATGTCAAATGGATCAACATTTTAAAAAAGTGACATTTTTTAATACCAACTTGACATACAGCTTCAAAGGTGCAAACTATTGAAAACAAAATTCCCTCTTAGTTTGTTCTTACAAAAGTGAACCGTCTATATTAAATCGAACTTTTAGCCATTTTGTTTAAGCTTTGTAAATCATACTTACATTGAAAATTCTAGGTTAAGTTGACTGTCACTATAAAATGTCATTTTCATTAAATTAGATTTTTTGTGTTATTCTTAATATAAATTTCCCATTTTTATTGTTATTATATTTTTTTTTTTTCAAAATATATAAAAATGTATTGGATATTTTTAATTTTAATTTTGTGTAAAGAAGATGGCTTTTACTCAACAAAATGATCAAAACTGATTATAATAAATTGGTCTCACTATTGGAATTTTAAATTTTGCATGCCAACATGAAACATGAAATAACCTAAGCAAGTTCCCACCTCGTGACAACCTAAAAGAACGAAACCCCCTTTTAGTTTCCGCTTAAACTAAAGTAAGAGACAACAGGCTATTCCAAACGTTTAAGTAAAACTAAATAGATTTTTTTCCTCGAAGTTGTCACATGCTGACTTTTTAACGATTTAAGTGTGTTTTTGCTAAACGAAATGATCAAAAGCCTCATACTTTATTAATTAATTTTTGTGTACATTTCTGTATACAAATATCTTTAAGTTTTTATCGCAAGTTTATGTAGCTGGGACAAGCGCGCAGCCAGAACATGGGGGGGCGGGGGATTTGAAATCAATGCTATTTTTTTTTTTTCTTGTGGGGCCTGACTTATATAATTAATTACACACAAAAGCGTCACTTAAAAACGTGTAATTTGAATGTTTATGAGGGTCCAAGCCCGTCCCAACGTTCGCACCTTTCCTGGGTTATAGTCACGAAATATATTTTAATTAACATGCTACTAATAAAGACTACATATACTTGAGTAATTTAAAGAATACTTACCAAAGAAAGGCATAGACCGTAGTTCACTGTATGCTCTCAATATAAGTAATAACAGATATGCTAAATATATCCCGCAAAATGTGAAGAAAAACACTTTAAATCCCTGAAAACAATCAAAATATTAGACAAGAAACAGACCGTCTTGTTAATACTTACATAATAATGGCTTGTATCCACACTGTGGTTGTAGGTTGGATCCTGTAACTCATTATAACGCTGCCATGTTGCCAGGACAATAGCTGATAACCACAACATGCCCACAATAAACAGTTTTGGAACATAAAATGTTAGAAGCTTCCTCTCATTCTGAAAAAGAAATTGAATGTAATGTAGCGGCAGATGGTATACTCCTTCAGCCGGCATTCTTGATAGCATCGTTAAATACAACATCCAAATTTTTAATCAGCATGAAAATATATTCGCCTAAACATAAAAATAAAATGAGCCATGACATCCGGTAAATATATTTATCGACAACATACCTCTTCAAACCGTTACAGAATACGTATACCTTGGACATTTATTCCGACGGGGCAAAAGTAAAAAAACAACGCAGATTGCCCATGGAATAAGGGCAAGTTGGATTGCCTTTAGAAAATTAGGTTTTATACTAAAAAATCATAAGATTCACATAGTTTTAAAGGCCTAGGTATATAACACATGTACAGACGCGAATTTAGCCTTCTGGAGACTCTTGGTGGTAGAAGTTTACGAGGCCCCATCAGAAAATTAAGTTAGGGTGGGCGGAGGTAGAAATTCATGTGGGGGCCCCTCGAGGCCCGTGGGAGAAGGCAGGGTCGACACCCGTTAAATCAGCCTTTGCACATGTATTCTCCTCGTTGCTACATACGATTTATAAACTACTCCAAACTACTACAAACTACTTGCCAACACAGTTGCCCAAAGAGCTATGGAACGTGCTATGCTAAGTGTTAGTTTGAAAGAGACACAGGAACGAATATATAAGAAATATCACGAACATATGTGATATAGTAGAGCGTATGGCAAACTACAAGTGGAACTGGATAGGGTGTGTAGCCAGACAAGATCCCAGTTGTTTTCCCATAAAGTAGTCAACTGGAGTCCAAAGCTATTCCAACGCTATGTGGGTAGACCTCAGAAGAGATGGTTGGAGGATATTAAGAAAGTAGAAGCATCAGTTAGCCAAGGATAGTAAGAAATGAAAAGAATTAAGAGAGGCCTACGTTTCGAAGTTGACATCCACAGATTTAAGAAGAAGCAAAAAATCCAATCTAGCATGTTTCAAAATTCAATTTTCTAAGCAATTCAATATTTTAAATTACAGTTTATTACAAACATTTGCAGATTACATTTGATAACACTTTTCCTGCTCAACTCAAACATTCCAAATTGCCTTTTAGATAGGGTGACCATTTTCTTGAGAAGGCAATGCGGGGCGGTATTTTTATATAAGAGGGAAGGGGTACAAAAGATAACAAAAATATATCAAACGGTTTAATGTAATTGTAGCTATTATGGTTTAAATACAGCGACAAAATAAATAGCAATTGAATAAAAACTTTCACAAAAAAATTAATTACATTGATGACTACATATATAGAGTAAATATAAAAATTTTAATATCAAAATTAAAAAATAAAAACTATATTAAACTATAGAAAAAAATTAAACTGTAGAAAAAATAGGGCACTGGCAGCTAAATAGATGTATTGTAAGTTTTAATTAAAAATGCAGGACATTTTGCGGGACATGTAATGGGGCGGGACATTAAATCAAAATGCAGGACTGTCCCACGAAATGCGGGACGAATGGTCACCCTACTTTTGGACCTTAGTTTATTTTTACAACCCAGTATAGAATTTAGCTACTCAATTTCAATTTTCTATTGATTAATCCCAATATCTGCAACACCGCCAGTCAAATAGGTACGTTTAGCAGTGACACTTGGAAAGTTGGATTTTTCCCTTGGCGTCATTATACCATCTCTGCCGTCGTGATATGTCCTTTTTACGCCAACAGTTGTTAGTTACCAACCGATCTACAGACCGTCAACATGAAATACACCGAATTATTAAAAACCCTAAAACTGATCCTTTACTTGAATTCCAGTATCCATTAATATGGGACAGTTATGATTAATTTTATTCGTATATTACAAAACCACAAGTCAAGTTCAAAGGTATTCAAACTAAAAATTAAAGAAAAACCATATTAAAATTAAAAGAGTTAAAACAGAAATACGATCATCAATACTTTCCCAAATAGTTACTACTATCTAAATAATTTGTTATTTTTAAAAGTATTTTTAGCAAATTCCTTTCGAATTGTTTGTTATTTTACCAAACAATACTTCCGAATTTTACACAACTACCAAAATCTAATTAAAAGATATTATTTACCTGTCTGAGTCCATGATAAACACACAGCCAGAACAAAAGCAAAGCGCACAAAAACGTCGCTTGTGCTATCGCATCTAACATTCCAGGAATCCAAGAATTAATTAAAAACATCATTGGAAACATTGGGTCTGAAAAAACGTTTCATTAATTTCTAAAACAATTAAATAAATTTAATGTTAGTTATAAAAGCAAACCAGCGTCAATAAATTTTTTCGTCAGGCATTTTTAATTACATTCATTTACAAACTAGCGAGTTACAACGTGCTTAATCCGAAAGAGTAGAAAAATATTTTTTCCCTAAAAATAACGCATACACCTTATGAACAAACGTGATGAAACAAATACGCTTTTTTGCCCTGAGCGTATCAATGTGAGCAAAAGAACATAAACGAGCAACGTCAAAAATAAACGAAGGATATCCATCAATTTTTGGAAATTCAAAGAAAATTGTACATTCGGGCTCATGTGTATGTGATAAAGATGGTAGATAGTAGAACATCAAAATTTTTCCTCATGCTTGCTCCGTCGTTATGTTTTTTTTTTTCAGATTATTGGCATTTGTTTGTATTTGTGTTGGTTAAACTTTGATTTTGGGTCATTCCATGCGCCCCTAAACCACTTGTTTGGGGGCGCATGCTCGACCAACTCTTTGGCTGAAATTTTGACTGATTATAGATAATTGCTAAAAATGATTGTATACAATTTTAGAGCCAATATGTTAAATATCCAGGGAGTTATGGCTTTGTGTTTGAAGATCTGTCTCGGGACTCTTTTTCCCTTCGATTATGGCTTTAGATTTCTCCGTTAAGCCAACTACTATTAACTTAGTTTGATACCTTGAATGTGAATATTCGAGGATAAAGAATGAGGGATTTTGCCGAGTGGTCGTCACAGCAGGACTATCGGTTAGTGTTAGACATAGAATGGTTTACTATTCGCGACTGAAACTAACGTTGGCGGCGCTGCGTACAACAGCTGATGCCGGACGAGAAGCGTATATGTCAGAAGTTTTTTCTTAATATTTATCTGTTCAAACAATATTTCGGCAAAAAAGCACTGTATTTAAGTCAGTATATTTTAAAATACTTCTTAATTCACATAAACTGCTGCACAATACACTACATATATTATCCAAATATACGCTTCTGTTTAATTTAGCCAGTCGCCACCAGATGTCTCACTGTTATTTGCAGTCGCGAATAGAGTCATAGAGGTTGTTAATGAGTATGAGTACTAAGAGTCTATACCGGTGTCGATGAGAAATTTGGCTATTGCCTTGTAAATGTGATCAGTGGCGCAACCAGGAAGTTTTTTTGGTAGGGGCCCGGAAACGAAATTATGAATAAGGTTCTCACTTCTAAATTTCAAGTGATGATCTAAAAAAAAAGGTCCTCGCTTCGAAAATACAAGTGATGAACTAAAAAAAAATT
This sequence comes from Liopterus haemorrhoidalis, assembly GCA_963971575.1. Classification (NCBI taxonomy): domain Eukaryota; kingdom Metazoa; phylum Arthropoda; class Insecta; order Coleoptera; family Dytiscidae; genus Liopterus; species Liopterus haemorrhoidalis. The sequence continues at coordinate 44,394,298 of OZ020615.1, read as the reverse complement.
AATGTAATGTGTGAATTTTCACACATTGCAGGGTTCCGCAGGTATATAATGCGTGCAGGCGGCATGCCGAGTGTATAGGACAAATTTGCTTTGTAGTAATCACGGCAAAATGAACGATATTTTTAAAATAATTTATCGTCTGTTAATCTAAGAGCTTTAAAAACAAATTTTATGTTAAAATATTTTTTTGTTAATTTTAATTCGAATACCTAATACCATTATTTAGGTTTCTAAATATGTGCAGTATTTTTTTTATAAAACCAGTTTCATAAAGAATTTGAAAAATGGCTCCTATGGCTTCCATTGGTTGTTTTAAGTCATATGCTCCGCCCCTCTGGTTTCGTATACATGACACATAGACTGAAAATATAATTCCAACAATTCCAACTAGTTAAATTTACGCTCTTAAAAACTAATGCAACATTTGCCAAAATATAACTAGAATTTTGACAAAATAATTTAAACAAAATAAAAAGGAAAAAAAATAAAATTGTCTCCTCTGCCCGGGAGCGAACCCTAGTTTGTTGCGTAGCAAGAGAGCAAGCTAACCATTAGACCAGGATACTTCTAGTATAGTGTGTTATATAACTATAACTTTTATACATCGTCAACCAAAAAACACAAAAAATGCGTTATTTTCCGAAAACATAATCTGATTAAAATTTCCTGTCGTACTATTCCGGTTCACACCAATGTACATTACTTAGAATTTTTTCAGATTTTTAGTTTTAACCATCTGGGCCACAGGATGTGGGACAATTATTATTATTTTATAAGGGATATGTTTTTTAGATGTTTTAGTATTTTTCCTATGTGCGGGTCAAAGAGTTGTATAATCATGCTAAATTTCAACTCTCTAGGTTTTGCCGTTTGGCTACAATTTTTACCGAACAGACAGATAGACAGACGACAAAATGACGGTATAAGGGTTTGTTGGTCATACCTACAAAACCCTAAAAAGGCCCTCACTTCTAAAATACAAGTAACGACCTAAAATAAAAAAGTCCTCATCTCTATTTTTAAATAGATATATTTACCTAAAACGATGGTGAAAAATTTGTAGTGTGTTTGTAGGTTTTTATTTTTATTTCCTTATTTCTTAGGAGGGGCCCGGGGCCCCCGGGCCCCTCCCCTGGCTGCGCCACTGAATGTGATCATTGGCTTGTGTTAGAATTTTTGTGACTATTGTTGGGAGATGTGTGGTTTCTTCGATTGTATGTTGGCTCGGAACTTAAATCAGAGGAAATAATGAGCCAACGCAATTTTTAATATATAAAGTTTTTAACGCTTGTTCCTGGTGCGATTTGTAAAGTTGTTGATTTACTGGCACCACTATGCTAATTAACGATCGCGTATGTTATGATCAGGAATTTTAACTCTATTTTCATGCCTTAGCAGAAGAGACTCCAAAACGAAAAAAGCTAATATGATAGTTTCAAACCTGCTTTTTCTATTACTAATGAAAATACCGAGCATTTTTGTACTACAAAATCTCCACATCCAATTAAGTAATCAGGCCGATAATTTAGCAAACGCTATATATATCTTTATAAGTACACTAAACAGCTTCCTTGGTTGTTTGTTCTGAAAATAATGGAACCCAAATTTAGGCTTGAACTTGGCCTTTTTTTGTCCACTTTCATCCCTTATCCTGTAAACAGCAATATTTTTCGGATATTTAGCTTGATTTTTTCCTGATTCACAGAAAAATGATACTCTTGGATACGGATTTTCAGATCAACAACTACCTTAGTTGTCGAGTTACAGGCAGTCAAACTTAAAAGAATATTCTGCGACCGTTCAACTCCGTTGCGAGGCAGATTTTCAAACAAAAAATAATGACCTTATCTCTCTGGATATTTAATATATTGGCCTATACATTCGCTTAGAGTCATTTCTAACATTGATCTACAACCAGTTAAAATTTTAACCAAATCAAAGAGGGTCAAACGTTAGAGATTCTTTGACCCAATGACTTTTTGTGGAACTAACATAAATGCAAATTGCAGGGTGAACATTTCTTTTTCTTCTTAGGTTGTAATCCTACTGAAAGTTGACTATTGATAGATCTCTCTTGGCCATGGGTACAGCTGAACGGAACAGGAAAATTGTGCTTTCGCCGTACCATTATTCCAACCAATTTGTTTATCTTTTTCTCGATCGCCATTTTCCTTTCATGATTCATCGTAAAAGTTTGTATTTAGGATGTCGCATTACGTGATTTAATTATTCGACCTTGTTTTATTTGATAGTTCACATAATTCATAATTCTTTGTCCAATCTCCTAAGCATTTCCTCATTTATGATTTTATCAAACTATGATATTTTTAGAATTCTTTTATGTGCCCACAAATTCAAGGATTGCAGATTTTTTAAATATGCTCTTTTCCTTTTGTATTTTTAATAAATTATTTTTGATTTGTTGATTTTTTGTTTTATTTATATTGGGTAAATATTGTCAGGGTTCCAAATTTTTTTAACAAGGTGATAAGAGTTCCATACTTAAAATAAGCTGGAAATCTTGCCCACTCATTACTTGCCCGTTCTTACTCATTGCTTTGTTCATTACGCTGTTCTGCCTTTAAAAAATTAAATATTTACTGTCGTATAACATCAAAAGGGGTAGTAACAATGACATCCACTTCTGCTCGATGGACCAGTCGTGTATCATGAATTTTCTTAGTGAATGGGCGAACCAGCACTGAAAATAAAAAAACTTTGTTAGTCAAAATATAAACAAAAATTGTTCTGACGTAAATGTAACTGATAAATATTAAAAATATTTTATAACATCTGTTTTAAACATTTTATAAACTGTGGTACGACTTCCGATCTACTTAAAAGAATATGTTGAAACAGTTGTTTATATTACATCTTAACAGTTTAGTCCTAAATTTAAAGAAAAATTAACAATTCAATGTTAAAATAAACAACTATGTTTATATTAGACCGAGAGCTGATGTAGACAGAACAAAACTTAACTATTAATTACAATTCAATTAAAATATTATCAAATTACTTTAATGTAAATATATTGCTGACATATCCGATATGCTTTAAAGTTTCAAATCTCGAAATACGAAAATAAGACATCGTGAAATTTACATATTTGCCAACAGGGCCGTAACCAGGGTATTTAGCGCCGGTGGCAATTGTCGAACTAACGCCTTCTGATGAGGAAAAAAGGATATCCAAAACTTCTGAGGAGTAAAAAAATTGGTAATATCGGGGACATATCCGCTACGTAGAATACGTCAGAGTCGTTTTGTGACATTGTCGTTTGTGTGTAGTAGTGATGAAATAAGGGTAGCAATGCATTTCATTTATTTAGATAAATTTCATTTGATGTTACATAGGCACGTGAACGAACGTGTTGGCCTATTTCTCCATCTACTCTACAAGTCGAATAAACAAAAAATTGATGTGAAGTGTAAATTTTCACAGATTTCAGGGTTTCGCAGGTATTTAGTAAGTGAATAATGATTATTTGGGATGCCAAAACAAATTTTATGTTAAAATATATATATATATTTTTTTTTGTTAATTTTAATTCGAATGCCTAATACCATTATGTAGGTTTCTAAATATGTGCAGTATTTTTTTTATATAGAAAATTGCGCTTATGGCTTCCATTGGTTGTTTTAGTCATAAGCTCCGCCCTTCTGATTTCGTGTATTTATATGAATATAAATAGCAGTATAGCAGTAATATATTTAGGCACTAATATGATACAGACATTATAACACATGACATAACATATATTTTATATATTTTATTTTTTTACTTGTATCCATGGTATTATATAAACGTTACTTGGTTGTAAATCCAAGAGTATTCAATTTCAACCATTTCCACTGGTTATTAAATTTACGCTTTTAAAATTTAAATGCAATATTTGCCCAAATATAACTAAAATTTTGAAAAAATAATTTGAACAAAATAAAAATGCAAGAAAAAATGAAATTGCCTCGAGGCCGAATTGAACTCGAGTTTGCAAATTAGAACGCCAGTATTCTAAGCATCCCACCATCGAAGCGCTATGTTTACTGAACTACATTATATCATTAAATATTTTACATGGTCAAGCAAAAAACACAAAAATGTGTTATTTTCCGAAAACATAATCTGATCAAAAATTCCTGTTGTACTATTCCGGTTCACACAAATGTACAGTACTAAGAATTTTTTCAGATTTTTAGTTTAAACCATCTGGGCTACAGGGTGTGGGACAAAAATGTTTTTGCACAATTTTAACAAAAATCGCATCAAAATATTTTATTTTACAAAAATAAAATTTTGATCGTTAATCTAGATACTAAGGGCTTTCATTTGATACCCTACTCAGAATTTTAAAAAAATATTTGTTTTTTCGGAGAGCACATATTTGTTTAAATATTTAGGGGGATATGTTTTTTAGATATTTTGGTATTTTTCCTATGTGCGGGTCATCGAGTTGTATAAGCATGCCAAGTTTCAACTCTCTAGGTTTAGCCGTTTGGCTTAAATTTTTACCGAACAGACAGACAGACAGACAGACCGACAGACAGACGACAAAATGACGGTATAAGGGTTTTTTGGTCATACCTACAAAACCCTAAAAATGGTCCACACCTTGAAATCTGTGGAAAGATTTTTTGGAAAATAGAAAAACCGTAAATTTATTATTTTATTTTATTTTATTTAATTTTTCTAATATTAAAGAAAATAAGACGGTGTCCCGTTACGCTGTACAGCCATTTAGATATAAGTTCTTGGTTATATCAACGAATACGGTAATAAAATGATGCTAATAAATCAGTCAAACTTACCGTAACAATAAATGTGCTGAGCAGAAATATAAATCTAAACCATATTTCAATCTGCGTGAAGGCCGGATTATATGTCTTAAACTGAAAGAAAAATAATTTTAAACAATGCAATTAATTCTTAAATCATTTGTTTTCTTACGTAGAATGTCAGATGTTTGATATGGTAAATTGTATGAAAATAATCTAATCCGTAAAACCGGACTGTTATTATATAATGAGTATAATCCAAAAATCCTAAATGTAATACAATAAATTCCTCGCAGATTTGCTTCTCACAAAGAAGATGACGTGTCCTAAAAAAACAAGCTTTGTAAAATAACCTAGAAAAGTTTTCCAAGACTTTTAAGGATAAAAGTTTAGTGTTCGTAGATACCAGAACAAAAGATCGAAAACTTTACAAGTTTTGCCAAATCTTTTACTACCATAAAGTTTTTAGCTCTCAGAAAAGTTTTCAATATTGGTTTTAGTTAAAATTGCACCTATATATATAGAAGCATAATAGAATACATAAGCAGCAATAAGTTTTACTCAGTTTAGCCCAATTTTCAACTCAGATACTGCATAAAGTTTTCGTTAAGAATTATCATTGTATACTCAGCAAGAATTTAGATCGCTGATGACGGTTAAAAAAAGATTATCAAAATGAAACGATGTCATTCGGAGATTGAGATAGAAATATCGCTGTTTCAATCTCTCTTGCCATTTAGTGGTGTGAGTAGTGCATTTACAAAAAAACTCGTTTCTGTGTATACCTAGTCTTACCATAATTACTGTCAATAAGTTTTCAGTGTATTCCACAAAATGCTTAAAGATATTTTAATTTTCTTTTAGTATGTAATAGATATACATCTTAATCTTAATCCTGAAACACCAATCAGTTTTCAAAATGACCATCTCAGGCCGTTACTTAGCTCTGAAGTCTTTGCAGCCACTTGTCAAAAGAATAACGAAGGGTTTCTTGAAAAGATTTTTAATACTGAGGAAGCTTTCAACAGCCAGAACGACAGGCTGTATGGTCGAATTTCACGCGAAACTCGTGAGAAAGCTCCGACAATGCAGAGGAACCATTACGCTGCTTCAGTTATGGTTTCATGGGACGGGAGTTATAACGGTACCACTAATCTGCATTCTGGCGATAAAGGGGTTAAATCGTCAGAGTCTACTAGGACGCAGTTTTGAAGTTGATAGAGAACTCAACAACTCCCTTTTTGCTAGTCACAACTGGAGCTTCCAGAAAATTTCAGCGCCAGCCCATAAAGCGAAGACTACGCCGCAGTGACTTGAAAGTAATGTACCAGCAGTGGCGGTCGGTGAAACATGTTTGGTTATGCAATTAGTATGATCGGACAAGCTCGTACTATATCGCTCAACAGCAATATAGCAACGACAAAGCACTAGCGTGTGTATTCTTTGTAATTACTTACCCAAAAATGATTCACCGACCGCCACTGTGTACCAGGCTTCATTTTTCTTACTAAATGATCGTAAGCAGCTGTTACCTCAACCCCGAAATTGTAATCCGTGCTTCAGGACATTGCTTTCAAGATAAACCCTAAAAAATGCTCCCAGATGAAAGCAGCGGAGGCTATAAAAAAGATCTGCTTAACGGCCAGTTCAATATGCGTCTCTATGTTTTGTACTAAAATAAACTTAAAATAGTTTTACGCATCTTGTGGAATATAACTGAAAACTTACCGTATTTATGGTAAGATTAAATATATTATTATATTGAAATATAATAAACGAAGATAATACTACAGGCATAAGCTGTAACGTAGCTTAATTTCGGCCGCCCACACAAAGGGTAACTGCGATACACAAATATACATCAATTTTTATAGCTTCGGCCTCAAAACTTCTGTCTCCGCATTGCGGGGCCTTAGTTACGGTACTGGACGTACGTTGGTACGAGCAGTTCAAATACGTTATTGATAGTTTGCATAGAATTTTGCGAAATAGATATATATTTGTTAATTAATTTATTTTCGAAAATAAATTAATTAATAATTATCATCAAGGTCGAGAAAAATATAATTTATAGATACATATTTGTTTATCGGTTCTCAATCGATCGATTGGCCATGTGAATTTTTGCCGATCATGCAACCATTATCATTACCAAATATATGATACAAGGTGTATCAAGATAGAGGGACAAGATTTTTCTCGAAAATGCAACATTCGAGCAAGTGGAGAAAAAAAAATATATGGTCAAAGTTTACCCAAAGAATCGAATGGTGGAAAGTGTTTAATCACAATAGAAGGCACTTTGAACACTTGTAAATACAAATACTTTACTTTCAAATCGTCATAGAGAATATAATTTTACGTAGACCGTAAAAGATATTTTAAAAATGTTTAAGTAAAAGTTGTTTCTTTTTAAAAGCTTTATCCAAAAATAACCATCGCGATATACGTTTATATTTAAAAAATTAATGGTGTCCTAGATATCATGTGCTTCCGGTTTATTCCGGAAAATTTCAATACTACTATTCGATTCTTTGAGTAAACTTTGGTCATCAATTTTTTTCCCTACTTGCTCACATGGCGTTTTCGAAAAAAATCGTGTTCTCTCTATTTTGATACACCCATACAAAATGTATCATGTATTTTTTGTTATCCTGGGAGGTGTAAATTAGAATTTATGTCTCAAGTGCAAGATTTCCTCACTGCTGCCCTTTCATCAGGTCAATTTTTGTAGTTGCCCTCTTATAAGCAAATATGATACTCTATAGTGCAGTCGAAATTGGAGGAAAACACCGAAACAAAGGTGAATAACCGGAACAACAGACATAAAATTTTTCACTTACCGATTTCTCACGTAATCCTTGTGAAGCACTGTAACTGGTTTATGTTCCTCAGTCAACCCATCAATGGAAACACTTACTTGAAAACTTTTATCATATTTTTCATCTACAATCAGATATAACAATATTTGGTACAATTTTATTTAAATAAATGTTACCGTCAGCGTTGCCAGTAGATAGTTTAGCAATAACCCAGAGTTGTTGGTTGTAAGTTGTCATTGCTGGTGTTCTCATTGTGAAAGGACCCGTTGCTAAATTATAAGAGGCTTTAGATGTGTTATCTACAGGCAGTAATTTTGAGGCATCCAGTTCACTAGTGCTTGTTATTGGTGGTCCTACAAGAAAATCATAAAAAAAAATTATATCCTATTACATTCTATGTGCTTAGTTACAACGTCTGTTTGCTTTACGCGGTATGGAAAACGCAAGACAAACTCAGTTTGACCGTACACAGATCCAAAGCTAATTTGGAGAGATAGGAGCCGAATTCTGGGAGATAAAAATTTAGAACTTTGGAGCGAGACAATTCAATTACGAACTTTTTGGATAGTACAGAATCGCTACCAACAAGTAGCGACTTTTAAAGAATCTACCATCAACTCGACATCCAGCCATTTTTTATGCACGCAGACAATATCATTTATCAGAACACACGCAGACAAATTCAGAGACATCAGAAATAGATATGAATTTGGTATTTTTTGTTTTTTAATTATGTATTTCATTTGAATTCATCTCAGCAGTCAAACTGAATATTAACACAAATATTTTAAACATGAATAATTTCTAAGAAAACTTTAACTAATCCATGCATTAGCCTCGGCTCTTAAATAAATATTATTTGCAAATGATCTTGAAAATGTAAAAGATCAATTTTCAGTATAAAAATAATTAAAAACGATGTAACAAAACAAATAAGGATTTTCAACTGTAAAAGAAATAAACACAAATCTGTCAACAAATATACTATTTTTCATTAAGTGTAGAAACGTAAATATAATATTTTCGATTAATATTTACTTTTACGTCGTAACCTGACATTTAAAAAAAATAATGCGCAGAAAACTTATTCTGAAATGTTAACACGAATTTATAAATCAATATAATTTCAGGAATGTTTTTAAATTAAAAATAGTAGTAGATTCCCATCGCTTAGGTTGTGCACAGGTCAAGGAAGGTAAGTTCTTCATTTTCAAACATCCGCACTACCTGGTCATATGCGCCCGCAATAAGTTCATTTTTGCGGAAGCTATCGATAAAAACGCCACAAAGGAGCCCAAATACTGATAACTGATGGCAACTAACTACATAAACAAAATGCGCAGTCAAATCGGGTCTGGTCCGGACCCATAAACACTATTATTTTAATTATTATTACGTCAACTATGATGTCTACAAAGGGTACATTAGACTTGTACAGGGTAGAGCGAGCGATGAGCGAACAGTTGATGATGACGTCATGAATACAACACTGACTGAGCGCACCGATATGTTCTGTGGCAACGATTGTGACGTAAAATCTAACCCTACAATTTTAGGCGGTGTCAGATTAGTTCACGACAGTCATGCATCAAAATTATGTACTTCAGATTGCCATTGAATTATTTTTCAAAGATGAAGATGATGAATCTGAACAAGTAATTTTAGAAAAAGTGTGGGGGTTTGCAGAAAATACGGTACCAAATTTTACAGATTGTCAATTCAAATCACATTTTCGTGTATCTCCTACAGTTTTCGAAAATGTTCTTGGAAAACTGCAAGCAGTGCCAGAAGAAGTTCATCTACGACCAGGGGAAATCCTGAAACAAAACTCGGGAAACAGCTTATGATAGCATTAGGCAGCAGTCTGAATGATCGAGCGCCGTCGTGTAACGTAGCGCCGAGTCGTGTAGTGTCATTTAAAAATTTTAAAACTAGTCTGACTGATCAAGTACTGTTGAGTATTATCGATCATTCAGTGTCAAGTAAATTTGTTTCTCACTTGTCAAATAGTGCATATTCCAACCTAAAATAATACTATCAAACAGTTAATACTAATTAGCGAGTCCATTTTACTCTATGGGTACATTCGATTTGACGCTCCGAGCGTTCCGAGCACGCTCTGTACACTCAAACGTGTTCAAATTTTGTTTTTTTTTTTTTTTTGACGTTCTAACTGTCAAATAATATATGGTTATGAACTGTATATGCTTAAATGCGCATGTGCTATTGCCTCGAGCGTCGTGAGAAATTCAAACCGGTTTGAAATACAAACAACTTGATGCTACTTGACAGCAAACGATGGTTCAGTGCGACTCATGCCCTTAGTTAACGTGTGTTTGAAATTTGCTCGACAGCAAACGATCGACAGCACTCGATCAGTCAGACCGCGGCCTAATAGTACCTTGCCAACATTGAGAGCTCCTATAAATTTACAAATAGAACATAACCCTATTTCTTTCATGTTAATTTTATGCACGGTGTATTTAATTATTTTTATGTTGTGTTTACAAAAACAATACAGCTTTCGAAGTTAATAAAAAGTTACAAATACAAAAAATTGTAGTACTTTTCTCGCCGCTCCCCCACCTTTTTCCGTCATAACCCATATGCCCAGTCTTAAAATCCCGGGCACATAGAGCGCATTCTGAATACACCCTCAACCGCAAAACGAATGTAATTGAGTGTACTCCGAGCGTCAAATCGAACAATTTTGAGTGTACAGAATGTGCTCCGAGTATTCGGAGCGTCAAATTAGATGTACCCTATGACGAATGATCGTTTATTCGGTTTGAATGTGTTAAGTGTGCACAGGGAAAAACACTAATAATAGAGTAGATTTTATAGAAAAAGTCTCTAATGCCAATTAGCCAATGATCGCAGATGCCTTCAATTTCTATATAACACGTGTTCTATATTTATGACAATTGATTTAATAAATTAAAAAATATTTTCAAAAATATATCTTCAAATTTTGTTCTCCCTATAAAAAAATTCTGCAGGCGCCCATGGTCAGAGTGAAATTTTTTATTATTCCTGTATAAACAGGTTCCCGCTTTAAGTATTAAATACTTAATACTGAGTCGACCCTTTAGCTGGATGCACAGTATTGGAAAATGAAAATTATTAAATGAATCCGTAATTTAAACCATTTTCCCTATGTTCCCTAGACAACTGTCTTACCACGAAGCAATTAAACTTTTTTTTGTCGAGTTGTGTATTTTTCAGACATCAAAAAGTTGATGAAATGTATGGTTCGGTAGAATAATTTGAAAATGTTTTTCAAAGAAGATTTGTATATTTTAATAAACCTAAAATTAACAAATGAATATTTAAAATTCGTATCATCCGTTGAAAGAATAACGGATTATGAAGACGTTGAAAACCAAAGCTATTAAAATTGAAAGAAACTAAATATTTTGTATAAGTTTCTCTGAGAATTTATATTTCGACAAGAACCATATGAAATGACAACGTGCTTCAAGTCGCGTACGAATCTGACGAATAAACATGAAAAAAGAAATATGCTTGATACATAAACGAACAATATCTGTCCTTCGTTAGTATTTCAAAGGATTATTGGCTTCCTATATAAAACGATATAATACAGTATCTTATAAAATATTGTACAAGAAAATTTGAATGTAGAAGAGGCCCGTAAGATCAAGGTTCTCCTGACTCGCTACCCTGAGGAAATGGTTTGGTCACAAAACTATTACGAATGGTAATGGATTGTCATGATAACCTAAGTTCGGAACGGATAAGGAAAAAAAGAAGAGATAAAGCTTAGTAAATGACCACAGCGTCCCTCACTTTAACAGTATTATTAACAAGTTTTGGCTGACGGGACTAGCCCGTCACAGGCTAAAGATGCCTACAGACAGCGTGACTAGTCACGGCCAATGTTTATACTTGTCTAGCTCCGCGAATCGTGTGTAGGGGCAACAAGTCACAAGTCACAGCCAACGTACGCTGGGCTTGTCACTAGCCGACCTTAGCTTCCGAGGCGGTAGAAGTCAAAAGAGTTTGATCAACATCAGTGCAGACTTGTACATGCATGTTAGCATCGTACACACGACGCACACACACTAGACCTCACATCAGTTGAGAGTATTGTGCTCAGAAGGAAAATTATAACCATTTTTGCGTAATTATAAAGTCAGCTTAAAGTAAAAAGTAATTTTTTGTACTTTTAATCTGATTTAAATATCAAAAGCAAGGTCGAAGCTGCGACCATAACTTCACTTTCATTGTCAAACGCCATTTTACAAGTGCTGGCCCATGTTCGCATTTTTGTACTTGGCCAGCACGGACGCAAGTACAAGTGTCCGCCAGTGCTACATGTTACGGCCAGCGTCAGAAGTAGCGCTGGCGAACGCTGGAACACCGTCTGTAGGCACCTTTATACGTTCGTCGCACACTAAGTCAAAATAATAACCGACGGGCGAAGTTGTTTATGAAGTCCATTACCGTCCTAAACGTTGGTAAATAATCCTGTCGTATAATCTTATACCTTGGCCATTTGTCAAGTTGAATGTCTTATTGAATAAAAACAGTATTAAATTTTTAAATTAACAGAATTCCACACTATACACACAAGAAAGTCACTGTATTTGTAAATAATTCATAAAGGATTACGAATTTAGAAACAATAATACAACATAATCAACAAATAATATTTGATCTTGCGGGAATAAAAGAAAGAATAGGGGTAGCTAGGTAACTTTTCAACATTATAAATTACGCATTATTGGCAAAACCTGATATAAAAGGGACCAAGGTACATTTTTTCAAACAGATTCTACTTCTGAAGTACGGATTCAAATCGTAGATGGAAAAAGGTAAATTAAAAGTGCAGAAATAATACCAGAAACAGAACAGGAAATAAGAAATCTGATACGATTTGGAGTACAGCAAGCAGAGTCAAACTATCACGCAAGACCCATTTTAGTAGCCCAGGTAGACATGCACATGTAACAAACACAATCGCGTCAAAAAAATCCCTTTAATCCTTATCAATCAGAGCTAAGATCTGGACATAAAAAAAGAGGAAGACCAAGAAGAAAAAAATACAAAATACTGCAGCAATAAGAGAAATTGATAGGAAGAAATGAGAACTATGACAAAAGGTAGAAAACAGTGGTAAGAAGTATAGTAAAGAACGCCGCAAGAATAATACTCAAACTCCAACAGCCTGATACCAGAAAATTGTAAAAAGGCTTTAGGATTTATATAAATGTAACTTAAATTAATATATGTAATGTATTTACCTGCAAGCCCAATAAAGACACCTAATCCAAAACAGGAAAAAAATGCTATAAACACCATAACAAATTCCCTTTTATGCATGGAATACAGACGCATTTGTACTGATCTAAAAATATCCAAAATTGTAATCACAATCAGTTAAATACAGACCATCACAAAAACAGATAAAAAAATATAAATGACAAATTACCTCTCACATCGGTCATGGTGATAAGCCGGAGCAATATATCTATTAAATTCACTAAAAAGATCACTAAATTGTGATAAAGCATTTCTAATTCTTAAACTCCAACCAGCAGTTGGAAGATGGTATGAATATCCTAAACCAACACCGTCCAATTTAACCATTTTAACAATTGTTTATAACAATGTTGATCTGAAAATGTGTTAACAATACGTCATACTAAAAAATCAAATTTATTTATTTAATTGTTTAAGGTATTTTTATTAATTCGATTATTTATTTCACACACTATTTTATTCGGTTATGAAAGTAAAAATATATAAAACGAATAAGCACAGCCTTATTGGACGAAATAATATTCGTCCATTTTCAGAAGTCAACAATAGTATTGATTATCAGAACAGCGCCACTTAGAGCACGGCATTTTCATGTACTAACAGGAAAATAATTAGCGGAATAAAAGCGGAATTCACTGGAATTTTCATTTTCCTAAGTCGTCATAAGTACTCTTTTAACGATTGAAGTTGACTTTTGCTAAACAAAATGATCAAAAGTCTCACTTAATCGGTAAATGTTACTATAATTCAAAATCTAGGTCCACTTAAACCAAATAAACAGGCTATACACTCATACCTCGCTTTACGGCCTAGATACGTTCCGGAAAAGTTGGCCGCAAAGCGAAAAGCCGTATAACGAATCAATTCCGAATTCTCAAAACCAAGATCATTTGCTAGGTTCAATATGGTTTGTCGAAGTTCAGAAATTGAATCAACTTTTTTCAGGGATCATTAGTTTTTATTCTTTCTGGCCATATTTTTTTCACATTTATTATTTTTTTGGCCGTTTAACGAAACATTTTGGGCCGTATATCGAAAAAGTGCCATAATTAAAGAAGGCCGTTATAGCGAAAAGCCGTATAAAGAGCGGCCGTATAGCGAGGTATGAGTGTATTATAAATGTATGTGTTTTGGGAGATAAAATAATTAACAATTTATTCGAAAACGATATATTTCACTATATTTTGGCATACAGTAATTAAATTTTTTGTAAAATTATATTAAAATAAAACGTAATAGGTACACAAAATAAAGTCATATGTACATTTTTTTATATATATATAAATAATTAATCCCAGTATTTAATAACGCCGTCCCAACCGGCTGTCACTAATTTACTGGGTTCGTGAGGATGCCATAAAACGTTTATACAAACGTTGTCGTGTGCCTTCCATTTTTTGTATAGTTTTGTTGTTTTCCAATCCCATATATAGCATTTTCCATCTGCATCTCCAGACACCAAATAACTGAAAATAAAATACAAAATTAGACGACGTTTTTAAAAACTGACTGACTTAGATTTTTTAAGTTATCAAGTGAGAAATACATGTCTACTGTTTAAAGAATATTTATATTCTTTAAATTTTTTAATAGTTTTATATTGGGTTGACATAAGTCTGCTCGTTTTTTTTTTTTTCACCATGTATTCAGTAAAATATACATTCTAAAAAAAACTTTTATTATCAAATGTACTGTCCATTATTTTCTATCACTTTGGACAAACGCTCAGGCAATTTCATAATGCCATCTCTCCAGAAGGTTCCGTCTTTGCTCTCGAAAAATCTGTAGAGGTGAATTTTGATATCGTCCAAAGATGCGAAATTTTTTCCGTTAAGGGAATTTTGTAGAGAGCGAAACAAATGGTAGTCGGAGCATATGGTCCAGACATCGCAGCCATCGATTACCATTTGTTCTGCTTTCTATAAAATTCCCTTAACGGAAAAAATTTCGCATCTGTGGACGATATCAAAATTCACTTGGACAGATTATTCGAGAGCAAAGACGGAACCTTCTGGAGGGATATCATTATGAAATTGCCTGAGCGTTTGTCTAAAGTGATAGAAAATAATGGACAGTACATTTGATAATAAAAGTTTTTTTAGAATGTATATTTTATTGTATAAAAGGTGAAAAAAAAACGGACCCAATAAATAGTTGATTACATAAATGCATCTACTCTCAATAATCAGTATCACAATCAGTAGCGCAAACAGGGGCTCCACCCCCACTGACTGCTAATATCCATTTTGTATCAGATTTAAAAAAAAAAAAAATTAAATTTTTCTTAGCTACTGATGGTCATTAACCAGTATAATTTCTTTTTTATTTTGGATACTTTAATAATTTTCAGACAAATACAAACATCCATACCATCACCGGGATTTGAACCCGAGCCCCCATGGTTAACAGCCAAATGAGCTGACCACTACGCTATAGCGACCGGTTGAAATTTGTTTATATGTATGTGTAAAAATAAACCAAAATCCAATTGCTGCATGTATAAATTTGTTTAAGCAGAACTAGATTTTTAAATTTAGCAACTTTTAACGTGTCAATAAGGCTTTTGACTATTTTGTTTAACAAAATCCTCACTCAATCGTTAAAAAGTTAGCTCGAATCCCGTTTCGTTCCACTTAAACATTTCAGATAAATTTTAACAAATTACGATTTATGAGACTAAGTCCCAGCTGTCATGCGCAAGAGGAAAAAGAAAAATATAACCCATACAGTATTATAAATATGAAATTAAAATTAATATACATTTGGTTAGAATTTCCACAATGATTATCCAATTATTATGTATAACTAAACGCGGACTTAATTATATAGACAGTAGTTTCAGCTTAGAGTTATTTGTAAAATATTTTCTTACCTCATGTCTGGTGAGAAATCTAACGTACAAGCATATCCAGCAACCATATGGCCACTGAAAGTCTTTTTCCTGTTCATCTTAAACCTATTTAGCGCTGAGAAGATGACTATCTTGTTGTCCATACTTTGGCAGGCTAACCATTTACCATTTGGCGCTGGTGTTACTGCCGGCATCGAGTGCATTGTTGGATCCGCTATGTATTTCATATCAACCGGTATATCCCTGTGAACATAATTAAATTTAAATAAAGAGTGTATAAAATAAATGCCATAACACATAAAAATCAGTCTCAATTAGAAAAATAACAGGAACTTATTAGTCATTGTAACTTAAGCTCTTATTTTAATACAGCTGTGACAATTTACTAATCTAAATATCAAGTGACGCTTTCTGAATTACAAGCAGTGATGTAGGGGTGGGAGCGTAAGGGGTTGGCGCTCCCGCACTTTTTATTTGAAAAAACGAACGGCTGAAATCGCTCGAAATCCATATCACTCGTCTAAAACCACCTTCCTATAATTACTTCTTAAATTTAAATGCGCAATTCCAGCACATGACTGTTATCGCATGAAACCGGGGAAGCCCCGAATTATATATTGCGTGTTTACATAATTACATACAGTCAGTGCGCAGCGAACAGCTGCCAAACGCCGATTTGTTACAATTATTTTTGCTTGCTCTTGTGGTTTGTACCTGTGGGCGTATCAAGCTTGTATAAGTAAAAATAATAAGATTCCATTTTGATAAATTGATGTATTCTTTGATTTTTTTTTTTTTTTTTTTTTGGCTGAACTAGGCATTAGTTGCTACAACGTTACAAAATTTCTTTGTAAATGGCAGCACATAACTATTTCACTAAATAATTCAAGGATTATCAGTGGCTCTAAAACAACGGTTTCTGGAAGCGAGCTACCCATCTTCTAGTTTAATGACAAAACACTATCTTAGGTTAGGTTAGCAAGTGTTTGGTTAGCAGAAGCCGAGCGAAGCGAGCTACCCATCTTCTAGTTTAATGACAAAACACTATCTTAAAACTCGCGCTAATATAACAATGCCGCCTGTTTAGAATCATCGTACGTTAAACAAAACATGTGCGATGTGACGCGGTGTGACGCATGCGCAGTTGTGTAGCAACCTATCCCCTAGTAATAACTTTTTTTATAAATTTTATGATTAAATAAAATTATATGAAATTTTTTATATGAAAAAAAATAAATAATAATAATAAAGTACCCCGCATTATCTAATTTTGCGGTAAAACATTCCTACGGCCAGTAATGTTTACGGCATATTTTGAATTTCCTTACGTGAATGTGGAACAGCTTCCGCACTTTTTCATTTAGCACTACACCACTGATTACAAGTTACTAATCTGAATTACAAGTTACTAATCTGAATAACTTTTGACGCTTTCTGAATTACAATTTATTAGTCTGAATTACAATAAATCTGTAGTTATAAGCTAAAACTAGACATAAAACAAAAAAATACTAAAAAATTAACTTATAACTAGATTTAAGACTTTTATGTAACCGAGCGTGAATAAACTAAATATTTTTTTTTATCTCATGTACGCGCATACCGGCTTGATATCAGGCCTGCGAACAAGTATGATTTTACCATGTACCAAGAAAATATTTTATTCATTTATCTTTTAGGGTTACATAAGAATACTCCAAACTTAAACTATATTTCATTGTAATACTACTCGCAAGAGAGGCATATCCATATTTTGGGCCAACCGCAAAATGTAATTCCTTTTTTGTAAAAACTAGGTTATTAAAGATTAACTATCGCAGATGAAATTATTTTGTTCACGACGTTTTTTCAAGCATTTACTAGGTTACATCCTCTACCACAATCACTGACCGAAGGTGATTTCCGCTAATATTCCAACTCTAACATTATCAATGCATGAGAGATTTTACACCGACCTTCGGTTTTCCGCATACCGCATTACATAAGATATTGATACAATTCCTGGAAGATCTAGGCGCCACATTAAAAGTTGATTTTCACAGAAAAATATTTTTATATCAACCACAAGTAAGTTTGTTAACTGTGATAGAAAATATATTTCTTAAAGCTTTCGTATCACGGTAGTTTTAATCCATGCACTTCAAAATTATTATTATTATTATTATTATAACATTGATTAGAGCAGAAGCCAGTGGCTTGTGGCTTTTAATTATCGGTTTGACTGTTAAAATTACCTTTTAAACAGGCATTTTATGATAAAGGTTTTTCCAATAAATACCACAAAACGCTAAATATAGTTAGACTAGTTTCTAATACATCTGGTGACTGTTGTAATGTAAATGGCCTTTTCTGGAACCATGTGATCTTGTAAAGCTTTTAATTTCTGGTTCTGTGGTTTAAGCGGAACTAGATATTAAATTCTAGTAACTGTTAACATTTGATTGAAGCTTTTGATAATTTTTTTTAGCAAAAGCCAACTTCAAACATTAAAAAATGAGCTCGTGACAACTTAAGAAAATTAAAATTCCATTTGGTTCCGCTTAAAGGTTTGGAATAGCCTACATTAAGGTTATTAGTCATTAAAAAATTACAAATGTCAGATTGTCAATTATTTGTTAAATATTTTAAAAAGTTCCATTTCAAAATTACCACTCTAAGGTGATATTACAAATATAGTCTGTTTCTTTGTTTTAAGTGGAACTAGGTTTTCAAAACTAATGATTTTTATCGATTAAATGTGACTTTTCATCATTTTGTTTAGCAAAAGCCCACTTCAATCAATAAAAAGAGAAACTGTGACAACTTACAAAAACAAAAATTCCATTTAGTTCCGCTTAAACGTTTGGAATAGCCAACATAAAAATGAAGTTTCCCCTCTTAGTTATGTACAAGGTGTCTCAAAAGAAATTTTATATTTAGTGGATCGATTAAAAAAAAAGTAAGCCGTATATAGAAAAAATGTTTATTAATTATTAAAATACACTTTTTGGGGATTTATTTCTTAAAAATAATATCGTCTAAATGTAGACCCTCGCGTTCTCGGCACTCATTTAATCGAACAGTAAAATTACTTATGACGTCTCGGCAGGTGGACTCAGGGATGGCTGCCATTTCGTGACGGATATTTTCTTTCAAATGCGCCAGTGAAGTCGGTTTATTGGCGTAAACTTTAGATTTAAGATAACCCCATAGGAAAAAGTCCATAGAGGTTAAATCTGGACTGCGTGGAGGCCAATTTATGTCACCTCTCCGGGAGATCAATTTGCCTGAGAAAATTTCACGAAAACGTGGCAGAGACATATTGGACGTGTGTGAAGTTGCTCCGTCCTGTTGGAACCATGTTCTTTGGTTATAGCCAGGAAAGTTTTGCAGTTCAGGTACCAAGAAGTTGTCTAACATCTCCACATAACGCTCTGAATTCACTGTAACTGCAGTGAATTCATCTCGTCACGAACAGACTGATTAACATTCTCCACGTTTTCTACAGTTCTTGATGACCTAGGTCGCCCGGATTTTGATTTATCCAGCGTTGTACCAGTCTCTTCAAACTTTTTAACCCAATGTCGAATGAGAGGAATGCTTGGCGCATCATTTAAGTGGCGAAAACATCGAATACTGCAGAATTTTCTACGCGCTACAGTCGCCGAATCACCGTTTTTGTAAAACTCTCGCACGCATACCGCGCGGTCCCGAGAAACGCTCCATAGCGACTAAATTCCCAAGAGCCAGGCTACCGATTGACATAACCCCCGCGCCCCTCGGATACGTTGCGTTCACGCAGTAAGCTAAATAAATATAAAATTTCTTTTGAGACACCTTGTATTACAAAATGAAACATATTATATATATATATTGAGTTGCAATCCCACATATGGCGGGTTGCTAACGTAAAAGTTTTCTCTAACTCAAGTTAAAATCATTTGTTTTTGTATGCTACAACATACAAAAACAAATGATTTTAACTTGAGTTAGGGATAATTCTTACTTTAGCAACCGGCCATTACATACGTAAATTAGGAGACTTCTTAACTGAAAATGTCAAAAGCTAGTGTAAAAATAATACTTACCATTCCCAAACTCTTAAACTTTTATCATCAGAAGTAGTAACGAATCTTCTGTGGTCATCTACGAATGTAATAGTATTTACAGCACCAAGATGGCGGTCATATTCCTGAACAATATCTCCTGACCTTATATCCCACTAAAACAAAAGTTTATTAGACCTGATTAAAATGAAATAAAAACATTCAAAACTTACGCAAATAATTTTTTTATCGGATGTACCAGCCACAAACAAATGTTGCTTATTTTTATCTGGATTAAATTTGACACAATAAGGTATTTTTCTGCTTGTGAACCTTGATACAACTTTCCCAGTTTCTGTATCCCATAATTTGATATATCTGTCATATGCTAAAAGTGAATAGAGTTATTAAAATATATTCTTTTATTTATAAATAACGATTTGAAGCAAATAATGATAAAAACAATGTTCCTTACCTGCTGACAAGAACTGTTTGCCATTGTTATTGAAATTAATATCACGAACTGCTTGCCTATGTCCATAATATGTCATAATACATCTTCTTTCGTTATATACTTCCCATAACTGCAAAATAATATTATAATTGAAGTAAGATGCAACAAATATCAATAATAGTTTTTGGTTGTATTCAATAATAACTCGAATAATGCGAGCAATTCATTCCAAAAATATAACGCACTGTTATAAATCGCACTATTTAAAATATGAAAATAGATTTTATTTACGGCGCTGCGATAACCTATTGAGCATAGTACCATATTACTTTTCCTAATGCCTTATGCATTGGCTGACCCCGTCATAGTTATAGTAATTATGAGTAACTGATGAGATCCATTTTTATTTTTATAGAAAATTATTATTCGCTATAGTTAGGGTTACCAACCGTCCTACTTTAGTAGGACATGTCCTACAATTTACCTCCTTGTCCTTCGTCCTACCTACTGTTAAAAAATATCGGAAATATCCTACTTTATAGTATTTTTACTTTTGAAGACGCCTTTACCGCTGAGTCGACGTTTGCCGATGAACGCGATCGAGGCATAACGTTTTGACTAAATTTCTATGATTTCATTAAGAATAAAGCTTTATTAAAAAATTGATGTGAAGTGTGAATATTCACACATTTCAGGGTTTCGCAGGTATATAATAAGTGAAGGCGGTATGCTGAGTGTGTAGGACAAATTTTACTTTGTAGTAATCACGGCAAAATGAACGATATTTTTAAAATAATTTATCGTCTGTTAATCATATAATAAGATAATTATTAAATTTACGCTCTTAAAAATTAAATACAACATTTGTCAAAATATAACTAGAATTTTGAGAAAATAATTTCAACATAATAAAAATGCAAAAAAAAAACAGAAAAAATAAAATTCACTCAGTTACTCGAACTCGAAACCCTTCGTTTACCAGCGAGTTTTAGCTTACGACACCAGCGCTCTAACCAATAACGCCATCGTACGCCTTGTATGTGAGGTCTTACATTGGTATAACTTTTGTACTTTGTGAACCAAAAACCACAAAAAATGCGTCATTTTCCGAAAACATAATCTGATCAAAAATTCCTGTTGTACTATTTCGGTTCACACCAATATACATTACTTAGAATTTTTTTATATTTTTAGTTTAAACCATCTGGGCTAAGGGTGTGGGACAAAATTTTTTTGCACAATTTTGGCATAAATCGCATCAAAATAATTTATTTTTCAAAAATAAAAATTTGATCGTTAATCCACGTACTAAGGGCTTTCATTTGATACCCTACTCATAATTTTAAAAAAATATTTTTGTTTTCGATGAGCACATATTTGTTTATATTTTTAGGGGGGTATGTTTTTTGGATGTTTTAGTATTTTTCCTATGTGCGGGTCAAAGAGTTGTATAAGCATGCCAAATTTCAACTCTCTAGGTTTAGCCGTTTGGCTACAATTTTTACCGAACAGACAGACAGACAGACAGACAGACAGACAGACAGACAGACAGACAGACAGACAGACAGACAGACAGACAGACAGACAGACAGACAGACAGACAGACAGGCAGACAGACAGACAGACAGACAGACAGACAGACAGACAGACAGACAGACAGACAGACGACAAAATGACGGTATAAGGGTTTTTTGGTCATACCTACAAAACCCTAAAAAAGCAGGTACATCTAAAAAATATGATTTTATTAAAAAAAATAAATAAATAAAATGTGAACGTCGACCAATAAACATATATAATTATATTTTTTATTACCATATATATTTAAACTTGATTGTTAATTATTTATTGGTTGTTTCTTATTAATTACTATATACAAAGAAAATTTCTTATGATTTATTTTATATTTTTATTTATAAAATATGATTTTGTTAAATATAAAGAAAGATGTGAACCAATAAACATATAATTTAATTTTCATATTAGTAGTATTACTTATTATTTATTGGCTGTTTCTTGTTAATTATATGTCATGTTGGATCCCATAATAAGGCCTTTTTTCATAATGAGGCCTTTTTGAAAATTTGTTTAATAATATATAATCTATAATAAAATGTTTTTATAGAATTATTAAACAAATTTTAAAAAAGGCCTCATTATGAAAAAAATGCCTTACTATGAAAAAAAGGCCTTGTTATGGGATTTGAACTTAATTATGTACCTATATAATCTGTAGCACAATAAAAATTTAAAAAAAAAAAAAAACTGTCCTACTATGTCCTACTAAACTACTATTTTTAGTTGAAATATCCTACTCTGTCACGAGAGACATTTGGTAACCCTAGCTATAGTGTAATTCATATTTTCTGAAGTCGCACTATACAAGTTTACCAGTGGTGTCACCCAGCCGGTTTCCGGAACCGGTTGTTAAAATATAAGGAGGTTTCCGGACACTGGTTGTTGAATTTTCTCTGTAGTTATATTTATTTAATTACCCCCCATTTTGAGGGGGCGGATTTAGGGTGATTGGGGCAGAAAATTTATTTAATAGATTTGTGCGGAACTAGATTGTGAAATCTAGTAACTTTTAACAATTGAATGAGGATTTTTGATCATTTTGTTCGGCAAATTCCCACAACGTTAAAAAATAAGCTCGCGACAGTTCAAGAAAATAATAATTCCATTTAGGTCCGCACGAATCTGAGAAATTAATAAAAATATATCAAATACTTCAATAAATCTAATTAATGTTAAGTGTGATTATCAAACATTTCAGAGTTTCGTAGCTATCTAGTAGATAACAACATGTTTGGGTACATTTTGTCTGTAATCGCGTCATAAATATATTATTTTTTTAAATCAATTGACGTCTGTTGATTTATATATTTTAAAAAATCCTGTACTGTATCGTATTACAAATAAAAATTGTTTTCAAAAAAATAATCTGATCAAAAATACCTAAATAATACAATATTTTTACTTTTGTAAAGACTAACTAGATCTGGTTACTTTGTTTTTTTTTTTTTATTGTATTACTGACTAAATGTCATTTAAAAAATTCATTATACTGTAAAAGGGACTTGATTTTTTTTATGTTGTGATCATTATAATTAAAATATCATTTTTCGACATTACAAGTCAAATGACATGACATGTTAATAATGTGACGTTTTGAAATATTTTTGTAATACCAACATGACATATGATTTCAAAGGTGCAAACTATTCCTCTTAGTTTGTTTTTCTCCTCTTTTCTCTTACTCTGTTTGGGTTAAAAGGTGTGGTGAAAGATTTTTTGGAAATATTTTCAACAAGAATGCGTTAAAATAATTTGTTTTTTCTTTAAATAATTCTTAATCATAACCACGTTTTCATCTGATATCAAGAAATTAAAATAATATCGAATTCAAAGTCTCAGCGTTAGTCCTATATGTAGTGGTTAATTGAAAAGAATAGTATAATATGAATGCCAAGTTTCAACTCTATATGTTTAGCTCATTTGACCACAATTTCTACAAGATAAACAGACAAACAGCAAACGTACAAAAACATGAGTGACAGTATAAGAATTTCTTGGGTGTACCTATATAATCCTAAACTTTGATGCAGAAGCAAAAATTACTTAATCACATTCAAATTAAAGTAAGCTTGAATTTTTACCTTAATCCTGCAATCCATACTAGCAGACAATAAAAGATGTGCGCTCTTTGGAAACCATCGTATTGTAGCAACACCTTTGGTGTGTCCAGTCCAGGTATGAATGTGTGATTTTGGTAAGAAACAACGATCGGGAGGTGTATCTGATTTTAAATTCACACCAACATCGTGTGGAGGATGAAGGAAAGAACGACCTTGGTAATCCAATGCATCTTTGACTAGAAAAAAATAAAAACAATAATGAGTATTACAGATTACACAAATAGAAATAGATAAAAAAGTAACTTACTGTGTAAAACTGATTTTTCTTCAATTGGTTTCTCTTCTGTTGGTTTACCACGTTTATGCCTTTTCGATAATAATTCTTGTAATTCAGCTGCTTCTTCTTCACTTGGTTTCATAACTCTTTGTTCATCAACAAATCCTCCCCATGGACCCAAAAATCCTTCAACATCCTCAGGATTATTATTCCTGGCACGCTTTCTCTTATCTAACGGTCTGAGTTTTGTACTCTCGAATACTGTAATACCATTTGTTTCTTTCGCCTGATCGAGAGAACCAACATAAGAACTACCTTCACTACTTTCACCACCTACTGTAGGATCCAATGCATATCCAAAACTATTAAATGTTCTTCTTTGATTTTCAAACTGAAATTCACTCATATGTGCTTTTTCTACATATCCCGAAAGGGTATTTTTGTTAGCACGCATTTGTTGTGTAAGGAATGGATTTTCTGGGCCAACCATAGGACTAAATAATTCATCGAATTTTGGATTGTGTAAAACTTCTTTAGCTGTTGGGTCTATGTGCTGTACAGATTCATTTGATCCCTGTTAAAAAAATATTTTAGTTTGAGGTTATATTTTGGAAATGTTATGTTTTTACTTACTGTAGGTACTACTAATGGTGCTGCACATATTTGTAGTTTACTTTTTACAGAAAATTCTGGATTTTCAATTGGTTTTAAATGATTTGCTTCAATCTCAGTGCTTTCTGTACTTTCATTTTCAGTTGACACATTTTCGTCATCACTACTACTACTAACATATTCTTGTAAAGCTAACATTTTTATACTTATATACTACACTTAACACTAATTAAACCATTGAAATACTTATTTTTAATATTTTTTAAAACTGCGTTTAAATTTACACATACAACGTCGCACGCATCCAAACAAGATAAACAATTCTACAGCGTGAAGTTGAATCCTGTGATCTGTCATTTCTAATTTTGACAAATAAGTGAATGAATAAATTTATTGGTGATATGTAAAACTTATTTTTATACAATAACGATGGAAGGAAAATTAATAGACACTATACCAACCAAATGTGATGAAGCTAATATAAATGATGTTCAAGATAACCTAAATACGTCACTTACATCTTTAACTTTAAATGAAGCCAGTGAAGAGACAATTCAACATGAATCAACAATAAGTGAAGAAATAGAGTCGATTCCCACAAAATTAATATCTCTACCTTTAAGAGTTCTTCCTATAAATAATGTTCCAGAAAAGATTATATTGTGTTTAGATACATGTACGGATACCGATTTCACTGCATTTAAAATAGGTGATGGATCGACATATGCACCTTTGTACATGTTAAAAAGAATTACAGACATTTTTGTTCAGAATAAGAATTTCATAGATCCACGACATGAATTTGCTTTAATGACCTTAGAAGGTAAAGATATACGATGGGTTAAGGAATTTACGAATAATCCTAGCGATATAATTAATTCTTTAAAAGATATTTCTGAATGTGAGGCTAGTGATGAATTTAAATTAAATAAATTACTTAATGCTATTTGGGAGAATGTTACTATACCAAAAGTTACTAATTTAAGTGTTCCGCCAGCTTACGTTGTGAGAGTTATTTTGTTGTACAGTCGCTCATCATGTTCAACAGTACCTGTAGAAAATTACGAAGAACTTTTAAATAATCCTTATTTTACTATTGATGTTATATTAACACATGAAGAAACACCAATTGAAAAATATCAAGAAATATTCAACAATCTTCATCGATTAGATCAAAAAAGTTATTCATATAAGTTTGAAGTTGGAAGAAATGTTACAATGTTACATGATTGTATGGCAAAGTTATTATCTCATCCATTACAACGACCTGTACAAAGTATAGCGTCGTATGAAGTGATTCAGGATAGGAAGAAGGTGGAGAAAGAAGATTGAACATTATTTTATAGACTTGTTATATTAAAATTTTATTTAAATATTTTAAGTTAGAATAAATAATTTTATTTCATAATTAATTTGACTTTTAATAATTATAATTTTTTATTGATTGCCCTTTACAGGTCAAAATAATCGTCACTATAAGCAATTTTTATTCTTAACAGTGATCTTTTTGTAATAAATTGTTCCTTTTAAGAGGACCCTGCGCTTACATATGTTTGAAAGTCTCAGGTGCACAGACTGCTTTATCCTCTTAATGAAGGATGCCAAAAACGTTCCCGACTCCGGGTGCGAACATCATATTACCGATCTTAAAAAATGGGCGCGAGTTTAAAAGTCTCAGAAAACTACTAATTTTAGAATTTTTAAAGATAGAAAGACCCGCATTTATCTTTTAAAAACACGAAATACGGTAAATACATTCCGCACAAAAAATACAATTTTTACGTTATAAAATTATGGATACGTTCCATGATTTTCAAAAACCACATTTCTTTAAAGTAATTAATAAAAATAATCCGAAAAACATGTTAAAAAGTGTAAAACTCAATAAAACATTGAGTTTTCATACATCTCAAAATCATGATTTTTTCTTTCAAAATCTGTAGGAATTTGATATAAAACATAAAATAGATTTGCCTTCGAATTTCTTTAATTTTATTTTATTAATAAATAACAGTTAAGTTTATGGGAGTCGGACATAAACTTAAGTATTATATTATCTACGGACATAATTCATCAACATATTAATAAATAACAATAAATTATATATTTTTTTATTTACTATTTAACAATACTCGGATCTCGGCTAAAATAAATAATGTGCACGATGGCATAACTTTATATTTTGCCACCGAAACAACATTTCGCTTTCGTTAATATAACGGGGAATCCCCAAAAAATTCCTTTTTCATGTCATGTCGCCACGCATAGCTTCAAAACCGTATAAAAGAAAGAACTGAGTGTATATAACTCGGACGGAAAATTATATATTAAACATAAGATATAAAAATTCTGCTTGGTAGAAATTACATAAATAATATTTTATGTAATACACCAAATAAAAATGTATAAAAAATGGCAAGGAATAAACGTTTAAGTAAAAAATATCACTAACAATCAATTATTAACAAAAATTCAGTGAAACTCCGAAAGTCCAGACTGATCGTGAATTGATAGAATTTGAATTCTCAGGTAATGAGTTTTATACTTACAGAAATCAAATTTAAGATGAAATGTAAAAGAAATGGGCAGGTTAATATTGACCGTGTATTCATTAGCAAATAAAGCTTGTCTTTTTTACCAAAACGATTAGTTTTATAGAAAAGATTTCGCCATAAAAAAAATCGCGTTTAGAAATTAACAATATAAGAGAAAATACAGTACAAGTTTTAAATACAGTTTAGGTCGGTTTAGAAGTTGACAGGTTTAGTCAGAAAAATACAGCTAAACTTCCAAATCTAGTAACTTTTTACGATTGAATAAAACATTTAATAATTTTGTTTAGGAAAAGCGCAGTTCAATACTTTAAAATTGAGTGTTTAGAATTCAAGCCTAAAAGCGGCATAAAAGATTTATCGTATGACAGAAAACGCAATAGCTGGGTTCAGGAAGCAATCTGTGAGTGCTCTGAGTCACTCTGTTTAACTCCAGAGCGTTCGAGAAAAGGCCTAACCACGTTTCCTCGATCGCTCTGGAGTTAAACAGAGTGACTCGGAACACTCCGAGCTTGCTTCCCTAACCCACCTATTATATGGCGTTTTTTTACATGGCCCGCGACTTCAAAACGGTTGAGCACCCTTGGCCTATAGTCTCAACAAGAACTGATATTCAAAACATTTAACAACCGGTACACTATAAAAAAATGAAAACGCTGAAAAATCTAATTAACATCTTACCAAATGGTAATTTCCGCTCAAACTATATAAAGAATTTCCATATAATATGTTGATTTTTAGAAATTGTGGTTATGACCCTTTGCTCAAAGTAAAAGTATATAAAAAGTAAAAATTGTATACATTGTTTAACCCCTGTTATTCATTTTAACCTTTTCGCGTCGGATTTTTATTTTCTAAGACAAAATTAATTTTATACATAAGGTTTCTTTGATTTATGCTGAACTAGATTTTGAAAACTAGTAATTTTTATCGATTAAATGAGGATTCTGATCAGTTTGTTAAAAAATCCTCTTCAATCAGTAAAAAATGAGATCGTGATTGGAACTAAATTAAAATTCCATTTAGTTCCACTTGGGGCCGGTTTCTGAAAGTTTAGTTAACTATAACCAAATAGTTAGAAAATTGTTGCTATGGTTATTTATTAGACTGTTATATTGTAACCGAGTTTAACCAAAAGATTAAACACGGCTAAGCTTTCAGAAACCGGCCCTTAAACGTTTGGCATAGTCTATATTAGTTCTTATTTCACCATTATAGAGACATTCAAGGTGGCTTTTTTTTTTCAATTTCAAAAAACCATTTGGATTTTCCAGAATGGCAGAAATTATCGCATTATTCCCAAAAGAGTTGCAAAAATCAATTAAAATGAATATGTATACAAACAGAAAGGTACTTACTTTGATAAAAGTAAGTAAAAAACACACTTCAATAAGGCAAGAGCGTACACTCTACCACATAGGAAATTTGGAAGTTAAGAAAATTTTCGATAGTCAACGACTTTCAGAACTACAGTGCGATCATTAAATCCTGACCGTTACATAATGGTAAACAATGGGTTTTAAGATATCAGAACTGTATTCTAATTCACAGCTGACAATCCCAATTTAACAAAGAGCCAATCAGATTAATTCGCTGGTCCGAACTCACCCGAGGAATGTGTTTCTAACTTAATATTTGTTAAAAAAATAGTGTTCATTTAATAATCAATTCGTAAAAAGTAACAAAAATAGAATGTACACCTATTTGTACATGTCCTTAGAAATAAGTTTGATAACTAAATGATTTTGTCAAGTATTAAAGGATATTCCCCCGGATATTCAGACCAATTCTGTAACTCAGTTACTATGAAAATAGTAACTAAATGTGTCTCTATGAGCAAGGTCAGTTACTGTCATGAATGAAAGGCATTATACTTTTTATAATATTTTATCTTGTAATGACGTTACTACACAGTAAATTTTTACAGAATTGATCTGAATATCCCAGTGGTTCAGTTGCAATTCGCCTTGGAACGTATTATTCCGTTGCAATCGAAAGGATTAACAACGACTACCGGAGTACTTCAATATTTTACGCGAGTACAAGTTAAATACCAGCCCTAGTTAAACAAGGAATTTGAGATTAAAAAGCATTCTTTAAATCTAAATAATCGTCTGATAAAATTGTAATACTTGTTTTACAATACTGTTATTGATTTTGTTGTGAATGTTTCATACATAATTTAGTTTTCTGATGCATCTGTAATTTATCTTTTCTTCCAAATTCCCTATTACACCGTTCGCATCTAAATGGTTTATCCCCGCTATGAACACGAACATGTCGCGCTAAATTTGACGTATGAGTAAACCGGCGCTGACACACAGGACAAACAAAGGGCTGTTCACCAGTATGACTTCTTAAATGTTTATTTAGATCACCTCGATGAGTAAATGATTTTCCACAGTGTTCACAATTCATTATTTTAATACTTTTAGGAGATCGGCGAATTCCTGAACTAGTTGATGGTTCACCTAATTCAGGTAAACTTTTTTGAACTTGAGATATATTTTGAGAAATGTCACTAGCATAAATTCGTTGAATAACACTCTTTTCTCGTGAACTTTGAATATCTTCAACTGATAATTGTGTTTGTGTTGTTAAACTCGAGCTTCTTTCTTCAGTATTTATACTTATTTCTTCACTTTTGATACTACTTTCTTCATAACTTAAAGCAGGTACATGGATGACTTCTTTTTCTAAATTTTCAGGAACTGTTGTATCACTTTTAAATCTCTTTGTATCACTTTCAGGTTTTATACTTTCTAGTTTTCTTTTTAAAATTTCAGGACTTTTTTGTATATTTTCAACTACATCAGCTAATAGATTAAGTCCTCCAAATTTTTTCTGGCAAGTTTCGCAGGTACAATTTTGATTAGGGCTATGTATTTCAGGTAATTCTTCCTCTACAGGACTCGGCCTGTCTTGCATCCTATGGTAAGCTTCCAAATGGTAAGGTGTTTTCTCTAAACATCCCAAGGATAATTTGTCAAAGATACCAGATTTTGATATGCAGTTTTCGCAGATTACAATACGGCAACAAGAAAACTGATCACAGATCTGCAAAAAAAAGAAAAGATAAAAAAATTATTTAGTGGGCCATGATATAATCGGGAATGCTGAGGTAAAACAAAATTAACTGAACTTTCTTCAAAAATTAATTTTTTATTTGTTCAAAATAGTTCCTTTCCGAATCTATGCACCGTTGACAGCGAAGCAAAAGTAATTGGAACGAGTGGGTGAGCTACTTGTGTGGTATAACTTTTAAGTACGCCCCAGGACTCTTTAAATGGTGTTTCCGTCATCAAAATACCCTTTCATTAGCATTTTGAGTTTCGAGAACAAAAAGAAATCACACGTTTAATCGCTACGAATCTAGTCGATACTCGTCTAATTCTTACTAATCGCACAAAAAAAATTATGTGAAGTGAGAATTTTCACATATGTCAGGGTTTTGTCGGTAGGGCCGGCGGAAGCGGGCATGCGGGTGCCGCTGGGAGGGGAGCGCTGACGTGAGAATCAAAAGGGCGCCAAATTCCAAATCAGTGTAAAAGTAATTTAGTGAAATATAATTTTAGAAGTGTGGACCTTTTTTTTAGGTCTTCACTTAAAATTTCAAAGTGAGGACCTTCTTTTTTAGGTCTTGACTTCAAATTTTGAAGTTCTTATCCAGGGCTTGAAAAAAGCTAGTTACGCCCTGCCTAGGGACACTCAATTTAATCTTGCCTACGGGTGCCAAAACCCTCGCGCCGGTCCTGTTTGTAGGTATGTAATAAGTGTAAGAAGCCAACAGAACACTGGATGTCTAGGATTATAGGCTATTCCAAACCTTTAAGCGGATCCAAATGAAATTAATTTTTTTTTAAGTTGTCATTAGCTATATTTTTATATATTGGAGTTGGCTTTTGCTAAACAAAATCATCAAAAGCTTCAATCAATCGGCAAAAGTTACTAGATTTGAAAATCTTGTTCCACTTATACTAAAGAAACCGCCTATATATATATATTTTTTTATTCTATTTTTAATTTTAAAAAAAGACACACACTACCTTAGCAATAAATACAAAAAATTCATAACATTATTAGCCATAATTTAGCCATGAATTAGAAAAATAATTAATTTTGTCAAAAACACAAAAACTGCAATATTTTCCAAAAACGAAATCTGATCAAAAATTCTTCTCGTAAGTTTCCGGTTTAGATCAATGTACATTACATAGAATATTTCCGCATTTTTGTTTAACCCTTTTGAGTTTAAGGGCGCAGGGCCAGAGCCGCAGTAAGGAAAACTTGCGCTAGGGGCAAAACTGCGTTTTGGCGCCCTTGGCAAATAAATGTAAATGATAAGCAAAAACAAGATTCTCACCGCCCAAAATGTAGATGATGAGCAAAAAAAAGGTCCTCACCTCCCAAAATCCAAGTATCCAAGTGAAGAGAAAAAAAAAGATCCTCACCTCCCAAAATCCAAGTGAAGAGCAAAAAAAAGGTCCTCACCTCCCAAAATCCAAGTGAAGAGCAAGAAAAAAACAAAAAGGTCCTCGCTTTCGCAATGTGGCGCCTCTTAGTCAAGCTCATCGGAGCCCTTTTCCTTAGTGCGCTAGGGGCCGTCGCCCCCTCCGCCCCCCCTTACTGCGGCTCTGCGCAGGGCAGTAATTTTTAGTACAATTTTCGAAAAAATCGTGTTAAAATAAAAAAAAAAAAAGTAAAATACTGCTTTCTGTTCCATAATTTACGTCTTAAGAGCATACTTTTAATGCGACGCAATAGATTTTTAAAAAATAAATTTTTTTTCAATGACACAAAAGAGCCGATATTTTTCGAAACACTAATATGATCAAAAATTTCTTTTGAACTATTCCGGTTCCTATCAATGTACATTATTGAGATTTTTTTCAAAATTTTAAATCAATCCCTCTGGTAAATAGGGTGTGAAATAGTTTTAAATCCCATTTAAAAAAATGGGATCCCATTCACAAGGCAGGCGCGAGGGTCTTTGGCGCCCGTAGGCAAGACTTAACTGAGCGCCCCCAGGCAGGTAACTAGCTTTTTTCGAGCCCCGGGTAGGATTTTATAAATATTCTGGAAAACAACGAATTCATACTTCTAAAATATAAGTGACGACCAAAAAAAAAGGTCCTCACTTTCTAAATTTCAAGTGATAACAAAAAAGGTCCTCGTTCCAAAATTACATTTCTCTAATTACTTTTACATTCATTTGGAGCCCTTTTAAGGTAACGACAGCGCCCCCCTCGCAACGGCGCCCGCATGTAAGTTTCTTATTTATCCACGCATCAACGGGTTGCATTTGATACCCTACTCAAAAATTTAAAAAAACATTTAATTTTTCATTAAATACATATTTGTTTATATTTATCTCGTGATGTATATGTTTAAACTTTCAGTATTTTTCCTATATGTGGGTCAAAGAGTTGTATAAGCATGCAAAATTTCAACTTTCTATGTTCAGCCGTTTGGCTATAATTTCTACCATTGAGACAGACAGACACATGAGTGACGTATAAGGGTTTTTTGGTGGCCATACCTACAAAACCTTAAAAAAGAAGACGAAGGTATTAAACAAAAGCTCTTAATTCTTAAATTAACCAACGCTGTGACGTCATTGCAATGTGTGGAGCTTGCGCAAATTTGTGTAATTTCAAAATAGAGTGGCAAACAATAGTTACCCCATTGTAATGAATTGTTACATCTAATTTCAAAAGTAAACTATTAAATAATAGATTTATCAATTATGAACGTTTTTATTATTCAAAATATCTAACAAAATTATTAATAAATAGATACTCTTATTTATTTTTTGATCTGAAATTTAAAAATATATAAAACTAAATCATTATTTGTTTAGTAGTAGTAATAAATTAATTGATTTGGGACTGAGAATTGAACTATGGCAAAATACAGTGTTGTAATGTATCTAGGTATTTGTATCTAGATACAGTAACTAGATACTGTGCAAGTATCTAGTTACTGTATCTAGGTACATTTTAAAATATGTATCTGTATCTGTATCTAGATATTTAAATCAGTATCTAAGTATCTGTATTTCAGGTACTTTTTTCAGATACTTTCCTATTTTGTCTTTTTTAAGGTCTTTTTACAAAATATGTCCTTACGATTTTTCAAGTTGGTAATACATTTAGAATCATTCAGATATTTGATAACATGAGTGTGATATGACGTAGTTTTGCAATACCTGTATAAAATTTTAAATATTTTATGGTTTAGTTTAATTTAAATGAAATTTATGGAAGGTTTTTATCTTTGTTAGACAAAGATGTACACCACATGTTTCGCTTTTGAAATGCGTATAACCCTTGCAGCCTAGCAATTTACTTTGCAAAATTATCTTTGCAAACTATAATAATAATAATAAAAAAACACATTTAGTAACTATATTTAAAGGTTGTTTGGGTATTTCATTAAAAAAAAAATTATTAGCTAACTAGTTTCGGCGTAAGCCATTTTCAGAGCTGGAAATACAATTACATTTTATTAAAATTTTATAGATAAAAATAAATTATAAGTTTGAGAATTATGATAAAATGCAAGTTCTATATGTAATTAATTAAATTTTGGAAAACATTCTTTTATTTTTTATTTTTATTTAAAAAAAAAAGGAAAAAAATAAAAGGATGTTTTCCAAAATTTAATTAATTATATATAGAACTTGTATTTTATCATAATTCTCAAACTTATAATTTATTTATTTATTTAATTTATTTTTATCTATAAAATTTTAATAAAGTGTAATTGTATTTCCAGCTCATAATAAAATAAAAATAATAATAAATAAAAAAAAATTAAATAACTTTATTAACAACGGTTAAGTAAAACAACCATTAAGTAATTATCTAATCTAAGAATAAGAATTAATTTTATAAATGTGAATTAAATAAAGAAAAATATAATAAATAAAATTGTTGTTTTATTTTTGTCATCCTAAATACTCATTTAATAATCAGTAACTTATTAGCGAACAAAAATTTTTCGAGATATCCGCTGAAATTGGAATAAAAAAGTGATTTTTTTTAAAGATTACATAGGTATATAGTTAGTTAATATTTCTGACACACAGCTTCAAAGGCTATTTGTGTTAATTTTAAGAGTAATAATAGTGCATAACTTATTTTTTATTGTGACAAATATATTGTAAAAAAAAATGTATCTGTATCTAGATACTTTTTAAAATTTGTATCTGTATCTGCATCTAGATACATTTTTCCTCAAGTATCTGTATCTGTATCTAGATATATTTTCAAATGTATCTATTACAACACTGGCAAAATATAAATAAATAAACCTTACCTTTATGTTTTGAAATAATCCAGCTTCACTTAACACATTATAATTATCTCTGATGCATATTGTAAGTAAACTACCACTTTTAAAACAACAAGTACTGCAGGAACTAAACATTGATTTACATCCCATTGCTACTAAATTAAGAATGATTCCAATATGAAAAGTGAGTAACTTTAAATTCCTTAGTAAAGCAGCCGGGTTTTTGACTCAGGAACTCCCGCTTGTTTTAAACGCATGCGCGAAATGTATACGTAATAAAAATCCGTGTCGGGGAAGCCCATTGAATGATGACATTTAGTTGGAGGGGAAAGAGATGGAGTGTTTTTGCTGGATGCCCCGGATCCCCACTCCGCTATCTGTGACGTAGTGGAGTCGAGGGAAAGTATGTCATGATGGCTACGTCATACTTTTCGTATGAATCATGACGTCATATTTAGATAGACTGATAGGATTTATGTGGAAATACACAATATTTATATCGGAAATAGTATTTTACTTAAATAGGTGATATCCTGTTCTTACGTTTTTGTTGTATGTATGGAATTTTTGTAAATAAATTAATGTTATCAAAACTATATTTCAGTAATTATGAGTAAGTCTGGAACGAAAATGTTTAATATAACAATTATGTCAATAATTATGCAAGATATTGCTTGTAATTTTTTATATTTATGCTATTATGACTCACTGTTAACAAAAATTATAATTAAGTACGTGAAGAAAAAAAGATGTGAAGTAGTATGAGTTTTCAGGATTTCGTAACTGAAGGAAGCAACTAAAGATATCGATATGTTGAAAAATTTCCATTAAAATCATTTCAGTTTTTACCGACCGCCAACTTATATAAGGGAGGTATTGTGATCATACCGATTTTGACATTTCGAGATTTCGATGGATCTACACGAATTGAGGTCCCTACATAACGTTTTGACTATTTTTAGCATGATGTCTGTCTGTCTATCTGTCCGTCCGCCCGTCCGTCCGTCAGTCCGTCCGTCTGTCTGTCTGTCTGTCGGTCCGTGTACACGTGCAGAGCAAATTCGGCAAAAAGGATTTTTATGAAACTTCATATTTAAGCTTTCGACACCAATGGCACGAGTTGATCAACTTTTGGTAAAAATCGGTTAACTAGAAATGGGAGTTACCTCGTGTCGGTTTTAATATTTTTGCGAATATTTCACAACAGAGAAATATTTCGAAAAAATGTATTTAACAAAAGTTGCTATAAAAGCAATAACTAACAACTTTTATTTGAGACATTTTTTGATAAAGCAGCACAAATTAAACAAGTACTTTGTGATGGCGGTCAGTCCTGTGGTGGCCACAGCTGATGTTTTGCAAATATTTTCCTTCGTTTATGTAAAAATTAATAGCTTTTATTTAATATCCTACAATAAATAGTAAGACTATATTTTTTTATTGATACAAAATATTACATACCGAATCAAAAATATTGGACATACTATTCCGGTACAGATTCTCTGTCCTTTGGTACTACGATCCATCACGGGTCTTGGTCTTAACCAAAATCCTCGTCCACCGATTTATGTCCCTAACCACTTCTCGCTAATTGTCGGCCCCTAGCTGTTAAAAGCATTGAACGTTGTCAGTCCATCTGGAACGTGGTCTACCTACACTTCGGACATACTGTGCATTATTCCAAAACTTTAAAAAAATTTAGACCCACCCCTAACGATTTGAAGATATTTTTAAAATGAACATACCCGATTAGGTTTTGGATCCTTTTTCAAGTGCAAACGCTCCACAATTACAAGAAGAACTGATGGAAGTAACAACAAATTACGAATTGAAATTTAAATTCAAAGACAGATACCAACACTTCTGGTTGCAAAAGCAGATTCCTACAGCTTAACCTGGGTTATGGGCTATAATACAAAAGTTGTTGATTGCATTTTCTTCGTCATATTTAGTGGAACGTGGGTTCAGTGCGTACACAAATCTATTAACAAAAAAAAAAAAAAAAAGAAATCGACTACAAATAGCTAATCGCGGTGATTTAAGAATACTGCTGAGAAAAATAGAGCCGAGGATTGATATACTGAGAGCAGCACACCAGGTTCATCCTTCTCATTAGATGAGAATATGATTTTAATAAATAATTTTTAATTTCAAGCTTCAAGGTGTCTTATTTACAACATCTTTCTTTACTTTATTTTAGAACGTAGGTAGAAATATAGATAAATATATCTTTCTGTTTGTACGTTTAAAGAATGTAGATTTTCAGGGGGCGCTGAGTAATTTTTTTTTTTTTTCTGAAAAGGGGGTAGTAGGCCAAATTAGTTTGAGAACCACTGTTTTAGAGTTACTGTACTCCAGTGGCGCACCCCGCCAAGAAAGAGGGAAATACATTTTTTTTTATCATACCATGGTTTTAGGTAAATATATGTATTTAAAAATAGAGATGAGGACCTTTTTTTTAGGTCATCACCTGTATTTCAGAGGTGAGGACCTTTTTTTTAGGTCATCACTTGAAATTTAGAAGTGAGAACATTATTCATAATTTAAATAATTTTGTCTTCCGCCCCCTCCCAAAATTCCTGGGTGCGCCACTGCTCCTTTTAGAACGGTACTCCAAATGTACTCCATTATACTCCTTGTACTTACATGTGCTCCTGTTGGAGCTCAGTCCCACAATGGTGTAACTCTGAGCCCAGTGCGTCTGCAACCGCAGGGGAGGAAACGACCCCAAGGATTTCTTGATTATTATTCCAAAGAAAATTAAAAAAAAGATATAGCATTTTCGAAAATTTCAAGGAAGAATGGGGAGTCGGAGTAAACAAAGAGTTACCAGAATTAAAAAAAAAAAAAAAAACCAAACGAAACATTTCGTTTTTTTTTTTGTTGAAGAACGAAAATGAAATTCTAAATATTCAATACTGGTTTTAACCTGTTTTCCATCATATTCTTCAGTTTATAATTAGATTAATACTACTCGTTTTTTTATCAGTAAGGAATTTTTTGGGGTCACAAAAAATTATCTACATCCGGGCTCTTTCATGGATATGGCCAGCCATAGTCTGTTTGCATGAAAAAAATCATCACTATTACTCATCTCACTGTCTAAGAACTGATGCTACTACGAATTATTTTCCCGAAAAGTTTCCGTTTTTCAGTAAAACGGAAAAATAAGACAGATCGGAAAATTATCCAAAAGAACCCTTGCAAATTATTGGAATTAATAAATATTTTCAATGCTAACTGCATGTTTGCATTCAATTCCTGATACGGATATTGTAATGAGCAGGGGATTTTTTTTTTATGAGAAATAAACTTATCTCTATATTTATTTTTGCAGTTATACCGGAAAATAGAAATCATTTTTACTGGGAAAATTACATAAATTAGGAAATATTAAAAGGTTATCTTATCAAACTCTTCTCGCTCTCTAGAAAGGAACATTATAGCTTATGAAACTAGTTTCTTTTCTGATAAAAGTGTTTATTTATTTATATATTTTAAAGTGTTTATTAATCTTAAATTGATGGGTTATTTCCAGTTCAGTTCACGGGAACTTTGATTTAACACGTTATTATTGTAACAAAAATAACAGGACGAGTATGCAAATTTTTATTGTAATTTTTTGTGCGCATTATTACCAAATAATTTCCATATCTTTTAGTTGTATATTCCATTCTCAATATGGTTAATTGGATTACGTTTAGGTTTTTTTTTTTTTTTTAATCCAAATGTAATTAATAGATTAATGGGTTACCATTTACCATGTCGTGAAACGATTAGTATGGTCAGACCTGGGTAGCATTCAGATTTTAAGAAGTACATAGGTTTTCCACTTTTATTTGCAAAATGTAAAATTTATAAATATTCTTCCTTACAATTGTGACCGTTTTCTATTAGATGTTTGATTAAATTAGATGATTCGGATTTATTATATATCCATGCCTTCAAGTGTTCTTGAAATCTGACTTTAAAATTACGCTTTGTTTGCACTATGTAATACGCATCACAATCATTACATTGGATTTTGTAAGTGTCAGATTGAAAAGTATTTTCTTTCTGACTTATTTTGTTTTAATATGTTGGCAATTTCAAACCATTTTAGGATTTTACAAAATAAAACAAGATAAAATGAATTATATAGGTAGGAGGTAGATACCCATTTTTAAAAGCCCCAAAAAAAGGAAAATACCAGGAAAATTGAAAAGGAGAAAATTCAAAGATCTTACAAAGATAGGTACCTAAGAAGTAAAACCAAAGAGTCATTGTATATAAAAAACATTTTATTGTCAACTACATAAAATCGGGCATATTTACAAAAATATGTATCCAAAATTTGGTACTTATTGCTAATATCACATTATTTACAGTTTATAAATTTATTAAATTTATTACTACGATAAATTAAAAATACTGATGTCATTAACTATAAATGATATTCTGTCGAATCTCTACAAATTGGTTATGCATGGTTTAGTACAGTGTTTCTCAAAAGGTGGTCTGCGGACCACTGGTGGTCCGCGCACACAAAATTTCATTAGTATTAACAATGGGGCTTTATGCAAAAATAATGTTGGTGGTCCGCGGTTAGTGTGGAATTCTGAAAGTGGTCCGCAACTGTCGAAGGTTTGAGAAACACTAGTTTAGTAGGATCTGCAGGTTAAATGCGTTTACGGTTTCTATTTATGGCTCCTGTAATGCATGCAAGCTGGGTAATAATTAAAAAAAGAAAAGAAGTTTAAAACGTACACAATAACGTACGAAAATTAGTTATGTATGCTCTCCTATTCCCCACGTACATATCAGACGAACATAACAACGTAACTCCAACAAACACAAACACCAACGAACGTCGACAGTCTGAATAGATCACTATAGAATAGAATGAATAGAAACGTACAAACATTGGTACAACCTTAGACACATCATATAATATAGACAGAACTAGTTCTATGCCTTTTGTTATGAAACCAAGATCCTGCGGAGACGGAAGGGGAATCCGTCCCTTTGAGCATAGTATAATACAGTAATCCCACTCTTGTCGGAACCTTTGATGTTTGTGTACCAAATTTTCGTGATCTCGAGCTACCTCGTCCTACCCAGGACGCTAAAGAACGATACAGACTATTACGCGTATGGATACGGACGAAGCTTTTATTGACAACTGACGAATTGGGTGAAAGTTATCTCTATGGTGACAGTAAATAAGTGTAAAAATTAAATTAGGTTATAAATGAAATAATTGAAAATTATGAAGATTTGCACTAAACAGGGAATTAGTTACAAAATGAAATTTAATTTTAAAATGTCAAAATTAAGAATTTTGCATTTTATGACTCTAAAATGAATTTTAAAAATATTATATGCTTCGGTAAACTTCGCGTCCTACCCAGGGCTCACGCATGTGCATGAAAAATCTAGTACAGAAAAACGGTCGAGTGAAACTACTGTATTATACTGTGCTTTGAGTACAGCAAGTTGCCAAATTACATTTACTTTTCACGCTACTGCTAGGAGAGGTTATTATTAGTTTTGTTCATACAACTATTTCAAAGATATTTTAACGCTCTCCTACAAACTCTGCACTTGCGTCTGACTATAATAAACGGTTAGAAAAGGCTCTACGAACAGACTTTTTATAACAGATTAATTTCTTAGATAAATTTTTAGTTATCATAGAATAAATTATATAAAATCTGTCCGTTTTAAATTTAGAAAGTAACTAAAGCAATATTTTTCTTTAAATGTATGTATTTATCCAATAAATTCAAAATTCAAAATTCAAAATTCAAAATTCAAAATTCAAAATTCAAAATTCAAAATTCAAAATTCAAAATTCAAAATTCAAAATTCAAAATTCAAATATAAAAACCTACAAGTTATACGAAAAATATACTAACAAATTCAGGGTAATTTAATATTATTTATGAAATTTAATTTATTCCTATTAAAATTTTATTTTATTTTTTTGTGACAGAATTAAAAAATATATATTTTTACTTGCAATTCTCGTCGGCAAAACACTGAAGTAAACAACCCGCACTACTCAAAGGAACAATCCCCCTTCACCCAGCCTAAGGAGGAATGGCTTCATAATAAGTTGACCTCGTTCAAACTCTATGTTAAATAACCCTCAATTGGGTAGAACTCTTCCACCATTTACCTAACCGCTCGTTCGTTCGAAATCGCGAAATCCTTTATAGTATCCACGTCTGTTAGCACTACTCTATGCCAATCCGCATCGAGAATATTTTTTGTTCGTTCATTAGTTAGGTGAACAAATTTTTAACAGTTTAACTTTCATACAATTCTAGAGAATCGACACAAATCAAATTTAAAAATTAATCAAAACTAAAATAACAGAGAAAATCAGAATTAAATTTCCAAAATTATAATGTTTTGCTCCAGAAGTCGTATCACAATCTTCATGTTTGTATAAACTATTCCATAACTTCTTCAATACACTTTCATTCGTAGAATTGTGTACTGCGGTTTCCGTACAGTTAGCAGAAACATCTATATCAATAACAGATACACTATCATTTTGATTATTTACTGGATTTTTTTCTCCACCAACTTTTACAGGACTTTCTTCGGTTTCGGGCAGATAATTTCCACATTGCGGGAAATTCTTCGGCACTGGAGGCATATCAGAATGTTCACCAATCTTGAATACTATTGCCATTCCTATCTCGGCATGGAAGTCAATATGACAATGGAAAAACCAGTAACCTGAAAAAATTAAATACAAAATTTAGTTGATTTAGATTACCTAAACTTTCTATGTTATATAATACTTAAAACAGCTTTTCGCAATGGGTATTTTTGATTACAAAAAATGTTTTTTTAACATTAAACAATTATGCACACATTAATATTTTTTTTATGTATAGAAATGACTAAGATGACAAGGTTTCTCAAAAGATGATACTAAAATATGATGCTGTGTAAAATTTAGTAATAAAGAAATCCACAATATTAATTTGGAGAGATGAATCATATGCAACGATGTTTCATTCCATAAAAGTTAAAGATAAAAACATTCAGATTTATAACCCATTTAAAACAAGAGTTCAAAAACTCAAACGGCCTGTAAATTAATTGTATGGATATAGGTTTGTAAAAAATCTTTTATATTACTATTATATATTTTTATTGTATTACTTTATTTATTTTTTGTTAATTACGCACAAATAGCTTCTGCGCCAATGCAATAGGCATGTTTAAACTTATTTTATCTGTGTTATTCAGACATATTTAGCGCAAGTTATTATCGCTTTAATAAGTTATATTTATTTTAATTTAGCTATAAGGCATACAATTTGAAAAGTTTATGCATCAATGGTTTTTTATTTCTCTTTTCTGTAACCAGCCACATGTAACTAGGTAGACAACCAAGCATTTCGAGCTCTTGAAAAGCCGCAATTTTTCACCAAAGCAGCCAATACAATCTATTAGAAATCTATCAAGCACGGGTTAAAGTGATTAGAAAAAAGACGACGGATGGAAGAAATGACAAACAATGCCAAAATATAAAAAGGACTATGGATCGGATTGATGACAAAAAAAAAAAAGAAAAGATGAATCGAAATTATTATCAACAAAGAAAAAAATGGAAAACGGATCATATTCATGATTAAAAATTTAAAAAAAAAAAAACAACGGATCCTAGTTCTGATCAAAAAAAAAAAAAAAAAGAAAGACGACTCGAAGTTATGACCAACAAAATCGACGGATCGAAGTAATGATAAAAAAGAAAAGACAAATCAAAGTTATGAACAAAAAAAAAAGAAATAGAAGACAAAGTCATGACTAAAAATAAAAAATTGATGTGAAGTGTGAATTTTCACACATTTCAGGGTTTTGCAGGTATTTAGTAACTAAATGATGATTATTTAGGATGCCAAAACAAATTTTATGTCAAAATATTTTTTTTATGAATTTTAATTCGAATGCCTAATACCATTATTTAAGTTTTTAAATATGTGCAGTATTTTTTTTTTTATATAGCAAGGTTCATTAAGATTTTAAAAATTGCGCCTATGGCTTCCATTGGTTGCTTAAATCATAAGCCCCACCCTCTGATTTCGTATACATTCAAACATAGAATTAAATTATAATTTCAACACTTCCCACTGGTTATTAAATTTACGCTTTTAAAAATTAAATGCAACATTTACCAAAATATAACTAGAATTTTGACAAAATAATTTAAACAAAATAAAAACGCGAAAACAACAGAAAAATTAAAATTGACAGGAATCGAACTCAAAGTAGTTTGCAAATTACGAAGCGACGACACAACGCACTACGCTACGAGCGCTGACTTATCTACTGTGTTACATAGCGAATTAAATATTTAACATATTTTAGGTAAAAACACAAAAAATGCGTTATTTTCCAAAAACATAATCTGATCAAAAATTCCTGTTGTACTATTCCGGTTCACACCAATGTACATTACTTAGAATTTTTTCAGATTTTTAGGGTAAACCATATGGGCTACAGAGTGTGGGACAAAATTTTTTTTGCACAATTTTGGCATAAATCTCTTCAAAATAATTTATTTTGCAAAAAGAAAAATTTGATCGTTAATCCTCGTATCAAGGGCTTTCATTTGATACCCTACTCAGAATTATATATTTTTTTTTTTTCGATGAGCACATATTTGTTTATATTTTTAGTGGGATATGTTTTTTAGATGTTTTAGTATTCTTCCTATGTGCGGGCCAAAGAGTTGTATAAGCATGCCAAATTTCAACTCTCTAGGTTTAGCCGTTTGGCTACAATTTTTACCGAACAGACAGACAGACAGACAGACAGACAGACAGACGGCAAAATGACGGTAAAGAGTTTTTTGGTCATACCTACAAAACCCGAAAAAGGACAACAGAAAGTGATGATAAAAAAAAAGAAAGAAGACTGGAAGTTATGACCAACAAAATAAAAAGGAAGAGGGGTCGAAATCATGAGTAAAAATAAAAAAGAGCAACGGATTAAAAGGATGATCAAAAAATGGGTTTCCTTCATTTTTGGACAGATTATATAATCTACCTATATGTATATAATCTACCAGATTTTCTACTAAATTCAATTTTAGTCATCAGATTAACATCTTATTCTACCAGAATTAGTATAAATCAGAAAATTAGTAAAAAATGTTGGCAACACTGATCGCAAAGCGGCGCCCGAAATATTGTTTCTGCGTTTAAATGATACCTCTCACGTACTTCTTGCATTATTGAAGATAATCTCGTGTTTGCCTTGTAATAGACCTTATAGCATACGTTAGAAATCTAGAGTTCCCTTGACAAAGATTGTAGATACAGAGGCAGATTTAACGGGTCTTTGATATGGCGATCGCCAAGTGCCCCGAATTCAGAGAGGCCTCCGCATTAATTTTCTACCCCTCCTTCTCCATCATCAACTGAAATTTTTGAATTTCTACCATACCATCTTCAGTACAATTTGTGACGGGACCTTAAAAACTTTTACCGCCAGAGGCCCCCATCAAGCTAAGTCACCCTTTGACGCTATAGCAAGTCTTTCCAAGTACATCAATCTGTTGCTAACATATTCAGTTCTCGAGCAATTCATAGATTGTTGATCATAAAGTGGACGCCTTTAAAGCTTTTACTATGTTAAAATATTTACGAATTAAAAAACGTTATTTACCTGGATTATTGGCGTGAAATCTTAAGATAGTATAACCACCATCTGGAACAGTTACTGTGTCTTTAACTGGTGCTTTGCTTAATTTTCTATCTATCAGTCCCATACGATCCAGTTCTTTAACTTCTTCCACAGTTGTGTTGGATCCTATTCTTTCCATAGCTACCACTCTGAAAACATTGCCATGAAGATGGAAAGGGTGGTTTGCATCAAAAGTAACGCCCTTGTCTACCAGAACTAGTTCTACCACGGACCCTAATTTTACCTAAAATTAAGAAAACATATATATAACCAATTTTCGATGAGTATTCAGTAAATATTGGACAGTGGATCCAATAAATCCAACATTACCAATAATATTTGCAGTACCAATAATATTTGCAAAACCAATAATATTTGTAGTACCAATAATTGGCTAATATACTCGATGATTAAAATGTTTGTTTATAAAAAATTACAGGTGAGATAATAATAAACAATAGGAATACATATTGCTTCATAGGATAACAGGTTGTGGTTAGCTGATAATTCAGGATTTATATACTGATAAACATTGATAAAAAGTGGTTGACTGAGGC
This sequence comes from Liopterus haemorrhoidalis, assembly GCA_963971575.1. Taxonomy (NCBI): domain Eukaryota; kingdom Metazoa; phylum Arthropoda; class Insecta; order Coleoptera; family Dytiscidae; genus Liopterus; species Liopterus haemorrhoidalis. The sequence continues at coordinate 44,349,463 of OZ020615.1, read as the reverse complement.
TGATATATTTAATGTCAAGTACAAATGCCATAGAAATATTGAGGTCTCGACGTCATTTATGTATTACCTTTTTTAAAGTTGCACCTTAATTAATTTCTTATTTCACTTCTTCTGAAATGATACCAATTCAGAAAAACCGTAAGTATTGCAATTGACAACGCCTCACATCTTTCGATGTTAGTATTTATACAGTTCGAAAAATCCCAGTTAAGCAAATACGATCTGCTCGGAGTCTTCTTTCTATGCGGTGACTAAACAACGTTTCTCCTTGCCACTGGTTCTCTGAATTTACTTTTGTATTATTTACTATTGCTTACTATTGGATTAAAATACTATCATTGTTAATAAAATTATGTAAAATATATCATTTAGATTTTCCGTTGATTTATGGTGAAACGGTTGTCTACGGAGCCAGGGACGTTGATTTGAATCCCCCACCAATTCCTCCGAAATTTTCATCTTCCAATATTGTACAGTCAACTCAGTATCAAGTATTTAATAGTTAAAATGAGTACCTTTTTATACAGGGGTTTCACATTTATGGCTTTAGGTCTAGAAATGGAGAACATACATTCTCAGCCCTTATATGCCTAATAGGTTCTTATAGGAACCTATTATTTTTATTATTTCTAAAATGTATTATTGCTAGCATTACTGTATTTGTTATCAGAGCCGCAGTTAGGGGGGGTGGAGGGGGCGACGGCCCCTAGCTCACTAAGGAAAAAGGCGCCAACGAGCTTGACTAAGGGGCGCCACATTGCGAAGGTGAGGACCTTTTTTTTTTGCTCATCACTTGTATTTTAGGAGTTGAGGACCTTTTTTTTCAAGTTTTCCTTACTGCGGCTCTGTTTGTCAGATTTATTCCAAACTTTTGATTAATCTTATCTTATGTGTTTCATTAAAAATAAATGTAATCAAAATTATTAAAGGGATGGGCGACAAATGGCATTTGTTCCAAAGCAGTGGCCACGCCAGAAGGGGGTCGAGGGGAGCTGGACCCCCTAAAACCTATTGTGGCACCCAGCTGGTCCCCTGCTATGCTTGGAGAAAACTGAAAATTTCAGATAAAACTAAGTGTCCAGTCCAATATTGGACCCTCACGAAATATTTCCTGGTACCTACTACTGTTAAAAGCTAGTGCCGCCACTGCTCTAAAGGCTTTATGTAATTCATAAAATTGATTTTTAAATGTGAGTATTTGTTACAAAAATATCGAATATTGTAATAGGCATATATCTCGGTAAAAAAACTTGTTTTTCTTTTTCAATAAAGTAATAAAAAGAGAGACACTTACTTCTAAAACATGTGTACATTCACAATAGTCCTCCTCGCAATTTTGAACTGTAGATTCGTTGCAGAACATTCCTGGCGTGATTTGGTTCCGAGCAGGAAGTAAAGGGAAAGGCTGCAGCTTCATAGAAATGTGATTCAACTGAGGTGTTGTCAGTTTAAATTTTCTATGACCTGGAAATAATTTACAGACAAATCAGATAAGAATTTTTGTAGATAATCAATCAAACAAATCAGAATGGTAAATTCCAGAGAAACGTAATTCCTAAAACGGTATGGGGCTTTTTTTAAATTTATAATTATAAAACAGAAGTAATCGGGATATTAATATAAACAATAAAACAACGATAGCAAATATGAATGGTAAATTCCAGAGAAACGTAATTCCTAAAACGGTATGGTGCTTTTTTTAAATTTATAATTATAAAACAGAAGTAATCGGGATATTAATATAAACAATAAAACAACGATAGCAAATATGCTTGTTGCAAGATGTACTGTCGCATACTATTAGAAATACGCTTCAACATTTGGGCCTGTATTCTCGGGCCCCATTAGTGGTGTAAGCTGCGAAAAACTATCGGTATCTACGCATATATATCCAGGGGTCAATTGATTCTGGCCCGAAGTACGGATAAAAAGTGACTAAATATATTCTTCAATGAGAAATTATTTAAATTTTATAACATTAATTTAGGTTGAAAAACAATTGATATGAAGTGTGAATTTTCACACACTTCAGGGTTTTGCAGTTATCTAGCAAGTGACAACAAATTGTGGGTACATATCAAAAATAATAAAAATCGATAACTTTCGGAAAATAATCCGCATGCTTTCATCTAGAGACTTACAAACGTGCTTAATTACGAGATGCGCACGCATTAAGAGCTGTCCATTTCTACAGTTAGTAAATTACATATTGCTATAGTGCGTTCATCCGTTAGAATGCAGTATTGCCCTTATGAAAAACGAGAGCGATGTTACCAAATGTTATAAAAGTGACAAATATCTCAATAAACCAAAATATTTTGCGGAATTTTATATTCTTTTGTTATTAATTTATTAAAATTAAATGGAAAAAGTATCAGAAAAAAATAACTTCTGTACCGCGTTTTCAGCGCGTTTTACAGCCGGCAACCTCTCCAAAAATTAAAAGGATAGCGTCATTGGAAGATCCCATTAAAGAGAATGAACAAATTGTACTCCATTGAACCTGTATTGCATTCTCACAGTAGAACAGTCTATTGCACGGTGTTGCAAAAATTCGTTAAAACTAATCAGATAAAAAAATAATAATAATCAGATCAAAAATTATTGTTTTACTATTCCGGTTCACATGTGCATTACTGAGAATTTATTTAGATATTTAGATTAACCCCTCTAGATTATAGGGTGTGGGACAAAAGATTTTTAGCACATTTCTGAAAAAAATCGCATTAAAATAAAAAAGCTTAAAAACACTACTTTTCGTTATCCCTAATCTATATGTAAAGATCTTTCCTTTAATACCACATAATAAAATTTAAAAATAATTATAATTATTATTATTCCTTCCAATGACAATAAAAAAATTAATCTGATAAAAATTTCCTATTGAACGATTCCGGTTGCCATCAATTCACATTGTTAGTACAAAAATGAATACGGTCGTGGCTTAGTTAGTTAGTGTGTGGTCTACTGAGCGGCGGGCCACGGTTCATTCCCCGGTACCGGCAAAAACACTTTACATTTTTCCGACCGTTTCTTCTTCGGAAGGCATTGGGCAACCACCAAGGTAAAAGCCCTAGTAAAATTTCCCCAAAAAGTGGTTCGGATTCCACGATAATAAATTGTAGGTCCCATACGATTGTGTTACACAAGCAACACACTCAACACAACTGTATGCGGGAAAGAGCCCAACGCTCGGAATATGCTCAATATGAACTTGTCAGTTCAGAGCATCGAGCATGGCACTCTAAGAAGAAGTACAAAAATAATAAAAATACTTCCTGTAAGTAATTTGTTTGAATGAAAATACCAGGGGGGAGTTTTTAGAGACTAATTACAGCTCCTTGTAAATTCTCAACATAAAGTCATAAATCATTAAGTGAAATTATTATGTATGGGTTTACAACGTATTTACCTGCAAAATATTCGTATAATCCTTTCGAGTAAAAGTGTGGATTGAATTTTTTATAAAAATCGTAGGAAATATAAAACTGGTAATCAGCAACTTCTTTTAGAGATTCATCGTCAGGAATTAAAGCATTTAACTCAGGTATAACGAGGGTGCCATTATTATCTGTCCCTTCATTTATAGCATTTACTTGCTGAAAGAAAAATAAAATTAATTAACAAACTGTTGCGAACAAATCTTTTGTATAAAAGTTATTGTTTATTAAATTTGCAACAAAAAAGTTAGCAAACATACCAGTCCATCCTTATGAGAGCTTTCATAATCCGTTTCCCCTTCCGGATATGTATCCAACTCAGCACCTTTGTAATGCAGTATGCCTACTTGATGAGCGCTAGTAAACCTTTCATCACAATCCATAAGACCTCGAAAACGCATCCAGTAATTATCTATTTCTTTGTCTGCGTTCACAATAAAATCCCACCTTTCACCTGCATATGTTACCACAGATTCCGCTGTAAAAAAAACATGGTTAATTTTGTAATTAAAATAATTAACAAAGGTGCAATTTACCTGCAATAGGCTCAAAGTCGTTACCATCACTACTGATGATTGTTAGAGTGTGATTGTCAATTGATATTTCTATAGGACAGTTTAAGAATCCTGCGTTTATTACACGGAAGCGGTATCTGTAGCCCTGCAAACAAAAATCACTAATAAGACAACTTTATAAACACTTAGAAAGATTATTGCCGGCGCATATAGCCGCTGGCTGTCCGGCACCGACCAGCGAAAATAAATATCCCTTTACTGGCAAATGCGCCTATAAGTTAAAAAGAATCTTTAAAATATTATTTACCATCTTACAACCACTTATATTACATATATATTAATAAAAAGTTATGTAGCAAATTATCGACGTTTACAATAATTTATTGAGAGAATAAATTTACTTAAAACACTTATCTAAATTTTAATATTTTGTTATGTATTTGTTTTACAACAACTAGATTGAAGAAGTAACACGTATTATTATTGGTTGTTACATAAGTTTTTTTTCACCTTTTATTCAATAAAATACACATTCTAAAAAAACTTTTATTATCAAAGGTACTGTCCATTATTTTCTATCACTTTGGACAAACGCTCAGGCAATTTCATAATCCCCATCTCTCTAGAAGAAAGTGGAAAGAAAAATCTGTAGAGGTGAATTTTGATATCGTCCAAAGATGCGAAATTTTTTCCGTTAAGGGAATTTTGTAGAGGGCGGAACAAATGGTAGTCGGAGCATATGGTCCAGACATCGTACCATCTGACTTCCATTTGTTCTGTTTTCTACAAAATTCCCTTAACGGAAAAAATTTCGCATCTGTGGACGATATCAAAATTCATCTGGACAGATTTTTCGAGAGCAAAGACGGAACCTTCTGGAGAGATGGCATTATGAAATTGCCTGAGCGTTTGTCCAAAGTGATAGAAAATAATGGACAATACATTTGATAATAAAAGTTTTTTTTAGAATGTATATTTTATTGAATAAAAGGTGAGAAAAAAAAAAAAAAAAAACGATCGGACTTATGTAACAACCCAATAGATACTAGAAGCCCGTTATACAAATTTCTTGTGGCCCGCAATTTCTTGTACTCGCAATAAAACAGAAATATATTATTTATTTATATATTTTTTAAATGCATTTATTTGGTTTGAGCCTTTCTAAGTAGGTATATTTACTAGTTAACGTTCCCTCCCGGTTGAGAATCACTGATATAGCCTATATTACTCAGAAAGGTCTAATCTATTCACCACATAAATAAGTTTTCAAACCGGTTTAGTGTGTGCTTCCGCGGCACATCTTCTCTATCGTTTCGTAAACCCTAATATAACATATTTTACTCAGGAAAGTCTAAGGCTTAAACCAATATTAGACTCTAAGCTATAAACCGCAGAAAGAATTTTACATATCGGTTCAGTAGTTTGCTTTTGCGGCACACCAAAGGGTTGTACTCCTCCCGATTGAGAAACACTGATATAGCCTATTTTACTCCAAAAGGTCTAAGCTATAAATTATATACGGCTTATGTTTTTAAGCTATACACTACTGCAAGAAAATTTCAAACTGGTTGCATAGCAAAGACTGATGTAGCCCATATTACTCAGAAAGCTCTAAAATATCCACCACTGAGAGATTTTTTCAAATCGGTTCGTTAATTTGCTTTTGCGGCACACCAGTGGGTGCACCTCCCCGGCTGCCAAACACTGATATAGCCTAAAACACCCAGCAAGGTCTAGCTATACACCACTGAAATAATTTTCCAAATCGGTTCGGTAATTTCTGTACACACAGAAAAAAAAAGTTTTCGGTTCCAAACACAAACAAAAACCAATATACGATGCATTAAAAAGTTCGTTCGAATAGTAGTAAACTGCTATTAACCCCCTTTGGCGTTTAAAACAATTGCATTATCTTATTAATTTCTTTGCTAAACCTATTGTTTAAACAAATTACGTCACTGGATACAATTATCAACAAACTTAACACATTGCGTTCCTTTGTTTTGGTTCACGCTTTTAATTATTTTAATTATAATAATTATATTTACTGTTCTAAAGATTTTTATTTTGTTTTGAGTGCTATGACAAATACATATAATTGTTTTATTACCTGTTCCACGATGAATTTAGCAGGAGGTACATCTCCAGTTCCATTTGTCATTTGAAACAAACCCATTCCGTTGATCAATAAAGTTTCGGGTTTATTGTCTCCATCACTGTGATGATGTATCAAAAATTTACTTAGTCCTGCTTCATGCAGCCAGTCAAGGACAATAATCACGTGAGATGACAAATCTAAATCGTACAAGGGTTTGTGCGGATCATCTTCTTTTGGTGATCGAACAATCATTGGTCCAAAAGCACCGTCGCCTCTTTGAAGACCTTGAATAATAAAAAAGAATACTGTATATTTTTTGTAACACAAGACTAGGATTGCGTTCTAATATCATATCAAGAAAATAATTATATAGTTAAGAAAATCTGTTTTGTTTGGAAAATAGTTCAGGAAATTTGTCAATGGTTCCTAAACTTTTTTGCTCACGACTAAAAAATTTAAAACCATTTGTTTTGGGGATTCATTCTTTGTACCTAGAAAAAATCAAAAAGCCTGGTGAGCAAAAAAAAGAAGGATTTTGAGAAGCTTGAAGAGAAAGAAAATAGTATATTGTGCAACTAGCGCGGAATGCCATATATTCCAAATCATTCGAGTGCTAAATATGTATTCTGCGCGTGTTGCTCACTATGATTTTCCTCCGATTACCATTTTTCAATAAATAAACAATCAATAAAATACAACATAAAATGGTTAACAGCCATTAATGCGCGCGCAGCCAGTACAGGAATAAAAATTCTCGGAAACTGCGCATTGCTGCGAATTTATTCTTTCACGCACGACGCACATGCGCATTAGGGCGCATTTATCATTCCCGCATCGTTTGCGCGTGAATGAGGTTAACATGCGAAATAAAGCTAATTTCCTGTCAACTAACAGTATCGAAATGAGACAGTTCCATAGTAGTTGTAGCAAAAAACATTTCTGCAAATATAAAAGTGAAACCGCGACTCCCCAAAAAAGTTTTGCGATTCAACTTTGGATCGCGGTCCAAGGTTTGGGAATACAGGATGTAGTTGTTTTACTTTACATTGTAAAGTGAAACACCTACTCACAGTGAATTGTTAATAAATGTTCATGAAATCCTTCGTACTGCGTCTAAATATTTTATTTTTTAAATATACATATTTTAGCAAACAAATCAAAAAACACCTTAAAAATCTGTTCACACTTTTGTGTATTCTTAACCAATTTAATTAACACTAAAAATTTGAAAGTCATTGTCAAAACTCAGCGTAATCCGTAATTATCTAATTATGCAAACACATGAAAAAGATATTTATTTCGGATTTACCTAACTAACAATAAAAAAACTAACTTTTTTGTTTGTTACGTTAGGTTAGTTTTTGTTAATAACAACTTATAAGTCAAGGTCTATAAAAAGGTATTTTTAGACACAAATTATATATCAGAAGATCAAAAATTAAAATTAAAAAATGATTATATAATAATATGTAAATATTTAGAATGATAGCAGACTATTTTATCCCTCTTCTTCAAATTATAAATAAAAGAATCTCAGTATGTTACTATAGTACGTACTCAGGTGTCCGCTCGACGGATCCGTTCGTCCGATGTCCGACACCGGACAATTCATCCGTTCTACCGTTTCCAGCTTTACGCTAAGACGGAAGATTTTTTTGAAGCGCAATTAACTTCATTTGAATATTTTGACGTTCATTGCTATCTTCGTTATTAAAGTTCAAAATATTTTAAGCACCCTAAATTCAAATTATATAAAAAAAAATATATATTAAGATTCAATATGAACGCAAGCCATAAATTTAATTATGAATGTAACTTATATAATTGAAATAGAGCTGAAATAGAGCTATTGCAGCATATTATTTATGTAACAAATATAAAAGAAAAATTTAAAAAAAAACGCAAAATAAAACATAATTAAGCCAATGTATAAAAGAAGATTGGAGCAAGGAGTATATCATAATTTGATAGCAATGCGTTTAAAGGAATCGGAATTATTTTATAATTATTTGCGTATAAATAAGGACCAATTTGATTATTTAGTGAGGATAGTGGGGCCAAAAGAGGTATTAACTTCTCAAGTATAATACGTTACAATTCGCTTCGAGAAGGACTGCGATATACTAGAAAGAGAAAACCATGGGTTTTGTCGGACGAAGTTGAACACAATCCTACTTTTCGTGGGTGCCGGACGAATTGAATTGCTGGCTTCTGATTGGTTAGTTGGACGAATGGATCAGTCGAACGGAGAGCATTTAATGATCTTTTTGTTAATTGTATTAGATTGCGAAAATCTAGGGCAATGGCTCTAAAACTGTGGCTCTCCTGAGTGATCCGACACATAATATTAGAGCGCCAGTAGCGACAAGTTTAGTATTTTTTGAAAAACCAAAAGTCGTCGCTTCGTTTTTATCATATTTATAACGAGCCCGCACCTAATGTAGAAATGGGCGCGTTAGAGATTTTTTGTCACGATATCGCCCGCTCAAGAAGATGAAATGTTAACTCATGTCCAATCACGCACGTTGGATAAATAAAATTTCACTACACGCATGCCCAGGGCCGGCGGAAGCGCGAATTCAAGGCATGCGGTGCATCATGCGGGCGCCGCTGCGAGGGAGGCGCCAAATGCCAAATGAATGTAAAAGACCTTCTTTTTTTGTTTAGGTCTTCACTTGAAATTTAGAAGTGAGGACCTTTTTTTAGGTCTTCATTTGACATGTAGAAGTGAGGACTTTTTTTTAGGTTTTCCTCGTTAAATTATTGTTACCCGCGCATAACGTCGTGACTATTTCTACAGCGGGTCATGTGGTGATTACATTCACGAAGTGTCAAAATGTGATTCAACGAAACCCGAAAACAAGAATTAAATCGCCTCCAATGTGTAGTATATTAAATAAAAAGCACCAATATAATGAACAGATTAACTGAACGCTGATAAGTTCTTAGTATTATATATGCAATGTATGCTTTTTGTATTTTCAAAATTTTAATTTTATTCCTGTAAAAAACATTGAAATTTTAACTTTTTTCCCTGTACGAAAATAATCTTGAGTTACGTGTTTTTTTTTTTTTTTTATTTACACGCATTTTTACTTGCCCGACCTTAATATATAAGGGGCAAGTATTGTAATCGCGAAAATTTTCGATGTCGAGGTTTGGACGGATGACCACGTTTCATGGTCCAGGGAATCCAAAAAACCTATTTTCGAAGTGCCCTCCGTATGTGTGTGTGTCTGTGTGTGTGTTTTTGTGTGTCTGTGTGTATACACGATAACTCAAAAACGATTTAACTTAAAGAGTTCGTTCTGGTACTAAAAAATTCTCCTAATAATTGGGAATAACCCTATTGTTTTTTATTAAAATCCGAAACCGGAATCGGAAGTTATTAAAATTTAAAATTTAAACAAATTCGTAAAAAAACTAGTAAACCAAGCCTTGGACAAAAAATTGTATAGAACATAATTTGATGTATTTTTGAAGATTTACCTAAATATTTTTTTAAATTAAAAAAAAAAAATGATGTATTTTTTTTATTATTTTTTTTTTATGGGAGGTCAAGTCTAGCGGAGGTCTCCTTTCGCCACTGGTTTTATTTTTGGTACTCACGCTCAAGGTCCTGTCAATTTTATTTACGTTCACGCGAATCTCTTCGTGACCCATCTTGACCTGCTAAAATTCACCCGCACCCATCTCTCTAATCTAATGTATAGCTCGTAGGGCCGGTTTCTGAAAGCTTAACTAACTAAAACTAAACACTATATTATACAAAGTAGCGCAACGGCGGCCATGCTTAGGCTAAAAATGTCGCCAACACAAATGATGTTCAGTGATTCCAACAATACAAAAATAAGAAACTAGTACTACCAATAATTTTATTTTAAACATTGTAATCACGATTTTTTTAATCAAAGATGCACTATAACAAAATTGTGGTACAATTTCAATTATTTTTTTTTTTATTTTTATTAAATAAAATTAATATAATATATAAATTTAAATGAAACTTAACCTTAAATATTCAAACCGCTGACAAAGGAGGTTATTAAATTATAGCGAGAAAGAGAGATGTGACAGCGCAGACGCAAACTTAAGAACGTAAAAATTGCTGCTTTAGTTTGCTTAATAGGGGAACTAGTGTTGCCAATCAAACTCTGGGGTCTGTCGGCTTCTTCAAAGGCTTGCGCTACTTTGTATAATGTAGTGATTTTTACTAAATCCAAATACTCAGAAAATGGTTACTATGGTTACTTATGAGATTATTATATTGTTACCAAGTTTAGCCAAATGGTTAAACTAGCCTAAGCTCTCAGAAATTGGACTGTAGCGTTTTCCTTTTGTAACTGCGACGTGTTTACATTCAATAATTGCTATTTTTTTTTTTTTTTTTTGGACAGCGTATTTGCAATAATCATGTTATTCCCGTATTTAAAATTTTCAGAAGCGCATCATTAATCACAAATGTGTTTTTACCTGAGTGCGAATGCCAGAAATGCGTTCCCTTATGCTGCGCCTTGAAGTGGTATCTGAAGGTGGTTCCAGAAGAGATAGGACATTGTGTAATGTGGGGCACACCATCCATGTAGGGAGTTCCTCTCTGGTGGTGACCATGCCAGTGAATGGCTGTCTCCTCATTATGTAAATGATTCGCTACATCCACTATTACTTCATCTCCTTCACACACCTGATATCAAAGAAATTAAATATGTAAATATTGAATATAGTTTAAGGTTGAGATAGAAAAATGCAATTAAAACATCCGTTTTACAGATGAAATATTTGCAAAAATAGAATGGAACTTCACAAATTTCATATCAATTAAATAATTTACATAAAAACGTAAATGATTTAATTTAGATCAAGGATCTTTAAAAAACTCACTTTGATAACAATGAATAACGGAACATAAATTAAAATCTGCAGCCATTCAAAAAATGCAGTATTTCAGTTATTTAGTTTAAGTGGGTATTTTAATATTCAAAAAGCCTAAAAAATGGTACAGCCCGAGGCGACTTATTAGTGACGTACATAAGAAGGTCTGCGGTTCGCGAATTGGGCTTGAAGAAAAAGAAGAGACAAGATAATCATCAGGAATGTCCAGCAATAAGAAAAAAATATCCACAGAGTTGAATTTATAAGAAGAAAAACCAAATTTAAATATTTAAATTTAATGAAGGAGAGGTTATAATTTAGATTGGAAAACTATTATTTAAAACTAGAAAGGCCAGGGAACGGTATTGACAACAAATAAGAGCAGCGGAAATTGATATGTGGAGAATATTGGCCAAAATATCGAGGAAATGCAGAACAAGAATATGCAGACAAGACAGGAATTAAGGACGTGGTACAATAGCAAAATATAAATTACATATTACATATATTGTGCTCAGTTTTGTAAGGCCAAACCAGATCTGGTTCTTTTGGTTACTTTTATAGTGATTTTAAATGTCAATTAAAAAATACTTTACACTAGCGTTTCCTAAACTTTTCAAACAAAGGACCGGTATGTTTTGTAAAATTTTTACGCGGCCCACCCTAACATATATATTAAAATATGGTTGCAAGTAGGCAGGGACGGACTTTGACCTAGGCAGACTAGGCAGCTGTCTAGAGCCCGTATTTTTTTGGGGCCCGTGAAACGGTTTTATTGTATGGATTTTTTCATTATTTTATGATTTGATTGACTGCTCACGCCCACAATGAGACTCTTGTCTAGGGCCCCGATTTTCCGTCACTGCAAGTAGGGTTGCAATTTAGAGCCTCACTCTGATCCGGGATAAAAACAAAAAGTTGGGTATCACAAAAAATCACTTGACGAACGAACGGCAGAAATTCGTAAAATCACTTGAAGAACGGTGGGGCGAAATGCAAAATATCACTTAAAGAGCAGGCTGCAGAAATTCAGAAAGTCACTTGAATTAAATACTTATAGGGTTATATTAAAATAAAATAAAAGTCACATTTAATCGCGCGATCCAGATAAATAATGATCAAACCCAGAACCCGAGCACAAGCTTTCAAAATCCGTAATTTCCGGATCGTACATGAAGAGTTGGCGACCCAATTTATATGTAATAATAATAATCCTACTTTTAAATTCAATTTGTCGGGGATAAATAAAAGGAAACTAAATGGCATAAAATAATAAAAATATTATACTGTTTTTAACATTTAATTTATATTTAATTATGTTTCATGGTGCCTACGAATTTCTGGATTGCAATGTGAGATCAAAATCATTTAGAAACTTGATTTGTAACTTTATGGTAAATTAGTATAGAGTAAAATTTAAAAAAATTCTTTAGATTTTCATTTTTCTCACTTAGATTTTGAGAGGTGAGGACCTTTTATTTGCCAAGGGCGCCAAAACACGGCTCTGCCCCTAGCGCAAGTTTTCCTTACTGCGGCTCTGTACAAAGCCCTGAAATTTGTGAAAATTCACACCTCAATTTTTTCAACCATTTTCCAGATTTCATTCAAAATTTTGCTGCTGTTCTTAATAAGTAATTTAATTAAGTTAATTTTCCAAGTTGTTCACCAAACGATAATTATTGACATATTTAGAAAATGTTCATTAATATATATTTAGAAATTCTACAGCTATCTACTTCTTTTTTCTAACCATTGTCACTATTTTGTCTTATTCTTCACACTTTTCAACTTCAAGTCTTCCTCTTACCATAAAGAAAACATTTACCGAAGAAAAAAAGTTTCTTTGATCCAGCTTAATCAGAAGAACAAATGATAATGTTCTTGAAAACCAGCATTAATGAATTAATTTTTTGACTCAGTTTATAGAAAAATCCAGTAATTTATGTTTACAAACATTTTAAGTAGGTTTGGGTAATTTGTTCAAATTGTCTGTGTTTTTCCATGGATAATCCAACAATTTAAAATTGTACCAAAATTATTTAAGCTAGACAGGTTAATTTTTATTTTTCATTCCTATATTATATTTTTTATCATAAAAAAGTGAATAAAAGAATAAACAACTTAAATATTAATAAACATAAAATATCATAGTTATATCTGGCTTATAAGTGTTGTTCACACAAACGCCTCTTAACTTGCTTGAAGACAAAATTCCAAGAAGCATGCGTATTGAAAATTGAAGGATAAAAAGTGTTGTCAAGTTTTTTTGCAACTAACAAGAGCTTTGAGACGTAAATGTTTACTTTTTGCATGTCAGGTAAATCACAGAGATAAAAACAACCAGTTATTCAGCAATAAAAAAGAAATGAAATATTAACTTGAATTCCCATTCCAAAAATTTAAAAGTAGATGCCAAGTAATCAGATAAATATTTATAGATATTTTGCTTAAACTAATCAGACGTGGCATATTTTCATCTTTCCAATATTCCTAAACTGTCTGTCTGTGGATGATGAGCCGTTTTGGAGGCCTAATTAAAAGGGAATTCGTAATTAATGACATTACTCTGAATCTTTGGTCCCATCCAAGAAAAAGTAGCAAAAAAGAAGATATCCAAGCAAAATAATCAGAGGCAAATCAACGAGAAATTAGAGGCAGACAATTACAGTAGAGACCTGAACTATGAAACAGTTTCGCATAGAATTTGTAGATCGATTTGAACGCAAAATTTTATGAACATTATGTGGAGGAGTAAAAAGAAATAAATAAATAAGTGAAGTGTGAATTTTCACACATTCCAGGATTTTGTAGGTATTTATTAAGTGATAACAAATTGTGGGTACATACTAAGATTCATAAATTTCTTTAACTTTTGAAAGAATAATCAACGTTTTTCTATCTAAAGAATTACAAGCGTACTTGAGATGCGCTTGCATCCGAGTTTGTACCCAGGCCCAGGATCCCATCTTGAGCTAGACTCAAGAGACTAGGTAGACTCAGGCTACCTAGTTCTCCAGACAGTCGGACAAATTCTGTAAGCATGGTGTTGCAAACAATTCTATAACTTTCGAAATAATTATCAAATCACAAATTCCTGTTGTACGGTTCAAATTGTTGTGTATTACTCAGATTTTTAGATAAAACCTAGATTAAATTTAGATTAATTGCTCCACACCCTGTAATGCAAAAGCATTACAGGGTGTGAAGAAATGGTTTTTAGCACATTTTTGACAAAAATCGTATTAGAATTGAATTTTAAAAACTACTTCCCGTTCCTTGATCTGCATCTTAATAACTTACTTTCAGCCAGAAAATAAATTTTTAAAAAAATTATTATTTTTTCAAAGGCACAAGTTAGATTAAGTTCGCCACCTTTTTACAGGTTGCTTGAAGCTACACTCCCGAGCAAGTGTAGATTTTGCCTGTCCTGAACAAGTTCATAAATACAAACGAACACTTTACGTACAGGTGGCGGAACACAAACGAACGCCATAGTATAGCTGTGGTGTAGTTCAATGTAAGTTGGGCAACACAAACGAACACACCTATAAAAGGGTTTTTTATGGCGCTGATAAAAATAATACTTTTCCTGCTTTCCTGGGAATTTCGTAATTTCTCATATACGTAAATTATCATCAGAGTTACCTATATTGTGGGATATTTCTAACCACTATGTTTTATATTTCCTTATAATTATCTACCCGTGTTAATTTTAGATTTAAAGCGTTTGAGGTTGTTTTTTCGCTGGTGAAGTTACAATGCTGGTTAAATATGTCTGAAAAAGAAATTATTTGTGTCATTCTAAACTACTATTTTTTTACACGACGTATAATAGTAGGAGAAGCCTACTGAACACTACACACATGAACTCGATTCTCAGCTGTTCAAAAAAATTTATTATATTTTTAATTTCAAAAAGACACAAAGTACTTTAGCCATAAATACAAAAAAAATCCATAACATTATTAACCATAATTTTTTTATGATAAACTATTTTTCGTTCCTTTCGTTCACACAATACATTTTTAAGATAATTATTTTTCCTACGACACAAAAATCGATTTTTTTCGGAAATTTAATCTAATCAAAAATTCCTGTTGAACTATTCCAGTTCCCATTAATGTATATTATGAAGATTTTTTTAGATGTTTAGATAAACCCCTCTGGGAGATTAGGTGGGGAACAAAAGTTTTTTGATATATTTTTGGCGAAAATCCCATACAAAAATGATTTTTCAAAAATAAAAATTTGCTTGTTTATCCACGGAGACATTTCCACATTTATTTGATAACCCACTCAAAATAAAAAAAAAACATTTATTTTTTCATTAAATACGCATTTGTTTATATCTATGTCGTGATGTGTTTTTTGAACTCTCAGTATTTTTCGTATATATAGATGAAAGAATTGTATAAGCATGACAAATTTCAACTTTCTACGTTCAGCCGTGTGGCTACAATTTCTACCGTAGAGACAGGCAGACAGACAGACACATGAGTGACGTTATATGGGTTTTTTGTGGTCATACCTACAAAACCTAAAAAAGAATTACATAAATATGTAATGAACTTGAGTCAAGCAAGAGTGCGTTATGCACTTAACGGGATAATTTTTGGCTTTATCTTTTTATCTTTATAGCTAACTATAAGCAAGTACTACACAAAACTGCTTTCCAAAAGGGCGTGGTTGTCTTCCAAAAACAGTAATTCTATTACCACGTATAGAATATAATTTTTCTCGAAATTTAAATAAAATATACTCATATCCCATATAGTCTTACCTCAATACCTGGTCCAGGCATTTTTCTATTAATCGCAATAACAGGTCTGCTAATCCCATCCCCAGGAATACAGTCAGGACGATAACAATCCGTTATATTTCTCGGACAATCATAGCATGCTCGACTCATCGTCTCATACCATTCCACCGCGAAATGATATCGGCAAACCATTGGTGGAGCTCCTTTCACACATGTTCTGATGCAAGGATGTTTCTCCTCGTTCAATAAAACATATTCTTCAGTCTCAGCTAGTACTGGAAATAATTAATATTTTATAGGCTGACTTATTACGCAAGTATTCATAGGATTCTAATAAAAATAACACTTACTTTTATATAGAAGTATTTGTTTGACAGCAATCACATTGAATATCGTCAGGAATGTAAATAATTTAAATGCCATGTTACCTGAAAAGAAAATCTATTAAATACATCTTAGTTTTAAAAATGACGACAGATTTTTAATTTGTATAGTTCGATTGAAACCCTAATATACTCTGATTGGACTATTTTTCCTTACAACTAATTTAAAATTAAAACTAAACATTGAATATAGTTTTGATGAAAATCATTTAACCAGAATATGTAATTGACTTTAATAATATTTTGCCAATATATTTCAAGGTGACGATTATATATGAAAAAATGATGTTTGATAAAAAAAAATACGCACTACCAAAAATGGCACGGGGCCAAGTTAAGTGGTTAAAGTATGAGGATGAGACGTCCAAAATTGTCAACAAAATGGAAATCATATGCTGCTGCATCGTTGTAATACAGCACCCATAATCCAATTTTCCACTGTTCAGGACTTTTTGTTATAATCATAACAAATATAATATAATAAGTCTGTCAAGAAATTTATCATATTTTCTTGGTTTTTGTAGTTGAGTGCATACCGGAGTTTATTTGGAATGTCATATTTTTTGTCTTGATCAGTCGATTTTTTTACAGAGGACGAGCATATATTACAAGGGTATAGTGCATATCAGAAACTGGTTGTTCTCTTTTCTACGGTAGGTGTTCATGAGTGATTTATAAGTGTCATATGCACAGCCTGGCAATAACAGTTTGGTTTTTCAATGGTCAGGTACTTTACATGTTTTGATGTTGTCTTTAATTTATTATTGTTGGTTTGTTGCCATTTTAAGTTCCATTGTTCTTTTATTTTAACTTTGATTTTATTTTTTATGTCGTTCTTTAGGGTTATTTGTGATATTTCTTCTATATTGGTTGCTTCCTTCGCTGCTTGGTCTACTGCTTCATTTTCTTTTATATTTACATATGATGATATCTATGTTAGTATTAATCCTTTATTATCTATTTTGGAGTTGTGAAAATTTTCTTAGGTTTTTTAATTGAATCGGTTATTTCGAAAAGGCCGCATCTCCATGTTTTTGCATAAATTAGTTAAGTCACCATTTGACTCAAAATATGCATTAAACTTTGTTACATGTGAAAATGTCTCATCTCCACTGTTTGTTATATAATCCAGGTAGGTGTTGTTCTCTGTTTACTTTGAAAAGGCCGCTTCTATGGAGACGTTTTTTTGTCCTGTAAAATTTACTTTTCTGGAGTTGCGGTCTTTTCGAAATAACCTGTTCAATTAATGAACATTTTCTGTAGGGCTTTTCTTGTTCCTGTAGTGCACTTAAGAAATCCGTATATATATATATATATCCGTTTGGACTATGATTTATATACTCGAAAGATTGAAGAATAGTGAAGACTTCTGATGTAAAATGGCTTGCGTCATCGGGAAAATGATACTTGTGGATTTCTTCTCCAATAATTATTGACGCCCCTGTCTTATTGTTCATTATGGACCCATCAGTATATATTTGGATATATTTTTGATATATATCGTTTAGGCCCGGTCTTTCCACCTTCAGATAAAGTTCCAGGTAACTATCTGACAGATAAGGTTATTTGTAACTGCATCTGCTGAGTAAATGTCATACCTTCTTTCTATACAAATGTATCTATCGGATAGTTATCTAACAGATAATGAGACTGACGTATTGGATTCACTGACTGGTATTGACATTTATTCAGCAGATGAAGTTATAAATAACCTTATCTGTCAGATAGTTACCTGGAACTTTATCTGAAGGTGGAAAGACCGGGCCTAAGTCCTAAGAATTGTTATTTATATCTGGTTGGGTGAGTAGATGATTTATTTAGGGCCGAGAGATGCAGGTGAAAAATTGGATTTATCCTGGCTCATGGAGGTATATTGACGTTGTATTTTTCAGGAATTTGAGGTATAGAAATTCTATTCTCGTTACTTCGTTTTTAAATATCAAATTCGTATATTAGATATCATTTAGAAATAAAGAGCTCATTAAAAAGACGTCGATTGAAAATATGACAAAAAATTCGAAGGCTAGAAGAAGATTATTTTGCACCTGGGACAAGAACATTATAATTGCGCCTCCAGGGGTCCAAATACAAGTGATGGTCGGGAGCATTATATTCGATAAATTAAAAATTCGGTTAAAATGATGACCAGATGTGCCAAAAATTCTATTCTTCTTTTTGGGCTACAAGGATTGATTCCAAAAGTTGAAAATATTGACAACCGTCTTCATGTTTCAGAGGCTAGTCTTCTTAGTTTAAAATACATTTTTATTAATCAAGTTTAGTGAGATTTCTTTTAACAATGTATACTGTTAATTGTATTTAAATAAGCATTATATCTTGCATGAATTTTGCATTTTCATTTATCTAATTATTATTTTCGCAATAGTTTTCTCAATTAATTTTTAAACCAAGCTGAAATAAACCCCCACATCAAGAAAAAAATACTACGGATATATGTATTTATAAAACTATGTATTTAACTGATATAGTACAAGCTCAATTTTGAACTTTGTTTATCAGTGTATAATTTTGAGATTGTAGTTTAATTCGATTTTATGTAAAATAGTATGTATACAAATCTTATTTAAATATCTAGATACACCATTCTAATAGCCATAGATGCTGTGTTCCAGAATTTTGAATTGAGGATACGCCACTGTACAAATGAAGAGTCCAGTTATTCTATTACATAATTCGTATTTTGTTATAAATAATGAATGAATAAGTGAAAGATAAACTAGCGAAGCGTATAAACAAAGGATATAATTTTAAATATGTCATGAAATGTTATAAGTTATTGTGTAATATAGTAATCTCTCAGGGTCTTGGTAAATGTGAACTACTTAGCTATATATCAAAAATATTATCCTAGTACAGAATTACACAACGAGAATTTACTGTAGTATTTGAAGAGATTTGATTCGTAAGATTTATCTCTTGGATTTTTTAAGACCCAAGTTAATTTTAGGATAGAAAAAAATGTTAAAAAATGACAATATAAAGTGTATGTCATTATCTTTACTAATTACGTACCTACTAAAGTATTGCTTTTAGTTTTAAAATATGTAGTGCTGAAATCCTGTGGATCATTAATAAATTAAGAAGCTTTTTTTTTGTAAAATAATACGTAACAAATTGGCATGGGGAGAGACAAGAAAAGAGTACTTTTGGGGGTGTGGAATGGACATAAGCAGGGTGACCAGGTCTCAGAGTTTCCGGCCAGAGTCTCAGGGTTCCGGGTTTTGTTATAAAATCTCCGGGTTTGTAGTTTGGAGGTAAAGACCTTTTTTTGCTCATCACTTATATTTTTTGGAGGTGAGCAAAATTGAATAAAATATACTGTATTTCCATTTTTTTTTCTTTTTCAATCTTAGGGTTTAGTTCAACTGAAATCTGGTCACCCTGGACATAAGAGAAGCAAAGAGATAGAGAAAAGGAGGAACAGATATAGTAAAATAATTGAGAAGAAGGGATAAGGAGGTAGAAGAGCAGGAAAGAACAGACAGAATAGACAAATCACGGAGTGTGAGAGAAAGAGATAAGAGTGATCGGAATACCAAACTACTTGAAGGGAAAGAGAAGAAAATCAAGGGGTAGAGTCAGGAGAATAGCGAGATTAAGATACGGTAACAAAGAACGGAACAACAGATATTGGACAAAGCCAGAGGACATGCTCTGCAGAATGTGTAAGGAAGAAGAAGAAACAATAGAGCATTTAGTAAAAAGGTGCATAAAGATGGCAGTGTGGGAGGTAGAGATGAAGGAATTGATGAGTGAGAAAGACAAGGGAGAAAGATGGGCGAGAGAACTGAAGGCAGGAAAGAAGGAGTTCGGATAGGGAAGCCGGAATGAGAATAGGAAGAAAGAGAGGGACACCGGAGGAATAGTAAGGAAATGAAATAAAAAATATTGTAAATGATTTTTATTCTAATGTTATTTGATTTCTATTACCTTGTAATAGTTCATACCCTAAACGCCGCAAGGTTTAGGGGAAATAAAGAATATATATAATACGTAACAGATTTCACGTAGGCCATCGTAAATTTAAGGCAATTCATAAATACTAATTACTCATGACTCATTAATTTACCTTTAATGAG
Source organism: Liopterus haemorrhoidalis (assembly GCA_963971575.1). Taxonomy (NCBI): domain Eukaryota; kingdom Metazoa; phylum Arthropoda; class Insecta; order Coleoptera; family Dytiscidae; genus Liopterus; species Liopterus haemorrhoidalis. Next base: position 44,329,296 of record OZ020615.1, on the reverse strand, counting down.
TAGGTAATTATATACGTTGAAAAATTTTACGCCACTAATGGGGTAATGTGGAGGTACCTTATTAATTTTACAAAGGTTTAAATTTAAAATTCTTACGTTACGTTAGTGTTTTATTAAGTTTTATTACGTTATTTATTTCTATATAAATAAAATAGGCTGACCAGATTTTTTTTACAGAAAAAGAGTATACTAAAAAAAAAAAGTTACACACCAAAAATACAAATGATGAGCAAGAAACAGAGGTCCTCACTCAAAATTACTAGTGCCGAGCAAAAAAAAAGGTCCTCACTTCCAAACTAGAAGTGATAAAAACAAATAATCAGCAAAGAAGAGTATATTCAGGGTTTTTTTATAAAAAGTTAGAGTATAGAGAATATTACTCAAAAAAGAGTATAATACTTTAAAAAATTTAAGTGATGTGTGAATTTTCACACATTTCAGGATTTCGCAGGTATTTATTAACTGTTTGATGATTATTTGGGATGCCAAAACAAATTTTATATCAAAATATTTTTTTATGAATTTTAATTTGAATGCCTAATACCATTATTTAAGTTTCTAAATATGTGCAGTATTTTTTTTTTTTTATGTAGCAAGGTTCATTAAGATTTTGAAAATTGCGCCTATGGCTTCCATTGGTTGCTTAAATCATCGCCTCGCCCTCTGATACCTTCAAATATAGAATTAAATTATAATTTCAACACTTCCCACTGGTTATTAAATTTACGCTTTTAAAAATTAAATGCAACATTTACCAAAATATAACTAGAATTTTGCCAAAATTATTTAAACAAAATGAAAATGCAAAAAAAAAACTGGAAATAAAAACACAAAAAATGCGTTATTTTCCGAAAACATAATCTGATCAAAAATTCCTGTTGTACTATTCCGGTTCACACAAATGTACATTACTGAGAATTTTTTCAGACTTTTAGTTTAAACCATCTGGGCTACAGGGTGTGGGACAAATTTTTTTTGCACAATTTTGGCAAAAATCGCTTTAAAATAATTTATTTTGCAAAAATAAAATTTTGATCGTTAATCCACGTACCAAGGGCTTTCATTTGATACCCTACACAGAATCGTAAAAAAATATATTTTTTCCGATGAGCATGTATTTGTTTTAGTATTTTTCCTATGTGCGGGTCAAAGAGTTGTATAAACATACAATTTTTACCGAACAGACAGACAGACAGACAGACAGACAGACAGACAGACAGACAGACGGACAGAACTGCTGATACGATTTTCATGCGTTTTTCCTTTCTATCTACATCATCTGGTAAGGTTTTTCGGCTATGTTTTATTAAAAGCAGTTCAGTTGTTCCAAACTTATAATGATATTTGTGCGTGAGGGTATAATGAGATCCATGTTTTCTGTTCATATTTAACGCATTTTCTTGATATTAGCAGCGACAACGTATGTTTCGTCAGCGGCAAACTTGGTACACGATTTAGACACTAATCAGAATGAAAGAATTTTTAAAATCTGTTCAGTAGTTTTAAAGTTATAAAGATATATGTGCGCGCGGGTAGTTCAAAATTCATATTTTCAGTTTATATGCAATGCATTACTCGAGAACTGCCAACCCAATTTTCATGCGGTTTTTTTCTATCTGTAACTACATCATCTGGTCAGGTTTTTGGCTGTGTTATTAAAATGGGTGCAGTAGTTTCAATGTTCTAATAAAATTAGTGTGCGCGGGTAAAATGAAATCCATGATTTCCTTTAAAATAATATTTAACGCATTGTTGTTATTTATTATCTACATATTTAATATTTAACTCCAAAGTTAATCGTAAAAATATGATCGAGGTCTATAGATAAATAATGTGGAGTAGATGTACAATTTCTGTGTACAGTTCAGGCAAAGTATCTGGCTCAAAGGTCACAGGCCTTTTTGTAGATAGCATATTTTTGTGGACGCGCAGAAAGTAAAACTAAGGGTATTATTGAAACCTTTTAACACCGCTGTAATATTAAAAATCTCTCCAGATATGCGTTATAAGATAGGGCTTTTGATAATCACACCGCCGTAATGGCTAACATATTTAGTTCAGAATAGCACTATATGTATTAAAGATAAACCATGGGTAGTTTTCATCCGGTTGACTATTGCAAACGATTGCATTAAAAATACATACAAACAATGAAATATATATAAAAAAAGAAAGTTCAAGTTCATTATTTAAATGACCTTGAACGATTTTCTTTAGCATAATGAAATCGTAAAGAACTGAAGATGAGGAAAAGCAGAATAGGAAAAAATTCGAAATAGTCGTATTAAGGGAATACGAACATAGTCTCCCCGTACGTTACTAAAAATATAAATTAACATGGATGCCAAAAAAATTCTTAAATATTTTTGCGATGTACTGTCATAGTAGTTTTTATTTCTCGTATAATCCTTATTATCTACCAGCCAAATACGTCTTTTCCTGAGCCTATTTAGCTCGCTTCGACTTTATTAAAAATGAAGAAATGAAGATAAATAGAAAATTATTGCAAAAAGAATAGAAGAGAAACAATTCTATTGATTACACGTTAAAATAATGCTTTTCTCCCTTTTTGTATAGTCCACACACTTGCAGGACAGTATTCCTTGCAGGAAAAATTAAAACTCCGAGAAAAAAATTAAAATTAACTGTATACAAAAGATTAAAAAAATATATATACTGAACTCGACAATTATTTTTAATGATTAATTTAAAATTATTTTTATAAATCAGTGGCAGTTCCTATTTTCACATACAGCAGCGAATCTTAAGTAAATAATAATCAGATGAAAGCAAAGTTGAGGCAGCATTAATGCAATTTTTGAGAGGCGTAAAAGGCTATAGAAAATTATATTCGCAAGGAAGATAAAAGGAAAGAACTGAACATCTCTCCGAGCTGGATAAAATCTCGAAAGCATACCCAGTTACAGAATTTCCAAGCTGGCGTTGTTGTATAAACCAAGAGGAGTGAGAAACCATTGAAGACTAAGGAAGATATGGGCGCTGTAAGAAACTGCACACCATTAACAATGAGCGATGAAAATTCTTTCAAATCGAAGATTTAATTATTATTGGATTTATTTAAACCATAAACTACTACTGTTGTGCAACTTGTACACCTTGCTACTGAATAGTAACACACGAAGGTATCTCGATATACACGTTGTAAAGAACTGCGTTAAAAGAATGGACGATACGAGATACCCCAATAAAATACTACAACGGATTCACACTGAGCAAAAAAAGATGTCAATATAATGAGAAAATAAAATTGAAGAAATGGTGGATGCAAAATAACTAGATGGAGAAAGGAAACGGAATGGCGAAGAGGATACGAAAAACAAGGGCAGTTGTAGAATATCTATATATAACATATATAAGAAGCGAGGAAGACGAAAAAGAAATTATTTGACTGGCAAAAAGAATACAAGAAACAACGACAGTTGTGAAAAACTTTTAATGTAATGTCAAGAATAGTTTTGTCCAAATTTGAACTTTTGTACAGTAAAAAAAAATTGTTGTAATGTATATAATTTTTTCAACAATACAAATAAAACTGCAAAAATATAAAACCAAACATAATCATAAAAATTATATATTATGTTTTTTTAACTAAATTAATTTTTAATAAAAGTATAAATAATTTACAAAAATACTGTTATAATGACTCAACAAACTTTAATTAAACAAACATAAATATATTAAAAAATTACCTTGTATCTTCTTAAATTAAATCAAATAAACTTAACACTTTAAACAAAAACTAAACAAAATATAAACACATAAAAACCACTAATTAAATAATTCTCTCATTTGTGATAAGAGCGAATGAAGAATGGTGACTGAACGATACGTTCTCCTAGTCGCAAGCTAAAGAACCAAATAAGAAACAGAAGGGGTATTTTCCGGAACCGCAACCGCTGTGACGGTGCTCAGGTACGCCAGTCCAAAACAGGACTTGACGTTGATGAGCCAGTGTGTTTTCCTGATTTCTATTGGAATTTTAGCATTGGGGATTCCGCTTAAGAAAACACTGAGGTCAAGTTCAGATCATCATTTAATTGCTTATATTAACATAAGTATGTTTTTATAGATAAAATGTATTAAGAACAGTGTTTCTCAAAACTGAACGCATATGTACTATATATAGTGTTTCTGATTTCTCGACATTTTTCATTTCTCGAGAAATACAAATTAGACTTATTTTCTCGAGAATTGTCGAGAAATCTCGAGAAAAATAATTAATAGAATATATATCTTTTTTTAATGTTGAAAATATTGTAGAGCAGAGGTTCTCTTAAAATTATTTAGTCCGCGGACCCCGTCTTGAACAACTTTTTTTTGCGGACCCCATCCCAACCTTAGACATTTTACGTCGTTCTTGAGACTTAATTTCTGGCTCAATAATCTCATAGGCACTACTTTGTAATAAATATTGGTAAACATGTATCGCTGGTTATTTTAATAAATGATCTTGTGCATTTATAGAGAAACAGTTTTATTAGTATATAGAATAAAAAACATAAAATTAATAAAAATAGTAGTAAAAAGAATAAAAAAAAGTTACAAATATAATTAATCCGTTTAACTCATACAAACATTTCTTGGTCAAAATAGATCGTATTATAATATATGTTTTCTGTAAATAATTTGCAGTTGAATAAAAATAATTAAATTTTTACTAATTATTGTTTTATTATGTCAATAACTAGTTAGATAACAACAAATACAAAAGGTCTTGCCCATGTAGGATTTTTAGTAAATGAGTATTTGAATAAAAGCGAAAAGTTGAGGGATGTAAAGTTAATGTCAAAATTGTTTCGCGGACCCCCGATAATGGCTACGTGGACTCCCAGGGGTCCGCGGACCACAGTTTAAGAACCGCTGTTGTAGAGGATAAAAACATGTTAAAATTATAGTCAACTTTAAAGTACTAAAGTATTCATTTTAATAACATTAGAACAAATGGATAACGGGACTTCAAAAATGATTACGAAAACGGCACGTAATTGCATATTAATTGAAAATACATATGTATAGAGAAATTTTCAAAAAATTAAGAAATTAATAATAATAGTAATAATTATTTTATTTAACTTGTAGGTAATCTTTTACATAACAGTTTTAAACTGAACAAAAAATTAAATGTAATTGATTATAATAAATAATACACTAAATTAAAATAAAATATTGTAACAATAAATGCTAAATAGCTAAATATTATAAATCGCTTCTTATCTGTTGCCACAGTTGCGTTGCGGGAGACAGAAGACAAATTTTATCAAAATTAAATTATAATCAGTGCCTCACTAATCATTATATTTATTTAAAATAGTTTTTTAAAAGCACAATGCGTTTAACGTGGTGTCGAGAAAAATTTACATTTCTCGAGAAAAAAAAATTGCATTTCTCGAGAAATTCTCGAGAAAGAATTCTCGAGAAGAAACACAATCAGATCAATTCTGTAAAAAATTTACTGTGTAGTAACGTTACTACAAGATAAAATATTATAAAAGTATAATGACTTTCATTCATGATAGTAACTGACCTTGCTCATAGTGACAAATTTAGTTACTATGATCATAGTAACTGAGTTACAGAATTGGTCTGTATATAACACTCAGGGACGTAGCTAGGATTTCAGCTTGGGGGGGGGGGCAAAAATAACAAAATATTCTAAATTGGTCGGTACGATCTTAATTACATGGCTTGGGTAGAAAATAACAAAATAACAGCGTTCTAGGTCAGGGGTCGGCAACCTTTCAGTGACAAAGAACCAAATCTATATTGAAAAAAAAACACAATAACATCGAAGAGCCGCTAAAAAATATATGCAATATTTAAGAAAAAAATGTAAAAATTCTTTATTTTTTTTTTTAATAATCAAGTATTACAATAAATTAATATTTACTTAAACATTTAGTTTGTGATACCTATTGTAGTTGCCAGTATATTACAATATAATAATTTTTTTAATGGGACGATTGCTCCTGTATAGTGTTCTATAAGACTTCAATATTTGGTGAATATTCAGTAATCTTTAACTTAAGGCAGCACTCAAGTTTCAGGTCAGTAAGATTACTTCTTAACTGACTCTTTATTAATTTCATATGTGAAAAGACTTGCTCACAGTAATATGTGGATCCGAAAATTGTCACTAGCCCAGAAGCATAATTTTTTAAAAGATTGAACGATTCTGGAAGACGGTTCCAAGCTTCGAAAAGAACTTTATCTACATTTTGAAGATTGCGAATTTCGGTCCACTTATGCTGGGAAGATAAAATTCACTTTTTCTTTCTAAATTTTCCAGTTCGGAATTAAGTTTTAAGAATATATAATTCCATAAACCTTTGGATTTCAAATCCACTAATTGAAGGTGCTAAATGTAATTGCTACATATCTACTTCAATTGGTTTTGTCAAAAAATCCACTCTTTAAATCTATCTCGAAAAGCTTCTTTCATGTTAACAATAGTTTGTGCAAAAAAAATTGCATTAATAACATGTTTTTGTAAATTAATAAAATGTAAAAATGTTTTTGCACGTAAATCATTCACAAATACACATAATTTTTTTTCGTAACAAATAACTTCTTCTAAAAGGGAATATGCAGTAACTCGGGGCGTGTATTGCACCGTAACACATTCTGAAAAATACAAAACCTGTATAGTACAGGCAGAAAGTTGAAAATTAAAAAATAGATTATATTAAAATAAAAACCAGCCAATTTTCAAAGAGCCACAAAATTTTCTAAAAGAGCCGCAGGTTGCCAACCCCTGTTCTAGGTCTTTTGTAGTATATTAAATAATAAAAGTCCGGTAAATTTATAAATTTTCTTCACCTCCGGAAAACTTCTAACCTAAATTATATTTTATATAAGGTAAACTAACCAGGATTTAAACTATCCTGGGGGCGGGCAAATGCCCCCTATGCCCCCCCCCTGGCTACGTCCCTGATAACACTTATATAATGTCCTTATATAACTTACATTAGGTACTTCCGTAAGTGAGATATTAAAATGGGGTAGAAATTTTAGATATAAATGGGCAAAAATTTGTAAAATATAACAATACCTCTCAGGCTGAAGATAAAAGAACATAAGTAAAAATTTAAAACAAAACTCAAAGTCAAAAATTTGTTTCTTACATTAAATACGATTGTTAAAATAATACGGGTGATTTTACCTCTAAATTGACACAAAATTCAGTTTATTAATTTTTTTACTGTTCATTGTTTTAATATTGCACTGTTTGCGATATAATGCACAGCTGACTGACGAGACTAACTCATCTGTCTCTAAAGAACCAAGGAATACTTTTAACTAACTAATTTTACCTTGTTGAATATTAAAAATTGATAGAGTTAATATTTTCTTGGGTAACGGTCGAATTAAAAATAAAGAGTTTGTAAAAATTTAAAATTTATTGTAATTCTGTCTTCTTACTAGTTTCTATTCTGAATCATTTTCAAACCTTAGATACAAATTATATAAAGGAAAAATCCAAAAAATATAATTATTATTTAAAAATATTACATTTTTTTAAAATTTAGCTTAACGGAAAAAATTATTCGTTATCTTTTTAACAATTTAAATCATCTATTTTATTCAAATTAATATTGAATTTATTGATGCGGTGACAATCTTTAACCTATCGTTTTGATATTCATTTTTTAAAAATCTAATATTTTATATTATTTCCGTTAGTTTTCCGAAAATAATTAATGTATACGTGGACTGCATAGGGAGTCATTTTGCAGTTTAAGTTTTTAAAACACTTATAAATACTTAAAAATACCAAACAATAACACAAAAACATATTCGTTTCCGTGGCTTAACAGAAGGGTGCTTCCAACATGACATTATGAGCAGAACGATCAAAAACTGGTCGTAGCACACCATATATTCTCCCACGACGGTGAGTATAACATATCGGAGTGTGATCCGATGTGATAGTCGGCTAGAGGCGAGAGGGATACATGTCCGTAACGAGTTTCCATCACTGCTAGATCCACAAACGTGCCCAAAGAAGTGTCTCCAAAAATGCGTTATAGTTTCACCTCATTTACGAGGATTACACTGAAACTTAAGGGGATCAGGTATAAGGGTACGCGCATAGTGAAAGCAGGTTGCTGGTTAAGCCTGGTTTATAATAGATATGTTATGGAACATAAGCATAAAAATTACACTACTCTCTTTTTTCTGTTTATTACAAACAGACGTTTTGAAGGGTAAATTCCATTGTTTAATGCATATGCGTTTATGTTATGGACTTGTTATAAACCAGGCTTTACTGTCAGCTTCCACTATGCGCGTACCCTTAGTTAACTTGCCCGATCAGGAAAATACAGGTATTTGTTAAGTTTGACATGTGTTTAGTATAATGGTTTTCACACATTTAGAAAAAATCGGCTTTTTTAGAAGAATATTTTAAAGTAAACTAGTTTGTGAAGAAGTGGATTTAACATGAGACATTTCCGGGTCATGATTTATTATGACTTTGACAAGGTTTAATGCAACAACAATGTGTCAATCGAATAAATTCAACTTTTGGTAATTAAGCACTAACAACATTTTTTCGCTGGTTTCAGGAATTCAAATTTGGTCGTGCTAGTCACAGAGATGAATTTCGTGAAGGTCGTCCTTCTACAGCTGTTGTTCCAGAAAACGTCGATGCAATGCGTGATCTAACTGAATCAGATTGACATGTGACTTATAGTGTAATTCAAACATCCTTAGGCATTGGCATGAGTCAAATACAATCAAAAGTACATGATCATTTAGCTGTGAAAAAATTATGTGCACATTGAATACCAAACAATCTCTCAAGCTCAAAAGAAGCTCCTGTTAAATGGTGCAAAGATATGCTCAAATGATTCTATTCAGGATCATCAAATCTCGACATAAATGATGTAGTATCTTTCGACATTTCTTCAAAACAAAATTTGTCTTTAGAAACACCAAGATAGATCAAGCTCTCCGAAACTGTGCTTCGTATTTTAAAATAAATTTTATTTTATATCCAAGGTTTGAAGACTACTGAAATAATTAAGTAGTGTATTTAATCAGGAATTATAAATTATCAATGGGGATTTCTTTATAAATTACAAATAAATAAATAAATAAAAAATAATAATATTGATAAACAAAACAAATAATAACAATAATTGGTATTTTATTAAAATGAAATAATTTTCCTTCTGCGATAAGTATGGCGCGGACATTTTATACGCAACCAATTAAAATATAAATCGTAACATTGTCTTTGTAAATCATCCAATACTAAAGCTGCGTGCAGAGCTCTTTAAATTAGTTGACTGTTCACTGTGCGTTGTGGATATGTTTAGTAGATAGTTTTAACGTTCAAGGTAGCGTTTGTGTGTCTTAAAACCAACTACGGTGGCTTTGTAAAATGTTTATTATATATTATCGTTTTTCTAATTCTGCTGTCCATGATTTAACTAAACCTAACTTAATTATCTAAATTGATCATATTTACTGTTCGTCTTTGTAATTTTGGGCGAAATTTGGTGTAATCGGTGCGATGACATTTTGTTAGGTTATGTAAAGGCACACAATATAAACGTACTCTCCAATGTAGACTGAGATAGCCAATGTGTTTATATGTCTGTCTCATTAAAAGAACTTACTAACTATAAGTTTGGAAAACTATCGACAAACGAAAACGTATGTGTAAAACGAAATGTAAACGTATGTGTAATGTGGAAAACGTAAGACAGTGGCGGCGCTAGCTCTAAAAATCTGGAGGGGCCAAGAAATATTTGAGTAAAATTGGGGGGGGGCACGAAATATTTGAGGAGGGCATCATTTTTTATCGTTATTAATGGATAGGTGAAAATACAAGTGATGACCTAAAAAAATTGATGTGAAGTGTGAATTTTCACACATTGCAGGGTTCGCACGTATATAATAAGTGAAGGCGGCATGCTGAGTGTGTAGGACAAATTTTGCTTTGTAGTAAGCACGGCAAAATGAACGATATTTTTTAAATAATTTATCGTCTGTTAATCTAAGAGCTTTAAAAACAAATTTTATGTTAAAGTATTTTTTTGTTAATTTTGTTAATTTGAATACCTAATACCATTATTTAGGTTTCTAAATAGGTGCAGTATTTTTTTTATATAGCAAGGCTATGGCTTCCATTGGTTGTTTTAAGTCATATGCTCCTCCCCTCTAGTTTCAACAATTCCAACTGGTTATTAAATTTACGCTCTTAAAAATTAAATGCAATATTTGCCAAAATATAATTAGAATTTTGACAAAATAATTTAAACAAAATAAACATGAAAAAAAAACAAAAATAAAATTGTATCCTCTGACCGGGAGCAAACCCTAGTTTGCTGCGTAGCAAGCGAGCAAGCTAACCATTAGACCAGAATACGCCTTCTAGTATAGTATGTTACATAACTATAACTTTTGTACATCGTCAACCAAAAAACACAAAAAGTGCGTTATTTTCCGAAAACATAATCTGATCAAAAATTCCTGTTCTACTATTCCGATTCACACTAATGTACATTGCTTAGAATTTTTTCAGATTTTTAGTTTAAACCATCTAGGCTACAGGGTGTGGGACAAAAATTTTTTGCAAAAATAAAATGTTGATCGTTAATGCATGTACTAAGGGCTTTCATTTTTTACCCTACTCAGAATTTTTAAAAAATATTTTTTTTTTTCGATGACCACATATTTGTTTATATTTTTTAGGGGGATATGTTTTTTAGATGTTTTAGTATTTTTCCTATGTGTGAGTCAAATAGTTGTATAACTATGCCATATTTCAACTCTCTAGGTTTAGCCGTTTGGCTACAATTTTTACCGAACAGACAGACAGACAGACATGGTTTTTTGGTCATACCTACAAAACCCTAAAAAGGTCCTCACTTCTAAAATATAAGTGTCCAAGCGTTATACCCTTGTGCGTCCCTGACTCTAATAGTCGCAAATTGCCATCGTTGCTGGACGCCAAAATTTTTAACTAACTAGATCGTATATAACAGCCCACTAAGTGTGTTTTAATTTTACACTAATCAAATTAACTAATTAATTTTAATATACAAAATGTTATTGCTTTTTAATCTATTAATTTATTGAACTACTCTATAAATCTTAATTAAAGTTCTGTGGTATCCGTTGAAGAACCAGCTTAATTCTTCATTTTAACTATTGTCTTAGATTTGCAAAGATGTTAATTTTAAAGTAAACAAAAAGCCTAACAAGGTGTCTGAAGTAACGTTAGCCGGGGGCACTATATTTATCTAATTCTAACATTCAAGAATATCACTTTCACCAACTACAATAAAAAGCAATGCAGGTATTTGGAATTAAGTGTGAAATATTCTGGAATAATCACGACATATGTATCATTACATAACTGACCCACATTAATGTTGTTTATATTTTTAGATGCAATTAATCCAGTTAAAAATGTAGTCAAGTGATCGTGGTATTGCGGAAGATCATTCATGACGTCAATGAAAGGCATTTTAAACATTTAACAGGTATTTTGGTGTTTTTTAATTTAATTTTTTGATTTTTTATCATAACTAGTATTTTGGAAACAAGCTGAGAGAACAAAATTGAATCTATAGATCAGCGGTTCCCAAACTTTTTTGAGCGCAACCCGGTACGAGGTTTTAAAATTTTTCGCGACCCACCTTATAAAAAAAAAAAAAATATTTACAAAACAAATTTTGTTTTAAAGCAGAAGCTTTATAGTAATAAAGAGTAATAAAAAGTAAAAAGAGTATAGTATAGTAATAAAGAATATAATATAGTAATAAAGAGCACAAATACACACTATTCTAGTGATTTAGTGACGTAAAAAAAATAATATGTACAAAAAAAATCTTTTTTGTGTTTTTACAATTTTTTTCGCGACCCGGCAAAAATTTTCTGCGACCCGCACTTTGGTAAACGCTGCTATAGATAGATAGGTTCTAACACAGTGTTTTCCAAACTTTTTCATACTGCTACTCCCTTAATTCTAACCAGGAACTGAGAATGGAATGGAAATGACAGCAAAAAAATGATCTTAACCGAAATTTTTTAAAGAGTAGAAACGAAAACAGGAACCTTATTTTGATTTTTTGTTAAAAACCGAAATAGATATTGATAATATTTAATACCAGGTTTAACTTGTTTAACTTAATGTTCTTCAGTACACAGTCCGATTAATATATTAATACGATGACAGAGTTCATAATTTATTTATTTTATTATTTCTGTTTCTTTATAAATACCCATTTTATCTCTTTATCAGACAATGCTAATTTAATGAAATAATAGTGGATTAAAAATTTCCTAGCTCTTTATTTATATTTTAAAACAGAGGTCGGCAACATTTTTATGTCTAGACCGTCTTTTCACGAAAAACATGTTTTTTCTTGTTGTTCCGTCGCGGATTTTTTGTTTTTTGCGGGCCGTAACTCTTTAATTTTTTTCGATTTTAAATTTTTATTTACGTAGGTTTACATGTATTTTGGTTGGCTTAAATACGCCTAGTGTGTCAAAAGTCTAAATCTAGGCAATATTGTGTTTGTTACGCTGGAAAAGAAAAGTAAACATTATATTTTTCTATTGGCGGGCCGCATAAAATAATTTAATTGGCCACCTTCGCCCCATGAGTGACTGACACTGACACCTGTTTTAAAAGGTAAAAAAGTTACTATAAAGCCTAATCGTACACTTTCGATCGAAACATCGAAGCGCCTCAAGTATAACCCCAAATGTCTCCTGTACAAATATTTAGTACGCCCGGTACTTACTTATAATAATAATAATAAATTTACTCAACCAATAACACATTACATAAATGTTGTGGTTTAGTCAAGATGACACATATAATATAAATTGAAACCACACAAGTTAAACAATACATATAAATTTAACAAATAGTACAGTTAGGAGATTACATAAACAAAATATTAGCTTTTATGGTGTAAATATTCCTGTATACTATAAAAACAATTGGATAGTAAAAAATGTCTAGATTTTAATTTAAATGCTCTACTGGACGTTATAGATTTTAATGCAGTTGGTACACAGTTAAATAATGTTAAATCCATGTAGTGAGGACTTTTACTGTACAGTGCAGAGCTATGAGAGAGACATACAATTGAGTGTTTACTTCGGGTATGATAAGAATGAAAATCAGAATTGGTAGCGAAAAGGCGTGGATTATTTTTAACAAACATTACGGCTTCTAATATATAAACAGATGGAAGAGTTAATATAGACAAAACAGGAAACTGGGATCTGCAAGATGATCTAAAGGGGGCACCAACTATTATGCGAATAGCACGTTTTTGAACTACAAAAACCTTTGACGATTCAGAGGAACGTCCCCATAACAAAATGCCATAGCTCATTGTTGCGTGAAACGTTCCAAAGTAAGCAGTTCTAAGTATATCAGAAGAAACCATATCTTTAAGCTTTTTTAATATAAAATAAGATTTGTTATGTTTAGGTAGCATATATCCAACGTGATTTTGCCAACTCAGATTATCACTTATCATTATACCTAAAAATTTTGTTGATTGGGAACACTGAATACTTTTTTGTCCTTGTAACTGGATGTATAGTTAATAGGTGCATTTTTGTGTCATGGAAGAGCAGAGCATGACTGTTTTTTGTATTTAAAATGAGTTTATTTTCAGAGCACCATTCACTCATTGATTCCAAGTTACTTTTACCATCGAAAGCTAGTGAAGTTGCATCTGCATTATGAAGCAAGTGTCAGACTTATGACTTATACTGTAGAAACCTGTATGCTATCTAAAACTAAGAAGAAGATTTTGGGACAACAGACTATCTAGCAGAATCTTTCTAGAAAAATCCTCAGAAATATATTTGGCGTCACAAAAATTATTTATAGAGGCAGCGATATAACTCTGAATTGTACAACCTCTTCAAAAGTGAGGTGTATGTATAGGCCATAAATCGTATAACTGACGATAGATCTGTACAAAAAGTGATAAACGCAGAACCCTTCGAAAAAAGGAGAAGAGGAAGGCCCAAACTAAGATGGCTGGACGGTGTTGAACAAGACATCAAAGCACTAAAATAAAGAATTGGTGGAACGTTGCTCAATCAAGGTCGGAATGGAGGAACATTCTGCAGGAGGTCAAGGCTCACTAAGAGCTGTAGCGCCAACTATGCTGATGATGACGTTAATATATTGTGGTGTCATTGTTTTAAAAAAGCAGTAATACACGGTAATTGTTAAAAAAAAGGGTATATGACGTATACCGTTGTTTACGCTCCATTACAGCCCTACCTTTACCAATTGAATGCCACCAAACCCTTAAAAATCTTAATTATTTTGAGCACAAAGGTATAGAAACATACGTTCATTCAAATAGTGTGAATAAATGTAGGTGTTATTTGAAAGGGAGGAGAGGAAAGGCAGGGGGCAGAGTTAGGAGGATTGCTAGATTAAGATGTGGAAATGAAGACCGGAGTAATAGGTATTGGGCACAACCAGAGGATAGGCTATGCAGAATGTGTAGGGAGGAGGAAGAATCCTTAGGACACCTCCAACACAAAGATGTGGACCACCAACAAAAAGATGTGGAAAGATGATATAATGGGAGGAAGAGATAAAGGAGCTGTTGGGTGAAGAAGGAAAGGGAGAAAGGTGGGTGAGAGTACTCGAGGAAAGAAGGAAGGAATGTGGAGAGGTAAGACAGAACTGAGAACAGGAAAGAAGAGAGAGGCAAAGGAGGAGGAAAGAAAAGAGGGAAGAGAAGCGAAAAAAGAGACGAAATAGGGGAGTCAGAACTGAAGTCAAGAAGGACGGAGACCGGAGACGGAAGCTGAAAAGAGAATTAACTGGATTCAACACTGGATAGAGTAAATAATAATAACATTGCTCTGAACTGTTTACAAGTATTGAAATTAATAATGTCTTAACTATCCACGTTTGCTAAGATTTCTTCTTTGCTAGACATCGCCAAGTTTTTATATGGCTGTAAAGTCTATTCGCGGGTAGTTGATCATCTGATTTATGCCAATATATACAAATAAATTTGAGCCGTAATGAGTTCTATCTGGGCTCGGGGTTCCCCTAGTGAAAGTTATGAAAACACTAATGCAGGTTTTTCCAAACCCTACGGTGCATTGCAATAGTTTCCCAGTTCCATGTGATTCCGATTATTGGTCATTAAATGAACGACGTCTTTAAACCGTTAATATTTAACGTAATACTGCCCACAATCATTTTAAATGCCCATAAAAGGCCACATGAAAGACATGTGTAAAATGATCATAAGTTAATTGTGAATCTTATAACGTTGGACAAACCCGACCTTGAACTTAAACTACACATATTTAAAATACAATTCAGATTAAGGAAATAGAGAAATCTGGAAGTTCGTATAACGGTAAGGCCAATCCAACCAAACATGAACCCTGATTGGAACAAGCTCCAAGAACAATGTAAACGCCATTGGTGGCCAATTTATTTATTTATTTATTTACAAAAATAGGCTACACAGGAGGAATCCCAATAATAGTATAGCACAGAAAAAATATAAAATTAAATTAAATGTTCGAATAAGTAATTCATAAAACAATTCAAGTACAATAAATTATAAACCAATTACAAATTACAAAAACTTCGTGTTGTTATATCTATACAAGTTAGATAAAGTTGTAAAACCATATAAATCAAAAATGTAATAATTTATTTAGAGTAATTATGTAAGATAGTCCATAATTATGTTATAAGAGAATTAATGTAAGATTTTGTTTAGAGATTTCTTAAAAACATTTATACTCGTGTCAACAAAGTCGGGAAAGGATTCGGAAGTAGAAAGTTTGTTGAACATAAAACGTATTCTATTAATGGGAGAATTAAAAGCATAATTAGTCCTATTAAATGGTAAATAAAATAGTTCATTACTTCTGGTCGGATAAGGAGGATCACGAAAACTTAGCAAGGCAAGTAGCTCAGGACAATCAATTTTATTATTAAGAATTTTATAAACAAACGTCATTTCAAGTAACGTACGTCTGTTCTCTAGAGTAGGGATGGGAAAAAAGCATCGATGTATCGAAAACATGATGTCATGAAAACATGAGTAGACATCGACATCGATGTCTACTACCGATGTCGATGTTTAAACTTTGAAATTCAGAAACTACTGCTGGAGCGCTGGAATCTTAAAATTTTAATTTTTATTAATATTAGTACACAAAATATAAGCGCCATCTATTGTGATATAACTAATAGTGTTAGTTCTTATTCTTTTTAGTAGTTAGCAGAATAAGTAAAAAATAAGAAGAAACTTCTAATTTTTGCAAACAATGCAACGATCAACGACGCCAACAAACTTGTTGCTTTTTGAGTCTTGTTGACACTTTCCCAGTTGTTATTCTTCCAATCCCTGGAATTACCGTATTGGGAAATATAATTATAATTTATTTATTAATAAAACTATTATTAGGATTATTATATTGTAATGTTAGAGTAAAATTAATATTAGGATTGCTATGTTAGTGTTATTGAGAATAAACATTGCCTATAGAGGCGCTGTTGTCGCTTACAAAATGGCGATTGGAATAGGATTTTTTGACATTTGCCATTTGAAACACAACAATTCACATTGCAGTTAATTTTCTGTTGCGATTTTAAAGACATTTTATTAAAGTTTTCTTCACTTTAACACATACAAACAATGCAATTAAATGAGCCACATCCAACAAAATCCTATTCCGTTAAGTTGCAAAATATTCCACTAGGCGTCACTTCAGTTATTGTCAGGTCTCAATAAAAAATGTAATATGTATTTCAACTTATAAAATTGAAAAAAAAATGTGTATGACAGTAATTTATTTTTAGGTTAAATAATATAAAATTAACATTAAGATTACTATATTGGTTTTATAATAAAACGCAATATTTCATTTTAGAAATGTAAAAATAGTAGAAACAAATTAGGATTATTATATTGGTTAATGTTAATGTGAAATTAATTACTATTAAAAAAGAATATTTCTATTTAAAAATCTAATAAATGCTTTTGTGTATTAGTTACTTTTTTTCGTTTTTTATCTTTACATTATTAAATAAAACCTATATAATATAAATAAATAACTTTTTTTAATATTAATAATACATCGATGTATCGGAAACATCGATGTTTTTCCTTCGATGTTTTTTCAACATGGATAGTAAGGCGTCGATGTTAACATCGATGTACAACCCTACTCTAGAGATAGTAACGAATGGTTATTATTATTTGGAAATTTAAAATCGCAATATTTTAGGAATTTAGTTTCAATACGATTTATATATGTGAAATAGTGAGAAGACCAGCATATTGAGGCAAATTCTAAGTGAGTACGTACTAAAGTGAAGTAAAGAGAGAATACCGTAGAACTATTTTTGAAGGGTTCGCTCATTCTCCTTATAAATCCCAACATCTGATACCTTCTTTACAATAGTGTTAATATGTACATTGAATGCCGAATTAACCGAAGTACAGAAACAAGTGCTTCAGGGCCCAACTGTCACAGGGGCCTGAAAATATGTAAAATTATAAAAGATAATTAGCAAAATAAGATAAATATATATTATAGTTGAAGGTAATGGGATTCGGACCAGTCATAAAATAAAAACAAATTTATTAACTTCGCTAACGTTTCGATTTTAATTTAAATCTTCATCAGAGCTACAAAGATATATAGAAATATAGAATTATTAAATTGGTAAGTCTACATGTATAAAATTATGATAGTGTTCAAATTTAACAAATCAAGTAGTTAAAATAAGCATTACAAAATTGTCGGAATTTAAAATATAACATAAAATAATTATTAAATAATAAAAACATATCAAATATGAGTTAAAGAATAAAAAAGCTTATCATATGCTTATCTCTGAGTTCAATAACCGGACAATATGATGTGTTCTTCATTAATTTTAAAATTGTTATTTTATATCGTGACTATTAACTAAGGTAATGTAAATTTAACATTGCTTTTTATTCTTTAACTCATATTTGATATGTTTTTATTATTTAATAATTATTTTATGTTATATTTTAAATTCCGACAATTTTGTAATGCTTATTTTAATTACTTCACTTGTTAAATTTGAACACTATCATAATTTTATACATGTAAACTTACCAATTTAATAATTCTATATTTCTATATATCTTTGTAGCTCTGATGAAGATTTAAATTAAAATCGAAACGTTAGCGAAGTTAATAAATTTGTTTTTATTTTCTGACTGGTCCGAATCCCATTACCTTCAACTATAATTACTAACTTACGGACGTAACTCATCTAATCAAAATAAATATATATGTGTAATATATTTTATAAACAAAACATATATTCTGTTTCTTTGGTTTAATCGGACATTTACTGTTTAAGTGAGGCTATTGATCATTTTGTATAGTAAATGCCCACTTCAAACCGTAAAGGGACAGCTCATGATAACTTACAAAAATGAAAATTCTAGTTTGTTCCGCTTAAACGTTTGGAATAACCTATACACAATAAATACATAAACCTTTCTGGTAAATCAATTATAAATATTTTTGCAAAAATTAACATATAACTTAATACTTGCAAACAAATATTTTTTTGTTACTTTTTTTTCACGATGTTATGCTAATTTTATAATATAGTACAAATATGCAACCAGAAGTTGTTTATTGGTTTTTCACGGTAATCCCCTGGTATTTTGAAACAAAACCAGTTATAACATTTGATGACTTAAACTATAAATCAATAGGAAGTAATAAAATATTAAAATATTGCAAAAATAAACAGGAAGACTTACTTTGACTTTGAAATCTGCTAAATTTGATATTTATATAATAAGTATATAGCTTCCTTCTAAGATCAGCTGATCAACTTTTTTGAACATGTGTGCTCACTAATGTAAATTAAAAAAGTATACTTTTCGTCTTCTTCTTTTGTTGCTTTCCTACTGGGTGTTGGTTGTCATTAGGGCTGTCTAGACCTTGGATGCAGCTGCAGGAAAAATAAAAATAGTGGTTTCCCCATGCCAGTCTCGGAAATTTTTTAACTGCATACATATAACAGAATTTAAATTTTTCACTTTCAACAACAGCTTCCAGCTTTGAGCGAAGCACCGGTGCAATAGCGCAAGAATGTGCAACTATACGCACGTGTTGCATTAAATGTATGAAATTCTTGCTTATTGAACTTTTTGTTTACAATAATATAAGGTGAATTACAAGTTGAAATTGTCAAACACTCCCTAAACAAATTTGTTCTCTGACGTCATCTAAAAATTGTAAAATGTATTATCTAATCAATAATAACTTTAATTACGGTGTAATTTTTTAAACACATTTGTTATAACAAATTTAAGTAAGCTAATTTGTTTTATCAACTATAAACGACTTTTGACTATAATTATCGCCAGAGCAGGCACTAGGAACTAATCGCCCTGATGAAAACTGTACCAGTGGCTCCTTTTTATGTTCATTTCTTCAGCCTTATGTATTTCGTCAGCTTTATATCCCAATACATAAAAAACATTCAGTTACTGATATGGCAAATTATAGGCCAATTTCCATCACATCTTCGTTTTCAAAATTTTTTGAGTACTGCATGTTAACACGCCTTTTAAGCCATTTAAATAAACACAATGTAATATGTAATAATCAACATGGTTTTAGAGAAAATCATTCTACAATGACAGCCATTGATTCATTTATGAAATATATTACGGATGCTTTGGATAGGGGTGAAACCTCTGTTGGTGTCTTCTGTGATCTTAGTCGAGCATTCGACTGCGTTAGTCATGACATTTTACTAACAAAATTAAATAAATATGGAATTCGTGGTGTCGTTGCAAACTGGTTTACTTCATATCTCACAAATAGAATCCAGTTTGTGCAGTTGACATTTAAAGACGGAAAAGGTAATATAAAAGATGAAAAGTCAGGTCTTCTTCCCATTAATTTCGGTGTTCCCCAGGGATCTGTCTTAGGCCCCATTTTATTCCTACTTTTCATTAATGATATTAATTATTACGTAAATTATCATCTAACAATGTTCGCCGACGATACATCCGTTATTCTCTCAGGCAAAAATATCGGAGAAATAAATGAAAAAATAACCCCTCTTATACATGAACTCAACAACTGGTTCCTGTTTAATAAATTATACTTAACTGCCTCCAAAACTAACTATATGACCTTTAGAACCTTGCAAAGTAATAATCAAATCAATTTAAATATTAAAATAAATAATGAATATCTAAAATCAGAAAATGAAACAAAATTTTTAGGCCTGTACATAAATGAACATTTAAGTTGGAAAGCCCACTGTCAAAAACTACTAAAATCATTAAATTCAGTTCACTTTCAAATAAAAAATTTTAAAAAATATTGTTGGTCATGAGATAATTATTAAATTTTATTACGCACAATTTTATAGTAGGCTTAAGTATGGAATATGCTTCTGGGGATCATCAACTATGGCACATGACATATTTATTTCCCAGAAAAAAATAATACGTTGTATAGCAAACAAAAGACGCACTGAATCATGCAGACCACTTTTTGTAAAATACAAATTATTAACAGTTCCTGGTATTTACATCTTAGAGTTGCTGGTCTATGTATTTAAAAATCAAATATACTTTGCTCGCCATTTGAACCAGCATTCATATAACACCAGAGGAAAAGATTGTTTCAGAACTCCAGCAAACATGCTGGAACTGACAAAAAAATCACCCAAAACTGTTGGTATTAAATTATTTAATTCACTGCCATTTCATGTCAAAAATGAAACGCAGTTTGCTATATTTAAGAGGAAGATTAAGGTATTTCTTATAGAGCATTGTGTATACTCAATGAATGAATTTTTGAAAATTTGTAAGGACTGGTGTAATGCCAATGGGGAACATTAATTTTGGGTAATTTAATATATGATTTTGTTGTTTTATTAATTGCATAACTTGTATTACTGATCAAGATCTGTGTAAAATTGTAAACTTATGTACTGACATATCCTACATGCAGTCCTGCATTTAAAGGATTAATAAATATTATTATTATTATTATTATTATTTAGGTACTCCTTGAAAGAAGTACCCGGAAATGGTACCTTCTCGTTTTCCTGCTTAGAGCAGCCAACCATGGTCGATTCAAGTAACAACGGGGTCCGGTGCAAGGAGAACTGCGTCCTCCCCCCTCAAAAAAGAAAACATAGAAGAAAACCAAGCTTTATTTATACGTATATAAAGGGTGATCCAAATTGGACTCCGGAATTTGAATTGCGCACCATTTTCGTTCAGTGAATGTTGGAAATTTGCATTTTTACAGTTGGTATCTAAACACATTGCAAATTCATCATGGCGCCGTATACTGTGCAGCAACGCATAAATATCGTGCAAGTTCATTATGAAAACAGGTGATCAGTTACGATTACGCGAAGAAAACTTCGACCACTTTTTGGACGGAATAATAAGTGAGCGTGCAATTCGTGAACTACTGCAAAAATTTGAAACAAGTGGTATGCTTATTGATATCACCAAGAGTTCGCTATCAACGCAAAGGTCGTTCAGGTGAAAATATTGCTCATATACGTGATAGTGTGCAAGAAGAACCAAGCACGTCAATCCGTCACCGTTCACAGAAATTGAATCTTTCATACGGCACTACTCAACGAATTTAAAAAAAAGACCTGCATTTAAACGCGTATAAAATTCAACTGACGCAAGAACTGAAAGCAGCGGACCACCAGAAACGCCGTACATTTGTGAACTGGGTTTTAGAAAAGATAGAAGTTGATGCTGATTTTTGCAAAAAATCATATAGAGTTCATTTTTTTTTTTTAATGGGTTTGTTAATCGCCAACATTGTCGCATCTGGGGTAGTGAAAATCAACATGCTATTCAAGAAAAACCAATGCATCCACTAAAATGCACTGTTTGGTGTGCATTATGGGCTGGAGGAATCATTGGCCCGTACTTTTTTGAGGACGAAGCTGGTAACGCTGTTACTGTCAATGGTGTACGCTGTGGGGAGATGCTAAACAAGTTTTTTTTCAATGAAACCAACGATTTGAACTTAAATGACATGTGGTTTCAACAGAATGGAGCCACATGTCACACAGCACGTGAAACACTCACTTTACTTCAAACCAAATTTCCTGGTCTTGTTGTCTCTCAGACGGGCGACATCAATTGGCCAGCGAGGTCTTGCGATCTAACCCCATTAGACTTTTTTCTCTGGGGCTATTTGAAGGAAAGGGTCTATGTCAACAAGCCTGCTACGATTCCAGAACTAAAAGAGAACATCAGACGTGCAATTGCTGAAATCGAACCGCATTTTTTGGAAAAGATTACGGAAAACTTCGCTAAAAGAATGGTATCATGTCAGCGGAGTCGTGGAGGGCATTTGGTCGACATCATATTTCATAAATAATTGTCAACTCTGTACTTTACGTTAATAACCATAAAATTCGGATTTTTCCAATATGTTGCGTTTTATTCAAAAAACAAATCCTAGAGTCCAAATTGGATCACCCTTTATTACTAGCTGAGGAACCCGTATTTGGTACGTTTTTTAAAAAGGAATCGTTTTTTAGGGTTTTTTAGGTATGACCAAAAAACCTTTATACCATTATTTTGTCGTCTGTCTGTCTGTCTGTCTCTTCGGTAAAAATTGTAGCCAAACTGCAAGATTTGTCCTACACACTCAGCATGCTGCCTTCACTTATTATATACTTGCGAAACCCTGCAATGTGTGAAAATTCACACTTTCCATCAATTTTTTCTATAAACGTTTTATTCTTGTTAAATAAAGTGAAATATTTCAAGTTTATAGGTATATAGGTAGCGACGTAAGTATAATATCTTCACTCCATCATATGAATTTAATTTTTGTATAACGTTATGACCTTTTCCAATCTAAATTACTACCGCCATATCTGATAAGGGTCGTTTCAAGATAAACGAAAGTATCCATTGATGCCAGTTTTTTTTTATTTTCTCATGTAAAATCACATCTTGTCCTATTAGCAACAAGACATTTTGTTTTACTAAAATTAATGCGGCATCCACTTTGCCTGCAGCTATTAAAACTTGATCATCAGCAAATAATAACTTGAACAGGTCGTGTAAAATTTGTAAACTGTTATAAAAATAAATAATATAACTTGTAGCTTTTCTGCACGTGGATTTGATATGTCATAAATTAAATACCTACAAGGAAAATTAAATAATAATAAACAAATGTGTCAATAATCATTAATCACTTATTAATATTGTCACATATTTGCATTTTTAGCAAGTATATTTCATTAATTCTCATTCTATTACAAATCCAACCGGATACGAAATCTTATTTCATAATTCTCAAGATCAACGTTATTATAAACATAAGCACATATTATTTTTATATTGTAGGGAGTACGTCCTTCTTTGCAACGGGTGGTTTGTCAAATGATACATGTGAAGATATACCAAGACCTTCAGTTTTGATAAACTGTTACATAAACACTGTGAACACGGCCGTGACATAGAAATTTCTATCACGGGACATTAACACGCATAGAAAAAGTTAAGCTATTGTTTGTAAGACTGCAGTTTGCAATTACTAATTTATTACGCTTATTTTTATAGTATTTCAATAACAATTAAGTTAATTCATATCAGGATTCAGGATATTTTAAAGTACATTGATTTTTTAGGCACAGACATGTAGTGTGGGTATTGCCAAATTGACTCTCTATATATCGTCCTCCTTAAGTTTTCAACCCATAGGTTGGTTTGCAGCATTTCTTCATGGTTCCCTGTTCTCAGTCAGTCTTCTTAGTTCCACATACGTGTTGCAATTCATATCTTCCATTATCTGTTTCATATACTCTAGCCTTGGTCTACTCCTACGATTCTTTCCCTCAACTGATCCTTCCAGTAACGTTTTCGCCAGTCCTTTGTGTATTATAATATGACCAATCCAAACACCTCTTCTCTTCTACAACATTCTCCACAGACATGGTTTCTCTTCCATTTGCCGCAATACATTTTAGTTCGTCACTTTATTTACCCATCAGATGTTCAATATTCTTCGATAGCACCACATTTCGAATGTTTCCATCATTGTTTTGTCACCTCTAGTGTGCAAGCTTTTCACTTCCGTACAATAATATGCTCTAAACAAAGGTCTTAAATAGGATTTTTCTTTTGTTTATATTGTTAGATGTGAAAATATTTCTCTTTTTTTAAATGTCAATTTTGCTTGATTTTTCGGCTCATCATTTCTCTTTTGCAACTTACATCCCTTGTTATCTTGCATCGTAAGTGAATTCTTTAACTCTTACGAGTTTATTGTACAGCAATATTTGAGACTTAGTTCTGTATGTATTTGACATTATATAAGTAAATACTTATCACTAATACTTTTGTTTTAATTGTGTTTATTTTCATACCGTATTGGGTATTAAAGGTGTTCTCCATCTCCGCCAATTACTGTTAATTTTTCTACACTCATTGCTACCACCGCAATATCACAAAACGTTTCTCTCTCCAAAGCACAAAACCCATTATGAACAGCCAGCACGACACTTGAACAGCCAGACGTTTGAAACAATCCCAGTTTTAGATGAGCTGCGTTGGATGCAATGGAGAGTTCATCGGAAGAGAGGCTAATTGTAGTGGCTGCAATTTGTGCTGAGGAGGAAGAGCGGGATAGACAACAGCGGAAACATAGGTTTTGGGTGCATGAGATTTTTAAAAAGAGGAGGGCATTTGGAGAATTTCATAATCTTTTTCCAGACCTTCTGAAAGATGAAGACAAATTTTTCCTATATTTTCGCATGTCAAGAAGAAAGTTTTATGAACTTCTTAATCTTCTTTTGTCAAAGAAATACACGCCTTTTCGAGAAGCTGTCAGTTCCGAAGATAATTATTCCTACCTGTTCAGGACTCAAAATTCTTAGCAATTTGCTGCCATTCGTTATCTTTCTTCCCATTATCATGATATGATGGATCTGATATATCATATAGGAATGGGTATTTCCTCACATATTCTATAAAAATTTTCTCGGTGCTCATTTTTATAAAATATAACCGAAACACTCAAAACACTTGTATTAACCTGTCGAAACACCACATGTTTCGTGCCAGTCTGGCGTCTGGCTGCTCGAGTCGAACGCTGTTTTAATTCCAAGAGAAATATTCCGCCTGTGGCGTTGGCGTTTTGACTGTTGCTGGCAAAGTGTGTTGCGCTCCATTACAATACATGCAAAAAAATATGACCGTTGCCGTACTGGATGTTGTTGGCTGTTCATAATGGGTTTCGTGCTTAAGCCTACAGTGACTTTTCCCTTTTCCTTCACCTCATGTAGTCCTTTTTTAATGTAAACGTTAAATAAAGTGGGAAACAGAGAGCATCTCTATCTAACTTCCTGCTTGATCTTAGCTTCCTGTGCATACTCACCGTATCTCACCACAGTTCTTTTCTTCTAATATAGGCTCCATACGAAGTATACCTACTTCACACCTGCTTGGCTTAATATTCTAAACAATAGTTCCCACTCAATATTTAATCGAACTGACAAATGAAAAAATTAACAGTCGACTTATTTATACATTTCTTTCTCACTGCTTGCAAGACATGTGCGATACAAAAATATATAGTCGGTGACTGCTTCATTTTTTTGTCTTTGAACAAACTTCTTTAAAAAACTGCATTGTATCGTTCCAGATTGAGGATCTAGATTTAAGAGCTTTGGTCGTTATTTAACAGGATTGTCGTTGATTGATTAATAGGTTCCCAAAGTCAAATACTGCTAATGGTATTAGATCACATCATTTTGCCGATTTGCAAATATTGCCGAAGGTTTATAGTGTTCGATTTAACTTTTAGCATAGATGTGATAAATACAGGATATCACAAACTGTCTAAAATATTCTGTTGTTAAGAGTTTGCCGTCTTTTTAAAATTGTATAATTTAAGTAATGAACTTGAATATCAGGGACCGTAGTATTTAAATTTTAAAAATGAGTCCATAACAGACAGTAGGTAAAAGTATTGTACATACATTTCTAGCAACTAACAAAATTCTAATTAATTTTAGATTTAAAGATTTAAAAACTTACATCTAAAACAATTATGACATACACTCAACTAAAAATATATAAATGCATATTTTGTAGCTTGCAAGGAAAATTCATCGCTGAATACGAACAATAGTGCACAATTGTATACATAATTCCACAAATAACTATAATCCTAATTAATTTTTTTTTTTTAAATATATTTATTGGTTTTAGCTACTCTGGCTATTAACCAGTACATTGTATCTTACATAATAACTTAATTCTACAGCTTAATTCTATTTTGTACTATAAAGTTAAAAATGGTTAGTAATACTGTTTCTTTATTTAGGTATAGTAAATGTTGTATGTTTGTGGGTAGTGAGATGTTGAGGGATGTCAGTTTTGTGTATAGCTGGTTCCTGTTGTTTTCATATTTTTGGCATGCGAATACAATATGGTTCACATCTTCAATTCTGGTGTTATCACAAGTACAGTTGGGAGTGGGGCTCATGTTTATTTTATGGAGATGGTGTCTGCAGTATGTGTGTCCAAAGCGCATGCGGCATATGGTGGATATGTACTTTCTGCTGGTGTCTGAATTAAACCAAGGTTTGTGTGGAAGTTTAGTTTGGATAGTGCCATAGTACGAACCTTTGGTTTGAATTGATTGCTTATACTCTTGTTCCCATGTGCATATTATTGTGTTCTTATATTTCGTATATATATCCGGGACTTCTAGAGGGTTATCTAGGATTGTCCCCGTGGTGATGGCTTCTTTGGCTAGAATATCTGCTTGTTCATTTAGCCTTATGTTAGCATGGCCTTTAATCCAAACAACCTTTAGTACTGTACCGTACTGATTTATATTATTTGTGAGTTCGAGGATTTCGTACAAAGAAGCAGAGTTTTTATGGTGAAAGTTTGGGTATTTTAATTTTTGGATGATACTTTTGGAGTCCGAAAAAATAATATATTTTTGCCCTCTAGGTAGGTTTTGCCAAATGTAGAGCAAACATCTTTTAATGACTGTCATTTCCGCATAGTATATTGATGTGTTGTTTCTCAGTTTATATTTTTCTAGGTAGTTAGTTGACGAATCGATGAATGCACAACCTACCCCTTCGGCGGATTTCGAGGCGTCCGTAAAAAGATAGCGTCCATTGGGCCAAAGTTTTTCTATTTTATCCATAAAAAGATCGTTTTCTGTAGGTAGAATTTGGTCGTTAATGAAATAGTTGTTAGGTAGCGATAAACCATACGTGTAGGTAAAGCAAGGCATGATCTTTTGGATATTTAAGGGTGTTAAATTATTGGCAAGTTCTAGAAAACTGTCCACTAGTGGGGGGTTCTTTTTTAGATTCCAATATTTTGATGTCATAACCTCTGTTGCCAAGGAGGCAATATTTATTTTAGTCCCTAGTAACATTCTGGGTAACATAAATTTGAAGGACAGTAATTTCCTGCGGTGGTTAAGAGGCATGACATGAGTTTCGGCCAATAGGGCATTGACTGGGGTGGAATGCATGGCACCGATAGCTAGCCTAGCGGCTTTATTTTGCACTGTGTCTAGTTTTTTAGTAATATACGTCTATTATTGATAGTATGAGATTGTTATACAGCATTAGCATAGTTTTTGGATCTGCACCCCAAGAGATGTGTGCCACTGTGCGTAAAATGTTCATCCTAATTTCGCATTTTTTGATGGTATAGTTAATATGAGGCAGCCAGGTTAATTTGCAATCTATAAGCATTCCCAGAAATTTAACGGTTGGGCAGATTTTGAAGGATTTACCTGCTAAAGTCATATTTTGTGGAATTGAGTGTCGACGTCTAGTGTACACCGATAAAACTGACTTTTCTTGAGATATACTGAAACCGTTTATTATGGCCCAATGGTTGAACTGTCGCATGGCTGTATTAAGTTCAGATCGAGTTTGCATTAAATTTTTTTCTGAAGTATAGAAGCAGAAGTCGTCTGCAAATTGTATTATTTTGATATTTGGGTTAAATAAGTATTTAATGTCATACGTATATATATTAAATAATAGGGGAGATAAAACCAACCCTTGAGGGAGTCCTAACCAGGTCTTCCTGGGACCTATTAGACCTCCCTGGTATTTTATATAAACATTTCTATTTTTTATTAGGTTAATGATAGCCGTGGTCATTCGAGTTGAAATACCGATATATATCATTTTTTGTTGAAGATGTTTGATAGAAACATGGTCATATGCCCCTTTTAGATCGAGGAAGAACGATGTCAGATAATAATTACGAGAGAAGTTTAACTGTATGTCTGTTATTAACGTGGTAAGGTTATCCATCGTATTTTTACCTCTCCTGAAACCAAATTGATATGAGGGGAGTAACGAATTATTCTCCAGCCACCATTCTAATCGGGATTTAATAAGTCTTTCTACGGTTTTAGCCACACAAGAAAATAAGGAGATTGGTCTATATGATTCGGGTTTATTAGGATCTTTATTGGGCTTGAGGATCGGTATTATATGTTGAGTAGACCATTCCTTAATACAAATACTGTTAATCCAAATATCATTAATTACGTTGATAAGAAGTGATTTTGCATTTAAAGACAGGTTTGCTAACATAGGGTAGTGGATATTGTCAAAGCCAGGTGACGTGTTAATTGTGTGTTTAAGGCAATGGTTAAGTTCATTGATTGTGAAAGGGCTGTCAAGAAAGTCATTCTTTTGTTCGATAGTGGTGTCTGGCTGAGTATAGTTTTCTTCACATGATGGAGGGGTGAGAGAATTAAAGAACTGGTTTATCCATTCCGAATTAGTAGCCATAGATTTGTGTGTATTTGTGTTATTATTTTTTTGGAGAATTTTTATTTTTTTCCATGTCTCTGAAACGCTAGTGGTCCTATTAATTGAGGAACAGAATGATTGCCAAGTTGATTTTTTCTTCTGTTTAAATAAGTATTTTGATTTAGCAATTGCTCTTTTACATTCTATGTAGTTATCAATATTAGACAATTGTTTATATTTCTCGAAAGCTGAATAAGTGGCTTTTGTTTGGCTTTTACAATCTTCGTCCCACCAAGGTCGACATTTAAATGCGTTTATAGTTTTTGGGGATTTTATTGGAATGGATTTGGTTGCTGCTTCATTTATCAGATTTATTATTATGTTGTATTTAAGTTCTGGGCTCAAAATATTAAATTCTGCTAGCTTTATCTCTTTGGATAGCTTATCGGATATGGAGTAATATTCTAGCCAGTTTGCGTTTCTTATATCCCATTTTGTTTTTGGATATATCGTTACTTTGTTATTAGACGGAATATTTATTTGAATAATGATAGGAAAGTGATCGGAGCCCATTGTGTGGTTTATGGTAGACCAATTGATAGATGGGGATAATGCTGGGGAACAGGCAGTAATATCGACGGCTGATTTTCTTTCATGAGGAGGCGTGAGACGAGTCGGTGATCCATCATTTAATATAGTCATTTCGCAGTTGTTGATTGCTTCCAGAAATTCATTGCCTTCGGAATCATTTATTTCACAGCCCCAAGAAATATGGTGCATGTTCAAATCTCCCCCTAGGATAAAGGGGGACTGAAAAGCTTGAAATAGGTTAGACCAAGAGATGTTCGTTGTTCGATGCTTAGAGTTGCAATAGATCGATGCTACTGTTAGATTTTTATTTTTTAGGGGTATTGTAATGGCTCAAATTTGGAATATGTGCGAAACTAAGGAATTAACGTTGATAATGGTGAACGGTATACCCTTTTTAATGAGTATACAACATCCCCCATAACCATCTTGGCGGTCGTTTCTTATTATATTGTAGTCTGAAATGTTATACTTGTCAGTCGGGAGTAGCCATGTTTCTGATATTAGAGCAACTGAGGCTTTGTTCGAGATAAGTAAGGTTTCGAGAAAGGCTTTATGAGCACTAATGGATCGGGCATTCCACTGAAGGATATTAAAAGTATCCATATTTAGGTGTGTGAATGGACGGATTTAATTTGTTCCTTGAGCTGGTCTGTAGTTACTGGAAGATTAGACATATTATTTAGGTTACCTAAGTTTTGTGAGCTAATAGGAGATTGGACATAATTTCTATGCGATAACTGATAATTTTTAACTGTATCTGTATTAGTATTATTATTTTGCAGATTCGGTCGATTATGGGCCAGTAAATGTGTTTGTGGTGGGTACGGATTGCTAATTCCTGATGTGGAGGGTAAAGGTTTAATTATGTCTGACGGAGAATATCGCACGGGTCGAATTGGTCTGATCGAATTGCGTTGGGGGTATGGAGATCTTCTTCTTGGGTTTGAGAATATTGTGGCGCTTGTATTTGTTTGAATGTCCGGTGAGTCAAATATTTCTGGTAGGGCGCTAAATCTGTTTTTTAAGTTTAATTGGGGGAAATTTGAAAAATTTAATGTTGGAGCTTGAGAAGTAATGTCTGCGTACGATTTATATTTTGCTTTGGCTTCTTTGAAGCCAACGTTATTTTTAGCCATGTAAGTTTTAATTAATAATTGATCTTTATATGTCTCGCATTGTTTGTCTGTTGTTGGGTGTGGTCCTTTGCAGTTGAGGCACATGATTTCCGTCACTGTTGCTGTACAGGACTCCGTCACGTGATCTTCCCTACATTTAGCACAACGTGAAGCACTTTTACATTGCCTATAGATATGACCGAATCGTAGGCAATTAGAACACTGGGTAACTTTATATACATACGGGTGAACGGCGCACTTAGCTCCATAAATTATAACGGTTTCCGGTAAATATTGTCCTCGGAATGAAATAACGACTGTCCCTGTGTTGACTATATTTGGGGTGTTATTTGTCGATATATTTTTTGTAATACGGCGTATGTTACTTATGGTCACGTTGCTTTGTATCACTGTTAGTTTTATCCTATTTTTCCCCAAATTTTGTATGTTAATTATTTCGTTATTAGCAAGGTTGAAGTTCTTAAACATTAATTTCCCCAAACTCATTCTATGAAGGAGACCAATGTTGCCACCGTTACTTTCTATTAGGACAAAATACGGGCCTTTGTCTACATTACTATACCTATTTAATTTGTTTAAATCATAGGGTGAACGATTTATGAACGAGTTATTATTAGTTGGGTTGGGATTATTAATAACTATATTTTTTACCGGCTCATTAAGCAATTTTTCTTTAATTGGACCTTCGTTGGACATTTTGTTGGGGCGAGAACCTTGAAGATTATCTCCCTGTCTTTTTTGTGTTAATTCTGTATTATGGTTTAATTGCTGAATTGAGGAAATATTTCCATTAACTACTTCCATTGCTTGTATCATACAAGTACCGATATTTAACTCACTGCCTGGGGGCCCTGGGCCCCCAGTATTAACACTCATTTTGTATTATTTAATTGTTTAGAAGCTAGAATCTTTCCGTTATTTATATTTATACACTTAAATTTAAAGAAATCACACTATTTTCTACGTTAATTAATCACTGTTATGTAATTAAATGTAATCGTACACAACACTAATTATATCTAGATAAGATGCTCATCGGACGAGCGCTCGGACTAGACGCCTAATTAATTGTGCGAAATAAAAATTTATATCCAATATTGATCTACTAATTTGGGCCAGATTAAGTTACGTTAGGTTAGTTACATACAGATCTGACCTCGAATTTTGTATTAGTATATAGTCGTTGCAAAACATTTATAAATATTTTTTTAAATTAATTTATTGATTTAGTCCAAATAGGATAGACTGATTACATCACTCATTTTTTAGACTAATAGGTATAATATAAATTAAATTCATAATTCAAATGGCAGGAAATAAAATTAAGTATTAAGATCCAGAATAATTTATTTATAATTAATTTTAATATTAACTAAAATTCAATGTCAAGTCAATAGTGCAGTAATACAGAATGTTGTCTCAGAGTGGGTAACAAAACAAGAGCCCGGATTTATATAACACAGAAATTTTAATCTTATACCACGATGCTAAAAATGTATAAATTCTCAGGGAGATTATGCTCAAAAATATCAAAAATACTTTGTTTCAACATCGTCCTTTTATTTATTGTATATGTATATTAGGATGGTCCTTATTTTCGCCGTTTTATTGTTTCTGATACCGGAATCCCCATTTTGTACCTTAGTATGAAGTAGGAATGATAAAAATTAGAAATTTCTGGAACCGGGTACCCGCCAACATTACCCGGATATTACCCACTACCCGTTAATATATAATAAAACTAGTATAGATAAATAAGCTCTAGTACTGTAACCGAGAACAAAATTATTCACATATAAATAAATACTCATAATACTTCACACAATTACCCGCTACCCGTTAATTAACGGGTAAATAATGGGTAGCAGGTATTCAAAGTCGGAACCGGGTAAAAGCTTAACGGGTCGGGTAGTGGGTACCCGAGTATCCGTCGTCATTCCTAGTATGAAGTATTAAAATGTGCAAAATTTCAACTCTGTTGGATTACGTTAACACGTGTCGCAGCGAGCTTAACACGTTCGCGGACATTTTTGTACAATGAGATGTACCCAAAATGTCACTTTTTTAGATTTTTGTTTATAATAGGACATTTACTGTGTTTGGTATGTTCCTGATAGGACAGTTTATACTAGTTTTCATATACTTAAATGGAATTAAAACCTGCCCCAGCCGTCATTTGTATATTTGAATAAAAAAGTAGGACGGTTTAGACCAGTGATTCTTAACCGGGGCGCCAGCGCCCCTTTGTGGGCGTTTTGGAGGTCTGGCGGGGCGTTTTTAAATTTTTAGCATTCAGAGGGCGCTGCAGAAGTTTGAGTGGGCATTGTGTCAATATAGAAAAATAAGGTATGCTCATTTGCTGAAATAAAAGATGTAAACAATGAAAACATATGGAGTGAATTGAAATTACTACGAAATGATGTGGCCTATCTTTCGGATATATTCGAAAAGATTAACGAAAATCTCCTAAATCTTCAAGGAAACAATATCAGCCTTATTAAAGCCAAATGAGTTGTATTGAGCTTTATCAATAAACTCAACTTACTTATATAAAAATAATCTTTGTCGGCGAGAATACCATATTTCCTTCTTTACAACAATTAAAAGAAGATACGCTCAAGGATTCTGATTTGGAAACATCAAAGATATGATAATACGATTCAAAAATTTGCAGGAACTTGTGATACCAGCTTTATTAATTAATCCATTTTTATCAGAAGTAGAAAGTGTCAGTCAAAAATTAAAAGAGCAGTTTATTGAGTTACAAAATGACTGTGAAGCCAAAATAATATTCAATCAATGTGATTATAATGCTTTTATTATATTATAATGTTGTATGTGATATTAATATGACATAAAAGGCAATATATTCAGAATGTTTATAAAAATAATAACGTGTATTATTTCTATTTCTCATCATTTTTTATTTGTAGTAGGAAATTCAGTGCATAAAATACATACCTACATAGAGAAATGTGTAAATTTTAAATTTTGTTTTTTGTTTGGGGGGGGGGGCGCTGGATAATTTTACTGTGGTAAAGGGGGCGATTCTTTCAATACGGTTAAGAAACACTGGTTTAGACCGTCATGACCTGAGCTAGGAAAAATATTCGACGGCTATAGCCGTACTGTCCGCGAACGTGTTAAAACTTCAAGTTAAAAAAAAAATTCCGCTTTCCCGGAAACCGGTACTTCTAACTTATTTTTTCTGCACAACTTGAGTAATCATTTTAGTTAATTTCGACAAAATCAGTTAAATGATACAAATTCTGCAGTAGTTTTAGCCGCGGTCTTGAGAAAGTGCTACGCTCAGTTAACAATAAGAAACACTATATTTTTTAAAATCGATGAATCATATACATCGGTTTTATGTGAGAAGACTAATTACGCATTATATTTTCAATATCTATATATTAACAATCATTTTTTCTTACCCCTTCGTAGCCATTTTTAGTTGCCGTGCCTAGTCTTAGTTGCAGTACACTCAAAATTTTAAATAATTAACAATTTTAATTGCCTATTTGAGCTAATTCTGTACCTATTTCTAAAATTTACCTATTTCTTTCACATTAATTCAAGAAAATGAAAAGAAGCTGTACGAAAACTTGAACCTATACAATGAATAACTTATGCAAATAAACATGAGAATAAGTATAGCTAAAACCAAAACTATGGTTGTCAGCAGAAGGCTACGGAAGCAATGAATAGACTTGGTGGAAGACTATTAGAACAAGTTCAAACATTTAAATATAGGGGATAAATGTAGGCAGACAATGGAAAAATAGATACAGAAGTAATAAAAAGAATAGAAGCAGCTGGAAAACTTTTTAACAGCATATAATCTGCATTCCTCGCAAAACCGGAAATCCAACCAGAAACCAAGGTATGTTTTCAAAAAGGTGGCAGTTCCAATCCTAATATACGGATATGAGTTATAGAAGATGACAGAAAAATTAAGTAGCTAGTAAGAGCTACAGAAATTATATTCCTGAAAAAGACAGCAGGTAAAACAAAATTAGAAATACGGTTCATAGAGAGAATCTTGGAACAGTTTCTGTGGAGCATTTAATACAATAAAGGCAGTTGAGGTGGTACGGACATGTGTGTAGAATGGACCATAAAAGATAATCAAACATGTTTTGAAGCCAGGACACCTAAAAGAAAGTTCAGAGGAAGAACAAGAAGAACGTGTAAAGATGGAATTCAAAAAGCGGCAGCAAGAAGAGGGATGAAATTGGAACATACATGGATTATGACACAAAATGGAAACAAATAAGGAGAAGAATACCGCAAGATTAATACTCAAACGCCAACAGCCTCACACCAGAAAATGGTAAAAAGTCTTTAGGATTAAGTAAGTAATTCAAGAAAAGAAAAAAAAAAGATTAATTCCATTTACCAAAGATTCGGCGTAATATTTTATTTTCGAAAATTCTGAGATGTGGAACTTGCTTTTAATAAATAGGGATTCTTATTTATTGATCAACCCTTTTAGTTAAATTTGATCAAAATAGGTATAATTTGGTCACATGATCTCTGCGCATATTTAATCGAGAGAACATAAATGCACTCACATACAAATTTCATAACAAACGAACGGTACATCATTTTAAATTTATATCGCGCAGATATTTTTATATGCAACAAAATACCAAAGTGCTACGTGGAATACATTTCATTAATAATATAACACCATTAAAAACACACGTACAGCTTCTCAAAACCATTAAAAGATTTCTGTATAAATCTGTCAAAAATTCAAATAAATCTTTAAATTTATTTAAGTTGTTAATGAGCCAAAACATTATAAATAACAAACATTTGCAGTTAGGCAAATAAGACAGTTGATATGAAGCACGTTTTAGATATAACAAAATGTCTGTTTGCAATGTAAAGAAACAATTTTAATGAAATTTAGCATTTCATTTATCGTTATCATGGTCGTCATCATTACGTCAGAAAACCAAATATTACATGGGTAATATTTGCCTCATCAGCAAACTAAATAGTATTTTAATTATTATTTCATTGCGGAACAGTTGAAGGTGCTAGAAAAAAAGAAGGACTGTTTATATAACGATAACATGTAACAGTAGATCCTCGAATTTTATGTAAGGTTGTTTATAAGTAGATTTTTATGAGTATAATTCAAAATTAAATGATACAAAATGTTCTAGCTTTCTTAAGAAGATATATTTATCAAAGTAACAGTTGTGAATGGAAAATGAATGAAAAGCTGACTTAAGAATTGTGAAACCACAATCAAAAATGTATGTGAAGTGAATTTTCACACATTTCAAGATTTTGTAGTTATTTAATAAGTGTAAGAAACCAACATAATGCTGTATGTCTAAGAATATTTGTTCTATAATCACATCAAAATCAACAGTTTTTTGATAATCATTTTTATTCCTTATTTAAGTACTAAGAGCTTCCATTTAATTTTGTTAAACAAAATTTAAATAATATCCTAAAATTTCGTCACAATAAAACATTTGCTTTGTATTCTTCTATTAACATTGTATTATTTGTTTAGGTGTATTTCATTACTATTCGTGGTTTCATTCATTACTTGCGTGATTTATTAAAAAAAAAAAAACTAAAATAATTCAAATAATAGGTTGAATCTCGACGTATAATAGTAGACGAAGCTTACTGAATAATACACACTACACTCTACACACATGAACTCGCTTCTCAGCTGTTAAAATTGATTTTTATATTTTTAATTTCAATAAAAACACACCATTTTAGCCAGTGACGGACTAATGAAAATTGGGGCTCTAGGCAAGAGTCTCATTGTGGGTCCTACCTGTCAAATAAATCATAAAATAACGCGAAAATCGATATAATAAAACAATTTCACGGGCCCTTGGCAGCTGCTTAGTCTGCCTAGGCCTTAGTCCGCCCCTGATCTTAGCCATAAATACAAAAAACTCATAACATTATTAGCCATAATTTAGCCATGAATTAAAAAATAATTAATTTTGTCATAAATACAATTGCTATATTTTCGAAAAACGATCAAAATATGATCAAAAAATTTTCTCGTACGTTTCCAGTTTACATCAATGTATTAAGAATTTTGTCAGATTTTTAGTTTAACTCTTAAAACTTAAACATTTTAGAAAATCAACAATACTCAACAAATAACAAAATATAGTTTTTAAAAGAAGAAAAAAATATATAATGGGTGTTTTTTTTAGAGGTATAGAACTTTAAATTGCAATAAAACAACGATGGATTATTCGATTGACATGAATTTTTTTTTATTCGAAAGATAATCTTGTGGCATTACATTTTAAATATGATTTCTGGCATATGACCGCCACGGCTGGCTCGGATGTAGTCCAATCTGGACGTCCAATTTTCGATGACTTTTTCCAACATTTGTGGCCGTATATCGGCAATAACACGGCGAATGTTGTCTTCCAAATGGTCAAGCGTTTGTGGCTTATCCGCATAGACCAATGACTTTATATAGCTCCACAGAAAGTAGTCCAGCGGTGTTAAATCACAAGATCTTGGAGGCCAATTCACAGGTCCAAAACGTGAAATTAGGCGGTCACCAAACGTGTCTTTCAATAAATCGATTGTGGCACGAGCTGTGTGACATGTTGCGCCGTCTTGTTGGTATGATTTAATGTAATGCCACAAGATTATCTTTCGAATAAAAAAAAATTCATGTCAATCGAATAATCCATCGTTGTTTTATTGCAATTTAAAGTTCTATACCTCTAAAAAAAACACCCTTTACAAGCGAATAATAATATTAAAAAACTTACAACAATTTTATAGGTGTACATTTAGTGTTTAAAATAGTTTTTTTCGACTTTTAGCTTCCGTAAAAATGTCTAATAAATCTTCATAATTCATTGATCTTGCATGATCGTTTTCAGAACTAATTAATATTAAGTCACTCAACCGCTGTTGTCCTATAGTACTTCTTAGATAGCTTATTTTAAAATAATTTTTAACTTTCATTTATTTATGTCTTACTCGATCAAGTAAAACGTACAAGGTGCAGCGTGTAGACCGGTTATAAAAGCCCAGAACTAGAGAAGACTGGCGGTCTACCGAATAAGATAAAAATTGCTTGTTTTATTGTATTACTATATTGTTGACTATATTTGACAATATGAGGCAAGCATCCACTGTTCATCGTAAAAACAGTTAAACAAACTATGTTAATTATTTATAAAATAAATATTACCTACTATTTAACGATGTGTCGTCACTTATATGATTTACATCTGTTTATTTATATTTGAAAAATGACTTTTGTCAAGTGAAAGTCAAATATTACAAAATAAATTTTATTGTTAGATGCAATAAAATTTATACTGCACGAAATTTTTGCGTGACTTAAAAAATATTAAACAAATTGTAACAAATTATATTGCACAATAGTATATAAGTTCAAGATAAAAATCAAAATTTAGAGTAGAAATAATAAGTATTGAGCAAGGTAACAGGTGCAATAATTTGTTTGAATCTATAAAAGTTGTCGTTTTCAAATTGCTGCCCATGAAATGCAGTCTAATATCCAAAAAACCTTACCTTGAAAATATTGGTAGATAAATTTTGGAAAAGTATATATATATATATATAAAATACTTACCTTTGTAACCTTTGAATTCTATAAACTAAGCACTTCTCGTGTGAATAACCGGGATTATACTATTGTTTAAATGTTTAGTTTATTTTAACGAGTTTTAGAATATCAAACATTCAGTGATAAAAGCATTTGCTTAATTACTTTACACACTTTACACGTTTGTCCTTAAGAATTCATGATTGTTGTAAAACTTCATTATAACACAGATTATTTCAAATTTACATCTCTCTCTCTGTTTACCAATACTTGCGAAATTTTTTGAAGGCTAATCTCCCCATAATATCAATCTGTTTTTTAATTTTATTTCAAATTTCCCTAATTTTAAACATCTGCCATCGAGAAGCAGCAGTTAAATCCAAGTACTCAAAGGCTTCAGTTTTATAGTTGTAACGATGTTATTGTGACTTTTTTTATTGCTTATTCTTGAGGAAATAAGTCAACATGCTAAAAACAATTCATGTAGGACTATGGAAAAAAGAACACTACATTGAATGAAAATATATATAGTTGAATGTAGTTCTTGACGAAAAATAAGAATTTTTATTTCTCCTTATATATATATAAAATTATTTATCCAAAATTTATATATATATATATATCCAAAAGTTATATATATATATATATATATATATATATATATATATATATATATATATATATAAAATTATTTATCCAAAATTTATTAAATTAAGACTAAGGGTAAGGTAAGGTAAGGTAAGGTAAGTTAAATGGCTAAATTATGATAAAAAAAATATGGTTTGCTGCAAAAATATGAAGTAGATTAAAATATTCCGTATTATCTGAAATTTGTTGCGATCGGAGCCACGACATTTTTCACGACCAGCAGTAGCAAACTTATATCCGACTCTATAACCAAGGCATGCCCAGCTCGCCAGATATAGAACTAAAATACAGATGACAATATATATTTTTTGTCGCCCAAAACGAGGTTCAATACTTGACGGGAAACTATGTGTATTAACATTAAAAAATAAATATTTTTCTTTAACAAATATTTATAAATAATAATAATACGTGCCCAACGCCAAGTCAGTAACATTTCGATCGGTCCTATTATCTCTGTATAAACAGGCACTCATTTTAAGTATTAAATACTTTAGG
Organism: Liopterus haemorrhoidalis; assembly: GCA_963971575.1. Classification (NCBI taxonomy): domain Eukaryota; kingdom Metazoa; phylum Arthropoda; class Insecta; order Coleoptera; family Dytiscidae; genus Liopterus; species Liopterus haemorrhoidalis. The sequence goes on along the minus strand of OZ020615.1, from coordinate 44,290,004 downwards.
CTGAGTTGGCTGCAGAGCTGTGTGCACATTATCTGAAGATGAAAATTCCGATGAAGGTGGAGAGATTTGAACCCGCGTTCTTGTGTTTCGTAGACAACCTTTTTAGCACGGAGCTACAGCAACTCTCAAAATATACATATTTATATAAAAATATGTTTTTTATTCATTAAATACGTATAAAATTAGTATTAAATTAAGTATTAAAAATTTATATACATAGGTATTTATGTGGATCGCCTGAAATTTTTAAATTCCAAATTGGTTCGAACTAAGTTAAATGTTGGGCACCACTGCTATAACCCTATCTTATCCACTATTTATCGGCCTCCTATTTCTTGTAAGATACTTTCAATGAGTACAGTTGTCGGATATGTTTATTATTGCAGCAAGTTTCAGCGTAGTAGTTTTTATCTGCTTTGTTTCGAATGAAGGTATACCTTATACTTGTATGATGTTGTATATTGCCCCATCACCACTGTGAAATGGTGTTGTAGTCCTATTGTGGTATGATAAAGTATATATTTCTGAATCATACTGAAGTATGGAACGTATTATAGTTTGATAGAAACAGACCTTGGTGTTTATAAAAAGAAGTTTTCTATTAAAGAAATGAGAGAATGCAAACTAAGATGAATTAGCAGCTTGAATTCTGTTTTTGGTTTCTCTTTGAATACTGGAATACAACTGGGCGCCCAAACATTTTTCTTGAGGAAGGGGATATAATGCATTTCGACTTAAAACAGAACTCCACGATAAATGCGTTCTTTATAATCTGAGATTGGGGTGGGACACAAGTCATGACAGTTCGAACAAGGCGCTTATCTAGATTTTTTCTTGGGGGACAAGGGTGGTCTTAGAAAACAAAATTGTTTTATAGAGGTAGAGACCGGGAAATTACTCGGCAATAAGTGCTGACCAAAATACTTCATTATTCAAAATGTAAGTGTTGACCTAAAAAAAAGGTCCTCACTTCTAAAAAACGAGGAAGAAACTAAGCAATAAAATTCCTTGCTTCTAAAAGTGATGACCTATAATCAAAAAGGTCTTCAGTTCCAAAATACGAGTGAGAACCTAAAAAATATAAGTCCTTGCTTCTAAAATACCTACTATATAAAATACCATAATAATGACCTAAAAAAGTTCTTTGTTCTTCCCTTCCTAAATACGATGAGCTCAAGAATTCAAGTGTATTCTTAAAACACTAAAATCACGTGTTTTAGAAAATTCAGATCTATATTTTCGCCAGTTTACTATGCAACTAATACAACACATGTGTTTTGCTGTTCATAAACTTTGATCTAATTCGGTAGGTCCAGTGGCATAGTTACAATTCATCATATTTGGAAGATTACTGTCCTCGCTCTTATTTGGTCTCTAGTAGTTGGAATTTGCCCTTTATAAATATTATTTTAACTGATAAAGAAAAGCGCAAAGAAATTACTAGTTTGTCAACGAAACATGAAAAGGTATAAAAGTATACCTTTTCATGTTTCGCATATATATTTCGTTCATATCTGAACGAAATAAAGAAATAAGAAGACGAAGTAATGGTAAGAGCTAAATCTCTGAAATGGAAATGGGCTGGACATGCTTTGCGTTCAGCAGACAGACGTTAGAACGACAAAGCAACGGAGTGAAGACCTAGAGATGGAAAGGGACACAGAGATAGGCAGCTGGGAATATGGACGGACGAACTCCATGATTTAGACCTGTTCTGGAAAAGAAAAACACAGGAAAAGGTCTCTGATGGACCTGATTTCCCTTAATGAAAGTACTGGGTGTTACAAAGGAAGAGAATGAAACAAATATATTTCTTTAAATATTGCTTTATTTTCATATCTACAATTTAGCAAACTTTAGTAAAAAAATTAATAACAATCGTTTACATAACCTAAGCAACGGTTAGGAGAAAACGAAGTCATTCAGTTAATAGACAGCCACGATTTTAGGATTGTTTGCAAACCTATTTAATTGTGCATTTTTAGTTTTTCGTCTTTAATATATAAAAAATGGGAAGACAATTACTCGTAACTTTTACATAAACATTAAATACAAACATTTAAGTCAATATATTGTAAATATACTAAATATAATTCTCTGATAAAAGCTTGTACTGTTAAAATTATGCACAAAATTACATATATAATTAAAAACATTTTAATATTTTTTGTTCATGATAAACCATAAAATGCATTTCATAAATTCACTTTTACTTTTCCCGAATTAGTCACTCTTTAATATTTTAAAGCTGTCAATATTCAAAAGATGGCAGTCCATTAAACACTAATACACGCTGTTTCTGTTCATTTTTCTATTGTTTTAGTAGTACCATTGACCTATAGTTCTTATTAGTAGTTTTACTAGTAACTTTATATTTGAAAAACCATATTTTGTATACATTATTTCTATCAGTGTATCTCAATCGATAGATCAGATCCCACAAATAGATCAAGAACGTTTTTAAAAGGGTCACAATTGTATTATTTTACTTAACATATATAGCCACTGAGGGTTGAATATATTACTTCTTGTATAGAGAGCGTTCATAAATGAATGAAAGACTTTTAAATTTAGCGCATCGTCGTGTTAGTAATTTTTATCTAACAATGTTTGTGCGCCAACTGTACTTGGCGTATAGACCAAGCGCACATAAGGATATTTTTTTGGCATTGACATTTGCATATTTAGTTATGCGTTTTTATCAATTTCCTGTGTATTTATTTTAAAAAAAGACTTGTATTGCCACTTTTGTACATATTTTATTGATAAGCAAAAAAATTACATAAACTATAAGAAATATACAGGCTATTCCAAACGTTTAGGTGGAACTAACTGGAATTTTCATTTTTGTAAGTTGTCATGTGTTCTATTTTTAGGGTTTTAAGTGGGCTTTTGATAAACAAAATGATGAAAAGCCTCACTTAATCTGTAAAAGTTATTAGATTTGAAAATCTAATCGCTTAAAGCAAAGAAACAGGCTATATGCAGCCTGATATGTTCTATACAAATTATAAAAAATAAATAAACCCTCGATTTAACGGACCTAGTGAGTAAAAATTTAGCGGGATTCTGTAATTCTTTCAATGATAGATAGATGGTGCTCGCTGTACATTTTAAATATAGTATAATAAACCTGAATTGTTCTGCTCAAAATGCTGAAAAAAATAAATAAAAAATCATCGATTTAACGGACTTGGTGGGCAAAAATTTAGCGGAATTCTGCAATTCAAGGTTCCGGTTTATAACTTATTTTCTTTTGACTAATAATAATGAAGCAACTATCCTATCAACTATTTCAAGCCGACTATCCTATATTTACCATAATCTTCTTTTAGGAAACAGGAACCTCTTTTCCCGAAAATAATAATTTCAAACTTTGATGGTGCCGATTCGCAATTAACTGTTCTTTCAAACGACCAATAAAAACTGTAATGTTGACCGCCAATAACATCATGGCAAAGAACCTACTACCAGTTAAAAAATATGAGTATATATTTCATACTATAATACAGGGTCCGGCCAAAAGATTTGATATGTTTAGGTTGGCTACAACTTCGGCTAGGACAGTCGAGGCATCGTCGGAAAGTGTGAGGGTCTACTCTATAAATGGAACGCTACGCATCGGGTATTTACAATGGAGAAAAAAATTAAAACAAATGAATCTGTAATGGTTGCACAGCGAAGGTTCAGACAACATTACAATGTGGATCGACATGGCCCAGTTCCCAGCCGCTACACAATATTGTGGGTCGAAAAAATTCGATCTACGAGATATCATCGATCAAGAATCGACGCGATACTAAGAGAAAATATTTAGCGAAGATGCAGAGCTTCACTGATAAGCTCCGTGAGTGTATACGTAAAAATGGATACTATTTGGACATCACATTCCAAGCCTAATTTATAAATGACCAATATTCTCGTTTCCAATAAAAAATCTATAAAGAAATTAAAACAACTGAGTTTACTTATTTTAAAAACTATCAGATCCTGTATTAGAAAATGTGTGAAAACCTTATACCGTATAACGTAAAAAACCGTAGAAAAATGAAAATAACGTAAGGAAACGTATGTTGTTTTCATGTTTCTACGTATGTGCGTTCTACTATGTGCGCAAAAAGTCTTTTAAAGAGCAAAAATACCGTATTCTACAAAATATTTAGAGGCCCGAAACACCAAGAATCCCCTGGCTTGCTAACTACGACGAAATATTTTTGCATTAACTCACAGAACTATTTTGGATGGCAGCAAGCAATGCCCGGATTACCATGATGATAGTCAACGATCGGAAGAAAAAGAACTCTTATTGAGTTGATGCGACAGTTATTTCCGTTATAACGGTACAATATTGCAAATGGTATATTTTGTCATTATTTAAAAGGGACACTTTTTACCTGATTTTAGCCAGTTCGATCATTTTCATCTTCAATCGTGTAACAACCCTAGTATAACTGGCAATGATCGAGAATTAGATGCATATCCAATTCATATGATGAGGAAGTAATGGGATTCGGACTGGTCAGAAATTAAAATTAAAACAATATTTTAACTTCGCTAACGTTTCGATTTAATATGAAATCATCATCATCTATTTTAGCTCTGATGAAGATTTCATATTAAATCGAAACGTTAGCGAAGTTAAAATATTGTTTAATTTTAATTTCTGACCAGTCCGAATCCCATTACTTCCTCATCATATTATATTTTACGGACGTAGCCATCTAATTCATATCCAATTCATGTTATACGAATTAAAAAAAAGGAAGTAATGCAACCACAGTGACTAAAAATACTCTTTATTTAAAAATTTTCTTTTAGAATTGTGTCCATATTCCATAGATGATTACATTAAATGTAATTTCACAATGTTTAAACCAGTTGTTTTAAAGAGCAATACTATGTATACCTAAATTGTAAATAATATGTTACTCTAAACTCATGTGAGGTGACGTTTCCTAAATGTAAATTTTTAGTATGGAATAAAAGATTATTATTATTATATTATTATTACCTGTGAAGTGAGTGGCGAGGATGTGGTAAAAATGAAACATTGTCACTTTTGGTTTCGTTTAGGGAATTTATCCTTGTAAGAGAAGACCTGCGCTGGACTTTCCAGTGAAGTTCAAGACGAATATCTCTGGTCTATAGTGTAGATTTAGGCCTACGACTGAGCTTATGAGTATCCAATAATGGAAATTATAGTTCATTATATAAACATTATTTCTTTTAAAAGTTTAGCCATTATTGTTAAGAAAATGCAAGTTAAAAAATAACTTGTATACGCATCAATCTAATATACATAAAAGATAACAGTGTATTTTAGTGTTTTTATGGTCTGCCAGCGTTTTACTAAAAATCAAAAATAATTATGATATGTATACAGCTAGTGAAAAGGTAAAACAATAAAACTTAAATTCATAAATGCAATTTTAGAGACTCTTCACTCTATTATGTTAATAACTAGCATTAATATAAACATTAGTACAACAAATTTACGTTTGATTGTGATGCAAGAACATTGTACCCAATAAAATATAACATAACTGAGTACATTGTATATGTCTGTAAATGCATTATATGTACGTTAGATCAGTCTTGATGATTTTTAGAGACACCATTGGTGACACATTTTGAGTCATCTTTCAAATTTGGGTCCATATTCAAAGAATTCGAGGATATTTTGTGGATATCGTTTGTCTGCGAAGTATTCGCATAATTGTTTACCACCCTTTTTTCGGATTTCGGGGGGAAAACACGAGGCACTACAAACAGGGATAGTAATGCCAGGGCATGAAGGCACAGGTACATACGTCTGAAAACAAAAGATTGAACAATGTTACTTGTAAAAATAAACAAAAGAAAGTTTAAAATAATATAGCTGTAATAAATCTGGCATTTTTAAATCTTTGAACAAAGCTACAGCAAGTTATAATACAACTGGTGACGAATTTCAGTGGTATAGCGAAGCGTGGGTGATATGGACGCATTTTTGAATACTTTAAATCAGTGGTTTCCAACATACGACCCAAGACTAAGATTTATACAATCTGAACAAAATTTCTACCCACCCCCTATTCTCAAGTGATTTTTCACATGTATCAGGGCTGTTAAACCTTTTTGTATTTAGGCTTTACTTTTTTTATATATATTGTTACCACGATCGACCAGAATGCGTAGCCGGCCCTGGGGGGAGGGGGAGTTCTATAGTTCCTTGCCGAGGGTGGGTCTTCCCTCGGGAAAAACTTTTGAAAAAATTCATTACATATTGCAATTTTAAATCTGTTTTTCATGTAAAACTAACCTAATACGCAAAACGAAATTTACAAAAAAATGTTTATGAAGATCTTCATAGGTTGGCGATCATTTAACACATGATCGCCAACGAATTTTATGCAAGATTATTAGAAAATGGTTCTTTGTTTTTAAGTTTTGTTGGTTAGGATATGTTAAGATAAGTTTTTTTCGGTGTATTTTTATAAATCAGTGGTTTTTTGATGTGCGATCACCGGTCTTCTTTACGGAAAATTTAGGAAAATTAAACATTACATTGCGCCAGGCTATTATCTTGCCAGTCACTTATCCCACTCAAGCAAACGTGAGCGATTGTGCGGACAGCTACTTTTTGCGCGTTTTATCGTTAGTAGTTTTGATTTAAATTTCTTTGAAGGTAACCCCCATGGCAATGAATATGTTAAAGTGGTCCTGAATTTATTGAAAAAATAAGAATCTATTATATAACGTTTACATACAACGTTTATTAAACATTTCAATACGACATTTGTACGTAGGCTAGCGAGAAGAATGTTTTAATTTTTACTTTATATTTATAAAATGTATCTCCTCTACACACTCACTACGTCAATGACAAATCCGCCAGTTGTTTCACAACACTTGCTAATTTATTTTAAAAGAACTATATTCTTCAAATATTTTTTAAAAATATATTTATTTAACACATAAATTAACAATATTTCTTTGTTCTATTAACATATATTTGCTATGTTAACCAGCATGCAATAAATGTATTATTCTATTGTCTAAATCTAAAATAAAAACAAATAATATACATACAAATAAATTCTAATTCCAGGCCACAGGTCTAACAGAACGAATGGAAATGTAGTATAAGCCATAATAAATCTTGTTACTAAGGCAGTTACAATATCATACAATTGTTTGATTTGATAATTTCCAGTAAAATAATGACGAATAGAACGACGAACCTAGAATATAAATTACTATATTAAAACAAAAACAAACATTTACTATACTAAATTATAATTTCCTCATATTTGAATTGCAAATTTTAATGTCACTTTTTGATTTAGTAAAAAAATAAACTATAATTCAGAAAATGTCAACTATAATTCAGATTAGCATATGGTAGTATAATAGTAAATTGTAATTCAAAACGTCAATAGGGGATAGGCATGATTTTTTTAAATTTTTTTATTATATTCCTCTTGTTGCATATAAACATAAAAAACAGTTTTTAATTTTTTTTTTTAATTTGAAGGCTTAAAAAATCATAAATATATGTAGCGCGCGAAAACGACGTGTGACGTCATACCCTTCTAACTGACACATGACACTACTAGTCTACCCAGCGTACATAGTCTGTTGTGAACTTATTTGTTTGTATAACTTTTATAGGTTATGTAAAGTTAGAGTGATTTTAATTAAAATAAAGTTTAATTATATAAAAACAATTTATATTTACATGTTTACCGAATTAAATTTTATATTAAAATATATAAAATATGGAAGATCCAGGCCCCAGTACTTCGAAACATAGTCGAAAATATTGTTTAGTACCAATGTGCACAAATAGTTCAATTAGAAATCCAAAAAAATAATTTATATCATTACCTGATGACGAAAAACAACAGAAAAACTATGAGGCGAAATAAAACCGATATTTCAGAAAAAAGTAAACTTTATGTTTGTGAAGACCATTTTAATGTGAGTACATATATTTTATAAATTATTTTAATAATAAATGCGTGAAAAATTGTTTAAAAACAAATACAAAACTCTCAAACAATACAATATAAACACGTAAACATTATGTTTTGTCTGTATCTGTGACGTCAAACCCTTACAGTCTCAGTCGTATCTACTCGGCAACCTTCGCGGCGTGGTCGGCTTATTTCAAATTTACAATATTTTAATTAAAAAATTTGGCTATAATATTAATTAAAATGTGATTTTTGTTGTGTTAGGTGACATAACTAACATTAAAATATCAAAAAAATGTAGTTTTAAGGAAATATAAATTTTATGCGTATCACCTATTGTAATTCAGAAGGGTCAATTGTAATTCAGAAAGTAATTGTAAGTCGACATGTAATTGTAACAGTTCATAAACTTCTATTTATTTCTGAATTACAATTACGGTTGCCACCAAAAGCCTTCCTCTGACCCGGAGCAAAAAAAAGTTGTGTTTTAAATAGAAATGTGCCGGATCACATAAGAGCCAGATTTGCGGATACTGATACGGATAAGGATTATAGGATTATATTGTTTTCTGATCCGTGGGTACGGATACGGATCTTCCATGTAAGTACAGAGACCTTGAAGCGATAGTTTGATATATCGCGCTGTTCCTACAGACCGTTCAATTGTTAGAATGCAGTAAAGGTTAAATGCAGTTTAGAAAACCCCCAACAAATTATGTGATGCTCGACTTAACATCAGTCTAAACGTCAAAATAAAATTTACTCCACCTTGGGCATTTTTAGATGCAAGCTTGTATGAAAACTAATTTTAATTTTTCTATAAGATATTTGTTTGTATTTCGCCTTAGAAAAACGGATTCTGAGCAGAGTATGGATTTTTATTTTTTGCAAATCATCCATGGATACGGATAGCCGGCACACCTCTAGTTTTAAATATAATCCATTGCTCATCTGAGTAAGCAATGAACATTTTTTTGTTTGGTTGCATAAAATTTGACATTAAAAAATAATGACATTCTTCCAATCTTATTTGTATATATTTTATGTTCAATTAATATACTTGAACATATTATCAACTCATATTAAATAAAATCTATTAAATAGAAAAAACTCTATTTTTTTGATATTTTATTTTCACATGACTAGTTATTTTTCGTGGCTACCAACAAAACTGCCACCCTACCATAGCCTACTCAGATAAAGAAACATCGTGAATTGATGTTAAGTAAATATTTATTATATATACAATATATGCTTCATAAAATAGGAAAAGAAAATCAAAAAAGCGATTAAAGGGAGGCGCAGATATTCAGAAAATCAATTGAAGAGCGGGGGTCAGAAATTCAGAAAATACTTGAAGTGTAAGAAAGGCAGAAAACGTGTAACAAACCGTCAGTATTGTATAAAAAACAGTTGGATGTTTATATTTCGCGCGACTCAGGAAATACGAATCAAACCCGGAACCCGGACAAAAACCTGTAAAACCTGGAACCTCCGGGTCAGATCCAAAGAGGTGGCAACCCTAATTACAATCGACATTCTCTGAATTACAATTTACAACTCTAAATTACAACTGAAACTTTCTGAATTACATTTTACTAATCTGAATTACAAATGACGCTTTATAAAATACAATTGGAAAATGTGTAGTCATCTAGTTTGCACAAGGATATTGAAATCGTTGGTTCCCAGTCGACAGTGGTTCGTGACAAGATTCAATAGGAAAGCTTAGTAAACTGTTTCCTTGGTAATGCGCGCATCCTCCTATGCTGCAATAGAGCCAACTAGAACGACTTAAAGTCACTATATTATACAAAGTAGCGCAATGGCGGCCATGCTAGGGCTAAAAATGTCGCCAACACAAATGATGTTCAGTGATTCCAACAATACAAAAATAAGAAACTAGTACTACCAATGATTTTATTTTAAACATTGTAATCACGATTTTTTTAATCAAGGATGCACTATAACAAAATTGTGGTACAATTTCAATTATTTTTTTAAATTTTTATTAAATAAAATGGATATAATATATAAATTTAAATGAAACTTAACCTTAAATATTCAAACCGCAGACAAAGGATGTTATTAAATTAGAGCGAGAAAGGTTATTAAATTAGAGATGTGACAGCGCAGACGCAAACTTAAGAACGTAAAAATTGCTGCTTTAGTTTGCTTAATAAGGGAACCAGTGTTGCCAATCAAACCCTGGGGTCTGTCGGCTTCTTCAAAGGTTTGCGCTACTTTGTATAATATAGTGACTTTAGAACGACTAAACTGTTGGACGACAAAAAGTTTATAGTGTGCGTTAGCTCTAATTTTTAATGGGTTCGCACAATATTTGGCTCCAGTCCTCATCATTTTTGTTTTTCATTGTTTCAAAAACAAAGCGTCGACGTTACACTGTGTTGTAATAGAAATACATCATAATTTTTTGAATCTATTTTAGTGCCTAATACCAAATTTGTAAAATAAATAATTGTTTTTATTGCAGCAAGTAGATATGAATAATATTTATCAGTATCAATTGTTTCAATTCAATTCCAATTGGAATATTAATAGCAACTCTAATTCTAAATATGTTGATTTCTATAGTCTAGCTATGAACTATGAATATTTATAAATGCTATTGTTAACTTACAGCTCGAGAGGCAAAGGTGAATAATGCACCACTTGCGAATGTGATGTAATATCCTGGATAGAATCCATGCCAAAGAGCTGAGAGGGCGTATGTATATATGGTTCCATTCTTGTCAGTTCTTTCATACACTACTATTCGTAACCATCTATTGGTCCCCATGTTCCAAGCTTCAATACTGTCACGTAAACTCGAACTAAACTGGAAAAATAAGACACATTTTACAGAATTTGTACTGTTTCAGCCCAAAAATAAGAAATATAAAGTCAGTGGTGTGTTGGAGCTGGCCTCCCCCGGCTCGCGAGACTTGGTTGTTAAACATATTCATAAATATTATTATTTTTATTAATTTGTACAACAGTCAATTCGTATGTTACATGTAAGAAATATAAATAAACAATAGCATAATCAAAAAATACAAAAGAATCATTAAAAATTTAATTACAAAAAGTTACAATTAAGTGTTAATATCAAACATCTTAATTACACAAAAAAAAATATATATTACACAATATTTTACATTTAAACGGAATTTTATTTATTGCTTTTGATAACGATGTGATTACGAATTGAATAATGCGTTCTTGCGTCGTGCTGTTAGCTGTCTGGGATTTTTCCGCGAACACATTTAGTGCGAAAGGAATACTCGTATCTCCACCAGAGAATCGAACCTAAATTTATTTCGTTCCGGTTAACGGTTACGTTCCAAGCAAATGTTTTTCGTCCCAGTTTCGGTTTCGCTTCGTCTAAAAATTCCGGTTCCGTTCCGGTTCGAAAAACAAGTTAAAATCGAGTCTAACATCAAATATCTACCGGTATAAATTTTGGTTTAATTTTATTTACCAAATTCCCTTCTTATTCTTGTTTTTCGATTATAAAATTGAAAATACAAAAGAAATAGAACTTAATTATGTTGAATGTTATATATTTACATGATTCAACGTTGGTTATAACAATTGTGGAATTGTCAATAGCAAAGAACCCTGGTTATTTATGTTAATATTGGCTATATTTATATTTTTATACTTTTTAAGGGCTCATGAGGAAGAACCGTCCTTGCGTTCTTATAAGTACTGATCATGGGCCTTTACCCATTGTACAAACTATTATTATTATTATTTGTAAAAAATCTGATTATTTTATCTTGGACCTTGGATATAAATAACCAAATTAAATTTAAAAAAAATAAAATAAAAAAAATTATTGTCAAAAACAAAATACAATTTAGGAACATAAATATGAAAAAGGAAAAGCATACTGCACGTAAATAAAATAAAATTCTAACAAATTAGGAGGAAATTACAAAAATAATTAATAAGACACAGGGCCGGATTAAGGGGGTGTCAAGACAGTCAGTTGCCTGGAGCGCCAGATGCAAGGAGTGCTGAAAATTTTGGTTGAAGACTTATTTTTGCTCAATAAATATTTTTGACAGCAATGAACGACTTAATTTTCAGCGCCCCTAAAAATTTGGTTTCAGCTGGCTAGTAACTTCAACATAATTTTTGCGTAATTATGCAAATCTGGGGGTGCCATATAAAGAGTCTGCCCGGGGCGCGGAAATACTTTAGTCCGACTCTAATCACACACACTTCATATAATCACAATTATAGAGAAGAAAAATGTTAATAAATAATGTGAACTTTTCTCTTACAAAAATAATAAATAACAGTTTGAAGAATCGCAATATTATAAAGAAGAAAACGGAATAACATAAACTTTTTATTACAAGAAAAAAAAAAAAATAATAATAATAATAATAAATAAAAATTAATCACGGTTCATTAATCAGTTGTAAAAATAATATTTTAAATTTTAAATTAAAATTAAAAATCCATGTTTAATCGACACATTAATGTTTTTGATAGATTAATTCTTTTATCAGTCAATATAAGTAAGTTTTAGTAAAAGCTGTTCATTTTTGTAAGCATAACCAGATCTAGTTATTTTGGTTACTTTAGTAGTGTATTACTGACTTTAAATGTCATTTAAAAAATTTCCTTGCGCTGTAATTCAGACTTCAGATTTTTTTGGTTATAATCATTATAATTAAGATATCATTTTTTATAGGGGAAACTTTTTAAGATCGCAGTGCCATATGCGGCAAAGCTGGAACACTCGAAAGTGACATTAAACTGTTACTCGTGTATTTGTTTACATGGTGAAAATAAACACGAGTTTTATTTTCCTGTTTTCCGAGCTTTTTTTTTAATTTAAAGGTAATCTACGATTTACAAGATATGTAATAATATACTACTCTAAAGAAACTTCAAGGAAATTTTTAGTTTTTCATTGTATTTTTAATTCTTTTTAACTGTCTGTCAATATAATAACAACAATAATATGGTAAATATATTAGTAAAAATTAATATCTCTGCCTGAAAAAGTAGAAGGGCCTTTTAATATATCAACTGATGATTTAGGCAAATTTTGGGTGGGATAAATGCTTTTTTTCAGTCTTTTCTTGGACGTAAAAAATCATTTTCCATAAAATGTAACGAGCAAACATGTATGCATGGGCTTGGATTTTTGCCTATTTTTAGTTTTTGGGTCCATAAAAACCTACGATCCACTTTCTCTCTGCCTCCAAACGTCGTTTCAATTGATATTTTTTTCGATTTAGGTAAATTATGGAATGTTTAAGGATTCTTCATTATTCACGATTTACATTGCGGCACACAACAAAATTGATTGTTTTTTTTTCATGATTGAAAAATACACGTATTTCTCCATTGAACAAATCAAAACAATGTCACTTTCGTATATTTCGCAAATTGCCACCAGATGTCAGGGCGCTTAGGAAGTTTTCCCTATTATCACATATGTCAAATTGACATTTTTTGCCATTTTTTAATACCAACATGACATACAGTTTCAAAGGTGCAAACTACTGAAAACAATATTTCCTCTTAGTTTGTTCTTACAAAAGTGAACAGCTTATATATGCTGTTCACTTTTGTTATTTATTTAATAAAAAAAAAGAAAAAATTGAACTGAAATTTACCGTCATTAACATTTCGGTCCGGTTTCGGTTTTTAAATTGAGCAATTTTACGTTCCGGTTCCGGTTCGACTCTCTGAATGAAATACAGCCGGAATTTTATTTACTGCTTTTGATTACGAGTATGATTACGAAACGAATAATACGTTCTTGCGTCGTCCTGTTAGCTGTCTGGGATTTTTCCGCGAACGCTATTAGTGTGAAAGGAATACTCGTAGCTCCACACATAATCATTCGTGCCTCAACATTCATCAAGCATGCAGAAGTATTTTTTTTTTTTTAATTAGCCAGTTGTTAACTTTGACCAGCACACCACTATATACAGTATCCAAAGTTCACCTCAATGGCCCGTGAATTATGTGGACACCAACCTATATTGTTCTATTCATACTAAATACGTTCTCGGATGAAAAATCTCAGACAGTTATCGAAAATTTCTACTGTAATTGCAAATGCAGCAGATGAAATACAAGTTGTATTTCATTTAATATCCTTACTACGATTTAATGTAAAATATGTATAAAATTCATAAAAATTTAATAACCGGCCTGCGCGAACAGTTGCGATTTGGCTTCAACAAACGAACAACCGTCCCTCAAAATTCACAAAAATTTAACAACCAGCTCGCGCGATCTGCTTCCCTACACTACTTTTATATATATTTGTATTATTGTAACAGGTCAAATAAGATCAATTAAATCAATTAAGAGTGATTGGTTTGTTGAACTTACCTCAAACTTAAAAATATCAATATTTGATATGAGATCCCAACGAGAATTTCCTTCAGCATCATATCCGTTGAATCCCAAACCTGAGTTGTTGCAGATAGCATCTGATAACAGCCACGCGTGATAATACTTACATCTAACTAAGGCAGTGACAACTCCCAAATAAAAGAATTTATATAACATTGATGTATTTTCTATGAAATCATCATCTTTCATTGCTTCGATTGAAAACATTGGAATAAATTTGATAAATAATAATGCACAGAAGAGAGAACTTAACACTTTCTTTATCACCACTATGCATGGTGAAGGTTCGATCACCACGTTTCTGCTATTACTGTTGTTGTCCAAGTGACCCTGCAACAAATATTAATTATGTAATATATATGTATATGTATATAAAAATAGTACTACGTAACACGACTCTTGCATACGATATAAACTGTTTAGTTCTGTCACAAATTTTTGTGTTGCAAACAAACGCAAATCTAAATTTACATTATAAGATTGACTACTAAATTTATTAGTAAAAATATTAATACATTAACAAAATTACTCGTGGGTTACCAAAATATGAATTTAATAGTAAAATTATTTTAAATACTAGGTTATTACCCGTCAACAATGACGGATTTATAATATAAAAATTTCAATTGTATGTATGTATATTTGGTTTTATTTTTTAACGTATCCTAATTTCGTCGCCAGTTTCTTGTTTATGCCTACGAAACCCTAGACATTTATGTATATAATAATATTCGTAGATTCTTAGAAAATAAATCTGCAAAATACTGTTCATATCGGTCAAAGGATATAGGAGTATCCTAGGGTCTCTTGTTCATGCCCACGAAACCCGATACATTTCTATAGGTTATTTTA
Source organism: Liopterus haemorrhoidalis (assembly GCA_963971575.1). NCBI lineage: Eukaryota > Metazoa > Arthropoda > Insecta > Coleoptera > Dytiscidae > Liopterus > Liopterus haemorrhoidalis. The sequence continues at coordinate 44,274,801 of OZ020615.1, read as the reverse complement.
TCCGCAGATCAGATTTTTAAATACTAAATCTGCAAAATATTTTTCATATCGATCAAAGAATATAGAAGTGTCTACAGTTTCTTATTTATGCCTACGAAACTCTAGACATTTCTATACGTTGTTTTACCTCCAGATTTTTAGAGAATAAATTTGCAAAATGTTTTTCATATCGATCAAAGAATATAAGAGTGTGTAGAGTTTCTTATTTATATCTACGAAACCCTAGATATTTCTGTATGTTATTTTATCCGCAGATTCTTAGAGAATAAATCTGCAATATATTGTTCATATCGGTCAAAGGATAAAGTCTCTTGTTTATGCCTACGAAACCCTAGACATTTATGTGTGTAATTATATTTGTAGATTCGAAATTATATTTTAGACAATAACTTTCGAAATAATTATGAGATCAAAGATTCCTGTTGTACTATTCCGGTTCACATTAATGTGCATTACTCAGATTTTTAAATTAACTTTAGGTTATAGGCTGTGGGACAAAAGAGTTTTTAGCATATTTTTGATAAATATCGTTTGAAAATAAAGAAATTTTTAAAAACTATTATTCGTTCCTTAATCTATGTCTTAAGAGCTTTGTTTTGATACCACCGATAAATTAAAAGAAATAATTATTTATTTCAAAGAAAAAATTTGATATTTTTCGAAAAATTGATAGGATTAAACATATCTGTTGAATTATTACAGTTCCCATCAGTATGCAGTATTGAGATTTTTTCAGATTTTTAGATCAACCCCTCTGAGAAATAGAGTGAAGGACAAAAGTTTTTTTGATAAATTTTTTACCAATATCCCGTAAAAAAATAATTTTCCAAAAATAAAAATGTTTTGGTTTATCCACGCATTAAGCGGTTTTTTTTTAATATGGGACTTCTATATACGTGTCAAAGAGTTGTACAAGCATGCTAAATTTCAACTTTCTCGGTCCAGTAGTTTGGCCACTATTTCTACCCGACAGGCAGAAGCATAAGTGACGTTATAAAGGTTTTTTAGTCATATTTACAAAATCCTAAAAAATGGAAGAGGTTCGAAAATGCATTGACGACTTTAGGTGCGTTCGGCATAAGCTAGCGATCTACACATTCTGCATATTTTACACAGGAAACGTTCGGTATAAAGTTTCTGTTGCACGAAAATCGTTCGGCAAATATCGTGCAGTGTAGTTTGTGTTGCACAGTCGTCACAAGCTCAGATCGTGCGGCAATCTGAGCAATAGTGATTTCGCGGTAAAAATACAAGTTATTATTTCTACAAAACAATATGAGCGAAAACAATCAAGATATCATTGTTTATGCCTGTAGCATTTGCAAAATAAATAGTAGACATGAACCTCATGATGGAACATGTAAATACACCCAAAAAGACTCAAAATTTTCTGGATACAAGCGGAAATGTACGGAAATGTAATAAATTGATTTGTAATCATGTTTGGAACAGTACTCTCTGCATAGTCAAACACTTTTTCCAAAATATTTTCTGGTTTGGAAAATTCTTTTGAATTGTCTTCCTCATCAAATAAAATTTCTTTTATATTATTTAAAAACATCCCAAAATCTTCATGCGTCATTTTGATATTATCTTACAAAACAAGTAGTAGGACATACTTCATGTAATCAAACACACATAATTTATTTGTTTACAAAAACAAAAGGTTAGAATAACAAGAATAATTATACAATCGGAACAAAATGTTAGTCTTTGATTTTCTTGCAATCTACACAGGTGGTCACGTGACAAAAAACTTGCATGACACAGAGTTAACACTGCACGGTTATGCCGAACGCACCTTTTATCAACTCAAAGCGTTATTTTTTTTTTTTTTTAGAGTGGGATTTTGTCAATTACCTGACACATGGAGCAGTTACCGAAAGTGATGGCGTATATTTCGAAGATTAAAATGTACATATTTCATTTTATTGTAAACATATATTTTTCTTTTTAAAGGCACCGATTTAATTTGTACATTTAATGTAAAGTGTTATAGGGAAATAGGAGAACATTGGGCAACAGGATTTCTTAATCTGATATCATTTCTAGAGACTTTATTTCTCTGTACAATTTTCCTGTCCCTTCGATTTCTTTTTAAACATTTCATTTCCCGACAATTTTAGGGCAACCGCGATTATATTCCTGCGGATTCCACATGTCATTATGTTGTGCCATTTATATTTATTGTGCGGAAACTGTCATTACCGCATTTTAATTTCTGTTTCCATAGAGCATTAGTTTATTTTCCATAGGTCTATATTAGAGTTGACGTTTCATATAACGTCAATTAAGTGGCTACACAGTAAATGTAAACAGAGGTGGTAATTTTATAATCTAGGTCGGTAATACGCATCTCTCGAGGGTTGAATACGCCGTAAAGTTTCTAGTTTACATTGGCTGTGTCTATAAATAATTCTATGTAAAGTACTCAACACATTACATAAAAAATAAATTAAAATATGAAAGTATGATAAAGTTAATAAAAAATTACATTATTTACTAATAGAAATAAAATAGCTTCTATTTGTAAACATAAATAACATTTATGTACATAAAATTGATGTTTATTGACAAATAAATTCATCATTTTCATCACGCCTCGTTAAAACCACTAGTTAGTTAGTTCTGGCGTATAGTAATAATGATTTTAGAATTTAATATGAGGAGGTAGCATTCAAAACATTGTCACACAAAATTCAAAATTGAGATATTGGTTTCAGTGTCTTCCTCTTTGTTAAATAATAAAATAAAATCATAAAATAAATCTAAAACGTGTTTTATACCATCCAAAACCCGCAAAAAAAATATATACAGGGTGTTATTTTAAATTGATTACCATAGCTATCTCGAGAACTATAAGAGCTACGAGGTTGCTTAAATTAGACAACAAGTACTATTTTACAGGAAAATATCAATGAGTGAAGCAATTTATTTCAACCAGTGATTCTCAAAGTACGTTGTGCAACTTTCTTATTTTAAATAGGAACACACATGTTGTTTTTACTTGATTCGATAGAGCAGCGTTTCCCAAAGTGTGTTACGCGGAACCCCAGGGTTCCGCGATGAAATTCAGGGTTTCCGCGGGACAAGGCGCTCTTTATATCTCTTTTGTTTCACAAAAATGGATATTTAAAAATAAATAAATAAGATATAGTTAAAAATTTATTCAAGAGAAATTATTTTAATACAAAAAACCAGAAAAAAAAAACAAATTTCTGGTCTAATATATATGACGAATATCATCTTTTATCAAAAAAGGCTATTCGGTTTTTGTTACCGTTTGCAACTACGTACATGTGCGAATCTGGATTTTCAAAATACGCTGATATAAAAACGAAATATTGCAGCAAACTAAATGCTACACCAGATATGCGAATTCGATTACCCAATACTATACCAAATTTTGAAAGGATATTAGAATCCAAAAAGCAAAAGCATGCTTCTCATTAAACTTAGCTGTTTTATTAAAAAGTCTCACTATATGAAAAATATAAATATAAAATAAAGGCAAATCTAGCTCACTTATTTCATGATTATTATTATTATTTTTTTTAATTTAAATGTTCTAGTTTTTAGGAATACAATGAAAAAGACTACTAATATATAAACTCTTACTTTTCTATCGTATTTCATCTTTTTTTTTGTATTTAAAGCTGTTCAAAAATGTTTCCAGAATTTTGTAAAACATTTGATTTTTCATTTAAAACCAAATTAGCCGTTTCTTTTTTTTTTTGAGTCACCCTACACATTGTGTATGATTTATGTTAACATATATATATATATAGGGTTCTGTAATTTTTGGAACAGTGCATAGGGGTTTCGCGACAGAATAAGTTTGGGAACCACTGCGATAGAGTATTCTATTCTGATTTCAACGATTTAAGACATGGAAAGACAAAGTGAGATAAGTGCCAGAGAGACGAGGAGTCATATGGACGGATATCAAAACCAGGACCTCAAATAGGAAAGTCTGGAGAGAAATATGGAAAAGACCACCAGAAGAGATACGGTGACTCTACTACAACAACGCCTTACACCAAAAGGTAGAAAGGCTTAGGATTAAGTAAGTAAGTACCTCTTCATATATTGTTCTCTAACTTATAATAATCTTTTAGGGTAAACAAAAATAGATACTTACACTTGGTGTTGGCTTCGGAGTCAAATAATTGGTGCCATTAATGAAATTGATGTAATCAACATAAAACAGAACTGGGCCCGCCATCAGTACTTGAAAATGTAGAACATAACTGAAATATTCTAGCGGGCTAGGAACCTTGTGTACAACGTAGTACTTTTGATTCTTCGTTAGATCACTCTCTTGTCTTGTCAAACCATCGTGAATGTTGTACGCTAGACTTGTCACCTTTTGAACTATCACCATTAATGGACCTGCGCAAAAAATCAAATCAGTAATAGATCTATGCATGGTTTCGATCACCTAAATAAATTTGCAATTGCAACCAAAGTTATAAACGTAGATATATAACAGTCATAGCAACTTGAATATCGAGTTACTTAAATATATAAGTAGCTACGGGAAACATTATTAGCGATTTTTATAAAAATAAGAATAAGGTACTCCAGTGCCAGTAATGCAAGGTCTATAGATTCTAAAGGTTGTCTCATAGAGCAGCTTATAGAGTGCGCGGGTAGGTATGCGGCGAGGGTAAGCTATGACGTCAGCGCCAGTCCTAGTACTGCTATAAACGTGTTGTTAGTATTGTTATAGTTCATTGTTTTCTTCAGTTTTGAGTATTTTATTAAGACTTTTAACAATATTTGAGAATTTATTGTATTGTTGAACTAATTTTAACGAAATCCAGGTAAGTTTTATTGGAAGTATTAACAAAATCAGATAGAGAATAGAGAATAATAACTGCATAAATTTTTTTTAAATCTTTATAAATCTTTAAAGCATATAGTAATAATTTGTATCTTATCTTTTATTTATATGTTTAATGTACCTAATTAATAATAATAATAATAATAAAATTATGAATATTAATATTATTTTTATTTTTACTGTATTATATGTATCACCCAAGAAATCAGAGGTAGATGATTACAGTGGATAGGACACGTTATGAGGATGAGGGTGGACAGGATGGTTAGGAAGATATGGGAAGAATGAATACCTGTCGACCAGTGGGAAGCAGTGACGGACTTTCGCCTTAGACAAAAAAGACATTTGTCTTGGGCCCGTAATTTTCAAGGGCCCGGATTTGGGAGGAGAGGCCCTTTTTTTGCTCTTCACTTGGATTTGGGACTTGAAGTCCTTTTTTTTGCTCTTTACTTGGATTTGGGAGGTGAGGACCTTTTTTTTTTTGCTCTTCACTTGGATTTGGGAGGAAAGGACCTTTTTTGTTTTTTTAAAAATACATAGGTTGAGGGCCCGTAAATCAAAAATGTCTTGGGCCCGGCGAAGGCTTAATCCGCCACTGGTGGGAAGACCTCGCAAGAGATGGAGAGATCAGCTAATCGAAGATTTAACAAGTATTAGTATACAGGGTACTTGGCAAGACCTGACAATGAATAGATCGAGATCTATTCGGACTAACAGGGAAAGTTCATTTTTTATGTTGTATATTTACAATACATTTATAATATAATCATAGTATTGGTTCACATGGATACTTTACACACCACAAGTCACTAAAATCATCAGATCTAATTACGTATAACAAAATGAAACACAACATATAAAATTATATGTATATATAAGTTATAGCCTGTTTCTTTGGATAAAGCGGAACTATATTTTGAATTCCATTAACTGTTAACGTTTAATTGAAGCTTTTTATCATTTTGTTTAGCAAAACCCAACTTCAAACATTAAAAAATCAACTTGTGATAACTTAATAAAATTTAAATTCCATTTGGTAAACTTAAAGGTTTGAAATAGCTGATACTTAAATACATTTTATTGTTGCGGTATTTTTTATAAAAAATAAAATAATTTTCATTATGTTATCTTGTTTATATTTGCCCAGCTATCCATGTATCCTTTAATTAACTAATTACAGCCTTAGGAAACTATTCACTTTTTAATTTTATTAGCAAAATAAAAATATTTGTAAATATAAAAAATACATAAAAAATAGCATTCATTAAATTATATTTTCAATAATGGGACTAAATTATTTAATGAACTGCTTTTGGAAATTAAAAATAATTCTTACGTAAATCAATTTAAATCTAAATGCAGATTGCTATTTAATTTTAGGTTTTTCTTTTACTGTTACTTTTAAGGGAACAATCTTTCCCTGTATATTTATGTAATTGGCAATCCTAAAACATTGTAAAATATTATCATATTATTGTTATTTGTAAACAATATTGTTTTCCTTAATTACGTGTTATTTTGACTATAAATATGATGTGAGACGCTTATAATGTGTATTACGATAATACTCCTAGGACTGGCACTGACGTCACGGGTCACATGACGTTGCGTAGGTCATGTTCATATGAGGTAACCTTAGTAATTCTATAAGCCTTGCCTGTAATGCATGTTATCAATGTTATACAACATAGTGACTGAACGCAGGCAACTTGTTGTGAAGCCAACATCTCCTTCGACAAAAGGTCCGCCCCCCCAAATTTCACTAAAAAAAAATTCCTAGCCTCCCCATATATTAAGAGCTAGCGCCGCCACTGTATTGTATACATATTTTTAAGAATTATGAATGATTTTTCATTCCAAACATTTATTGTCTAAATTCTTTATTTTCAAATCTTTTAATCTTTAATTTTAATGCTAAATTATCTAGCAGTAAACCGCTAAAAATAATTTGTAGGATAATAAACTTTAAAACCCACCTACGTTTTCCTTTATCTTAACTTACTCATTCTATTTTTAAGCTGGAAACAATAAACGACTTTTAAAAAGACATTTTGCAGATAACTATACAATTTACTCGGACAAAGAAGACGGATATTTATGTGTTCAGCAAAGCAAATCAATTACTGTTAAATACCAGCTAGAGTATTTGAAAATGTAAACATATTATATATATTCATAATTACGTAATTTTTGTCACGAGAAAATTTGATAACAGTTAGTCATATTTTACAGAAATATAGATAATGTTAAACGTTCTATAGTTTATTCAAATGGGCAAATTGTTATCTCGGCTCCACACATGCGTTGTTCGTGTACGAATATTTGATATTCGAGATTTTACATTTAAAAAAAATCGTGTTCTTTACAAATATTCGGTATGTATGTTCGAACACGAAAGTTTTTCGTCTGCAGTCGGTGAATCAACACCCATCAAAGGTCCCGAATAATCGCTTCATCTCCGTTCTTGTTCACATCCACACTTGCGTCTACAAGTTTCAGTGACGCAGCCAGGATTTTGTCTTGGGGAGGACCGAATCAAATTTTTCGGCACGTGTGCCGCACAAGGCGCTCAATATAATTTTTTGTGATCCCTGAAGCGTTAATGAAAAATAGTTGAGCTTATTTAAGGTAAAAATATATTTAAAAATGTAAAATTTATTCTCTTACCCCTTTTCGGTTTATAAAAAAATTGCAAGGAGCCCTTCGGGTTATTTAAAGTTCCGTAACTGCTTATCATTTTGTATGAAAAATAGACCGCGACCCAAATCAGTTTGACACCCCTGGTGTTGGATAGTGATGTTTATATCAAATAATAATTCCATTATTTATTGATAAAAAATATTAATGTTAATCCATGTATCAAAAACTTTTATTTGATATCCCTCAAAATTTTACAAACTTTTTTCTTCGATAAATACATATTTGTTTATATTTTTCGCGGGATATATTTTTGATCTCTCAATATTTCTCGTACTTATGTTCAGTTCTCTAAATCAGCCGCTTGGCCACAATTTCTACCGAACAAAAACTCATGTGACGATACAAGGATTTCTTGATTATACCTACCAAACCCTAAAAATAACATGGAAATATGCATTTTCTGTTAATTTCAACACTAATCATATTGCTTATATATTGTAAAATGCATAAGTTATTTTGCTGTACGATTATGTTGAATTTATTGCCCTCCCAGAATATTTATTGCCCCAGTGCCCTCCCTGAATACACCACTGTTGTTCAGTACATCTTATATCAGTCCTTTTTGTGTGTAAAACATCATAATCTCAAAAGTACCTAAGAAGATATTGATATTCACATTCATCTATAAAATAAAACCAAATACCGATTTTTAGACCGCGACTGTCTCCAAAACTACTCTTTTTATTATATTTCTAGTACTTTTACTCTATTTGACGTTTGAGGTTTAAGGCATTATGAAGGTTATAACGAAGCCAGATTTCCACTTTATCTTACCTGAATCGAGTAATCAGTTGTTTAAAACAGTTTTATCTTTGGACTGGGCGAATGGTTTAGTCGATGTGTCAGGGGGGGGGGGGGAATGATCAACGCTCCCCTTCATATAATTCGGTGGAGCATATTTGGAAAGTGATGTATTTTCACTTGAACAATTATGTCGCTAAGTAAGCAATCTTAAAAAAATGTTTATTTATACGAGAAAAAAAAAGTACCAATATTGTTTACAACGAAGTAATTTAAAAATAAATTACTGTTGTGGTTAATAAATTCTTCAATCTCAAATTTTCAACTCCCGGAGCAGCGTCGTGTAATGTGCTAGTTTTGTTTAATACTTGATAAAAATTGTGTCAAATCTGCTGGCCTTGGGAGGGGCCGAGGCCCGTCGCCCGCCCCTTTGGCTGCGCCACTGACAAGTTTCAACAGTTATTATTATTCTTTTCAAAAGGGACCATCAGATTATTTATATTTCAGTGAATTCAAGTGTGAATTTCCACACAATTCAGGGTTTTGTAGGTATTTAATAAGTGCAAGAAGCCAACAGAATGCTGAACGTCAAGGAAAATTTTTTCTATAATCACATCAAAATCAACAAATTTTTGATAATCGTTTTTATTCCTTATTTGAATACTTAGATCTTCCATTTAATTTTTTTAACAATATTCAAATCATTTGCCAACAATTCGTCACGATAAAATTTTAATTAAAAATCCCAGTCAATTTTTCTGCATTTGCTCCATATTCAAGTCTTCATTAAATTAATAAGAAATATATTGATAAATGGCTTCCTTATTTTTAATTTCAGAAACGTATTTTTCACTATTAACGATTATTTGATTTTTAAGTATTTCACTATTATAAACGATTTATTCCTCATTGATACTTTAAAAAGAAAAACTAAAGTAATTCAAACAATAGGTTGAATCATGACGTAATTAAGTAGGCGGGGCCTACTGATTACTACTCATTAGACTCTACACACATGAACTCGATTCTCAGCTGTTTGAGAATTTTTATTACAATTTAATTTCAAAAAAAGACACACTACCTTAGCCGTAAATACAATAAATTCATAACATTATTAGCCATAATTTAGTAATACTAATAAAACTATTAATTTTGTCAAAAACACAAAAACTGTAACATTTTCCAAAAACGATATCTGATCAAAAATTCCCCTTGTACGTTTCCTGCTTAGATCAATATACATTACTTAGAATTTTTCAGATTTCCAGTTTAACCCCTTTGTGTTAAATGATGCGTTAAATGATTACATTTTTGGAAAAAGTCGTGTTAAAATAAAAAAAAAATCTAAAATACTGATTACCGTTCCATAATTTACGTTTTAAAATCTTTCTTTTGACACTACACAATAAATTTTATACATAATATATATTTTTTAAAATTCGTCGACATAAAAAAATCGATGTTTTTCGAAAAACTAATTTAATCAAAAATTCCTGTTGAACAATTCAGAGGGGTCCCGAAAAGACCTTAGGGGGTCCTGAAATTAAAAGAAAAAATTTAATTTTTACCAGTTTTTGCTTTTAAAATTACAATAAACTTAATTATTAAACAATAAATTATTAAGAACATTTGCAATATTATTTCAAAAAATTTCTTGGGGGGTCCAGAAAATATTTTAGGCTAGTTGGGGGGTCCCGAGTATAAAAAGGTTAAGAACCGCTGGGGTACCGGCCAAGTTTTTTGACATATTTTTGGAGAAAATCCTATAAATTTGTTTTTCAAAAATAACAATTTGTATATTTTTTCACGCATTAAAATTGCATATGATATCCCACAAAAAACATTTTTTTTTAATATTTATTTTTCCATTAAATACATATTTGTTTATATTTATCCCCCGCTGTATTTTTCTGAACGAATATTTTTCCTATATGTGGGTCAAAGAGTTGTACAAGGATGCCAAATTTCAACTTTATATGGTCAGCTGTTTGGTTGCAATTTCTAGACAGATATACAGACACATGAGTGACGTTCTTTGGTGGTCATACCTACAAAACCCTAAAAATGGAGTGGACGAACGAAGCTGTAATGCAGTTTTTGGAAAGCCATCAAGTGGAACTCTGTATTTGAAGGGCCCCACAACATCCCGAACATAGAAACAGCAATAATGTAGCTGATGCTTGGTAAAGGTTACGTAAGGCGTTGAATTTCAAGGTGTGTTTCCACATGAGTAGCAAAAAATGACTCATAACTGCAACTGTATTATTGTCCGTGGTCAGTTTGTAAATGTTTACCAGTCTTTCTTGACAGAATGCAAATATTCAATTACGTATAGGTATATATGTGACAGATTATTTTAGTAAAAAATCATACATGAACATTCACCAACAAATATTCGTCGAAATAACAAAAATTCGTCTACGCATGTGTGGAACCGGAGTTACAGATGTGTTTTTCGCGATGTTTCTGAAAGATTTATATAAAATTTAAACTAGATTGCAAATAAAGTTTTAAAACTGGTTTTATAATAGAATAGAACAACAATATTCATATTATTTTATCTCATGACCTTTTCGCACTTTTGAAAGTTATTAAACACTCCAAAATATTTTTTCTCGTAAATCACCAAAGTAAACTACTGGTAATTAAAAATAGTTTCAGCCTGGTAGACCAATGGAAGGATCTTACAAACTATAATTTGAAATCCGCAGAAATAGAATACAACAAATTTTAACAACTTCGTTTTCACAGCGTTATTATTGATCATTCAAGATAGTATTAAATAGTTTTTAATTAGGTGTGCAGGTGAATTCATTTATTTACAGCAGTTAAAAATTACTTATAAAAATTAAATGGTTCCTTATCCATCTGTTTTTGCTTCCACTTTCAATAATGCAACAAAATCCAGGTTACAATACCCACATAAACATTATTTTGCTTTTGTAGATTTATTCGTAGACAAACTAAGTACAGTAGGGCTCCGCTTAAACAACGATTCATTATTTTCCCATCGCCCATCACAAAGTGCAGACTTTTTTGCTTGCAAATGCATATAGAAGCCTTTAAATCATAAATACGTGCATAATAAAGCTAGATCTAAAAAACTATATTAATATAAAATGAATATATAATTCACACATTGGTTATCTTGATATATTTTCATCCTTAGTTTAACAAAAATGGATACAGACAATAAAATGACGCTAGACGCTTTCTTCTAACTGCATCAAGTCAAAAAAAAAAAAAAACGACATAAGCGCCGGTAATGAACGTTAATATAATCAGTGGTGTGCTGCTGAACTTTTAACAACCAGATCTACAAGAAAAAAATAAATATTTAGGTCAATTTGTGTTCTAGACCAGTATGTCTCTAAATGATGGACCGCGAACCAGTGCCGATTCCACTTATGTTCTCTAACAATATATAGTGCTCAAGGTTAATTATTTTAAGTGTCACATTCGCTACTCCTAGGACAAAAGGAGATATACAAGCCCACTTTTTTCAGTACTAAGATGAAAACAGTTTTTCCTTAGAAAAAAGAACATACATAAGCGAATTATGCCTATAATATGCCATGTGCAAATATGATTGAAGAGGTCTAATAGTAAATTTTAGAAATTCCGTTTGGCAAAATAAGTTAAAAGTATATATATGCCTTTAATCCGAAATAGTATTTTTAAAACGTACTTCTCTTCTTCTTCTTCTGATTTGTTGTCTTTGGTGAGATCACCATTCCGCCAGTGCAAAGCTTTTTATGAAATACGTACTTGGTTACCTTATGTCCTAATACTAGCGAATATAGTAGATTTCTGTTATTGAAATAATAAACATTTCGCTAATTCTTCACTAATATGTGTGTATTTCCTAGTTGATGATTCGCTAGGCTGCATTTGGTAAACTTTCAAAAAACAAGCTCGACGATTTTTTAAATTGTAACAATCGGCTCATGCAAGATGGACCGAGCCGAGTTCAACACACCACTAGATATAATTAAAAACAACATTATTCAATTAACAACAACAGACGAAAAGCGCCTAGTGATTCTTCTCGAGAAAAAGTTTTAATTCTCATTTTTCATTTCTCGACAAATGTAAAATTTGCTCGACGCCTTTACTTTAGTACTTTAAAGGTGATTATAATTTTAACATGTTTTGCGTAGTGGTAACACATATGCTCTGCGTTGCGAAGGTCTCGGGTTCGAATCCCGTTCAGGCATGGAAATTTTCTCAAATAAAAAGTGTCCTGGCTAATTGCCACAGCAGCAAATGCCATTAAAATAATAATAAAAAAACATGTTTTTATCCTCTACAATATTTTCAACATTTAAAAAAGATGTATATTCTAATAATTATATGATTATTTTTCTCGAGATTTCTCGAGAAAATAAGTCTAATGTCGAGAAATCAGAAACACTAAAAGCGCCCCACTATACAAAAATAAATAATAACGATAGTAATTCACTACTCCCAGAATATAAGGTATAAGTCCATTTCTTTCAGAATTGAGATTGGAACAATTTTGTCTTAGAAAAAGGTCATAAGTGAACTATTTTTATAATATGCCATGTGCAAATGCGATTGAAAAGGTACAATAGTAACGAAAACAATATCAAATAATATTTTTAAAACGTACTTGTTACCTTATGTGCTAACCGTAGTGAATTAGTCATAACATATTCAATATGCAATAAAATTACAAAACATGAAGTGTACAGGATAATAAACAAATTATAACTCTAACGTTTCAACTGATTCTGTGAAGTATAATTTAATTTTAAAGGGAGATATAGACAGATTTTCTTAGAAATCACATAACAGGTAGCAATATTCGCTATTTTGACTGCTAGAGATGACCTCTAAACCGCAATATTATATACAGTATATTAAAATACGGTATACAGTACACACATACTGTAGTCACTGGCGGATGAAACATAAGAGCTGCAGACAAAAAAAAAAAAAATTATAATAATTTAAAATTACAGACGTTTTTTTTTTTAAATTCATTTATTTATGGGTGCTTCAATAGCTAAGATTATTAGCACCCCATCCTATAGATATACATGCTACTTTTTACAAATTACAATTACATAATAATACATTGTATATACATTTGATATATAGTACATTTTTACATTTGATATTGTATGATAGCTTTTACATTTTGTATATGGGGGTGTACATGATATACATACAAATATTAATTTAAAATTTACATAGCTGCATTAAATATTTAATATAAGTTTTGTGTCTTTTAAGTACTGTATTAGGTTTTTAGTATTTTTTTCATCATTATTTAATATTTGCGCTAGAGTGTTTGGGAGGTTGTATCTTCGCCTTTCCCTGTTAAACTTTGCGCAGTAGACAAGTAGATGTTCGACAGTAATCTGAGTGTTGCACCTTTCACAGAGCGGTTGTTCCTCTTTATCTAATAGATACTTATGCGTGATACTGGTGTGTCCTATACGCAGTCTTGTGATAATTGATTGCAACTTCCTTGTCTCTGGTGAATGCCATATTTTAATTGAATCTTTTATACTTCTTAACTTGTTGCCTGTCACTTGTTTCCACGTTGTATCCCAATTTTCTTGTATCCGAATTTTTATTATGCTTCTGAGGTCGCTAGATGGTATGGCGGTTTCAAATATATCATTCGCTTCTGTTGCCTCTTTTGCTGCTTTGTCAGCTGCATCATTACCGGTAATGTCTACATGTGATGGTATCCATACGACTGTTACTTGTTTATTGTTTGTCTTCGCTAGGTGGAAATTTTCCTGTATTTGTTTCACTGTGGTGCACTTGCTATATAATTTTTGTAGCTCTTGGATTGCACTTAATGAGTCGGTGAAAATGGAAAATTTATTATCTTCGCTTTGGTTAAGATATTCGGATGCTTTAAGTAAGCTGTAGATCTCTGCTGTATACACGCTTGCATAGTTGTTGAGGCGATATTTATGTGTGCTACTTCCAGATATAACCGATGAGCCCGTTTTGTTGTTTAGCCTGGATCCATCTGTGTATATTTCTATGTGGTCCTTGTAGTTGCTTCTTATTTCTTGAAATTGCTGTTTGTACGTTGTGGGGAGGGTATTACTTTTATTGTTATTTGAGAGTTGAAGGTTATAGATAGGTCTATGTTGGATCCATGGGGGTGTTTCGGGTAAATATAGTTCAATGATTTTGGGAACTGTTATATTTATTGAGTTTAACTGGGATGTTATTTGTCGTTGGAGAGGTGTTTTATTTTTAAGATATATCTTATTATTCCTTTTCTGGAAGACACTGTCATAAAGCGGTATAGTTGGGTTTCTAAGTAGGTTGGCTGTAGATAAAAGAAGAATTTGTTTCCTTCTTAATTCCAAAGGTGGTTCTCCTGCTTCGTTAAGCAGGCTTAACGTTGGACTTGTTCTAAAGGCCCCAAGGCAAATTCTAACTGATGTAGTTTGGATGGAATTTAGTTGGTTTAAGACACTTTTTTTTGCATTACCATAGCTTGTACAACCGTAGTCTAACTTCGATCTTATTATGCTTCTGTAAAGTTTAAGGAGTATACTTTTTTCTGAACCCCAATTATAATGACCCAGAGTTTTTAGTAAGTTAATTTTTTGTATGCAATCTTTTTTTAGATAGTTGACATGATCCTTCCAAGAGAGTTTTTGATCAAAAAATACTCCTAAAAATTTTATTTTCGTAGCATATTCTATAGTATTGCCGTTGAGGGTTAAATGTGGTTTCTGGTTGGCAGCTTTAGATTTTGTAAATAGAAGTGCTTTAGTTTTTGTTGGGGAAAATGTTAATCCAGTATCTGATGACCATTTTTCAAGTTGTGATATAGCAGTTTGCATTTCTTCCTGTATTGTAGTGATGTTTCTGTTTTTATAGCATATTATAAGATCGTCGGCAAAAAGTGAAGCTTTTATGTGTGTGGGTAAACCAGATGTTATGTCATTTATGGCGACTAGAAAAAGTGTAACGCTTAGAATTTCACCCTGTGGCACCCCATTTTGCTGTTTTTTTATCTCTGATAGTATTCCATTTAGGCTAACCATAAATTTTCTATCGGAAAGAAAATTTTTGATAAAATACAGAATATTTCCATTTAGACCACACAGTTTTAACGATTTTAAGATATGGTACTTCCAAGTCGTATCATATGCTTTTTTTATGTCGAAGAAGATCGCTAGCATATGCTGTTTATTTTCCTGGGCATTTCTAATTTCGTTGGTTAAATTTGTAATGTGATCCATAGTAGATCGCCCTTCTCTGAAGCCGCTTTGTATTCTGCTTAATTTGTTGTTTTTCTCAAGAAACCACATCAGTCTTTTATTTATAATTTTTTGCAATAATTTACTTAAATTATTGGATATGGAAATCGGACGATAATTGTTAGGGTCTGTGTTTGAGCTATTTGGCTTATGTATTGGCACTGTCTTCACCATCTTCCAGTCGTCCGGGTAGACATGATTTTCCCATATGTAGTTAAATATGTTCAGTATGTGGTCCAATAAGTCTGCTGATAAATGCTGGAGCATTTCGTTCGGTATATCATCCAATCCAGGGCTTTTGTTTTGTTTTAGATCTTTTATAGCCCAGTGTAGTTCTTCTTTTGTAAATCGAGTATTTACAATGTGGTCACTGTTTTGTATAATGATTTCATCTTGCTCACAAGCAATTTTATGTTGTAAAAACTCTGCTTGGTAAGAATTATTACTTGAACTTTTTTCGAAATTATCAGCTAGGGCATTTACGACTGATTTTGTGTCTGTTACTATTGAGTTATTTATAATAATGGCTGGTATTGTTCTTGCTTGTTTTGTACCTTTAATTTTCCTTATTTTTTCCCATATCTCAGAAGTGGTCGTCTGACTATTTATACTTTCCACATATTCCTTCCAGGATAATTTTTTACTTTCTGTGAGAGTTCTCCTAGCTACGGCTCGTGCCTTTTTTAATTCAATTAGATTTTCTATACTTTTATTTTTCCTATACCTGTATAGAGATTTTTTACAATTTTTTGTGGCCTCATGACAAGCTTCGTTCCACCAAGGTACAGTATATTTATTTTTTGGTTGTTTCTTCATAGGTATAATATTAGTTGCCACATTTTTTATAAAGTCGGTAAGGTTTTTAACTGTACAATTTATGTCATTTTGTATTATTTTTAGATCGTGGTTGTTCGTGTGTTGACAAAATAGTTCCCAATTAGCATTTTTTAATTTCCACTTTATTTCATGAATTTGTGAGGTATTTGTGTTATCCGGGGGTAGAGTCATTAAAATAGGGAAATGATGACTGGCGATTGCGTATTGTAGTACTTGCCATGTTAAATACGGTGCGATATGGGTATGGCACAAGGATAAATCTATACTGGAAAAGTTGCCACTTCTAGCACAAAAATGGGTGCCTGAGCCATCATTTAGTAGGGCGATATCATCATCCATAATATTTTCAATCATTGTACCTCTTCTGTCAGTCTGCGAAGATCCCCAAATAACATTATGGGCGTTAAAATCGCCCAATATAACAAACGGTGTCGGTAGTTGATCAATTACTGATTTTAATTCGGCCTGTGTAATTATGGTGTTGGGTGGTAAATATATGCAACAAAGTGTGATTTTCTGTGGAACAAATGTAGTGATCGCAACAGCCTCAAGATTTGTATTTAAATTTACTTCTTGGGCATAATTTTTGTTGTGTACTAGTATCGCCACCCCGCCACTTGCTATGGAGTTTTGTGTTCTGTCTTTTCTGAATATATTGTACTGTTTTAAATTAAAAGTTTGATAAGTAGTTAGACGTGTTTCTTGGAGGCATATATACGATGGATTTATTTCTGATATTAAATACTGTAGTTCTGGAAGGTGTGTTTTTAAACCATTTAAGTTCCATTGTAGAATAGACATATTAAGATTCTTTTTCCTCCTCCTCCTCCTCTTCCTCAGCTAATTGTTGCTGTATTTTTGTATTTAATCTAGTCAGTCTGTATTTTAAGGTTTTTGTTGGAGCGTATTTATATAAATCCATAATCATATCAATGAAGTTTTCTGCGTTAGGTATATATTCTCTTACTACGGAGACAGGGTTATTGTTACCGTGTATGTTTTCAATAATGGTTTTAAAGATTTCATATTTCACTGGATATTTATTTTTAGAAAAAATATGCTTGAAAGGTTTTAATATGTCTTCAGTTTGTTGAGGTGTTAAACTGGGACTTAAGGATCTCTGCTTCGATTGTTTGGGTTTTTTAACTTGTCTAGGTTTGGTTATATCCTTCTCAGGGGTGCTAAATTTTTCCATTTCTATGGTATTTTCTTTATGTAAGGAATCATTACTGCTAGAAATTGGTCTTTTCTGTCCACAATTTGTTGATTTGTCCTCAGATAATTGGTTTGCTTGAAGGTTTGGGGCACTATTTGTTAACTTTGTTTGCTGGTCAGTATTTTCTTGTAGATCTGATACTTCTTCAATGGTTTTGTCATTTTTCTTGTTACTGTGGCATGATGGTTCCATGAGTATTTGTTGTGAGTGAATTAATGGTTGTACAAGTGTTTTTTCTTGTTGTGGCTTATTTTTATTTTCCAGATCAGTGTTTTGTGGTTTTTCAATTGGGTGTCGTGCAAATTGTTTATTTTGAACAGGTTCATGTTGTGGTAGTTGAGCTTGTGTGGGTACTTGGTGATTTTGGGCCTGCTGAATTACTTGATCATTTTCATAAGAATTTGATGTGCTAGTTTCTGGACTTATTGGTGTTGATTCTATGGGGTTAGATTTACTGTATTTACAGTGTTCTGTTTTATGACCAAATTTTTTGCATGTTTCACATGTGGAACTATCTTCAGTTATAAACATTATGCTGTTATTACCTTCGTATGTAAAGTGAATTGATTCTGGGATTTCAAGATTTTCATTTGGATGTACAAAAATTTGTCTTCGAAAACTTAGGATATGCTGATATCCGTCTTTTTTAATGCCAGCACGTAGAAAACCTAAACGTGATTGTAGGTTAAGGCCATATTTTTTTAGTTCTTGTTCAATAATTTCGTCAGGTATTGACGGACAGAGATTTGAGATTATCAATCTTTTTGCCGGTATTATATACCGTCTAACAGTGGTAATGGTGTTGTTAATCGTTAGTGTCTTATGATTATTTACAAATTTGGTGACAAGGTCTTCATTTTTCATAAAAATGCAAATTCTTTGTTTTGAAATTTTTTGAATGTGATTGATATTTGCAGCGCCAATTTTATCTCCGACTGCAAAAGCATATTCTTCGAATAATGTGTTGTCAATGGTGTCCATGACAATTGCTAATTTTTTTGAAGGGTTGTAGTGAGATTTATTTGTTAATTTTGTAACATTTGCAAATGATAATTTTGTTTGATTTTGCGTTGTATTTAAATTTGGCTGGCTTGATGTCGGTCCAATCATGTTTGCGCTGGTGCTTGGCCCTGGGTCGAGCCATCCAGTGTCAACATTAACACTCATTTCTTAGTATTTAATTTACTTTTTGACAGATGTCGTTAATAGTACTAATTGTAATATAAATGTGTAGAGATTTAAGTTTAGGGTTATGGTTATAATAGTTTATATAGTGAATAGTAGTGAATTATTATTAGGAATAGATGGATGAATTATTATTAGGAAAACAACGTACAAGTAAGCAACTTACTTTTTTGTATTGTTGACTGTAGAAATACTGCTCTGTTTGGGTCGCTGTATCACAGGTATGTTAACACTTTTACGGTTTTCCCAGCCAGTTTAAGAGTCACAGACGTTTATTTATTACGATTTTTTCGCTCACTATCTCTCTAAATTTACTTAATTTTTTTTATTAAAAACAGTCTCTACTGTTGTGCGTAAAACAAATATTTTGTCTAAAAGTTATTATTGAGTAGATGTGCTCAACGCATTGGTAGTTCCGTTTGCTCTTATAACGCGGCGATTGGAATTGAGTAAGAGCAAGGGTTGAATACCCACTTTTGGAACTGCATACCTTTGAAGATAAACGCTTGCAAAGTGGATATTTGACTACATATATATTTGCATTTTTGATATTTCATAATTATTTTGTATGCATACAAAATATAATTCAAATTCTTTGAAAATTAAATTCATATCTAAAGAATTTCAAGAATAAAAGATGAATAAAACAAATGCAAATATAAGAATGCATGATATCGAATGTTCTATGTTGTATAGCAGGGCTGTTCAACCTTTTTGTATTTGGGATCTACTTTTTTATATTGTTGCCACGATCGACCAGAACGCGTATCCGGACACCGGGGGGGCATGGAATGCCCTTCCGGGTGAGGAAGTTCTCTCCCGGGAAGAAAATTTTCAAAAAATGCATTACATATTGCAATTTTAAAGCTGTTTTTTATGTAAAAATAACCTAATACGCAAAAGGAAATTAAAAAAAAATGTTTATGAAGATTCTTCATAGGCCCTCCAAGGCTGCTCTTTTAGCCCGGCTGTTAACACATTGATCGCCAACGAATTTTATGTGTTCAAAAGATGGTTCTTTGTTTTTAAGTTTGGTTAGGATATATTAAAATAATGTTTTTC
The DNA here is from genome assembly GCA_963971575.1 of Liopterus haemorrhoidalis. Taxonomy (NCBI): domain Eukaryota; kingdom Metazoa; phylum Arthropoda; class Insecta; order Coleoptera; family Dytiscidae; genus Liopterus; species Liopterus haemorrhoidalis. The sequence continues at coordinate 44,254,949 of OZ020615.1, read as the reverse complement.
TTTTTTTTCGGTGTATTGTTATAAATTAGTGTTTTTTTGAACTAAATATCTACTTAAAACCACGCCGCGATCGACCGGTAGATTGGCTGGTTGGGCGGCCCTGTTGTATAGGGAAATAAATTTAAGATCGTAGCGCCGCGGTGTTGAATTTTGGAACGTAGGTAATAGGTATTTGATGTTATTGTTACATAGCTGTGAAAGTGAAATTATAGGAATAAATATGTTTTACAATATTTTGTGAACCTGTTTTAGTATTTTATCAACAAGTAAATTAATACAAATGTTTATAAAACCATATTTTTGCATGACACGTCTCTAAAAATAATTAAAAACTATATTTTATGAATGTTGTAGGTTAAGGCGATAACATTTTCGTAGTGGATTTTTTAAAATATCGGCATTTCCAGATAAAAGAGAATTTAAAGGCGCATCCCCACTATGCCGCAGTTTGCCAGTTGGCAAGGCCAGCTGGCAATGCCAACTGGCAAAGCCAGTGGCTGTATACACGTCCACATCTGTGTTGGCATTTAGTTTAGTCGCACAATGTTCACCGAGGAAGATTTACTAATTGCTTCAGCTGCTGTTATCATACTTGACAGTGAAGAAAAAATACACAAACGGCGCAAACGACTGTTTTGGGTACGTCCAAGTCTTCAAAGTAGATCACGCACCGGACTTATTACATTCCCTCTCTTTTTTTATTTCGCGCGAAAAATGACACACCAAGTTTTTGATTTTTCTATCAATTTCTTCTTTTTGTACTCCAAAACTAACCGCAATTTCCAATAGAGCGTCACATCTCTTATTCCTGTCTTTATAGTCCTTTAAACGACAGTTTCTCAAAACAGGACGATCCCGGTACAAATCGATGAAATTAAACACTTTTTCGTTTGTCCACTCCATCTATAAACAACGTTGCTCATATGCGTCTGAATCACAACCTGAATTTAAGCCTAAAGCCGCGTGATGCCAGTTGGCACGTCCCCACTCACCGTTCTTATCGGCTTTCTTTGAAGGAGACCGACACTCGAGCGATTCTCGTTGGCATGCCGCTGGCACGATGGCATGTGCCAACGGTCACGTCCACACTATGCCGCAGTTTGCCAACTGGCCTTGCCAACTGGCAAACTGCGGCATAGTGTGGACGCCGCTTAAGTAGTGAACTTTTAATGACTTACTTCAAAGTAGAAGTCGTTGGCATTAGTCATACTGTTTAAGTTTGTTTATGTCGATTTGTTTTTGCAAAGTCCAATAAAATGGATAGATCTTATTGTTGTGTACCTATGTGCAAGTCCAGGAAAAAGAGGAATGATAATTCATTCCTCATATTTCCACCTACAATGTTAAATTAATAACAAAACATGTTCTGTGAACTAAACTTGGAATCGAGGAAGTTGTAAATTGTTGTAAAGCTTGAATTAGAAAAGAAAAATTTGGAAAAAAAGTGGGCCATTGGTTGAAAATTTGCTTACACTTCCTCTCCTTCAATATACAACGCGTGAATTTTTAATTCCATCTATAAACTTAAAGTAATCCACTTTAAAATTTTTTATCACCATAACCTACATCACAAAATATAGTTTTTATTTTCTTTTAGAGACGTGTCGTGCAAAAATATGGTTTTATAAACATTTGCATTAATTTACTCGTTGATAAAATAGTAAAACAGGTTCACAAAATATTGTAAAACATATTTATTCCTATAATATCACTTTCACAGCTATGTAACAATAACATCAAGTACCCTTTGCCTACGTTCCAAAATTCAACACCGCGGCGCTACGATGTTAAATTTATTTCCCTATAGCGACGGGTGGCATTCAGCGAGGGTAACGGCGGAATATAGGATGTATACCTCCTATCAGAGCTGCACAAGTTTGCAGTTAAAAGCTTGCGAAATGGACATTTGACTAAAAATAGTAATTTTACATTTTTACATATTTTTTTCATGTGCATGCAAAAAATAGTGTAATTCAAATTCGTTTACGGTTTAATTAATTTTTAAAGAAAATTTTAAATCATAAAATATCTACATTTTATTTGTAAGCGTATCTATAGTTGAAATTTTTCTATCCATCTTAATAATAATTTTCTTTCCCGAAATAAAATCTCAGTTATACTTCTGGTTGCAGTACCTCCATAAGAGCCGCAACAGGCTGTAGTACACTTCAAGTTTTGCATTTGTGTTAAATAAATAAAAATATATTTACCAGTGATATCTAGGGTGTACGATCCATAATCATAAATTTGCCGGTGGAGGTGTATACAAGACAAATAAGTCAGTGCAACAAACAACACCATCCTGTAATCAGGAAAATGTTCTAACTACATATTGAAGAGCCTTTTTAATCTTTATTTTATATTAACCTTTGCATTATTTTTGGATCTTGAGTTCTTATGACTATGTAACAAATCGCTGGTAAGCCGGCCAGATGGATTGCCTGCCTTTAAAAATCATATTAATCATTATTGGTTTTAAGTATGATGTCTTGTTTATGATCTTACATTCCGAAACAGAAATAACCAACGATAAGTCCCAGGATGAGACCGAAGCCATGTCTTGAACCTGGTGATGCTTTCGATGGATGAAGAACTGTTCGAAATAGTGATGCTAATCCTAATGCTACGAACTGGCTTATTATAAAATTCACCTGAAACCAAAAATTATCATTAGTATCATGATAAGAAAATTGTAAAAGATGAAATATTATATGATAGTACTAGTTATTTTTTATTATTATTTATTTAATTTTTTCACGCATATAGATCAGCTAACCGGAGATCTAGCGAAATATGATCAGGAACGTTTAATCAAAAGATACTTGGACTACTATCTAAAGCAGAGGTTCCCAAACCCTTAATTGTGGTCCGCAATTGCGAAGAATCTTCTAAAACAATTTACGTCTGTTAAATACGTTACCACGATCATGAACTTAAAACAATGTTTTTTCGAAAATTTGATATCTTTCGAATAATCTAATTTAAAATTCTGAGTGAGTTTTTCCGGTTCACATCAATATGCCTTACTCTAAATTTCGGCAAAATATTAGTTTTTCGGAAAAATATCGATTGTTTTTTCGTTGATTTTACTTTTTTTTTTAAATTTATTGTGCAGTATCAAGAGAAAGCTTTTAAGACGTAGATTAAAGCAGTGTTTCCCAATCCGTGGTCCGCGACTTCGGCAGCAATAAAAGATCCGTTCCGTCAGTGGTTGAAAACGAATTTGAAAAAAAAAAATTGCAAATGTTTTTGTACACGATCAGTACCAGTTTTGAAACTAGTGACTTTTGATTTAGTTTTTGGATTATAATTCGGGAAGAATATCCAGCACTGAGCGAAAAAACACTTAAAATACTCCTTCGTTTCCATTAAAAATACATGTGTGAAACTGAATTTCTACGCTTAATGCCATTAAGACGAAGCATAGAAACCGTTTAGATGTGAAGCCGGCATTGAGATTGTCTTTAAGTTCTTTAAGGCCTAATATTGAAAAACTGGTAAGCGATATGCAAGCACAAGGCTCCCACTGAATGTATTGTAAATTGTTGTTATGAATAAACAACATAAAAAATAATTTAATTCTTATTTTTACACTAATACATTCTTTTTTTCCATAAACTTTATTTTTAGACGCTGTGACTGCTTTTTCTTGTTACATTTTCCTTGTTATGTTTTAGAAGTATTAAAAATAAAGAAATCGAACTAGCTCATGAATTTAAAAAATCTAAGTTACATATACTGGTAATAACTGAAACGAAGAAAAAGGGGCAAGGTAGTAAAGAATTAGATGGAGGACATTTATTAATTTATAGTGGAGTACCCTTAATAAACAGAGCACAGGCAGGAATAGGCTGCATAATAATTAACGAGTACAAAAGCAAAGTGCAAACCTGGTCATTCATTTCGGAGAGAATAATGACGGTTGAACTAAAAATCAACCCACAGGAAATGACAACAATTATAGCGATCTATGGCCCTAATGAAGATGATAATGTGTCAACAAAAGATGAGTTCTGGAGCGATCTACAGTTAACATTGGACAGCTGCAAAGGCATGGCTTATATATTAGGCGACTTTAATGGAAGAGTAGGAAACGACATTAGAGGGAAGAAGGAAATTATGGGCGTTTTCGGGGAAGTGGTAAAAAACAATAACGGAAATAGACTGATAGATTTTTGCCTGATAAATAACTTGATAATTACGAACACAATTTTTAAGCACAAAGACATACATAAATATACTCGTGAAGAACCCTCTAGAAAGGAAAGATCCATAATTGACTATATTTTAGTAGAAAAGAGAAACAGAAAATCAGTTATGGATGTTCGTGTGTTCAGAGAGTACGAAATAGGTAGCGACCACTTTCTGGTAAGAGGAAAAATTAAACTGAAAGACTCAATAAATAGCAATAGTAAAACTAAGGAAAGAAAACCTGGCATCAAGGAGAGAATAAAAGTATATAAACTCAAAGAGGAACCGGTAAAACAAGAATATACAGCATTAGTAGATTATGAAATATCCCTTCTAAAGTTAGATAATCTGGTCAATCTTGAAGAAATGTGGCTTGCACTTAAAAATATTTTACTTAAATCAGCAAAGACAGTGTGTGGAACAATTAGACCTATACCGAATAAAAAGCAGACAAAATGGTGGAATGAGGATATAAAGGCAGCCATAAAAGAAAAGAAAGACAGATGGAAAAATTACCTCAATCTTAGAAATGAAGAGAATTATATTCGGTATAAAAAACAGCGAAAAATAACCAAAGAGTTGGTGCTAGAAGGAAAAAAGTCTGCATGGGAAAGATTTGGCATTCAACTCCAAGAGCATAGCAAAAAGAATACGAAACTATTTTATAAAGTATTGAAGGAGGCGAGATGTGAAAAAAAAACAAAATTACCGCAAATAAAAAGCAAAGACGGAAATATATTAAGTGATAATGGGGAGATCATGGAAAGATGGAGAAATTATTTTGTAGAGCTGTTAGAAGCAAATGAACAAAGCAAGTGCAATACTATGTGCCTCAAAACTAATAGTAGTTCCACAACAATTAATAATGAAAGGGGCGGAATCAGTAAAGATGAAATTTGGTGCAGTCTAAAACAGATTAAAGTGGCAAAAGCAGCAGGACATGATAACATTAGGCCGGAAATGCTAAAGTATCTGGGAGAAAATGGAGTAGATTTGCTATACAGAATACTCAATGAAGCTTGGAAAACTGGGAAAATTCCGTATGACTGGGAATGCGCAATAATAGTACCAATATATAAAAAGGGAGATAACAGAGACTGCAAAAATTATAGGGGCATATCTCTGCTGAGCGCTGCAGAGAAATTGTATGAATTGATACTGGTGGCGAAGTTAAATAAACTTACTGAAAGCAAGCTAGAAACCTCCCAAAGTGGATTTCGAACAGGATACAGTACCCAAGACCACATTTTCTCTATTAGGCAGATCCAAGAAAAGTTGAACAAACATAATAGAACTGCATACTTATGTTTCATTGATATGGTGAAAGCGTTCGACAAAGTTGTAAGAGATCAGGTTTGGGAGGTATTAAGGAAACTCGGAGTAGAAGAAAATTTAATCCAGGCAATCCGTAGCCTCTACACAACCACCAGAAATTACATCAGGCAAGGAAATTTGCAGTCCGATGAATTTATAACAACAGAAGGTGTAAGACAGGGGGGAGTCCTGAGTCCAGTACTTTTCATCATTCTAATGGATGATATCATGAAAGAAATTAAAAATAGAGTAAAGAAACTTAATATTGGATACAGTAATCTACAACCAGTGAACATTGCCGAATGTGCGTTTGCAGACGACATAGTAATATGCGCAAAAAATAAGGAAGATTTGCAAGCAAATGTAAATATATGGAAGGAGGCGTTACTTCAAAGAAATATGGAAATAAACCACAGTAAAACCAAGGTAATGGTCATTGGTAAAGAGGAAGTTGAGATAAATTTAACTCTGGACGCAGTGAAAATTGAACAGGTCAGCAGCTTTAAGTATTTAGGAGTTATATTAGAGAGCAAAGGGGGATACGAAGAAGAAATCAATAGTAGAATTAAAGATTCAGCAAATGTATTCCAGGCCCTCAATAATATCTTAATAAATAAGAAAGAAATAAGTAACGACACAAAACTCCTAGTATACAAAACGATTTACCTACCCACATTAACATATGGTTGCGAGTCATGGGTACTTTCAGATCGGCTCAAGAGCAAAGTTCAAGCTGCAGAAATGAAATTTTTAAGAAGAGTTAAGGGTGTCACTAAACTTGACAGAATAAGGAGTGAAACAATACGAGAAGAGCTACAGATAGAAGCAGTGGAAAAAACAATAGACAGACAGAAATTAAGATGGTACGGACACATCACAAGAATGAAGCAAGAAAGACCGACAAAAAATATATGGCTAGCCAGAACTTCAGGAAGCAGACCAAGAGGAAGACCTCAAAAAACATGGAACCAAACAGTGTCACAAATCCTAGATAAAAAAGGACTGACATGGAAAGAAGCAGAAAATAAGGCTCACAATAAGACAGAGTGGCGCAACTTCATAAAAGAATTAGACTGAGAAGAACAACCTCTACACCGAATGGTAGAAGAGGTTTTTGACTATATATATATGTTTTAGTGAATACCAATTTGTATTATTGAATACATGACGATTCCTTTTGTAGCGAATATTTAAAGATTTTAATTTAAGTCACTAATCTACGTGGTGGTGGTCCGCAACTCTAATGTGATTTGGAAGTGTGGTCCGCCGGTGTAAACAGGTTGGGAACCACTGGATTAAAGAACAAAAAGTAGTTTTTCAATTTTTTTATTTTAATAAGATTTTTTCCAAAAATATACTAAAAAAGAAAATGTCTCAAATAAAAGTTGTTAGTTATTGCTTTTATAGCAAATTTTGTTAAATAAATTTTTTCAAAATATTTCTATGTTGTGAACTATTCGCAAAAATCTTAAAACCGACACGAGTAAACTCTTATTTCTAGTTAACCGATTTTTACCAAAAGTTGATCAACTCGTGCCATTGATGTCAAAAGCTTAAATATGAAGTTTCATAAAAATCCTTTTAGCCGAATTTGATCTGGACGTGTGCACGGACCGACAGACAGACCGACATATAGACGGACAGACATCATGCTAAAAATAGTCAAAACGTTATGTAGGGACCTCAATTCGTGAAGATCCATCGAAATCTTGAAATGTCAAAATCAGTATGAGCACAATACCCCCCTCATACATATATGTTGTTGGTCGGCAAAAATTAAATGGATGTTTTTAGTACTCTAATAAAATGAAAAACAAATGAAAATTATTATCAAAAAATTGTTGATTTTGATCAAATATTCGTAGACATCCAGCATTATGTTGGCTTTTTACATTTATTAAATACCTACAAAATCCTGAAATGTGTAAAAATTCACACTTCACAATATTTTTTGTTTTCTGACAACAAATTAGGTACAACTTGATTGTGTTTTCTGTGATTATTAAATAAATTAATATTAAAGTATAATTTTATTTAAAATTTTTATTAAACCCGAACCCGAAAAAAATTCTTGAACCTAAAAATTTTTTGTTATTGAACCTGGAACTTAACCGAAATTAACATATTGAGCCTGAACCTAAATAAATTCAGCTCCAGGTCCTTGAATTTGAGAATATATTTTTGTTTTTATTTATGAAATACAATTACAATGTGTACTTTTTATTTTAAATGAGGCCTAAAAATTTTCCCGGGCAGAATTTATTTGCCAATCCGCCACTGTCTATAACAAGCTTTATTATTAAATTATCTGCACACATATTATTATTTTTTATTGTTATTATTATTTATCATTGTTTACAAAATATTCTCAGTATTCCACTAGTTATATGTTATGACTCATAATCATCAAGTAAAAAATATTTATCTAACATTTAAATACTCCATAAAATATAAACATAAACAAAAAATGTCAAAAGGTCCTTTTAATTTAACCGGTGTTATTATTTTTTATTCATAGTCAACAAAAATATTGTTTAAAACACCAAATCATACGATTCTTCATTCATTGGTTAAAATAAAATAGCATGTTCATATGGAAAACTTGTTTTTTATTTTATATCCTTTTCAGAGCTATCAATTATACGTGGAGAAACATATAGGGGCCTCAAATATTAGTTATGCATTACGGCCATTTTATATAACACCGGATAAACTTATTATCTATGACTAAGTATATATGTACATATGTCTTGGAGTATGTCCATGTTGAGGCACTTGAATTGAATTATATTATCCGTTACTTACATGCAGTAATGCATTTACAGATCCGAATTTAAACCCTCAACTCTGGCTTTCTCAACTATGCTTAATGGATGGCGATATTTCAAAGAGAGGAGTATTATAAGGATATATTTCATTAGGAATATCTATTACCAACTACTTATCAATTTATCTTCGAATACAGAATGCACTCCTAACATCAGTGCCGGCTCTAGGGGTTATGGCGCCCCGATGCAGAGATTGATTCGGCGCCCTTAAAATAAAAAGTTGACCAGAAATTCGCTTGTTCTCTAAAAAAAAAAGAACTCTACCAAAAGTTTTTTTTTTAAATGGTTTAATTTAATCTTTTAAGAAAGTCAACCAGAATTTTGTTTGTTCTCCCGCCCCTATTTTCCTCTCCTAAGGCCTGCCACCGGGGTTCTGTGCACCCCTAACACCCCCGCTTGGCGCGGCCCTGTATTGACACAATATATTTTCATTAGAAATTATGAAACAGGTAATAATAAAATACTTAAGTGCTTATAAGTATTACATTTTATTTTTAAGTGTAAATAGTACGCATACATATAATAATACGGTGAATTTCTTTTATCGTGCAACATTGAAATTATTATAATGCATGGTTTCCCTAGTAACGATAAACTATTTTGACAGCTAGTTGCCCTCCATTTATTTTGCAACATAGGGATAAATATTCATTGAAAAGGCTAAACATTTTTTATTGAAAATACATTGAAAATACCATTATTTAATACAAAAATAACAAAAAAAAATCATCTAAATTAAATGTTCAAAAATACCATACCAATAAACATAAGGCGATCATAAAAAATTATTTAAAACATTTATTATTTGCCCTTGTGGGGTGGGTATCAGTAGTAATAAAGTGGAAATTAGAATATTCGCTATTTTGAGATACACCATATTAGCAAATCACCATCGATATATAGCAGGAATTGATCTGAACTAATTCACTGATTTTATGCAACTGAATTCTATGTTTTATACGTCACACAAGCGATACGAATAAGCACTATTTTTATGCGTATAGTTACCTGGAGCCCCGAAAATAAAAATGACGCCCCGTTTTTAAAAAATTTAAATTTCTTTGTGAAGAAAAAATTGTCGAAGACTTTTTGTTTAGCTCGCCAGTATAAAAACGGCGCCGATCAATCGTTCGTTGCGAGGCGCCCCTTGATCGTGATGCCCTGATACGACGCATCCCTTGTATCCATTGTGGAGCCGGCATTGCTTTGGTTTATGACTTTTAAGATTGTAGTTTATGGCGTAACTGTTAAAACTAAACTAAAGCAAATTAAAGTTTTATTCACTTGTGATTATAATATATCTATATGAGTAGACTTGTTTAAAATATATTTCTATTATCAGATTTTTGTCGTGTCGTCAGATTTTTAATTATAAAAGTGTTCCGAAAGGTAATTTCGACGCCCTTAGCGCAAGGCGCCCCGATGCGACGCATCCTCTGCTTACCGTGTGGAGCCGGCACTGCCTAACATCTTCCGAAACTTTGGAGATCACTGTTATTGTTGGGAAGAACGGGAAACAAAATAAAATATACATATAATAACAACATTAACAAGATCACAACTACCTAGCTTCTCGTTTCCTAGGTCTTACTGGCCAAAGATCTAACACAGAAAGACGATATGTTATACAGGCACAAATTCGCGAACTTTTAGTTTATAATCTCTACTATTTGTAGGTATTATAAATATATTCGTAAATATTATGCTGAATTTTCTATAAAGTTTTGTAGTAATATAAATAAACATAATTACTAAAATATAAATAATAAACATTGTGAAAAGGAAGTAAAATTAAAGGAAATTATATCAACATAAGCGGACATAAAAATTTAAACTAAAACTAAAACGAACAATTATTATCTTTTTTAAACATCTGAACTAAAACAATATCAGCAATGATTTAAAATTTAAATCAATTCTAAGTAGGTAAAAGGATTTAAATTGTTAAAAGTAAATGCTTAAATGTAAAACTTTTTAAATACGCATTAGTTTTAAAATATCCTAATACATATTAATGATTTATTTTTATACGTACAGGTGTGCAAAGTGCAAAATATACATAGGACTAATTGAAAAACGATGTTTTTCATTGTTGTAGTGTATAATTTACGTTGTTATTACAACTAATTACATGTATTTAGGAAAAATTGTTGTGTAAGGTAAAGTTAACAATTGTTTTGCAGAATTTAACTGTTCACACACCGTCTACATAAAAAAAAAAACAAACTAAATTGCAAATGTTAGTATAATACTGTTCTAAAATCCTGACCCAAATTTTTGTGATATGGTTTTCTTTAAATTTTATTACTTTGTAAATTATATACTAGGCACTTTACAAAACTATTACAACAAAAAATTAAATAAGAGATTTGTACAAAAAAAAAAAATTGCGGAATAACGTCATAAAACTTTATTAACAAGAAATTATTATATATCTAAATTATCACTTTCGAAATACTACCCTTTTGCGGCTATAATAATAATAATAATAATAATCTTTATTGGTTTTTTTACATCACAGAGAATGTTTACACAAGTCAAAAGATTATTAAAAATACATGAAGTCAAGAAAATAAAATAATCACAATACAAATAACATATTAAATTTATGATTGGAAATCGAGATGAGATTTTTAAAAAGATTAAATTTTATTCGACAAGTATTTTAAAGTATTACATGTACGTCTAACAACTAACTATATAAATATATGAATGACTATCTAACTATCTATATGTAACTATCTAACAAACGATTCACGGTAAGTTCATCGAAAATCAATTCATCGAAAATCAATTCATCGAATGATCAATTCATTGAATCGTCAATTCATCGAAAAAAAAATATTTTGTAAATATTTGAGAGGAATGCCGAGGGGATCGGAAAGCCAAAAAAGCAGTGATCAATAAAAGTTGACAGACTTTTCTTATTTATATAAATTTTCGGTATAACTAGGGAATAGGTACCTACTCAACTGCGCATGTGTCACACCGTGTCATACCACACATGATTTGTTCAATGCACGGTGATTCTAAACAGATGGCATTGTTATGTTAGTGTGAGTTTGTTTTGTCATTAAACTAGATGATGGGTAGCTCGCTTCGCTCGGCTTCTTCTAACCAAACCCTTACTAACCTAACCTAATCTAAGATAGTGTTTTGTCATTAAACCTGAAGATGGGTAGCTCGCTTCTTCTAACAAAACCCTTACTAACCTAACCTAACCAAAAATAGTGCTTTGTCCTTAAACTAAAAGATAACTCGCTCCGCTCTGTTTTAGACTTTTACTAACTAAACCTAACCTAATTACCTTGTTTTTAGATGCATAGTACTTTATATTCCCCCATATTAGCCCAATTAAAATGCGTATCATTGTGTAATTATTACTTATTATATAAATTATTACTTAAGCAATTAACAGATTAAGGACCGAGATTTTTATCTCAAAATTAAGTGGGTTATAACTTATTAGGCGAATAGTTGAATAGTAAAAAAAATCTCGCCGACCGGCAAAAAAATCTCGCGGACCGATGGTTCTGAAACACTGCGTTATGATATTCCTACATCTTTTGCAACCTTCCTAACAGTCAATCGTCGACTGGTATGGATTAAATCACAAATCCGGTATTTTTTCGTCAGTTTTAGAATTTGATGTCATAATGTTTAAATATCTAACATCTTTAAAACGTCCGAACCAGTTCGACCCGAATACGCAGTTCGTCTCAAAACATCTTCTCCAAAAGCTGTTTTCAAAAGTTCAAGTATTTCTGTCTCCGTCTTTCCAAGTTAGAAATAAAATTTCAGACACGCTGCTCTTCGATCAGATCCAAAGTCGCCGTGGTAAAAAACCGAATTACAAAAACCTCTATAACATTCTAATTAATCAACTTAGCGAAACAAACTCAATGGCAGTTGCATTACAAATGACAGCTGCATCATATTAAATTACTATTCGCTCTCTCTCCACTTACTACATACTACGCATTTTGCGTATTTTTTATCAAACCTCGTCCAAAGTACTAATTCATTTTACTCCCTCTTCAGTAACTAAATTCAATCAAACTAAAATTAATCGATGTAACAAAATTAAAACAAATTCATATTTATATTTACTGGACTGCAATATTTCAATTGTCATCTACAAAAACCACATTCATTTGTTATACATTGTCAAAATATAATTTCAAATAAATTGAAAAACTTTTATAACCCCAAACTGTAGAGATAAAAACCCGCAAAACGTGAGGTTGAATGACATCGTTCAATATCGTTTCAATCTTTCCACGGCATAGGCAAGAGCTATTTGAACTTTATTTTAAAAACAAAACATTCACTTATAGCGGTAAACAATGAAATTTATTTTAACATCGAGTGGTGTGATAACAAATTGCGTATTTTTAAAGTTATAATTAGTGATAATAACTGCTAAATGTTTTACAGCGGATATGACACGTGATAAGGATGGAAGAATGGTGAGGAAGATATGGGAAGATTAAACATCGATTGATCAGTGGGTAGATTTTGCAAAAGATGGAGGAGCTGACAGAAAAGTTAACACCGGACAAACAATCACAAAAATAGCGTATATTGCCTAAAATTGCGTTTAAAAATGAACAGTGCCATGATGACAAAGCTATGGTTCTTCTATAAATTTAATAAACGTTTCAATTGACTTTTCTGTTATAGTCTAAAATATCTTTTCTTCTTCCTCAAATAAGCGATTTTTCACCAGATTCTTCTGAATGGTTCTTGACAGGAAGATCTTATCAGGAGTTTTAATTTCTTGATCAATGTAATTGGCTGCCAATTCAACGTCGATCTTCAAATGCGTATCCACTATTTTATACTATCATTATTAACGTTCGCGTCTTTCATTAATATTTTAATAGTTTCAGTCAGTCCATTCACTGCAGGTGTCTTTATCTTTATAAATATCTAGCTCTGTTTATACCTATGAAAGATTTATAAACATCGCTGCCATAATTTCGCGCGCGCACATAAATATATAAATATAAAAAAATTGTGAGTGTTCGATAAATCCGGATATTCAGGTGGTCCTGATTGCGAACATCTCGATTTACGGATTTCTACTACAGTAAAGAGGGAAACCAAAACCTGAGAAGTTACAAGAAGAATATCTCTAGGTTGGACAGCTTTCGATCGCTTTCGTCACATCTTTGAAGGCAATATACCATTGACACTTAAATGAAAAGCATATAAAATGTGCGAATTAACTGGCATGACTTATGCCGCCGAATCCCTAATTTTAACAAAGGCTTCTGATCAAAAACTTGAGAAAGCACAGAGATCCATGAAATGAGCTATTCTTGTAATTTCTCTTAGTAATTCGCAGAAAATACGAAATGAGGATACGCCGAAGAACTAAAATAGTGTTTCTCAACAGGTGGTCTGTGGGTCAGTTTTTGGTGGTCCGCGCACACAAAATTTCATTAGTATTAACAATGGGCGGGAATTCTGAAAGTGGTCCGCAACTGTCGAAGGTTTGAGAAACACTGAACTAAACTGTCTGATTTTATGGTCAGAGTGACATCAATGAAAAGGAGTTGAGCAGGACATATAGCCCGTTCAGACGACAATAGATGGACCAAAATAATTCTTTAATGGAGACTGGGACAAGAGAAGAGAAGCAGAGGAAACCCACTTACTGGACCGATGACATCAAGCGAATAATCACAAACTGGATGCAGGACACATATGACCGCGAAAACTTGCTTAAACGACGCCTATATCCAGCAATGGAGGCTGGATGATGATAATGACTTAAGTAAAACCTGCTAATCTGACCACCTGCATAAGATGGGCACCTGCTAAGTTGATTTTTAATGGTGCCTGCAACATAATATTTTTTGCAATTGGGATAAATCTGCGTATAGTGACCACCACCCTATTGTAACCACATACGGTATCATCTTGGGTAAAGTGACTATAAAAAAGTGGAAAAAAAAAGAAAAAGTTATCACAAAATTCAATAAGCTGCAATTTAGCTACAGGAACCGTTTAAAAATGGTTGGACTTCTAGCCTTTTGCTCTGATTCATAAACAAAAACCATTTTAAAGCAAGCAATTTGTAACGCTCATATTTTAAACATACAATATATGAAACCATTGTACTTTGACAAACAAAGGGTTAGCACTAAATTTTCTGAAATCATTTGAAATTTTTAAATATTATTATTTTTATTTATATCTTATGCGGGATACCCCCGTCATTAAAGGACAACATTTAGTTTACTCCTCCCTTTACCAGGTATTTATTAATTATATTTTTCAGTTGTTTTTCTATAACTATAGCTATACTAGCTGTATGTTGGTATGTCTTCATTCATTTGAACTACTTACTATCGAAGATTACAGATCAAGATGAATCATACGATTAAATAGTATACAACTGTGTTTATCTGTTTATCTTTGTTTAAACAATTATTTGATGTTATTTTAAGAAAAAGCGGTACCTTTACAATTTTGAACTATCGTACGATAGTAAACCTGGTATCTCAAATAGTAAATAATCAAAAGATGTGATCATATGTAGTTCTATTAAAAATTACATAATATCTTAAATATTTTGATAAGTGAAGAGTCGAAGGTCTATGCCGGAATTATGCGCAAATTTATTCTTTGGAATTTTGTACTTGAGAATGTACAATTAAATACCTGGACACCTTGTTAAATTTAATTGCGTTTGAAATTAATTTTCTTTTTAATTCATAAAATGTTCAGCCAATTGAAAATCATCGTCAAACTGTGGCTGTTTATGGACCAGATTAATCAATTTTCGGTGAGAAAATGGTATATGATGCAGGTGCACAACCAAGATTTTTTAGGTGGGAGGCAAAAGCAAAAAATGATTCATAGATTCATTAAAAGCGTGATTATTGAGTGTTCGGTGGGGCAGTTAAGACAGTGCCCCACACCAAATTGCGCGCCTTTTCTGATGATTAAAGATGAAAGGCCAATGGAATTCATCACACTATTTCGATCTTGCGCCAAGTGATATTTTGTTCCCCCATCTCAAGGACTTTCTTAATGTTGACTTAATGACGACTGAAAAATGACGATGACGTAAAATTGACAATGACAATCTACCTGAACTTGCAAGCGGCTGTTTTTTACGATAAAGGTATCCAAAAACTCATCAGTAGGTATGAATATTACTTATAATGAAACTTAACTGAACTAACTTTCAAATTAGCCAACTCTTGTTTACTTAACGCTCTGTCTAAATTCTCTTTTTGCTGGAGACGGATTGCTTTATGTTTAAATTCGTAGTAGGTCATAAGCGTTGTTTATAATAAATACATAACATAGCCATAGCATAAAGACCACAATAATCTCTTTGTTCTGTTTATTACAAACAGATGTTCAAAGCAATAAAACTTTTTGTAAATTCCTATGGATATGCCCATGCGTTATGTTATGTTAAGCTACAGACGATGGTATCCAAGGAGTTGTTTTATGTGTTGTTATGGACAGTTTCTTATAGGATTTGTCTGCAAGCTTACAGATTTGCCACAGAATTGCTCTATAAGTCTCTTTAAATTGTGGCAAATCGAGACGAATAATGTCACGCTCAGAACCGTAGCAACGGGTTGGAATCGGGGCATTTGTCAGGGGCGCGAGGATTGGCAAGGGCGCGAGGATTGGCAAGGGCGCGAGGATTGGCAAGGGCACGTGGCCTGACGAGGGGCGCTACTGTGTATATTTGGTAATTAAAACCAGTGGCAGGTGAAAACCTTTTTTTTTGCGCATCACTTGTATATCTGGAGTGAGGCTTTTTTTGCTCATCACTTGGATTTAGAGAGGTAAAT
Organism: Liopterus haemorrhoidalis; assembly: GCA_963971575.1. Classification (NCBI taxonomy): domain Eukaryota; kingdom Metazoa; phylum Arthropoda; class Insecta; order Coleoptera; family Dytiscidae; genus Liopterus; species Liopterus haemorrhoidalis. The sequence goes on along the minus strand of OZ020615.1, from coordinate 44,238,790 downwards.
TTTATCAATTTACTTTATTTGCCAAGTTGAAATCTAGATGACCCTACAAATTCTGGACAGTTGAACGGTGTACAAAATATCCGTTATTACTACGAATTTTTATGTTTACAGTAATAACAGTTGTCTTTCTTACTTTTCTAATATTTATGTAAAACACCGCTACAGTTAAATATATCCCAATCTAAATTACAAAGTAAAAATAAAAAACCATAATTAATACCTAATTACATCAAGAATTTCATAACTTCTTTCCATTTTATTGAAATATATTGCATACATGTAATTTACCATAATGATAGCATAGTAGTATTTGTATTACTTGTTCTTGAGAAGAGCTCTAGGTATTGTATGGGAGTATGTGGGTATTTATGTTTGTATGTGTTGCAACTCACGCGTGCCATTTTGGGATATGACGTAACGTTGGTATTATGTTAACTGTTTCAAAGTCTTGTGTTGAGATAGGACACTATATTTACTAGCAAGTGCTCTGACGATTGCATTGAATTACAAAACTTGTTGATTAGTTTCAAGTTTCACTTAAGTTCATTTTCATTCCAAGAAGTAAATAAACACTTATATCAATTGCAAGTATTTACTGTTTACTGCATTTACAGCTTAAGAGGATCCTGCATTGTTTAGTCAAGGAAATCACAATATTTGTAAATAATTCATAGAGTGACGAATTTAATAAACCGATCCAATTGAATCAACAAATAATCTAGTCTTTACCTATATTTTTGTTTGATTTTGGTCATTTGAATAGCGTGGGTGAAAATTGCACGCGCGAGATTTTATAACATATTAGCTGCTGCACCCGGCTTCGCTCGGGGAATATATTATTGACCCCCCCCCCGTCGTCATTATTATTGAAAGTGTAGCAACTTTGAATTTTTAAATAATAGATTATTTTGTAGATAAAATATATATTATCGCTAAAAATTTCAAGAAAATGTAAATAAATATGTAAATATGAGGCTACAGATTTCCCAGTAACCATTTTTTATTTACGACTAAAAACTTGTAACTTTGGAACTACTAAACCGATTTTAAAAATTCTTTTAATTCTGGTTAGTGAATAAATAATTTGATACTCTTTTTCGTAATCAATTTCGAAATTAACTAATAGCCAATTTAACTTATTGGCTTTATACCCAAACTGTTTCCATCTGATCTAAAGAAATTTATTGAAAACCCAGAGCCCAAAGATTTTGGGTTAAGGGGACAGTAATGATTTCGAGTATTCTAAACTATCTGCACTTTTTTGAACAAATAAAGTTATATTTTGCGTATCTGTTAAAATGATCATCATAAAAACTTTTTTTTTTTGCACCTATTAAATATCATTAAAAATATAGTTAAATGTAGTTGACATTGACATTGCGCGCAATTAAATTAAATTGAATTATAACAAAAATGGTGTATAAATTAAATAAATCACTCAAAGAGCGTCAAGTCTATTTTTAAAGAAATTAACTGTCATCGCAGATAAAACATTCGACGGCAGTGCATTCCAACTAAGGACAACTCGATTAAAGGAAGAAAAAACCACAAGATCAGCGCGAAATATCTCCTTCTCCAATTGATGACCACGTAGCCTACTGTTATTATTCAGGCGGAATATTTTTTATAAATCCAGAAGTCATCGTGAAGAATCCTCCAAGTTTGGATAAGGTCTGCGTACTAAAATGTTAATTATCAAATCTCCTGTAGAGTGAAGAAACCTGGTCATTGCCATAGGTACCACAAAGAAAATTATTTGGAATGTGGATTTACAAGCTTATACTCAGAAGCTTATACGATGAAGTCATTCGTAGAATGATTTGCCAAGACTTCATGCTGATCTTTATATATAGAAATCAATTTCTGTTTGTTTGTCCTTTATGTAAAGCCAAACGGATGGACCGATTTTCACCAAATTTAGTACAGAGGGGTAAAATAATCCGAGGAAGGTATTAGTGAGGGTTTCAACTTCGTCCCTGTCCCCCTAGGGTGCGTTATGGGAGGAAACCATCATTTTTCACTCTCGGTACAGTTTAAATTGATTACGTAGGCTAAACCTTAAGAGATATATCGATATAATGTAGATCTAAAAAAAAATCCGCGAGAGCATACACCGATATCGCGTATTGGGCATTTTTTTGTTTTTAAACGTAATAGTTTTTGTATTATAAAGTTTGTGGGTGCATAACATCGGAGTTTTGTCAATCCAAATATGTTGAGAGTTGTGGAATTTGTCAAAAGGTGGCAGTGCTAAGTAATTATTTATTCTCCACTGCCTAACGGTAATTAAAATTACTATACCTACCATTTTATATATTTAACTTTATAATCGTTATGTTCGACTTTTTTCGAAGCACGGTTATAAAGTTAAAGTTCACATGGGATAAAGAACAAACACAAATACCGTATCATACAAAATATGGTACAGGGACAATATGAAGGCAGAACAGTACCGAATTAAGGATTTTATGGACCCTAGGAAGAATGGATAGAATGGGCTCCTAAAGGTAGTTAAATCGAATTGATAAGGACAAAAAAGAAAATCGAATCGCAGTAATGAGCAAAACAAAATAAGTTGAATCGACGTGATGAGCAGAAAGAAGGAAAAACCCACCTCCTTCTAGACCCAAGGCACGAACCTACTCGGCTTATATGTAAATCCGGCACTGAAGGAGAATAGGCCCCGTAAAAGCGAAATGATTGGAGAAATGATTCGGTGTGACATCCACAAAACTATTACGCATAACTAGTATACTCAGGGAGGATTTACTTGACCTACGCCCGCCAGAGAAACCGCCAGAAAAAAATTGGTTTGGATGATGAGAAAGAACTATTGTTTTTATTAACTATTGTTATTTTTCACTCGCTCTAGCCAAATCTGCAATATATGAGCTTCATATACAAAACAGAAACACGTTTATCTGAATATATTCACATATAATAAACGAAAATAAAAACTACGGACATATGTAGGGTATGAGAAGCTCACAGATATCATTTAATTTTACATACAACTGCGTGAAATAGATATATATTTGTTTGTCGGTTCTATGTCGGCATGTAGTCTCGTGAACTACACACGTTCCATCTTGTTTATTAAATCAAAATAGGCAAAAGGCAGCCTAGTAGCTCGTCTCTGCACACCTTCCACGTCATTGAAAATCACGTGTACACGACACGAAAAAAAATATTTGGCAGGTCGAATATTGTTCATCATTGATGTCATTAATTCTTATCTTTCATGGTCTTTCAATTGCATAAAGCCTGGAACAGAATGCACAGCGCGCTACGCCGTCAGCGCGGCGTCATTTGCGACAGCGTTGCGTAGCGCCGTTGAGAATTTTCGCCTGCACACAATGCAATCATTTTTAACGCCGTCAAGTGTCACTTGACAACCTATATCTGTGTTTATACATGCGCTTTCTTTTATTAAAAGTATAATGGATGATGAAGACTTGTGTGTGATGTTATTTATGTTGTATGCAAGTTATTTATACACACAAACACTTTATTATTCAGTAAAAACTGAGGTTAGGTGTTCTGCGTCAACGTTCAACGGCGTCAAAAGTTGGAAGTTGACGAACATTCAGTATCAACGGCGGTCGAACGGCGTAGGACGTTGTCCATTCTGTGCACTTGCGTACTACAGCTTGGGTTTAAAGTGGGAAACAGAATGCAACGAGTTTGACGGCGCGTTGACGCCGTTCGTACGGCGCTATCTGTTAGGAGAAAGTTAAACCCAAGCTGTCGTACGCAAGTGCACAGAATGGACAACGTTCTACGCCGTTGATACTGAATGTTCGTCAACTTCCAACTTTTGACGCCGTTGAACGTTGACGCAGAAAACCTAACCTCAGTTTTTACTGAATAATAAAGTGTTTGTATGTATAAATAACTTGCATACAACATAAATAACATCATTCACAAGTCTTCATCATCCATTATTATTTTAATAAAAGAAAGCGCACGTATAAATACAGATATAGGTTGTCAAGTGACACTTGACGGCGTTAAAAATTATTGCATTGTGTTCAGGCGAAAATTCTCAACGGCGCTAACGCAACGCTGTCGCAAATGACGCCGCGCTGACGGCGTAGCGCGCTGTGCATTCTGTTCCAGGCTTAACTTTCTCCTGACATATAGCGCCGTACGAACGGCGTCAACGCGTCGTAGAACTCGGTGCATTCTGTTTCCCACTTAATACTATTTTTTCCCCCATTTAAATTTAAGGTCTGAAATAATAGAATTATCTTTTTGGTAAATGTCTTTATAATATCCATCATTAAATTTTTAAGCATCGAATCATTTTGATTGTCACGTTGTTAACCATTTATTTTATTACCTAAACGCAACAAAATCGTCATAAAAATATTATTATCTTTTTTAAGCGGTTATAAATCTTCATATTGTTTTGATATTCCTGCTACACCGATAAGAAGTGAATAATAAATCAATAACTGTAACAATTTTCACAATATATTTCCATCCTAATATTTTACGGTAAGAGGAAAACGAGTTTTTCAATATGCGATAACATGAATTTAGTAGAAGAATGTAAAATTATTTATTTGATATTTAAAGTTTTATATTAGATGCCACAGTCTCCATCTATATGCATTTGTCCCACACCCTATAATCTGGGCCGTCGCAACCCGGGCGATACATTTTATGAGTGGCAAATTTTTATTTTTACAATTAAACATTAATTAATTGTTAGCATAGAAAGATGTGTTTGGTAATATTTCAAGTGAATGGACCGTGCAATTTCGTGCAAACAAAATTGAAGGAGCCACATGCGGCCCTCAAGCGCGCTTCCATGATCAAAATTCTAAAATCGTAACTAACTTACTTTGATTAACGCCCAACCCAAACCTTTGGACCTACAAACATGAAATTTGGGGAGTATATTCCTCCCATGACGTAAGCCACCCACTAAAACGGGATTTTTCGATATTCGATCTCTAAGGGGGTCAAGAGGGGTAAAATATGGTTTCACGGATTCCTCAATATCTTTTAGGCCAGATGAGATATCGACTTGGGTTTTGCTTACAAAGGTTTATACAAATGTTTAAAAACACGTTCCAGGATTTTTCCCTAAGCAAGCCGTGAAGAGGTGACTCTTCATTTATGGTAAATTATAGAACCCTTTGTATCTCCTGTGTTGAGTTATTACATTCATTTTTGCCATATGGGTGTCTTTTTAAAATCTTTAAAGTGTTTTTTTTTTACTTCACCTCTAAAGAGGCAAGTTGGTATTTTTTTGAGTATATTCTTTTCATTAGGCACTCAATAAGAAGGGATATTTCGAAATTCGACCCCCGAGGGTGTGAAAAAGGGTAAAATATATTTTCACGGGTTCATCAATATCCTTTTGCCCTGATAACATATCGACTTGGTTTTTGTTTACAAAGATTATCCATGTACATGTACAAAATTATAATTCAGGATTTTGCCCTAATCAACTCTTAAAACGGAAATTCTAGATTCGAAGTGAATTATAAAACCCTTGGTATCTCCTGTGTTTGTTATGTTATAATAGTCATTTTTTGCATATATATTTCTTTTTAAATTGCTAATTGAGTGATCGATCCACGGAGATAAGTTTTTAAAAAACAATCTTTATTTTATTACATTGATGTTGAATGTAAAAATTAGAACTAAACTTATCTCTAACATGTATTCTAAGATTCTAAATTCATTCTAATCTGTTACATTTCAAAATATGATCTTTTTATATGATAATGTTGGGTGCTGAGTCGGCAAGGTGTCCGATGGCTGAGACGGTATGTAACATGCTTAAAAAGAGTTTTGATCGTTTTTATAAATGTCTTCCCTAAAAGGATAAATTGTTTTTGTTTTTATTCTATAGAACGTCCCATGTACCTAGAAAATTCAAATCGGGGAGTCTATTCACTCCATGACATAAACACCCATTAAGAAGAGATTTTTCGGAATACGACCCCTAAGGGTTGTTTTTCAATGATTTTCACGGATCCCTCAATATCTCTTAGAGCAGATGAGATATCAATTTAGTTTTTACAAAGGTTACACATACAAATATTTAAAAACATATTTTACGATGTTGCTCTAGTCACTAAAGGGGTGAATCTACATCCGAGGTAAATTATAGTTTTCCGCAGTAATTTGTCTATAAGAAACTGCTTAAACGCCTCCTTTGAACGTTATTGAATAAAACAAAACAATAATTATGGAATAACGCTAGTGTTAAAATATTATAATTTGTGCATTATTTTACTAACAGTTCATCCCACAGCCTAGAAAGTTTTGGATTGTGGACGGACAGTGGAAGTGGAACACTCATATTCCTATTTAGACTAGCGTGCTGTTCAGACGTGCTACGAACTATATATTTATTTAATATTACTGACACTTGATTTGTTTCAAGATTATGCGTATACATACATACGAGGTGTGTATATTAAGTAACCGGGCTGGCAACATAGGATTTGATCTGGCAACATTTAGAACGCGGGACTTGGAGGGACGGCAGGTGAATATGTGATACGTATTCAGGACGAGTTTGAACTCGCTAGAGTAATTTTGTTGTCCGTAGCGATTTTTTTCGTGAAACAGTTTCGCGAAACAGAATGATCGGGGAACAGTTGAATTTGCTCACACTACCGTTCATCAGATTTTAATCAATGAATTGGGGATGAGAAAAATATTCGCATAAATGGTTCCAAAAAAACTTCTACAGGATCGTTTTTTTGGTCAGTAAAAACATTCCTGTGGCTCCTTTGCCTCCTTATTCACCTGATTTGAGTCCTTGTGACTTTTTCCTCTTCCCAAGATTGAAAAATCACCTCAAGGGACGTCATTTTGGGATACTCGAAAACATTCAAACGTCCGTAACCGACCAGCTGAAAGCTATTCCAGTATCCGAGTTCCAGCACTGCTATGGGGATTGGAAGAACCGTTTCCAGTGCTGTGTGGCTTCCAAAGGAAGTTATTTTGAGGGAGACAATATTGAATTGTAATTCTATTCGAATAAAAACATTTAAAAAAATCAGTGTGGATACTTAATTTACACGCCTCGTATATTCAATTAGCTTTATTTTAAAAATATATGTATTTAATATTTATTTAAATAATTATATATCTTTTTCTATAATCAACTTAATTGAATTTATCCCGTGCGAAGAACGGGTATTCTGAAATTATTATTATATTTCTGCATGATATATTTTGGGTACGCTACTGTTGTCCAAAAATTCTCCTAAATTTCGCAATTTATCCTTGAATATTTGACATTTATATTTTTTTCGTGATCGTGCGATGTTTCGCAACAAGGTTAGATTCAGTTCATCAGCTTCAAAATTTATATCTATAAAAAGTTGGCAGAATAATGAAGAGAGTATGCCGGTGTTATTAATAAGCATCGAAGTAAAATTAATGGACCAGTTATGGACGGCGTGTGAATACAAATTGACCAACTAAACTTTATTAATTAAATCAAAAGTACCAAAGATTAATTAATTTAGGATAGTTATGTCAATTGGCTAATAAATTTCCAAGAATTAGGTCACAATAAAATTAGCTGGGTCAGTTATATTAATCCATAAAAACTCATTTTTGTTTATCTTTTATCTTCAATAAATTATATTCTAATTTCAATATTTATAATATTAATTGAATTAGTTGAAGCAGGCACGTACCAAGAGGGCGTTACAGTCTTCAGCCCCCACTAAACATTCAAAATACACCTTATTTGGACAATTTTTTCGTGTAATTGAATAATTGTATACGTAAGCCCCTGCCAGAAAAAAATCTGGCTTTATACCTGTTTTATTTGGGATTTACTTGTTTAATCAAGATTTAATTTTTTTAATATTCGGTTTAGACCCACTATCTGATGATTTATTGAGAGAAATGCATACGTTTTCTATATGATAAGACTTAGTAATTCCATTAAAGAAATGGTTTTTTTTAAAATATATTTCGGTTGTTTGATGTTCAATTGATTTTCAATTTAGTATTCTTCTTTATAGAGTAAACTACTTCATCTTTCCTAGTTTAACCTCCTTCATATCTATACCAGAGAGACGAACCCAAATTTATTTCGTTCCGGTTTACGGGTACGTTCCAAGTAAATGTTTTTCGTTCCAAATTCGGTTTCGGTTCGTCTAAAAATTTCGGTTCAGTTCCGGTTCGAATAACAAGTTAAAATCGAGTCTAACACCAAATATCTACCGGTATAAATTTTGGTTTAATTTTATTTACCAGATTCCCTTCTTATTTTTGTTTTTCAATTGTAAAATTGAAAATACAAAAGAAATAGAACTTAATTAAAAATTTTATTGTCAAAAATGAAAACAAACAAAAATTTAGGAACAAAAATTAAAATAGACATAACACTTCACTCAATAAGTCTTCGGTCGGACATATATATGGCAACACTGTTGACAGACCAATATGATTTTTGGATAGTACCAACCTTCAAACGATACGTGTGAAAATTTCATGACATTCTGATAATTAGTTTAGAGGTTACAGTGGTTTTAGTGACTCCAGTTTTGTAATTTTCAAAAGAACGAATAAAAAAGAATTTAGTGTGCTGATTAAACATTGTTTTTTGATGGGGAAAAAATACTGTTGAAGCCAAACAGTGGCTTGATAAGCGTTATAGAGACTCTGCACCAGGCAAATCAACTCTTACTGATTGGTATGCTGAATTTAAATTAATTAATTAATTTTAATTTTTTTAATTTTAGGAGCGTTGGAATGAATGTATCACACTTGAAGGAGAGTATGTTGATGAATAAAGGCGAAGTTCTAAAAAAAAAATGTTTTTCTTAGTTAGGCCGGAGCCTTACTGAGCGACGTGGTACATATTGCGCGTAAATAAAATAAAATTCTAACGAATTAGAAGGAAATTACAAAAATAATTAATAAGGCAAAGGGTCCGATTAAGGGGGGTGTAAGACAGTCAATTTCCTGGGGCGCCAGATGCAAAGAGTGCTGAATATTTTGGTTGAAGACTTATTTTTGCTCAACAAATATTTTTGACAGTAATGAACAATTTAATTTTCAGCGCCCTTAAAAATTTTGTTCAGCTGGCTAGTAACTTCAAATTAATTTTTGCGTAATTATGCAATCTGGAGGCGCCGTATAAAGGGTCTGCCCGGGGCGCGAGAATACTTTAGTTCGACCCTAATTACACACAGTTCATATAATCACAATTATAGAGAAGAAAAACGTTAATAAATAATAATAAATAATATGAACTTTTCTCGTACAAAAATGATAAATAACAGTTTGAAGAATCGCAATATTATAAAGAAGAAAACGGAATAACAGAAACCTTTTTAATAAATATAAATATAATAATAAATAAATAAATAAAATTTAATCACATTTCATTCAGTGATAAAAATAATATTTGAAATTTGAAATTCTTCTAACATACATGCATAAATATATAAAATCTATGAAATAATGCTATTAAAAGTTGTAGGGTACTCCCAAATTGTTTTAAGTGTAGGAATCGGTAATATTATTTCGAAATGAACTCTATGAATTTTTTAATATCGCAGTTGTCCCTTAAGGGTCTAGACCAAATCCCAAAGAAAGGCAAACCAATATCTTACACCTGGTCTTCATTTATTATACATTTTATTTCCACCACTGGTATTTCCAGCACCAGCTAATTAGATATGGAAATTGAAAATATTCGTGTTCATAATGCGTTTATATTTATAATTTGTAAGAAAAGAAATACAAATAAACTAAAGACACAGGTCAGCACAATTAATTCTAATTATTAAAATAACTAACCAACGTTATAGCAACAATTAGATAAAAAGTGATAACTGAAGCGAATCTAATGAGCAAATATCAAGAGACCGGAAGAATTTATTATGTGTACAGTCTCGCCTGATATTTTTTCAGCTGATTGCTGAAAAAGGCTATTTATTGCTTGAGATTTTTAATTATACTCGCCAAGTATTCAGACGCCGATCGATCAACTGAGAACCGACAAACAAATATGTATCTATTTTACACAATTCTGTGTAAACTATCAATAATATATTTGAACTACCTGAATCAACAGGGCCATCTTAGGCCATGCGGTTAGGCCTTGGGCACACAGAGTTTGGGGCTCTTTTAGAAAGTAAATAGGAAAGCCAAAAAGGGTTCCTCGGCTGGAAAGGTTATGGCCACGATTTTCTGGGATTCGCAATGCATATTCTTCATCGCGTATCTAAAAAAATCAGCTGTGGCCACCACATGACCGACCGTCATCATAAAGTACTTATATAAAATACATTCTAGCAGCAGAGTAGAAATAACTTGGCCTAATATTTTCAGATATATTATTTATCATGACCATGGAAACGTTACATATAAGTATGAAAAAATTGAGACTTGGAAATTATTTCGAAAAATTTTACAAAAATTATTCGAAATTTTTCGTTTTATCAAAAAACATTTCAAATAAAAGTTATTAATTATTGCTTTTATAGCAACTTTTGTTCAATAAATTTTTCTAAATATTTTTCTGTTGTGAAATATTCACAAAAATCTTAAAATCGACACGAGTAAACTCCCATTTCTTGTCAACCGATTTTTACCAAAAGTTGATCAACTCGTGCCATTGATGACAGAAGCTTAAATATGAAGTTTTATAAAAATCCTTTCAGCCGAATTTGCTCTGCACGTGTACACAGACAGACGGACAGACAGACGGACGGATAGACAGACCGACAAACATCGTGCTAAAAATAGTCAAACCGTTATGTAGGGACCTCAATTCGTGGAGATCCATCGAAATCTCGAAATTTCAAAATCGGTATGATCACAATACCTCCCTTATATATGTTGGCGGTCGGTAAAAATAATGTGAATAAAAACATTAATATGTACTTTTATTTAGTGACTTTATTGGTTATTATGGTTAACTTTATACAAATCAAATATAAGTGAAGTGATTACTATTTGCAGAATTCGACATACGTTAATGATGCTGTTTTTTTTTCAGGGATTTCTGTTGTGTAAAATCTTTTATTATGTCCTCAAAGTCTAATTTTTGAAGGATATCACTTTCTATGCACATGACTGACAAATTAGTAAGTCGTTCTTGTAACTTAGTCGTTCGTAATTAATTTTTTATCCTTTTTAGCCGTGAAAATGATCGCTCTCAACTACAATTGGTGACCATTAAGCAAAGGAATATCCTTGTAGCAACTTCCACATTCGGGAAAATATCTTAATTTATCTGCTTTTATTAGAGTATGTAAGGCTGAGATACTCAAGTCCGTCGATTCATTTGCAAAGTTTTTTAATAAAAGTAGTAAAATTGCACTAAAAATTGAGCTCTTTTTTCCGTGTAAACGACTACCTCGGCATATTGAGGCCCCCGTCAATCTGGGGGCCCTGGGCTCGTGCCCCATTTGCCCTTATGGAAAAGACGGAACTGAGTATCAACGTACGTCAGTTTTTATCTTCGTTTGTTATATTTGAATATATTCACATAAACGTACGTGTGTTTTTGTGTACCACTACCTGCTGGTGGTGGGTAGAGAAACTAAAACAGATTGACATTTCTTTCTCAATCTCCGAACGAATGACATTTTGATAATCTAACCATACGCTTTTTTTAACTGTCTTTGGCCAAGTCAATTCTTGGCAAGTTTAGAATGACGTTCCATCTAACATATACAAAGAGTTTAGTTAAAAAATTCTCGTACTAGTGCCATACAACTTTATTAGTAAGAAATTATTTTATATTAAAATTATCACGTTCAAAATACTATCCTTCTGCGGATACACTTCGCTGCCAGGGTCTTTGCCACTTCTGTAAACACATTTCCTCACTTCACTCGTTTGAAAACGGCGTCTTTATAATAAATACCAGTTTTGTGAACATATATGACACACGGGACCAAGTCAGGTGAATATGGTGAATGAGGAATGAAATTTCTTCGCAAAAAAATGCCGAATTACAGAGGAAGTGTGAGCTAATGACGTTGTCAACATTTGCCACGCCAAGGCCCATATTATTCTCTGCAATCTCTGTCAGTCAGTCGACGGTTAGTACGGAGTAATTCGCGAACCTAGATAAGTTATTCGTTGGTTTTAGAAATTGAAGTCTACACGACCTCTCATAATTTTTTAATTCCTATCATCTTTAAAACGCGTAAACCACTTAACAGTCAAAACATTGCATGTCTCCTAGCGAACGTGCTCCGAAGAAAGCAAAAAGGGTTCCTCGTCTGGAAAGGTTATGGCCACGATTTTCTGGGATTCAAAAGGCATAATCTTCATCGACTATCTGAAAAAAGGAAAATCGATCAGAGGACAATATTATGCCTCTTTATTGGATCGATTACACTCTGAGGGCCGGTTTCTGAAAGCTTAGTTAACTATAACCAAATGGTTATAAAATGGTTGCTGTGGTTACTTATGGGATTGTTATATAGTAACCGAGTTTAACCAAAAGAATAAACTCAGCTAAGCTTTCAGAAACCGGCCCTGAAGTGTTAAAAACGCGGTCCCATTTGGCGAAGAAAAATTCTCTTCTACCATGCCAATGAATCAGCAAACTAGCCCGCAATTTCAACGGCCAAATTGGTCGAATTGTGCTACGAATTACTCCCTAATCCACCCTATTTTCCAGATTTTCTCCTTCAACTTCTTTATCTTTCGAAACATTAAGAAATGGCTTGCTGGAAAAAGAGTTCGAGAAATCGTACTTTTTGGGAGTCTTAAAAACGTTGGAATATCGCTGGACAAAATGTATCGAGCTAAAAGGACTGAAGTATGTTGAAAAATAAGTCGCATTTGGGTAAAAAAAAATCAACTTGAAGTCACTGATTTATCAACCATCCCTCGTATGTAGTAATAGATTACTTTTGGATCTATATTCACTGTTCAGCTTCCTAAAGAAATAGAACCATCCAAATAAGAGGTATAGCCATATATCCAAATATTGGTAGTACGTACTAGGTATTTATATTTTTTGGTTTAGAGGTACGCGAACAAAAAAGTTTGGAAACTTACCGCTTTAATATGAAAGGAAAATTATTGTGCAATATTTAACAAGCGTAACAACAATAAATCGAAATGTAATTCTTTTTAGAAATATAACCCACTTTATTTCTCTAGTTAATTCACCTGCATGAACAGTTCCATACACAAAAACAAGTTTTCATTGTTTCCTAGGCTTAGTTTATTACTAAGGTGTAATAAAAAATAATATGTTTATTTTAATGTTAAAATCAGCTGACATGAAATAAGATAAATTGCAGTAGGTCAAACCGCCAATAAGCTCTATGATTGTCAATTATTTTAATAATTTTTTGCAGCTCATTTTCTCTGATCACCTATCATTGCTAACCCACGTCAATAGAAAAATAGATTCAAACCATTGTACTAAAAATAGAAAAAGTTCAAAATATGTCAGCGAAAAACCAAACCCAACGAAAGCGGTAACCAACAACAAAGAAGGAAAAATCCTTACCTCCTATTAATTAGTAGATACCGGAGAATGACTTGCAATGGCCAATTAAAAATCTAATTATTCAGTATCCATGAGAGTACTTTTTAAACTTAAAAGAAGCATGAGCTTTGAGCTTGTTTTGAGGCACAGAGTTTTTGAAATTAGGTTCAGTTGATTAATGATCTTTAATTGTTAATGTATCAGCCTGTTTTTTTTTTTTTTTCACGTTCTCCTAAACGATCAAAAGCGTAACCCTGAGGTAGACGTACCCTCGGTTGGGAATTACTGCGTTACAACCCAACGCCGAATGCTTGATTTTTTGTGTATCCAGCTTTTTCACATCCAACTTTTCGACCTCCAACCCCTAGATCAGTAATGGTAAACCTATGACCCGCGGGTCACACTCTGACCCATACAAAAGATCTTTGTAGTTCAGAAGACTCTAAGATAACTAAGGTTGTGTTTAAGCGAGCGCATTCACAAAATAGGGTTTAAAAATCGACAATTATGATAATGGTTGGTTAGGTCAACACACGACATCAATTAAATTATGATAATAATAACGAAAATGAATTTAACTATTATCTCTTTTATACCTGTACTATACACGTCAAACACAAGGCCGCTCATGTACAGTTAACGAGATTAGTAGAGGATTCTATACAAATATTTACACCCGAAAACGGCAATTTTTATTTACGCATTATATTATATGACCCGCGATTTGAAACTATTAAATTTTAAATTCAATATCGACCTGTCTGGAAAAAATGGTGCGCCATCACTGCCCTACGTACTCAGTAATTTTAAATATGCTTTGATTATATCACACGACAAAACATTTTATAATAATGACGCGTTTTATAATATTGTAGCATTTGTGTTGTTTATTCCATTGATGGCCGGATACTAAATCGGCCATGAATGATATAAAAAATATAAAAGCATTTCTCCAAAATTTATTAAACTAAGACCAAGGATAAGAAGATAACTCAGCTTTTCACTCAGTAGCAGGTAGTAGAAAATCAGTTGGTGGTAGCGTTTATTTAAGTTTTGTTTCTAGTCATTCTGCTGACAGATAGCAGCTGTGATTTCTATTATTACAATATATCTGGCGGACATAAAGTATATTACAAAGTGGGATTTTTAGAGCTTATGTAATACTCGAAATTTATCGTCGGAGACGGAGTCTACATGCAAAATTGCAACTCTCTCGTTGTCGCTTGGCCACAATAACTAGTATACAGACATACAGATATATGAGTAACGGTATAAAGCCTCGTTTATAATAGATACATAGCGCAAGTGCATTGCATAAGCATTATGCAATTAAAATTAATCAAAGAAGTATCACTGTTCTCAGAGCCGCAGTAAGGAAAACTTGCGCTAGGGGCAGAGCCGTGTTTTGGCGCCCTTGGCAAATAAAAACAAGGTTCTCACCTCTCAAAATTTAGGTGATGAGCAAAAAAAAAAGGTCCTCGCCTTTGCAATGGCGCCCCTTAGTCAAGCCTGTCAGCGCCCTTTTCCTTAGTGCGCCCAGGGCCGTCGCCCCTTCCGTCCCCGCCCCCTTGCTGCGGCTCTGACTGTTCTGTTTACAAGGCAAACATCTATTTGTAATTAACAGACTAACGATACTACTTTGATCGTTGTTCTCATGCAATGCGTTTATATTGTATAATGTATAATGGTTTATACAATGACAATAACATAGTTACGTTTCATATAATCATCGCAAATCTTTTGCGCAGTACCTGCGTATATCTAACTCTTTCTATTTCCGATCACGCCAACGGATAAAGCTGATTAGCCGGATATATAGAGACTGCAGCAGCTCTTCAACTGCTGCACTCGGAGTATCAACTGTCAGCCGGTAGTGCGAGTCAGATAGTAGCGGCTGATGGTTGATGGTCGATGGACGTTGTTCAGGTTTTAGGAAGTAAAAGCAAAATTTTATAAAATAATATACTGTATTTCTGATACATTTTTTTTTTTTCAATCTCACGGTTTACCTAAACTGAAATCTGGTCACCCTGCCTACAGCTAGCATTAAAACTAGATAAGTAACTACTGATAATTACTTTAAATCATAATCAACCTAATTCTTCGTTATTATTATACAACAAACTGTTTCATTAAATTTATTTTCATTTGTATTTCACTCATTGTTATTTTATTATATTTCAATGACTTTTGAAATTATCATTTATCTTCTTCTATATTACTATTAATTGCTATTATTCATTATAATTCAAACCTAGTGTTTAGTTATCTGTATTTTAAAAATGGAAATAGCTATCCATCGAACTGCTTGAGCAAATATTCGTTGTGCCCAGAATAACCCGATGCTCGACAAAGTGCGCATATCTATTTCAACGTGCTCATTATTTGGCGAGTAATCGGCGAAAACCACGCCTGGCATCTCGGCTATTCGGTAATTGGCGAATTTCGCATGTTTGACGACGCCTTAAGACAGCAAATGAGCCAATGAGCAGAAAAAAAAAAACAATTCCTGCAAAAATCAAAAGAACCCTATTTAGTAGAGATGGGAATTTCGGCTCAGTTTGCGGAACCGGATCAGTGGAGGTCGTTCAGTTTGTTGAGCCGGTTCATTGATCCGGCTCAGTGATCCGGTTAAGTAAACATGTTTCCAAAACACAGGACGGTCGTTAGTTCGTAGGTAGAAAGTCGCTTAGAGCCGGTTCTTGCAATATATGAACTGTAAATATGATCCCGAGACACAGCTCGGTCGGTCGTTCGGTCGTAGGTAGAACGTCGTTTACAGTCGGCTCTTGCTTAGAGCCGGTTCTTGCAATATATGAACTGTAAACATGATCCCGAGACACAGGTCGGTCGGTCGTTCGGTCGTAGGTAGAACGTCGCTTAGTGCCGACTCTTGCTTAGAGCCGGTTCTTGTAAACATGATCCCGAGACACAGGTCGGTCGGTCGTTCGGTCGTAGGTAGAACGTCGCTTAGAACCGACTCTTGCTTAGAGCCGGTTCTTTTAAACATGATCCCGAGACACAGGTCAGTCAGTTGCCGGTCGTTCGGTCGTAGGTAGAACGTCGTTTAGCCCCGACTCTTATCTAACATTTTTGAAACAAACAATTCACTTTATGTAGCTACTGTATTTTAAACCAGATGTGTTAAGTTTATGGCGATGTTTATTGCCCTTATAAATCGGACATCTGGGATTTGGGCAATATTTTTAATATTTTTATATAGTATGGTTGTAAGAAAATACAGACTAAGCCGATTAGTTTCAAATAAACTGCCCTACGAATTGATGACAAAATACACTTTATGATAATACATTACAAGCCAAGTTCTCGCGAAGTTCAACATGACATCGACCCATATCCGGATCACTCCGGTCACAATCGCCCGACCTATCGTATTCTTGAAACTTGAAACTATACAATGAGTCGTAAGCCGGCTCATTTCAATTTGGTGAACCGTGTCACTTCGGTCCGTGTACTGAGCCGGCTCAGTGAGCCGGTTCGTTCATGAACGACCCATCTCTACTATTTAGGTACCCAGAGTCATATGTTGCCCAACCCTGGCATAAGGGATCTTGGTTATACCTACGAAACCACGTGACTGCAATCAAGTACGTGCCATAAGCTGATGAATACTATTATTATTGTATCGATGAGCTAATAGAAATACAAATTAATAATTTAATTTTTAAGATGGGCGTGGAAATATAGTCACCTCATGTGGATGACATCATTTTTAAATCAAAATTGAACTGCTCACAATTTTTAGAAAATTTCATCATTTTGTTTATTTTGTTTTAAATATATTTATCAGTTGATAAACTTTTTTAAAGTTATTTTGGCAGTTTATCAACTTTACTATCAATACAAAACTTAAAAATATTTGTAAATAATAACAACTTTAAGATAAAATATAATTATAAAATTTTATAAATATTAATGAATATAATTATGTTTATTTTGTATAAGAGTTGCTCCGTGGTAAGACGATCGTCTACCGAGCACAGACACGCGAGTTTTTAGCCCCCCCACCTCCTTCGGTTTTTATCTTCCGATATTGTGCAGGCAGCTCTGGGGTCGACTCACCCTCATTTAATAGGGGAATCTTTTTAAGATCGCAGCTCCATATGCGGCAAAGCTGGAACACTCGAAAGTGACATTAAACTGTTACTCGTGTATTTGTTTACATGGTGAAAATTAACACTAGTTTCTGTTTTCCGAGCTTTTTTTTATTTAAAGGTAATCTACGATTTATAAGATATGTAATATACTATTCTAAAGAAATTTCAAGAAAATTTTTACTTTTTAATTGTATTTTTAATTCTTTTTCACTGTCTGTCAATATAATAGCGACAAAACTATGGTAAATATATTAGTAAAAATTAATATCTCTGAAAAAGTAGAAGGGCCTTTTAATATATCAACTAATGATTTAGGCAAATTTTGGGTGGGGTAAGTGCTTTTTTTCATCAATTTTTGTACATAAATGTATTATACCCCGGTGGGGTTATACCATATTCAAGTGGCGCACCCAGGAATTTTAGGGGGGGGGGGGCGGTAGACAAAAAAAGTGATGATATAAAAAAAAGCTCCTCGCTTCTGTAATACAAGTGATGGCAAAAAAAAGGTCCTCACTTGTAAAATACAAGTGAAGAGCAAAATAAAAAGGTCTTCATTTCTAAAATACAAGTGATGATCTAAAAACAAAAAAAAAAAGTCCTCATCTCTACTTTTTAAATCCATATCTATATATTTACATACGATCATGATGATAAAAAATTTGGTATTTCTATCTTTCTTAGGGTGCGCCACTGATACCTCCAATTTAGAAAAATCCCATGAAAATATCCTGCCTGCACGACAGTCTCTATGTAATTCTGAGTTAGTCAATTAAAATTTATGACACACAGCAACGACGGCTATTTGCCTCTGTAATTCTAAAAAATATATAATTTATGAAGTACGAAGTATACTATTCTTACTATTACATTGAATAATCTTAAAAAATATTTTAAATAAATTGTTAAAAATTATTAGTATTATCAGTAATATCCACAAAATTTGAATAGGACATTCACCTAAAATTCACCTTGGACAACATAATAAAATTGCAATGTTCCATATTTTTTATGATTGAATTAGGTACATAGGGCTGTATTCTGAAGTTTTGTTAGAGAGTGGACAGTGGAATATATAAATCACCCTATACAAATCGCCAGGTATAAATTCCGTAAAATCAGGTAACAAGTCAAATTCTTTAACCTACAGAAGAATTGTTCCTATAGACGCAATCGGGACTGAACACTTAAAGGGCTAAAATGATAATGAGAGTTTTCATCAACAAATAAAACCATCTAGTTCAGTTTCCCGTGATTATAAAAACTACTATACTGTACCCCAAGAGAAATAGCAATTAAATAACTCTGATAGCCAAATGTTGCAAGATCAAACGCTTTCTTGCCAGTCCAGTTACTTAATTTACTCACCTCGTAGGGCAGGCCTAAGGGGCTCCGCCATAGAAATTGATTCTAAAAAGGGCTACGCAAGTCAAAAAGGTTGGGAAACACTATCTAAATGATTAAATACAAATTCTATAAACCTTCTAAATTGTAAAAAATGACAGTCAATAGTAAACAGTTTTTGTTGTTACTTAGTATCCCCAGTATGTCTTATATTGCAGTCTTTCTCTTTCATGATTTACTCCGATGACTTTTTTTTTATATAACCAAACGCTACAAAACCGTCGGGCTTAGCGTTATAGGATTAAATGCAAGAATTACAACTCTTTAGAGAACTTCTTGGAGGATATCTTGAGAAGGTTTAATGAAAATAGACAAGAACTTTTGAGCGGATGAATAAAGTTAACTGAAAGATGGCAGAGCCATCAAAAAAATTTCTCCCATACAGTATTTTCTTAATTTACTGACATGTAAGTTTCTTTTTACATCGGTGATATAACTATAGAATCTATTAATTAATTAAGAAAGGTCTCCTAAATAAATTCACAAAAAATTACGTCAACGAGCAAAAACTATTTCATGGAGTATCGTATCAATGTATGTATCGTATTTCTTTTCACGTCACCTTTTTGTAATTAAAAGGGAGTGTCAGTCAAAAAAATATATATATTCACTTTGCTATGTGTATCATTAAATCTGACAAAATTAGTTTGACCTCGAGATGAGCATGATACTCCACTTAACAATGACAACGTTATTATACAAAATAAATATGGAAAACATTTTTAAATGCGCTAAATATAGATCAATTCTGTAAAAAGTTACTGTGTAATAACGTTACTACAACATAAAATATTATAAAAAAAAAAATGTCTTTCATTCATGATAGTAACTAACCTTGCTCATAGTGACGAATTTAGTAACTATTATCATAGTAACAGAGTTGCAGAATTGGTCTGTATGATAAAAGTAACTAAATTTGTCACTATGAGCAAGGTCAGTTACTATCATGAATGAAAGTCATTATACTTTTTATAATATTTTATCTTGTAGTAACGTTATTACACAGTAACTTTTTACAGAATTGATCTGATAAAGTCCACTGAGATAGGTAACAATTAACGTTATTCCTCAGCAGCAACATGGCTTTCTTCAGGCCTTTCAGTAGACTAATCTCCTACGCACAAATGAATGGTCCCGTGCCTTGGATAACTCGAAACCAGTAGACACCATTTATCTTCACTTCAGAAGATCGTTTGACAAAGAGCCCATTCGCCACCTGTTATACAAACTTGAATACTATGGCATTCGTGACAAACTTCTTGCGTGGATTCAATTTTTTCTGTCCAATCTAACATTCAGAATCAAGATTAATAAATGCCTGTCTACCCCTCGTTCAGTACAAAGTGGCGTCCCTCAAGGTTCAGCATTGGGATCTATATTATTCCTAGTAAATATGGCCGATCTTGATGATATTATAAAATCGAAACGTTCTTTTTTTGCCGATGACTCAAAACTTTTCAACTCTCCTATTACGGATCGTAACACTCTTCAGGATGATCTTAAGAGTATTGCCACTTGATCAGCCGATTCCCATAAACAACAAACTCGTGCCTCTACTACTTTATTGATGGGCAAACAATGGGCCGTATGAAAATAAGCATAACCTTTTACTTGCAAATTATGAAGCAAATCCTCCCAACAATATGAATAAAAATGCAAGCAAAACCTTCTACTTATGAGTAAGAAGCAAATGCTTTTTTGTTGATCTTTTGCTCAAGATAGAAGTAAATGGTTATGAATAAAACAGACCTTTTACTTTAAATTATAAGCAAATGCTTCGAAAAACATGCATCTATATATTCATATACTCACTCGTGAAAAAGTGTTATAGTGAACTAATTGCCATGGCGGATATTGTGCATTTAAGAAATATAAAACATTATAGGCATCGTTCTTCACCACGTCGTACTGACATAAAAGTTAGTTTCGTTTTGAACAGGAGAATATGGAGAGTTTAGCTAATATTTTTAGGTAACTTTTTTTTGTTGAGATATCTAGCTGATCTTGTATTTCAAAGAAGAATCGGTGAGGAACTTGGGGTGGAGCAATCCACAGTATCACTGACTATCAGCAGTGTTGTTGATCAAATAGTTGCACAAGCTGGCAACTGGATTAAATTTCTTATTTCCCAAAATTTATTAGTGGAGGCGAAAAAAAATGTGGCAAAGAAAATACCGTTTTCCAACCGCAGTTGGTGTCATAGACTGTACACATATAGGGATAGAAAAATCGAAGATCCATGAAGATGACTATGTCAATCGTAAAGGAAAACCTATGCTAAATGTATAGGCAATTTGTGATGTCAGTGAAATGTTTCCAAGTGTAGGTGTAAAGTGCCCTGAATCTGTACATGACTTTACACCAATAAAAATAAACTGATATGTCAAACATGGAACTCAGTACAGCACTAGTACAGTTTTGTTAGTGTTTATAGACTAATTTCAAGTTGACAGCAATCAGAAAGAAGTAGTACGATTTTGATAAATACTGATTTTCAGGTTTCAACGTAAACACATCCTCTTGACCTTTTACTCGCCGGTAGAAGCATTGACTTGTAAGTAAAAAGTAATCATTATTCATATAAAAAGAAGCAAATGCTTTTACTCCGACCTTTTACTCGAAGCAAATGCTTTTACTTCTACCTTCTACTTATGAGCATTTACTTCAACTTTATTCATACGGCTGATTGAGTAAGGCATGCAAATATGTTGATTTGGGAGTCAAGGTATGCCCAAAGAATTTTCTTTGAGCTCCCTAATAAACTTGGCAACTTGTCTAGAGACAAAGTGACAAAAAAAAAACATCATTTAGATTGAACCTAGATGTTATAAACAGATATGAACGTCTACGCGTTTTATCTAATAAACTGTTTTATCCAATAATTATATTTATTTATTTATCAGTAAATAAATAAACGTGTACTACGTTTATGTTATTTTCATTTTGCGTAAATCCATTTAATTCGTAATTTCATTTAACAATGAATTTAATAAACTTTCGATTTGTAACACCATGAAAATAATTGTTTACAAAAAATTGCAATTTATTGGTAGTGAATATAAAAATACAATTTAATTATAAATTGATCATTAAAAATATATTTCAAATAACTCGTCAATTTTTGGTTAAGTTATCATTGTTGTCTAGGTACATAACATAGAGTACATAGGGTAGATAACGGCAAGAGTTCATATTCACATAAATTGCGTATAAGGCTGACCGAAAGAGGTGGAGGGGAGATGGGAGATTTTATTTTGAACAGAACCCCAATATATAAAATGTGTATAGGTATAAAAATTTAGTTTAGAAAATATATATTTTATTTTTAAATAAATTATTATATTTATAAAATCATAAAATAACATTAAAATTAGTTTCTGTTGGAATATGGGGGTTATTGGAGATTGTTAAATAAAACACATACATAGGCTTTAAACATCTTTATTCAATCATAGCCAGAATTGAACTGCTTCAGCATAAGTATTTTATCTTATATGTTTGACGCTATGATGTCACCGCATCATTTTACAGTCTCAGCCTAATTCTGATTATTTATTAGAACAGTCGTTCGTTATGTTTTGTTTTGCTGACTTAACTGTAATTACTTGAAACCTCTTAATCTTTATTGACTAAAAAATGAAATCTCAACACTCCCACTCAAAACAAAAATAAAGTTTAATTTTAAGTACGCCGTTTGA
The DNA here is from genome assembly GCA_963971575.1 of Liopterus haemorrhoidalis. Taxonomy (NCBI): domain Eukaryota; kingdom Metazoa; phylum Arthropoda; class Insecta; order Coleoptera; family Dytiscidae; genus Liopterus; species Liopterus haemorrhoidalis. The sequence continues at coordinate 44,216,114 of OZ020615.1, read as the reverse complement.
TCTAAGGTTAGTTGATCTTTATTTCGAATTATTCTTATACCTAAGAAAAAATTTATTTCATTCAAATCTACCATTTGAAAACATTGTTTTAAATACATTTTAAAACTATTCATAGTTGTTTGATTTTTTGTTACAATTAATAAATCATCAACATATAATACTACATAAATATTTTTGTATACATCACCGTTATCTAAGAAATATATACAATGATCAACATTGAATTTTTTTTTTTTTTTTTAAACCTTTATTTTTTATTATTTGATCGAAACGTTCGTACCATCATCGGGAAGACTGCTTCAACCCATACAATGATTTATGCAATAAACATATTTGGTTTCTTTGTGAACTGACGTTTTCAGGAATCACCATATAAATAGTTTCTTTTAAAGTGCCATTTAAAAATTCAGTTCTTACATCCATAATGAATGAATTAATAAATCATATTGAACTGCAAAAGCTAGAATTAATCAAAATGTCGACAATCTAGTAAATGGTGCAAAAATATCTGGATAGTCTATTAAATATTTTTGACTAAAACCTTTTGCAACCAACCTGGCTTTATATTTTGATGAATTCCCATTTACATCATATTTTTTTTATTTTTTTTTTTTTTTATTTATTTTTTTTTATTTATTTTTTTTATTTTTTTTATTTTTTATTTTTAGTATATACCCATTTGCAACCTTCTATGTTTACATTGGGGGTTTTTTAGCTAAACTCCAAGTTTTGTTTAAATTTAAGGAATTTAATTCTCCTTTTATTGCCTGCTCCCACTGAATTCGATTGTCTCTAATATTTATTTCATTATATGTTTGTGGTATTTTATCTAGAGAATATTGAGCATTCATTATTAAATTATATTTGCTCATTTGCTCAATCATTTTCAGTGTAATTGGGTCTTGGACGATTTTTATTTCTGTCACTACATCTGAATTCTAAGTTATCTTGATTTTGAATATCAAGTTTTTACTTTTATGTTCAGGTGTTTCTACATTAGGTATCTGATTTTTTATCAGGTCCTGATTTTATATCAGGTTCTGATTTTTTATCAGTTTATTAGTAGAATTATATTCAGACATATTATTTTCCTCATTTATTTTTGGTCGAGACGTCAGAAAAATGATTTCATTTACTATAACGTCTCGAGCTACAATAAATTTTGCAGCTTGCACATCCCATAATATATACCCATTTGGTTCATAACCAATTAATATGTTTTTATTTGATTTTATATCAAATTTTGAACTTTTTATTTTATTATGTACATATACAGTTGAACCATAAAATTTTAAGATATTGTAAATTGGGTTTGCGCCTATGCCACAATTCATATGGTGTTTTCTTATTAGCGAGAGCATTTGTGAGGGTGCGATTAATTAAATAAGTTGCTGTTAACACAGCTTCGCCCCAGAAAGATTTGTTTAATTTTGAACCGTATATTTGTGTACGAGCTTTCTCTGTTATTGTTCGGTTCATACGCTCTGCTACACCATTTTGTTGTGATGTATGAGGTACTGTTAAATGATATGTTATGCCTTTTTCTGAACATTTTTATTTTTATTTTTATTTACTTTTTTTTTTTTTTTTTTTAATTCAATCGACAGATATTCTCGCCCATTGTCCCAATATAAATTTATTATATTTAAATTAAAATGAGCAGAGGCTTTAGCTACAAAGTCTTGGAATTTATTCATTACCTCCCATTTAAAAGTGATTAAATATGTTGCAGTATAATGAGTAAAATGATCAATGAAAGTCAAAAAATAATATTTGTTATCTACTGTGGTTGGCGTGATTGGTCCACAGAGATTTGTATGTACTTTAAACAATGGTCTATTATCAAGTTTTTTTTTTTTTTTTTGACTTTATAAAAAGGGAGTCTTGCTTGTTTTCCTTATATACAAGCTTCACATAACTCATTTGTTGGAGTAATATTTTTTATTAAATTTATGTCATGCATTAAATTGTTTGTTTTTATTTTTACAAACTTATCTTTACTAATATGACCAAGTCGGTCATGCCATAATTTATAATTAACATTGACATTATTACTCAAATGAGCCATTTATTTTTTTAATTTTAAAACTGACTCCAATTAAATTATTTAAGAGCTTACCTTTGACGACAATTTGATCTTTAGATTTAATGATTACCTCTTGTGGATCAAAAATTACTGTCATACCGCTCTCTTGAATTCGGCGAACTGATAAAAGGTTACAGGTCATTTCTGGAGAGAAAAGAACATTGTCCAGTCGTCCACTAATGCCTTGATTTGTTATTACTTCAATTGTTCCCCTTTTGGTCGCCTTAATGGTTGCGCCTGTCTTCGCCACGCCAATTTCTAAAGGTCTGTCTAAATCTTCATATGTTGTAAAAACCTCGCTATTATTTATTATGTGGTCTGTTGCTCCGGAATCCAGGATAAATGTTAAATGATTTTTGTCTGTGTTGGATTGATGGTTTCCAAAAATAAAAGTGAATCTATCACTATTTGATTGAGTTTTTATTGTGTGCAAATTTGGATTACTTGAAGTTTCTTCATTTTTTAGTGTACGTTTATAATAGTAGCATTCATGTTTTAAATGATTATTGCGACCACAATGATCACATTTTTTTAAATTTGAAAATTTATTCAAACCCTTGCGATAGTTATTAAAGTAACTATTATTATGTGATTTTTTAAATTTATGTTTTTTAATATGTGATTTTGGTTTAGAATATTTAAAAGTTGTTGTTTTTGAAGAACTTGTCGTTTGCAGGACCTTTATATTTTCTTCAGTTTTGATTTTTATTTCATAATCCAGTAATCTGGTTTTTACAAAAGTAACATTTAAATTGTCTTCACTTAAAGTCTCAAGTGCTGTTATGACTCCGTCATAAACTGATGGTAAAGTTAATAAAAGGTGAGACACTTTATCCATTTCTTCTAATTTGGCACCGGCTGTTATTAATTCTGTTACAATTTCATCAAATGTTGTAACAAAGTTTGATTTGCTTGTAACTTGAGACTTAATAATTTTTTGCGTAGTGTTAATTGTGTAGCTAAGCTTTTTCTTTCATAAATTTTATTCAAGCTTTCTAAAATGTCTTTGGCATATTGCTGTTCCTTTGCAAGTCCCAAAAATGAGTCGTGCAAATATTCAATGATGGTGTTTTTTGCAATCAAGTCATTTTTCATCCAGTCTGGTGTTATTTGTAGTGGAACTGGGTCCGTCACAACTTTAAGTACTTCAAGTTCTGCTAGTAAAGATCTCACTCTGAATTTCCACACACTATATTTTTCACCATTAAAAGTTTGAATATTTCTTTTAGTAATTTTCGTATCCATTTTACTTATTCTTTTATTTATTTTATGTCACGTTATTATTTAATGAAACATTTATGCACTTTTTAATATTAAATTATTAACACTAACACTATGAGCACTATTATTACTGAGTTTGTAAATAATGTCTAGATTATTTGTTTAACTATTTTATTTCTCCAATTTGCGTTAGCCTGGGCCCATAACCTGTTGGAATATGGGGGTTATTGGAGATTGTTAAATAAAACACATACATAGGCTTTAAACATCTTTATTCAATCATAGCCAGAATTGAACTGCTTCAGCATAAGTATTTTATCTTATATGTTTGACGCTATGATGTCACCGCATCATTTTACAGTCTCAGCCTAATTCTGATTATTTATTAGAACAGTCGTTCGTTATGTTTTGTTTTGCTGACTTAACTGTAATTACTTGAAACCTCTTAATCTTTATTGACTAAAGAATGAAATCTCAACAGTTTCAATATTACATATGTTTTTAATTTTATTATTTAATTATTTTTCTTAAGCAAATGTGTTGCATGCTGACACAAATGCTGAAGATGTTTTGTTGATTTTTAATCGAGACTTAAATTTTGATATACATTCTCTTACTTCTAAAGGAGAATTTGTTGAAAAAAAATCGAACTTTGAAGATATATGTTTTATATCAGCATTTGCCTGGACATTCATACTCATACATGACTCGTTTTCAAAATAGTTTTTATTCATTGGCTCAACGTTTTTACACCCATACAAAGGTTCTAAAAAATCATATAAGGCATTTTTTTCGGTCGCAACGAAATATAATTTGTTTTTAATAATTTTGCTGTCTATTCTTTTAAAAAATTCCTTTGATTTAACGACACAACAAACCCAATCAATATGGTTGCATATATTACCTGTTCTGCCAAAATCACATATATGTACAACTTAATATTTCACTATTAACGATGTATACTAACTCTGGAATGGATTCACTTGGAACAGTATGAATAGAATTAGATAGTAACGGAGGAGGGACTCTGATTATCCCACCAAATATATTTATTCTTCACCTGTTATTTGCAGCACCTAACTGTATTTTTTCATAGTATGTTACAAATTTATTAAATAAAAAATCGATCATTTGTACTAGATTAAAAGAAATGGAAGAAATTTTAAGAGAAGGTCGCTCTGATATAAAAGATATATCTTCAAAATTCGATTTTCTTTTTAACAATTCTCCGTTAGAAGTAAGTGAATGTATATCAAAATTTAAATCTCGATTAAAAAACATCAAAACATCTTCAGCATTTGTGTCAGCATGTAACACATTTGTATTAGATATGTTTACAGTGCTTCTCAATGATACAATGTGTAATTTATGTTTTAACATTATTTTTTAGGAACCTCTCGTCGAAATAGAAGAGGCCGAATTCCTGTGCAACCTACAGCTATAAGTAGACGGAAAATTAAATTGTTAGGACGTCTAGGAAAAATAATTAAATAAGAAAATTAAAAAATATGTAATAATGAAACTAATTTTATGATTTTATAAATATAGTAATTAAAAATAAAATATGTATTTTCTAAACTAAATTTTTACATACCTATATACATTTTATATATTGCGGTTCTTTTCAAAATAAAATCTCCCCTACATCTCTTTCGGACAGCCTTATACGCAATTTCTGTGAATATGAACTCTTGCTAGTAACGTGTGGATTACATGTAGAATATACATGTAAATTACATTTCATTCTCTACGGCAGCGGTGGGCAAACTTTTTGGACCGTGGGCCACATTGACCTTATAACAGGATGGCGCACAAAATATTTTGGTGCCCACTCCATCATATGAAAGTGAAGAGCAAAAACAATGGTCTCACGTCTATTTTTAAAGTGCAGAGAAAAAAACACGGTCTCGCCTCAATTTTCAAATTTTTTCATTTTAAAAAGCAATTGTTTGCGGATATTGGGGGGCCGCATAAAATGCCAGGATGCGGCCCGCGGTTTGCCCACCGCTGCTCTACGGATCATCCCTGGTTATAAATATCCTATATAAACAATTTTTTATAATTAATTTACTTTATAACATTTATTTTCTATACATACATATATCAATCACGAACATCTAAATGCGATCCTTATAAAATAGCTTATATTTTATTGTTACCCTGTAATAGTATATTCTCCACGACCACTATAGAATTTAACAATTCTAGAACCAATTTTGACTACAGAAAGTTAATATTCTAACACAAGAGTTGGAATGTTATTCTAAAGCACTTATCTTCTTATGATGCATTTTGCGTGTATTTCATTCCATCACTTGTTATGGAATGAAATACACGCAAAATGCATCATAAGAAGATAAGTGCTTTAGAATAACATTCCAACTCTTCGGGTCTATTCTGTATCTTAAAAAGTTAAAAATTAACCTCAAGGTCGAAGTTAAAAAAATTTAACCACGTCTTACAATATTTTGTTATTCTGTAACTCTATGGCGTTAAAATTTACACCTCGATGTGGTTAATTCAGTAGGTTATATTTGGAATTTTAACTCCAGCCAAATACATGGCGTTAACTTTTAACCACCTATAGTTCTAACCTTAAACGTCAAATAGCCAGAAAAAATCCATTTTAAGAATTAATTATGGCAAGTCTGTTTATTTTAAATCAATTATTAATAAAACAAATTGAACAAAAAGAGGTTAATAAGTGAAAAATTAATATAGGTGAATAAAAAATATATACAAATGCTTTTTAGGAGATCAGTTCGAATTAAACGAGGGCAACTGCATGATATGAGACACCCTTTTAATTTACCCTTACCCTTTTATATTTATAAGAAATATTTTAAAATATTTTCATTTTTCTAAAACTTACGAAATATTTCGTTGTACGTTTTTTTTTTTAATCCGATAAGAATCAAAAGATTTCTAGTTTCCCGATAAATTGCAAGTAAATATTAAAAATTTTGAAACTGTAATAGGTACATTTATAAATTTTAATTTCTCTGTTTAAAAATAAAAATAAGGTAAAACTAACCTGAAAATAAAAGTATCTTAATATAGAAGAAAGAAAGAAAATATTGATACATTTGCATGTTACGGTAATATTATAATATATTATTTACTTTCTGCACCCATAATTATTTATGTATAAATATTGTACATTTCCGCAATATAGATTTATTATATTTGATCGTTGTTCATTCACGATTCAACCATAACACTTGTTTACATTAAATCCACAATTACACTACAGTGACTGTATAAAGACAGTGTGGCCATACGATGGTCTCATTTTCTATTGGTCGAGCTGAAGTCCGCCATGTTTCTACCAAATTTGTTACAGATTATATATTGTTTACATGTGTTTAGCTTGTGTTTCAACAGATTTAAGTGATATTTTCAAATAATATACGTATATTTAGACGTTTAATAGTGAATATTGTTGTGTTTGTCATGAGTAATGAGTAATGTAGATAATGTAAACTGTGCACATATTTTAAATTGTCACAAATTAAAATTAAAAATAATGAAACGATTTGTTATGTTTAGGTTTAAAATTGCTGGGAAAAAGGCTAAATGAACATAAAAAAACATTATGCCAGTAAATCAATGGATGGCTTCACAATTATAAGAAGTATTTACTTTCATTAATTTTAATGTTATTCCATGCTGATTTCATTTTATTTTTCACCTGACCATAATTTTAGTTGAATAAATGCATAATTGATAATATATACATCAGTTTTCTTTATTAATATATCATTTATACCATGAGTTCAAAAAGAAATTGCATAAGGGTTGGCTATGGAAAATAAAAGTAATGCCAACAGAAAGCATTAGAATTAATTTACTGTCTGAATTAATTAAATCACTCTTGTTATCATAAGTTATTTATTGTTACATAAAGCTTGTAGTATACATCAGTGTTTCTCAACCAAAAACGCACCGCGGACCAGTAAAATATATAATTTTCTAACGCGGACCACTAATAATAATTGTTGGTTAATTTTTTGCAAGAAAACAAATATATTTAATGTGCTACTAAATAAATTTTATTTGTAGAAAATCACAGAAAGTTTACAGAAAATAAACAAAATATAAATTATTTACATAAAAAATGTGTCTAAAAAAAAAAACAAAAAAACTGCAAAAAAACATACGAAAACTTTCGCGGACCACTAAAATTTTTCTGCGGACCACCTGTTGAGAAACACTGGTATACATTATTTTATTTTTCCATAGCCAACTCTTATGTAATTTCTTTTTGAACTCAGGGTATATAACATGTTCTGCTTATTCTTTTTTAATATGAAAATATCCTTTTTTTTATATAAACATGCGTTTTCCAAAAAATTAGAGAAATGTTGGGTTCTCTAATTTTTATAGAACCTTATCATCATTTTTTCCCTATCTTTTTATTCTAATTCTAATGTCCTGTTTGAACTTGTTTTCTTAAATTTAAAATATTCAAATTAAAATGTTTGAAACTCCCGTTTTTATAAAAAAAAATGTTTTAGTTTTTATAGGTCCTCAAATAAATTTATAAAATAATAAAAACATATCTCTTATATTTCCTTTCATGTCCTTTTTTAAGAATTTTTTTCACATGTTTTCTTTTATGTTGCAAACATTTCAAAAAAATACCTTCATCGGTAGGCAATTTTAATATTTATCTTAATAAATGTTGAATCATATACATGTTTTTTCTTAACAATAAATTGATATTCACATATACATAAACATAAACACGTAAAACTATTAAAAATTTAAGAAATATTATAATATATTAGGATATATTAACATTTATTCTATATAACCCAATACAAATCTGGAATAAACATGGCGGCTACAGTTCATATGGCCACACTGTCTTTATACAGTCACTGTAAATTACACAAGCAAAATACCTTCCCTTGTAGATAATTTCACAACATACTTTTAACCATAAGGTTAGAAAATTAGAACTTAACGCCTAGGTTATAACCTGAGATACAGAATAAGAAACAAGGTTAAAATTTTAATGCCTAGTTAAAATGTTACTTTTTAACCATCATTTTTAACCAAATCTTTTTAACCACAAAAGATACAGAATAGACCCGCTTGTGTGTTAGAATATTAACTTTCTGTAGTCAAAATTGGTTTTAGAATTGTTAAATTCTATAGTGGTCGTGGAGAAAAATATTTTATAATATTGACGTTTGATAACGCACTATCGCGGTTTGCTAGCAACAAGTAGATCAGCTGTGCTAGAAGAAAGTGTTTATTCACTTTATATTTATAATTGTTGGTCAAATATTGCGTTTATTAAATAAATATATTTTTTAAATAGATAGTGCTGTCAACAACCTTGAAATTGCGCGTCTTAATTTAAAATTGCATCTTTAAAAAATACAAGTTTAGAAATGAATCAAATTTTATAAAATATCAAATTATTTTGTTCATCATAGTATATTTATATAAGTGACTCAAATTCCAGTTTCTTGTTGATTCTGGCATTGGAAAGATTCTTTTTGTTATAAGATAAACATAAATACTTTCATCTAATAAATAAGTGTAATGTGTTTATTTTACCGGTGGAGATATGTTTATAGTAAGTAAATGTAATTTGTATGTACTGTTACAAATGAACTAGCAACGCTAAAAGAACGCAAAAAAGGCATTGTCTATGATCTCAATCAATCATTGCTATTAATAAAATGGTTAACTCATAGTTCTAACATATGCAGAAAACTAAATTACTTCTTCATCAAGGTTAAATTAGTCATCTGGGAGGATTCTTTGTTATAAAACAGACAAACAAAACGCAAATTCACAACAATAGGCAGTTACGCTTAATTGATATTCTGCATTGTTTGTTTCTATCACTATGATATCATTAAACAGTTAGCTAATTTCCTATGCTCACAACAAAGTGCCGGTGTTTTACCTTGTAATAGAGTACATTGCTCTGAACACTCCCACTTTATAAAAAAAAAAAAACAATTGTAACAGAGACTAAAAATCAGTCAAACCATCGGATAATTAAAATATACAACAATATATAAACAAGAGAACTAAAAAAGTTAACAATGCTTGATTGAGTAGCAATTGTGATGAGATGAGAGCAGTAACGCGATCAATAGCATCTGTAAATACAGACCGGTACACTGTTACACAAAAAGTACACTAAAACTAAACGTACATATAGTGTTTTTTTAATTTAAATTAACTTACTTGATCAAGTGACAATCCAGATATGTCGGATACCCAAGTAAATATCCGACTACCATCGTAGTAATCGCTGGCTTGCGCAGCCATGTTACCACCACACAGTTTTGTACACTACTGAAGCGAAATGTGCAATGCAAAACCTGTCGACCAAGCCAAGCGCGAACTATGTTAGCGGTCACTTGGGAAGTACGTACTCCCAGATGATGAACGGCTGGGTGCCTATGTAACCGAGAAAGGTGTGGATAAAATGGAAATAATGAATGTTAAAGGGAAGATCTTTGTACTACCCTAAAAGGATTTTTAACTAAATTAACATTAAATGAGGAACATCTAATTTTTGTTTTATTCTGGTGAGATGCTGTGAAGCGTGAACTTTTTAACATGAGTGTACAGGATCTTTTAAACTACCTACAAGCGCTTAGTTTCATTGGGGTTCAAGTTAGGGACTCGTAAAAATAGATGAGGGTTTTGAAGTCACAATTCACTTTAAAAATACTGAAATAATCCCTTAATAATTTCACAGTTTTATTAATTGTTTCATAGATCAACTGTTAAGAGTTCATCAACAATAACCCATTGTTGCGGAACAAGGAATGGCCTAAAAAATTAGTTTCAAAAATAATATTAGGTCTTTTCGTAGTAAATTCCAATGAATTATTACCGCAAGCAGTTCCAGCCCGTGTTTTTGTGAGGATTAAAGAAAAATATTAAAACTAGGGCCCTACAAAAGTAACCAGTGATTTAAGATTCACCTTGGCCAATTTTTTATGCCTTTCGTTATTAGAAACCTGGGTCTCAAGTTCGCCTCACCATACGGGCCGACCCTGGCCTCCTAAAAATTCTACGCGTGCGGCTGACGATAATAATCCATTGAAAATGACTGCGAACAGACCTATTTTCAAAGATTTCTAATTACCTTCTTTATTTAAGATGGCAGTCTTGTTTATTTCTGTTGTTAGTTTCTTCATTTTGTTATTTTTTGTGTTTACGTTGCACGTTTTTATTATTGTTGTTAACTGAAACAGATATTTCCACATATATAAAGTGTCCTTACTTGAAACAAATGTAATAATAGACAACAATACAATTAGACCGGGAGCTCAAGAAAGTTTATGGTCTCCGATTTCATACAGCATGCCTTTTGGAGGAGAGAATATTTACCCTATGACAACAAAGAAAGGAGGGTACTAAACGCCTGAACGCTTTCCGGTTATATGGAAAATTGCATTTCCACTTGTACAAAATTTTGTGTTTTTCTCTGATTTAATAATGCTTGCCCTTTTATCAAAAGAAAGTTCAAACAAATTTAAAGTCCTAAGAATTATAGGCATGCTATTCGCAGGGTCTCAAAGGGCTCAAACGGTCACCTGATCTTGTAATAAAAAAATATGATTTCCCACGTTTTTATGCAGATTGAAAGATGCAAAGAATTAAAGTTTGTGTCGTAGAACCCCTATAAAAAAATTAAGCAGAACCAGTCATCTATATATCGGGGCCTGGATACAACATTTTTTTGGATCCCCTGAACAATATTTACTAGGAAAATGGTTACGTTGATTTAATAAAATTTTAACTATGTATACATGGAAATAATATAAAGTTGCAGTGGCGTGCGGTCTGGGTATGCGGAGCAGTGGCGGTGCTAGCGGGGGTCTGCCCCCCCAAATTGATTGGGCCCTCTCAGTTGCCCCCCCCCCCAGAATTGCTTGGAGAAAAAAAATGTATTTTAGAAGTGGGACCTTTTTTTTAGGTCATCACTTGTTTTCATGTGTAAACGACAAAAAAATTATTTCAAACATTTCCGCCCCCCCCCCAAATTTTACTCAAAAATTGTCTGCAACTCAAATGTAATACATTTTTTAGTGTTAGTTTGTTTACAATTAACGTCAAATACTAATTTGTTATTATTTCTTATTAGGGTGTCAAGTTATTGTAATGCAAAATAAATGTTAAAAAATATAAAATTAAAATAAATTAAATTTTTTTTCAATTTAGCAAAATGTAGGTATAATATATAAAAAATTAAGGGCTTACCCGTTCAAAAATTCAACGTATGCCACTGTAAAATTGTAATAAATTAAAATAAAAGTTATAGTTGTTCTAATATTTAATATTTCGAGATATTTATCATAGTACATAATTAGTTTATTACTGAAAATTAGTTTTTATTACAATACGACACAATCACATTTTAACTAATTATTGTATTGTTATATTGTGTACTTCACTGGTCAATAGCCAATGTAGCTTAGATCAAATTATTTGCAACACCGCGCAATATTTACAAATATTACAATATTTATCTGACCGACTAGAGAAATGGTTAGCTATCTGGGTCTTGTCTATGCTTTAATTAATTTTTATGATACTAAACGAGCTTTCTGCATTCTGCATTGGGCACATTTGGTTACAAAAAAATGGCACTATCTGTACCAGTAGGTATACAGCAACTAAAATGCTCGTTAAAATTCTGCGAGAAATACTTCCTGGACATATTATATCGAAATCCGACGATAGCGACTGGTCGTTTAAATCACCTGATTTAAGCGCACCAGATTTCTTTTAATTGGGCTACGTAGAAGAAAATCTATGCCAGCAAACGGCAAACAAATGAGGAGCTAAATGAGAGTATTTATACCGTCGATATAACTTTAGATAGGTACTTAGTCATGCAAAGTAGGGTTGAAATAGGGCGGCATTGCTGCTAGAGGCGGTTATTTGAGCATTATATTTCGATATAATTACCAAGTCTCAGAAGACAATATTAATATAGGTAGTATGTACCGTCAATACTATTTTCAACCAAGAATATGATTTTTCATTACGAAAATACAAAATTGCTTATACAAATTTATTTACGGAACGCGGTTGCTGAAGTTTGATTACTAACCATAACAACCAAGATCGAATGCTGGATTTTCTCGGTTTCTTACTCATATCCACCGCCTCTACTTTATTATGGCGCGAAACAGTTCTCTGAACATGGATGATTATGAGTGGCCTGAGGAGTGAAAAAGGAAGGCAATAGTCTACTCCATCTTCGCCGGGATGACCAACAACGACATCGTAGATAAGTTGAAGTTGCCATTGAAGACAATCTAGGGAATTAGGAAGAAGTTGGAGGATTTAGACTTTGATGAGGAGGCCGTAGCTGCCAGAAAGATACAAGATCTATCTGAACAGAGGGTGAGGAGTAATAAGGCCCTCACACATCTTTGAAGAAAATCTGAGAGTGAACCAGAATGTTCTGGCGACTGTACTCAAACCTCATTAAAAAAGTTGCCGCAGGAAAACCATACGTGTTCCAACAAGATTCTGCACCAGCACACACGGCCAGAAAAACTCAGAACTGGGTCGAGGATAACTTTTTTGACCAAGTTACCCCTGATATGTGGCCTCCAAACTCGCATGACTGCGAGTTTTAATTGTAGAAAAAACAGTTATGTAATTGTAAATAAGCAAATTGCATTATAGACGCCATCTTGTATACCAATCGATGCATATTTGCATACGATGCGGCAAATTGTAGCTAAAGCTTCATTGTACAAATACGTTTTTAGCTATTTTGCTTTATTGTGAAAACTACTTATAGTTATTGTACTTGGTATTCTATTTTTGCCGCCATCTTGAATCTGCCGCGGTTTTCAAGATAGGTGATACGAGTAAAAATGATTTATTTTTCGTGAAGAATACATGTACTAAGTGGCATTCTATTACCATCAAGTATAATATTTTTCGACGAAGGCTCTAAACTATAAGTAATCAAGTCGCAAAAAATGTTGACGTATTATTTGATCATTTCTACACAAAACTATATAAATATAAAAGTTATTCGAAACCCACAAATGGATTTAAAAAAATACAGAACAATATCGCTGATGTCTATTTTTAAGTTATTGAGCGATACTATTTTTACAATAAATTTTTTTACAACTAAAAACATCCTATTAGATAGATAAAAATTCGGTGCAAAATTTGATCTATAGATTGTTGCTAATTTTCTTTCACATTGTTAGTTTTGTATAAGAAACTAGTAAGCTCTGGGGGTTGTACGCAGCCTTAAGATGTTTTTCATTTATGTATTTTCCACGCCAATTCTAATCACGCACCCTGTATAGGAACCTGTAAGTTTATTTTATTTGGCATTTTTCATAAAATCTAGTGACGCATGAAAACTTTTCCATAGACCTATTATATACATAGAAGTGTTCCCTTGCTTTCTGTTAATCGCACCCTACCTTATAAACAAAGATAATATTCCCATAATCATTCATTTTCAAATGTCAACAAAAGCAACATCTTGCACTTTGACATTTTCCTTTCTTGTTTTGAAAGTTGATTTTCAAAATGTCAAAATGTATAACTTCTGGGTTAAAAAATAATATACATCTTATGACTAATCCTTACCTGCCATTATTATAAAATATATTTACAAATATAAACTTAAATACTGATGATTTTGTAATATTCTTTTTCCAATCGTTAATATATTATTTTAAATTTTGATGTAGAAACTTTTGATTTTGGTTACATTTTAGGCCATACGGCCCCATTTAAATAATACAGTATTCATTAATTCATTATACTTGAATATACGAATCATTATATTGTATTAATATGACTGACATTTTCAAAATTGTCACTGTCAATAAATTGTCATAGTTGTCAAAACTGTAGAAGTAGATTGTCAAGAAATATTATTTGTGAACCTCATTCACTGCAAGGAGTAAACCTAAAATGGAATTTGCCTGATTGTAGGTGAGCCATTTTTTTTTTTTTTTTTTACTAGAGACGATGAGATTTGTCTAGGAGTAGATGTGGCCAGGGCCAGCGTAACATATGGGCGATCGGGACAATCACCCAGGGCACCCAGTTAATGAAGTAGTCAGCATTCATTTGCACAGGGCCTGGAAAAGTTTGCAGTTGACTCTGGAGGTAGGCCACCTATCAGATCGACGGACGATATTAAGAAAATTATTGGAAATTGGGTACTGTTAACCCAAAACAGAAAGTTTTGGAAAAATAAAGATGTTCCGCTGTGAACAAATTTGGGTGCTAATTTTTGTTACTAAAAAACAAAGTTTTTTTTTATCTGTCTCATTTTGTAATACGTAACTAACAGGGAAAGTTCATTTTTTATGTTGTATATTGACAATACATTTATAATATTATCATAGTATTGGTTCGCACGGATACGCCAAAGTCTGTTTACACCACAACAGTCACCAAAGTAACCAGATCTAGTTTCGTATTACAAATTGAGACGGATTATACAAAGAGTTATATACTTACTAGGGATTTTTTTTTTCCTCAAAATATATTCCACTTAATACTATAAAATACATGTTTATGTTTTGTGAGATTGCAAGTAAGTGTACTGTACGGTATCTGGTAGTCCGAATAGGCCTAATATCCGTCTTTCTGAAAAATCACTATCCGTTGCATAAAACTCTTAAAACTAGATAAGCTAAAACTGGATATAAAACACAAAAATACCTAGGCAACGCAATCAGTTGCTAGGTAGTTTGTGTTTTATATCGAGTTTTGGCTTATATCTAGTTTTAAGACTTTTATGCAATCGAGAATAATTCTGACAACATGGATGGATATATCTAGCTTTTCATGTGTCCTGTACACGATTTTAGTTTTGGGTCCCTTATTTTTATTTATTTTTAAAATAGAACATATTTTTATAACAGATTTTTATTATTTTTTAGTGATGGTAGTGAGCAGACAAAATACGCGGGCTGAATTGACTATAGGAGTAGTGCCACTAGAGCAGTGATTCTCAAAGTGGGCGATACCGCCCCCTAGGGGGCGCTGCAACTATCCAGGGGGCGATAGTAGCCTCGGGTACATTTGGGGGGCATTGAAAATGATGAAGGCTTGCTTACGTATTGTCAGCACTTGGATGGTCTCCATTCTGACTTCAACTAACGATTTGAAGATATTTTTAAAATGAAGATACCCGATTGGGTTTTGGATCCTTTTTCAAGTGCAAACACTTCAAAATTACAAGAAGAACTGATGGAAGTGAGACAAATTACGAATTGAAATTTAAATTCAAAGACGGCTACCAACAGTTCTAGCTGCAGAAGCATATTTCTACAGCTTATCCTGGGTTATGGGTTATAATACAAAAGTTGTTATGCATTTTCTTCATCATATTTAGTGGAATGTGGGTTCAGTGCGGTCACAAATCTAATACAAAAAAAAAAAAAAGAAACCAACTGCAAATAGCTAATCGCGGTGATTTAAGAATACTGCTGACAAAAATAGAGCCGAGGATTGATACATTAATAAGCAACGCACCAGGTTCATCCTTCTCATTATGGTCTATTTCAAAGTAGAAAAAAGTAGATAGCGCGGCGAACCGAGTACGATTTACACTGATCAAATAAAGTATAGCGGGAAATTTAAAATAAGTTACAACTAGGGCATGGGCGTAGCAACTGGGTTAGCAAGTGATTTTTTTTTTTTTTAATATAAAAAAGGTTAATAAGATATTGAAATAAACAAGGCAGATAATACACTTACGTTATTTATACGACATAAATTTAGTTAAATGTGAAATTTGAAAAAATTAAAAAAATATGAATTTTAAAAATGATGTACTATATATAACAAGAGAGATTTGGCTAAAAGAGTTTAAACAAAGCAATAAAACAAACAATATATCTTCAGAGCTAAAGTTTCTTATTTAAATAATTATTGTAAATAAAAATTAAAAATATATGTATATATGAAGGTCTAAAAATTATATCAATAACTTCTTCTTTGGGCACAATCAGCTGGGCTGTCTTTTGGCCTCACATTAGTCCTCTCTCTTGATCTGTTAAATGTCAAGTGTCAAAAAATATTTATATGTCAGATAACCTAAAAAATATATAACTACGTAAAAACAAATTACATGGAGAATTTTCTCCATAAAATCTACGCCAAGAATATAAATAAAAGTCTAAATATGTAAATAATAAAATATATGCGAAAAATTAAATAATATAAATAATATATAATTCCAATGTACGACACTGAACATCTGTCAACTTGGACTAAAAACAATATTTTTACAGTGTAATAGGGATGACGATCTAAACCAATCCGAAGCAAGGACAAACAGCTCCTATCTTCTTACACACATTTTTCTACTTTGAAATAGACCATAGATGAGAATATGATTTTAATAAATAATTTTTAATTTCAATATTCAAGGTGTCTTTTTTACAACATCTTTCTTTACTATAATTTAAAACGTAGGTAGAAATATAGATACATATATCTTTCTGTCTGTTCGTTTAAAGAATGTAGATTTCCAGGGGGCGCTGAGCAAATTTTTTTCTGAAAAGGGGGCGGTAGGCCAAATAAGTTTGAGAACCACTGCACTAGAGAATGTTGACGAGTTTGTGTATCTTGGGAGCAAAATCAAATCCGATGAACGAAGCAAGAAGGACCTTGTCAGTCGCATGCATCAGGCCAAGATAGCTTTCAACAAAAAAAAGACACTCTTTACCTCCAATAATATCAATTTGGAGCGAAGAAAGCAACTGGTGAAAACATACGTTTGGAGTGTAATGCTTTACGGCAGTGAGACCTGGTCACTCGGGGCAACGGAAAGAAAGAAAGTGGAGTCGTTTGAGTTGTGGTGTTACCGAAGAATGCTCAAGATTCCCTGGGTGGACAGAGTCACAATTGAAGAAGTGCTTCGGAGGATTGGAGAGACAGTGTCTGATAAATGCTCTAAGTAAAAGAAGAAACTCTTGGATCGAACACATTATTAGACACACAGGACTAGTCAATACCATACTGGAGGGCGCAGTAGATGGAACAATCAGCAGGGGTAGACCCAGACTGGACTACATTGGACAGCTGATGGAGGAGTTAGGCTGCCTCTCTTACGTCCAACTTAAAAGACTGGCCCAGGATCGAGACGCATGGAGAGCTGCTGCCAACCAAGCCTTGAATTGAAATCGCAGAAGAAGAACTAACACGGAACGTTCATTTTTACTTGCCCGACCTTAATATATAAGGGGTAAGTATTGTAATCGCAAAAATTTTCGATGTCGAGATTTTGACTGATGACCACGTTTCATGGTCCAGGGAATCCAAAAAACCTATTTTCGAAGTGCCGTCCGTATGTGTGTATGTCTGTGTGTATACACGATAACTCAAAAACGGTTTAACTTAAAGAGTTTGTTCTGGTACTAAAAAATTCTCCTAATAACTGGGAAGAACCCTATTGTTTTTTATTAAAATCCGAAACCGGAAACGTTATTAAACATTAAAATTTTAAAAAATTCGTAACTAGTAAACCAAGCCTTGGACAAAAAATTGTATAGGACATAATTTGATGTATTTTTGAAGATTTACCTAAATCTTTTTTTAAATTTAAAAAAAAAGTTTTTTTTTTTTATTATTATTATTTTTTTTTATGGGAGGGCAAGTCTAGCGTAGGTCTTCCTTCGCTACTGGTTTAAGTTGTATATTTCCAATACATTTATAATATTATCAGAGTACTGGTTCACATGGATACATCAAAGTCCGTTTACACCACAAAAGTCACCAAATTCATTAGATATATAGGCTATTCCAAACGTTTAGGCGGAACTAGATATTGAAATCTAGTACTTTTTATCTATTAATTCGGACCTTTGATCAATTTGTTTAAGCTTTGTAACTCATACTCACATTGCAAATTCGAGATTAAATTAATTGTCATTATAAAATGTCCTTTTCATTGCATTTTAATTTTTTGTCATTCTTAATAAATATTTCCCATTTATTTATTTTTTGTCTTCAAAATATATAAAAAAGTCTAAAATTTTTTAATAAATGTCATTCGTTTCCATGGTTTCACTGTTGAATTTTAAATCTTCACATACCAAACGTGAAATGTAAAATAACCCAAGCAAGGTCCTCTCTCGTGACAACCTAAAAGAGCGAAATTCCCATTTAGTTCCACCTAAACGTTTGGAATAGCCTGTATTACAATGAATCATCTTATACTCATTTCTTACCTGCATGCGGACTTAATGAATGGGATTTTGAGACCGATTGTTTTAACATAGTAAATCGGGCTTTATAAGACAATTTAAAAATATCAGTTTTATTAGTTTGATTTTTAAATAATAAACGAAATATTATCTCGACAATTGTATAACATGACAATATGACAAGACAATTCAAATTAAAATGTGACATTTGAAACATATACTGTCATATTTTGGGCAGACTAGCTAACATTGAAAACATTTAATACTGAAAATGAAGGCAGGTAACATTAAAAAAATATATTATCCAGTTCCGCACGATGATAAAAAATGAACTATATAAAAAATGTCTTCTCAACCTTGGTATAAAATTACCTTTATTATTTTTCAGACGCAGGGTAAAAAAAATATATATATTTTCTATATTTGCACAATTTATTTTTAACTTACTACAATAGAACAGCCTTTTCTAATAGGTAATAGAATATTCTCTCTAGTCATGTAGATATATTATTTTTTTTTGTAAAATAATTTCTGTACATGCATTATTTCTACCCTATTTACTTAAATTATTAACACATTACATTAATTTACTTAACAATAATTATTATCTATTGCTTTCACTATATTTCACCTTCTTAAAAAATAATAATAAATGAGAAAAGATTAGATGAATATATTGTATACTGCTGCATGAGAATATAGGTTTGTTCATTTTACTAAATTAATAAGAAATTTTGTTAAATGTATGTTAATTTAAAGTTAACTTTAGACATCATTATCAAGCCTTGCCCATCACCAAATAATGGCCGCATTCTGCAGACTCATCGGTGAGGTACCGGTTAGTAAATTTTTTCCTGTAATGCATATGTTGTTCTACCGGTGAGTTACCATACTCACTCACCGTTCGCCATTTTATTAACTGGATTTCATTTACGTTTAGTTGCTCGCCGGTGGGTATATTGACAGTTGTATATCTGTGGCGAGAAGGAACAAGGTGTTAAGTCAATTTGCTTAGTTACTGAAGAGACTCATTTAAAGAACAGGTTAATCTTAAAATTACTGTAAAGGCTTACATTCAAATCTATTTAATAATTATTTAAACAGATATTCAGATATTACATTCTACCACAATTACTTCAAACTAATTTTCCTTTATTGCTGCTTCGTTTCGTTTTAATACAGGTACATTTAGATGCGTTAGTTGTTCTGCTAAATTCAGCACTAAATTTAAATCAATTCCGCCTTCATCAAACAACATATGTTCCAGTTTTTCTAAACTTTGAAACATTTTTTTCTAAAAGACATTGTTCTGTTTATTTCTGTCATTATCATCGGCCATTGTTTAGATATTGTAGTCATCATATATATCCGTTCGAAAGCGCTGTTAAAAAATGAACATTCAGTAAAATTCACCGGTAAGTCACCGATGAGTCTGAATGCGGCCAATATTGACAAAGCCTCTAAAAAGAACATAGGTTGTCAAAAAACTTTTCCATCTAAATCATCTATTAACTTCAACTCCGTGATGTTACTGTAGTATTTTGTCTTATATGCTTATTCTCAACTTTCTTACACCGATGTAACATTCATAAACTGGTCAGATGTGCGTGTTATAAAATAGGTACTATGGCAATAACACCGTCATAAAACTTAACATATCTTGTTTAGAACAGCCCTACTATTTTGAGAGCTCCAACTTAAGACATAATATAAACACCGGCAAATTTAAAGGAACAGACAAAAATCTCATTATTTTCCCTGTAGTGTACATATTGTTGATATCTCTCAAGTAATCTTCTAGTACGATGTGTTTTGGGATATTGTTCAATCGGGTTGATGTCAGGAGAGCACACTGGCCAACCCATTATTGTTATACCCACTTAATTTAAAAAGTCTGTTACACAGTGGGCGACGTGTGGGCGCGCATTATTCTGCATTAGGGAGAAATTTTCTCCGATTTATGGGGCAAAAGATACAACATGGTCTTGAAGAATATCTCTGATATACCTATCTGCAGTTAACGCTCCGCTATCAATCACCATTAACTCTGTGCGAGCTCCCAAACATATTCCACCCCACACCATAATTGAACCTCCACCAAAAGATACAGTGGTAGCAAAATTAAATGGTACATTTTGTTCTCTTTGGCGTCGATACAATTTTTCCCTACGGTTTAGTAGAGCATTCAAAACTACCTAGATATAGGCTACAAAATAATAAAATTTAAAAAAAAAAACATAATTTTCAATCTGTTACTTTAAATTTACCGGTGTGTGTATATAGGAAATTATAAATGCAATAATTGGCACTGGCGGATCGTCAGAACTTCTAATGAAGGAGCTGCAACCAAAATTGTAAGATTTTCTTGTCGAGGGAGCGTTATAAAGATGGGCGTCAAAAATATAATATCAAATATTTTATACATAAATATTACATATTTAGAATTATCATACAAAATATATTATATTTTTACCGACTGTCACTTATAGAAAGGGAGGTACTGTGATCATTTTACAGATAAGTACGAATTAGGCATTTTATAACACGAATCAACTATTTTTAGCGTGATATCGGTGTTTTAAGAAGGAATTTTATCTATTTATTTTTTTTTCACGAATATTTCCAAACAATTTATTTAACAAAAGTTACTATACAAGTAATAACTAACAACTTTTATTTGACATTTTTTGATACGACTTTTTTTAAGTATCTATTTTGACATATCGACACTCCAGTATTGGTTTGTCCTATCTCTATTTTTTATTTTTTTGAATTAATGTTATTTTTGTGTTTTGCGCTTGTTTTGTTCTATGGATTCTACTTTTTGCAGCCACATTCAATATTTTTGATTATATACTTTTTTACATATCCAAAAACGATTACTATTCTAATATTGTTTTGTTCTATGTCCTGTCTTAAAACTCTCATAATTTTATTTTATACCCAACTTTTCATTCATGCGGATGCGCGGAATGCTAAATTGCCTTTGACGTTTCAGCATGTTTACACAATCTTAAAGTAAAACTGAAAATTATTCAAGTGAAAGAGAAATACTTTTTTGATTATCAAATCATTTCAAAATATTTAGATTTTTCCTATTTACCATATATCAAAATAAAACATTTAATTTATAAAAAAAATTGTTTTTCTATTCATTTTATAAAGAAAATATAACAGCATATCAATTAATTAGAAAAAGAACTAGAAAAGATATGCACAAAACGAATAATAATACCTAATATATTCTACAACTAAACACAAAAATTAAATTGTCGAGAGAAACAAAAAATGATATAGATTCAATGTTACATTATACGCCACCAAGAATATTATAGAAACATAGTTTTGTTATTTTCCTAAATATATTTTTTGTTATTAATTAAATTTAAAAAAAATACTGTGAATATTTGTTTTTCTTAAATTTAAAAATATTGATTTTGTTACAACTTCTTGTTTTATTGGATATTTGTTAAAACTAAATCATTGTATAATCTCATACTCATCTAATTACACATAGGGATATGCGATACTGAGAAAGTATCGATATTTGGGTATCGATAAAGTATCAATACCTGGATCGTATCAAAACAAAATATCGATATTTTCAAGTATCGAAAGGAAAAATTAATATATTTTCTATAAAACGTAAAAAACATGTTATTCTTATAATAACAATTTAATTGTTTTACAATAATAAATAGATTAAAGTATAAAGGCTATTCGAAACGTTTAGGCGGAACTAAATGGGAATTTCGTTCTTTTAGGTTGTCACGAGAACGGACCTTGCTTGGGTTATTTCATTTTTCAGGTTGGGATTTTAAAATTCCAACAGTGAAACCATGGAAACGAATGACATTTATTAAAAAATTTAATACTTTTTTACATATTTTGAAGACAAAACAAATTTTATTAAAAATAACAAAAAATTAAAATGCAATGAAAAGGACATTTTATAATGACAATTAATTTAATCTAGAATTTGCAATGCGAGTATGATTTACAAAGCTTAAACAAAATGACCAAAAATCAGAATTAATAGATAAAAATTATTGGATTTCAAAATCTAGTTCCGCCTAAACGTTTGGAATTGCCTATATATGCTGTTCACTTTTGTAAAAACAAACTAAGAGGAAATTTTGATTTGAGAAGTTTGCACCTTTGAAATTGTATGTCAGGTTGGTATTAAAAAATGGTAAGGCAATGGCACCTATAGGTCTGAGTGATTGTTGAAAATATAATTAAACACTCCACTCTTCTCCATTGCAAGAACCGAGAAAAAGCAGTTTAGTAAGCCTTTTGCCCAGAAGCCTATTTCTGTCTCTCTATACAGTGGCTCCTGCTTTCGAAAATAAGCGCTCTGAAGGAACTGACGTCGCTACTACAGACAAGAAATTCTGAGCAATTTTATATAAGTTAGGGAAGACTGTCTTCATATCGTCCCAAACCATTATCGGATTTCAGAGGTGAAACTGAATTTTTCAAATACAGTGATATATCATGTTTCTTAATAAAAAAATATATATATATATCACATATTTATGTGTGTATAAATATAAATTATACGATTAAGTTAAAAAAAAAAGATTCGATACAATACTGGGTCCAATGTACTGATATAAGTAAAGTATCGAAAGTTTAGTATCGATACTAAAATGGTGATATTGAATAAAAATATCGATACTGGTATCGTATCAGTAGTATCGGAACATCCCTAATTACACATAAGACAAAAACTAAAACTAATGTTAAGACTAAGACTACATGTTGACTAAACCCATCATAAGAATTATTTATAAATTAATTCACAATTTATTACTATTCGTATTTCTATTATTTATTAAAACATATATATAAAAAAATACGGTCATGGAACTATATAAAACACTCGAATTAAGAACTAGCATGCGAAATTTAATTGGCATGCATAGTATTAGAGTATGATAAGCATCTTATTACTGTATTAAATGTAGCTTCATTATTTTATTTGAGCGGACAATGAATAAATTGATAGATTTTTAAAATATGAATGTGCCACTACACAGACATTGTGTCAATACTCACCTTAATATGTCCGCTCCCTTTGTATTACAAAACAGGAACATTTTTTTTTTTTTAAGCATTACAAATAATCTCGATTATACAATCTTTCTGGCACATCTGTACTATAACTTTTTTTCTATTTTATGAGATGTGTATGTCAGTAGCAAATTATCAATTAGAAAAACGAACAAACCTAATATGTTAAGGAACATTAAACGAAAAATACTTAAAAAAACATTTAGTAAATACTAAACTTATAAGCTCGTTTTTAATATCAATTAGTTTGTAAAAATATTTATCTCAATCTTTACATCACAGTTACATAATTACATTTCAGGTCATTTTGTTACATCTAGAAAGATCTATAAGTAGTAAAACAAAACTTAAAATTGTAAATAAACAAAATGGAATGTGAAAAATAAAATTCGTTAAAAAAAATCAGATTAAAATCATATTTAAATATTGTTATAAAATTAATTTTATGATTGTTTCTTACCCAAAACACTTGCATATCTAAAAGAAAATCTTTGATTTTGAATTTTTCATAAGTTTGTGCTCTTAACAGTTGATTTCTTAAACTACTGCATGCTTCATTTTAGTTTAAAGTTGAACCATTAAATTGAAAGAAAAAAGAACGGTGTATTTTACTTTTATCTCGACTGAACAACTATGTTGAATACTGAATAATAAATGCATTACTATTTTTGTTCGTGTTGTTATCTTGACGAAGGATATTAGTGGTTAGCACACAAAATGGTGAGGCTATCTTTTTTTCGTGTGACAAAAATGGATTCCCTCTAGTGTGAAAATACTCTTTTCACACTAGAACTTTAAGTTAAGCGAACTTAGTCCACAGATGTTTAAGATCAGTTTGCATTCACAATAGATGTTTAAATCACCATGTGCTGCCATCTGCTATAATTTTATTTTTAAGTTGGCGCCACGAAGTTACCAGATTTTAACTGTCTACGCAGACGCACATCGTGAATTACGAGGTGTATAAATTAAGTAACTGGACTGGGAACATAGCGTTTGATCTGGCAACATTTGAGACGCGGGACTTGGATGGGCGGCAGGTGCACATGTGATACGCCTTCAGTACGAGTTTGAACTCGCTAGAGTAATTTTGTTGTCCGTAGCGATTTTTTTCATGAAACAGTTTTTTTCTAGTA
Organism: Liopterus haemorrhoidalis; assembly: GCA_963971575.1. NCBI lineage: Eukaryota > Metazoa > Arthropoda > Insecta > Coleoptera > Dytiscidae > Liopterus > Liopterus haemorrhoidalis. The sequence goes on along the minus strand of OZ020615.1, from coordinate 44,191,395 downwards.
CGTTCTAAAATTGAGTGACATTCATTTCAAGCAACGGTGTGCTATCAGGTTTTGCATCAAACTTGGCACAGTGCAACGGAAACTTTTGCAAAACTTCGGCAGGTCTACGGAGACAGTGTTTTGTCAAGGACCCAGGTTTTTTGGGGGTTTAAGGCATTTTTAGAAGGAAGAGAGTTGATTGAAGATGAATCACGCAGCGGAAGGCATTCCTCTTCAAGAACCGATGAAAATGTCGACAGAATCCGGGATCTTGTGCGTTCAGATCGTCGGCTGACAGTCAGAATGATCGGGGAAGGGTTGAATTTGACTCACACTATCATTCATCAGATTTTGACCAATGAATTGAGGATGAGAAAAATCTGCGATCACACAGCAATTTCAATAAACGAGTTTTTGGCCAGTAAAAACATTCCTTATGGCTCCTCAGCCTCTTTATTCGCCTGACTTGAGTCCTTGTGACTTTTTCCTTTTCCCAAGATTGAAAAATCACCTCAAGGGACGTCATTTTGGGATACTCGAAAACATTCAAACGTCCGTAACCGACCAGCTGAAAGCTATTCCAGTATTCGAGTTCCAGCACTGCTATGAGGATTGGAAGAACCGTCTTCAGCGTTGTGTGGCTTCCCAAGGAAGTTATTTTGAGGAAGACAATATTGAATTGTAATTCTATTCGAATAATTTTTTTCTTTTAATCTGTCCGGTTACTTAATTTACACACCTCGTATTATTAAACACATAGATATTTGATTCCATTCTACAATAAAAAATATATTACACCTGTATAAACATGTACATGTCAATACATTTTTACCTTAATTTTTGTAGCTCCGCATTAAATACATTATTAAAATAACTAGTTAAATAACTAATTTAATTATAATAATGGTGGGTTGCTAACGTAAGAGTTTTCTCTAACACGAGTTAAAATCATTTGTTTTTCTATATTACAACATACAAAAACAAGTGTTTTTAACTTGAGTTAGGAATAATTCTTACTTTAGCAATCGGCCATAAGAAGAATAAACTTCATATAACCTCGATAATAATATTTTTGTCTATAATATAAAATGTCGACAACACAAATTCAAACACTATTAAAAATTATGTTTGCAATGCGTACCACGTGATTTAACTTTAAGACAGAAATTTATGTCCTTAATGTCGGGTTGCTAACGTAAGAGTTTTCTCTAACTCAAGTTAAAATCATTTGTTTTTATATGTTACAACATACAAAAACAAATGATTTTAACTTGAGTTAGAGAAAACTCTGACTTTAGCAACCGGCCATAAGTAAGATACAGCCTTACTTAAATAAGTCTGTATTAAACCGAGGTCACGCGTAACCACACTAGTACTTAAAGTCAGGCTAACTTAAATATGCTATCTTAAAGTTCTAGTGTAAAAAGGGTATAATAGATCACGGAATTATTTTAAATATATTATGTTATATGGACGCAAAATTTTAAATATAAAATTAATAATTATCGGATTACTAAAACACGTAAAGCCGGGTATTTGTAGTACACGATTAGAAATAAACTGAAACTGTACATAAACAGCGAAGAACTCGAAGATGTAAACGATTTGGGAACCGTTATAAACAAAATTCAAGGTAGTATTAGTGGTGCCTTAAGCAGAATTAAAAAGGCACAACATGCTATAAACGCTCATCCAGGATTTGACGCTACACCAAGCTCGGTATATTTAACACAAACGTAAAGTCAGTTCTTTATGACTGGAAAATTCAACATTCAAGGAATCAAAAGAGATCTTACAAAAACTCCAAGCCTTGTAAATAAGTGCATTCGCAGGATAAGGGGAATTATATTTTCAATAAAAATTTATGAAGAATGACCAACCAAAAAAATACACGGGGAAATAAAAACCAGAAAATGTAGATTGATTATATTCTACGCAGACATCTCTAAAGTAACCCTAGGATGGAACCCATAAGGGGGCAAAAGGTCGCTCTACTATTCTGGCGACGAACAGTTCTGCAGTAATTAAAATACTTCGGCAAATCCTAACATCGAATCAAAAGACTAGTCCATATTTAATCATAATTGAGAATTTGTTGATGCACTAAGGTCTAGAGAGCATAACTCAATATTACTCCTAACTATGCTCTATTAATTTAAGTAGGATAAGCTAAAACTGACAATAAACAGTACATGTTTCAGTAGGTAATTTTAAATTTGCTAATTTTAAGAATAAAGTGCAGGAAAATGTCAAATTCAAAGATTTTCAAAATGGCACTAAGTAAAAACTACTTATTTAATACTTAATTTGTGTAATTTTAACTTAAATCCAAGCATTTCAGAAAATACTCCGCTAAGAGCAGATAAAATTATTAATTTTGTAATAGTGTATAAGTAAGGATTTGCTGATAATCCAGATATTTTGAATGGGCTTTCCAGTTCCTAAAACGAAAGTATATTGTTAAAAAAAAGTTTTACAAGTCCAAATTTCAAATGCATATTATTACTATGATAATATTTATTCTAAGTTAAAACATTTACGATCAAAACAATAAAAAGAAAATAAGAACCAAATATTTGTTTTAGAATTATCGCGTAGTTACCGAGCGACATGGACGATTAATGTATTATACTAAGCTTAAATAGTTCAAATAACTTATTCTTACCTTTAGCAAATCCGTAGCAAGTTTGAGAACGCTGTTAGCAACCATAAGTTCTTCTTTTTTATGAGGCTTTTGTTCTATTTGCAGATAGAGATTTATTTGTTCAGTCATAAGAACGGATAAATTGCGATATTTACTATTTATTTTTGTACCAAGTGTCATAAATCTCAATAAATATAACCCTAAACATAAGCCCCATATTAATGCTTCTGCGGTGTATTGAGAATTTAATACAGCTGAATTCTGAAACATAAAAAATATTGTACACCTAACAGATCAAGATGGAGGGCAATAACAAGGAGGTAATTTGATATTACTTCGAAATTAGGGTTAGAAATTAAAGCGAGGATAATACATGCAGAAACATTAAAATATAAATCATTGTTAAGCTTTTTACCCTTGCGGAAACCTTGAAATATTATTCATTTCTCAGAGAACCCCTACGTAAAAACTACTCTATTATATATCATTATTAATATATTTCTTTCTTTATATCTAAAACCATACCATATTCCATATTATGCCAAGATTATATCGTACGTGTACGAGGCCGGATGAAGAATTGTGCGAACTTCAAACGTAGATGGCGCTAGTAAAATTTAATAGGTGAGCTTATATTATGTCACAGTATATTATATTAAGTATCTGACATATATAATTAGCAAGTGTCTGTATGTAGTGTCGGTAACATTGTGACGTCAATTTTTCCTAAGGTTCTCGTGATTGGCAGACAATTCTATATCCTTCGACCGATATGAACAATATTTTGCAGATTTATTCTCTAAGAATCTACGAATAGAATTACATACATAAATGTCTAGGGTTTCGTAGGCACAAACTAGAAACCCTAGGATACTCCTATATCCTTTGACCGATATGAACAATATTTGCAGATTTATTTTCTAAGAATCTACGAATATAATTACGTACATAAATGTCTAAGGTTTCGTAGGCATTAACAAGAGACTCCTATATCCTTTGACCGATATGAACAATATTTTGCAGATTTATTCTCTAAGAATCTACGAATATAATTACATACGTAAATGTCTACGGTTTCGTAGGCATAAACAAGAGACTCTAGGTACTCCTATATCCTTTGCACAAAGTACTGGGTTATCTACCTTATTTATCAGACCTAGCACCCTCCGACTTCTATCTCTTTTCAAACCTAAAAAAATATCTAGCTGGGAAGAGATTTCGGTCGGAAAAGGAGATCATCAAAATTCCTTTAAAGAGGGTATACAAATACCGAAGCATCACTGGTCTACGTGTATATTAAGAGATATTATATAGAAGAATTACAATTAATTTAAATTAAAAACAAATTTTCATTCATTTTCATTCGCACTACTTTTCACCCGACCCTCATATAGTATTACAAATTACAAATATGCGATAAAAATTACTCAAAAATATATTTTCATATTATTAATCTATTTATCACCGTAGCGTTGCGTGGAAACGAATGAAACCGTAGCGTTCGGGGGACCTCCGATTAAAAAAGGATGGTCTATAATATTTATATAATATAAACCAGTGAGAAAAACAATGTTCAAAATAAAATACATACCTTAACCAGCTCGATGCTAACAAAACAGATGAGTAACAAAGTAATAATAAAAGCAGCTGATACAATAACATCAACAGATCTTTGTGGTCCCCTTTTCTTCAGATATGATCTTACAGACAACCACGTTTTGATATTCCGAACTTTATTTAACCTAAAATGTGGGAGATCAGATTTACGAGCTTTTCTTGATGACGTCAGATGAGAGAAAAGCTTCGCATATAAAAATCTTTGCTTGAACGTACGTTCTGCAACGGCCAATTGAAAGAAAAATAACATGGCAAGAATAAATCTTTCAATTAGAGCTATCACCATTACAACACGGTGCCTAAAAATGAAATTTATGTTAAAATTTAATTCCAACATTCAAGTACATATTTAGTAACAAATCTTAAGGTTTATTTGGACTACTGTTCAACGTTCAACATATATATCGAGGCAGGGCGTGAATTCTGCGTATGAAATTAGTAATGGGGATTCTAAGTGATGACAATCTTACTCAGACTTAAATATACAGTCAAATGCATAAACACATATTGTTGTATATTTATTTAGCGGGATAAGGTCGCTGTATTATTACGTAGTATGTGAGACGTCGTTATTGTTTACAATAGGGGCTTTCATTTTACTACTGCTGCACAATAATTATACCACGTCATTACAATGTCGCGTTCGTTTTACTTTATAACTAAAACATATTTTCAGTTTTAGTAAAACCGAGCATTTTATCAGGAGCACCCAAATAGTAACTCAGTTAAACATACATCGCTTCACTTACAAACCTATCCAACAAACTATAAAGTACCATTCATAGCTCATGTTTTAATAGATAGTACTTACTTCATAGTGTTAATGCTAATGCGTAAGAATGTTTTTTGTACACAAATTCGTATAACCATTCATAGCTCCAATTTAGTGCATAAGCGTAAGAAACTATTTAACGCATTATGTTAAAAGTTTGTATGCTTCAAACTTCTAACATTAACATTAAAACACCGACAACTGTCAAAATAAAGGAATATATCATACTTGAAATTCGAATAAGGCTTGTGGATGCAGCTTGTGATATAATTATTAATAAAAATGTTGAAACTAATATTGAAAAATAGATATGAAGTGAGAATTTTTCACATTTCAGGGTTTCGCAGGTATCTATACATATATTTGATAATACAATAGATGATAGTGATATATTTCAAAATAGACGAATATATTATACAAGAAATTCTAAAAAGACTTGTGGCTGCAGTTTATGTACTAATTAGTAAATGTGTTGAAACTAATAAAAAATTGATGAGGAGTGTGAATTTTCACAAATTTCAGTGTTTCTCAGGTATCTAGTACCCAAGTTAAAGCAGCATGCTGTATGTGTGGAACATTATTTTTAGAGCTTTTATTTAAAATACTACATGAACTTTTAAAATAAAATATGTATTTCTTGCAACAATAAAAAAAATAATCTGACAAAAATTCCTTTTGAACTATTTTGGTTTCCATCAATGTACATTATTGAGATTTTTTTTCAGATTTTTAGTAAAATCAAAACGTTAGGTTAGAGCGAGTAGCTTCAGGAACATTATAGCTATTTTATTTAATAATTAACTTAATAAATATTATTTTGGTTCTTTTTAGTACATAATAAAAAAGCAATACTTGTATTTCATAACAATTTTATTATAAATTGTTTAGTAATTTCTATTGCGTATAGATGGCAGCTAGATCGATTTATCTATTAAATATGGTACGTTTTTGTTGTGCTTATCAACTAACATTATGCACTATGAATTAAGCATTATTTATTAAAACATGAGCTAGGAATGAGGCTTAAGTGACAGCTAAGAACAGAAACGACCGAAGTAGTAATTGCGTTATAACATCTCTTTCACTACTTTGTACCAAAATCCTATGTATGGTTCCATTTATTGAAAAACTTAAATCTTCATGACCCATGGTTCAAATATATAGTTTATTTATGTCAGCCTATCTTGTTTTAAGTTTTTATAGGTTTAGTCAAGTTGACAGAATCACAAATACATCAATTCAGTTTCGAAACAAGTGAAGTGAAGCAATAATAAAACGAAAAACCTATATGTACTACTTGAAACAGCGTGAGTTCAGAAATAAGTCTGGCCAGTAGACATAATGATCATTCAGTGCAATTCTCACATAAAGTAAGCAGCTGCATTTCTACAGTTTTGATATCCTACAGTAATGGGTGGCATTTAAGTTTGTAGACGTAACTAATAAATATAATACAAATGTTAAAATGTGAATTAGTACTTGTTTCTTTGACTGTTATCTGCAATTGTCACTGTCTAGCACAGAGCTCTCTATGCGCAACATAAAGACCGCCCTTTCACGAGATATTTGCTAAACAATACTACACAGTGATTATTTAATGGCGAGACGACGTCACCGAATTTTACGTGCTGTCTAGCAGAAATACTGGTGAATACTATGACTATAATAACTATGATTATGAAGAAAAAAAGATTATGCGCATGTGCGCATAATCGCCTGCTACGATGTGTATGAAACGGCAAATTATTAAAACTTCCAGTGACGTCGTCTCGCCATTAAATAATCACTCTGTATACCGAAGTAGTTTATCATAGAAACATGTAAAAAATAGATTAAAAATAGTTTTTACTTACCATAAAATGGAACCAAAAGCAACATTTATTAACAATAAAATAGAATTCGATAATTTTCCAACAATAAGAACAGACATATCCATCATGGATAAATTTTCTTCTTCATTTACTATTTTTTCACATATTCGAATAATAATAGGTACTACAGAAAGTACTAGTGAAACAAATATTCCAAAATAGAAATAATCCATAGTGTCCGGCATGGATTCTACTCTTCCTATAATTGAAGAACTTATATCCAAAACAGATAAATCTGCCTTTTTCATCTCACGATTTTCCCATATTGTACAGCTTACTGCAAAAGAAAAACAAATTTTGTTGTATTGTACAGAATCCCTCAAAAAAGGTCATATTTTAAAACGTTATGAAAAGAAAACAAATATTACAAAAAAAAAACTTTATTTCTCAAGGAGTTTCCAACGCAAAATTAAAAAACAGAAAGAGAAAAAGCACAACCAAGGAACTAAAATAAAGTTGGGAAGGGCACTTTCGGAGATACCACTGAATAGGAAGAGAGGACGAGGAAGACAAATTGAAGAGGTGGGAGACGAAATAAGAAGTACATCTGACAACCAATTGTCATGAACGGCAATAGAGAGAAGAAAATAGTCGGATTTGTCCAAAGGGAGATAACCGTTTCATACTATTACAGTGGAACTTCGATATAACGGACCAATGCGGGTGAGGGGGTGTCCGATATAGCCGAATGTCCGTTATATAAAAATACATTTTGTGAATAAGCTATTTGTTAACTATCAAATAGAAATATATTATAAACGAAAGTTTACATTCTAATTACACTTTAAAATTGCACTTTATTCGTGTTCAGATGATATATCACTATACGCCCGTTGAGGAGAGTCGTCAATGTTTGTTTTTGAACTTCCTGGTTTCAGTGGAATCTCTCTCTCTAATGGTTTGAAAAATGTATCAAACTTTGTTTGAATTTTTGAAGTTTGTTGTTTCTTAGTTATTAACTCTCTAAAATTGCGAATTCCCGCCCGCTACTCGGGTGATTCCCTAGTGTGCAGTCACGTGCAGTTTACGATCGCTTACATGCTGTCCGTTATATCCGAAGTCCGTTGTATCGAGGTCCGTTATATCGAGGTTTTACTGTATTATAATTAACTTACCTAAATCAGATGGTGCACAACTAGGACTTAAAATAGTAGTGGGTCCAAAATCATTGTCCCAAACAGTTTGATCATTATTATTCTCTTCTTGAGAATCTGAATCAATAGATTCAGAACTATAGCTGCACTCTTCACTATTAGTAGTTATCCCTATCCATTCAGAAGCTGAAGCCAATGATTCATTGGTCAGTGGAGAAGATTCTACGTTATTTGGCTCTTCTTCATTTCCATCACTTTCAAAACAGCTACTTTCTTCGCATTTAGGAACATGGGAACCTCGCCGAGATGGCTGTAAGAAGACACAAGACTAAGAATCTGGTGAGTTACAGAAAAACTCGCTAACTACATTTACCAACAAATGAGTGAGGACTATATTGGCCAAACAGTACAGCTAATAAAGATCTATGGCAGCTAATGTAGCTAACAAGAATAAATAATAACTAAAAATCGCAAAAAAAAAAATGGCAATAACTAAAATACTAGAAAACTTAATTTCATCCTTTATAAATTTCTATAAACAAAATTAGACAAAACAGCAAATGAAGTGTTTAGAGAAAAATTAGACACAAAACCAGTGGAGACCATAATAGTAGGACAGGTAAGAGGGCTGGGACATATATACAGAATGAGTGAAGACAAAATAGTAAAACGAGTTTTAGAAGCAAGAACAGTGAAGAAATTTAGACCGAGAATAACTAGGCACCAAGAAACAAAAGAAGCTGCAACGAAGAGTGGCGTTAAGTGGGAGGAGATAAGGAAATATACAAAGGACAAACATAACATTTACGATTCACTTTATCATTTCCGATATTTTTATGCAAAACTGAAATCTAAATAAGTACTTGATAGTTATTCGTTCTGAAATCCAAACATTATTTAATTTACGTTTTTAAAGAAAAACTTGAATAATGAAATTTCAGTATTTATACGCTTAAAGTCACATTTATATGGTTTAAATGAGATTTAGAGTATACATATTTTGAAAAACATTAACTTTATTAAAAAAAGAGAATCCTCAAAAATATCAATATATTCCGACCTACCAATTTAGTCTGAAATAGAACATTTCGTTTTTCGTCGCATTCGTAGATGCTAAATTATGAAAATGTATTGAAACTGTATAAAGCATTTATATATCTTCACTATATGCAAACAATCAATGGTAAAACTAATCAGGTTAGGTTAAGTTAGCAATAAATTTGGACAGAAAAAACTGATATCTGATAGACATATATAAACAGGTACTCGTAAGGAATTTTTACATGTTTTCAATGAGATTTATAGTATACATATTTTGAAAAACATTAACCTGGATTTCCAAAATATCAGTTATATTCAGACGTATCGTCATGTTAAAAACGCGTATTTCTCTGCCAAGTCCAGATGCCTGAATGATTACTATTGGCTCCCCACTCTTACGACCATACCTTCTCATTTCTAACGTTATAATATACTTCATTCTAAGCATACAGCCTAGTTGTGGTAGACTCATACAGAACATTAACCTATATTTCTAATAAGATCTTTTCTCTTATATAGATATCAGAATCTGTATGGATCAGAAACATGGTGTCTGACGAAAGAGGCGGAAAGACTACTGAAAGGAAAATACTACGGCGCATACTACGAAACGGAGAGGAAGATGGTTGGCAAATCAGATAAAACCATGATCTAAGAAAAAGGGAAAACTGGAGTTTAATAAAAACGCTAGCGATAAACTGTATCAGATAGCGACATATCGTTGAAGCTTTTTGCCTAACTAAGTGCCGCAACAAGGGTGGTGCGGGTGGTGCCGCCGCACCAGGCGCCGGATTCATAGGGGCGCCAAATGGCCAAATTTCATTTTTTTTTTATTAATTTTTATATTAATAAAATATAATCAACACAAAATTCATTTCATAAAATAAAAATTTAATAAATAAAGTATAAACACAAAGATGCGCTATTCCCATTATTTAAAATCCTGTGCTGTTATTCAATTATGTAATATAATATTTCTTTAGCCCTTTTGTGTTTCATTTTAGGTGTTTTTCATTTTGTGTTTCATTGTATAATCGTTAATATACAATTTAAACCAAACCAAAGAAAAATTTTAAATTAAACCAAAAAAATACCAACGAATGTTTTTTTTTAAATTATTTATAAATTTATTGTTAAAAAATGACTTTAATATATATATTTTTGTATGTTTCTTTATTAGGAGTAAGTGTTCCTTTACTGGTGATTTTGTGATTTTTATGAATAAAGTTATGATTTTTATTTTTCGAAGTTATTCTTTTATTTCCACTTGCATCAAAATAAAATAGAGTATCGGGAGAACCGCATTTTTTGAAAACCGCGGTTTTCGCTTTTTAAAAATAAAAAACCGCGGTTTCGGTTTTTCAAGTTTTAAATTTTTTCTACGATAGATACTCTAAAATAAATTAATATTTTTTTATTATGTGTTGAAATACACTATTGTACTTTACAATAAAAAACTAATACTAATAAAAAACCATACAATAATTATACACTACAACCTACGTAGCATACTAACTTAAGGTTTATTTAAATTTAAATAAAAGGCTTTTAAAAACACTAAACTATTTAAATGTTTATCGTTTAAACGTGAACGCAATTTGGTGCAGAAGTTGGCGCTTAAGGCTGCGTATAACCCCCAGAGGTTACTAGTTTCTTATACAAAACTAACAATCTAAAATCAAATTACTATCAATCTATACATCAAATTTTGCACAGAATTTTTATCTATCTAATAGGATATTTTTAATTGTAGAAACATTTATTGTAAAAATATTATCGCTCAATAACTTAAAAATAGACATCAGAGCTAATGTTCTGTAATTTTTTAAATCTATTTGTGGGTTTCGAACAACTTTTATATTTATAAAGTTTTGTGTAGAAATGTTCAAATAATACGTCAACATTTTTTTCGACTTGATTACTTATAGTTTAGAGCCTTCGTCGAAAAATATTATACTTGATGATAATGAAATGCCACTTAGTACACGTATTCTTCACGAATATTGAATCATTTTTACCCGTAACACTTATTTTCAAAACCGCGGCAGATTCAAGATGGCGGCAAAAATAGACTACCAAATACAATAACTATAAGTAGTTTTCACAATAGAGCAAAATAGCTAGTAACATATTTGTAAAATGAAGCTTTACCTACAATTTGCCGTCAATTGGTTTTTAAGATGGCATTTATAATGCAGTTTGCTTGTTTACAATTATATAACAGTTTTTTCTACAATTAAAAACATCTTATTAGATAGATAAAAATTCGCTGCAAATTTTGATGTATAGATTGTTATTAATTTTATTTCCGATTATTAGTTTTGTATAAGAAACTATTGAGAACTATAGAGTTGTGCGCCGCCTTAATGAAAATGTTGTTTCGGCGTAGGTGGATGTTGCTTTAATAGTGAATAGTGCACTCTGGCGCACCCACTTTCCCATGCGCATTGCGTCTGGCGCCAATACATTTCTATATGTTTGATATCTAATAAAAAAAGAAAAAGTCTAGTTGGTAGCATACATTATGCACCTATCTACTGATATTTTAAAAAAAATCTAATAAAGCCTTTATTCAAGAATAATACATTTGTTGTCACATTTGAGAGATTTTCTTTTTACCTTCGTATCTTTTTTCTTAAGGATTAATTTCTTAAGGATAAACCGAAAACCGCGTTTTTTTGCGGTTTTTGGAATGAAAACCACGGTTTTGCGGTTCGGTTATAACCGTTTCATAAACACTAAAATAAAACAATAAGATTTTAAGGATTCTCGATAAAATATGGTAAGTAAATATCTTAAATTACTATTTGGTGAAGAAAACAACGTAAGTAAATATCTTAAACGTTCCCTTACTGATGCAATCACCCTACCATAAAATTTTTAAAATTGAGTATGTAATTAGAGAGGGTGGGGGGGGGGGGGCAAATAATTTTATGCACCAGGCGCCAATTTAAGTTGTTGCGGCAGTGGCCTCACTTGAGGGGTTACAATCATTTTATATAAAGATACTAACCAATGAAGCGACACTTTTAAAAGTAACTTGTGTGTCACTATCAGTTTCTGTTTCTTCTTTTGATATGCATGGCTTTGTAATATTTCTTCTTCTTATCACTAATCCATCATCTGATTCAGTATCAGATTCGTGTTCATCAGAACTAATTTTTAAATTATTTGATGTATTTTTGTTCTCTACTTGTAAATTTTCTTTAGTATTTTTATCGGGTGACTTTTCTGTAACTTCTTGTGTTTTTTCTGTATTTTCCTTTGATTCATCTCCATTTTCACTTGATCCATTACCGTTAAAACTTTCAAATCCCTCATCACATGTTCTTTTCTTATTTTGTGTTTGTTGTAGTTTAACTCTTCGTGTATAAGATCGTACTAATTTTTTCTTGGAGTAGTTTACTTCATTTATCTTTCTATTTTCTTCGGAAAGCACTTTTGTGTGTTTAATACGTAATCCATTAGAACTGTAAATTCTTTGTCTTTTTATGTGTGCTCTAGCGTGTGGTGTTCGTCTTTCAGGCTCTTGGTTTGTAGATGCAATCGTTGAATGAATTAAACTCAATATGAACATTATTACCATCGGTAATATTATTTCAGAACCAGGACTCGGGGCTTCATACTTTTCACTCGGCTAAAAATGTAATTATATATTGCATGGAAATTATTTTTTTAATAAACTGAAATTAATAAGAACATTAATTTTTCATTATTTTTTAGGGTTCCGTAGGTATGATCAAGAAATTCTTGCACGGTAAGTTCTTAAATGAAATTGTAAAGTTTCACTAACATGTTTATTTTAATCATGCTAGATACAGTTTCAGCGTTAACAATTTTCAAAGCTATAATCAGTGACGGATTTTTCCGTCTTTCTTTTGAGGTGAGCTCGAAAAAATCTTAATTTTCAAAATGAAAATTGGAAAACCGTTTGGCTCGCTTCCTTTTTTCATTCAAGCTTTCAAATACTGAAATTAACTCGAACGTCAAAATTATCTCATGGAACGGACTGTGTTGAAACGTAAACTGACAAATAAAATAATTTATAAAAATCTGTTTATTTTGTAAAAATTTTATGACCCTAAGAGTGGCTTAAAAATCTAACAAAATTTGAGGTAAAAAAGTGAGTTTTTGATATTAATACCTACGAAACCCTTAAATGTGTAAAAATTCCCTTAAGAATTTTTATTATAACGCTGTTAGATTACGGACTTGTTTTTTTGAAAATTCTGAATAATTAAAAATTAATATTATTTATAAAAAGTACAAGACTGAGATCAAATATGTAAAATCAACATAAAAATGTTTATTGTTTCAATAAAATAAATAAATAAATTAGAATAAAATATTTTATCAGATGTGATGAAATTTCAAATACTTCAGATGTCACTTGCCGTAAACGAGGAATTTGGTCAGAATAGTCAATATACATATCAAAGCTGATATTGCACAAGCTCTTCACTGAAAAATTATTCTAAAACTTACTATCGTTGATATGAATTAGCAACAACTACATTGACATTGTACTGAATTCTTTGTTTTCATCAAAATTGAATATTCAATAAATTGTTGTCTAAAAATTAAAATTTGTAATATTTGAAATAATATTGTTAATAAATATTTACCTCTAACGGGATATCATTCCAATGCCAAATGTATAGTATTATTTTTAATAGCTGGAAAATATAAAGAACTAAAAATAATCTAAATATATTAGCTGACGTCTGTCGAATCCACCATCGACCGTAGAATGGGAAAAATAAATATCGTTGAATTGCTAAACGTGCCACTACACTTGAGCTATGTTTTGGTTTAGCTTTCGGGAATGATGAGCCTTAAAAAAATTATTTGGTAGTAAAAATTATAAGTTTAAAATTAAATTATAGTACCTCTTATAAGGTCCAAGTCAATAAATTCTGTCTTAGGTTTAGCTAGTTTTGTACGGACATTAGTAAAATTTCCATGTAAAATTTTTAGTTCGACTGTTTTCTCCCATTGTTGCTTGTCGTATGTTCCAATTTTTTTCTGATACCTGGTGAAAATGACACAAATAATGTCTATAACAATGATATTAAAATATATGTACGTACCAAACAGCAAGATCTTCTATTCCCATATCAAATTAAATTTTATTTTGAAATACACTTCAGTTTATGAGCTAGTAAAAAACAAACAAAATGATTAACTGCGAAGGGCAAATATTTTGAGAAATAAAAATATATCTAAAAATAATAAGGTTACACAATTAATTCAGAAGGAAATTAATTAACCTTGAAAGACAATTTTTCAAATGAATCAATATAAATTGAAAGGTATACAAAGAGAAATCATAATAACACAGAAAAAGTACTTACTTTTCTTTTTGATAAATGAAAAATGATGGTTTCACACAAAATTTAGTTATTATTTAAAATTTATCAAATAAATTTTATATGTCAAGTAATTTTAAGGTATGTAATGAAACGTCAAAAGTTCACTGACATTAGTTTCGTATTTTCCACACCAAAACAGATGTTCTTTAACTGAAATGACTCTACTTGTCATTTCACAGATTTATTTCTTTTTGTCTTCGGATCTCATACCCCTGTAAAAGATATACAACGGCGCATGCGCCGTTGTATTATTGCATGAAAAATTCCTGCGCTCTGCTCAACTCCAAAATCATATTTCATGAAAGTGTTTTCTGATTTATTTATCGATTTAAATATAATTGATAGGCAATAGGTAGTTGTCTATGGGGAATAGGTATAAATAAAACAATAGAAAATAGATTAGAACGTTTATCTCACTCATACAAAAGATCATACATTGAAAATTATACATTCATCAATTCAACACGTTAATGTAAAGTACTTATTCTCATATAATTACATTTTAAATATTACAACAAACTATAAAAGAACAATGCTTTAAAACTTAAAATATGTTCTGTATAAAAAATGTATTAATAATTATTTGACTTAATGTTTCATACAGATTTACTGTATAAAATGGTAAAAAAATATTCAACATATATATGTAACATTAATTATTTAATTGGACAAAAATATATTAACTATGAATATACAGTCGTTATATTTCATTTAAAATATAAATATATTTGTCCAAAATTAACTATAGTATATTTAAAAAAATAAAGTTTCAATAAATAATGAAAAAAAGTTTCTAGAAATTTTATTACAGAGAAATGTATTTGTAGTTACAAAATGATGGAGTGTGCCGAAGTGAAAAGTAATTGGCTTGTCTTCAACGCAAAATAATATACTAATTAAACTAAAAATATTAATTTATACGTTCAAACTTTATTTTCATACTTAATTTTTATGTTTAGATCAAATAAAATCTCTTAATGCACACCCTAACATCCTGTTACCACATTCTAAATAACTAAGACCTTCCAAATAGACTATTCAATCTATGTTACATTTATAATCACTTTGAAATTGCCTATATTCCTATTCTAATAACATTTAATGGCAATCTCAAAACAATAATTAAAAATGTAAAACAGTATCTTTGGTAGGCCAAGTCATTACTATATACATAAAATATTTTTCTCGATGACCAGGCAGTGGTTTGCAGATAATTTGATTGATAAATATGCAGATAAACTGATATACCAGTCCAATATTTATGTACTAAATGTTTGTTTTGCTACATTTGAGCATTCGTTGTGACCAGATATGGCTCACTTGCCATTTTTACAACTTACTGGCCTTCACTATCACTGTCGCTTTTATCTGAAAAAAAGATAAATTAAAATTAGAAATTTCTCAGAAATATGTATGTAAATGTTATAAATATTTTAGCAAAGATAAATTGTAAACATAAATTAATTATATATTAATAATTTTAACTAGAAATTTAAAAATAATATTTTATAAATTTCCTGTTTGAAATATTATAATTTACCTTCTATTCTGATAATATTGTTTACTTTATTTTTGATAATGCATAAAAATAAATATTTGCTGTTTTTATTTACTGTTACAAATTTTTTAGATTATTGCGACGCATTCTTGTAAATCAAATCTTTAAAATTAAAATGATTCAAAATTATCTGTTTAAAAAAATGAGCTTACTTCCAAAACGTCTCTTGTCCCATTTTTTAAATTCATTTTAAAGTTTTATTGGCACCTCTTTGAAAAAAAAAAAAACAAAATTTCTTTCTAAATCGAGCTAGAAACCCTAAATAAATGGCAAATTAAAAAAAAATAAGTGATTTTAAGTAGTTTATAATTGAATCGGTCATTTTGAAAAGGGGTCATGTCCATTTTTTTCATAAAACTACCTTTTACCAGATTCTGCCCATTAACATGTCTATACATGTATTCCATAGGGAAAAATTGCTAAGCGAATTGACATCTGGTTGGATTTTAGCAACTACATAAATAGACATTCTATCGCGCTTTTTTTATAAAAATGTTTGCATAAAAATATAATTGCGTAAAAACAAGTATTAATATTATAGCAAAATTACAAAAACCACCAGTAAACATTAAAATTCACGTTATTTATATGTAACGAATGTCTATTGAAGGATCCAAGTATGCCGAAATAGCGCTGCGATCTTAAAATACTTCCCCTATTGAGAAGTGACATTACCGTTGGTGGCGCTGTTTTTCAAGGCAATATGGCTGAATTGTCTAGTATTCAGCTGTCAATATGCTAACAGCGAACAGGTTAATTTAAGCACAGTACATTTTTATTTTATGAAAATATATCTATTGACATTCTAACAAAAAATCAACACTAGAAAATATGTAATAATTTCAAACAGTACTACAGTCGCGTAGTACAATATTTGACCACCAGACTGCGTATCCGAGCGTGTCAGTTCTCAATAAGTTTTATGAATTCGTTTTCATGAGTAAAGAGATAGGAGCGGTTGTTGACAAACCTTATATCGATAGAGTACGTTCATCTTAACTTCATTACAAGGTATCATAAATTACGTCACCAATTCTGCGCGAGAAAACAGCATCACATTGACGTACATTAGGGTTTTAAACAATTGTTATGGAAACCAAACACACAAAATCATGTATTTCAAATACATTTTTACGCAATTTAGTACATGGTATGCCTTGAAACGTACGAGAAATAAACAATAATAACGGAAATAAACAAACAACATCGCACAATACGCGTAGTCAAACACAAATCAAAGTAAGTGACGCCACTGAAATGTGTCAAGCTAACTGTTGAAAACGTAATGGACGAAATTTGGTTTCTGCGCAAGGGACCTGGCAATATCCAGCTGTGATGAAGTTAACTTGAACGTACTCTAGACTTGTGCAACACCGTTACCTTCTAAAGAAAGCATGCATCA
The DNA here is from genome assembly GCA_963971575.1 of Liopterus haemorrhoidalis. NCBI lineage: Eukaryota > Metazoa > Arthropoda > Insecta > Coleoptera > Dytiscidae > Liopterus > Liopterus haemorrhoidalis. Next base: position 44,174,045 of record OZ020615.1, on the reverse strand, counting down.
AGAGCTCTCAGTCATTTATTCCATCACCTGAAAGCAACCCTGCTTATCAAGGAAAACTTCCTATTAATCTAAAAAAATGCAAGACATCAGAAAACTTTGTCAGTACATTACTAACGACAAAAAAGTTTTCTGGGATGAAATCTAAGAAAGGCCGACAACAACAGGCGAAGAACAGCCAGAAGAGTTTTAACTACCTATTTTACTATTTTTATTTTTGTAATTACATTTTTTAATATTAGTTATCTTTACTTTTGACTCTTTTGCTATTTCAAAATGGATCCTAATTTTATGATCTATTAATAATTCAAATATTACCTATGAAATTTTATATTTTTACCTATAGAAAAATCAATAATTTACCTATAGATAATTAAAAAATGATCTATAGTAAATTAATAGTTGACCTATAGAAAATTATCAATTGATTATATAATAAACTACCTATAGACAGTAGTGACATCTGCCTACTTACCTAACCTAACCTAAGATAGTGTCTTGTCATTAAACTAGAAGATGGGTAGCTCGCTTCGCTCGGCTTCTTCTAACCAAACCCTTACTAACCTAACCTAACCTAAGATAGTGTTTTGACATTAAACTAGGAGATGGGTAGCTCGCTTAGCGATAGAGTGCAAGAGTACTTATAGGTCAAGTATTAATTTTATAGATCAAATTTTATAGATCAATAATTATATCAGTAGGTATATGATTATTTCCATAGATCTATTAAAGATTTACATAGGTTGATAATTATTTTCATAGGTCGATAAATATTTCTATAGCTCAATAATTAATTCCATAGGTCAAAAATTAAAACCATAGATCAATTATTTAATACATAGGTAAACTATTATTTTCATAGGTACTATTCTGTAGATCATATATTTTTTTCATAGGTCAAATATTTTTATCCTTTCAAAATTGCCAAAAGAAAGTTAAAAAAGAAAAGAAATTAGATGTTGTCTTTGAAAAACTTGGCGCTGACGGTCATGCAAGGCATGCGACGCATGCGGGCGCCACTGTAAGGGGGGCGCTAAATGGCCAAATGAATATGAAAGTAAGGTAGTGAAATGTAATTTTAGAAGTAAGGACCTTTTTTTTAGGCCTTCACTTGAAATTTAGAAGTGAGGACCTTTTTTTTAGATCTTCACTTCAAATTTAGAAGGGAAAATCTCGAAAAAAGCTAATTGCGCCCTACTTGGGGGCGCTCAATTAAATCTTTCCTACGGGCGCCGCAGACCGTTGCGCCGGCTCTGCTTATAAACATAAAAAAATACTACGTTGCCCCAACTAATAATGCATGGAAGTTAAATAGTTTTTTATTTCTCCTGAAAATTTTCAATAAATGGACATGACCCCTTTTCAAAATTACCGATTCAATTGCAATTAATCATTTTTCGTGGTTACTGTCAACTATTAAAAAATTGACAAGAGACGTTTTGGAAATAGGCCCTCAAATATTCAACCCTTTAACCGCCATTTTAAAAAATGTAATGTATGTGCAGTGAACAATTTAGCTTGGTTGTGCAAAAATATATATTTAATAATTTAATTTAATATTAATAATGTTTGGAGCTAGGAAAAAGCAGGAGTAGTGGTAAGAGTTGCTGATGACAAATGATGATGATCATTTTTTTCTAAAAAGAAACACAAGTAATGCTACATGGTAAGAAACAATATAATTCTTTTCCATTTTTATGTCGCCACCTATCACTCCTAGAAATATACATAATATCAGTTGCTTTGGTAATAACGTGGTCTTACTGCTCTAAAGGAGGTAATTTTGATATTGTTTCATAATTAAAATATCATAATTAAATTCAATATAATTATCCAAATAGAGTAAAATATTACAAATGTTAAATGATAAAAAATAATCTATTTCTTAGAAAGGGCATTTAAGATAAGGGTAGACATGTTTATTATTGTAACTTAAGGCTTTTGTAAACTTAACATGAAAAGTGAATCGTAAATTCTTAAACACATGACAACTCTGTAAATTAACAGATTAGAGGTATTGAAACCATATGCACATAAATAATAATTAATCATTGTCTGAAATATAAATATTAGTTTGGATTAATTTTCTAATGGGATAATTATCTGAGTTATCACCAATAAATTGTGAATTTTAAGATATTACAAGACGGACAATTCAAGAGGGTGTGATACGATATTTTACAGATGAGCTTAAACCATAATAAGGTTAAGACAAAGTTTTAGAGTTGAGTTAAGGCAGTCATCATGAGAAATTCTGTTTTAAGAGTCATCAGGTTAAGACAAGTAAGGAGAGTTAAGACAACCATGGGTTAGAGATATTTAGAGTGTGCGGTCGAGTCGAGTACAGTTTTGCATATGTCAAAAGTAATTCACAAAAAAATACGCGTATTTAGACACATTAAAGTGACCCGCTGTTTTAACATAATGGCGAATTTTGATCAAAATTGTGTTGAATTGCAAGGAAGAAGTTCCAAATCGCCTTAAATCACAACCGCCAAATACCAATACAACCGTCCAGATTTTAATGTATTGGATCTTGGCTTTTTCAATTCTATACAATTATTTCAACTTACAGCTTCACCAAATACAATCGACGAACTGATTTAATGCATTAAACATACAAACCCTTTATAATGATTTTCTAACAAAAGGAGGGAATTCCTATAAGATTCCGCACATTAATAAGGCAAAACTTCATAGTTCAGAAAAATATAAATGCTATTTTACTCCCCATATTAAATAAGATATTTTGAATTCAATTAAAAAAGAAAAACGTTTACGTTACTTATATAGATTATAAAATAAATATAAATTATGATTATCTATTTTAAGAAATGTTTATTTATGATATAGATTTTGTATTTTTACAATTATATTTAAATTATTTTATTTACATTTAAAATATTTCTGATCCTCCCTGTCTTCGATCACTCGTCTTGAATTTATAACTGCGGAATATGGTCACCTTACTAAAAAGTAGAGTTACTGGTAAGCACCATTTGGCTGTACATTACAGATTACTATACTTCTTCTACTTAATAAATTATACTAATGCAGAAATGGTGAAGGAACTGCTAACGACATTTTTTTCCAAGAGCGTTTGGCAATATTCCAGACACTGGGAATGTATTTGTTTAAAACAAATTTATGTCAAACATATATATTTGTCTAGAGCGGTTAAAGGGTTAAATATCTTTTTATAAAACCAGCCAGATATTTTGAAAAGATTAAGAAAAGAATTATTTAAAGAAAAATTTGGTAAACCATTATTTTATCAGTTTTGATTATGCTATTTAAAGCCAATCAATACCTACCCTTCTTGCCAGGATATGCGTGTCTCTTTAATCTGTCGTATAATTCATCCTTAGTACCGTAAATACTAGCGTTCGATCTAGCTAAACTGTTCATCTTTCCAGTTCCTCCATTATGTAAACTCTCTTTCATATAAGTTTCATTATAGAAGTTAGGCATTTCCCAGCCATCTTCCTCATCATCGTAATAATGAGCGTAAGTCGAATGATGACTTGGTGCAATACTTTCTGCATAAGGTGTTGGTGCACCATAATAGAAATTAACCTGCGAACCATTCTGATCAGTTGCTGGAGTAAGCATCTTCTTAGGTTCCTTTCTACGTGATCCACGTGCGCAGATCATCCAGATTAAGAGGACAATGAAGATGATTAAGATTACTGAAGCAGCAATTCCTCCAGCGATATAAGCAAATTCTGATTTTTCAGCACAATGACGACCAGTGAATGATCCAATGCAGCGACATGTTGGTTGACCTCGGATATCTTTAACACAATGACCTTCGTTTTCGCAGTATCCATCACAAACGTCTGTGCACACTTTTCCTGTTCCGTTATATCCTGGTTTGCATTCGCATTTGAAATCGCTGGTTTCCGGGATGAGTAGGCAGTAAGCGTTTGGATCACAATGCATTTCTGGACCGTTCATTTCACATGGGTTGGTACATTCAGCCTTGCTCGTCTGGAAATAAATTAAATGATTAAAAAAACGATATAAAATATAGAAAATGTTATGAAAATGTCTACTGACTCATGTATCAGATTAAAAACACAAAGTCATATGATAACATAATCATAACATAAACAAATTGATATGAATGAAAATTATTTACATTATTTAATCAAGAACAATATACAGCGCGTGACTTAATTTACATTTATTGTCATAATATTCGTGTCTTAAAATAGATATGTAATTTGCTAAATTTAACATTTAACATTTACTTTTTTAATGGAGTTGGTAAATGGTAAATTATGACAGTATTCAGTTAATTTAAAATTATTTATTGAACAGGTAGTATCCGAAATTTCACGATTCAACATGTAATAAAGAAATAGAACAAATACTTGGTTGGTTTCATTAAATTAATTCAATTACATCTTTCTATAGTCCGTTCAAACGTTAGAATGCAGTGTTGCCCTTATGGAAAATGGGAGTGATGTTGCTAAATATAGTAGAAGTTCCAAATATGTCAACGAACCCAAAATATGCGTTAATCAGTGTTGTAATAGATACATTTAAAAAAATATCTAGATACAGATACATAAGAAAAATTGTATCTAGATGCAGATGCAGATACAGAATTATAAAATATATCTAAATATAGATACATGCCAAAAATGTGTGTATCTAGATACAGCAAGATATTTCTGAAAAAAATACTGAAAATGAAAATACCATATTTTTTACCAAACAAACAGTGCATGATAATCAGTATTATACAGGCTATTCAAAAACGACCGTGACGTCACAAAAAGCCCACTAAATTCAAGATAAAATACTATTCTACGGAATAAATTTGTACTAAATAACGTATGTATTATGTTAGCCATATGTGCTGACGTATGAGCTGCGTATTTATAAGACTAATGTTAGTCTTATAGATACGCAGATGTTATTGTTAAGTGGATGTTCCTTTCAATCAAATTTTAGCCCTAATTGAAGTGGAATTCGTGTAATGTCACGATAATTTTTGTTTACTAATAAAAAATTACTGATAAGAAATATGTGATTATTTTTTTTCTCATTCCATACAAATTTAATTTATAAACAAAATTTCAGTTGACATCCTCACGCTTGCAAATTAAATTTATATGAACGTTTAATAATTTATTCAATTTTACGTCCTTTAGGAAACACACCTACTTATCTTACTAATTTCAATTAGGAAATGAACTTAATATCCACATGGCCGGCCCTTGGGTGAGGCGGACTAGAGGCCTCAAGTGAAGAAATGCCTCAAAAAAAAATTATCAAAGTGTATTTTCAATCACTGGATACTTTTGAAGGGCCTTAATTTATCTTGCCTGAGGCTCTCCCAAACACTCCCAAACCATTTGCACTCCCAAACCATTTGTGTTGATATAATTTATCATATGTTTTTAGTAAATTGCTCATCAAAATAGCAACAATAGTTATTCAAAAACTCATTAATAATGACCCATTTTCCGTAAGTGTTGTGCTACCTAAATACATACTATTTTTACGGCCGTTAAAAGCTACGAAAAACGAGTGAGAATATATATATATATATATATATATATATATATATATATATACATATATTACATTCCATATAAATTTAATTTGTAAACGTCAGAATTTCAATTGTCGTCTGAATTATAGTAAAAATAAAATATTTAAAATGACAATTTATAATTAAACTATTATATCAGCTCGGTATCATGGTATAAAAATAAAGTAACGATCAAAGTATCTGAAATACAGATACAAGATACTTAAATTTAAATATCTAGATACAGATACATATTTCTAAAAGTATCGAATTAGTATCTAGATACTTGAAAAAGTATCTAGTTACTGTATCTAGATACTTGTAACTAGATACATTACAACACTGGCGTTAATTCATTGAAATTAAATGGAAAAAGTACATGTAACGAAAATTAACAGATCAGCACATTTTACGGCCGGCAACGTCGCTTAGAAAGGTAATGATGTAACTGTCGAAACACTATTATCGGGTGATATCTAATAAATTTTGATAAATCCAACCATATTATTGTTCTTTTTTCTTTAATATTTTTAATGTCAACTTACCGAAGCAGGTCCCTTTGTACTGGTATTTGGTGGACAAGGTATACACTGCGTTTGTTGTGATTCTGGTTGATACCATCCCTTTTTACATTCCACACAATTATTCAAGGTTCCATTCAAATATGTTCCTGGTGTACAAACTGGTAATGAACATTCTTCAATCGAAGCTGCTCCAACTTTAGGTGTAGTTCGTCCCAATGGACAAGCTTGACAGGCAGCTTGAACTCCTTGAGTTCTATATGTTCCTCGTGGACATGGCTCGCATTTTCCTTCAACAGCAAGTTGCATACCAGATTCACATTCGTCACGGCATTCTTCGCGGGATACTGCTTCGCTGGTACGAGTTGTTTTACCAAGACCGCAGATATCGCAGGAGAATGATCCTTCGTTAGGTTGGTAGAAGCCGTGGCCGCAGCTTCGGCAGAGACCAGCGTTGTGATCGAAGTATTTTCCGGCCGGACAACGTTCTAGAAATAAAAAATTGTTTGGTTTGAGTTTACATACATTTTAGAGTTTCTTAAATACAAGGTCAACAAAACTCCAAATCTAGATGTCTGAGACACAGAGGCGGCGATAGCGGGGGGTTGGAGGGAGGCCGGGACCCTCTAAAAACTGCTGTAGCCCCTCAAGATATGCAGAAAATTTTTAATTTTAGATAAAACTAAGTGTCTGGTCCAGAGTTTAGACTGGGGAAACTTAGAACGGACTGGGTACTGAAAATCCGTAATTTGGTGATATTTCGAATTGTAAAATATGGAAGCGGGTCAAAGGGCTTGTGGCCCACCCTAGTCTTTAGAAAATCATATTTACATTTTTATAAAATTATTTTAAAAAAATGTGCCACCACATTTTAAAAGCTGGCGCCGCCACTGCTGGAACAATATTTTTTTGCCATAATCACGTCAAAAAACAACAATATTTAAGAAAATCAGTTTTATTTTGTATATTTACGTATGTATTAAAATATTTTTTGAAATACTTAAAATTGCGAGCATACTATTTCAGTTCTTATCAGTGTGCATAACTTTTTCTTTTTTTTTTTTAATGCATAACCTAGGCTTAAAGATTTTTCAATTGCTCCCACATTAATAAAAAAAAAAAAACAACAACTTTAATAACTTTCGAAGACGACCGGCGTAGCGTAGTGGGTAATACATCTGCTCTGCGTTGCTAAGATCTCGAGTTCGAATCCCGTTCAGGCATGGAATTTTAGAAAAAATTATAATTGTTTTGGCTAATTGCCGAAGCAGCAAAGGACATTAAAAAAAAATTACTTTCAACAAAATAATTTGATCAAAAATTCCACTTCACTATATGCATCACATTTTTTCCCGGTTTTTTAAACCAGCCCCCCTGGGTTAAAAGGTGGATGGCAAGAGCTTTTCTAGAAATTTTTTGGGGAAAGTTGCGTCAATTTATTGTACTTATGTATTTTTTTTTTTTTTTTTGTTATTCGAAATAATTTTTCATGTTCGCGACTGCAAATAACAGTGAGACATCTGGTGGTGACTGGCTAAATTAAACAGAAGCGTATATTTGGATAATATTTGTAGTGTATTGTGCTGCAGTTTATGTGAATTAAGAAGTATTTTAAAATATAGTGACTTACGTGAATACAGTGCTTTTTTGCGGAAATATAGTTTGAATAGATAAATATTAAGAAAAAACTTCTGACATATATGTTTCTCGTCCGCCATCAGCTGTTGTACGCAGCGCCGCCAACGTTAGTTTCAGTCGCGAATAGAGGGCGAATAGAGGGCGAAATGAGGGAAAGAGAAAGTTTACACCCACTAACGATGGTTGAAGCCCAACGCATAGCGGAGGACTAATACTCGTCCAAGGTCCAAACTTTCTTTCGGCCTAAGGTATGTACAATGCTTTACGTACAACTGCTAATTCATTTTATATATTTTTTAAATATTTTATAACGTAGTTATCTGTTGCTATGGAATTACGGGTGTTGTCTCTAATATGTCGGGATTGCGCTAAACTAGTGCTGCCATCTGACAACTGACGCGTCTATCGTAAAGTTTGACATTTTGACGGAATACGTACTCAGAACGTTTTATAGTACTAGCGTTATTTGTGTTGTTTACAGTAACTTGAAAAAATTCTTCTCGGCTAAAAATGAAATTAAATCGTGAACATTTCCGAGCGATTATTTTTTACAACTTTTGTCGTAGATTAACCTAACAACAGTGCATCGATGAACTTAATTCGACTTTTGGCACCATCAAGGACTACTGTTTATCGATGGTTTTCCGACTTTAATCGTGGCCGTAGTTCGCTTAAGGGCGAATTTCGTGAAGGTCGTCCGAAATCGGTTGTTGTTCCGGAAAACATTGATGCTGTGCGTGAACTGATACTGCAAGATCGTCATGTGACTTATCGTGAGATTGAGGTATCCTTGGGCATTAGTGGGACCAGCATTCATTCATTATTGCATGAACATTTGGCCTTCAAAAAGATTTGTTCGCGTTGGATCCTACATAATTTGACAATCGGAGTGGAATTTGCCTCAATTGGAGTAGAAAAAGTTCTTCCAAAATTTTTTCAAACGCATGCAAATGTGTATAATAAAGCCACTATGTTGATAAATAATTGTTTTTTATCTCAAATTCCGAAATATAAAAGTCAACCCTCGTACTATGTGATTGTTTTTTTATGTAAACAATATATTTGTCCTATACACTTGTGAGTTGCCCTAATTAATTGTAAAATGGATAGTGACGAAGAAATTCTTATTTTATTTTATAGTTTCCAATTATATTTTCAATTTTAACAAATATTTTTGTTGTTATTGAACTTTCTTCGCTAATTATCATGAGTAGGCGTTTTGTCTTTTTTTACATCTGATGGACGTTATGTCTTTTTTATACAACCCTGTGGACATAAAGTTGTATTTTCGGTTTTGGTAACTAAGATATAGACAAAGAATTTGGATCCAGCAGTGCGTAAATGAAATTTTGTTCGTTAATCCACATATCGATAGCTTTCAATTGATACTCGATTTACTAACAATTGATTTTTATGTTACCTTTGCAGTCTGCAGCACTTCTAGCTCCAACACCAACAGTAACTCCTATTCTTCCAGAAATAACTGGGCATGGAGAACATTGTAGTTGACCAGATTCGCTCTGGTAAGTTCCAGTAGGGCATGGCACACAAATCTTGTTTTCTTTGTCGTAGTAAGTTCCCACAGCACATGGCACTGAAAGAAAAATTAAATTATATATAATAGAAGATTGATTTAAGCGGAACTAGATTTTGAATTCTAGTAACTGTTAATGTTTGATTGAAGCTTTTGATCATTTTGTTTAGCAAAAGCAAACTTCAAACATTAAAAAATTAGCTCGTGAGAAAATTTAAATTCTATTTGGTTCCGCTTAAAGGTTTGAAATAGCCTATATCATGATTTTTGTTTATTAGCTTTAAACTTAAAGTCATGTGGCCAAAAAAAATGTGTAAGTTCTAATTATTTTTTTGGTTAATGTTTCGTATAAGTCCACCACAAACAACTCGCCAGAAAAAAAGCGTAAGCTAGTTAGAATGAGATTTGGCCCTGGAGAAGCGCCGCCCCTTTCTTTCAAAACATAACATTTACAATTTACTTATCTTTTCCAATATTTTTAATCAAAACTTAAATCTAAATAAGTACTTGATAGTTATCCGTTCTAAAATCCAAGCAATTATTTAATAAGTGTTAACATTTAGCTCGTATTCATGTTTAAAAAAAAAAATTGAATAATGAAATTTCAGTATTTATACGCTTAAAGTCACTTTTAAATGATATAAACGAGATTTATAGTATACATATTTTGATAAACATTAACTTTATTAAAATAGAGAATCCTGAAAAATATCAATATATTCCGACCAAACAATTTTATGTCTGAAATAGAACATTCCATTTTCGTCGCATTCATAGATGCTAAATTATGTAAATGCATTAAAACTGTAAAAAGCATTTATATATCTTCACTATATGCAAACAATCAATGATAAAACTAATTAAGTTAGGTTTAGTTAGCAAACATTTTGGACAGAAAAAATTTAAACTTGATAGACGTACTATATAAACAGGTACACATAAGGAATTTTACCTGTTTTCAATGAGATTTACAGTATACATATTTTGAAAAACATTAACTTCATAAAGAGTTCTAAAAACATCAGTTATATTCGGACGTATCGTCATGTTAAAAACGCGTATTTCTCTGCCAACTACAGATATATGAATGATTACTATTGGTTCCCCACTCTTACGACCATGCCTTCTCGTTTCTAACGTTATAATATACTTCATTCTAAGCATACAGCCTAGTTTTGGTGAACTCATATGGAACATTAATCATTTTTTTTACTTACCGCAATCTGGGGCCATTACAACTTGTCCAACAGGGCAAGCATAGTCAGATTCTAAGACAAGAGAAGCTGGATCTGGCACAGTATTTGGCAGAATATCATGTACATCAAACTGATCTTCTTCCAAGATAAGTTTCTCCAAAAGTCTCTTAACTTCAGAGCGTTCATTTGTATTGGAATGAACAACAGGATCACTAATAATAAATAAATTGTTAACATCTTTTAAAAAAATTTGAAATTGTGTAATTCAAGAAAATTGCATTGAAAAATGAAATGCAATGTGTAAAGATAAAAAGCATGCAACTATGTGCTTACTTGATAGCTGGGAAGGAGATCTCAACGTTGTATGTATCACTGGATTGACGTCCTTGACGAGCATTTCTACAGAAAAAATAACATGCTTTCTAAACTACATGATAAGAGAAATGGTAAAAGTATAATGCACGATAATAGTACTACACAAAAGAAATCTAAATAAAAGATATGAATGTGATCATGAAACTTGAATTGTTTCTAAATATCATGCTACTATTTTGCACTTACAATGGTGGCAGAAAAAATAAGTACGAATCAAATTTGTTACATAGAAAATGTAGTGGAGCGACGAAACAAAAATAAATTTCTTCGGTTCTAATGGTAGAACTTATGATAGGACACCTACCTAGATGGACAGAATGGGATCATCAGTAATGATGGTGGTGCAAATATAAAGTTCTGGATTATTCATGGTAGAGTGAAAGTCTAATCTATTAGACTAAACTATGACTAATGAAATATACAGAGGCATATTGGAAAATATGTGCTTTCATATGTAGATATGGGTATGCCACAAAATTCAACATGACAACGAACCAAATCATACCATCAAAGCTTGTTGAAAATTTCCTTAAAATAATATATCGCTTTTATCTGGACTTTGCAATCACTGGTTGTAAATCTAATTGAAAATCTTTGGCAGAAATTTAAAGTTGAAGTTGCAAGAGAAATATTTCTAATAAGCAGCAATTGTGGGCTATTGATAAGGAAAATTGACAATCTATCCAAATCGAAGAGTGTTATAAATTAATTGTCTATACTTGATGTAATATAAAAAAAATTATGTACGCTTTGCGAAATATTAATATTTAAACCCTCAGTCGGTTGCAACATGATTTTCACGAATCGATCGCAGTGTATCATAATTGACATTTGGCTTTAATATCTTGCTATGCACTGGCGGAATGGCGACCTCACCGAAGCCAACAAACTAGAAGAAGAAGACTTTAATATCATGTTTTAAAATAATGGTGCAAGTATTTGAGTTTTTGTATAATGCATATTTTTAATGTATGCCCTGTAGAGGTTCCTTTCAAATAATATTCATCAATCTCAAGAAAGTGGTTACATCTATGTTTCCAAAACTCACTAATCGGAAGTCCGAGACATATATGTGCAGAAACCAGAATTTGGCCGACCGGCGTAGCGTAGTGGTAACACATCTGCTCTGCGTTGCGAAGATCTCGGGTTCGAATCCCGTTCAGGCATGGAAATTTTCTCAAATAAAAAAAAAAAATTGTCCTGGCTAATTGCTACAGCAGCAAAGGCCAAAAATAAAAAAAAAATAAAAAAAAACAGAATTTGTATAGTTGCTTCGTTGTTCAGCAACGGACGTAGAACTGCCTGGAAACTCTATTACTTGGCTGTTAATTGGTTTGATATCATAATTTGGTGCATATACGATGATGTCATTAGCCTGATTGCGTGGAAAAAGCATTTTGAATGTATATTTTCATGTTTTATTTAAAATAATGTAAGATAAACGTGCGACCAACGAGGGTTAAATAGTAATTCGATGTATAAAAAAAACAATTGCAATATTTTTTAGCTGTACATTTTTTTGTTCCATTTTTATTTGTCAGCCTAAAACTTATATACAGTATGAGCCTGAATATAAGAGTTTTTTTTATTGTGTTTTCAGAAAATATAATGGATAACTTCGGATTTTTCAAAAATGCCCTTTTACTTGTTTTATTTGGAAAACCCTGGACCCTTCTTATAATGGGGATCGTCCTATAGTCAGGGTTAATACGGTAATAAATATTTATTTTTATATGCAAACATCTAATGTATAATTTTATTTATTATTATTTTTTCATTATGTATTATATTATTTATATATTGTAATGACAAAATTAAAGTGTAGTATAAAAAAATATACTTTTATTTATAAATTTGTCTGCAGGAGAGGGACAGTTATTTCGTACATTTTTTTCTGAAACCATTGTATATTGCTTAAATATATTTTGCAAAAAGTCTACTCTTGCATATATCATGCGAATATCTTCCAAACACTGAATGGTAAACAAATATTCAGTTTCATTTTAAAAAGTAAAATCTACTTTTAAAACATCGTGCAAAACTAACGACTTTCAATCATAAAATAATTTTATATTGAATATTTAACTTTGAAAACTTACTTCTCAACTGGAACGCTAGCACCAATAACGTAAGTTCCACCATTTTCTTCTTCATCATTAACTTGACGTACTTGTCTGGAAGTTCTATGATCACACTTAACATTGATGTTCAAATCTTTGCATTCCCTTGTTCCTTCCACAGAATAAGAGCAGAAGTTCCAATCTCTATTCAATGCATTAACAGCATTTCTGACTTTCTGTCTCAACACACTCTGGCCAGCTTCATTACAAAGTACAGAACTTGGGAATAACATATTTATCTTGAATACTCTTTGAGCTGGTTTAGATGGTGAGCAAGCTGGATAAACCATTGGAAGGCTTGGGTTGTTTGTTGGTCTCCAGAAACCTTCACCTCCACAAGTGTAGAATTTGGGAACGTCTTGGGAGAAGCGTAATCCTGGATTGCAACCAATTTCACAAACCTTGAACTGTCCACCTGCACCCCAATCTTTGCAGACTTGAAAACCTCCAACTGGATCAGCTAATTCTGGACAGAACTCAGCTACAAAGAAAATATTTAATTAGCAAAGCATTATTTGAATAAATTAAATATAGTAACTTACATAGAAGTGATACTTTGAAGGAACACGTTGCAGTGTTACCAGCAGCATCATAAGCAACATAAGCAATTTGATATACTCCCCACAAAAGTGTTTGGCCTGGGCGGTGGTTGTTGCGTTCCATTATTTTGACAACTCCAACATTGTCACTAAAGTGTGGTTCATCCCAGTTAACAATAGAAGATCCGTTTCTAGCAATAACCCAAAGGTCTCCTGGGCAATGTTCTACTTTAGGAGCAATCTTATCAACTTCCAATTGTTGGCATTTAGGTCCAGAATAACCTGGTTCACAAACTCTTTGTCCACAGTGCGATGGTACAATTCTTTCAACACCTCCAACTGTATCCTCATATCCAGCCCAGGTCAAAACAAGTCCACGGTATAATACTGGTTCAGTGCGGCAGTCTCTGACTTGTTTTTGGATTTCGTTGGTAACATCCAAAGCACGACCCCAGATTTGTACTTTAGTCAAATGTCCTTGGAAGCCATTTTCAGTGTATGCTTTAGGATTACCACTTCTTGGCTTACCTAATGTTACCCAACCGTAGTCTGGTATTTGTCGTCCACCACCGTATCCTTCAACTTTATTAGCGATAAGACCTTCTGTGATCAATTTGAGCTCTCCACCATTGTCACCATCCCAAACAATAGCAATATGATGCCATTGGGCGTCGTTAATAGTTGTGTATTCTCGATAGCTTAAGTAAACGTCTTGTAAGTCGGGGAAGAGCGAAACTTGGACTCCGTTAGAATGAGCTTGTATCAATGGTCTTCTGTCGTTCGGCATATGTGGTGAAGTTACGCTGTATAAAGTAAAGAAGATACCACTTTCGTCTCTCTGAGTAAACTGAACCCACATGGCGATGGTCATGCTTGATTTAGCACCAGTGAAGAATGGAATTACTTGGGCAGCAGAACTGCGAGTTGAGTCACTAAAGTATAAATCGTAGTCAACTTGAATAGTTTTTCTGCAATCTTCACCTGTGAGATTGAATGGACATTGACAGTAGAACTTGCCAGTTAAGTCAATGCAAGTGGCAGATGGAGGACAAGAGTTTTCTTTACAATCAATTATATCCTCATCACAGAATTTACCACTGTAACCAGGTGGACAGATACATTTGAATCCATGACCGTTGTCAGTGCAAGTTGCTCCATTCTTGCAAGCTCCAGCTTGACAAGCATCATATTCATACTGACAACCAATTCCAGTGTAATCATCAGAGCATGAACAATTCAAACCAGATCCAAAGTCTTGACAACGTCCTCCATGCATACATGGATTACCAATGCAACGTTCTGGTGCAGTTTCACATTGTTTGCCGTCAGTTCCAGATGGACAGACACAGAAGTAATCTTGGAATAGATTTATGCAGTTAGCATCATTCTGGCATGGACGATTTTGACATGTGCCAATGTCGGATTCACAATTAGATCCTGTCCAGCCTGGTGGACAAACACATTTGTATCCTCCTACCTCATCCCTGCAAGAACCGCCGTTGAAACAAGGAGATGATTCACAGTCATCAATATTTTCCTGAAAATTTAAACATTATGTTAACTAAAATAAAATAATAAAGAGAGAAATAATGAGAGTGTTATATTTACCTCGCAAAGAGTACCAGAGTAACCATCTCTACACATACATAAGAATTTGTTATCCAAATCAACGCAGTGTTCGGTACCAACTGGATTGCATGGATCGCTCAAACAATCATCAATTTCAGCCTCGCATTGAAGGCCAACATATCCAGGTCTGCATTTACAGACAAATCCATCAATTTGGTCAGCGCAAGTTGCTCCATTCTGGCATGGTTTAGATGAGCAATAATCAATGGTATGTTGGCATTTCTTGCCAGTAAAACCAGGTTCACAAGTACATTTGTAGCCATCAACTTCATCAATACATAATCCACCATTTTCGCATGGGAAGTTGGAACAGTCATTGATATTAGTTTCACAAGCTTCACCAGTCCATCCTGGATGACATATACATTGATGATAGAATAATTTGTCAACACAAACGCCATTTTTACATGGATTTGCTGAGCAAAGATTAATTTTCTCTTGACAACGTTTACCAGTGAAACCAGTAGGACAAGCGCAACTAAAGTCAGCAACTAAATCAGTACATTTAGCTCCTAATAAGCATGGGTTTTCAGCGCAATCGTCAGTGTTAATTTCACAAGTTTGTCCTTCCCATCCTGGTAGACATTCACAAGTGAAACGACCTTGTAGAAGAGCAACACAAGTTGCACCATTGTTACAAGGATTGCCATTTGCAGAACATGGATCAATTGTTACATCACAATCAACGCCGGTGTAACCAGATCTGCATAAACAAGTAAAGTTGTTGTATCCTGGTTCATCTTTGCACATAGCTCTTTCTGGGCAAGTGTCATTCCTGCAGTCAGATCTTTCCTCTTGGCAATTAATACCAGAATATCCAGGAGCACATTGACATCTGTATCCTTGTGGCATATCCACACAGGTGGCTCCATTGTAGCAAGGTTGTGAACTACATTCATCAATATCAATTTCACAACGACGTCCTGAGAATCCAGCTGGACAGAAACATTGAATTCCGTGTCCCATTGGTACGCAAAGACCGCCATGTTGACAAGCATTTGGTGTGCACTGTATTGGTTGACATTCCTCTCGTCCACCAGATCCAGGTCCTTCAGTTTTCATATTAGATGGACATTCATTACAAGTGGTTTGACCAGCTTGAGATTGATAGAAATCTCTTGGACATAAACTGCAAGGAGCGAGACCAGTTGGGGAATATTGACCAGGGCTACATTTAGGTCTGCAGAAATCTTTTCCTGGAGCGGCTGGTTGGTAGGTGAATGTACTGGCTGGACAAGCTTGGCAATCTTTGAATCCTCCAGTTGGTGGTTCGCCGGTGTAGCTGTTTCTTGGACATTCAAGGCAAGGTACTAAACCAGTTGGTGAGTAGGTACCATATCCGCAGACTGGTACGCAGTCGTGGATACTCTTTGAACCTTCTTCACGGGTGTAAGTTCCCTGTGGACAACGCAAGCAAGATCCTTGACGATCGTGATTTTGGTAGAAACCTCTTGGACAGTAAGTACAAGTCTTTTGTTTTTCTCCAGCAAAGGTTCCAGCAGGACAATGCACTAAAAAATAAATTAATTTAAAAAAACTATAATTTTATCATTCTTGTTAAATAATTTTTCTTCATTATATTTGAGAACTCCATAACGCCGACTTGATATCATTGAAGACCGCGACATATGGATTTTGCTTCTAAAGGAACGAGTTCCTTTATCTTAATGTGAATGATGAATCGATTTTTGATGATATTATGATAAAATATATTAATTATTACTTACAGCATCTCGGTACATCATTTGTATCCATATTCAAAACTTCTCCAACACTGCAAGTAAATCCTCTGGTAATTGTCGATTTCAATGCACGTATAGGTGGACATTGATTTCCAATTGATGATACATTCAATAGTGGTTCAATAACAGCACTGGCGTAAGGGACAGATAAATCGAAAATGAGATTCAGTGTAGAACCGCAGAGGTCGTACAGCTGGGGTTGTTTAATGACTGGAATAATTGCTAAGATGAAATCTACTTTGACAACGTTTTCTTCCAACAATGATGGAACAGCTTTGATGAAGGAGACATTCATGTTAACATTAACAGCAGAACAACGTTGAGATAAAATGTCGTTGATGTTGCTGAAGTATTGCGCCATGAGATCTGTATATTGAGGTAGACAAGCTTGCGCTACAGCACCATTAGCTCTATAAGTAACAGTGGCGACAACTTGGTAATCAGCTTGTTGAGTATCTGAAATATATCAAGAGATTAAAATATGTTTTTATAATAGTAGATGATAAATGGATGACAGATAACACAGAGAAAAATGGATATAGTGGAAAGAGGAAAGCTATATTAAAGCAAGAATACAAGAATACTATATCGGGACATCTAAAAGACTTAAACATAAAGTAAAAATATAACAAAAGAAAGAAAAAGAGAATTTTTCACGCAGATCATAGAAACAATACAGAAGGAAACAGAGGTCACAATCAAACTAAGAAATAGAACAAAAACTGTCGAGTTGGACTTTATGAGAAATAGTTTACTATATATCCAGAAAATATAGAGTAAGAGCAGAGAGAATATGGCATAAAATGGAAGTTATCTAAACAATGACAGTTGTACAATAGAGCCTTAAGATAGTAAGAACATATTGAAAGGGTAGAAAGGTGGCCAAAGGGGATTTATAAATGACCTGCAAGAGAGAAGAGAAGAGATAGACCAGCAGTGAAGTGGAAAAAAACGTATGAAGACTGGGAAGATAGGACACGATGGAACTTGAGAACGGTAAACCTAGCAAAATGCCAAACAGAAGAAAATATGTATTGACTTACTTTCTGAAACGCAGTCTGGAACAACAGAAGTTGGTGCCCATGGTGTTTTAGAATCACATCCAAACGTTTTAACAGGTTCTCCATCCGTGAATCTAAATCCAGGGTTACAAGTAGCAATACATTGCAATCCTTTCTCTCCTGGTAGGCAGTTAAGTGCTCCGTTTGCTGGTGGTTTTAATTCCCAATCAACGCAAGGTGTCGCTTGAACTGATACTTGGAAGTGACAAGTTGCCTTGTTGCCATATTTATCATTAGCAACAACAGTAACATTTTCAAAAGATCCAATAGGAATAGTTGCTCTTTCTGGTATAAATGTTAAGTAAACTTCTCCAGAAGCATCAGATGCATTGATTCTACGACGAGTTTCATTAAAGTTAACAGCGTAACTGTCTTGTCTGTCAACTAATTCAATTACGTAGCTCTGAGGACAGCTTAACATTGGTGGTGTGTTGTCAGGTACAGTGATGTTAATTTCACAAATAGCAACGTTGCCGTCGTAATCAAACGCGACGTATTTAACAACCATATCTTCGAATACATATAGGGGAGTTTTGAAGTTCTGTGGCTTTACTTCTAGACGAGCTATACTTCCTGAGTTATCTACTGCAGTTGGTTCAGTGAAGTTTACAGGTAACAATCCACCATTAGCGTTCTTTTGGACGATAATAGGCTGCTGAGGACAATTTTGGAAGACTGGAGGTTCATTATCTAAAAGAAAACATATTTTTAGCACACACTTCAAAGTAAGTATGAAAAAAGTAAAGAAAATTAACGAGGTATGAATTCTCACACATTTCAGGATTTTGTAGGTAGTTTAGTAAGCCATAGAGGCCAACAGAGGGAACAATACTTTTTACCAGAACGTCAAAAAAAAATTCAAAAAATCATTTTTTGCCCATTAATCTAAATACTAAGGGCCGGTTTCTGAAAGCTTAACAGAGTTTAATCTTTTGGTTAAACTCGGTTACAATATAACAATCTCATAAGTAACCATCTTCTAAATATTTGGTTTTAGTTAACTAAGCTTTCAGAAACCGGCCCTATTAGTTTTATTTTTTTTTATGACAAAAAAAATAAAATAGAACAGGTCTATATGTTCCAATTTCTCAATTTAATGACCTAAATTGAATTTAATAGTTTTCTCATTTTTGACATACTTGGCGTCAAAATATAAAGATTTATTCGTCAAATTAGGATTCTATTTAAAAACCTATTTAAAAACATTTTTCTTTTTTTCTAAAATACAAAGAAATCCTGTATCTTTGAAAAAAATGATCGGATGAAAAATTCCGAGCGTACTATTCCGGTTCACATTAATGTTCATTACTCTGAAATTTCTTAGGTATTTAAACCGGCTCCTCTGAAAAATAGGGTCGTGAAGTTTTTTCGAAGTGACACATTTATAGCAAAAATTCAGTCATTTTTTTTTGTTTCATAAATCTAGGCTTCTAGGGTGCTAATTTAATTCTTCATATTAAATTAAATAATTACATTTTTCAGAAACAGCAAAACATTTTCATTTAAAATAATTTCTAAACTTTCGATAAAATAATTTGATCAAAAATTTAACTATTCCAATTCATATCAATGCGCATTACATGCGCCTGGAATTTTTTATATTTTCAGACAAATCACTCTGTAAAATAGAATGGGGGACAAAAGGAGGGACTACAATTAATGCCTCCACAAAACATTTAAAAAAATATTTTTTTTTTGTTATATTTGTATTTTCGATATACTGGTCAAAGATCTATATATGCATGCTAAATTTGAACTCTTTAGTTCCAGCCGTTTGACCACAATTTCTACCGTACAGACAGAGAGACACATAGGTAATGATATAAGGGTTTCTTGGTTGTATCTACGAAATCATAAAAATGTTACTTACCAACACAAGGTGAATATCCATAATCGTAACCCAAAAGTGGTTCGGCGGAAGGCTCATCGCATCCCATCAACTCGAATTTAAGACAAGCATTATCCATATAACTAACAATACCTAAAATAACAAATCTTGCTTGTACATATTTAGGTAAGGTAATCATTGCAAGTTCTCCGTAATTTCCTGGATCTCTCATTGTCAAATTGAAATTAGGGAAGTATACTACATAATTTTCAGCTTCAGCTTGTTTATAGAAGAATCTAATTTCAGTTGGTCTTCCAACAATATCATTAGTAACAACACCTTTAACTAAAATAGCTTTAACTCTGTAAACTTTTCCTAAATCAACACTGACGTATGTGAATGCTTCTTGTTTGCCACACCATCCAGTAACTGAGTTCAATCTTACGTTCTTGGCTTCATAGTTTGGTCTTTCAGAAGTAGCGTTAATGGCTGAATCTGGGATTTTGCCAGATGCTAAACCGAGAGGACGAACTACTTTGCATTCTGGTTCTCTCATACATTTAATTGGTCTTGGATTGATGAGGATGTAGCCTGGTCTATTGCACCCAAATTGGACTTCTGAACCTTGCTCGTAGCTTACAGCAGTTTGGAAACCATCAGCTGGTCTACCTGGATCTTCACAGACAGGTCCTTCGCAACGTAAATCACCGAAGTCCCAAACATTATTTGCTTGACATCTAAAAAAAAAAAAAAAAATATGTTTATTAAAATAAGTAGTTAAAATTTTGCTCAGTTTCATCAAAATCAGTTTGAGTATGGCTTGAATAACATAGCTTGATACTTGAAACATGGATGCACAGTGGACTCGTGGTCAAGTCGTTGGGGTAGACAACTACAGCTAGTCTGCGCATTTCAAGGATCAAGCTTCGTTACGGGATACATACATATATATATAAATGTATATGGGAATATGCAAATTATTATCTTACCTTACTACATTGTCATGCTTGCTAGTTTGTCCGGCAAGTTTGAAGGTATTTTGACATCCAAAGAAGAACGATGATTGGTATTTAGTGTCAACATAACGACCATATTCAGCACCAGGGGTGGCTAGAGGGACACCACAATCGACTCTTGGGCAAGATGGTTGAGCACCAGATAACCAATAGTTTGGTAAGCCCTGAAATTTATAAAAAATATTAACTAATATTATCCCCTTAGATCCCGCTGAATTCAAGCGTAATTAGCCTTCACAGGACAATGAATAAAATTCACGAAATAATTTTGTAAAATATCTTTTTCGTTAATTCTCGATGTTGGCAATATTTTTTTAGGATAAGCGACTAAACTGAGATTTTTCTGACCATATATTATCAACAATAGTTATTTGACTATAATACAGTCATACCAATGGCGGATTAAGCTTTCACCGGGCCCAAGACATTTTTGATTTACGGGCCATCAACCTAGAGGCGTTCAAAGAGGAAGGGGAAAGGGGAAGGGTTCGTTGGGCCCTTGAAAATTACGGGCCTAACACAATTGTCTTTTTTGTCTTTGCGAAAGTCCGCCACTGAGTCATACGTAGTTTCTTGTCTACATCAAGAGAGGGAAGAAAAAGGTATATGGACAGGATATACGACATAAAATTTAATAACATGTTTCTCATAATAATAACTCGTGTTAGAACTCAATTAAACATATACTTACAGGTTTGGGATCGTAAACACATTGTCTGAAACTAGATGTAGCAGTGTGTCTTAAAGTTCTTCCATTACTTCCACAATTCAAAGTAACATTTTCTCTAAATGGCACTAAAACACTGTCTTCATTACTGCGTAGAACAGAAAGTCCTTCATTCTTATCATTTGGAAGAGATACACAGTTAGCATCTGCAAAAAATGGAAATATTTATTATGGTAACTAAAAATGAAATTGGCAGTTTACTTACATTGACATTCAGGAACAGTTCCATTCCAAGCTCCAGTAGAGGAACAGAGTAAGGAAGCAGATCCAGTCATAACATATCCAAAATCACACTGGAAACTAACTAAATCACCGAAATGATATTTTTCTTTTGTTGATAAAACGACTCCATTTTCCGGTGCTTGTAATGATGGACACATGACTGGTACGCAAGACTTATTGACTTGCAAAGTATCCCCATCTCTAACTCCAGTCTCAGAGAATTCAATGTCAAATCCAGCTGTTCCATTATGAGTATAGAGTTCATATCCAATATTACAAGTACAAGAATAATCACCAGGGCTGTTAACACATTTCTGATCACACCCTCCATTGTCTGTAAGACATTCATTCATATCTTGACATTCCAATCTTGTACATCCCATTATTTCAATTTTCAAACAAGGTGCACCAACATAATCTTGCAATTTAAATCGGACATACTGTGCTTCAATAGGCATTGGTAAGTTTAAGACGGATAGAGTAGGCTCCAAGATTCTAAATTCAACGGCTGTACCATCAGGGTTCTTGTAATCTTTGAATACATCAGTTAAATCGTCTGTGTATTGAATACGGACTGCTGAGGTGAATGCGACGTTGCCATCTGCTCTATTTACACTCATCGTGCGGAAACCACGGATGATAGTTGGGGCTTTGAGGTCTACCATTACCCAATTAGCACCAAGGTCGGTAGAATCACCACACCATCCTCCACCACTATTTAATCTTACTTGTCCTTTACTGTACCCTGACTCAGTACTTGATACAGTAATAGATTCATCAGGGATTCCTCCACTTATTAATCCTAGGTCACCAACTGGTCTGCATTCCAAAGTAGGAGCAAATCCTTTACGACATTTGCAAGAGAAAGCTCCTGGAGTATTAATACATTCAGTTGAAGCTACATCACATTGACTGCTGATACATTCATTGATATCGTCACATTTTGGTGGGTTTTCAAATTCTTGTTCCTCACCACATCTCATTATACTTGACCCTATTAGTTTGTATCCTTTAAAGCATTGTACTCTAGCTTCGTCATTGTAAAAATATGCACGGGATGTATCGGTGATAAGTCCATTTTTGATTTTTGGGAATGTAGGACAACGAGCACGTGAGCAAGTTGGTACATCACCTGACCATGTTCCGTTACTCATACATAAAATTACTGGGTGTCCACTTCGGATATAACCAGGATCACATTCATATCTTACTATAGTACCATAGCTTCTTCCTCCTCCGTTTAGAATTGTTACATTCGCGTGTGGAACTTCGGGAAGAGTGACACATTGAGAGGCTAGACAAGATGGTTTCTTTTCCCATCTTCCATCAGCAAGACAAGAGATCTTTTCAATTGGTTTGCCAGTTGGAAAAGCAAATCCTGCATAACACTGATACATTGCTTGTCCTTTATATGTAACATTGGTGGATCCAATAGAAAATCCATTGTCTATTTGTGGAACTGGACCGCAGTAAACTTCTTGACACTTAGGGATGTAGGTTGTTGACCAATTTCCACCTGGCATACACTTGGTGGTTATTCTTGATTTGCCTGTTGCGAATTCTTGTCCAGTTGGGCAGGTAAATGTTATTACTGTACCAAAAGCAGTATCTCTGCTGGATGCCATTGCTCTTTCGCCAGGTTGTAATGGAGGACAATCTAGAAAGGCAATATTAATTGATTGTATTTATATTAATGAAACAATAAATTACCAGCTGAGAATGTTGCACTCCATCCTTTATTACTGTGCAACGCATCAGTTACAAATCTAATTAACATCTCTCCACTTGAAGCTGTTAATGTAATTCTTGGTTTAGTGCTAGATGTGAAACCATTTCCTGAATGTAATCTTAAGCCACTGGTTGTAGATCCATCGTAAACCTATAATAATATATATTTTAATAAATTTACGGGCAAATTAGAAAACTTTAGTGTCTATTAAACTACTGTTAGTCTATAAATAAAGGGAAAATTGACGTAATCAATCGCGCGGTGTTTTAAACATAACTTCGAGGATTCCAAATATAATTGTTTGTTAAGAAGTTATTAAAGCTAATTATTTCAGCGATAAATTATTTATGAAATACTGGGAATCTGTATACAATTAATATAATACACTCGAGTCAATTTATAGGAGAGTTCGATTCTTCGGAGATTATGTGTAAACGGAATTCACGAAAATCGAGACGTAAACCAGAGTTAAAGGTACAAAAAGTTTATACCACATAAACTTTATGGATATTAATTAATAAAATTCATATACATATACAATACATTAAAATAGGTAATTTTAAAAGTTTTAAATCATATATATGAAATAATAAAAATTAATCATACAATTGATGATAAAAATTAATTTTTTTGGAGGTATTTTGTAAGTGTTGGTGGCTAACAGATCGCTCTAATTGTTGAAACTGAAGGAAAAACATCCAAATTTATTAACCGAAAAGGAATCATTTTTCATCATGACAATACACGTTCTCACACAGCAAAAATAAACCACGAAAAAATTCTGGACTTAACTGGGAAATTATTCTACATCCACCGTATTCACCGGATCTTGCGCTTTCCGATTTTCACCTATTTAGGTTTATGTAGTGTTTCTTCTCGAGCATTCTTTCTCGAGAAAAAGTTATAATTCTCATTTTTCATTTCTCGAGAAATGAGTCACTGATTATAATTTAATTTTGATAAAATTTGTCTTCTGTCTCCAGCAACGCAACTTTTATTTAGCTAATTAGCATTTATTGTTAATATTTTATTTTAATTTAGTGTATTATTTATTATAATCAATTACATTCCATTTTTTGTTTAGTTTAAAACTATTATGTAAAATATTACCTACAAGTTAAATAAAATAATTATTACTATTATTATTAATTTCTTAATTTCTTGAAAAATTCTCAATACATAGGCATTTTCAATTAATATGCAATTACGTGCCGTTTTCATAATAATTTTTGAAGCCCCGTTACCCATTTGTTCTAATGTTATTTAAATGAATACTTTAGTAGTACTTTAAAGTTGACTATAATTGTAACAGGTTTTTATCCTCTACATGTTTTTATTCTCGAGAAAATAAGTCTATTTTATGTCGAGAAATCAGAAACACTAGGTCTATGCAGAGGCGAATTAAGCGGTGGGCGGACTGAGCAGCCGCCCGGGACCTACAATGCCGGGGGGGGGGCACCGAGGCCTATATACAAATATTTCCATTCTATTTAAAATAATAGAGGGCCCGTTTTAATTTTACCGCCCAGGGCCCCCAAGCAATTTAATCCGCTACTGGGTCTATGGAACATATGGAACACTCAGAAATAAAGAATTTCGATGTATACCGATGTAGAAAATCAACTGATCAGTTATTTTGAGTCAACACCAGAAAACTTCTATAGAGAGGGTATCCAAAAATTAGTACAACGTTCGGAAGCCGTAGTACATAATGATGAAAATTATAACTAAATATACAGAGTTTCTGAAAAAAAAAAACATTTTGTACTCTAAAATAATGGATTTCTCTCCGGTCTTCTAATATGTATGCTTATCTGTCTACCTAATGGGGTTCGTACTGAAACGTGAAAGATATCTAGCGTCGCAAAAAGGAAATTTAAGTAAAATTGATGCGCGCCAATAACATGAAAAATATAATTTTAAAGAATGCGAATGCTGTGTGCTGTAGAAAATATGTTGGAAGAAAACATTACTATATATTACTAAATCATTATTTAAATTTTTATTTATTAAACAAGTTTATTCACTCAAACTTTGCAATAAATTTATTGATGAATAATAAAATACATAGAATTTTACCTGCACATAATCTGATGCGTCAACATCAAAGTTTTGGAAATTCAAAGAAAGTGCTCCACCGCCCGGATTTTTAATCTTGTATAAACATTCCTGGTTACTTGGATAATTGTCTAATCCGAACGCTGGTGATGTCACAGTACCATTATGCACATTAATAGTAGCCTTACATCCTATAAAAATTACGTAATTAAAAAACATCAACACATGTCATATAACATATTTTACCTTGAGCAAATCTAATCTTGAATCCACGCTTGGAATCACCTAAACTTGTTTTAAAGAAGAGATAGATTTTATTTTGAGTGGAAACGATAATTCTTTGGTTATCAGCTAAATCACCAGTGAGTCTTGCAATTGGTTGACTCTTCGGAGAATCACCGTCTCGGACAAGGATATAATCTCTTTCATTGCTCAGATCTAAGTCTTCAATCTCCAATGTCATGATGCGACCGGCTTGTGCTTGCAGGATATACAAACATTCAAGTCCACCAGGATATTGTTGAGGATAAGCAGGTGATGTTAAGGTTTGAGGTTGTGTTGTGGCCCTTAAATTACCACCACAAACTTGAGGTTCAGTTTTCCATGATGCTCTAAAACCTTTTCTTTCTACAGAAGCGTCGGTACTGAATTTAATAATCATGAAATTTGAAGCAGACACGAAGAGCTTGTTGGCCAAATCTTGTTTTCCGGATAGTGTTGCTAGATTTACTGAAGTATCTTCTGTTCGTCCTCCTACTAAGATTTGTACTGTGTCGAAGGTTTTCTCGGTTTCGAATTCTTGGAACTGGAAGAAAATAAGATGTAATCACATGTCACGTGTCATGTTCTCTGAGGTACAGAGTAAAAAGTGAATGTTAATTAAAATTATAAGTGACATTTAAAATATATGTTATAATTAGTTTATGATTTATTAAATGAAGTGAAAACTAACGTTTAGACATTTAATTTTAACGGATAATTAAAAAAACAGAAGCATATTTTAATGAGCCATTTGCAAAGTTTTTTTTACCATTTTTAAAATGAGAATTAAATAATTATTATTTATAATAACGACAGTTTTAATTACAATAAAACTCTTGTATACAGTTAAGAGTAATTATGGTGTATTATTTTTATTGTACTGACTTATGTTGCGTCTCGCAGTCATTGCTTTTGAACTATTGAAATTTCTGTTTTAGCAGCTATATTGGGTATCATAAGTATTACTTTAGAACTATTACAATTCACGTTAAATTGCGTATATTGCGTCTTGCTAACTATTGCAATTTATTTTATTTGCTACCTTATACAGATTTTATTTATAAATGACATCCTCGACATTAAGAATATGTATTCAAAAAAATCGTTATAGATTGTGTTCGGACACACAACCGCTAGAGTTTACGTAAATACGTCTGCGTCACCTTCCTTCTGCACTGTACTGTGCTCCATTTTTGGCTTTGGAGCGACAGCTATCATGCGCTTTCGCCCTGCACCTTTCCGCATTAGTGCATAGTACATTTTTGGATTCCCCAGGATGCACCTATCCATACTGGTGTATGGCAAGATTATTAAAGTAAAGGTTGTCCCGTAACTTCTGACCAATCAGATCGTCATAGGGAATACGTCACACGTATGCGTAGTTCAAACCAGTGGCATAGCGTGGTATTTTTGCGCCTGGGGACAACCAGGTAAATCAGCACCCCTAATTGAAAATCACATATACAGACAGGGCAAAATTTCAAGAGAAGACCTAAAAAAAAGATTCTCACTTCTAAATTTCAAGTGAAGACCTGAAAAAAGGTTCTCACTTTAACCTTGGCGCCCTGTGAATGCCAGCGCCCAGGTCATTTGTCCCACCCCTACCCCCATTGCTGCGCCACTGGTTCAAACTAGCATACAGAATTAATATAGATGTAGCACGTTTTTAAATATTTTTATTGACTATTTTCATAATAGATATTTATTTCAAGACAGTTCTACTGAATAAATTATAAATAAAAACCTTAGGAATTTTTTACTGATTTATATAAAATTTAAGGTGATGGGTATTTGTATTATAGTTAATAAATAATAATAAAATCAAATATAAATATAATTTTAGGTATATTTAAATAAAAATAGAAAAACAAATTGCTATAATAATATAGTAATTAATAAAATTGGAGGTTATATCTGTTTTTAAAAACAGCTGGACGTATTTTAACAAAATTTGGTACAATAGAGTAGAACCAGGATTCAATTATAGGCATGGTATCTCAAAATTTTCTTTCTTAGGGGGTGTTTCTGGGTTAAAACTGGTACTAAAAAAACTTAAAATATTTCCTTTATAATATACAGAACTATCTTAACAGAAAAAACTATGCAATAATAATTGTTTATAAGGAAACAAATCTTATTTGTTCTATGCATTTTTCAATTGGATGAATATTAGGGCAGTTACGGGGAGGGGGACCCTAAAACTAAAATATTGAAATATTTCACTTATTATTCTTTTCACATCAAAAATGAATGTAGGAAAATTTATTTAGACCGAAGAAATATTCCTTTTGAAGAAAAAAGGAATTAAAACAAGTAGAAAATCAAAAAATTAATAGATATTTTTATATTTATAGCAAAAAATTAAATTCCACGTGTATACAACATATACGATAAACAAGGACTAACGTCCTGTTAGCATACGGATGACGCGTAGCTTCTCTATTTAACCCCACCACTACAAGTTACGAGACAACCTTATACTTTAATAATCTTGGTTGTATGGTACATTTTTCCAGGATGCGATCTATTTGATTTTCATCGATTTCTGCTTCTACTTTTGATGCATATGTAGCGACGTTTTGGTTTGCACAAATTTTCGAACAAATGCAGTCATAACTTCCACAATTCTGGTCAGATTAGACTAAAATTATATCATTAGATAGTTCTCCATGATGCGAACAATTCAAACGAACAATTCGAAATTAATTTCACAAAAATCTGGATGTGCGTCAGAAATTAATTGTACGCGCCTATTCGTTCCATTTACATAACCCTCTCGTACGGGGCTTGTACGGTGAGCGAGTGCGGCTGATTCAATCTAAAGAAATCACACATATATCTATTGATACCAATTGATCCTCAATCTATTGATACCATTAACTTCCACTTCCGTCATATACTTTCTGAGATATAAGCGTTTAAAATCTGACCTATTTCCAAAAAATAATATCAAAAAACAATAAAATTATTATATATTCAATAACTGGGTAGATGTTGAAATTTTGTAAAATTCAATTTCAACGGGCAATGCAATCAAATCACAGTTCCAGAAACGACTGAGAGTATTTTTTTATGGAATCAATTCCGGGACCGACGAAAGACCGACGAAATTTGTGGGAAAATGAAGATAACGGAAACGATGCACTCAAGCTTTGTAATTTCATATTAATTATAACAACTCTAGTAGATGAAATACTATTAAGATATTATTTAACTTGAACTAACTGTAAAATTTGCAGATAAAAATCAATTTTGTGAAAAACCATATGTTTATACTATTGTAGAAAATATGCCATTTTTCTCTAATTGGTAAAGATATAATTTATTTTCCCGGAAGCTAATGCAATTAAATTTTACACTTTATCTCGAATCTTATAACGCATATTATTATAAAGAAAGTACCTATTATATCTTCATATTCTTTAAACAAATAAAGATCCTTTCAAGTTTTAACTAAGTATTCAACTTTCAAATTAGTTGTTGTAAAATATAAAATATTACCGCGTTCATTTTATTTATTTATAATAATAATATAATTATAATTAGTAGTTTCCATCTCATAGCGCAGATAAGGTAGGTTTTGTGTTTGTAAACATGCGGCGTTATGTGAAAATCACGTGGTCTGACTGATTTTAATTTTTTTGTTAATGCAAAATCTCTTGCCGACAAAAAATTGGCAGTCTTAAGCTGATAAAAAAGTATTTAACCGTCTTAATATGAAACTATAAGTCTGCATAAACAAATATTTATTATTGCTAACTAAACAGACTGTAATAATAAATAATGAGCGGTTGAACGAAGACTATATGATATCGCAGCGGTGGACAAACCGTGGCCCACGGGCCGCATGTAGCCCTTGTAGGCATTTTATGCGGCCCACTAATATCCACAAACAATTGCTTTTTAAAGTGAAAAAATTGTAAAATGGAGGCGAGATCGTGTTTTTTTCCCTGCACTTTAAAAATAGACGTGAGGCCGTTGTTTTTGCTCTTCACTTTCATATGGGGAGGACACCAGAATATTATGTGCGGCCCGCGCCATCCTGTTATAATGTCAATGTAGCCCGCAGTCCAAGAAGTTTGCCCACCGCTGTGATATCGCATATTAAATAAACGTATTTTAACACAAATAACTCATTGTTAAAATAAAATTTTGGGTGCTAGTTACCCACCTTAAAAATTTATACAGTATTTTTTAGGAAATATAATAAAATGTGACTAGAAGACGTTGTACTAGCTGCGTCGTTACATGAAGATGGAGGCAGTATTCGAATATCGGCATTTTGAATATAGCTAGAAACACGATATTTACGCTATAAAGCGTCATTAGGGAACTGGTCCCTACATAAAGAAATAAGATGAAATTATCCTCAAGCAGGGCCGTGCGGTGATATTGTGGAGCCTGGAGCAGAAATTCTTACAAGGCGCCTTGAGATGACAAATTATTAAGGCTGCCAATTTATGACGAATGCTATGCAGTTTCACTGAAACATCCCTTTGTATAAAGGAATATTATTTCTGCAAATTCTCATTAAATATGCAAACACGTTTTTCGGCAAATAAATGTTAAGGGTAATAAAATTAATAAATAAATATTAGTGCAAGGCAAAGTCACAGTTTTGATGACCAATAATAAATTTGAACACTAATAATTAAACACTAACAATAGTAAACAGATATTAGTACCCTAATAATATTATTATTAAAGTCATACACTAACACTAACTGCAAAATACATCTTATAACTGACTAAACTCAGAAAACTGAAAAATAATGCACTCACTAAACGTGTCTATTGTCTATGTCTAAAGGAGGACACATAGTTAGGTGTAATAAAAACGTTTGATTAGATGCCGCAAACCTTTGATAGTAATTTGCATCCATACATCCACAGTTCAAACGCTGCTATTCTCTTTCATGAGTGTTTTATTATACCCTTTTCACACTAGAACTTTAAGATCGGATGTTAAACTGAATGTGTCTTTAAACGCTAATGTGAAACCGTATGGCCTCGTCTAAATACAAGCGATGTTTAAGACAGAGATCTGCGTCTTAAACATCGTCCGCATTGCCAACATAATTTCTATTATAAAAAAATACACTTTGAATTTGTGCTGTCAACATTTTATATTATCATAAACAAGAATACTGTATTTTATCGACGTTATAAGAAGTTTATATTTATTGTTATAATTAAATTATTTATTTTAATAATGTGTTTAATAAAATACAGAGCTACAATAATTGAGATAAAATGTATCGACTTACATGTTAATACAGGTGTAATATATTCTTTATTGTAGTGTCTTTATTGTAGAATGAAATGAAATATCCATATTTGTTTATCATAATTCAAAATGTGCGTCTGCCTAGACAGTTCAAAACTGGTAATTTCATGACGGTAACTTAAGGACAAAATTACTTTAGCTGATGATAGCACCAGAGATTTAAATATCAAGTGTGAAAGCATACCGATGTTAAACATCGGTGAACTTTAAGTTCACTCGTCTTAAAGTTCTAGTGTGAAAAGGGTATTAAAGCTTTGACACCGTTTAATAATATGGGAAAGATATAACATTTTACAAGACGGAGGTTTATTATGAAGACATTTTCAACACATCTACATTGGTAAATTTACTATGTAAACGCTCATATTGGTGTGAGATACAAAAGTTCAAAAGGTTAAAAGCAAAACAAAAATAATACATCTTAAAATTTATTTGAATGATGCTTAAAGCCAATGTAAATTCTTTCCGAGTAAAGGTAGTAATTCTAAAATGAAAAACTATTCAAATCGTACCTGTAGTAAAATATTGTGCCCCTGAGGTCCTTCCAATGTCCATTTGCAGTCACTCAAAGGAGAATATTTGTGTGGGTAGTTGGGACTTTCAACAACATCCCCACTGCTGGCCATATAAAATTGGCAGTTTGTCGGACAATCCAATTCATCTGAAGAATCACCGCAATCATCTTGCTTATCGCATCGGAACGCAGAGTTTATGCAGTTTCCGTTCGAACAATGGAAAGAACCTGTAAATAAAAATTGTGAAAATTACATTGTGAATACTACATATGTTATGTTGAGTAGGAAATGTTGGAATGGAGATAGTTAAGTTATTTTATGTAATACTTGCTACAAGGTAATATGTGTTAATGAGAGATAAATATAGAGTAAAGTTCACTTTGCTATTGAAAGGAAATTGAAATTTCTTTGTAGTTCTTACTAAATTACTAATATTAAGCGTAATTAGATTCATTTTTTTTTTGTATAACTAAGTTATATAAGTCAGATATGTATTTAGCCAAACTTGGAAGCAAGAGGAAAATTATAAAACAAATAAATAACGGGCCATAATTTCTTTTGTAATTTCTATTTTTCCCATTCTAGTTTCTGTTGAAGAGCTTCCTTACGTTTCTAGAACTCCGGCCATATACTACGACATTTCGACCGGTCCCATTATTCCTATATAAACAGGTACTGATTTTAAGTATTAAATACTTGAGGCTGAGTCGACTCCAGAGCTGACTGCACAATATCGGAAGATGGAAATTTCGAAGGAGGTGGATAAATTTTATTACTGTCCCGCCACGTAAAAAGGTTTCCGAGCTCTGATGTATATTATACAGAAAAAAATTGATGTGAAGTGTGAATTTTCACACATTGCAGGAATATAATAAGTGAAGCGGCATGCTGAGGTTATAGGACAAATTTTGCTTTGTAGTAATCACGGCAAAATTAACGATATTTTTAAAATAATTTATCGTCTGTTAATCTAAGAGCTTTAAATACAAATTTTATGTTAAAATATGTTTTTGTTAATTTTAATTCGAATACCTAATACCATTATTTTGGTTTCTAAATATGTGGAGTATTTTTTTATTATTTTTTTTTTTTATATAGCAAGGTTCATTAAGATTTTGAAAATTGCGCCTGTGGCTTCCATTGGTTGTTTTAAGTCATATGCTCCGCCCCTCTGGCTTCGTATACATGACACATAGAATGAAAATATAATTTCAACAATTCCAACTGGTTATTAAATTTACGCTTTTAAAAATTAAATGCAACATTTGCTAAAATATAACTAGAATTTTGACAAAATAATTTAAACAAAATAAAAATGGAATAAAAACAAAAAATAAAATTGTCTCCTCTGCCCGCGAGCGAACCCTAGTTTCCTACGTAGCAAGCGAGCAAGCTAACCATTAGATCAGGATACGCCTTCTAGTATAGTGTGTTACATAACTATAACTTTTGTATATCATGTCAACCAAAAAATTCAAAAAATGCGTTATTTTCCGAAAACATAATCTGATCAAAAATTCCGGTTCACACCAATGTACATTACTAAGAATTTTTTTCAGATTTTTAGTTTAAACCATCTGGACAATTTTTGTCCCACACCCTGTAGTGGGATAAAAATTGTTTTGCACAATTTTGGCAAAAATTGCATCAAAATCATTTATTTTGCAAAAATAAAATTTTGACCGTTAATCCACGTACTAAGGGCTTTCATTTGACACCCTACTCACAACTTTATTTTTTTTTCGATCAGCACATATTTGTTTATATTTTTACGGGGATATGTTTTTTTGATGTTTTAGTATTTTTCCTATGTGCGGGTCAAAGAGTTGTATAAGCATGCCAAATTTCAACTCTCTAGGTTCAGCCGTTTGGTTACAATTTTTACCGAACAGACAGATAGACAGACAGACAGACGACAAAATGATGGTATAAGGGTTTTTTGGTCATACCTATAAAAGCCTAAAAACAATGACATTGAACAAATCAAGATGGAATAATACTAGGGTGACCATTCGTCCCGCTTTTTGTGGGACTGTCCCGCATTCTAACATTTTGTCCTGCATCAAGATGCGTCCCGCAAAAGTCCCGCATTTTAACATTTTGTCCCGCATTGTCCCGCATTTTGTAACTTTTATTTGGGAGATAAAGACCTTTTTTTTGTTCTTCACTTGGATTTGGGATGTGAGGACCTTTTTTCTGCTCTTCACTTGGATTTGGGAGATGAGGACCCTTTTTTGCTCCGTCCCGCATTGCCTTCTTAAGAAAATGGTCACCCTAAATAATACAACTACCAGTGCTCACGAATAGAGTAGAAAACTGCTTCATTTTGATATATTCAAACATATTGAAGCCTTTATTTATGTGTTAATAATTCTTAACTCTCAGAAAAATATTGAGGTCTTGAAACGAAAAAATCGCCGCCTAGATTGGGCACTGCTAAAATTACTAGATTTCGCTAATTTTGTTTACTAATTTAATATGGTTAATACTTTATTTCCGTCAATAGCTTTTGCATTACTTTTTATAATGTTAAATTTTAAATGTTTTAAATAAAAAATAATTTCCAGTTTAATTAAAGTCCAGTTATTAATATCCTTAATAGTCCAGATGTTTGTATTTATAATTTATGAGAGCAAGCCGGTTCTTTTTAAAACAAACAACTTCTTGTGAATTCCGGAAAACAAATGCATCTAACAAAATTCTTCTTTTTACAGATTTTGATATCCTCAGTTTTTATCTAAAACCGGTGTTGTTGAGACGACGATTTCATTTCTTTGGAAGTTGTAACTAACAAGTTAACGGCGTTATGGTGCAGTGGTGTACATAGAAATTACACATGGTGTGAAAGCAATGTTTACAGCATATTTTGTAAGGAGAATAAAGTAATTTTTGAACTCACAATATTTTCTGAAAGAATTTAAATTACTATGCATATTATTTAATTTATATTTTTAATTGTTATTGAAATATAGATTGTTATTTCTATATCAAGCAGTGAAGAAAATAATACAAACGAGAGAAGATATTAAAAAGAATTCTGGAGAACAGATAAGTCACATTAATATTTTTAAGGTAACTCTAGAGTAGTGGTTCTTAACCAGGGATGCGAGCAAAAACATCTTGATATTCATAAAAGTATTATATATATAGTTTTATGGTTCACTGCGTTAATGGATATGTTAGGTGCTTTTCTTTTACAAGTAAAATACTTGGTTTAGCGTACATCTAAGTAAACTGACTTGTTTTACTTAAGTAATTCTAACCAACCCAAAAGGAGATGGAATATTTTTATCCACATCTGTACATAAACTAATTTTTCCTATAAAGAATAATTAACATTTTAAAGAGACTGAAAAGAACATTCAAAAAAAAAGAGGAGGAAAAAACTTTTTTACTCTACTTTTAGTTTTATAAATGGAACGCTCTCAAAACTTAGACAAACTAAGGTAAGATACGAATACTTAAGATTTGTTGTAAAAGAAATGCTACTGTTGTTACGGTGTATTTCAAAAATGTTCGCGATTTGTTTTGATTTACGTTAGCGAGACTGTTGAGTTCTTGGCTAGAATAGGCCTTGAGTCCACCTAGATAGGCTAAATACCCGACCATGGCGAAATGGACATTAGGTACCGAGCAGTGCGCTGAGCGGTAGTGATTAGATTTTTGAATGTGGTTTTTGAGTCAGTGGGTTACTGGACGGAAAATCCATAAGTACGCTGAGTTTTATACTTTTGTCTTGTGCTGAGTGTGTACTAGGGACAATTTTAATAGGGATTTTAACTAGAGCACGCCCAGATAGTTGTGAGCCGATCTGGCTGGGCATTTGTTCCAGGGGATTAATGGCAACTCCCTAGATTTTTCCGATAGGGACGATAGGAACGAATACCAAGTAGATCGCGTGGCGCGGTAACCGCAGACTGGAGTATTCGGACTTCCGTAACGGTGATCCGTACTGTCGGCTCCGTTTTAATCTACAGATTGCCTGGCGCCCAAATAGTTTTAATTATTCGTTTTATTTATACACATTCGAACGGCACTATCAACTGAAAGCTAGGTCGTAGCAATGTAATTTGTTAGTAAATAAATATATATATTATTATACAACTCTTATTATTATTATCATAATTTATGTAATTAAATATAGTAACATTTTATACAGATGAATTCTTTTTTATTAATAAAAATTAAATTATAATCAAAATTAAAATATATATGAGCCCACTCCTCTACGTAAAAAAAAAAACAATAATATATTTGTATTATTTTACGGATATTATTTCGACCCCCCCCCCCAGATTAATTTTCTGTGTGCGCGTGATAATGCACGTCCTCACTCAGCAAAAATAACCCGCAAAAAAATTAGGACTTAAACTGGGAAATTATTTCACATCCACTGTATTCACACGATTTCGCGCCCTCCGATTTTTACCTATTTAGCTCTATGGAACATACACTTAGCGATAAAAAAATTCGAAATATCACCGATGTAGAAAATCACCTGATCAGTTATTTTAAATCAAAACCTCTATATAGAGGGTCTCGAAAAGTTATTTCAACGTTGGGAAGCCGTAATAAATTATTATGGAAACTATATTTTGTAATTATACATGATAAAAATTTATGGAAAAAAATTGTACTTTAAAATAATGGATTTCTTTCCGGTGTCCTTAATATATTACTATCTAATACCTTAATTTAATTACTATATATAATAATTTAACTTTTAAAGGCTGTTTAAGGTGCTGCAACGTAGGAAGGGTTACCAGTCTTTGGAAGTCAAATGCAACGACTGAGTAATGCTTGCATGCTAGATACATTACATTCTAACCTTAGTAACTAAATTTACTAAGTATGACATAATTTCATAGTTATTGTAAATGAACTTTGCCCAGATCTGTTAGTCTTCATATTCTAATCCATGTTAGTCAAAAGGTGTCGAGAATAAGCTATTGGTATCCATAATATGAATTTAAAATTCTCTTTCATACTTGTATTACTCGCTAATTTTAATCATAATTTATTTCAAAATTCAGTTCGTTGCTTGAAAACTCTTCTCGCCAAGATTTTTTTTTTTGCTTAAATTAATGACACAAAAGCTTAATATATTGAGACGTATATCAACTAATTTTAATCAATTTTGTAAATTTTGTGATTTTTAGGGTTTTGTAGGTATGACCAAAAAACCCTTATACCGTCATTTTGTCGTCTGTCTGTCTGTTTGTTCGGTAAAAATTGTAGCCAAACAGCTAAACCTAGAGAGTTGAAATTTGGCATGCTTATACAACTCTTTGACCCACACATAGGAAAAATACTAAAACATATCCCCGTAAAAATATAAACAAATATGTGCTCATCGAAAAAATTTTTTTTTTATAATTCTGAGTAGGTTATCAAATGAAAGGACAAATATCAAATCCCTTGGTACGTGGATTAACGATCAAATTTTTATTTTTGCAAAATAAATAATTTTGAAGCGATTTTTGCAAAAATTGTGCAAAAATTTTTTGTCCCACATCCTGTATCCCAGATGGTTTAAACTAAAAATCTGAAAAAAATTCTGAGTAATGTACATTGGTGTGAACCGGAATAGTACAACAGGAATTTTTGATCAGATTATGTTTTTGGAAAAAAAGCATTTTTTGTGTTTTTTTGCTAATAATGTACACAAGTTATAGCTTGGTAACACGCTACACTAGATGGTGTGTCCTGGTTTAGTGGTTATGATGCTGGCTCTTCACCCAATTAACTCGATCGAAAGGGATCGAACCCTGCGAGAAGAGACAATATTATTTTTTGTTTTTTTTTTTTTTAATTTTTATATTGTTTAAATTATTTTTTCAAAATTCTAGTTATATTTTGGAAAATATTGCATTTAATTTTTAAAAGCGTAAATTTAATAACCAGTGGAAATTGTTTAAATTATAATTTAATTTTGTGTCAATGTACACGAAATCAGAGGGGCGGAGCTTATAACAACTAATAGAAGCCATAGCGCAATTTTTAAAATTCTTAATGAACCTTGCTATATAAATAAAAAAATACTGCACATATTTAGAAACCTAAATAATGGTATTAGGCGTTCGAATTAAAATTAACAAAAAAAATATTTTAATATAAAATTTGTTTTGGCATCCCAATTAATCTTCACTTACTAAATACTTGCAAAACCCTGAAATGTGTGAAAATTCACACTTCACATCAATTTTTTTTTTTCTATTGTTTACATCGGGTGTCTTGTTCAATGTGCGCCACTGTTATAGAGAGTAGATTATCTTACCTGCTGGACAGGCTTGTGCTTTGCACATAAACGGTAGTAAACTTTCGCATGTGGTCAACTCCCAGGACTGGGTTTCTTCCGTGATGGTAACATCTACGCATTCTCCAGATGTGGGCTCCGGCTGTCTTCGAGACCAAAAACCTGCAAAAAAACAGAAAATTTATGTTAGAAACTTGCTAGAGAAATGGTGAAGATGACGCTTAATAAGATAAGTGCTAATTTGTTATAATTATATTTGTAAATATTGACGTTTCGATTTAACCTTGTTTGTGTAAAGATACAAATTTCTATCTTAGATTTTTAGTCACAAAGGTAAAAGAAGATGGAAACAACTACGTCAAATTTAAAAGGAACAATAGATGAATGAAGTTTCTTAAACAAGTGTTTCTCAACCTTTTCTGGCCTGGGACCCCCCGAAATTATGTAAATATTGTCTGCGGCCCCCCTATATTACGGTGTATCAAGATAACGGGAACACGATTTTTTTTGCAAAGGCGACGTGTGAGCAAGTTGGGAAAAAATTTGAACTAAAATTTAACCACAAAATTGAATGGTAGTTTAAAATTCCGGGAAAAAACGATTACAGGATACCAAGGACAATTTCGAATTTTTAAATGGGAATAACGTATGTCATATTGGATATCTTTGGATAGAGCTTTTCAACAACTTTTACTTAAACATTTTTTTAATATCTTTTACGGTTGACAAAAAACTGTGATATTTTTAAATGACGATTATATTCCCAATATTGCAAGTAAAGTTTTTTTATTTACAAGTGTTCAAAGTGCCTTCCATTTTAATTTAAATACATTCGCATCCTTACTCATGGGTTATATGTAGCTCGGAGAGCAATTAAAAAATATTGCACTCTCAAGTCGTATCTACTTCAAAGTACAACTTGAAAATACTTGAAGCACCTCCAACGCGAACCATTGTCAGAGAAACCCATCAACCGACACATACAATTTATTTGTCCTTGATATAGTCTACTTATAGTTTGTTTCTTTGATTTAAGCGGAACTAGATTTTCAAATCTAGTAATTTTTATCGGCTGAATATAGCTTTTAAATCATTTTGTTTAGTAAAAGCCCATTTACTGATTATAAAGTTAGCTAGTGACAACTTAAACGTTTGAAATAGCCTATAGTTTAAATTAGTTGTCAAAATAAGTATATTATGTATAAAAATAAATACAATATTTATTTTATTTATGTTATGAAAGGTATATGTTATAAAGGAATATAAATACAAGATACTCGGATTTATAAATATGAAATAAATTTCTATCTTGCAAGATTAAGTGCATTTTTATTATATTTTCATGTTTCGATATTTTCATACAAGATGACTTCGCGGCCCTTCAGTTGAGAAACGCTGTCTTAAACAAAACTAACAATCTGAAATAACATTTGAAACAATTTATATCTCCGTTATTAAAAAAAAAATTCAATATAAACATGGTTAGTTTTTTATAAAGACAAAAAAATAGTTGTTCCTATGGCCTAGTAATATACAGGGCATTCCAATCAAAAAAATATTTGTTTTCAATATATCTGGTCAACGAAACATTCAATTTTTTTTAAGCCTGTCATGATATTTCCTATGTAAAATACTCGAACTTTGTCCATTTAACCGAATCTCTATCTACATATAATATTAAGAAAGATAGCAATGGTGAGCCACTTGGTTGGGACACCCTGTATATAGTATATATACATAATAAATGTAATTATTTAAAGAATTCAGATATTGACGGTGTAATTAATATGTTACTTTTGACATTTGCAGAGTTAAGTACTTGGTTATGCAGTAAGTATTTAACATTTATGAGTTGACGTAGAGGAATGGATCTGTGTCATTTTATGATACCTCACAGGAAAATGTCATAAAATTTAATACATATAAGGCATGAGTTTATCTTTATGTCATAAAAATTTAAATCGCATAATAACATTAGTTATTTGACGGAGACGATTACAAACAAAATAGTTTTTAATTAGAAAATTGCAAAATTAGAAATTTGGTTCTCGTATAGAGTTGCTTGTCCCTCATCAGGTGAATAATAGAAACATTCCAGATATAGATGGTACCAGGAAAATCAAACATCTGGGTTAAAACAAAAATAGCGCAACCTATGTACATTTTTCATGTTTAGAGCGGCTGAAAACAATCTTTGTTTCCATGTTTTAGTAGCGGCTGAGTTTAAGGTAGTCGACTAAAAAAAGGTTAATATGATATAAAAATCTAGAAAATCTGGAAGGTGTATCTGATAATTGGTTCTTCTTCAGCCCAGAAACGCCCCACAGTACTCTCACTGAGCCGTACTTTTCACTACTGTACTGTATATTGTACAGTATATTGGGCACGGAGTTTTCACTTCGAAGAGTGAAGTTTCTGGTCTACAACCCCCACAGTGACCCAAATCCGGCTTTGGAGCGGTGATAAATTTATGATGTGATGCTTTTTTAATTTTTTTTTTTTATTTTATTTATTTATTTATTTTTTTATTAGAATGAGGTGATAAGGATGAAGCAAATATCCATACCCTGAGCGGGATTCGAACTCGGGACCTTTAGCACGAGAAGTAGTCGCTACCTCTACGCTACCAAGGTCGGCCTTCTTAAATTACCTTAAAACCAGGATAAAGGATAACTGGGCGGTCTTTTTGACGATGAATTTTGGCTATTTTGGCAAATTTGGAATTATTTAACAAACAGAAAGCTGAGTTTAATGTGGGCAAGTGTTTTCAGAAGAGAAAGACGTTAATATAAGAGTACCACAAGGTAGTATACTCGGTCCCCTTCTGTACGTCTTATATTTAAATGACAGCATATATTTTTAAATGTTGTAAGTTTCATCTATTCGCTGATGATACAATAATATATATTAGTGCTAATGATTTACAAAAATTGATTGGTTAAAACTGAATAAAACAAATTGATTAACTGAATGTAAGAAAGACTAGAGCTATGGTAATGTGCAATAATAATTTGTATAGTATTTTAAAGATATTATATAGAAAATTAAAATTAATGAAGAAGTAATAGATGTTATAGATTAGATGAAATACTAAAATTTAAAGGATATGTGCAAAAAGGTAGCAAAAAACTGTCTCTCTTGTACATGAACTTTTTTTTATCTTTATATTCCCGAAAATGAGTTTTTATCACTATAATATTACCACATTTTTATTATTGTGTGACTGTTTTGTATTTAAGAAACGAGACTGACATTAATAGATTATAAAAACTACAAAATCGTGCAATGCAAATTATACTACACTGTGATAGACATACTAAAGTGGATGATATGTTGACAACATTAAACTGGTTAAATATCAGAGATCTGATTGAATACCAAACTCATATTTTTTACATAAAGTTAATTTGGACTTCTTTTAACTCGTATTTACACTTGTATTAAGAACAGATTTTAATAGAATGTAAAAAGAAAAATGTAGCCTATAACTCGATATTTATTAAAGGTATTATTAAATATAATGAACTGGATAGTGGTATAAAACATTGTATTAATATTGCAGCATTTAAAAGAAATTTAAAATCAGTGTATATGTAGATTTTCTTCTTCTTTTTTTTAAGTTTTACTATATTTTAATTATTGTATTTATTTTGTAGATCAATTGTATAATTAGATTTATTTTTGATGATATTGTAATTATTAGCATCTTAACTAAATAAATATTATTATAATCATTATTATTCATTTCATTACAAAAGAAAAAACTATGTTAGCAACATCTATGTCGAGAACAAGTTATCCGCAAAATGAATAAATTTTGGGTCAGTGTGAGATTATGCGGCCAAACCAAAGTGAGTACATAAACCCAGAGGACATTTTATTATTCTGGACGAACAGCAAAGGAAGATAGAGTCTTAGGAGTTGGTTTAATACTGGACAGGGTAACGAATTCACTGAATTACCTACATATGTACGAGATATGTAGCGGATATCCGCAAGAAAAAACATATCTGTATCCGAATCCATATCCACTGATTTTTTTGCGGATATCTTACGGATATTTTTATTTATAATAAGGTATTACGAATAAAAAAT
The DNA here is from genome assembly GCA_963971575.1 of Liopterus haemorrhoidalis. Classification (NCBI taxonomy): domain Eukaryota; kingdom Metazoa; phylum Arthropoda; class Insecta; order Coleoptera; family Dytiscidae; genus Liopterus; species Liopterus haemorrhoidalis. The sequence goes on along the minus strand of OZ020615.1, from coordinate 44,132,154 downwards.
TTCTGTTAACCTTTTTTATGATTGGTCTTTTCAAGGTCTGGTTAAGGGTCGAATACTTAAGTGCTGTTAAACCATAGCAATTCATAGCTAAAAATTTAACCTAACTACTGGTTATCACTAACCAATACTTAACCGAAGATGAAACTACCTATCTGATTTAAAATTATACAAAATGAATACGATTTTTTTATATTAAGATTAATTTAAATAATTTTAAAGTTGTTTTGAGAAACGTTTTAGGTTTAAACAATAGTAAGTTTACAAAATTTTATAACAGAAATACAAATAATGTTTACAATGATTTTTATTAGAAATTCAATTAATTTTTCATTTTTAAAAATATCCTCCTTGAGCAACCTTGAAAAATTCCCCAATGTTGAAACGCGTAACGACTTGTTAAGTCCATTCTACATTATACTTTTTTCAATACTATCCAACTCTGACGTCATTTCAACTTTTGATACTACAGAATATAGTGGGGGAAAAAAATAAGAGACAGTGAAAAATTTTATATCTTCCATCTCTTATTACTTTTCATTGCCAACTTAAAAATTTTTAGGTTCAGATGGCAGACAACAATTTGGTTATAGTGAACCAATTTATAAATATTGTTTAATTGTGCTAAGTTTATATTTAATTATATGATCCAAATAAACTTCTTATCAACTTAATAAACTACTAAAAGTTAAGTTGTAAACAAAAACTAAAAAGTTGGTGTTGGTACGACTGAAAAGTACAGAACTGTCAATCAAAAATTTGACCGGGGGTAGTTTTGGATGACAGTTCTGTACTTTTCAATCGTACCAACACCAACTTTTTAGTTTTTGTTTACAACTTAACTTTTAGTAGTTTATTAAGTTGATAAGAAGTTTATTTGGATCATATAATTAAATATAAACTTAGCACAATTAAACAATATTTATAAATTGGTTCACTATAACCAAATTGTTGTCTGCCATCTGAACCTAAAAATTTTTAAGTTGGCAATGAAAAGTAATAAGAGATGGAAGATATAAAATTTTTCACTGTCTCTTATTTTTTCCCCCACTATATTCTGTAGTATCAAAAGTTGAAATGACGTCAGAGTTGGATAGTATTGAAAAAAGTATTGAAAAAAGTATAATGTAGAATGGACTTTAGGTACAACAGTAAAGTCTGGTTTATAATAGCCCCATAACATGAGGCATTGCATAGGCCTAAAGATGTGAACAAAGTGGTGTTATTGATCTATTAAAAAACCTTATATATAATAGATCCACAGCACAAGCATAACAAAAGAGTCTCTTTGTACTCATATTTATGCCCATATTATGCCTTAAGTTAAAGTCTTATTTTTTAAATTAAATTTTTTAAAATAAAGTAAATAATTTCGGAGCGTTTTTAACCCGGTTTTAACGAACTTCTCTGTACGTATGATAAATCCAGGCTTTGAGTGTCTCACCTTCCATCTATAAAAAGTTATTTCATGACTATGAAACTAACCCAACACTGAATAATATTACCGTTGCATTATCATCACTATCTCTAAAACAAATATTTCCAATATAAATGTCATTGAGCTGGTTGCGTCTCTGTGAGCCTGTAAGTGTGTGTCTGTAGGTGTGTAAGTGTGTGTCTGTGTATTTACCGCTGCTGGTATACTTTTTATCATTGATTTCACCGACCCCGATACAACATGTGCGTATGTACGCAACGCTTCGCACGTGTATTTCTTTAAAACTCTCCTCGATCTGAATGATTTCGCGTTGTTTTCATCTGATAAATGTCTTGAATATAGGCGTGGAAACAAGTGTTTATCTTTTGATACTGCCGCGCATGGTTTTAATTAATGATGTTAATTGAAAATAAATTATAATCAGAGATTTATTTGTAAGAATATTTATGTTGTATGTCAAATTAATGATGGCGGATTGTATAATGCGTGGTTCTAACGAGAACTATATTTTTTTACAGCATCCCTTTGATTAATGACTTAAGTACATGGGTTTCTTATACAGAGTATTCATTAATGATTGATAGGCGTTTGAATTATAGGCATAATATTGTTGTTTATTGGCAATTAATAGCATGTAATTGAAGGTATATTTTTGAAAATATTTAATAATTTATTAAATAAAATTTCATAAATACAGAACACTATTTAAATAGATATTGAAGGCGTTTCCGATCATTGACAAATCGGCATTAATGACTTTTTCTATAAAATCTACTATATTATTAGTAATTTTTTCCCCGTACGCACTTAACATACTCAAATCGGATAAGCGATGATCCTTCATAGATGACCTCATAGTTGACGTAATAATAATGGAAATAATAGTGTTTATAGGTTCGGGACAAACCCGATTTGACTGATCACTTTGTTTAAATACGAGGGATATTCGTAAACTAAGGTCCGAATCGCCGTAAATAATCGAATGTCGCGCGAATATTGAAACGCGAATGCGCGCCGACTCCCGGCATGCCTTGCGCGTCAAACGACATCATTTGCATTGGTATTGTTGCAGTGTGCTGTTTACAGTGTCAGTTCAAAATGTTTAAAACAATTGATCAGCCCGCCGATTGTGAAAAACGTTCAGTGATTCGGTGAGTTTATACAGCAAGGGACGACAATAAATTCAGCCGCTTACTGCGCTACTCTGACTAAACTTCGACGTGCAATACAGAATAAGCGACGTGGCCGTCTGACATCTGGCGTTTTGTTGCTGCATGACAATGCCAGACCCCATTCTGCCATTCACACCCAAATTCTGATCAGATCTTTTGGATTTTCACCTGTTCCGCTACCTAAAGGAGTTTCTCGACGGCAAGCGCTTCGCCAGAGATGACGAGGTGAAAGAAGCAGTTGAAGACTGGTTATCCTCACGGGCGGCAGACTTCTATGACTTAGGCATACAAAAGCTTGTAGAACGTTATGATAAATGTTTAAACAAAAATGGAAACTATGTAGAAAAATAGAGAAAGATGTAAGGAATTAAATAACAAAAGTTTTTTGAAAAAATCTGTGATGGTTCATTTTTTATAAGCAATCAGACCTTAGTTTACGAATAACCCTCGTAGTTAGCTGTCATCAGTTATCAGTATTTGGGCCCTGTTGTGTCGTTTCAATCGGTAGCTTCCGCATGGAAATGACCACGTCACGTAAACTATCTTATACATTATATTACAAAAAAAAACTAAAGTACGGTGATATCATTAATTCCTGAGCGTTACATAACAGTAAACAATGAGTTTAAAAACATCAAAACTGTATTCCAATTCACAGCTTAATTCGCAACTTTACAAAGAACTAATCAGATTTTTTTGTTGCCCCGAAGTCACCCGAGGAACAACGATAATCCGTTGCAAACTTCATATTTGTTGTAAACTCATAGGCGTGTAGAGAAAAACAGTGTTCATTTAATAATAAATTGGTATAAGGTAATAAAAATCTTACGCTTATGTGTACATGTTCTTGGAAATAAGTTTAATAATTAAATGATTCTGTTAAATATTACATAACGCTCAAGAATTAACGTACACTGTTCTATCTATGCGCAGTTTTTTATCTATCATTGGGTTTCTAAATATTGTTTTCCGGTGGCTGGGGTGGACTTATTGTCTTCCCGGGCCCGGAATTAAGTAAAACATTTAAAAGTAGAGACAGCAGGGGGGAAGGCATGTGCCCCTCTTGCCCCTTACTGCGGGCACCCAAGAACGTAGCTTTGACTACAAACGTCATTAGAAACAAGTGCCATTGCTTCGGAAATTTTTGCCAATAAAAGCTTTAAGTTTATCTTCCAGCAATATCCGTAAACATGTATGATAACTGATGACTGCAAGCGCGCACTCAGGAATTTTTCTTGGGGGGCTCTGAAGACGAAATTATTTTAAAGGGTAGGAATTGCGAAATTATTCGGAAATAAGTGCTGGTCAAATATACCTGATTGTTCTAAATGCCAGTGTTAATCTAAACAAAAATGATCCTTTCTTCTAAAATACAAGTGATGACCCTAATAAGCTCTTTTTAGAGCTATGGGAGAGGGGGGGGTCAAGTCCCACGTATTTTTACTGAGAACGATAACAAAGTATAGCAAAGTAAGAGACACAGGGTAATGGAATAAGGGTTTTTTGATTATATGTACGAAATATTAAAATGCAGTAACCATATTGAGTGAATGTTTTAATGGAAACATGACTAAGACCAGACTTTTCATATTAAATATGCACATAATCTAAATGTGGGTTACACCTCTATTATAACATAATATAATTCTCATATATACATACCTGAGTACTGTGAGACGAGCGTGCCAGCGGCAGATTCCAAGGTGTTCGTCCTGAGATCGTCCAGCGAGGCCAACCCAAGCCAATAGTGCTCGGGGCCTCTCCGTTCCGCAGTCCCCGTAGATGACACGATAGTCGCCGTCAAGTTGTTTTCACTGTATGATTCGATTGCCATCAATTCGCTTCCGTACCTACAACAAGAGATATTAGTTTAGTTGGATTTTAAATGCAGGAAATTTGAAAAAATATTAGAAAAAATAATAGAGTTATTAAGTTTTTTCCTTTGAACTACCAATTTGTAATTTAGTTCCTTAAATGGATCCATGTTGTTAAAAAGAAAATTAGACTAGACATCAAAACACTTTTTTATCACAACTAGAGTTTCCAAAAAGTTCTACTAAATAACATGTTGATTTCTTATTCTATGCCTTCTCTTTTTAGAGATAGCAATTATCAAAATTAATTTGACTTTGGAGACTGTGTTCGGAATGAATCACCAGAATAATTCACAAGCAAAATTTCATTATTAATTAAAATAAAATTATTCAATTAATTTAAAAGTATCTAGATTATATAAGGATAAAAAACTAGACAATTTTAAAATAAAATCTCAAAGATTAGTCAAGTTATCTTTTAGTTTAAATTGTAAAAATATTGTCACCATTAATTTTTAAATAAATGGCTGAATGTTTATACAGATTTTGACATACGTACGGTCATATAAAATTCAGTGAATGAAACTCGGTATAGGCTATTCCAAACGTTTAAGTGGAACTAAATGGAATTTAAATTAAGTTGTTAGGAATTATTTTTTTAATATTTAAAGTTGGCTATTGCTAAATAAAATTATCAGAAGCTTCAATCAAACGTTACTAGGATTCAAAATCTAGTTCCGCTTAAACCAAAGAAACAGGCTATAGGTAATTAGAGTCTAAATTAATTATTTTGGTTGCATATTTTACGAGATCATAGGATGCGTTTTTAAAGATAGGAGTCAAAAGGTTCCAGTTTGTTAATTGGAGAGCTGATATATTTTATGAAAACAAAAAAAGTTTTGGATTCAAATTATTAGAGTTTAAGGAAAGTGTTATAAAAACCTTGTTAGAGACAAAGGTTAGTCGAGTATAAACCTGCGAAGAGATTCAGGTATGCCCCTTCGAAGAGAGGTCAAATTATTAGAATTTAAGGGAAGAGCTGTAAAAACCTTGTTCGAGACAAAGATTAGTCGAGTATAAACCTTCGAAGAGAGTCGGGTATGAACCTTGAAAAAGAATCGGGTATAAACCTCTGAAGACTGAGTCGGTTATGAACTTCCAAAGAGTCGTGATGGTGGCTATGCACAAAATTAGCTTTTGATTAAGTGAGAGCTTGAATTGTGGACTAATGCGTTAAGCGCACTCGAACATAGTGTTGTACGTCTTGTTAAGATGCTCTCTCGAGAAGTGTAATGCTGTGAAATTTTTGTGTCACTAATAGAATTTAACAGTCATCTTTAATTGTAAATTTCTGTAAATAATGTATCGCCAATTAATCTTAAATTATCATTAAAAATAGATTAAGTAAAACGCAAACTTTAATTCAAAATACCCTTATTCATAAATCATAAAAAGTTATTTGCAACCAGCTAGCGAGCCAAAGTGTCTTCAGTTTCGATCCGCTCGCGGGTCTGAAAACGAACTATATTGGCAGATTTCGTAAATACCATGCAGACGCCCACACAGGATTTTTCTTAAAGGGAGTTTAGAAGACAAAATTGTTTTACATGGCCAGGGATGGACTGACACTTTTTATCTGAAAGTTACTGACCCGGGCGACTGATTCTAACACGGCCAGTGCTACTCTCTAAATACAACAAGTGTTGACCAAGAACCGAAAAGGACTTTACCCTCAAAATTCAAGTGGTGACAAAAAAAGTCCTCGCCTCCAAAAAACAAGTAGAAGGCTCACGCTCCTAAGCCTTCCCCACCAGTAAGCGCCTACTACCGTGGAATATAATGAAATATTTAATCAATTACTCCACCGTGATTTCAATTAACATGGAAATATCCCCACAACTGCCGTTGTTTCCTAGCTGCGAAGTTCTTGGACGTCATTGGCTTAACCAATATCTGTCCCTGCATGATATGTTATCGTAGTTCGAATTTTCCCCACAAAATAATATTTATGTCTAAGATATTTCCATTTCTCTGAAAAGTAAGAATCAGTTTTCGTTTCTCCACCATTCATGTCTACAAAGAAAAACCTCCGTTTATGTCTTGTGGACGATAGTTGAAAAAACACTTGAGAAGCATTGACTTTTATTATCAAATGTAAATTCGTAAAACTGTGAAGAATTCATTCACCTCAGTTAACAATCTTAAGGAGAAATCACTCAATATGTGAGAATATGTGTAATTATGTGTTTATTCACGGATAAAATTGTTTCGACATTTTAGAATCTCGTAATATTACTTAAGTTGGATAATAATGATTTTTCGGTACTTTTACTATGTTTAATAAATTAAGTAACGGTGTTACGCTATTGGTAAATTAGGTAAAAAATGTCTACAAATAATTTTCTTAATTTAGACAGTTCAAATATTTAAAGTAAATATTTTTACAAATTAATTTTAAGTGATATTACGTAAATATTTTGATATCAGTTCGTAAATATTATAATAATTTCTTCTTTTTCTTAAAAATGCGACCGTAAGAGGTAAGACGTATTGATATAAAATTTTCAAACTAGCTAGTTGCTACTATATTTTTACTAGCCCTTTTAGGAATAATATGTGTAATGCGCAGTGCAACATTGCAGCTTGTAACACGTAAAAGTACTTGCATATGTAACTGGGAATGTATAAATACTTCTTTTAAAAAAATAATTAAGTACAAAAATAAAATATATATATTTAAGTTCAAGTACAATTACCTTAACAATGTGTTCATGAACATAAATACGAGGGTGGATCAATAAGTACCCATGTTTGAAGACAGGTAGCGTTGCTGAAAGAAGTTGGCATTACCGTCAAGTTCTGCCATCTGCCAAACGACACCATACTAAATTTCAGACTGATTCATAGGTTAGTTTTTATTTGGCAGCTAGTTGTATCACACGTGTTTCGTGTTTTTCGATTAAATGGAAAAGGAACAATATCGAACAAAGCGAATCTGCTCCGAAGAAGGCAAAGACGGTCTAATCGGCCGAAAAGGTCAAAGCCACGATTTTTTGGGATTCGAAGGGAATAATCCTAATGGACTTTTTACAGAAAGGATGAACGATCACGGGACAGTACTACAGTGAATTGTTGGACCAATTCGATAAGAAATTGAAGGAGACACCAACACATTCATCCGGAAATGTCGCGGGCAAATTGCTTGAACTGCGCTACGAATTGCTACCGTACCCACCATACTCGCCCGATCTGGCTCCCAGCGACTTCTTTCTGTTCCCCAACATGAACACATGACTCGGGGAAAAAAAAATCAGCTTAAACGAGGTTATAGCCGAGACAGAAGCGTATTTTGAAGAGTTTGACAAATCGTATTGTTTGGATGAATTAAAGAAATGGCAGAAACTTTGGAAAAAATAGTATCTACCTAAAAGGAGATTAGGTTGAAAAATTAAAAAAAAAAAGTGAAAATCTTGCATCTTTATTCCTAACACGGGTACTTATTCATCCATCCTCGTACATGCCAAGTTCTGCCACAAACCATGAGTCCTCGAGTAAGCGCTGCCTCGCATTCTGTACAATATTGAACTTTGCACTTTTCTCCACATTTTCAACGGACCCTTCTAAGTACACAATCAAACACTTAGGTTAAAAAAAAAGAAAAATAAATTTTTAATTGAGTAATTTTTGTCTTTCTCTTGCGAGAGCTCTATCCCAATGCGTTTGAAAATATTTCTTCCAAAATTTAGGGCAAGTAGAAGCGAGGTAACTGGCGCTTTTATAAAAATTCAGGTCGAACTTAGGTGAGTGTTACAGGACCACTCTGCATAGTCACATCTATCTGTAGACTGGGCTGGCGGCCTTCTACCTTGTCCTAGACAGCTGATTGTCATTCACTTCACAGCGATTACGGAATATATAATTTCCCAAATTAGATTTTAGCGACCGACCGGAGTGCTGATCGGGATGCTGGCATCCGCCAACTATATTGAGAACACGCTCGAATTTGAATACGGTGGTCAAATATTTTACTAGGCACTCTAGTACTGTTTGAACTTAATACGTATGTTTTAGTGTTGATTTTTTGTTAGAATGTCGACAGAAGTTGTAAAAACTATAAAAGCAGAATATATTGTAGTGTTTTTGGCTGTCATTCAAGTCAGGACAAAGCATATAGACAGCTGAGTACTAGAGCCAACAGCCATATTGCCTTGGATCACAGCGTCGCCATCGGTAGTGTCACTTCTCAATAACGCTGGAATCTGACCATAATATACGTTATACCTTGAGTTAAAAATCTGTATATTGTGTACTCGTTGTCGAATATATTTTGGCTCCGAATGAACTCGTTGATTAAAAGATAAAGAGCAAGAAACCACGTTTAAATTGCTTTAAATTTTGCCCACTATGTAACTGTACTTTAATTACCCATATTTTCTTTAAAAAATTAGTAAACAATTATTTTATTACCATTCTTATGCTCATATGTTTTAAAATTATACACCACTAGTCATCGATGAGCTACAATTAAATATTTAAAAATTTCAATGAATTATATAATTACTTACAAGGTATGGACCATTTAATTCTTTCATTTTTTACCGCTAAGTTTTTACTGTTTAACTAATTAAGAATTGTGGGCAATTAAACACGTTAACTAAAGATAAAAATAACAACAAATATACATATATTCACTCCTATAACGAGAGTTAAAGTCAAGATCTGAAGATATACCGAGTTTTAAACTGCCATAAGGAAGAGAAGTTGAAATTTCTTAAGCGCATATTTGTAAAAGGGGATTTAATGCTTATCTAGATTTTAATTCTGTATTTGTACTTCTTGAATTCTTGTAGATAAATTTCATAAAGATAAAAATTAACTGTTTTTTAAATGACTAACTTGAAATATTACTTAACTTTGATTTCTGCTTGGTTAAATATGGTTTGATATTCATTTAATAAGACAAATAATTAGCAGAGACATTGGAAACGGTGATCAGCAATAATCGGATAGATTAAGGTGAGTATAATGTCTGTGTAGTGGCACACTAGGATAAGATGCTTATCCTAGCCTAACACTTTATTTGAGACCCAATCTCCTTTTTTTTCCAGTTTTGTAATACAGTGGAACTCCGATATTCGTCATTAATCCGTTCCTGAGGGTAGGACGAATATTAAAAAGGACGAATATCAAACGAATGTTTCCCAGAAGAATTAACTAAAAATAGTTTAATCTGTCCTCAGCCCAGAATTTTACCTATCTATTCTTAAAAAAAAAAAAAAATCCCGTGAAAATCGATCACGGAAATCATTGCAAATACATTCTAATTAGATAAATACATACAAAAATAAAATTTTAAAAAGAAATTTACCAGTCGACTGAAAAAAAAAACAATAATTGTTGTTAAGAGTTTATAATATTTTAGGGGGGTTAGGCTACTGTTTGGAAGGGGAGTCACTTTCCATTATGACATCAGGTGGTGAGAGGTGGGACGAATATTGACTTTTCGGACGAATATCAAACAAAAATTTCAACAAAAAACAGGACGTATATCAAAAATTGATGTGAAGTATGAATATTCACACATTTCAGGGTTTCGCAGGTATATAATAAGTGAAGGCGGTATGCTAAGTGTGTAGGACAAATTTTACTTTGTAGTAATCACGGCAAAATGAACGATATTTTTAAAATAATTTATCGTCTGTTAATCATATAATAAGATTGGTTATTAAATTTACGCTCTTAAAAATTAAATGCATCATTTTTCAAAATATAACTAGAATTTTGACAAAATAATTTCAACATAATAAAAATGCAAAAAAAAAAAACAGAAAAAATAAAATTCACTCCGTACTCGAACTCGAAACCCTTCGTTTTCCAGCCAGTTTAAGAGCGCTCTAACGCATGTAGCCATCGCACGCTATGCATGTGAGTGTCTTACATTGGTATAACTTTTGTACTTTGTGAACCAAAAACTACAAAAAATACGTTATTTTCCAAAAACATAATCTGATCAAAAATTCCTGTTGTACTATTTCGGTTCACACCAATATACATTACTTAGAATTCTTTTAGATTTTTAGTTTAAACCATCTGGGCTACAGGGTGTGGGACAAAATTTTTTTTGCACATTTTTGGCAAAAATCGCATCAAAATAATTTATTTTGCAAAAATAAAAATTTGATCGTTAATCCACGTACTAAGGGCTTTCATTTGATACTCTACTCAGAATTTAAAAAAAATATTTTTGTTTTCGATGAGCACATACATATTTGTTTATATTTTTAGGGGGGTGTGTTTTTTAGATGTTTTAGTATTTTTCCTATGTGCGGGTCAAAGAGTTGTATAACCATGCCAAATTTCAACTCTCTAGGTTTAGCCGTTTGGCTACAATTTTTACCGAACAGACAGACAGACAGACAGACAGACAGACAGACAGACAGACAGACAGACAGACGACAAAATGACGGTATAAGGGTTTTTTGGTCATACCTACAAAACCCTAAAAAGACGAATATTGGCGAGAATGAATATTGGAGTTCCACTGTAACTGGTTTGGATAATTCTAGATTTAGACCCATTTTTTTTTCAAATATCTGGTTTTGGATACGCAGTTCCGTATACCTAGTTTCGGATACTCAGGTCTAGAATCGGGAATCTTTATTGGAATCGGTTCCGGTTCAGTCAAGATCGATTTCTGACAGCCCTAGTTCAAAGTGACTTGCGAGTTATGGCACGGGTTTCTGCTGCGTATGAGGCTCTAAAGCTTGATATGTCCGGTTATAAAAGCTGCGCGGGCTTTTTGAATTCCTTAACGCTTCCAAATCACAAAAATTAGCAATATCTAGGTGCGTTCGGCATAACTGTACAGTATAACTCTGTAGCGTGCAAGTTTTTTGTCACGTGATCACTGTGTACACCAAGCAAGAAAGTCAAAAACGAACGCTTTTCAAGATTGTGCAGTAATTCTCGTTATTCTAACTTACTATTTTTTGTAAACAAATGAATTATATGTGAAATATGTTTTAAGTAATATAAGAGAAATATTATTTGATGAGGAAAACAATTCAGATTAAAAACAAGAAAATATTTTGGCAAAAGTGTTTGAAATATGCAGAGAGTACTGTTGCAAACATAACTACAAATCAATTTAAAGTACATTTCCACTTGTATCCAGAAAATTTTGAGAGTCTTTTGCAGAAAATACACGCTTGTAAAATAAAACATTATTATAAAAGACAAGAACCAGTTCCTTTAGAGAAGGAATTAATGATCATGATATCTACTATTTATTTGGCAAATGCTGCAGGCATAAACGATGATGTTGATTGTTTTCGCATTTTGTTTTGTACAAAAAATAATAACATATATTTTTACCGCGAAAAAATTGCACAGATTGCCGCTAGGATTACCAACCGTTCAGGATTGGCTTGGATTGTCCAGGAATTGAAGTTGCTGCCCAGAATCCAGGTTGAATGTCAAAATGTCCCGGAATTTCAGAGAAAGCTTTTAAAAAATACTTTTTGATCGTACATACATCTTAACAATAATTTTTGTTTTGGGTTTCTGATTATTTATAACAGCGGTAGGCAAACTTTCTGGACCGTGGGCCACGTTGATATTATAACAGGATGGCGCGGACCGCATGAAATATTTTGGTGTCCTCTCCATATGAAAGTGAAGAGCAAAAACAATGGTCTCACAACTATTCCAAGTGCAGAGAAAAAACACCATCTTGCCTCCATTTTCAAATTTTTTCACTTTAAAAAGCATTTGTTTGCGGATATTGGCGGGCCGCATAAAATGCCTACAAGGGCCACATGCGGCTCGAGGGCCGCGGTTTGCCCACCGCTGATTTATAATAATATAATTTTCGATTTATTCCTATTAGATTTTAGATTTATTATTATTACTATGCATAAAAGTGAATCATTAGGCTCGTATAATAATAAAAAAAAACATGATAAAACTGTGTTATTTTTTCACACATTTTTTTGTACATAAGAAATATCCTCAGAATACTAGGTATGTTATGTTAAGTGGTTTCTCAGTGGAAAATATTGTGAAATTACATACATACATATATATATATATACCTATACATACCCAGCAAACAGGAGTTTTGGTGCCAGCAATTTACCAAAAGAAAAAGCAGTTTACCGGCATTCGGCCTATGGTTGAATGTTTGCTGGGTATATTTCAGTTTTGAGCAATATGTCCAGGAATTGTCTCATAAAAAGTTGGCAACCCTAATTGCCGCACGGTCTAAACTTGGGACGAGTGTGCAATACAAACTGCACTGCACGATAATTGTCGAACGATCTTAGTGCGACACGGAGCACACAGAAATCTTATGCCGAACGTTTCTTGTGTAAATTATGCAGAATGTGTAGATTATTAACTTATGCCAAACGCACCACTACTCACCTAAAAATTCTAAGAGCGCTGACATTTAATATGCCAAGAAATATGTTACAAAAAGGGGTTCCCAATGTTTGTAAGTTGAAGAAGTACTGTTGTAAGAATATAATTTCGTGCATTACTGCTTTACACGTTGTAAGTTATGCTTTGAAGGATCCAAGGCATTCACACTGTATCTAATTTACTATTCATTGTTTCGCTTTTTATTAAAAGTAGAACTGTAGCAGAAAATGCGTTAAAAATTTAATTAAGTAGAAAACTTTTTTACGACTGTTACGAAATATTTTTTTTGTGAAAATTGTTATATGTAACAAACATATTATCTCACTTTCTCATCAGTATTATATCGTTTTAATTGATATAATTTGTTGTCATAACTTTTCTAAATTTTGATTACAGTAGATAGCATTCTCTAAATGTTTGTTATTATAGGACATTTAAAGAGTGAGTTAATTTACGTACATGTTTGAAAACATATTTTTTCTGAAAGCTTTTACTTCCGTTTATAGATTTCAACATTAGATGAAATCTATAAAATCTATAATTTAAAAAATAGAACAATAATTTGGGGTAATGTTGACTGAAGTGAGCTGGAATTGCATATAATTGCATTACTATTAAATTTCGAACTTTTTTAAAAGATATATAAATTTTTGTAACCATTATATAGGTTCCTAACAACTAGGGGTGCATCCGAGTTGTACAGGGTAGAGCGAGCGCTGAGCGAAGAGTTGATGGTGACGTCATGAATAGAGCACTGACGGACCGCAGCAACTCGAACACGGAGCGAACGTTGTTGTGACCTAATGTTTATAAAATCTAACTTTATACAATTTTAAGCGGCGTTTTTACTGTCAGATTAGTTAGTCATGAATCAAAATTATATACCTCGGTTTTTCATTGACTTTTTTCAATGATGAAGAAATTAAATTAATTAATAATTAAATAATAAATGAATTAATTTGATGAATTTTTTCCATTTTAATTTTATGCACGGTGTATTTTAATATTTTTTTTTTTGCTGTTTACAGAATGTTAAAAATATACAAAATGGCTATACTCTGCAGCCATTGACAAATAACAATATTATGTGTCTGTTTTTTGTCTAAGGCTATTATTTTTTTTATAATTTAATTTTAAACTTTTATTCGCTCGATATAAATACTCGCTCGATCGCAAAACGAATGCAACTGAGTGTACTCCGAGCATCAAATCGAACACGTTTGAGTGTACAGAACGTGCTCGGAACGCTCGGAGCGTCAAATCGAATGTACCCTATGTGGCCTATAAGAGCAGAGAAGGAAATGTATCTGTTTCTAGACAACACAATATGATAGCAACGTGGTCATTGTCCACGGTACTTGTCCGATTTGTTTTTTGTTTAAAAAAAAAAATGTTACGTGATTATAATAAGACGAATCTGATTGTGATTTTAAATTTCCCAGACATATGTTTTGCCCCCTTAAAACACTTAATAGGTTTCAGGACAGTTCACAGAAATTTAAATTGCACTTAATTATATTGTTACTATTAATTTAATATTTCTAGTCTGAATATCTCGCTGTGTTTGCTTGCTCAGTGAATGGTCATAGACCACATGTGCATTAAAGTGGTGCGTAGCACATAATATTAGGCGTCACAAGGTCATTCAACTTTGCGAATATTTTAAAGATTACGATCTTTAATTTGTAAAATAACGCGATTTTTAAAGTAAATGATGTAAACAAGTTTTAGCATTCAAACTTTAATGTGAACAACAGTTAAAGATAAAAGTACGATTTTTTTGCTCATTACTGGTTGTGCAACTAACCATGTCATTCAGTTCAACATTTTTAAGAGATCATAATAAATGTCATAAAACGGGAATGCAGTTACATGAATTTTGCGTTTAATAGCTTGATAAACCGACTTGGTTCCGGATTTAATAAATTTCATTATACATAAATCATTCTTATGGATGAGCCTAATATCAAATGATTACTAATAGACTTAGTATATAAATATTAAGACACAGCCAATGCATGACGCACAGGTGCGAACCCAGCACTTTTTCTTAGAAGCAATTCAGAAGCCAGAGCTTTTTCTTGGAGAGGTTACTCACGTACATATATAATTAAAAAAAAAAACAAAATAATTTTTTTATCTTGGTGCCGGAAAAGTAAGAACTGATTTTGAATATTTTTGATGTGCTCATTCCAAAAATATCCGACTCTTTTTCGTAGCAACTCTAGTTTTTGAGATACAGACTAATTGATTTTAGTTTTTTATCTAAAAACGGTGAACTTCCTCCTTGGACAGCACAGTGGATATACAAAATATCCTTGCTTTTTATGTCTTTGGGACAGCAGAGCTAAGGATCAGCACTGGGTTAACAGAAATTGGGTGATTTCCATTAACAAATGTCATAATTCAAGAAAAATAAAACGTTGTCAACGAATTTTTGGTTGCGGGAGTGAAAATTATATTTCCACCCTTGCATATCAAGTTTGGGCTTATGTAGCAATTTTTGAAGGCTTTAAATCGAGATGGACTTTGTGTAGGCTACTTGACACGTAAATTTCCTGGGATTAACTCTGAAAAACTGAAAGCCAGAATATTTGATGATCCTCAGATAAGGCAACCTACTGAAGATCCACAATCCAATCCAACCACATCAATGAACGAGATTGAATATAATTCTTGGTGTTCATTTATTCAAGTAGTACAAAATTTTCTTGGAAATCATAAGGCAGAGAATTAGTGAAAAATATGCTTTCCAACTTTAATATTCTCGGTTGTATTATGACCACTTACCAGAAAACCTAGGTGATTTTAGTGAAGAACCGGGGGAAAGATGGATCATCCTGATGGATCAGGACATAAAACTATGGAAGATAGATATCAAGGTAGATAAGATAGCCACATGATGGTCTACTACTGTTGGAGTCTTCAGAAAGACTGTTCTGGTAAAATCCATGCTATAAAGTCGTGCAAAAGAACATTTTTAAGTGATAAGTGATGACTGTATATTTATCTACTTTGTGAAATAAATACCTTACTTTGTCTCTTTTGTGTTTGTAACTGGCAGTTGGAGCAAATAGTAACAGTAATAACGTGAAAAATACACAAGTTAAGAAATAAGATATTTTATTGCAAAAGAGGCCAATATAGCGTATCTCAAAATCTAGATCTGATAGACCAAATCTGACGGTTATTTTGGATTCTGTGCCCAAAAATTACCTAGAGACAGTTAAAAACTCGCAGGCACCAAAATGTCTGTTGGGCTGTGTAATCGTTCAATAACAACGAAAACACGCGCCTTAAAATCGTGAAATTAGAATGTTTAGAGGACTCAAAACCGGGACCCCCACCCCGGTGTGGACCTGATAGCGCATGAGAAACATTTGGCACTATGTTCAATCGGTTGTCATGCCAACGTAATTAAAATCCATTCATTTCGTTCTTTTAATAGAGTGATTATGAACAGTGAGTAACATTTTTAGAACGAATTACTCACACTATTCGAGTTATGTACTGTATGTAAGAAAGGATATATAATACCATTTCATTTTCATCTATTTAATATCAATTATTTAAAAAATTAGATGTCTATTGTCAAACTAATAGAAAGTAATTCAGTATCGTCAAACTTATTTGTAGTACAGTTATCACTTGCCCAATACGTGAAATGTTTAATTTAAAATAAATAGTGGTCATCGAAAGGCCATGGTCTTACGAGGTTCTTGACACTGAAAATAATATTCATAAACAATTCACGTATGTGTTTACTCTTCTTGAAAATTTTTGCAAGTGTTTGCAATACATACCTTAAAACTTAAAACCGTAACATAGACTTTAACGTAAATATCCGTTAAGTAAATAGTTTAAATAAATATTCATTAGCTGTTAAAAATAATAATTAACTGTTAAAGAATGTGTGAAAATGGTTTTAATTGAATATTTATAATTAATTCGACCGATATCAGGTATTGATTTTTTTATGTTGGCAACGAGAACTGAAAGAATTGCGTAATATAACTGTTGTTGGAGGTGATGGTTTTAATTAATAGAATAAATAAGAAGAATCACGTGGTATTACATGTGTTAATGAATCACAGTATTATACAAGATTATAATTTATTTTTTCCCATATGATTTCCCATTTATGATATCTCATAATAGATGAAATAGTAGCGTACGCAAAATACTGTTCTGGACAGGGCGATTTTTGTTTTTACTTGTAGTTATGACAAGTAATTTTGGATGACTCTAGCTTGTTAACAAGAATTTACTTCCCAGCATTCTGAAAGCTCGCATCTTCTGTTGCTTGTAAGTGTCGCATCGTAGCGTTTCCGAGTTTGAACGCGTTTCATTTGTCCAACCTTATGTTCGTGGTTTATATTGCCGGCATGCACAACCCTTGTAAACCGCGTTCAGGCGTTGCACCGAACTGCGCAGAATGTTCATGATTGTCTTATTTGAACGAGAAACTGCGCAAAAACGTGCCGGTATGCGCAACTTTGCGCTCGAAGCAACACATCCGTCGACTATCGGTACTTCAAAGAAAATTGCATGTTCGTGCGCGGTCAGTTTGGACCTCAAACCAATAACCAAGATGGATAGCGCATGCCATATATAAACCAAAGCAGAATATATTGTCAACATTAGCATACGAGGGGCAAAGGGATTGCGGACGGAAAACTAACAATAATCTCAATAAAATTAGCTTTTAACTTAGCTATAAAGCGACATTGAACTCAGCAATGATCGATGGCGGCGCTGCGATCGCTGTAAAACAGCTGATCGGAACGAGTATGTGAAAATTCTCCTCATTTGTTTACATGTTAAATATTCGATTTACAATGAATAATAAACAGCTATCCATACTAAATCATTTAAATTTTTTAAGTGTAACACCTTTTTCCAAGTGTGTAATTGAAGGGGAGGAGTTGCTAAACGTTGGTCATGTTATATTATGCGGAATTAAAAGAAAAAATTGATGAGCATGTCGACATATGTGGGTTATGTTTACAAACAAGCAGTCTAAAATCACCACCTCACAAAGTCACTGGAAAATTAAAACTGCAAAATAACGTGTACCTATAAACCGCAACCTTTGTTAGAAACTCGCTACCTAAAAACATTTGAGACAGAATGCTCTAATCCTGCGTTAAAGTTACACGGGTAGATATTTAATTATGCTCGAGAAGGATTTTTATAATTGAGTATTTCTTATTTGTTGATTTTTTTTAATAATTGCTAGTTTGTTAAATATTAATAAGTTAGCAAAATAAGTTAGCCATGTAATCTGTAGCGTTGAAATACTTTTATCACACCCTCACTCTGTTTCCCGTATTTATAGCATTTTCCCATGCTGTTTTCCTATTTATCTCAGCAACACCACAGCACCAAATATATTTATTATTTTCACAAATATTTTTCATTTGGAACAAATGGAAGTGAATGTTTCTATCACTTCTTTTCCTAGAGTGATAACCAAATACACAGCAGTTTGTATTATGACAACGCATTACAACACAAAATAATATAAAAAAAGAATAATAGTTGCTATCAAAAGTTAAAGTTACAAACAATCTGCAACATAAAAGTTTAAACGCGATACAGCAACACGAGGTAACCACATGTAGACAATAAACAATTACTCGTCTCACTAGTTCAGATTTTCTAGCGCCGTTGAGCCCAATACCATTTTTATTCATATAATGTATTTATCTCTAAAAACAACAAAAAATTGTTTAGCACAATCAAATATAAACAAACACGTAAAGAAGGTAACTTCGGCATTAAGAAACAAATGGTCTTCGTGTATATTCGTATATATTCGGAAGGTAACGATTTATTCTGGAAAAATGTAAACAAACAATGTTGGCGACACATTTTGATGTAAATTACGGTATGCATCTTGGTTATTTGTCTGAAGTTTTGACGATAACTAAGACATATGACAACAGCTATGCGAAGCGTGCGCAATCTGGAACATCTGCAAATAATACTAAATCCTGTTCGTGCACATAACAGCAAATTTTCAAACTTGCATAGTTCTGCGCGGATTTGTATTGCACAGTTTCGCGCGGTGCGTTCTTTCTGGACCCGGCTTTAGAGAAACAGTCGGGTCTTAGCCACGCGAGATAACAAAATAATAGATCTGTTAGGGATACTTTTAGATCTTTTAGGCCAAACGTGCGCTTTACGAAAGGAATCAGCGTATCTTCTCTGGTTGGACGGTTCAGGCTTGCAAGGTTCGCCATGAACGAGTAATTTCAGGTAAATTTCTGTAAACACGAGTTATAAAATCGTGTCGATTACATAATCCTTTAAACTACATAGCCCTTTGCACACACCATTCGGCGCTATAACCAATCAAATGATGTAATGAGATCTTCGGACCGGTACGCGACGGATTAAGCCTGGTTTATAATAGATATGTTATGGAACATAAGCATTAAAATTACACTATATTTTGAATTCTGTTTATTGCAAACAGATGGTTTGAAGGGTCTAACTCATTGTTCTATTACATTATGCGCTATATCACGGAGTTATTATAAACCAGGCTTTACTCTAAAATTCTAGAGGAACAATCGCCGCCGATGTCTCCTTGCGACGCTAGATGTGTTCACAAATTCAGTAGGCATCTCTGCAGATAGGCGGACCAAGATATCAAAAATATTTTACGAGAGAACTCTGGACCTAGACGGACGACGAAGTATGCTCTATATAATCGGGGTACCCCAATCAAGGCCACAAGTAGTACGACTAATTTCGCTACCTATGCATTTACACAGTGTCGCATGTTGTGCTCGATTCTCTATATTATAATTCCATGTTATCCATGTAAGAAACGTGCGCGAACATATGGACAAACACGTGCAATAACAATAAAAAAATATTTGCATACATACCTCTTGCATAGTTCTCCGGCTTTCTCCCATGAGTGTTTTATGTTGAAGAATTTGTAGCAGTTTAGACCTTTGAGTTCCCATCCTGCAATTAAAAACAAATATTAAAACACAAATGGTTAAAAATGCACTTAAAAATAATGTAGGGAAAAAGAAAAGAATATTAAAGTGAAACGTGAAATATGACAAATAACAGTACCTAAATGACATATTTAGTTTTTGAATAAACCTACATTTTAATAGTGGCTTTGTTACACATGCACAGAACACGTAAAATTATGTCGCTAGTTTTCATTTGTTTAATTATTAAGATTGTGGAAATTGTTTCTAAAAAATAGAATTCTAGAGTAGTAGGATAAAAAGATAAAGTAGAAGGATACGTGAGGATGTTAAAACATGTAAACAAATAAAAGATCTCGTAAATATAATGATAATATTTCGACTAGTTAACAAAAGAAGTTACAAAATTATTTTACTCATTAAATTTTTCTGGATAGAAGTTTTTAGTCGTTTTAACTACCTATCTTAATGGATCATACAGACTTCCTAGCTAGGGGTTTAGCCAGTGAGGTCCAACTACAGAACCACTACCAACATTTTTTTTAGTTCAGCGAACCAGTTATTAAAATTAGAATGGTAAGGATCATTAATACTAAAAAAATTTAGGTTATTACAATATTAAAATTATTCTTAAAAAGGTTTAAAGACTAAAGAATTCTCATCAGGGTTCTTTCTACCTTAGAGATACATAACTTCTTTATCGTGCCTAAAAATTTTTTTAGCAGGCATTTAACTATCTTTGCCATCTTATTCCTACTATGATACTATTACTGTTGTAATATTTCTCCTATAATACAATCTGCCATATTTTTAAGAAGTGAAATTTTTGCATTTAAATGAGAAAATAAAACTGACATGCCCTAAAATTATGTTTCCAACATATGTTGACTTCATTGAGAGTTAAGATGAAAAGATATTTCAAATTTGTTAAGTACATACTATAAACTTTCATTTAACATATTCGTGATTTAGACAAACTAAATTTATATGTAACTATCAATCTTCGTTAAGCTTTCTATTTTTTTGTCTGTTAAAAACGCACCTGTTAGTTGAGAGTAAATATATATTAAATGAATAAACGTTTGAAGAATAGAAATTCATATTCCAAGAGTACAATGATCTAATAGTTGAATGATTTCAAACTAATTCAAAGAATAGAAAGGTTTTTATTTTTAAAAAAATGTTCTGATAATTTGTAGATTAATACTGTAAAAATGTCCACTCAGCAATTTTTTATGACAGTGCGTGTCAAGTTCAATAGCCAAAGCAAAAGTAGGAAACTTTTCCATACCTATTGGGTTTAATTTTCTATATAGAATATTCATCTTACATCCTTATATGAGGAGGTGTCAAAATTAAGATATTGATATTAGTGTCTTCTTCTTTGTAAAATATATAATATGAAATAATTAAATTAATCTATAGTCTATCTCAGAAACACTCGGTTGTTTCTTAACAATATTTCGTTTCGAACTATTCATATTTTGTGTGCCGCTTCTGTGTGAAAAAACAATAACTTTTTACAAATAATAAATTTTATTACTATCGCTCTTTCTGAGATAGACTATAAAACGTGTCAAAAAATAAAATAAATAAAAGGTGCGTTTTTCGATTATGTCAAAATTTTTGATGAAGTTGTAAAATGGTATAAAGAATTAATCTATTTATAGAAGTTCGTAGATTAATACAGTGATTTACATATTTAAAAAATGATATTTGTTAATATTATGTTAATAAACACCAATTTAAATCAGATTTTATCCTTGTTTTGTCCATTTAGACCATCATTTGTCCATTAAGTTCATTTAAAACTTTATCTGTCCAAATTTAAATAATCGATTTTTCGTATTTTTGTTCATTAAAATATAAATGACTCGTATGAATTCAGTGTTTGTTTGGAATCTTAAAAATAAGTGAGTCGAAAAATTAGATTTCCAACTTATTGCAAACAGGAATTTAATGCTTTTTTTCCAAATATTTCATAATTGAATTACTTGAACGTGACAAATCACGTTTTGAATGTTAGTTCCTCATATATAATTTTGTATAGGGAAGGGTTGAAGGAAAAAGTTCCCGAAAGGACAAGAATCTCTTGGCTCGCTTATCATAAGAAATCGAAGTTACATCCGCTAAACTATTTCGGTTGACAGCGAATAAGATGCGGATGCAAATGTTCGGAACTGATAAAACTGGAGTTAAACAAGGAGGTAGCACAGCACCTCTGGTTCTTAATTTTATGTTTGATATATTTATAACAAGATGCTGACGAATATTATTTCAAACATGGTTGAAAAAGACTAAGAAATTTAAGCACTCTGGGCTAACAACTTCAAACGGTCTCTTGGATCCTCTCATGGCGGTAAATACAGAAGGAGGATTTAACAAAATTTAGTATAAAAAATGTGTATAAAACATTATCTGTATAAGTATCACTACATATTTTATATTTGCCGCCAACTTTGGTTGGTAAGATATACAAGTGTTGTTAGTAAGACATACATACATTTTGTTAAAGAATATGTTGAATAATCCGATTCTTTGCAAAATTACGTTACTATATGTACCTAAGTTTGCGGATTATTTAATATTCCTTCGGCATAATTCAACACAATTGAGTGAAAGACACATTACACATATAAAAAATTTGTACAATACAATCTGCCATATTTTTGAGAAGTGAAATTTTTGCATATAAATGAGAAAATAAAACTGACATACCCTAAAATTATGTTTCCAACATATATATTCCAACGTATAATCATTTAGATCAATTAACAGGACAATCAGAATTTGTACTGATGAAGACGGAGGACACATATCCCATGTTTAGTTTATAAGTATATTATTTTACTTATTTGTGGTTATTTATTTAAGTATTTGTGTCCATATTTACTATTTTATTATTACTTTACTATTTTATAACAAAATAAATAAATAAATTAAATATACAAGATTTGTATTTAATAACTGTTTAAAGCAAAATTTAAATTCGCTCAATAGCTCTGTAGTGTCAAAGGTTATGAGGGTAGTTCTAGCCTTCCAAATTAATTCAAAGTCGTACGTGATTTTTTTCTAAGCCTAATTTAACTATTTTTGTTTATCACACGTTATAATTTTATTAAAACTACAAAACAAATTGACGGTGTGAGTTGTCATAATCTTTATTAAATATTTTTTTGGCTTGTCCAAACTTTATAATTTCAATGTCGCCACTAAAAACCAAATTGAAATGATGTATTCTGGCGCTTTTTAACGTTTTTGCAGTATTTTATCATCCTGTTAATTCCTGCTTCACTTAATACTGGCACAGATTTTTATTCTAATTTATTTATTTATTGTTTTATTTGTTGTATATTAATATATATTCAAATTATGTTAATATACAGTCATTTAGATGGGCTGTGTTAGACGAAAATAACCGTAGCTGTGCGCTAAAAATATTAGCTAACTAACTAACTTCCCACACCTTAGTGATCACATCATTATGAAGGGAATAAGGCCAGATTCAGAACTTGAACAAGATAGAGTGACCTGAGTAATAATGCATTGTGATGTCCGGAATCAACAACTTAAAAGAGGTTCTACAGGCGAGAAGGATTACATGATATTTTAAACGAGATTTTTAAGCCTCCAAAAACAATTATTTATTAAAAATACAATCATAACTTTGTGTTATATAAGGTACAGTTTCCTAAATCCAGACAAGTACATATATCTCAATCTCCTCTCTTCTTCCTTGAACAGGATAATTAGATGACATTTCACAAATTATTGTTATTATTTCTATGTAAAAGTCAGCTGTCAGAAGGTCTAATGTGTATATGTGCACCGGATAACTGGAAATATCCTTAAACATGATGGATGACTTGTAGGAATAGGGCTAAAACTCAACTTCATTGATAGTACACAAGAAGAGGGAAATATTTCTCTGATATGCTTATGACTTAAACGTGTGAATTTTATTAAATATACTTTGTGAATTTTCGTCTGCGGCTTATGGCAATAAATAATATTACACTTCAAATATTTGTCTGCGTATCTATTTCTAATTCGTGAATCTATAATTTATTTGATTTATTTTTTGCCACTAGCCACGATCTTCAATTCCATTTTGATTTAACACCATTAACAATAAATTTTCTTAACTTTCCAAATGATATTTTTTAGCCATTAATATCATAATAGAGTTTTGTGTTGTAATAGAAAATACTGCTTTTTATTAAATTGGTTGGATCTAATTATTATAATCAGCCTCTGTAAAATCTAATGTTGCACAATGAAACATTGGTCGTTGAACTTGGTCAGTTAAATATTTATGTACACTATTTTATTGCTCGACTATTCATGACTCTATTGAACTTTCTCTGTGTTGGTAGATGATTTTCTTAAAACAACACTGATTGTTTCATACTCATATAACGGATATCCTTACTAAGAAGAATGTTTCTGTGTTAAAATCATAATACTTATTACTGTATGTATCAGCATTTTTAGAAAGTTTTTATTTATTTGTATTGACAAAGAAATGCTTTATTTGGATTCAATACATCTGATAACATTTTCATATATGTATATATTGTTAATGGAATAGAAATCTTTCTTAAAATTATATTATCTACTACTTATAACATATGTTCATTAAATAAAAACTCCCAGCAGGCCATGCAAAATTTACGTATAGGCTATTCCAAACGTTTAGGCGGAACTAGATTTTGAAATCTAGTAATGTTTATCTTTTAATTCGGACTTTTGGTCATTTTGTTTAAGCTTAATAAATCTTACTCACATTGCAAATTCTAGATTAAATTGATTGCCATTAAAAAATGCATTCATTGCTTTTTACATTTTTATCATTCTTAATAAAAAGTTCCCATTTATTTATTTAATTTTTTTTGTCTACAAAATATATAAAAATGTATTAAAATGTTTAGTAACTGTCATTCGTTTCAATGGTTTCACTGTTGGAATTTTAAATTTTCACACACCAACGTAAAACATGAAATAACCCAAGCAAGGTCCCTTCTCGTGACAACCTAATAGAACGAAATTCCCGTTTAGTTCCGGCTAAACGTTTGGAATAGCCTGTGTGTGAGTTTTTATGAATAGTTGAGATTATGTAAAACAAACGTAAACACAACAAAAAATATTTGTCCAAGAATACGACGTACGTTAATTTTCCATGGTCTACTGCTTTTATTTTAATGAACAAGCGTCATTATAACATTATTACTTCTGTGATATACTATATTAGGTATACAAATTAATTCCTTTGCCTTTTTTAAGAAATTAAACGTTTATTTACAAAATAAACAAAAAATACAATTTAATCATCGAAATAGTCCCTTTCGACACATACGCCCGAGCGTTATCGTGTCGTAGAATAATTTACTTAGATCCGTGGCCAGTAAATGATCTTTTTCGCTGTATTTCAATAAAAATGGATGTGATAGGGTACGTAAAATGATTGTTGACCGGCAAGAATATGTATAACTTTACTTTAAAATGTACCCAGACCCGTAGAAATATTGTCGGTAACTGTAGACGTATGCACCATGCGCCTATAAGTAAATAGGAATATTTGAAACATTCTTTACCAGCTTACAAGAAGCTGGAAATCACTTTTTGCTATTTTTTACTCTGTTTTGAACCACATATATTTCATAGTTATTAATAAAATATCTTTGATGTGGAGAATTATTGACATTTACAACTACTTATCGATAAAATTAATGTTATTATTTTGTTATGAATTTGTTTTACATCATTTAGTGTGCAGAAGAGGCTAGTTTTAGTAAATATATTATATCCCCAAGCAACTTTAGGTACATTAATTCTTAACCAGGCCATTTTAATGAAGAAATTTCGGCGAATCAGCGTCAGTAACAATCTTCCTTCGTATGCACTAACAAATACCAAAAACATGCTCTTATAGGCGCCGGAAACAATCTTTCTACGTGTTGGTACTCTTAAGCCTGGTTTATAATAACTCCATAACATAAACACATATGCATTGAACAATGGATTTGACCCTTCAAAACATCTGATTGTAATAAACATAACAAAGAGAGTAGTGCAATTTTTATGCTTATGTTCCACAGCATATCTATTATAAATTAGGCTTTAAGCCTGGTTTATAATAGATATGTTATGGATACATATCTATATTCAAAACAACGGTTTATTACAAACAGATGTTTTGAAGAGTCAAACCCATTGTTCTATAGGTATGCGCTAGGTTATGGAGTTATTATAAACCAGGCTTTAAGCCTGGTTTATAATAAGCCCATAGCATAACTGCATATGCATTAAACAATAGATTTGACCCTTCAAAACATCTGTTTGTAATAAACAGAACAAAGAGAGTAGTGTAATTTTTATGCTTATGTTCCATAACATATCTATTATAAACCAGGCTTTACTGTTGGTAACGCTCTAAATTAACAGTCTGACCAATCATCTAGAAATTCATAATCACTATTACAATGCACTACAAAACGGCGCCAATATTGTTTTGTGTGGTTATGTCATCTGTTTTGCCAACATATAGTGTTTTATTTAATAGTATGTTGGCACTTCAAAATACCAAAACGGTGGGAAAATATTTACATTTTAAACAGAGATATAATTGATCCAATGTACTGAAATAATTTGTATACATAATACATTTCCAATTCATCAATAATAGTACTCTCTCGTCTTCGTCTTCATAAGTCTTTTTTGTGCATAATGCTTTCAAAAATACTTCCATAAAAACATTCTCAAGTATGATAATAATTAATAACAGATGTGTTAATGATTAATCTATTCCGTTTTCCAGCCTTGAAACTTGGGAAGGTCATATTAAGAATTATTATTTAATAACCAGTGATATGTATCATTACATCTCTAGGAATATGAATTAACAATTTTAACAGTTATGGAGTAGCAGTAATAATAGTCCTTTCACTTAAAATACATGATACACAAATTTGGAAATAAATGCGTATTAATAATATTCGTAAAATAATTGTCTTTTTGAATGTCAGAATTCTATAGGCGGAAAAGGAAACTATCAAGGTTTAAATGCTATAACTTCAATATTTATTATATTTAAATGTTATAGAAGAATGCATTATAGACATGCACATCCTAAAACTAGTAACCTGGTTTTATATTATAATAGGAATGTTGTTAAATTTTTAGCATCATTGGCTATAAAACTTAATTAGTGCCAGTAAATCAAGTTTGTTATCAAGTAGATATTATGTTTTATCTTATTAATTAAACCTTTATGAATGGCTCAGTTCTTGTGCAATAATTGCACGCACAATCATTTCCTACAAATTTAGATTACAGCATATATATGCAATGTTACGACTGCAAAAAGTCATACTGAAGTGATTGAAAATGCACATATGTCAGGGCTAGCATTACTCTTAAAAAAGGAAATTTGGAAAAGTGTGGATAAAAGACTGAGCAGCAATTTGAGAAAAATAGGGGAAAAAATTAGCAGTATTGTTACTGTTCCACTTCATTTGAAATAAAAATAATAAAAAGAAAACCGAAATTGGAAAACAACGCGATTCTAGACGAAACTACTGAACGAGTAAGCTAGTTTGCTAGCTGTGTGTAATCGACACTCGATGACTCGATCGCTCACGCGCGATTTAATCGCCAGCGGGTAGCTAGTAAATTCTCTCAATATAATCGAGCCTAAAACCAGCAAAAATCTATCCATTCGAACAATATTTGGGCGTTCTACTACATCTTCGCGATACTTTGAAGTATCGACAAACGATGTATAGCGTTGATTTATATTCCAGGATGATCATTTATATTGCGAAATTGTATTAGCGTGGCTTTTTCCATAAAGGGAGCCAGGTGAAAGAAATGTTTTGGGCCTCATTTAATGCATCAACAATAAAAAGCATTTTTACGAAAAATTCGTTTCCGAACCCTTGAAGACTGAGGGACCGAAATTCAAAAAATCACTTGAAAAGTGGAGGGCTTGAATCACCTGAAGAGCGGGTGGCGAAAATTCAGAAAAATACTTGCACAGTGGAGGGCATTCATTCAGAAAATCTCTATGAGATCAATGGAAAACCTCAATGAAAAGAACATTATGCAAGAAATAACAGAGGTAGGATCATGTTATTTAAATATTTAAAATGTATGGCGCATTACAGTAATGGCTAAGGCATCTCGTGACGAGGATACAAAGGGTTCATCTCCATTAAAATAAAGAAACCAAATAAATAACAAGGCAAACGTCGCATAATACAGTATTTATTAACGCTCCCAAACCGAATTAGATCAGCACAGCAGTTGTATATCTTGTGCATCTTCACTTCGTTAGAGTGAAGAAACTTGTATTAGTAGAAGGACAGTAGTGAATAGCACTGACTCGATTAGACTACTGCTACGTTTATGGGTTAAAATAATAAAAAATATAAAATGAAACTAAATGGGATAACAGAAAGGGCATCTGGGAGGAAAGACTAGCAAGGTCAGAAGATCTTGCGAGAATTGTTCTACACAATACTTGAAAACATTTGGTTTTTTGTAGAGCAAGAGAGGAATTATACGAATGAAGCTAAAATTAGTCCTAAAGGCAGAAAAACTCTGCCAAGTTTAATTAATTTTAATTAACATCAACAGATGGCGGAAAAATCAATATCCACAAACATTTTATCAAATATCCCATATTGATATAACCATTGTATCCTTATTATATTGGTTATTAAAATATTTAGTATTATTATTTAATTGACAGCTGTTGTTTATTAACTAATAGAACCGGAAACGCCATTATAATTAACCAATTCACATAAAAGTAAATTAAATAGATCGTGTAACTATTATTAAATCACGACTCTCAAAGAACTCCAGCTAAGAAATTACCAACATAACTATGCGTGCAATTGTGTCAGTATTATGAGACATAGGTTGCTCACTGAGGCATAGCTTGAGCTGATTTACTAATGTCGTTTCTTTGGACAGGATATGCTGTACAAGTCGAAAAACCAGAAGAACATAACATTCGCACTTTCCACCAGTTAATGTTAGAGTTTCTTTTAAGTGTAAACATTTATACAATAATAATATATACACATACATTATTATAAACATATTTAGTTGTCAATTTGAAAGGTGTAATCAATGTTTCCAGTAAGGTTAAAGCATGAAATCAATAGAATAATCATAGGAGAAGTAAGCAGCTTGTAGCAAAAGCAGCAAATATCTAGTCAATATCACCAGCACAAGAAAATTGTTTTTTTTGTTTTTTTTTTTTACATGGTGGTTTATCATTGGTGCAGAGCAATAATGGCAAAGGATATATTTCTTAATGTCGGAGTCGATACTCCAGGGATATGATTTTAGCAAAATGGAACAATAGATGACACTGCTGTTGATCAAACTATGTTGCTTCTGAGTACTATCTTTGAAGAAAGAATAATTTTGTTGTCCTCCACGTTCTTCCAGTCTGACCGCTCTAGATTTATTTTATGGGAATATCTAGAGGGGGGGACTAAAAAGCTACCCTTTATTGCAAAACGAAGTTTGCATTTAATACTAAGTTGAGGTTTATCTAAATGTGAAGCCCGTGCTTTTTGCGCATAGCAGCAATGGCTATTAGCGTTTCGAGACGAGGATACAAAATATTCTGTATAGCTGTGAAACATAAAAAATAACCAAGCCCGTCAATCGTTTGCAGGTAACATATTGATGCATATTTTGATTATCCAGCATCAACAAACTGTGGTCACGAGCTAAATCAAGACCAATGAAGTAGCTAATTAGACTAATCAAGTGGAATTTGGTAGGGTATATTCTGCACTTAAATCGTACAAGGATCGCTCTAAAATTCGGAGGCAAACAGGAGAAGATTCTAGACTATTTGGAGATGATCACTACTAAAAGACGCGAAAGAATATAATAAGACCTGAAATTAAATCGCACTTTGGGAGACAAATAGGATTTGACGAAAGCGTTTCCTAGATTTTCTATGATCTTTGCAAGAGCAACAGAGATTAATATATAGGCACAAGAATTAATAATATACAGATGTTTAACTTAATGTAACGCGAGAAAAATACTGAAAAAAGTGTATTCATCTATCGTCTGATCACAAAGCTAAATATAACATGAATATGCTAGTAACATACTTATCATCAGTACTAAATCAAAAGACCGTGAATAAAAATTCCCCACCACAAAACACATTCGGTCCTTGTTTATTCATCACCTGATCTAACCATTTTGTCTAGGTTTGAAATCGTTAGAGCATAAGCGCAAAAATTCGGATATTTTTCGAAAATTATGAATATCACGAAAATGGTATAAGAGAATGGACAATGGATGCCATTTCTAAATGTATCAGACCTAATGTACTTATGAAGCACGTTTTTAACAAAATCAGAAGCTTTTTTCTTTGAACATTTTACCAAAGAATTATGCATATACCTAATTTGCCAAATATTTATGTATTTCGAACCGCAGCACTTGAAAATGTCATCCATTTTGGGCTCCGATGAGCAGATTTCGTGATTTGAACAAAATTATAATACTAAATTGGCAATTTTTCAAAATTCATTTATCTCAAAAACGGTTAAAGATGCTAATTAAGCTTTAAATATGATTTATCTCCATGGTATAAGAAACTTTTGGAACAATTTGAGTTTCATTATTACATTTAATGCTTACTCGTAAATTAAACTGTGTCAGGACTGTATTTAAATCAAAACAAAATGTTACAAAAACATGCAAATCGTATTTTTTTTTATACCTAAACGGTAACATCCGTTACTTAAATACTCGTAATTATAAACCGTTCCTGTAAATACCAGAATTAGCAGTACTTCTTTGCTAACTGAAAAATTTCTTCTCTTATTATGATAACATAGTAAACAAGTGTTTCATTAATTACAGTATGTATGATAAATGTTAAAAGAAAGTATTTGAATGGAGAAGAAAGATGATTGTGTAAGAGTATAAATTGTGTTTGAGGCGTGTTAAAGTGAGGAAATGGCGTAAGATATTATAGTCAAGTGTGAGAGCGATCCAACGTAAAATATGGGTGTGATCGCTATTTCGTTTTCATAATCACATTTAGGTGGGTAATTAACATTATTTATGTTTGTGCTAATGATAATTTTCAACTGATAATGTATCAGATACGGATCCAGGGTAGGTTTACGGGTTTTAGTTCCCCCCGCCCCCCTCAAACATTTAAAAAACCTTTTTAAAGATTTGTCTTATAAGGTCTCATTTATGATAATTCAATAACTTAGTGCATATCCATATGCATAAAGATTTCACAAACGGTTTCACTGTACTGAATATCTGTTTTTAATAAACAGAGCAACGATCATGAGATTTTCATGTTGTGTTATATATTTATTATAAACGAGGCTTAAGTAAACGTGAGCCCCCTTAAAAAATGTTTCGGCTACTGAGCCCCCTCTGAGAAACAATACTGCATGTGCGTCTGTTCTGTATATACGAGGTGTGTAAATTAAGTAACCGGACTGGCAACATAGCGTTTGATGTGGCAACATATGATACGCCTTCAACGACTTTGAACTAGCTAGAGTAATTTTGTTGTCCGTAGCGATTTTTTTGTGAAACAGTTTTTTCTAGTGCGTTCTAAAAATGAGTGACATTCATTTCGGCAACGGTGTGCTATCAGGTTTTACTTCAGACTTGGGCACAGTGCAACGGAAATTTTTGCAAAATTTCAGCATTCCTACGGAGTCAGTGTTTTGTCAAGGACCCAGGATTTTTGGTGGTTTAAGGTATTTTCAGAAGGAAGAGAGTGGATTGACGATGAATCACGCAGCGGAAGACCTTCATCTTCAAGAACCGATGTAAATGTTGACAGAAATGGATATTGTGCGTTCAGATCGTCGGTTGACAATCAGATTGATCGGGGAAGAGTTGAATTTGACTCACACTACCGTTCATCAGATTTTGACCAATGAATTGGGGATTAGAAAAATCTGCCTTGTCGCACAGCAATTTTAATAAACGAGTTTTTGGCCAGTAAAAACATTCCTGTGGCTCCTCATCCTCCTTATTCGACTTGAGTCCTTGTGACTTTTTCCTCTTCCCAAGATTAAAAAATCACCTCAAGGGATGTCATTTTGGGACACATTTCAAAACATTCCAACGTCCGTAACCGACCAGCTGAAAGCTATTCCAGTATACGAGTTCCAGCACTACTATGTTATCATATACCTGGTTAACAGTTATAAAATGGTCTTAGGGAATAGAGTCGTGGTTAGTCATTCTTGGTACGCAAGTAGTAGTCATTCTTGTGACCAGTCATCAGTCCGTATCACGCTACCCAAGTACCAGTCCAGCTATTGAAGTCATCAAGACGAGATGTAAGTGTTGTCTACAGGGCTTCTCCACGTGTTCGCCTCATGCGGATACCTGGAGTGGTTCGACCGATCCTGGAGAAGCCGGGGCAAGAACGAGACCTACATCAGCTTCTAAACGGACAACATCAGCAGCCATTTTGACCAACAATTGTATTCTGATGTAAATTAATATTAAATAATAAATTTTGTAGAAAAGATTCCGTTTTTGACTTCACTCCCTGACAATATACCCTAGGGAGTCGCGCATCAATATTTACTTTATAAAACTTTCAATACCTTCATCTGCAAATGAACTTGAAATTTAAACTTTTCTCTAGAATACACAGATATCTCAAAAATGTTTATACGTTTACGTTAAATCAATATTAAATTTTAAGTTTAAGTTAATAATTATTTGTAAGACCTTAATTTTTGCTTATTTTTAAATCTTGTTATTAATTATTTGTTTCGCAAATCATTTATTATTTTAATTAAAGAATAATACTTTAAAAATTCAGTTTTGCAACTCTCAATACCACATTGTATTTTAAAGTGAATGTCAAATCACGATATTCGAAAGGTCAAAAGAGTCATGCCATCTTCATACCTTCTTCCTATTTAAATATAAAAAAATAAACACATAACCAGTTATACACTTACATATGTTTACCGTTGTTTGCTATTATTAATTCAAGATTTGCTAGTTTTTATTGAATATTAATAAATGAACAATTTATATCACGGAATGTGCTTTGCAAGTTACAGGTTTTTACTTGTAAAAAAACGTAATAGAATAATTTTATATTGTGTTCAACTGAGGATGAATCATGTGTATTGATGGAAATGTCAGACGTCCACGGACGATTTGACTTTCACTTGTAAATTCTTACTATTTCACGGGAATTTAAGTATGTAAATATTTTAAAATATGCGCTAATTGTTGAATATATTTTAAATTATTAGTTTGAAATCTGTCTTTTATAAATTAGTAGACATATTAAGACCATATTTGGAATGGCATTTAGGCTTATTTATGTCACGCATATTCTCATGGATGGATTCGACTTGAAATTAGAACCACAAAGTTAGTTAGTTTAGTATTTTTATAATACATTGTCATGTAGCTGTATAGTCCACGAAAATTTACATGAAGATTGATCGACAGAGAACCGGTAGACAAATTTATATAAATTTCACACACTTGTATGTAAAATTCAATGACGTATTTAAGCTTCTTATACCCAACGTACGTCCGTAGATTTTATCTTCGTTTGTTATGAATATACTCATATAAACGTGTGTGTGTTTTTGAATATAGAGCGCTTCTATTGCAGATGTGACCAAAACGAGCGAAACAAGACGATAGTTCTTTCTCACCTTCCGAACAAATACATATACCGGCAAAATTAAAGGAACAGATTGAAATTTTGTTTTTGTTTTTTAAATTTTATTATTTTGTAGCCTATACCTAGATAGCTTTGAATGCTCTACTAAACCGTAGGGAAAGATTGTATCGACGCCAAAGAGAACAAAATGCACCATTTAATTTTGTTACTACTGCATCTTTTGGTGGAGATTGAATTATGGTGTGGGGTGGAATATGTTTGGGACCTCGCACAGAGTAATGGTTGGTTTATATACGGAACAAGAATATGGAATGGGAAATAAGAATAGTACACAAGAATAAAAAATATGAAACCGTTTATATCGGACATAACATTTCGTCGCTGCGCCTGCGTACTTGATTTGGCCTGTGTTTAACGGTTGTCGTTTGACAGGTTGTTGTGTTTAATATAACCTTTAAAAAAAATCCATTTTCAGTAAAATGGATTTAGGAGATTTTGTTTGTTTGTGTTTCACACATTATATTGTTGAAATATTCGAAATAGCATCATTTCAAAAGCATTTGGGTGCCCAGCCTATCAAATCAACCAGTCAAAAAATTCAGGGAACAAATTGTAAAAATAAAATAATGGAATAATAGAATCTCATTAACAGATGAGGGCGAAAAATTCCAATGGTAAATGAAATCGACGATATTACGAAGACCTCATAAAAGATGGTGGGGCGTGCTAACTGAAGATCTAATAAGTATTGGTATACCAGATATAAAAAAAGACCTGATAATTTACAGATCAAGTGTGTTTTTTTCCTTCGCTATCAAACAGTTCTAAAACCGCATTCAGAGCTCTTAAATCAATAGACTGTAGACTCTCACTTGTACTCTGTTCATTGTCACTAACAAGTTTGTCATATGGTAAGACGACCAATCGTTCAGACCTCTAAATTTAATACGTTGTTCGTTGTGGATTGTAGATAATTTTCTAAACTTATAGCTAGTGAGGTGTTTTAATGAGACAGACAAATAAACACATTGGCTATCTCAGTCTATCGGAGACATCGTAGATATTGTATGCCTTTACATAACCTAACAAAATGTCATAATTAACAAACCTTGCTCAAAATTACAAAGACGGATAGTAAATATGATCAATTTAGGTAATTAGGTTAGGTTTAGTTAGTAAAAATCTAGGACAGCAGAATTATAAAAACAGTAATAAATAATAAACATTTTACGAAGGCATCGTAGTTGGTTTAAAGACACACAGATGTCGGGCTATTCGTAACCCACTAATTTCTAACAACTATAAACGCTACATAGAACATTAGAACATTAAAACAATGTATAAAAACTTAACGCACAACGTGACAACGGACAGTCTATTCATTTAAGAGCTCTGAATGCGGCTTAACTGTGGTTAAATGTTAAATTTTTAACTTAATCTAACACTGATATGTTGCAAGTAGTGGTTAGAATCTTCAACAAATAATAAAGTTGAACAAAATTACATGACTTGATCTAGAGTTATACAAGGTGTCTCAAAAGAAATTTTATATTTATTTAGCTTACTGCGTGAACGCAACGTATCCGAGGGGCGCGGGGGTTATGTCAATCGGTAGCCTGGCTCTTGGGAATTCAGTCACTATGGAGCGTTTCTCGGGAGCAGACCGCGCGTTATGCGTGCGAGAGTTTTACAAAAACGGTGATTCGGCGACTGTAGCGCGTAGAAAATTCTGCAGTATTCGAGGTTTTCGCCACTTAAATGATGCGCCAAGCATTCCTCTCATTCGACATTGGGTTAAAAAGTTTGAAGAGACTGGTACAACGCTGGATAAATCAAAATCCGGGCGACCTAGGTCATCAAGAATGGTAGAAAACGTGGAGAATGTTAATCAGTCTGTTCGTGACGACCCGAACCTTTCAATTCGGAAGCGCGCAAGTGCTTTAAATGTGCATAGATCATCATTACATCGCATTATGCACAAAGACCTAAAGCTGCACCCCTACAAAATTCAATTGGTGCAAGAATTAAAGCCCCAAGATGCCAGTCAGAGGCTTAATTTCGTAAATCAGGTGATTGAGCGATTTTCAACGTTTACCAACATTTTGTTTTCGGATGAAGCTCATTTTCATCTTAATGGCCACGTAAATAAGCAGAACCGCCACTACTGGAGTGCAACGAATCCGAAACGCAAACATCAGAAACCCCTACATTCGCCTAAAGTGACCGTATGGGCTGCGATGTCGGCGCGAGGAATTATCGGCCCTTACTTTTTTGAAGACGAAAGGGGGCGTGCAGTTACAGTGAATTCAGAGCGTTATGTGGAGATGTTAGACAACTTCTTGGTACCTGAACTGCAAAACTTTCCTGGCTATAACCAAAGAACATGGTTCCAACAGGACGGAGCAACTTCACACACGTCCAATATGTCTCTGCCACGTGTTCGTGAAATTTTCTCAGGCAAATTGATCTCCCGGAGAGGTGACATAAATTGGCCTCCACGCAGTCCAGATTTAACCCCTATGGACTTTTTCCTATGGAGTTATCTTAAATCTAAAGTTTACGCCAATAAACCGATTTCACTGGCGCATTTGAAAGAAAATATCCGTCACGAAATGGCAGCCATCCCTGAGTCCACCTGCCGAGACGTCACAAGTAATTTTACTGTTCGATTAAATGAGTGCCGACAACGCGAGGGTCTACATTTAGACGATATTATTTTTAAGAAATAAATCCCCAAAAAGTGTATTTTAATAATTAATAAACATTTTTTCTATATACGGCTTACTTTTTTTTTAATCGATCCACTAAATATAAAATTTCTTTTGAGACACCTTGTATTAACCCATATTTTTCATTATTTATAAAAATACACAACACTTTTTAGAAATCTGCCATTACAAAATTGTTATATAACTAAAATCACGAGAAAATTGTAATTTGATGTATATACTACAATCATTTGAAATTTTTAAAACATTGACCAATATTATTCTGTGAATCAAAAAACTATATATCTTCGACTGATTTAATTATATACATATTATTTTAAAAGTTGTGGGGAAAGAGTAAATTGCCCATGAGAAGTTTAGTCAAATTTTGTCTTTTGTTTTATATATTAACAAATTCACAGTTTAATACCTATCCTTATAATTTAAGCCATTTTTCTTTTCAACACTTTTATGTAATTCTCAACAATACAATTACACCAGAATTTATCACACTGATAATTACATGGTTTGTTTCAAAATTAATTGAACATTCTAGAAATGATTACAACAAATTTACAACAGATTCGAACTTGAATAGAACCATTTATGCAACAGTCTTAAACAATACTTATACAAGGTCGAGAACATTATTCTTAAACAATCTAAACTCTTTATAATTATCAATAATTTACTAAAGACATTCACTATCATGCGTGTGATTGTTGTCTTAGTCCAGTACTTAAATTAAACAAAACAATAAATTAAACAAAACAATGACAAGACAAGTATTGTCAAAAATTGTTCGGCAAAGAAACAATGCAAAGAAAAACTTACAAGGACACAATTCAGTCAAAAACAATGATCTGGTTTATATTATAAGTGATTTTCTGTTTGATAAAATTGAACCTGGTATTAAAATTATGTTAAGTATGAATTATTACACTTTTCAAGGTTTCATGTGAAATAAAAACTACTGATTTTAAATGTATAAGATTATATTATTGGTAGTGTGTAAAATAGGTGATGTATTTTTTTTTTATTCCCACCGAATAAAATAATGACGTTGTCTGTTAAAATTTGCTCTTTATTCAAGTTCTAGCTTACAAGTTTCGCTCATTCGAGCATTATCAAAAATACAAAAGAATAAAAAAGTTAAAAATACAATTTTGAATACATATAATAGTAAGAATTTTGATAAAATGAGTAAACAAATGGTAAAAAACATAAAGACGTACCTGATTGGGTACCAGATTGTGTCATGAAGTTAAATTACGCGGTAAAACCGAAAATTCGATGCCATTTTATCCTCTGACAAGGTTTTACCGAGTATTACAAAAAACGAAGTATTTCACTACTATAAATGATTTATTCCTCTTTGATAACTTAAAAAAAAAAAACTAAAAAAATTCAAACAATAGGTTGAAGCATAACGTTTATCATAGTAGGCTCATGTTTCAAGGTTTCATGACCGTATTTTCAATCTATGAACATTCAGGAGTAATATGGTCAGTATTACGTCCATTTTTAGCGTACACAGAAAGGCACCTACAGTTTATAGCTGGTTGTGACGGGCTAAGCAGAATTTATAATTTGTATGAATATTTTTAGACAAATTATTTGACATAAGCAGGAATTGAACTCACGTCCTTGCTTAACAGTTAAATAGCATGTACAAACGATTTAACATTTGCAGTTACAGGCTTGCTTTCTTTTGATACCACAATAAATATAAAAAAAGTAATAAACACAAAAAAAACGACATTTTTCGATAAACTAATCTGATCTAAAATTCCTGTTGAACTATTCCGGTTTCCATTTAGATCAGTGGTACTCAACCTGGTCCCTACCGCCTACTAAAAACATTAAAATGGAAATTTTTTAAAGTATTATTTAAAAAAATTTCATAGCATTATTGAAAAACATTTTCATTAAATTTTCATAAAATTCTTTACTGTTTATAGTTAAATTTCTCAAAATATATAATTTTTATCGCCCGCGCATAAGTTTAGTTCACTTTACGTGAAACTAAATGATGCAGTAAGTTGTTTTATAAAGATTTTTGCAGCTAAATTTTACGAAAGTATTTGTTAAGTTATTATTATTATACAACAGGTGGGCGGTATGAAATTTTTTCTACCAATAGAGATGCTAAAGTGGGCGGTAGGTATGAAAAGGTTGAGTACCCCTGATTTAGATCAACTATCTGGGAGATAGAGCAGATGACAAAAGTTTTTTGACGAAAAAAACATTTTTTTTTCTTCAAAAATAAAAATTTATTTGTTTATCCACAAATTTAAGGGGTTTCATTTGATATCCCACTCAAAATTTTAAAATAATATTTATTTTTCCATTAAATACATATTTGTTTATATTTATCCCGCGCTGTATTTTTTGAACTCTATATTTTTCTAAATGTGGACCAAAGAGTTGTATAAGCATGCCAAATTTCAACTTTCTATGTTCAGCCGTTTGGCTACAATTTCTACCGTACAAACAGACATACAGACAGACAGACAGACAGACAGACACATGAGTGATGTTATAAGGGGTTTTTGGCGGTCATACCTACAAAACACTAAAAAAGCGAAACTGAATTAAACTGGAATAAGTAGATTTACTTAAACTGAGCCCAGTGAGAAATAATTATCAACAGTTCAAAAATGGGGGAAAAAATAGAAGAAAAAAAATCATAAATAGTTCAAAATAAAACAGAATATAGCTGCCGGATATAACACAAAAACTGTATAAAGTGTCATGACCAACAAAATTATGATGTCTTCGAAGAAACCTCAATAGTTTTTATGATAAGACCACTTGCAAACTAGTTATTGGCACAAACATCCAGCAAATTATACATGTTAAAACACGCATATTACCTCATTTATTGAAAACTTGTTTATTTCTTGAATATAAACGCATTTCCGTCCCCACATAAAGTAGCAAATACATTCTCTTGTGAACAATTCATTGAGTTTGTGAATCATACAATAGACCTTGAATAAAAAATCAGGTTTATTTAAAAAAGTGAATGTGCCAAATTCTCTCTGTTCTCGATAATATCTACATAATATGATATGAATTCATGATCCGTGAAAATACAGATTAACTTTCTATCTTCCGGTTATCTACCATTTCCCGTCTTTATAGCGAGAAAATGATAAACTGGCGAATTGAAAATCTACATGTTAGGTTTTTTTGCGAATTTATCATTTGAATTAAGTTTCACTCGTGGTGCTTTCAACTTCATCCATAAATCTTCAATAGATCTTTTATACTATCTTTAAAATTATTTTTCAGTAGTCTAGTACAAGGTGTCTCAAAAGAAATTTTATATTTAGTGGATCGATTAAAAAAAAAGTAAGCCGTATATAGAAAAAATGTTTATTAATTATTAAAATACACTTTTTGGGGATTTATTTATTAAAAATAATATCGTCTAAATGTAGACCCTCGCGTTCTCGGCACTCATTTAATCGAACAGTAAAATTACTTATGACGTCTCGGCAGGTGGACTCAGGGATGGCTGCCATTTCGTGACGGATATTTTCTTTCAAATGCGCCAGTGAAGTCGGTTTATTGGCGTAAACTTTAGATTTAAGATAACCCCATAGGAAAAAGTCCATAGGGGTTAAATCTGGACTGCGTGGAGGCCAATTTATGTCACCTCTCCGGGAGATCAATTTGCCTGAGAAAATTTCACGAACACGTGGCAGAGACATATTGGACGTATGTGAAGTTGCTCCGTCCTGTTGGAACCATGTTCTTTGGTTATAGCCAGGAAAGTTTTGCAGTTCAGGTACCAAGAAGTTGTTTAACATCTCCACATAACGCTCTGAATTCACTGTAACTGCACGCCCCCTTTCGTCTTCAAAAAAGTAAGGGCCGATAATTCCTCGCGCCGACATCGCAGCCCATACGGGCACTTTAGGCGAATGTAGGGGTTTCTGATGTTTGCGTTTCGGATTCGTTGCACTCCAGTAGCGGCAGTTCTGTTTATTTACGTGGCCTTTAAGATGAAAATGAGCTTCATCCGAAAACAAAATGTTGGTAAACGTTGAAAATCGCTCAATCACCTGATTTACGAAATTAAGCCTCTGACTGGCATCTTGGGGCTTTAATTCTTGCACCAATTGAATTTTGTAGGGGTGCAGCTTTAGGTCTTTGTGCATAATGCGATGTAATGATGATCTATGCACATTTAAAGCACTTGCGCGCTTCCGAATTGAAAGGTTCGGGTCGTCACGAACAGACTGATTAACATTCTCCACGTTTTCTACCGTTCTTGATGACCTAGGTTGCCCGGATTTTGATTTATCCAGCGTTGTACCAGTCTCTTTAAACTTTTTAACCCAATGTCGAATGAGAGGAATGCTTGGCGCATCATTTAAGTGGCGAAAACCTCGAATACTGCAGAATTTTCTACGCGCTACAGTCGCCGAATTACCGTTTTTGTAAAACTCTCGCACGCATAACGCGCGGTCTGCTCCCGAGAAACGCTCCATAGCGACTGAATTCCCAAGAGCCAGGCTATCGATTGACATAACCCCCGCGCCCCTCGGATACGTTGCGTTCACGCAGTAAGCTAAATAAATATAAATTTTTTTTTTGAGACACCTAGTATTAATGCGGATACCGCATATTTGGCAATAATATTTGACAGAAAAGGGAAGTAGGGAGAAGAAAAAAGTAATAGCAAGATTAAGATGTGGAAATGAGGGAAGAGACAACAATTTT
Source organism: Liopterus haemorrhoidalis (assembly GCA_963971575.1). Classification (NCBI taxonomy): domain Eukaryota; kingdom Metazoa; phylum Arthropoda; class Insecta; order Coleoptera; family Dytiscidae; genus Liopterus; species Liopterus haemorrhoidalis. Next base: position 44,091,227 of record OZ020615.1, on the reverse strand, counting down.
TGGATGAAATAGGAAGAAAGAACTTGTAGAATGTGTAGGGAAGGTGGAGAGACAATCGAACATTTGTTGGAAGAATGTGGAGAAATAAGAAGAAGAACGGAAACGAGAAAGGAAATTTTGCGGGTAACAAGAAGAGGGTACGAATGGATGAAAAAAGTGAAAAACAGGAGAGAGGAAATTAAGGAAAGGAGTCAGAGACAGCAATTAAAAAGAGAAGGAAAGTACAATAGGAAAGTACATAAGCTACAGTGCAATTGTATATATAGATTTAAACGGAAATAAAAAGGGCTATAATAGTAATAATAATAGTAGTACTCTAGAAACTAAATACAAAATTTTTTATTTATAAAATATAAAACTGCTCCTGTATTTCTAGTCTTTAGTTTCTTAATATGTAAATGAATTATTTAAAAATTGGAATTTAACAAATAAGCGTTTAAGTATTTGTAAATATTTCCGTATGCAATATTAATAGTTTTTACTCCCTTACAATGTATTTACAAATATGTAAGTAGACAGATGAAAGGCAAATGTTTTGTAATCCAAGGCCATTTAAAAATCAGCATTCTACAACTTTGTCATTCAGTTTTCTCATTTCAGATAAAATATGCAGGTTAATGTATTTCTAAAATAACGATAATCTCGCTAATTTATAGCAAGAAAATTTGACAATGCCATATGTTTTTAAGTGTGGGAAGTTTGCATAGATGGCACTGTAATTCAGCCATATGTGAATGTTAATAACTAATAATTAGTTTGTCATTTTGTATATTGTAATGACAATATATTCCTTGTAAACATTACCTTGAATTACCGTTTTAAAAAATAGGTGGTACCGACATTCATAACAGATTATATAAATAAGGAAATAAATTGCTAATTTGATTTACACATAATTCCTTTGTCAGTTATGTTTAGTTTTTTGTCTGCACAGATTTTGCTCCATTCTTTTAATTCTTCTCCGGTGTGAAACCTTGAACTCTTGATCAAAGTATTGTTAAGAAGTTGAAAGTCTTCAGGATGTGGGCTCATCGATGTTTATTATTATCTAAATTCAGATGTGATTAAGTCAATGAAAAATTCTATAATTTCACCCTTAACTAAGATAATTAATCGCTGCATACAATCGAACATATTCCCTGATTTTCTCAAACTTGCAGCAGTAGTTCCGTTGCACAAAAAAGGCAACAAAAATGATTTGAACAATTATCGTCCAATATCTTTTTTGCCAATATTTTCCAAAATTTTTGAAAAGGTACTTTTTAACCAAATAATGGCATATTTTGAATCAAATTTACTTTTCAATAAATCTCAATTCGGATTTCGCTCTCACAGATCTACTGTTGATGCCATTTTATCATATATAAATAAAGTTACAGAAAGTCTTGAAGCTGGTGAATTTTGTCTTTTAACATTTTTAGACCTATGTAAAGCTTTTGACTGTGCCTCGCATAGCATACTAATAGAAAAATTAAAACTATATAACTTTGATCCATGTAGTTGTTCACTTATCAAATCATATCTGAACAATCGGAAACAATTTGTTATTTTTAATAATAAATCTTCGAAGTCGCTGAATGTTGAACGAGGTATTCCATAAGGATCTATTTTAGGACCACTTCTATTTCTAATCTACGTAAACGATTTCTCCAATTGCATTGAAAATGATTGTATTTTATATGCAGATGATACCACCATAATCTCTCACTCACTATCATTAAATTTAATAAATGAAAATAATATAATCATTGAAAAAGCAAATGACTGGTTTCTTTCGAACGAATTATCTCTCAATAATTCGAAAACTCAAAACCTCCTAATTAGTTGTAAAAACCATAATTTTTCAAATTCTGCTTCTGTTGCTTTTCTGGGTGTTTATGTTGACGCTGCACTTAAGTGGGATCAGCACGTAGAGATTCTTGCCAAAAAAATCTGCAAATCTATATTTCTTTTTCGCAATCTGGCCAATACTGTCTCAAAAGAAATAATGTTAATATCATATTATGCCCTATTTCAGTCACATATTTCTTATGCTCTTCTAGCTTAGGAACATTCTGCTTCAGCTAATAGAATTTTTTCCCTTCAACGACGTGCTATTCGAATTTTAGCAAAAATTAACTATAGAGCTGACTGTAAGAATGCATTTAAAGAATTAGAAATAATGACATTACCTTCCCTCTATATTTATCAGTGTGTATTGTATGCATATAAAAATAGAAATATATGGCCATCTGGTGACAGAATGTACTCGTATGCTACTAGGAATAAAGACCATTTTTACGTTTAACTAAATCACGCAATGCCTCTAATTATTACAGCATAAAATTTTTCAATATTCTGCCAGAGGAATATAAAGTCCTGCGTTTTCTGAATTTCAAGAAAACTGTAAAAGAATTTTTAATTAGAAACCCATTTTACTCGACTGACGAATTTTTGAATGTTAAATTTTAAATTTATTTATGTACTGCCCCTTATTTTTGCTCCTTATTAACATGTATTTGTACTTTGTATTGTATTGCTTGACTGACTAAAACAATGTTTTATTTTGTATTATGGTCAATAATTATTATTATTATTTGGTACAAAGCTGAATCCAAATTAAAGAAACTGATCCTGTAATGTATCGCGTAAGGTAACATGCCCAGTAATATTTTTGTCTAGCTTGGCCGAAATTACACGTACAAATTGAGCGATTCGTAAAGCACTCGAACTGATCCGTTCGGTGCCGTTTTTTGTTGCGAATACAAAGACATTCGCCGAATTTGTCTAGACGCATTCACGGCAGTATAGACACTCGCAAACATAGCCACGAAATATAACTAGACATGTGAAAGTATATGAAATAAAATTCATGAAAGATAATTCTAATATTTTTAATTTTAATATATCATTCATGTGACATTCTATATGAAATATTCATTCGGCAACACTGGTAATATATTTAGTTGATGTAATTTTTTAATTACCTAGTTATTAAAAAAAGTGTAATGGCCTACTATGATGAGGAAACATCGCGAATGTATAATATAAGCGCAGCTAACATCTTTCAGTAGGGTCATTCCATGTCAAGTGGTCTGATTTCAAAGAAGTGCTCTGCACGACCATCACGGATTTCGATGAAATTTTGTATGGACATTCACACATGTCCCCAACGAACATTGGTAAAGTTTTACATTCATCCATGCAATACTTGCTGAGATTTAGTAATTTGTTTGACCCCATACCGCAGCCTTCTATGGTATGACGCCGAGATTTCGGCAACTTTGAGACACAGTATCTCTGGCAATATTTTGTTGAGAGAAATAAAATTTTGCCATCTTGTACAACTTTTTGCGCTCTATTACACAAAATAATAAGCAAATCTTCATGAGTGTTCTCCGTGAAGAAAATTTGAAGCAAACTTGGCAAAAAAAATTTGCAACTCGAAAAAATTTTAAAGTTTGGCTTTTTATACCTCTGAAAGTAAAGGTACGATAAACGTGAAAATGTGCACATAATAACTTATCAATACAAGGTTAACGAATATAAAATTTCACACTCCTAATATTTTTCAGTAGTTCAGTAATTGAGTGTAAAGTTGATGATTTTTGTGAAAATGCTAAAAGCAGGGTATATTTAGCCCACTTTTACAAAAATATACCTTCTGGAAACTGTTTTAAATTATTTTTATTAGAAAGAGCATGTTTTAAACCCCCTAAAAAAGTAGGATTAGTTTTTCAGCCCTGGTATATAAGGCCTTAGAAATAGGAACAAAGTTGACTATAGTTGATAGGCCAACTCTCGGCATCCGAGTCCACTTCTAGAAAAAGAAGAAGATATAATGCAAAAATATAGTCATAATATAGTCATAATCGAATCATATAGTCATAATAGTGCAAACTTCCAAATCTTAATCACTAATATATCATCTGAAAACTTAGTAAAAATTATTATTATTGAAGGAAGGGGCGGCAAATTTTTTTACACAAATGCGCCTTATATATCTTCAGCGTTTTTAATTTTCATATTAGATAAAATATGAAGAATTCTTACAGAGAATGGAAAACTGCTACAGATTGGCAGAAGCGAATATTTTAGTATTTGGACCACATTAAGAAGAGAAAGAAACATAAGCTTTAACGATACCACACAGAGAATAATTCTAAGCAAAAGAAGTGTCCATCGGAGAAAGACTTGCTGAAGAGTCGAGGATGCTTCGACGACACATCTATATATCTATTCCGACCTGCTATATTAAGACATAAGAAAACCCCCAAAAAACAGCGCTGTCAGAAATGTACTGTTCTCCAGGTGAGAGATTACACTTCAACAATATTTAAAATGGAAATTTTCCGGAAGCTAAACAGCCACTTCCACCTTGACGAAGAATAAAAGCAATAACCCCCCACTGTGTTTGCCGCCTATTATCTTGCATCTGATTTACTTAAATAAAATTATAAGTACAAGTTGTTTACGCAACTAACTGATTTTAATGCGACAACCACGTATGAGCATGGAATGAAAGGAGTGGTCGATGAATCAGAATTAATTTGTGTACTGTTACATTCCGCAAACAAGCGTCATTGTATAAATAAAACAATAAAGAAATTATTTTTGGCAGATATTTCGTGTGTCACAATACGCACGATTTTGGTGTCACGAAATGTTTAATTAATACTGTACCCCAAGGGCGCACCCAGAAGACAAAAAAAAAAAATTCTTGAAAACACCTTTATAAATTCGAAAATTTCAAGAAAGGACCACTTGCCTAATGGCCCTTTGGCCCGCTTCTATCTTTGAAAGATGGTGGATGTTCATGTTTGGTGAAGTGAAAACAGTAAAATCGAACAACAACAATTTATTTTTAGTGCTCTTTGAGGGGGGCTTCAGCTCGCGATAAGAATAAAATAGAATAATATTCAGGGTACTTGTATTAAGTTACTGTGCAAACAAGTTATTATTTAAATCACTTTTTTTAAATAATATCAATAGACACAGGTGGGTTTATATTATTCGTCCTTCCAAGGATAGTATCATAATAAAGTTATCATGAAACATTATAAGAATGTTAGGCGTTTCATGTGACCTAGGAATAATGATTAGATGTGAGTGTTTAAATGAAAATGAAGTGAAATTATGAGCTGAAGTTAATAGGAATTTATTATTTAGTAATGAATGTAAATGCTCTTTAAGCAACACTTTGAGATGTTGTCTTCAACAATGTTGACATTCAGAGAGAGTTTATGTGTAGACTTTGATCGTGTGATGACTTTAAAATAGCTTGATAGCATCGTCGAATAGATTTAAAGTTCAGTTTGTTAAAGATACAGTTAGGCACAAAATTTTAAACGACTTTTTTATATGTCTTATTTTGTGTACTAATACAATAGGTTTAGAATAATTTTTAACTATAGAAGTAGCAAAGTACCTTTTTACAACAATTAAGGCGAGACTTATCATAGTTTATTTATTAAAAAGCCATCAGGTATTTAATAAAATCTCATAATTTTCTTTGTAGTATGATTGTCAGTAATTTTCCAGTTTCTAATCCTGCCACCCAAGTTAGATTATTAAAAGTACACTAAAAACTATTATATATTATTTTCAGTCAAGACCTTGCTCAATAACATGAACAAAATTTGTACCCAGTGGTGAAGACAATTCATCATTACATGGCAAAACAGCATGTAGCCATGTCTGTCTAATTGACTCGATATTTACGATATGACAAATGCCTATTCTATAATTTTCTTCATCTACGATTTCATCCTAAAATTGCTGTCACAATGTTAAATAATTAAAATAGGTATGATATCATATAATTATAATTGAAAATTTGAAAATGATAATGTACTAACATAGCATAGCACAGGTTTTATTGAATCTTATTAATGAATCATTAAGGTATCTTTCCAGAAGCTCTTAAAGTAGTAAAAGTTGTTCCAATATTTAAAATGGAAATAAAGAATAAGTTAAAAATTGTAGGCCAGTATTTCTGTTGCCAATATTTTCAAAAATATTTGAGAAAATAATGGCTAATAGAATAATAGAGTATTTACAAATCAATTCAATCCTTATACTGGAACAACATGGTTTTAGAAAGGGGCGATCAACAACAACTGCAATTTTACGCTAGATTTCATTTATAAAAAATTGTAAAAATATCCTAATATTCTTTTAGAGGTGTAGGTACCGTAGATCAAGGTGTACCACAAGGAAGTATACTTGGGCCACTTCTATATATTTTGTATGTAAATGAGATTGCAAGGGATACTCTGAGCTTAGAATTTGTAGCCTTCGCTGATTACACGATTACTGATAGTTGCAATCTTGTTCAAAAGATTAACAATGATCTTAAAATTCTGTACGATTGGCTTATGTCAAATGATCTAATTATTAATGAAAGTAAATGGAACTTTATTACATTTACTAAACGTAAAAGAACGTGACAGAGGTGATAGGTAGAAGTAAAAAACGTGAATCAAAGAGAAGATCCGTTTTTTCTAATACTGAAAAAATATTATGCTTCAAGTAGTAGTGAACTGGCAACATTAGGGTGTTAATCTGCCTGCACAGCTTCAAATTCAATACACAGTACATTGTGAGTTATGTGCAAATTTAAAAGACTGTTTTAACGTTTAATAATGTGTTAACACATGTGTCCACAGCTATGAAATTTAATAAGTAACAAATGTTGTGATATCTATCTACATTCACACTAACTACAACTACGACTTTTTACGCACCCATCGTAGCTTCTTACAATATTTTAACAACAAAACTGTAGCCGCAACTACACTAATTCTTTTTACGATTTTTAACGAAATTTGTGCAACAGCACTTTGTTAGGTTATGGAAAGGGAGTTGGTAATGTGTATTAAAACAGTGTATGAAGTATGGCGCATGCAAACTTTTGTATACAGTCCACAGCACACTAACTATACACACAACACACAGTTCACTAAATTTATAGCTGTGAACGGTCGCTTAAGTTACCATATGACAAACTGGTTAGTGACAATGTACAGTCCATAATTCATTAAGTACAGTGCATTAATTTAAAGCTCTGAATGTGACTTTGGACTGTACCTATATAGAAAAGTTGATGAAATGGAGACGTTGGCACCATAAGAAATACAGGTCAACTTCTGGTTAACAGATGGTTAAAAAATGCCAATGCCAATAATAGATTGTTACTGGCACAGGATGAAGAAAAGTGGAAATCAAAAATGAGTTTATGTCTGCAGCCGATGAATATTTCTTAGCAGAATAAGAATTATAAATAATATGTGAGATGTAATTGATACTTTTCTGCTGTTCACACAATATTTGTAATTAAGATATCAAATTAACATAAACCAGTATGAAAAATCCTTTTTAAATATGTCTAGAATATTATGAAATAAAATTAAAAATTATAAGAAAATTCTTCAGAAAAAATTCTTCACATACGCTGCAAATATTTACACTTTTATTATAAACATACCATTTATGTTACACAATTCTTATACGGTATAAATTCTCAGTAAAGCAATAATGCAAAAAATTACAAGGAGTGTCAAGGATTTGAAGGATACCACTACGTAGAGTAGTAAGTAGTAGCTCGCGCCTACATCGATACCGTTAATAATGAACGGTTGTGTAACGTGATTAAAATACCAAGTTTGGAGTGTCTTCTTCCATAATAATATTCATATGTAAATTCACGTGATAATAAATGGGCAAAACTAGCTCCACGACTCGATCAGACATGTTTTTGGACGGACATTCCGTTATAATTATGAATTAAGTAAATTTGTTCGCGATTTTCTAATTTAACTTGAATGATATTAATTCGAGACGTGGTTTCCGGTTTAGGATTACTAGAGCAAATCTGTAAATTTTTTATCCTGTATTTTTGAGTTAAATTAAGTTGCAGATAATTAAAAATACATTAATTTATTAAATCATCAAAGATAAATCGGTTTACGCCATTTCATGATATGAAGATGACGTGCTTATTATTTTTAAGGCATTGAACAGCAGTTGAAGAACATTTGGAAGGTGAAGATAGAAGAAAGGAATCAATGGAGAAAACTACTAGATGAGCCAGGATCCACAATGGAGTATAGAATTAAAATGATAATAAAGTTAGAGGTTGAAGACATTACATCTCACACATGGGTGCCCGCAGTAAGGGGCAAGAGGAAGCGCTCCCATTCTCCCTGAAGTCGATACTTGTAAGTGTTTTAATCCACAGCCTTATGGTTTTTGGTTCTCAAATTAATTTATTTTTATATATGTCTATTTTATATTATAACTATTTTTATTATGTCTTTTTTATATTTACTATCAAATGTTAAACAAATTTTAATTTATGTGCATTTACACCTTTCAAGTTTAAGAGGTCTTAAAACACTGGAACACATTGGGCCTCAAAATGGTAAGCGGGATGCCGAAAGAGGTCCCGGTCCTGGTAGTACAATAATACCAGGCTTGGGAAGACAAAAAATTTACCCCACCACCCGGAAAACGACAATTACGGGCTCGACGCCTTCGAAGATAGAATCTAACAAGCAGAGCCGTAGCAATTCCCTTGCATCGAGCCAAGCGCCAAGAGCGCGAAGCCTGAGGGGCGCCATCGTGCGTATTTTTTTGGTCATCACTTGTATTTTAGAAGTGAGGACGTTTTTTAGGCCATCAGTTGTATTTTCAGCTGTCTATTAAAATAAGAATAAAAATGATATCCTTCTTAAATAAAATCAATTAAGATAAAAAGGGCGCTATATTCGGTTAAATTAATTTGTCTACTTTAAGTATTTCCCGAGAGCACTATTTTAAGTATTTGCCAAGGGGGCTAAAAATATTGCTACGGCTCTGCTAACAAGTGTTGAACAGATTTAACAGGTGCTTAATAGAAGAAGGGCTTGAGAGGCATGACCAAGACATGACCAATGCTTAAAATCCTTTGCTGCTTTTACTGGTTTATTTTTAGGTTAATGTGACGCCAGGTGACGACGAGTATGCTTCATCTACGACTTCCTTGAGGGTTCCACTAAGACCCTATCCTACTAATAGGATTGAGACTTCTTCTTACAGTATGTCCGATTCAATGCCATATCCACAGTTTGATCTCTTTTGTGATTGGTATGATGTGTGTTTTCTCCCAGAGGCATTCATTGGTAATTATATTGGGCCAGAATATACCTACATAATATTCTACGTAGACATTTGTCTAGAAGTCTTTCATGTCTTACAACCAGAGATATTTTACAATAAACACAAAAAATAATGTAGTGTAAACATTGGGAAATAAGTAACTAGGCTATTTTTTTCGTTCACATATTATCAAAAATAAAGTGAATTATGATCAAGAGATTATAAAGTTGCATTTTCACACTTCCCACATGGTGACCCGCATATTATACAAACAGTGTGGGATTATGATAATGAACACATCCGTATATAAACGTCCATGTTTAACTATTTTTATCCTTCTATTTACAATATCAATTAATCTACATAACACAATTTACACGAAACATGTTACGGATATGTACTTTATTATTAATTTAATTAATTATTGTACTTCGATATTCTTCATTATTCCTTCTTATAGTTGGGGTTTGAGTAACTGTAAAGTAAAATCCGTGTATTCATGTCCTTCGGTATGCGTCATATATGTATCATCATCTGGTATGGATCATCGTTAGGGATTTTAATTGATTTTTTATTTTTCTCGTGTTCATTTTCTTCTTTCTCTACGATGCGTTGCTATGTCTATCTTGATCGCCTAATTATTTTTTTGCCCTGTGGATTTCAATGTTCTCTTCGCAGTTGTCTGGTTCTCGTCAAGTAAACTAGTATAGCCAACAAGTATATTGGTATACCCAACCATTTGTGTATTCCATTTGTGCTTTTTAATTTCCTGTCTTGTTTGCTCTGTGAGCTGCCACAGATCTTTATTGGTTATGGTGTCTGGCCAATATATACCAACTATAGTCCTCTTTCTTCGTCAGCAATTAAACTATTGAAGATATTTCTAGTTTTACATATATCAGAAGCATTCTATCCAATGCCGGAGGTGTTGAAGAGGTTGTTAAAATTAAAATCAATAAGGTCAGACATACCTTTGTACTGATGAAAAATGTGTGAAACTCTGCATAGTACTACAAAGCAACAAAAATTAGGATACTTAAAACTAACATTATTCCCAATATAGTAAGGATGCGACACTTTTCGATGGAAAACACCAACTATAGCTCACAGATTGTAAGTTTTCGTTAACAATTGTTTGCGCAGTATGCTACGTATATTCTTGATAAACAAAATCTCAAATGATCTCTAGGAAAGGACAAATATGAAGTCAATTGGATCCGAAATCAAGCTAAGATAATTGAGGTGAATAGGACATACTCTTCGAAAAATCCCGAACTCGATTACTAAAATTACGCTTAAATGGAAACCTTGATGGAGCACAAGACGAAACAGACTTGTTGATACTTGACGCCGACTATCAACACGAGAAACCAATGAACGGGACAAAACAAGGAAAGTGCTAAAACAGCTGGCTCAATATGACCCAAGTTTATTGAGACCCTATGATTCGAGTAGTAATAAAGAGTATAGTATAGTAATTAATAATATAGTATAGTAATAAAGAGTACAAATACACACTATTCTAGTGATTAACTGATATAAAAAATAATAATTTGTACAAAAAAAATCTTTTTTGTGTTTTTACAATTTTTTTCGCGACCCAGCAATTTTTTCTGCGACCCGGTGCCGGGTCGCGACCCACACTTTGGGAAACGCTGCACTACATAAAGAAAGAGTTTTCAATGCCCCCCGAGACCTCTTTTCAACAATTAGTTCGCTGTACAATAGTCACTTTGCTAAGGTCTCAGGTTCTAATCCGGTTCAGGCATGGAATTTTCAACACGAAAAATTAGAATTGTCCTGTCTAATTGTCTCAGTAGCAAAGGCCATAAAGGTGAAATAAAAAAATTTTTACAATTTAAAATATCCTGTTACAAAAATTTGCTGCAAATTTTGATGTATATAGGTATTGTTACTAATTTTATTTCTTATTGTTAGTTTTGTATAAGAAAATTATGAGAACTATACGTGCGCCCTCTTATCAGAATTATCCGATATTGTACAATTTCATGTCTAGTTACCTTTCTTAGTTAACTTTAACATGGCTACAAATATTGGGTGTACTATAAAGATCAAATAAGGCATTACAATTCCATAAAAGATTATATTATAAACTTAAATATAACTAATAATTTATTTTCGTATTTGTCTATAGAATATTGTAAATCCTACACAAGCAGGTATTATAATAGTTATTGTTAAGTTAGTGTGTTAAAACGTGACAATGATATTACTTTTTAAATTCTTGTACCACCCGGTAAGGTAGATAATACCTATACATTCTTCCCCTTTATTACTTCCGAGAAATGAAAAATGTGTCTGACTTTAATCTTTATATACCTGTAAAATATGTTTCGTGATATATGGAAGTGTAAAAAATACAGAAACGATACTAGTACATATTTAAAATGATAAGAAATTGTTTCGGAAATTTTTAAAATATTGTTAATATTTATATCATGCGCTATGCGCTACACTGGCTCCTTACCTACAGTGCACAAAAAAAAAACAATGGTAGGGGGAGGTAATGAGGGAGTGATCACAAGGTGTATTAAGTTAGAGGAAACACAATTTTTTTCGAAAAGACGATGTATGGGCAGGTTGGGCACTGAGTTTACCCAAATAATTGGATGGTCGTATTTAAATTTTCCGGAGTAAACCGGAAGTACAGGTTATCAAGGATAACTTTGATTTTTTATATAGGAACGTATGGCGTGTTGGGTATATTTGGATCAAGCTTTTGAAAAGAAACAACTTTTACATAAACATGTTTTTAATATCTATTACGGTTACCTATAATGGCTTGCAAGTATTTTTATTTATAAGTGTTCAAAGTTGCTTTCCATTTTTTCCAACACTTTCGCATTCTTACTCTTTAGTTAACTGTAGCTCGGAGCATAACAAAAAATATTTCACGTTCAATTCGTACCTACTTGAAAGTACTTGAAGTACCTCCAACGCGAACCGTTTTAATTAATGTAAATTAATTGTCAAAATAAGTGTAATTTATTTTATTTATGTTTAAAAGGTATATTTTAATAAATATAAATGTCATATATTTATGAATATATCTTGCAAAATTGAGCGTTTTTCTAATAGAATTTATATGATCTTATATGACTTCGCGGCCCCCCGACGAAGCTTTCACGGCCCCCCGGTTGAGAAACGCTGGCCTATAGAACAGTTAACAATACTTAATCAAAAAAATATAATAAATAAAAAAATAAATAAATAAAAAGAAGTATTAACGAAAAAAAAAAAACGAAAATTTTCGAGAGAATGCCCGATACCTGATGTTGTATTGACTATCACTACGAAATTCTTAAATATTTGAGTACATTGTTGTTAACTTTGTTTTTAATAATTTAACACAGATCACAACAAAATTAAATCGAACTGTTTAAGTATTAATATAAAATTTATTTTTGAAGCACTAATATCACATTAGATAACTCATAATTACAATCTGTCTTTTATAAGAGAATTGTTTAATACTATTTGCTTAAGGAATCCTTCGCATTGTTATTAAACATTACGGAAGTTTTACTTCGAAAATTAGCAACATTTCTTCATAAAAAAAATTATTCTGGTTGGTTAAACAATAATTTGCACATAAACAAAAAAATCCCAAACCATTGCTTCATATAATGACACCATTACTTTAAAAGTTTTTTGTATTGAATTAGAAAAGACAAATTTTTTTCCGTAAAATTGAGTAAAATTGTCCAATTTAGTTCTTCATTAGTATGGGCAATTGGTTTTGTTTGACCATCAACAAAAGTAGTGGGCTAGTTGCCTAGTAACCGAAAACCAGTGACACGCATTTCAGAAAGTGTATGCACATAAAGATTTCTTTAATAAATGAATAGGTCTTTTATTTATAAAACTCGTTATAACTCTTTTATAGGCACTTAAAATATTATTCATGGGTGATATAATGGCTGCAATTAATATGGTGAAATACCGGAGAAGATTTTCACTACACTCGTAAAAATATCATGATTGCCAACGTAGGAGATGTGACTAGTCAGTTTAGTACTCTATAATCCATTTAAAATATGAATGCAGTAGTTAACACTCTGACCGAGAACGATTTATAAACTAAAAATACAGTATTATCGGAAATTTTAATTGAAGCGAGTTAAAAAATGTTAATTTAAAAAAATTATGTACAAGAGTGATTCGGATAAAAAGACTAACACTAACAATATATATCTTCAGAACTATAATTTCTAATAATTAATATAAAAATTACGAATTTGACAAGTAATTTATTCGTTAGAAACTTAGCTCCGTTCTAAGCCAATCAGAAGCAAAATCAAACAGCTCCAGTCTCCGTACACACTGCAATCTTAATTATACTCTATCTCCGAAAGACTGATAAAATTTATTATTTGTAAAAAGTTATTGTATTATCACACAGAAGCGGTAAAACAAAAGCGACAAAATATGAATAGTTCGAAACGAAATATTGTTAAAAACAACCGAGTGTGCCGCACAGATTATATGGGAATACGAACTAGGGTTAAACACAATAGGCCATAAAAATTTGATCCTAAAATTTTGAGGAAAAATATGGTCACAAGCGTTTAATAAAATGATAAATAGTAATATAGAAATACACAAAACCAATGGAAACGTGTTTAAAATGTGCACGCCACTGGTAACTGCCTGACAAAATGATTTATTACTATCAGACTTTCAGAGATAGAGTATAATATGAACTTATATCTCGGGGGTTTTCACAGTGTGCGTCCCAACTCTTAAGCCTGTAATACATGATGCGATTTCTCGTTTTGAATCTCGTACGAGTTATCGTACGATAATTATTCCTAACGGTATCGGTCACGTGACTATGCGCAATAATCTACTGCGTCGATATCTGTTCATTTCTATACAATATTTTAGGTCTGGAGCATAAATATTGGATGGTTTTCAATATCGTACAAGATCTCGTACGAAAATCCTGTAGTACACGATACAATAATTCTTGTACGATAAATCGTACGAGATTCAAAACGAGAAATCGCATCATGTATTACAGGCTTTCTGTGAAATTATGACTTAGTGGCCATGTAAATATACATAAAATCAATAACTAGATATGAAAAAAATTAAACATTAATAAAATAGTGTAAATTTTCTATTGAATATATTATTTATATTTCACAGAACATCAATGTTCAGTGGAACAGCGGTTAAGAACCACTGCTATAACTGATCAGCACCAGTAAGAACAGCATTGTTCATTTTTTTGCTGCTGCCTACTGCAGGAACCGTATTTAGTATTGTGATCTAGTAAATATATGAAAAATTAAAGAGACAATATTTTTATGCATTTATTTTGTTTGTCGCAACCCATGATATTTATTTCAATACCTGTTTAAAGCCTGTAATACATGATGCGATTTCTCGTTTTGAATCTCGTACGATTTATCGTACAAGAATTATTGTATCGTGTACTACAGGATTTTCGTACGAGATCTTGTACGATATTGAAAACCATCCAATATTTATGCTCCAGACCTAAAATATTGTATAGAAATGAACAGATATCGACGCAGTAGATTATTGCGCATAGTCACGTGACCGATACCGTTAGGAATATTTATCGTACGATAACTCGTACGAGATTCAAAACGAGAAATCGCATCATGTATTACAGGCTTTACAGAGCAGACTGTCAAAAATCGTTTTTATCATTGCAAATTATGACCATCACTCTTTATTTTTGCCTGTTTAATTTTTTTTTACAAAATAAAAACGACTTTAAATCATTTAATGAAATTCGTAGTCATAATAGTAGATACAAGAATGATATATAAATATATATCCTAAATTCTGCCGTCTATCAAAATCCAGAAATAGCACTACCTACTACGCTATTAATTCTTTAATAAATTGCCAGAGTTAGTAAGACTTTTATCCCAAAATAAATTTGAAGCGTTTGTGAAGGATGTGTTAATTCAAAATCCATTGTACTCTATGTCCGAATATTTTGATTAAAATTTTTAGAATTATCATTAGTTTTTTTTGTATCTAATTTAAGTAATAATTGTATCTATGTGTAACTCTTTTTGTGTAAATCTACAGTTTTTGCTTTATTTTTCTTGACTGACTGTAAACGATTTAATTGTATTGTATTGTGGTCAATAAATAAATTATTATTATTCGTAATTCGTTGGTTTGCTTATCATTTCCATTCGTTTTCTTTTTCCGGATACCAGATTTCGAATACCCGGTTCCGAATACCTGGTTCTACGGTCGAATATTCGAAATCGGACAAACCCGAAACCGGTTCTTTTTTGGAACGGGTACCGGTTATGGTCAGTTTCTGACAGCACTGATCTTATTTTTGTGGTCTTTGACATAGCCACTAGCAGTCAAGCTTATTTTTTAGCGGTTAAACGGTCGGATAAGAACGATGTCTCTGGTCTCCTTTATAGAATGAAGTCTTATTTATTCCCATTATCCTGTTTTATATGCAATAAAAATGTACACATCAATTTCAGCGCATGTCTGTTATCGTATATTATTACAGAAAAAATTATATAGCTCAATAAATATTTTTTAGTGTTATTTTCTTCTTGAATGGGGTAATAAACCAAGATCGTAATATTACACATAATTTTATTGATAGTTACCGCATGTACACTTCCTTATGGGACTATACTAATATTTTACAGAAGGATGTACCCAAAGGGGTCATTTGGTCAATTTTTGAAGGTCACTAGGTGTAAAGTTTTTTTTTCTTTTCTAAAAATAAAGGAATTTAATATGCACAATATATGACCATGGATGGTGATTCATTATAATTTATTTATAAAGATGATAGTTGATGACCACAAATATTATTTATGCAAATTGTTATTTGAGCTGTAAATAAAATTCTTCCGTCTTGACGGTAATATATGTATTATATCATATTTTTTACTTGAGGGTATTACAGGGTGGCTAATATTCAAGGTGAACAGGAATTTTACCATAAAATAACATTTTTCATTCTGTCTCTCTCTCTCTATCTCTCTTTCTTTTTTATGTTACGTCCCTTTTGGCACTAAAAATTTACAGGGACCTACTAAAGGAAAAGAAATAAACCGTTTTATTTTTTAGTTACAAGTATATGAGTCAAATAAATTCTTACTGGAGTTCCTAAAAACATTTGATAAATAAAAAAACAAAAATGTGCCATGCCCCTACAACCTCCAGGTCCAACTCCACTTAATCCGCCACTGTACAGAGTCGCATTTATATTATAATTGGGCAGGATTTACTTGAACGATGCCAGAAACGAAACAGAAAAACAGGATGATTCAATCTAAAAGGATCAATAAGAAAGCAAAATAGTGAAACATGTCACAAGAACCATAAAACAGACGAAGAAAACTTTATAAATACAAGAACGACAGAAATGAAAGTTTGACGAGCGTGGAGGAGATGATGAAGGAGTCTGACATACAGAAATACCAGCAAGTCTATTCGTTAAGCCTGTAACTTTCAAAACGTTGTCAAAAGTACGAAGAGAAGAAAAAAAAAAATAGTTCGAATTTATAGAGAAGGTGGGAAAAGGAATATTTACAAATGGATGATCTACTGCAAATAGAGCTCCGGGGCGGTTATCCCGGAGGTTCCTCAGATAAAGATGTATAATTCAAAGAAAGGAAGACAAATACAAATAAACAAGAAATATAAATACGATTACTACACCAGTGTTTAGCTACGAATTTCAAACCTGGGTATCTATTCTAAATGCTAAGCAACCAAAGTTTACGATTTATCTCCCAAAGTTAGCGACTGAAACTTTGATGACATCTTTTTCTATATTGGTTTTACATTAGTATACTATGTTGGTATCACAAAATAAAAATAAACACTATTTTCTTTTATATATAATTAATTGTTTGTAGCATGTAATAAGTTATCAATTCTAAATATATATAAAACCAGTGACCTCAAATAAATAAGGAAAAAAAAAATGATGCAACTAATTTCAAATCGTACTCGTGAAACTACCAATCAGAACTAAGGAACCAACGCCATGGCAGTATCAACAAGACCGTAGATGTCGCTAATGCCGGGTTTACATTGGTAGAGTAAAAGAGCTAGTAACTAGCGCAAGTACTACGCGCTTTACCTACTATCTTATTTTCGGGATAGTAGGTGTTCGTACACAATTGGCATACTATCTTATTTTCTGGATAGTAAGTGTCAAAACTCATTTGACTTCTTCATTGTGATTTTGTTGTGCAATTATCTTTTTGCAAAAAATAGTTTATGAAAATGAATATACATCGTCGCCGGCGTGATGACATTAAAAAAATGGTATTTTGTATTACATTATTTCTTGTGGAGGAAATAACTGATTATCTTATTGAAGAAATCGGTACAGAATATAATGTATCATTTTCTCACCTCATACTGAAATATATACAATTAATTAGTAATGAAATAATTCTTGTTACACATTCTATATATATATATTTTTTTAGGTTAAATCACATTTTTAAGTATAAGCAAATGTATGTTGATAAACAAACTAGTGGTATTGTTAAATTGAAAAGAAATCATCAATTAATAAATCAATGTTACACAATGTATGTAAATAAATTATATCTTACCTGATATGTTTTTTTTTCTATTTGTTATGACAGGTTACCGCTAGCCGCCAATTTGAAATGAGTCAATTTTGCGTAATGATGGAAAAGATAGTAAATACGTCGACGAGCTAGCTGCTATCCTAGCCAACTAGAAGCTAGTACTCTTCTAGTCACACTGTCAACTGTTTACACAGGGATAGTAACTAGTTTCTAGTTACTTGCGCTAGTTACTAGCTCTTTTACTCTACCAATGTAAACCCGGCACAAGCATTTGGTGACAAGTCGCCAACTCTGTTATTTCTTGACTACACCAAAAGATGTTATTCAAAGTTTCAGTCGTTAACCTTGAGAAAGAAGTTGCCAACTTTGATTCTTTAGCATTTAGAATAGACAGCCAGGTTTGACATCCATAGCTAAACATTGATATAATAATATGTATCAATAATTTTTTGTTGTATTTGTCTTTCTTTCTTTAAATTATGCCTCTTAGGAATGGAATTGCCCAAAAGTTCATTGCTTGTTCTTTCTTGTCATTACTAAGCTCTTCTATCTTTATGTTTAGTGCATCTCCTGAGTTTGAGAAAATAGGTAAAAGCAATTGTTTTTAATAAACCACCATCAAATTTGGTAAAAATACACCATGATCTCATAATTCTTATGCATTAAAAAATAAATAAACAAACCATCAAAAATTTTAACCAATGACTCAGACAATTAAAAAAAAAACAGCTTCACAAGCTGAGCCCATAAAAAAAATAGCCAAATAATCTTTTTATTTTATCAGGACCCTAAAAACATTTTAAGATACAACCTACTAACATAATGCCTTGCGGTTTCAAAGGGTGTAAATATAGGTTATCAAAAAAATATATTAGGTTACCACTGGCCTACAAAATTCTTAGACGGATTTTTTTTGCTGAGGTGTGATAAATCTTCAAAATAAACCTGTTCCGTGCAACATTCCAATGTGGTTACAATAACATGCTTTGAAAATAAAAAAAATACTCACCATTTGGACAGGAGAAAAGACTACTTTGAGTTTCCTAAAATGGAAAAAAATACATTAGTAATTTTAATTTGGCTATCAACAAATAAAATATTTGTTCATGCATATGTATGTAAAATCAAGGTCAATTCTGTTAGCTTAAATACATTAGGATAAGTTTTTCTGGTTAGTGTATGACTTTCATATTTTAAAAAGGTTTTTAGTACTTGGGTGACTTCTTATTTTATGATCGGTCTATTGTAGATTGTGGTTTACTGAATATTAGGCCTTATAAAAAAATTGGTGTGAAGTGTGAATTTTCACACATTGCAGGGTTTCACAGGCATATAGTAAGTGAAGGCGGCATGCTGAGTGTGTAGGACAAATTTTGATTTGTAGTAATCACGGCAAAATGAACGATATTTTTAAAATAATTTATCGTCTGTTAATCTAAGAGCTTTAAAAACAAATTTTATGTTAAAATATATTTTTATTAATTTTAATTCGAATACCTAATACCATTATTTAGTTTTCTAAATATGTGCAGTATTTTTTTTACTTAGCAAGGTTCATTATACATGTTATACACTAGTTTCGTATACATGACACATAGAATGAAAATATAATTACAACAATTCCAACTGGTTATTAAATTTACGCTCTAAAACATTAAATGCAACATTTGCCAAAATATCTCTGCCCCCTCTGTCTCCTCTGCCCAGGAGCAAACCCTAGTTTGCTGCGTATCAAGCGAGCAAACTAACCATTAGACCAGGATACGACTTTTAGTATAATGTGTTACATAACTCTAACTTTTGTACATCATAAACCAAAAAACACAAAAAATGCGTTATTTTCCGAAAACATAATCTGATCAAAAATTCATGTTCTACTATTCCGGTTCACACAAATGTACAGAATTTTTTCAGATTTTTAGTTTAAACCATCTGGGCTACAGGGTGTGGGACAAAATTTTTTTGCACAATTTTGGCAAAAATCGCGTACAAACAATTTATTTTGCTAAAATAAAATTTTGATAGTTATCTAAGTACTAAGGTCTTTCATTTGATACCCTACTCAGAATTTTAAAACAATATTTGTTTTTTTTTCGATGAGCACATATTTTTAGGTTATTATTAGTTTATATTAGCATTATTTAGTTTATATTTTTAGGGGGATATGCTTTTTACATGTTTTAGTACTTTTCCTATGTGCGGGTCAAAGAGTTGTATAAGCATGCCAAATTTCAACTCTCTAGGTTTAGCCGTTTGGCTACAATTTTTACCGAACAAACAGACAGACAGACAGAAAGACGACAAAATGACGGTATAAGGGTTTTTTGGTCAGACCTACAAAATCCTAAAAAGGAACAAAATAAATGACTAAAGTTTAGTTAAGATTATGACATTTTTTTTAAGCAAAAATTTAAAGCAAAGTTTTTTCAATGCATCTAATTTACCTACAAAAGGTGCGTTCGGCATAACTGTGCAGTGTTAACTCTATGTTGTGCAAGTTTTTTGTCACGTGACCACTGTGCATACTGTGCAAGAAAGTCAAAGACGAACGCTTTGTTCAGATTGTGCAGTTATTTAAACTATTATTCTAACCTTTTTTTTTGTAAACAAATAACTTATATGTGTGTGATTTCATCAAGTCTGTATCCTGCTATTTATTTTGTACGATAATATATAAATGGCGCATGAATTTTATTTGATGAGGAAAACTATTCAGAAGAATTTTCCAAACTAGAAAATATTTTGGAAAAAGTTTTTGAATATGCAAAGAGTATTGTTCCAAACATGACTACAAATCAATTTAAAGTACAATTCCGCTTGTATCCAGAAAATGTTAAATTTTTTTGAGTGTATTTATATGTTCCATCATGAGGTTCATGTCTATACTATTTATTTTGCAAATGCTGCAGGCATAAACAATGATATCTTAATTGTTTTCACTCATATTGTTTTGTAGAAATAATAACTTTGTATTTTAACCGCGAGAAACACTATTGCAAAGACTGCCGTACGATCTGAAATTCTGACGATTGTGCAACACAAACTACACTGCACAGTATATGCCGAACGATCTTCGTGCAGCACAAGGCACACAGAAACTTGATGACGAATGCTTCTTGTGTAAATTATGCAGAATGTGTAGATTATTAGCATATGCCGAACGCACCTATAGAGAGTAGGGATGTGCTTGATCATAAAAATTCATAGCGCGGTACTGTGAACGGCAGACTTTTATTTTTATTTAAGTGCAAACAGACATGCTTTTAAAAGCTCTCATGCCTTTTAAATAATTGTTATATCTTACCTGAGAATTTGAAGATCCTAATAACGCTACAAATATGGCGACCAATATGGCCGCCGGAAGCCGTATCAACATTCCTTCCTGAAACAAAATAACAAAATTAGCAATCAATTAAAAATAAAAACCATAAGAAAGTAATGTGAAAACTATCACAAACAAAGCACGACATCTATACCTCTTATAATAATCAACTGTACATTGTTTCATTATAATTAACATCACACTATTATATTTTCAAAGAAATTAATATAAGTTTTCTCGTTCGTGTAACCCAGTTTTTGAGATTCGTTTATTTTGTTATTCACATGAGTTATGTCTAAGTCACGCAGGTAAATGCTACTTAATAATATTGCAATACACTCTTAATGTATGTGTGAATATTAGTATCATATCTAATTATCTTATTTCGTAAACTATATCCTTTTAACCGAGTAATGGAAGCTGTAATGTGAGCGGAGATCGATATTACGTAATTTACAGCAGGTGTTAATGATTACAGTTACAATGTATGCATCATGATCTATTCAGCCTTTATGTTCGCACAATTTTATTTTATTAAACAAAAATTTCTATTCCATTGAATTTAACAACGGCGAACTTACCATCTTTGCCCCTATACCCCTATCTAGGCATTGGAAACCTATTATTTACTATTTTATTGAATTGTACAATTTGACAAATCGATCATATGCGATGTCTTATAATTAAAATAATCGGTTTATTGCCTAGATCAGGGCTTCTTAAAGTGGTGGGCCGCGGCCCCCTAGGGGGCCGTGACCATCCTACAAGGGGGCCGCGAAGAGCATCCAATATAACACTTGATAATTTTTTTTTATTATTTAAAAAGGATAAGTAGCTTTAACTTTCATACTACATAAATATTATTCTTCATTGTAAATAGATTATTGAATGACTGAGCGTAAAAAAATGTACGAGGGTAGGTCAAATTCCTTACAAACAATATAAAAACACATTATTTTGGATTGATTCCTTTTTATTTGTCAACATCCTCCTTTTAGCTCGATACACTTCGCCCAGCGTTTCTCCAACTTTTTCAAGCCATCCAAAAAGTAAGATTCCGGAAGACGTTAAAATAGGCATCTTTTTATGATGTCTCTTCGTTCAACGTGAATCTTTTTCCGGCGAGCCATTTCTTCATGTTAGAAAATAGGAAAAAGAGGCTGGGGGCCAAATCTGGTGAATACGGAACAATTCAAACAGTTATTCATGCATTTTCGCCATCAACCACAGGATTGCGTTTATTCTCCACTGTGGGTAAACGCGGCACTCATCTTGCAGATATCTTTTTCATACTGAATTTTTCGTGCAAAATTGAAACTACTGAGTCATGTGATATGCTTGTGGCCTCAACTAGTTAACACACTTTGACTCGTCGATCACTCAAGACAATATCGTGGATTTTATCAATAATTTTTGGCGTAGTCACTTCAAGTGGACGTCGCGAACGATGATCATCATTTGTGGATGTATGACCATGTTTAAACTCATTCACTCAATTGCAATCAGTTTTAAACGCTGGTGCAGATATTCCATGAATTTCTCGCTGCTTTTATTTCCTTCGGTGCTTTGCTTTTCAAATAACTGCACGAAACTTGTTTTTTCCATTGTTCCAAAATAACAAAAGTTGTTTCTTTCAATCGATTGTAAAAATGAAACCACGTAAAGGACATGGCTTTAAATTTGAGAGCAGTCTATTGACATGTGGTACTTTTCAGAAACCAACTTATTTCCGACACTACTAGCGCGTTCTCTTAGATTTTGTAAGAACTTATTGACCTACTGTCGTATATTTCAAACAAAAAAATATATTTTCTTTATACAACCTGGGTGCAAAAAAAAAAAAAAAAATAGGTGGGCCGTAGGCTAACGATTTGTGATGCAGGGGAGCCGCGACATCAAAAAGTTTAAGAAGCACTGGCCTAGATGACTAGCCTAGCAGATATGGTAAATTCTACAATAAAAAATTGATGTGAAGTGTGGATTTTCACACATTGCAGGGTTTCGCAGGTATATAATAAGTGAAGGCGGCATGCTGAGTATGTAGGACAAATTTTGCTTTGTAGTAACCACGGCAAAATAAACGATCTTTTTAAAATAATTTATCGTCTGTTAATCTCAGCTTTAAAAACAAATTTTATGTTAAAATATTTTTTTGTTAATTTTAATTCGAATACCTAATAGCATTATTTAGGTTTCTAAATAAGTAGCGTATTTTTTTTTTATATAACAAGGTTTATTACGATTTTAAACATTGCGCCTATGCCTTTCATTGGTTAAATCTTAAATCATACGCTCCACCCCTCTGGTTTCGTATAAATGACACATAGAATGAAGATATAATTCCAATTGGTTATTAAATTTACGCTCTTGAAAATTAAATTCAAAATTTGCTAAAATATAACTAGAATTTTAACAAATTAATTTAAACAAAATAAAAATGAAAAAAACAAAAAAACAAAAAAAAATTGACTCCACAAGCCAGGAACGAACCTATGTAGTGTATAACAGATCTGTGTAGTTAGCGCGCAACGGAGCCACTAGACCACCATACGCTTAACAACTCAGCGTGTTATATGAGTATAAGCTGTATGCATCGTCAACCAAAAAACAAAAAATGCGTTATTTTCCGAAAACATAATCTGATCAAAAATTCCTATTGTACTATTCCGGTTCACGCCAATGTACATTACTTAGATTTTTTTCAGAATTTTAGTTTAAACCATCTGGGCTACAGGGTGTGGGACAAAATTGTTTTTGCACAATTTTGGCAAAAATAGCGTCAAAATAATTTATTTTGCAAAAGTAAAATTTTGATCGTTAATCCACGTACTAAGGGCTTTCATTTGATACCCTACTCAGAATTAAAAACAAATATTTTTTTTTTCGATGAGCACATATTTGTTTATATTTTTAGGGGAATATGTTTTTTAGACGTTTTAGTATTATTCCTATATGCGGGTCAAAGAGTTGTATAAGCATGCCAAATTTCAACTTTCTAGGTTTAGCCGTTCGGCTACAATTTTTACCGAACAGACAGACAGACAGACAGACGACAAATGACAGACAGACGACGGTATAAGGGTTTTTTGGTCATACCTACAAAACCCTAAAAACCAAACATCAGTAAATGATTAAAAACTAGATATACGAGGGCTATTCGGAAAGTAACCTCCATTGTTGCGTAGCGTGAGTAGTAGGCGGTGGAGCCAGTAAGCTTCCAGCTGAGCAACGGGGAGCGTCGTACTGCCGAGTGTTCGCTTGTTATAACATCAAAACATGACTGCCGAAATAGAATATCCCGCCAAATGTTAGAAAGAAACGTCGGTCCACAATCTCGAAACTTTACGACTGGACTGTTTTGTATGAGATAGTCACCGAAAAATTAGGCTACCGGAAGTTTTGTGCTCCTTGGGTAGTAAAACTGCTGACCAAGATTCGCAAAACCAAACGAATGGGTTCCGCGCTAGACTTTCTTCTAGATTTGGCTCCAAGTGATTTCCACCTGTTCAACCACATGAAGTACTTGCTTGGGCCCCAGCACTTCGCTAACGATGAAGATTTTCAAAACGCTGTAACTGGTTGGCTACATGGCGGCAGTGTCCTATGAAGAAGGATTTTCAAAGCTGGTTAAACACTATGACAAGTGCTTAAATTTAAATGGCGACTAGGCGGAAAATAAAGAAAATATGTAGTTTTAAAATGTATACAATAAAATATTTGCATCTATGCTGGTTTTATTTTTATAGCCAAACGGAGGTTACTTTCCGAATAGCCCTTGTATAAGAGATGTAGTTATTAAATAACGAGACTGATTCTGTAATTTAGTTTTAATAAAGAAAATGTACATTTCAACTCATTTCCTCTTCAATATACTCCCATCCTGCACCAACACACCGATGTATTTTGATCATCAACTGATCAAAACTATGCTTTTATCTTTCATCAGATGTCCTGAAACTTCGTCGTTTTTTGATCAATTTAACTGCTTCAAGACGTGTTTTTTGAGTGCAGACTTGACTTTAGAGTAAAGAGAAAAGTGAGTAGAGTTCAAGTTCTAGGCTGCATTTTCCGGACAAAAACTGCTTAACTTATGAATGACGACATCCTTTTTCTACAACTGTGATAAATTTATCAATGTGGATCAATTCTGCAATTTTTTCATTTTGGTGTTAAATCATTTCAAATGATTCGACTTTTTGGTTGTTTTCTTTGGTCTTTAACGTTCATGAACATGCATTTACATCGTTTTGATCCTCTTCTCGACCTTCACAAAATCTTTTGTGCCGCCTAAATACACATGCACATAACCTATATTCTTCCCCATAATCCTAAGTTAACATTACGCGCAAATAGCCTTCGTTGCTGTGCACCAAAAATATCAACTAAGTTAACATCCGAAAAGATTAGGTAGCGGTTTTATTAAATTTTACTAAAAAAGTTCAGATTGATACCTTTCTCGGTTTTGTAACTGACCTTTTTTTAAACAAAATAGCGTTACTTGCTTATAATGCAGGACAGCAAATAAATAATGCAACGTAATTAAAAATTGTAGGGCATGTTTATACTTGTTCAAGGGCGATGTGCCCTATCATCCTGATATGGGTTGTGCAATATTTTTCAAATAAGTCCAGTCTCCTTATTTAATAGCAATTCATCTTTCGACTACCAGTCAGAGCCTGTAGGTACATTGTAGAGTCTACAACTGATGAAGACTGCCCGGCAGTCAAAATGTATATCTAGTTTTTGATAAACATATGGATCGTTTATTATGAAAGCGGTGTAAGTCCTTTAATTGGAAGAAAATGAGAAAATACATAATTTAGATATAATTTATGTGTGAACTTGAAAATTTATGTATGATAAATTCTCCGATATACCTATGCTGTTATTTAAGTATTTACTTTTGTAACCTACTACTTTGTTACTTATTGTTTAATTGGTCCTGAAATAAAGGCAAGATTAAAAAAAAACTACAGTTGTTTATACTGTAGTTTTAAAAGAGATCTCCTACGTTTAGTAGAGAGAAAATTGTTGTATCTTACAATATCTTGTTTTGTATGCAGTTGCCCACTTTCTCATTCTGTATTTTGTATCGAAGTGCAGTTAATTTAATAAACGGTTGGATTATTTAAAGTCTCACGATCCAAACAGGTTCGATTAAGTAATGTTATATTACAAAAGTGGATATACGAGATACCAACGACTACGTACATTATAAATGCACCTTCATCACAAATATTTGATTGTGCAACTTGTATTCTCAATCTGCTTTATGTATACTGTATATTTATGCTTTATCATGTATGTAACAATATCATAGTTATCCGTGAAATTGATCTTGACATAGTATCACTATTATTAATTTTGTAATTTAGGTAGGTTGCAAAAATTAGTATGATTACCACATATAATTTTATAATTTTTCTTAGGCATTTTATGACCTTATGAAAATCTATTCTATAATTGATTTCCAGTCAAAAATTCACACGTATTTATTAGAGAATGAGGGTGACATTTGGACTGTTCGTAGAGTCATTTTTTATAATAATTTATATAAAACAACCAGTTATTTAAAAGTATTAAAATCAGGGTTTCAAACCGTTATTTTTTCGTTTCGGTTTTCGTTCCGGTTCAATTAAAAAAAATATATATATATATCAGTTCGGTTGCGGTTTTCGTTCCGGCAAAAATAACGTTTTTTTTTTCGGTTTTCGGTTCAGTTCCGAGTGCTAAATTTTTTAATGCTTTTATTTGTATTATAAATTTATTTTCTACTATAATTTAGAAGAACATTTTATTCCTTATTTTATAATAATCAAATCAAGGCCGCTGCCTAAGAAGGGGGGGGTCCGGGCGTTCACCCCCCCTCGAAATAATAGAAGAGGATTTTTCTTTTACTTATCAGTTAAAAAATGTACGATTTTTTTCTGCTCATCATTTTAAAAAATATTCTTAAATAAAATGTATTTTATATTTTGGTTCACTCCCATAAACATTATCTGAACCGAAATAAGCCGATATTATTTTTTCGGTTCAGCTCCGGTTTTCGTTCTGACAAAAATAATGGTTTTTTTCGGTTTTCGGTTTTTGGTTCAGTTCCGGTTCGAAGCACTGATTAAAATGAAAGAAAAAAAAAAAAAAAAAAAAACAAGCATAATATCTCTTTAGAGGAAAATAACTAGGATTTTCCTACAACGTATTTATGCGAAGCAGCATTTTCTACCTTAATAACCCTAAAGCCGCATTCAGACCTCTTTAAATTAGCGAGTTATAGACTGTTCGTTGTGTCGCTCTGAGTTATGCTTTAATGCATTCTTTTAACGTTCCATGTACCGTTCACATCTGTTATAAATTATTACGTTACAAATAGCCCTCCATCTGTGAATTTTGAAACCAAATATTTAGTTTCGTAAAATATTTTATATGTATTATCGTTCTTATAATTCTATTGTATTAGATTTTAACTACCTAATTACCTAAATTGATCATATTTACTGTCCGTCTTTGTAATTTTGAGCAAGATTTGTTAATGATGACATTATGTTAGGTTATGTAAAGGCATTCGATAACTACGGTGTCACTGATAGAATGCGATAGCCAATGTGTTTATATGTCTGTCTCATTAAAACATCTCACTTGCTATAAGTTTAGAAAATTATGCACAATCCACAAACAGCGTATTAAATTTGGAGGTCTGAACGGTTTCACGTCTTATCATATGACAAACTTGCTGGTGACAGTGAACAGTCCATAAGCTACAGTGCATAAACTATTGATTTAAGAGCTCTGAATGCGGCTTAAAAACGAAATATAGAGACTATGTGCAACCAGAACAAAATTTTGATCAACACCTAGGTGAGTAAGGTCAAAAGTCAACAGTTTGAAAGAAAATCGAAAAATATAAGATATTCGTGTTGGATTATCAGCTTGGTGCTCTTTTTTTCTTCAGTTTTTTTTGCAATTAAAATTATATATAAATTAGAAAATTATAAAAAAAAGTTTAAATATAAATAGAAATTTATTATTAAAATTTCATATACGCACCCAGCGATTAATATGAAATATTAAGTACAAAAAAAAAATGATATATAGAAATATTAAAAATTCAAATCTCCACCGGGCAATAC
The DNA here is from genome assembly GCA_963971575.1 of Liopterus haemorrhoidalis. Lineage (NCBI taxonomy): Eukaryota > Metazoa > Arthropoda > Insecta > Coleoptera > Dytiscidae > Liopterus > Liopterus haemorrhoidalis. Next base: position 44,063,064 of record OZ020615.1, on the reverse strand, counting down.
TGGGCAATACTGGCAATACTTATAATAAAAATTTAAAATATGGCTTGATATAAATATTTTTCGAATTTTATTTGGTGTGCAGTGAAAAATAAAATTCCTTCACTAGAGTAATGAGGTAGAAAGTTTGGCAAACACAGCTCTCTTTTAAAGATTAAAAAGCAGTGCCTTATGGGGTTGCGTAAATATTTTTGGAGTTCAGATAGATCTATAGATACATCATATAACACTGGAGGCTACTTAATAATGTTGTCTTATGAAAAGCGGACACTAATAAAAAAAGTTCTTAAAGTAATCAAATTTAAGAATTGTAGAAAATTATAGTTCTTTTAGAATATGAAATTTTTATAATGAAATTTTACCTCATCATTAGTAAGAAGTAAACAATGTTTAAATATCGTATTTTAAAACGGAAATCTAACAGGAAAAGAAAATAAGGAAATAACAAACAATATGGTATTCTGAATTAACTTAGATGCGTGAAGGGCAAGTGTATTATTGTATTTTAAAGTTTCCATTCTAAAATTATCAAAAATTAATTAAAAATAAAAAATATTAACAATCACTTTCCATACAATGCAAAAATTTACCAAATCTTCGCAAAATTATACTTTTCTGATATCGTGAGAATTAAAAAGAATATAAATAAAACATAAATTTCTTTTATTTAGTAGGTCTAACTAAATATAATTTCCGCATATAAACTCTTCAAATATTTGTAGAACGAGAAACGAGGAAATACTTCTGCGCTTCAGAAACAGTGTCTGTTCATACAACCACTCCCAAAAAGTGATCATTCTTGAATCTGTCCGTCTGTAACCGGAGGCTAAAACGACTTTCCACGGAAAATTGCTCACGGAATACCATACTGTATGGTAAAATGCACTCTTCAATTACGTCTTTAGTTGTTCTTGGGCCATAAATACAGTACTTTGAATAACAAAATCACGATTCTGAATAATATGCGATATTTTTTAATATAGTTTACTATAGTTATACAGTTGCAATACAGTTTCTCATGTATTGAAAACTTTTGTTTACTAAAAAAAAATATTAATTTTATAGTATATGACGTATGAGCTCAATGTCCAAAATTTGTGGATTGTTTGAGTTCTTTTCGATAATTACTTCTATGTTTTTGTTCTCTAGTGTGGTTTGGGGTTTTTCTGTGGTTAGTGGTTTTCTTAATTATATTAAAATAAAAGCGTACTGTATGATATCTTTTTCAAACTTGAAAAACATATAAACTATTATAATACCAGATACAAACTATTTTAAAACCAGCTTTTGAAGAAGATACTTACTTTTAAATGGACTACGTGTTTTGGTTCACGTGCTTTAAACATTGTGAAAGGGTACGCAGATACCATAGGTCAAACAAGAAACCAACATTTTTATTTTAAGGTTTTGAAGAAGTTACAAGCCGGTATTGATTATTTAGAATACGCATATTAGACCTATTTGTTTTTTTCTTCATCTATCTGAAGAACTTCTTATAAGGGCATCATTTTAATCAATGGAAGAGAGAAAGGAAAATCTGGAGGCTACTCTAAGACCGATTCTAAAAAGTGGCTACAAAGAGTGCTTTCAGAAAGGAAACATCTTTGACAGTAGTATGTAACAGAGAATTTTTTCTAAAGGGAGCATTTTAATTTCAAACATGTTTTATTGTTTTAAAAGCTATTTTTGATCGATCATTGTATTTACTCTGGAATATAAGTTTGAGGCAAGTACTATTTGTATTTGTATTTATTTTTATATAGTATTTTTATACATGACAAGGCATATGAGTCATATATTGTCTAAATCTTTGGCCTTAAAAATCAAAACAATTGTATTTAAATTTTTAAAGGTAGTATGAATAATTTTCAAACCAATATTGTTGCCTGTATATCAAGGTATTTAGTTACAATAAATGACTAATGGATTTGATAATAATAAATTACATGTCACACCACATGCCAAATGTTTAATACATAAATTATCAGTTGATTAATTCACGGAAACGCAGTAATGCTGCCTGAGCTTTGCTCTGGCTTTCAAAATTTGAACAATATTTTTCAGACTGTTGTATTTTTTGCCTCATCCTGCCAGTATCAGACCACACATCTTTTAGGATCGACGACTCTTCTATTTAGTTTTGGAACCTAAACATTAGTTTCGTTGTCTTCAAATCGAATATTAAGATAAAAATAACAATTGCGGTCTTTAATTTTTTAAATGCCTTCTTACGTCATTTTTAACTTGAGTTTTATGCAGTTCTTAATCTTAAACAAGTTTTACTGAATCCTAATTTAGTTGGATTGTTGTTATCAATATCTAGAGCCACTTATCACCACAAATAATAATATATACCAGGAAATAAAACAAAGAATTATCCAGGTGAATAAACGCCTTTTTGCTTTTAAAAATGTAATGAGTAGTAAATTTATCTCGAGATCTAGCAGCATTAGAATTTATAAAATCATTATAAGATTTGTGGTGTTATATATATGTTAGTGAAACTTGGACAATGACTGTAGTGAATGCAAATGCCCCACTAAGATATAGGCACAAGATCTACAATATATTTGGTCCAGAAAAGGACCCTCACACACTAATGTACAAAATTAGATCTAATGAACAACTATTGTATCTATATAATAATCCAGATATTATAAGTGGAAAAAAGTGTAGGGGTTAAGGTAGGTGAGATATCAGTAGAAATCATAATCCTAGACTTATCAACAGTGGCGGAGAAAGCCTCCATCATAAATTAGAATGAAGACGGGACGGGAAGGTGTGAGTAAATCGAAAATTTCAACTGAGGATGAGGTAATCCAAAAAGTCTCCGAAATTCATGGGAGGTTCCATTGAACTCAAGGCTCCTGGCAAGCGCTAGGTCCAGCGTCCGTTAAACACGACTGTTATCAATTTACTGTGGGAAGAAAACCCGACTGGGAAGAGACTTCGTAAACGCCCTCACCTGAGATGGAGGGATAACAAAAAGATCTTAAAGTCTTAGGAGTGGACCATTGGAAAACATATATGGCAGATCGGTCCGAAGAGAACCGAACTGTACGGCCAAAACTCACAAGTGGTTGTAGCGCTAGGCAGTAAGTAAGTATGTTGTCATCAAATCTTTCAAAACAAGTTACCAAACAAAATTACTGTTTCAGAAACTTTGGCCAAATACTATCTCCAATAATGATATAACAAAGGGACATATATTTTGGGATAAGGTTACGAAAATTCAGATGGATGTGGACACGTGTGGAAGCCACTAAGTGACATTAAAATCTGCCCTAGAATAGAACCCATAAGGACGCACATATGGGGGCAGCCCCAGTTGAACTAAAGACGCACAGAAGAGAGTGGAAAATTGTTAAGAAATGAGAGCAGTTGACAATAATCGAGTCCGCTGAAGAACCTTTGTTGATGCTCCGTGATGGATATCTATAATATCCTTATCCTAATGATTCCATTACGTATTCACGATACATATGGAATACGATAATATATACCAGAATAAAATAACAATTGCATTGCATTATGTATTGGATTAAGTTGATTTAAAATAGTGCATTTTTGATAAGAATTCGTCAAGCCTGTTATACAGTTATGTCAAAGTAAACTGGAGCAGAGCAGGCCAACAATAGTAACGTGAGATATAATATGAGCACAGTTAATTAACTGAAGATTCTTGAAATGAAGTAGAAAGTAGATTATACATTTCGTAACTATTGTTATGATATTCACATTATACACTGACATAATAATATTGTGCATTTACATACTTACGCACAAGATAAAAATTAGAACAAGTAGACAAAAAAATAGATAGAATCATTCATTTTTGTTTTTCATATACAGTTTTAGTAACCTAGTTTTTGTTTTATAATTACGTTTTGTATTTTATTTGTTTGTATATTAAGTGATTTGCTGTTAAAGATAACAGTTGGCATTTTTGTAACTTTGATTGTTTATTATTAGTTCTGATTAAAAGGCACATTAATTTATTTAATACAGAATTTTTATGTACGTATTTTAATAAGAATAATAATTTATTAGTGTTTTAAATCTACATTTTTAAAATGAAGGCACAAGGTTGACAATAAAAACTATACTTATATATTACTTGTGTGTAGAAATCAGAAGTGGGATATTACAATTATTAGGACATGTAATGTTCATGAAAAAGGACTAAATACTAAAGATCTGAGAGAGAAACTATTGCAAAATATAAAAACGTCAGTGAACAAAACATAGAATTATAGTACTTGGTAATTGAGATACTTGGAAGGGTATAGCATAGCAGAAGGATCTACTCTGTATTAGAGTAGAACAATTGTTCTCAACCAGGGTGTCGTAGGCATATGAAAGATGTGCAAACTCTAGAATAAATACTAGTAAAATACGAACAAATAAAGATAGGGTTCACTGAATTTCTCATATTTTATATTAGGTTGCCGTCGCCTAAAAATGGCTGAGAACTACTGGAATAGGATAAATGAGTTGTGTTAGAAACCAAAAAGCAACTGTGTAAGAAGCAGACGAAATTTTGAATAAGAATGAAAACATATGCATAATTTTATAATTCTTTATTATTAAAGATTTACAACAAATATGCAGTTGTTATTATTAATTTCGGGTATACAATTATTTATATCCAAATTATGTAAACGGAACTATTTTTTTTTATGGAGAAAAGGTTTAAAAAAAAACTAATGAAAGAGGATATCCCACGGCTATTAGTATTAATTATTAAGAATTATTTCAAAATTGCTGAAAATTTGCTAGTTAATTTTGTGAATCTGTTTATTTAAAATACAAAACAAAAAATAACCACAACTCAACATAACTGTGGTCAAAATTTCCTAATTCCCAAACTTACTTGACCTTTTCAAGTCTTAAGTGACCGCTTAAACACCTGTGTGAGTACCAGTGTCGTAACGAGCGTTTTTGAGGAGTGACGAATAAATATGAAGGAACAAAAATATTCGATAGGTGGAAGATAAATGTATTTTAGAAGTGAGGACTTTTTTCTTAGGTCATCACCTTTCTATTAAAACAAAAATGATGCCCTCCTTAAACAAAATCAAAAGAGATAAAATTGGCGCTATTTTAGGTTAAATTAATTTACAAGTGTCTACTTTAAATATTTCCCGAGGGCGCTATTTCAAGTATTTGCCAAGGGCGCCAAAAACATTGGTATTGTTGTAACTTGGGTATTGTTTTCACAGAGATGGGCACTGAATTACCGATTTATCAAAGCCCGGGGCCTCTGAGGACAATCTCCAATGAAGTACTGTGGCGACTAATCTCCTAAAAAGACAGAAATCTGGACATAAAAGAAAGAAAAAATTTAATAGCTTAGTCACATTATACGAAAGCCAGTAACAGAAAGTCTCCCATGCGTCACGTAAGTGGAATCCACTAGGGAAAAGATCACAGGGTAAACCGAAAAAGAACTGCAGGTGATCATACTGAAAGATAATGATAAATCTTTAAGTAAGATCTACCAGAAAAAGCTATTGCGAAGAACACTGTTCTACAAGCTTAAACAAATGTTGCAGTGGTGGACTGGCTCGCCGGGAAAACGAGCAATTTCCCGGTGGGCTGGTCCCAACAAGACAGGTCCTTGAATTAATGGGGCCGACCCTTGAACCAATGAGACTGCTTCTGAACACATGTCGCTTTATTCAAAATTTCCAGAAACGGTAAAATGTGCCAATCCGCCAGTGCAATCTTGTCAGGATCATTATCATCATAATTGCTAGCCAGTCAAATTCATCTACTGTTAAACATAGGCAGTCAAATTACTTTCCAAAACTATTCTTGGGCAAATACTAGACCTATAGTAATTTTTTAAATATATTTTTGAATGAATATTAAGCAGTTTTATACAAATTAGCATATTAAATTTTGTAAATTTCGTTATGGTTTTGGCAAAAAAAATTATTTAACATTTTAAAATTTCCATTAATGTGCCGTAGTTCGGCGTACGTTTATTATCTCACTCTCGAGTGCATGAACATTCATACAATCATGTAATCTCTTGTTAATATTCTCAAACATAAAGATTTATGTTTATATCATTTTATATTTTAATCATCTGTTTTAAAAATTAACGAAAATGAAAAAATAATGGGTATCATTGACGTCATTTGCACAAATATTAATCTAAGACACTCCTGTGGCCCGCTACGTCACTAAAGGGTGCCGTTTGAAACTCATTAATATTTAATAATTAATAACTCTCTTATGGAATAAGATATTAATTATTTTTTTGCTTCATAATATTTTATGATTGCTATTCTTTGATGTGCAATAAATTTCCTTAATTTAATATGATTCTATAAATTCAACGGAGTAGCCACCCAGCAAACATTTTTATACGGGCCAGTACTGGTAAAGCACATACTCCCCGGCATTGAAAGTAATGGGCCAGTACCCCGGTGTCCCCGTGGCCGTTACTGGCCCATTGATGTATCAGTTGCCGGCCCAGCAACGGTAAAGTGCAAAATAATCGCATTAGTTGCAAGATTTATTTCTGATGGTTTTAAGTAAAAAGTATGAGTGAAGAAGAGTGCTTATAAAATGCTGGTAAAGTACTTCGTATAGGCGGAATGCGAAATACAAATGTGAAGTACATTATTAATACTGGCGTTGCACTTACTTTTGGTGCCAGTAATTTACCAGCATAAAAGCAGTTTGCCGGCATTCGGCCGTTAGTTGAATGTTTGCTGGGCAAGCTCGGTAAGTCGTGCAGTTCTGACTGGTTAAAATTGTCTGAATTGTGATGTTGCTGGTTCGATTTCCCGTTGGTGATATTATTCGAGCGAAAATAATTTTAAAATTACTTAAACATTACTCCCATTTTCACAATCATTCACCCCCTCATCCAGATGTACGAGTTCGCCTCCTGGCATCGGCGATTAGCCTCGTTGTAGAAATAGGCCGACGTAAAATGAATAAAATAATAATAATAATAATAATAATGATTCTATAAGCCTATTGATAATTCCCGGCTATTCTTCTAATATCAGCCGACCATAATACGTACGATCAGTTTAAATTTATGAACTTTTTTTAAGTAATGATGTCATATAATTCTAAGAGGACAATGGCGTGGTTTTTAAGAGTGAGTGAGCTACAAAATTAACCTAAATAAAATATAAATATAATTACTCTCTTTAAAAACATATGTTTGTATTGTACTTACAGAAATTATACTTATTATATTTTATAATCTTTTCAGTATGAAGGCTCTTCACTTTACTATTCTATACACATAGCATTTAATTTTTATTGTAGCAACAAATCGCTCTAATGAAGACATTAATTAATATCATCATTAATCTAAAATAAAACTTATTAGAGAGTAATCTCACGGCCAATAATATAATAATTTTCGTACGAATCAATGGAGATTTCGCACCAGTCATCTGTGATAAACACATAAAATATGAGAATTTAATTATAACTCTAGGGTGAAACTTTCTCTTTGTTTGAAAACCCGCATCGTTTTTAAATTTATTGTCGATGAAACGTTATATAAAACTAGATTATATTTTCTATTTATTTTAAGTTTAGACTTTCCCAGATTTGACTACCAAATCTTAATCAAAAAAACTTAAACGATTTCGCGAAAGTTAGAAAAAGAAATCTAAGGATATAAAACAAAAAAGGAGAGATATACTGCACTAGATAACTTTTTCTGTTCGATTCTAATCTCTACAGTAGAGTATTGAACATTTCCCGTGTGTTTTTGTCTTCGTTTTGTACGTGTATATGTATTTTCTTAAGCAATGTCACTCGGATTGAATTTTGTCCTACTCACATAAATCCCCCATCTTGATATGTTAAATGCCAGGTCTTTCTGAATATCTTCTATATAAGAACTTTTTATATTTTAGATTATCTGATGCCATCATTGTTGTTCCTAATGATCGATGAGTATTTCATTTTACAGCCAGAATCCATTAACTATTCTATCCTATTTCATGAGCCGTAGCAACGCCTTGGCATCGGGACTAGTGCCAGGGGCGCAAAGCCTGATGGGCGCCATTGTGCGTTTTCTTTTTTTTTTTTGTCATCACTTGTATTTTAGAAGTAAGGATTTTATTTTTATGGTTTTGTAGGTATGACCACCAAATAATGCCACTCATGTGTCTGTCTGTCTGTACGGTAGAAATTGTAGTCAAACGGCTTAACATAAAATGTTGAAATTTGGCTTGCTCATTTAACTCTTTGACCCACATATAGAAAAAATAGGAGTTCAAAAAAACACATCCCGAGATAAATATTATAAATTATGTATTTAATAAAAAAATTATATATTTTTTTAATTTTGAGTGGTATACCAAATGAAACCTCTTAATATCAATCAAGATAGGGGATCAAGATCAACAAACAAATTATCATTTTTGAAAAATCAATTTTTTTTATTGGATTTTTGCCAAAAATGTGTCAAAAAACTTTTGTGCCCCACCCTATCCCCCAGACTGATTGATCTAGAAATCTGCAAAAAATCTCCGTAATGAACATTGAAGGGAACCGGAATAGTTCAACAGGAATTTTTGATCAGATAAGTTTTTCGAAAAATGATCTTTTTTTTGTGTGGTTGATAATAAAAATATATTTTCTTAAAATTTATTGTGTGGTATCAAAATATAGCTCTTAAAACGTAGATTAAGGAACGATACATAGATGGAGTTTTTGAAACATATCGCACTTTTTGACAAAATTTATTTTTTTTGTAATTTATGGCTAAATTAAGGCTAATAATGTTATGAATTTTTTGTATTTATAGTTAAGATAGTGCTTGTATATTTGAAATTAAAAATATTTTAAAAAAATATTTTTTTTTTATTAGTTGCGAACCGAGTGTAGTGTGGTGTGTAACTCTACACTCAACACTTCAGTTCAATTAGGTGTTTAAACTAAAAATCTGAAAAAAATCTACATGAGATACATTGATGAACCAGGAAACGTGCGAAAGGATTTTTTGATCAGATTGCATTTTTGAAAGATATTGCAGTTTCTGTGTTTTTGACCAAATTCATTTTTTTTTTAAATTCATATAATAATGTTATGGATTTTTTGTATTTATGGCTAAGGTACTGTATGTTTTTTATTGAAATTAAAATTATAAAAAACCAGTGGTGAAGGGAGACCTCCGCTAAACTTGCCCTCCCATAAAAAAATAATAAAAAAATATTTTAAAAAAAAATAAATAAAATTTTTTAAAAAATTTAAAAAAAGATTTATCTTCAAAAATACATCAAATTATGTTCTATACAAACTTTGTCCAAGGTTTGGTTTACCAATTTTTTTTTAATTTTAAAGTTTAATAACTTCCTTTTCCGGTTTCGGATTTTAATGAAAAACAATAGGATTCTTCCCAATTATTAGGAGAATTTTTTAGTACCAGAACGAACTCTTTAAGTTAAACCGTTCTTGAGATATCGTGTATATACACACACAGACACACACACATACGGACGGCACTTCGAAAATAAGTTTTTTGGATTTTCGCGATTACAATACTTGCCCCTTATATATTAAGGTCGGGCACTTAAAAAATTAACTGATGCAAGTTATATAATGCGTAGAGTTATGTGTGTAAGCTCCGCTTAAAATTATTCGTCTTTTTGTTTTTAAGGTATCAAAGAAGAATCAATCATTTATAGTAGTAAATGATTAATTATAAACCAAATAACACATATACTTATAAACCAAATAACACATTCTTAATAGTGAAAAATACGTTCAGGAAATTGAAAAAACTGTTGATTTTGATGTGATTATAGAAAAGATATTATCCTAGACATTTTGTTGGCTTCTTACACTTATTACATACGTACAAAATCCTGTAATGTGTGGATATACATAATTCACATCATTATTTTATTGATTGTTTTATTTATTATATGAAAATTACCGAAATTTTGTATTAAAAAAAGGTGAAAAGGGTTCCTCGATTATAAAAAATTTGGAGCGTACCTATAGATGTCATGAAGACAATAAAGAAAATGCTCCTTTGGTGCAAAATTTTTATTTCAAACAACACAGCTATTTGAATCTTATAATCTTGTATATAGTGAGCTTTTCTTTCCACACAACAATCTCAGATACTCGTAACAAATTAAGGAGTGCCAAAAAATTAACACACAATTTATAGCTGCAATTATATATAATATAATAACATTAATGAAGCAGTCAATCGTTACACAATCAGAGTCCCAAACAAATATCAAAGGAAAGTTTTCGTAAGAGCGGCATATCTACATGTTCATGTGTGATTTTAGCATAGGTTGTGTACCTATGTGTGAACATTTGAGAGTGAGTGGCTAGATCTTAGACAAAGATAGATATTTACGTAACGAGACAGTGCTGTGTGTTGAGAAACAATTATAAATACAATGAAGTCTCATTCAGTAAGAATTATGTGAAAATGAATTAACCTGAAGATATGACATTTAAACACGGATACGGAAGGTATTAGAGAATTTTGTAATTGTAACAGTAGCTATAATGAACTATTGTACTTAATTTTGTCAATCATCATTTAGAAAATGAATTTTATTGTTGTTTTTGAGGCTGTAATTTATTGCCAACACAGGTAAATACTTCTCATAATGTTTCGTGAGTAAAATTTTTGATTGAAAGTATATTTTTATTACATAATTAGGCTTTATCAATAATTATCTGCACTAGAGTCATAAAACCTTATTAATAAACAATTATCGTCGAAATAGTCTCTCACAAACCGCTGCTGACACCTTTTCCACTTCTAAAAGAACTTCTAGTAGGCACTTTTTGAAATCTTAGCTTCCAAATGTTCTTTCATATATTCAATTGCTTTAAAACGATGTCTTCAGTTTTGGAAGAATCTTATTTTCATCATAGTTCTTTATCATGTTCTTTTGAATATCACCATCACAGTGTGTTGTTTAATGTAAACCATAGGCGTTTACGTTTATTCAATCCACAAAATTGCTCAGATTGATCTGGTGACGTCACAAAATACGTCGGTTTGCTCGGATTTTGTTAACATTTTCGTAAGCTATATTTGTCTGAATTTAAGTAGTGACGCCTGGTGACGGTGGCGCTTACTGCAACTGCCAAATTTTTGTAGTTGATTACAACTGGTACCGCATTTTGTTTTATAAATATGAGTTTACTACTAATAATAAAATTTTATCACAAATGGCACTTATTTCGTATATTTTGTTAAGTTATGTTTTTAACACATTCCAATTGGCTGTAAGATTCAATTTACCCCCTAACCCCCCACCACCAGCAAACCATTGATCACAGCAATCCTGCCAGATCATCGGATTGCTAGGTAACGCTCGGATTGCTCCGGCGGATCAATCGGTTTAACTAAAAATAAGCTAATGTATAGTCCGTCTGACTTTATGAATGGATCGGGTGCACTTGGATCGCTCGGATTAATCTGACTGACTAAACGTAAACGCCTCATATGTAGTTGAGAATGCCAGGGGGAGGTTAGGTCTGTGCTATGATCAGTTAGTTGTTTTAGGTGACGATATACTCTTTCTAAGGGAATCGGAGTTAAAATGAAGCTTTGCACCTTATTTATTTTAGAAGCATTTGCCCTTTACAGCCTTTTAACATGATCTTACTTCTCTTCAAATATTCGTACAAACTTTTATTCAATTTTATTTTTGTTTGTCCGTGAAAGGTTTCTTTTATTGTGCACATGTATAGATATTTATTTACCTATTTCTTGTTTTATGTAATTTAAGAAAATACATATTTACTGTTAAATAAAAGGATTGCGTTAGGCGAAAATTTAGGCGGAACTAAATGGGAATTTCGTTCTTTTAGGTTGTCACCTTGCTTTGGTTATTTCATGTTTGACGTTGGTATCTGAACATTTAAAATTCCAACAGTGAAACCATAGAAACGAAGGACATTTATTGAAAATTTTAATACATTTTTACTTATTTTGAGACAAAAAAAAATAATAAATAAATGGGAAATTTTTATTAAGAATGACAAAAAATTAAAATGCAATGAAAAGGAAATTTTTAATGACAATCAATTTAATCTAGAATTTGCAATGTGAGTATGATTTACAAAGCTTAAACAAAATGACAAAAAGTCCGAATTAATAGATAAAAATTACTATATTTCAAAATCTAGTTCCGCCTAAAAGTTTGGAATAGCCTATATTTGACAAAAATGTTAACTAACTAAAGTCTGTTTTACATTATGCTTTTCTGCTAAGCACTACGGATTGACGTAAATAGTATATTGTGAAACACAGAACTTACTTCAAACTTTCTGATATCCGACATACAACAAAACTTTTGAAACTATCTGCAGTCCTATTTTGTTTGAGGTATCGATACTTTTTCAGATATACCAACTTGACGTTCTGGCTAATTGCCAAAGCAGCAAAAACCATTTAAAAAAATTGACGTTATTTTTATTTTGTACTGTTTTACTTTTTCTGACATTTTTAATAATCCTGATTGAGATCTAGTCTTGTAAATAAAAATTATATTGATATTTATAAATTTACTATTTTAACGAAACTTTTATTCGTTAATCAAAATATTAAGTTGGCATTGAGAAGTAACAAAATACAGGTGTTGAATTTTTCTGTCTAACGGTAATAATACAGTAAGAAGTTTTAGAAGTTTAAATGATGTTAAAAGTTTGTAAGTGTAGTGAAGAGTATAAACCAGCTTTTACATTTCTTCTGAATAATATTTTTTATCGTTTTCTGCCCGTCTCTAAGAAGATGAAAATTCCGAAAAAGATGGGGGGATAGGAACCCGCGTCCCTGTGCTCTGTATACTGTCTTACTACGGAACCACGACAACTTCGATTCTAGTTCTTGCGATATGAAAATACAGCTTTCAAGATCTTTTATACCCTTTTCACACTAGATCTTTAAGATCAGATGTTAAAGTGAATGTGTCTTTAAACGCTAATGTGAAACCGTATGGCCTCGTCTAAATACAAGCGATGTTTAAGACAGAGATCTGCGTCTTAAACATCGTCCGCATTGCCAACTTAATTTCTATTATAAAAAAATACTCCTTGAATTTGTGCTGTCAACATTTTATATTATCATAAACAAGAATACTATATTATATCGACGTTATAAGAAGTTTATACTTATTGTTATAATAAAATTATTTATTTTAATAATGTGTTTAATAAAATACAGAGCTACAATAATTGAGATAAAATGTATCGACTTACATGTTAATACAGGTGTAATATATTCTTTATTGTAGTGTCTTTATTGTAGAATGAAATGAAATATCCATATTTGTTTATGATAATTCAAAATGTGCGTCTGCGCAGACAGTTTAAAACTGGAAATTTCATGACGGTAACTTAAGGACAAAATTACTGTAGCTGATGACAGCACCAGAGATTTAAACATCACGTGTGAAAGCATACCGATGTTAAACATCGGTGAACTTTAAGTTCACTCGTCTTAAAGTTCTAGTGTGAAAAGGGTATTAGGAAATTGACTAGATAATATTTTACCACGCGATTTTCCATTTATTGCAGCATTCTACATTCTGTTGTTTGGTATTCTTGTTATAAAATCATTGAATTGTTCTTGACTACTTTAAGTCCAACCTAATCACATGGAATGCTTTCCATTGCTCCATATGATTCCATTTTCTTCTTCCAGCTTTTCATACTTTTGACTAAATCCTGAATGTAATAGGAAAGTCGAATGCAAGCACAAGTAATAAATCAAAGCAATTAAATTATATATAAACTTGCTTTGACAATCTTTATCTAAATTTGTCTTTATGTATCAATTTCAATCTAATTACATATTAAATTGCAATTAATACATTCCAGTTAACTGCAACTGATACTAAATCTCAACATTTATAGATAACCCGAATACGTCAACACTCAACACTTCTCTAATATCTCTATTACTTAAGACTTAAGACTTAACCTTTTTTTTTTTTTTTTTTTTTTTTTTTAATGGCTTTTGCTACTGTGGCAATTAGCCAGGACAATTTTTGTTTGAGAAAATTTCCATGCCATAACCGGGATTTGAACCCGAGCCCCCATGGTTGGTAGTCAAATGAGCTGACCACTGCGCCATAGCGACCGGCGACTTAACCTTAAGTCAAAGGAATTTACCAAGTTACCACCCAATAAAAATGCACTAAGAAAAACAAGGTCATACACTGTAATGTACTACATTAAGTAGTAAATACTATGTTTAATTTTAGTGTAATCCTGTTAACCTACGTTTAACGGTTAAGTTGTTTTATATAAAATACGGAAACGATTACAACATTTACTGCACAAATCGAATTTCTTGCCTGTCAAACGATGACAACTGTTTTAAGTAACTTGCACTTAAGTTGAAATGATTTAATTCTTTACGTGGGCTGATGTCATTGAAATTTAGTTTTAAAGTTTATATTCGAGTGACCTATGATTCATGTGATATTTTAGTGGCCTTGTTGAATGTTAACAAACTTTGAAAAGGATATAATTTTTGGCATTTTTCAATAAATATTTATATATCTTTTTGTCGGAAGTTTTATTTATTTGTAAGATTTTAATTTATAGAAGTTTAGAATAAGATACTATGTAGCAGTAGTAAAGTAAGTAGTATTTTTTTTAAATTTTTTCCTTTCGGATTAAAATCTACATAAACTATTTCACATTTCATGTACTACGTATAACCTTTTATAAACAAAACAAAAAATTATTAATTCTAACATAAAACATAAATATATAACAATACACAACAAAGAGATAATTCTATTTCAGGTTTTTTTCTCCTATTTTCTTCTTCACCAGTTCCACCCATCTTGTGTCGGGTCTTAAATCACTGAGAATCTGTACAGCTGATTTGGAGTTCCTTAAGTTCTTTGTGCAGTCTGTTGTCAGATGTTCCAATGTTTCTTTTCCTCTTTCACATATTCTGCACTTGTTTTCTTGGTCTTGTTTCCAGTACATATTTCCATTTTCTTCATTTCCTACTCTATACCTAGATATCATCTTTGTATTTTTATCATTTTTCCTTAGGTATTCTGCCGTTTCCATGGATATTAAAAATTTGTATCGTTTATTGTAGTTGGAGTTGTGGATTAGTTCCCTTCTGGTCTGTATTTGGATATATTTTTCCCTTAAAGTTATTTCCTCCAGCATGCTGTATCCTTGTCTTCGTCTGTTTTCCACTTCCATCACCGAGTAGCCCTTCGTTTCCTAGAAACTCGTGCGTTTTTGTTCCCATTTGTTTTTTTCCTGTCTTCTAGCTTCTTTTCTTTGTATTTCTTGCCAGCTATCGAGTGCAAGTTTCTTCCAAGAAGTCAGTTTTATTTTTTCTTTGTAGCTGACAGCTCTTCTTCCAGCCTCTATGGACACTTTGAACCTTTTCGTTTCTTCCAGTAAGATGTAGATGGGTGTTACTTTATCTATGCTGAGTAACCATCGCAGATATTTATATTGTACTATTTCTACCCTTTCTTGTTCTCTCCAGCCCCATATTTCAGCTCCATATAGCATGATACTAAGAATTAATTTGTCGAAGAGCAGACATGTTAACTGGAAGTTACTTTTAAACTTTCTTTCGCTAATTCCCCAAACTTGTGCGAGGGCTAATTTCCCTTTCTTGTTACTTCCTTGATATGTTCCTGTTCTTGTCCATTCTTTTGAAAAGTATATCCCAAATATTTAAATGGTTTTACCTTTTCTAGTTCTATTCCGTGCCAAAACCATTTTTCATCCGGTTCTCTCTCCCATGTTTGTGAAAATCTTATAATTTTTGTTTTTTTAGTATTTAATACAATTTCTTTTTCTTCTAAGTATTTCTCTAGATACTCTCTAGATACTATGTAGCATTAAATGCTACATAGATGTATCATATTTCATACACCGCTACGTATATCCATGTTTTGCATCTAACTACAGCCAATACGAACCTCTTAGTCCACTAATAATATCCACCATCTCACTAACTAAGATCATGAAGCATCTTTTCAGTGCATAAACAGTTCAGCAACTGTAATATATAGTACTTAATTGGAGCGTTAACTCAAATGAGTAAAAGAAACAGGTCAAATAAAGAAAAAAATATTTTGTAGTATTTATGCATTCTAAACTACATTCTTGTGGTGAATTTTCATTAGAATTTGATAATACATGCATTTGATATTTAATTTAATGAAATAAAATTATTCTTATATCAGGGTTTTTACTAATCGCATTACCTATTTTCGAATTTAAATATTTTTCTTGGGTTCGTGTTGTAATTCAACGTTTAAGTCTCCAAAATCATACGTTACTTAACTGACTGATCATAAGAAATATGAGTGTGATACATTAAGGCAAGTCATTTCTGTATTAAATGTAATTCATTCACCCATTGCTGAGTTGAATGTGGGCGGCTTACATCAAAGAAAGGTAAAATAGATTTAGCTGCCCAACCTACGCTATAAAAGAAACAGACACCGTTGTTTCTTATATCGCACAGAACACAAATAAAACTAATCTCCTGAGACAACAAGTAAATATAATGTACAATTGATTTCAATTTACGAGTCATAAAAATGTGTACTCATTTTTTATACCGGTTTTTTAGAACCTATATTGTCAAATAACAATTTACGTCCATATTATATCAGTGAAGAAATTTGATTGGATTAAAAAATTGAAGAAAAAGACAACTTCACCATATAGTATCTTCTATGAGAGTGAATATATACAGTGCCGTAACTTCATAAACCCTCTCCTGGAGAATTTTATTTGGGCCCCCTACTAGGTTTGTCAACTTTGTCTAGGGAGAACAAGAACAAAAAAATCAGCTGTGGCCACCACAGGACCGACCGCCATCATAAAGTACTTATATAAATTACATTCTAACAGCAGAGTAGAAATAACTTGAGCTAATATTTTCTAACAGAGATATTATTTATCAATACCATGGAAACGTTACATATAAATATGAAAAAATTGAGACGGAAAAAATTTTACAGAAATTATTCGAAATTTTTCGTTTTATCAAAAAACGTCTCAAATAAAAGTTATTAGTTATTGCTTTTATAGCAACTTTTATTTAATAAATTTTTTCGAGATATTTTTCTGTTGTGAAATATTCGCAAAAATCTTAAAATCGACCCGAGTAAAGTCCCATTTTTAGTCAACCGATTTTTACCAAAAGTTGATCAACTTGTGCCATTGATGGCAGAAGCTTAAATATGAAGTTTCATAAAAATCCTTTCAGCCGAATTTGCTCTGCACGTGTACACAGACAGACGGACAGACGGACAGACAGACGGACAGACAGACAGACGGACAGACAGACGGACAGACAGACAGATAGACAGACAGACGGACAGATAGACGGACAGACAGACGGACGGACAGACAGACCGACAGACATCATGCTAAAAATAGTCAAAACGTTATGCAGGGACCTCAATTCGTGGAGATCCATCGAAATATCGAAACGTCAAAATTGGTATGATCACAATACCTCCCTTATATATGTTGGCGGTCGGTAAAAAGTCATTTATAAGTTTTACAAAAGATGTAAAAACTGGTTCACAGAATATCTAGCAAAGGTAAGTATTAAGAGTCTTTTATTCTCTATTTATTCGATTTTTGTTCCATTGTCGTTCATGTCTTCTTTTATTTCTGGACTAGATTATACTTCGGTGAGCCGAATAATGTATTTGACCACTGATCTTGTCCCATTTGCTACATTTAACCAAATTAAGTTAGTCTTGACTTCTCCATGCTTTCGATTGCACAGTCGATATCCATCTAATCTCTTATATTTTAATATCTTCACCCCTAGTAAAAATTTACCCACGCAGATCTAACCTGGATGCTGTGGAGCACTATGAACCGTTTGCGAACACGAGTAACAAATTGTAAGGCAAATCTCATAAAAAAGGGGCTTTAATTTAGATGGAAATACAATTTGTGACTAGGATGACACCGTACAAACAACAGAATATATTCCTTGTCCTCTCCTGGGCCAGACTTGCACTATATCAGACCTTCTAGGCAGGGCCGGCGCTAGGATTTGCGAGGCCATGTGCGAGAAGAGCCGCGGGGCCTGCTGTTCAGATCCAAGTGACGAGTAAAAAAAAAGGTCCTCAATTCCATGCTCGGGGCTTGTTGTTGACCGCGGGGCCTGCTGTTCAGCTCCATTAGAGGAGCAAAAAAAAAAAAAGGTCCTCATCTCCATGCGCGGGGCCATGTGCGGCTGCACATGCTGCACATGCCTCGCGCCAGCCCTGCTTCTAGGCGCTAAAGACAAGGCTAAATATGCGTTAAATTATTGTATAAATTTAGCATGACACAATTCAGACTCAAAAGAAGATCCATTTTCATAGATATTAGCTTTTTCTTTATATTAAATACACATTTGCTCTGCATAAAATAACCGGGTCACTAAAACTATTGTGTATGCTTTTCATTGTGTGTTTGATAATCTCTTTATAACATAAGGTATTATTTATGTCTTGTAGCTTCTCTATTTTTATTTTATTTATTATTAATTTATTCGTCATCAGTAGCCCTTATATTTTGTTAAAATGTATATTACAAAGTACTTTGCTATATAATAAACTTATTGTTTTAGAAACTAGGTTGTTTCTTTAAATCATATACATATATGCAGTTTTAAATTAAAAATTGAATACAGCCACGTGTATCGACAAGACAGATTCACTACCATATGGTATCCGGAAGTAATGTATACGTAGCGGTACTAGACGCAAAGTTAACGTTTGCTAATAATGAATTATAAAGTAGCAATCCTTGATTGCAATGCGTGTAACTGTTATAGATTTTCTCATATACTATACAATTCATTGCCTTATTATAATTCACAATCGTAAACTGGAATATGTCCTTCTGATCATGTGGTTTGAAGTTTGAAGGTTATATTAATTGGCGGGCGTTGGCGTGCAGCTGTTTTTGATTGTTGCCAACTACAGATATTGAAATTCTAAAGTTTTAATGAGATAATTTATTTGCATATAAAGGATAATACGTTAAATTATATGAAAGAATAGAAAAGCGTTACATGTTTATAAAAGCTTAAGTATAAAAATAAACTCACGGTATAAAGAAAAGTTCTTCAACTGTTGAAATTTATCGTATCCTTTAGTATTTCATCTTCAAGGAGCCATAAATGTATTTGAGATTTTACTAAAAGTTATATTCGCGGTTACAACCTGCAACAATATATGATAGTATCTTGACAGGTTTCTTTAAAACGGAAGTATTGGAAACCATGTCTACTTGCTACTGCGTACTCATATCAAATTTCAATATAGCATACAATATTTTGAATCAAATTTCTATTTTAATATGTACAGTGAGAGCTTGTTATGATTCATAAGTTCTCGCTAACTTAAAATGATACTGATGACGTTATGATTCATTGTTATCAGCTTGTCGTTATCGTTGCCCCATCTTTATCAAAATTAACATTAATGCAGAACACCGCAATCAGGATAGCCACAGGAGCTTTAAGAACAAGTCCTATAGTCAAAATTACTAGTGAAGCTAACCAGCAACCACTTCATTTTCACAGACGTCAACTCACCCTCTCTTACCTAAGGAAATTAGCAAAAAATGTGAATAATCCCACCTATAATTATATGTTTCAAAATTTAAATAACCAAGTAGTCCTTAAAAATATAATACCTTTCCATCAACAAGTTCAAGAACAACTAAACAATATGAGTATGACATTTCTACAGCTAGGTCCAAACCAATTCAACAAGATGCCCCCCCTGGATTCTGAACGCACCCAATTATAACCTCCTTCTAACTCGCCATAATAAAAAAGAAACCAGTCTATCCATCATTTTAAAATCTTACAATGTAATCATGTCCAATATAAGAATCACACTGCCATTTACACAGATGGTGCTAAAATACAAAATAAAATCAGGGCCGCAATGGTAGTTGAGAAGAATGAAACAAGAAAAAACCATCTTCCAAATATGACGAGCGTCTTCACTGCCGAAACTTATGCATTACTCCAAGCAACAGAATATAAAAAAGCATTCCAAATAAAGAAGACTTTATAATACTTATTGATTCCCTGAGCACAATTGCAGCAATGAAACAAACCTATTCAAAAAACACCATCATCCAAAAAACATCCACTACTGTATTGACCAGGGGAAGAAAATCACAGTATTATGGGTTCCATCACATCGCAACATCCCAGGAAATGAAAAAGCAGATGAAGCAGCCAAGGAGGCCATACACCAAAAAATAACTCAAATGCCTACCTCAACATATGATGCGAAGAGTTTTTTCAAAAAAAAAAACTGCAAGAAAAATTCAAAAAGTCCGCAAAAGTATACAACAAGACATGAACAAATAATTCTAACACGAATCAAAATTAGACACAAACGACTCACACATCAACACATATTCGAGAAAAAGACACCACCCATATACCCCACCTGCAACACACAACTTACGGTGGAACACGTAATTTACTTATTAATACGTAACACGTAATACTGTATTAATGTCCACTACATACAGTACAAAGAATCAAACACAAACTTCCAACAGACGCACTACAAATTTCAACCAATACGTATGAAAAAAACATTTAAATTTCACATAGTTTCTAATAGTCTAAATTTATCATAATAAATATTTATATATTATATTGATTATGTAATTATACTAAATTTGTAAAAGAGATATTCCGGGGTGCTAATAACCAAGCAGTTGAAGCACCCCTAATTAAATATATTAAAAAAAAAAAAACAAAATCAAACGAAATGTCTCATACTTAATCTTAAATCGCACTTTCATATATCTTAATATTAATTTCTTACTTCAACTTCTACTTCTAGTGAATTTTAAACACAACTATTTTGCAGTATGTTGAGCAGCTCCGAAACATGATTTATTGAAAATAGTACCTGTAACAAAAGAAAAACAGAATTAGTATTTTTATCCATATGGCTAAATTATGCTTAATGTGTTGAGCATTTTGATACGAGGCTTAAAATATTCTTAAAAAAGGAATTTGGATTGACAATTTATTTGTTACTGACAGTGACTCATGTTAACATAAAAGTCGATGTGATTTACGATTGCTTGGGTTTACATACTATATATTATTCTATTGCCTTGTAATATTTAAATTCTATACATAATTAATTTGTTTGATTGTAATTTAATGTATATATAATTCATGGGCAGCGTGGTTGAATATTAGTATTCATAATATTTGAATTTAACAAATTATATTTTGACAATTATTATAAATATTTGCATAAGTTCATGTTAATTGTATTTACAAAAACATAATTTAACAGCTCTCTATGTAGATCGAATTGTTTAACCCTTTTTGACTTCAACAGCATACAACAAACGGTCACCAAATCCATAACTCCTCAACTGTCTTTGTAAACAAATGCAAAAGCCAAATAATACGAATAGTTTGGTTTTACTGCATATCACACTGTTGCAAAGGACTTTGGCGTAACCGGTCGACCAATGAATAACGTGATCAAAAAGGCGATGAAATGGAAATGACAGGGTAAGTGAGAATCAGGGCTGGCTCAAGGGAACCTGGCGCCCCGATGCAAAAATAGGCTAGCCCCCACCACAAATATTTAAAAAAAAAATTTTTTTGTTAACTATTATAAAATAAAACAAAAAAAATAATCATAATTAATTACCATTTTTAATATAATACTAAATATTTTCTGAGTCTTGTAGAAAACAGAATTTACATCTTTGGTATAGTAACAAAAAACATTGTTATAAAAAATAACATATCGAAACCTAGGATTAGATCAAAATATACTTTTTACTAAAAAGTAAAAATATAATAATTTCAAAACAAGCTCTAATGATTTTGATTAAAATTTGCAAGTGGATGAACTAATACAAGAACTTGGTAATAATGTGGCAAAAGGATGTATGAGAAAATTTAATTTTTGTAAATATGCGTGATATTCAAAATAAAGTGTGGTGGTAATTTTTAAACTAATAAAACTTCTAATGCAATAACATTGTCATGATTGCTAAGCTATAAAATTTAAGTAATTTTTCTGATTTTGCATTTTTTTTTTTTTTGTTCGTTAGTTTCTCATATAAGTATTCATACATATACTACAAAATTATTCACTAAAAGTCAAATAAAAATGGCATTTTTTTTTTCAAAATGTAATTTAACGGCTTAACTGGTTGTGACCATCTTTTAATTCTCCTCTTTTACCCCAGCAACGTCCATACGCGCAAACCCGAAATGTCACTGGTATATCTCATAGCGTTACGTTATCTAAAACAAAGAGGTATTATCGACTTTATTTTGATTTCTAATATCGTAGTAAGTTTAATTTTCCATTTGTTTACTAATATCTCATTTTAAAAGCATTTTAGATTTTAATTTTTTCCCTAAATTTCCTTGCCCCTTTTTACTAGAAGCCTGAAGTGCCACCCAGTAAAAAAAGTAGTTTTTTTCCAAATATCCATTTTGGCACCTCCCTTTAACTAGAAGCCTCAAGTACCGCCCAGTAAAAAAAGTAGTTTTTTTCCAAATATCCTTTTCGGCCCCCCCCTTTAACTAGAAGCCTGAAGTGCCGCCCTGTAAAAAATAGTTTTTTTTTTCTAAATTTTCTTTTTGGCGTCCCCCTTTTACTAGAAGCCTGAAGTGCCGCCCAGTAAAAAAAGGTATTTTTTTTTCTAAATTTCTTTTTTGAATAAGAGTTTAATTGGGTTAAACTATTATGGGTGAGGGGGCGTGGAATTTTTTTTTTTTTGTAAAGTGTGCGTTGGATTTTTTTTTTCTTGTAAAGGGGGCGATGGTCCAGAAAGGTTGGAAACCTATGATCTAGATCTTCATCGTTTGCGCAAAACAAATTCATGGATCAGAAAACAAATAGGTATATGTGACATAACCGAGCAAACAGAAAACCTTAAATAGAATTGGTTTGAGATCTAGTTCAGGGGTTCTTAAACTTATGTAGTCCGAGGACCCCCTCTTAAACAAAAATTTTTTTGCGGACCCCATCCCAACCCTAGGCATTTTACATCATTCTTGAGACTTAATTTCTGTCTCAATAATCTCATAGGCACTACGTTATAATAAATATTGGTAAAAATTAATCGCTGGTTATTTTAATAAATGGTCTTGCGCATTTATGGAGATGAACATTTTTATTAGCATACAGAATAAAAAACATAACATGAATAAAAATAGTAGTAAAAAGAATTTAAAAAGTTACAAATTATAATACGTTTAACTCATAAAATCATTTCTTGTTCAAATATTCGTCAAAATAGATCTTATTATAGTATGTTTTCTGTAAATAATTTTCAGTTGAATAAAAATAATTAAATTTTTACTAATTACACTTAAGTTATGTCAATAACTTGTTAGATAACAACAAATACAAAAAGTCTTGGCCATGTAGGATTTTTATTAAATGAGTTATTTGAATAAAAGCGAAAAGTTGGGGAATGTAAAGTTATTGTCAAAATTGTTTCGCGGACCCCAGTTTAAGAACCGCTGATCTAGTCGATTGGCTGGTGCTGGACAAAAAAAATTATCGAATGGACAGCACGAGACTATACTACGAGTAGAAGCAAACTGCATAACAGATAGACGGCTGAAATTAAGAAAATTGTTGGATATTTTCTATTGTTAGCTTGAAAAAGAACGGTTTGGAAAAGCAATGGAGAGTTTTGTGTTCAACAGTAAACAAAATCGACTTTATGATGATACCCTAGTTCATTTTCTTTATTTTTACAACTTCTGATTAATTTACAATTAGAGCAAAAACAACCAGATTTCTAACATTGTAAGAATTTTAATCAGTCAATAAACCAGTTCAAGAAAATAATAAAATTTTTACATATTCCGAATGTGTAATTTTACAATAGTAAATTCCAATCACCATTCACTGTATTAAAAGTCAGTAATACATGTATGGTGAATAAAAGTAGTTGCTATTTTTAAAGACTTTATATCCGGAACTGTAAGTAGAAATTGTCAGCATGACCTACTGACATCGCAATACATGACTCAGGAATAAGTAGAAGAAGTTAGATGTACTCAGCGTGTGAATCCATACGCGCACGCGCGGAACCATTCAGGAAATTCATCGTGGTGATTTCAACGCTTCGACCAACTCACATATTAACATTTTTTATATGATAACTGTAACTTAATGATTAATACAAATTCATTATAATTTAACTTAACTATTTTCTGGTAAAAGTTTCATAAAAGAAATTATGTTATATAAGTTATAAAAATAAGTATATTAAGTGTTACATAATCTATTTAACAATAATTGTTAAATATATTTTGCTACTTGCTTGTGATTTGTGATGGCATTTGCTTAGCTAAAGAGGTAAAAGGCATTATGTATACTCGTTTGTTATATCAGCAACATAATACATAATAAATACATTCTAGATGTAATCTTTCCCATACAACCTAAAGATATATCAAGTGCTTGTCTTTCCAGCTGTTTTTCATTGTAATTGATACTTTAATGCGAATATAAGGTATATGAAAGTAATATGTTAGTTCTACAAATTTAATTGTTTTAATCACATTTTCTTAAATCTGTCGCCTTTTCTCGTATTCTAGATTTCATAATATTCTATTCATTTAGCCAGATAGCATCTACTTCATCTCTCCTCGATCTTCTTGGTTTATTTCTCTTTTTTTGTCCTGTTGGGTTCTGTCACTCTATTCCAGTGGTACTCAATCTGTGGAACCCTGGGGTTCTGTGGAACGGTTTCAGGGGTTCTGCAACTTTAATTAAATTGTTTCATTCCGTTTTTTTTAATGATTCTTTGCTTGTTTACAATGATTTCCGTAAATTTTTAAAATTAAATAACTTTAAATCTGAGGGTGTTACAAATTTTTTAATCACCATTTTCGTCATAAATATAAGTCATATTTATTCCAAAACAACTAATTTTACTCGACAAAAAGTTCAAATTTGTTGAGTAGTGATTAATATTTACTTCTTATATCACCTACCATGTAAATATGTACTTATGTTTATAAATTAGTATATTACTTTGATTTTATGTTTAAAATTCAATTCAATTCAATTCAATTTTTCATAATGGCCATTCAAATACATATAGTATTTGTTTTAGTTCAATTACATTGCTAATAAATATTTATAATAAATAAATAAGTAAGATTCAAAACAGCATATCGCTAATTATTCGATATTATATTAGGTAGGTATTGCATTATTTAAAAAGTAAAATAGTATACCTACATTTCAAAAATATAGAAATATAGTCAACTATAAAATATTAATTTAGATCTAGACTAAATTCAATAATAAACATCTAAATCATTATTTTAAAACGTTTGACCTTAAAATTAAAAAAATGCAGAATAGGCTGTTTGTGGCTTTTTGCCTTGGGGTTCCAAAGAAATAGTATTTAAACTGTAGGGTTCCACAGATATAAGAAGGTTGAGGAACACTGCTCTAGTCTATCACTCTATTTATCCATCTTCCTTCATTTATTGTCCGAACATGGCCATACCAGATGTCTCTTTTCTTTTATGTATGTTAAAATGCTCTTTTCTACATCCATTATTCTTTTCATTTCACAACATCTACAGAATTCCATTTCTGTAACCTTGATTTTATTTCGAATTATCTTGTTCATAACTCAGTTCTCCGCTCTGTATGTCATAATGCTTTGCCCTATAGTTTAGTATATAGGAGTTTTCTGTTCCAGAGAACTGGGTTTAGCTGTTTAATGTAAAATAACCAATATGATATATAAAGCTAATATTTTCACAAACGATATTTTCCATAATTTCATGAACCGGAAGCACTGCAGGAGTTCAATTCCACATTTTTTTTACTATCCGTCATATGAAATATTGTAAACTTTACTTTGATTAAATTAAAATATTTAGAACCACATTAGACACTACAGATCCAACCGTCAGTACAAAATACTTTGTAAGAGAGAAATTATTATTGAAAAAGATAATAGCGTGTTAAATTATCTTGACAATTTCATGATACGTGTTTATAATTTACCGTACTCATGGAAATATACATGCATATATGGAGTGATTATTTAATGGCGAGACGACGTCACTAGAAATTTTAATAATTTGCCGTTTCAGACACATCGTAGCAGGCGATTAGGCGCGCATTCGCATAATCTTTTTTTCTTCATAATCAAATTTTCTTTAAAGTTATTATAGTCATAGTATTCTGCTAGGAGGCACGTAAAATTCGGTGACGTCGTCTCGCCATTAAATAATCACTCTGTATGTCGAAATATTAGGGGGACCGGAAAAATCTTTTTTTTTCCATAAATTTTATTGTGTATAATTACAAAATATAATTTCCATCATTATTTTTACGGCTTCCCAACGTTGTAGTAATTTTCGATACCCTATCAATAGAAGTTTTCTAATTTTTATTTAAAATAATTGATCAGGTGATTTTCTACATCGGTGATATTTCGAAATTTTTCCATACACCTAAGTAGGTTGAAATCGGAAGGGGCGAGATCGGGTGAATACTGTGGATGTGGAGTAATTAGCCAATTTGTGTCCTGAATTTTTTCGCGGGTTATTTTTGCTGAGTGAGTACGTACACAGTCATGATGAAAAATTATTCCTTTTCGGTTAAATACATTTGGACGTTTTTCCTTTAGTTTCTGGTTTAGTTTCAAAAATTAGAGGGTTATTATTACAAGAAGAGATATATAATAATTTAACAAAAACATCTCTAATTATCATAATAAATTAAATTATCACAAACAATTGTCTCTTTTATAAGATTACCAGAAATGAATTTAAACAGTTTTCTAGACCAGAAAAGTTGAGTGTAAGAAAATATAATTTATTACTAAGTTCAACACTTTTAGAGTATATCATATTAAAAAACTGGCACACATCTAGAACAATTAACACATAATAAGTACAAAAACAATTAACACAATGAGCTCAAAATAAGAATCAGGAACAACAAAAATGAAAGAATTAAGGTCACGTGATTCATAATAATAATAATGAATCATAAATTTGACAAATAAGAAATTTTGGAATAAAAATATTGGAAAGATAAGAACAATTACAATAATTTATTAGTTATTTAAAAGTTTTAACGTACACCGTTCATAGATTAATTACAAACTATTCATTCAACTAATAATGTCCGTTTGTTGGTAAAAATATCTCTCTCTCTTAGTGGACACTGTCCATGACTTTTGACCTCAGTAACACAAGTCTTCCATCTTGCTCTTAAGTGACAGTGTTAAGTTTTATTTCAAGGTATCTTGTACACTAATACACACTGGATGTTCTGTCAGATGATCTCTTCACCTTTAGCAAGATTTTAGTTTTGCTCTGTAATCATCATTTTATTTTCTATATAACATTTAATATAGAGCAGTGTTTCTCAACCTTTTCTGGTATAGGACCCTCCCGAAATTATGTATATATTGTCCCCTGCCCCCCTATATATATTGTGTGTATCAAGATAGAGGGATACGATTTTTCTAGAAAAGGCGACGTGTTAGCAAGCTTCGGGAAAATTTTGAGTACCAAAATTTATCCAAATAATTGAATAATAGTACTGAAATTTTCCCGAATAAACCGTAAGTGAAGGATAGCAAGGACAACTTTTAGTTTTTAAATGGGAACTTATGTCATATTGGAATCTTTAGATAGAGCTTTTAAAAAGACACAACTTTTACTTAAGCATTTATTTAATATCTTTTACGATTGACGAAAAAATGTATTCTCTATAATGACTTGAAAATAAAGTATTTTTATTTGCAAGTGTTCAAAGTGCCATTTTGATTTAAACAATTTCGTATTCATACACTTATCTGAATTATCTGTAGCTCGGAACATAATAAAAAAAAAAACAAAACATATAAAAAAAAACATGTTTCGATCTTTTATCACTTCGCGACCCCTCGACGAAGCTTTCACGGCCCTCCGGTTGAGAAACGCTGGTATAGAGCACACTAGAATAGCCCGTCGCTATTTAACAAAAACTTGATTAGGAGATATTGGTATCGTTGGATTCGTTATTGAAAATACTATCGATTTAACTACAGATTGGGATGAAAAACCGCTATAAACCACTTAAAATATGGAATGGAAGTTACATACTTTTGCAAAACATGCTATTTTTGTTCACCTTCCAGTTGCTAATCCCACAAAATGTGTGATTGCCTGCAAAAGCCGCTACACAGCATTGCCAGCTATTGAGTACAAAATTATACAAGCGCAAAAGATGCTTTTTTTAACATAGTTTTCTATTTATTGAAGACATTTAAAGTAACTTTTTCCCCCTTCAAAAGCTATATTTCGATTTTCTAGGTTGGTATCAAAGAGGCTGTGTTCATTGTTCATCAATGTTTGATTTGAGCGACTATTTTCTCCTTTTAATTTTCATTGAAAAGACAGACCACTGAGTTGCAAACTCCACTAATTCATGGTTACACTTGCAAAACCCGCTACGTGTTAAATTATTATATAAGTAACTTATTCGTAGCGATTGAAGGATTATGTAATTCTAATCAACATTTTTTATAGTTTTTTCTTCATTTAATGAAACAAAAATTAAGCTTTTCATATAATTCAAGGCCTTTTTTTATACATTTTTGATCAATTTCCACAAATTTGTTAAAATGCTTTTAGCGAGTATTGCAAGTAGGCTACTCACTTGATATATTTAGTCTTGATTTATTAAATATTTGTAAAATCTATTAAATACTTGCTCTATTTCTAACTAACACTTAAAGTGTTAGTTTGCATAACAGGTTAAATGACGTAGTTCTTTTTCATACTCTCTAATGGGCTCTAATATTAACGCTATCCTTTTCTTTCTTGGCGACATTTCTGGCTGTAAAACGTGCTGATCTGTGAAAACGTTGTACAAATATTTATTTTTGTTTAATAATCTTTCCATTTAATTTCAATAAATTAACAACAAAAGAATATAAAATTCCGCACAATATTTTGGGTTCATTGGCATATTTGATACAATATTAGGACATACTAATATGTCCTAGTCCATTCTTGTCAAGTGAGCTATCCACTGCAATTTCATACTTCATAATACTAGTCTTCGATTATAATATGCATCTTCGTACTTGTCTCTTTATCATTGTTTTGGAAGAGACCAAAGATTCAGCGTAGTAATTTGTTATCAGACAGATATTGCCGAATAAACTTCTCTAAGGTCTATTTTTCACAGCCGTAATAAAGGCTTATTCCTGATTTGGTGTTTGTAAAATAGTCTTATTTTGAAGAAAATAAATGAAATAAGGAATAGAAGTGCAAAGACAGATTCGAAATCTGAATAATATATTTGATTTCTTGCTTACTCAGATGTTGCTATCTTGCTAAAATAGAAATTGTAATCCAAAGAAATCTTATTAGGAAAATTGTTTTACATATTTCTCCTACATTTATTAGACATTAATCAACAAATATTAAAAATAAAACTTTCAACATCTGTTGTATAAAAGAAATGTTGTGACAGTGTAATTGTGTTTAAAATATAAATGTCTCGTTATGTAGTTAGTAAGTGTGTGGTTGTCGCTGTAAATAACCTCGAGTTGTAAGCAGCATGGAAATAGTTCATGAGGGCGACTGTCAAGGTAGACCGGTAGCGATGCAATGACCGGTAAAGTCAAAAAACATAATTCTACATTGCTCAGGATGTGAAAATATCGTTTATCATACCATCTGCATATACCAAACAATGAAGTAAATTAGATTTGGTGCAAGGTTACGAATTTCACAATATTTTTTCGTCATGAAGACTTCAGTTACAACCTTAACGGTACGTGTAACCCCTGTAGATTTTAAGTTTCTTATACAAAATTTACAATCTGAAATAAAATGAGAAACAAGTTATACATCAAAATTTGCAGCGAATTTTTATTTATCTAATGGGATATTTTTAATATCATAGTAGAAGAAACTGTTGTATAAATGTTATGGCTTAATATATTGGGTTCCAACCTGTGTTCCGCGTGCACTTCCCGGGGGCTCCGCAGCCGTTCCAGGAAATAAAATAAATAAAAATTGAATAAAAACAGAATAATTAGAAATAAAAACAGAATCAAAATAAGAAAACTGGAAATTACATTCTGAATGAAAATTTTCCAAGTTGAATGTATGTCCGCGTGATTTCTGACTCTAGCCGGTTTATATGTTCTATGACTAGCTGGAATGTGAACGGTGATATGCATTGTTGTTTGAATAATCTGCGTGTATTTTGATTATTTGCTTAATTTTATAAAAATCTGTTGAAGACATAGGGTATGCCTTAGGGGCTCCGCAATAGAAATTGATTCTGAAAAAGGCTCCGCAAGTCAAAAAGGTTGGGAAACACTGGCTTAATATATTAATACCAAGTTGCGTACCAAGAAGTTCTTGACGTACTAAGAATTATTAAAAGATATGATAAGTTCAATTAAGGTGATTATAAAATAAATTATCTCGTGTGAAGAACGAGTATTCTGCTAGTTCTAAATATTGTTTTGGAGAGTAACGTCAGAGAAATAAATAAATAAATAAATAAATAAATAAAAAATAGGTTTCCAACGCCTATATACCTAGTAGGGACATAAATACTGTTACAAATATTTTATGAAATAAAATGAAAACTACAATTAAGTTTTTTACCAATTTTATTGACATTTGCACTTATACATAAGTTATTCATAATTGGTAAAATTATTAAAAATGACCACTTTTGGCTTTAATGCAGGCCTTAAGTCGTACAAGCCAATCATCGATAGCCGCACGTACGACTTCCATGGGAAAATTGGCTACAGCTCGAGCTAAAGCCTGTTTCAGAGATTCAGTATTTGGCTATCGTTTGTTGCAAACCATGTCCTCTAAAAGTAAAAATTTTCTCGACGGTAAAAAGGATTTTCTTGTGGTTGTCTTCTGCGTACTTGATTAACAAGCGTTTCGATTTTTCGACCCTATTTTTTTAAAGAGGCACAGTTAGTAATTGTCCAGTGCGGAGTTTGAAGGCCCCAAGACTCAAGTGTTTTTTTCAAAATGCGCGCCATTGATTTTCGCAAAATTTTCATTTCGCGGGACCTAATTTTTTGTTTTTGCAACGGGTTTCATGCTATTCTGGCCTTAACAGCTTTGATAGCTTGTGGCGTGCGTACTGTTCTCGGGCGCCCGGATCTTTTTCGGTCTTTTATGTCCCCAGTTTCCTTAAACAATTTAATGCACCGATATACAAACATTCGATTAATGCCGAGCGGACGTAGCGTCTTAAAAATGTTTGATTTTTCCATCTTACATTTATAAAGCGCAATAACTGCAATTCGGTTTTCTTTGTCTGACCATTCCATGGTAACACACAACACAAAATCAAATTCTTTCCACAGTAAAGTAATTTATAGGTTAACTCACAATTATCAACTTTCTAAATTTGGGTGCGCTCATTTGTATTATTTCTATTGGATGCGTTCATTATTGTAACTGTATTTATGTCCCTACTAGGTAGATAATAGCGTATAAAGGGCAGAGAAGGTAAATTCTCCGTTTCTAGACCACCGGTCATAAAAGCCATGTGGTCAGTGTGACGTTTCTACCGGTCCTATTATCCCTGAAGGAACAGGTAAATCAATAAAATATACATTTAAAAAAAAACTTGTGCAATTTCTTAAAGCCATCTCTCCAGAAGACTCCGTATTTGCTCTTGAAAAATCTGTTGAGGTAAATTTTGATATAGTCCGTAGATGCGACATTATTGTAGTCGGATTAATGGTAGTCGGAAAGTGTGATGTTTAGACTATATGCTCCGACTACCATTTGTGGACTTACGTAACAACCAGTAGTAAAAAAAAGAAAATATCAATGGATATAATATTCATTGAACTGACTACTAAACTTAAAATATTATTTTATTTCATAACATAACATTATTGATGCTATAACTCTGCCAACAGTCATAATACATATATGTGATAGTAATCTAAATAATTTTATCACCTGAATTAGTAACCTAATTATGTCAAAATATAAATAATTGTTATTATTTTCTTACGCTGTTTTGACATTACACTAAGCAATAAAATAACGAAAAAATATTGCAAATTATTTATTCATTAAGATACTAATCAGAAATAATTACACATAACCTTATCGAATTATTAATATTATAAAAAAGAGAATAATTTGTATTTAAGATACCTGTAAAGGTGTGACTTTTAAGAGAGCAAGATTTGTGTCAGATCTAAAATTAACTCAGTTGCAGTGACTAACAAAAAACGTATTGAAATTTAAATTTTTTATCTTTTCAAATAATCATAAACAAGCAAATTAATATTGTTTTTAAATTAACAAATATGTGTAAATTCCGCTTCGAAAAAACATTAAAACCCATTAATATTGACTTTAAAATTCCCCTTAGGGAGTATTTTAATTGAAATTTCTACGGTTAAGTAAAAAATGAATGTCTCTTAAACAATCAGAAAGTTAATTCATTTTGTGATTTTTACACGTTTTAGTAACACTCGTGCGTGAAAAATACTTGACACATAAAGAAATTTTTTATTTGCTAACGTGATGCACAAGTCAAGTTTTTGTAAGGTGATTAAGTTTTGAAGTTTTTAAAATTTTAAATTTCTACTTATAATGAGAGTATTAGGTAGCACGATCTTTGCTGACATGCTATTTTAGAATTTATAAAAATATATATTAAAGAAAATAAAGTTTAATAACTAAAGCAGGGATTTTATGCAAATTCGTATTCTGAACTAAATGAGTTTTCCAAAAAAATCTTTCATATCTTTGCGATTCTAATAAAATTACGTTATTTGATACATTTATTATTTTGCATATTTTACATAATACTTTATATGTTTGTTTTCTTTATTCTTTTTATATTTTTTTGTGCCAAAATTAAATATGTCCATAATTTTCGGTCAATATCGAATTTCTGTTGTCAATTTTTTGAGTCATAGATTTGGATAACACTTTTATCACTAATGAAACCACATGTTTCAGAAAACACATGCACATATGCAGTGAAATGATCATTTATGCTGCGTTGAGAACCTCTTAATTAGGAATTAGAATTAGTACTTAGAATTAACGTAAATGTTTGTTATACGTAACTGTACGTTACCGTTCACAACCTTCAAAATTAATACTTATACTTATAAATTAAAATTAGATGTTTGTAGACTGCAAACCCTTACGTTAATTTATAATTGACGCATGCGCAGTAAGCACTTGTCAACCTAAAAATTTCTATGACCATATTTTTTTGCTTCTATCCACATTTTTGTGTTTTCTATATGTATAAATAAACATTTTTCCTCTATTTCAACTCTTTTCAGAACCATGAAACACTCAAAAACTCATTAGCAAATGTAAACAGCTGCCAAATATCTATCGATAAAGTAGAAATCGATACAAATATCTGTCAGTGGCTTAATTTCTTAATTTTTATTGTGAATGCTGCTTAATTTCTACGTATAAATTTTATGTTAAGTACTAATTTCACGTTAATTCTAATTTGTAGGTTCTGAACGAAGTATTACAATTTGAAGAGTTGAAGTGAATATAATCTAAAAAAATATGCCTAAAACCTTTGAATAAAGACACAGGAAGGAACCTAAACGCGACCTTGGAGAGAACTAGAGAGCTCTTGGTAGTGGTGGAAAGTTGAACGGCCAAAAACTTTACAATCAACCATTTTAAAATATCTGTCGCACTCTTTTTATATAATACACGTGTCTTTACATCCTCCAATAGGATGTAAACCTCTTATGTGTCATATTGTAGCTTTTAGGAGTGGGGGTTTTGGTCGGATGGTAGAATTGTGAACCTAGACAACACCCTGCTGCCTGCATATTTACACTATTTTTACTGCATATATATGCGCATATTTTGTACTTTTTTGTTGCATATAATTCCGTGCTTTATTAATGACTATATATATTTTTAGTTATATATTTACATTTTATTATTATAGTTTATTATAACGCTCTACGACAGAGGTGACACCCATCTCCATTCCAAACGTAATTTTTTTGTTACATTTTAGTAGCGTCATACGACATATTTCACATTTTTATATAAAGTAATTTAATATAAAGATAATACACTTCTAACAATGCAATGTAACACTTTTGGCTTATGCGCCATAGGTTGGTCATCCTTGTTCCATGACGTCTTCCGAATCCCAATACCCTTGTCTCTTGTCTTTCATTGCTGTCGAACATCATCATTACCATCGCTCTTCGTTTAATCATTTTCGCTTATCCATTTTGAATTATTCAACCCAGCTTCTTCTATCATATGTCTTCGACTCTCTTGTTCCTTTTACTAATATTCTAAAATCAATTCCACTATTTCACTTCTATGGGACAAAAAATGAAATCCAGATTAAAAATTTTAGGAAAGTTGTTCAAGCAGTTTTTTCAGAAGATCGCTAAAAAGCTACTGGTGTTAATAATTTCTCTTTTATCTTGTAGTCTGTCAAAATATAATTATTATTATGCCTGTGTAACAACTTTTTTGATACCTTCCAATTTCCAGTCGGCTTTTTCAACTCTTTCTAGTCTCCTGGAGTAAAATTTCGCTTCAACATACGTACTTGCTGTACTCGTTTTATCTACGCCATCTTTGATCTCCAACTTAGTCTTCTCTTTGTTGCCATCAACTGCAGCATATTTTCTAATCTAATCTAATCTGATCTTTTTTAGCATTCTTTCTTCAGTTATTTGTTGAAAATACAACATAAGTTATTAGTCAGTCTCAGCTGCTACAAGTTTATCTTTTGTCTGTTGTTCATTTTCCATACTTCTGCATCACAAAGCATGATGCTCAATATTATGCCGTTAAAAAATGTTATTTAGGCTTGGACCAACTAGCAAAACTGTTGTGGGTAAAAATATTTCATTAAATATTCATATTTGCTCTTGCCTGGTAATATATTTATTACTTTACGTCACCATTCTTTAGATATGAATGAAGAAATCTGCACAACATTTTCAGAATATTTAATTTAGGAAGTAAACATTTGGCTGCACATAACAGAATATACTTCATTTCAAATTCAAAGAATTACCGAACCGATGTATATAACATAACTGTATACCGCCCTACTCAGCAAATTTATACAAAAAATATTTAATACAAAAACATTTATTAAACTGGAGATATGAATAATGCCAATATAAATAAATACCGTTGTCAATTGTAATTTATACATTCGGGAGTATTATTAAGGAAGTCATTATAAGTTTTTCTTTTATATATGAAATTTTGATTCCAAGAAGATAAGTTAACGGCAATTGAATAATATTTAACAGTCAAGGTAAAAATTATTACAAATGTTTTTGTCATTCAAAAAACAAAGAGGTTTCTTCCGTTATCTCAAATTATGTTTTTGTGATAAATATTTCGAGATTTGTAATGATTTTACCTTGTAAATCAATGTCACCAAATTAACAAATATTCAAAAAACCTAAAACGCTGTCTTGCTTGTTCATGATTAATAAAGTTGATTAAAATCAGGGCTGGAAAACAAAATTAATATTGATTCAAATTTAACTGGTTTTGTAATCCGATATTTTATAAATGTTTTTTTAAGCGGTTTACATAATTCCGGTTAATCTTTTTGAAAGACCGGTTAACTGATTTAGATGATTATATTTTTATATTTAAAATAAATTGTATTTAATATATGGACTTCCTTACACGATCTGAAGTTTTCATCTCTAATTTAATTTAAAATGGCACAAAGTGGCCAATGTAAACATTGAAAAAATGGCGCATATTATATTGAAACGTTCAATACCACATTTCTATGAAACAAATCTGTATTCGTGTGAAGTAGGATTATCAACTTAATACAAATTGTATACAGCAGTGTTTCTCAACAGGTGGTCCCCAGAAAAATTTTAGTGGTTCATGAAAGTTTTTATATGTGTTTTTTGCAATTTAAAATTTTTTTATGCACATTTTTTATGTAAATAATTTGTTTATTTTCTGTAAACTTTCTGTGATTTTCTACAAATAAAATAAATGTATTTATACTCTATCTCAAAAAGACTGATAGTAATAAAATTTATTATTTGTAAAAAGTTATTGTTTTATCACACAGAAGCGGCAAAACAAAAGCGGCAAAATATGAATAGTTCGAAACGAAATATTGTTAAAAACAACCGAGTGTGTCACACATATTATATGGGAATACGAACTAGGGTTAAACACAATAGACCATAAAAATTTACCCTAAAATTTTGAGGAAAAATATGGTCACAGGGGTGTGTTTAATGATATGATAAATATGGTCACAGGCGTGCGTTTAATAAAATGATAAATAGTAATATAGAAATACACAAAACCAATTTAAACGTGTTTAAAATGTGCACGCCACTGGTAACTGGCTGACAAAATGATTTATAACTATCAGCCTTTTTGAGAGTATAGTAGCACATTATATAGTATAGTAGCATAAATGAACCAACAATTATTATTAGTGGTCCGCGTTAGAAAACTGTATATTATACTGGTCCGCGGTGCGTTTTTTGTTGACAAACACTGGTATACAGTATTTATAACTAAACTATTTTTTTGGAGAAATAAAAAACAAATTTTGATTTTAGTCTTTATTTTCCGACAAACTGATAGAATGCAGTAGTATACTATCGAAACAACATAGAAATGTCACTCTTTAGTAAATGTTCTGTAAACAGGACACAGTAAAACCATTGACGTGCATTAATTAATTAATTTAATTTAATTTTTTATGACGATGATGTTGTATTTGTGATGCATATAAATAATAGAAAATATTACGGCTAACCGGGTTTTCAGAACTATGGGTTCATGGATACCAGTAAATTTTCTGAAAAAAAAAAAATGGTTTTGGTAACGGTTAATGAAAAAGTTAAAAAAATAAATCAGACAGTTTTACAAACCGGTTTCCAGCCCTGGTTAAAACAGAATTATTCAAAGGAGATACCTTGGAAGAAATAGATAAGTTAAATATTTAAATATAATAAATAAATGAAGAGCTTATTTTCAAAACGAAACCTTAATTAATTGGCTGGTTTAAAGTAATTTATAATTTCACTAACCGTTTTTCGTGGTTACTCTCAACTTTTAAAAAATGGGCAAGAGACGTTTTGGAAATAAGCTCTTTAAATAGTGGCGTATGTAAAACTTATGGTTAAGGGGGGCCCTTATGACGTCATCTGTAGGATTGGGGATTTTTTTAAATTTTTGTTAATAGGAATAGATTAGATTACGATAAAAATGTACTTAAAAACGTAAAATATAATATCTTCTATCTTTCCAAAAAAAAAAATAAAGAGCCCTTCAGAATATTTGTTGTTATTTTTCGCGGGATGTATTTTTGAAGTCGCAATATTTCTCGTACATGTGTTTAGTATTCTAAATCCAGCCGTTTGGCCACAATTTCTACTGAACGGACAGACATATGACGGAATAAGAATTTTTTGATTATACCTACCTACGAATACCTAAACATAACATGGAAGATGCATTTTCTATAAATTTCAATACTAATCATAATAAAATAGAGCCTATATATTGTAAAATGCATAAATTATTTTGCTGTACGATTATTTTAAATTTGTTAAATTATTTCATTGGACCTTATGGGGGGCCACGTGCCCCTAGTGCCCCCCCTAAATTCGCCACCGTCTTCAAATAATAGGTTCCCTAAGCCTAGATTACTATTCTTCAACCTGCGTACTTTGTTAATATTAAGACTTCGGTACCACACAATAATATAGAAAAGATGTAACATTTCACCAAGCAGAGTTTTAAATCCAATTACAGGTCATGACTAGTTAATAATTATCTCTTCTAAATGATATTCTTGTTTGTTCATGTCCTGATTGTTGCATTGTCTATGTATTCTGAAAAAATATATGTGCTCATTAAAAATTGTAAATTACTTTTAGATATGCCCTGTATAAAATCTTTTTAGTAATAAAGTTTTTAAATATTCATCTTTCAATAATTTTCTTTTCACCAAATACATAGTACCCGCTTATTCTAGTGGAATATAGCAATTCGATAAACCCGCATCAACTTGTTCATAGTTGGGGAAGTAGGTTATCACCTGTCAACAATACGGGAAACAGTGGTATTATACAGTCACATGTCATACACTAGCGGAAATAACCACCTAACTACGTATTATACCGCGAGCTCTGTAAACTACACACCGCCTGTGGTCACCAGTCGCTGGCAATGTATGTCGCGTAATCAAAACCGTGCACACCTCGCTCATAAGATAACACTATGGAGATAGTAATTAAAGAGGCTAGAGGAATTATAACACGGGCTGTTCCAATTTTTTATAAACTGTAAACAGTTATCAAAACTGTGTTTTTATGATTAGAGAAGGTATATATGGTTCAGGATTTAACACGACATACGGAAAACGAAGGAAAATTTAGCAAAAAATTTAGTTATGTTCAACATGCATATGCAACGTACAATTATGTTAGTAGATAGTACAATATATTTTAATCGAACTTCTGCCGCACATTTTTGAAGCTACTTCCAACAGTTGCCGTGGTCCTGTGGTAACCCAGCAAACATCCAACTAACGGCCGAATGCCGGCAAACTGCTTTTATGCTGGTAAATTACTGGCACCAAAAGTAAGTGCAACGCCAGTATTAATAATGTACTTCACATTTGTATTTCGCATTCCGCCTATACGAAGTACTTTACCAGCATTTTATAAGCACTCTTCTTCACTCATACCTTTTACTTAAAACCATCAGAAATAAATCTTGCAACTAATGCGATTATTTTGCACTTTACCGTTGCTGGGCCGGCAACTGATACATCAATGGGCCAGTAACGGCCACGGGGACACCGGGGTACTGGCCCATTACTTTCAATGCCGGGGAGTATGTGCTTTACCAGTACTGGCCCGTATAAAAATGTTTGCTGGGAATATATAGCCTTCGGTTTAAGCGGAACTAGATTTTGAATTCTAATAATTTTTACCGATTAAGTGAGGCTTTTGATCATTTACTTTAACAAAAACCCTCTTCAAGCGTTCCAGTTGGTTCCGCTTAAATGTTTGGAATAGCCTATAGTCAGTATCAGTCAATATTGCAATATGATCAGAAAAACGATGTCCAGTAGACCTTAAATTTTCTTTTTTAAATTGTTAAGTTGTCAATTCTGTGCAGTTTATCGTTTTTGAACATTTACTTTAGTTGCTTGTGATCATAATGTTTATTTTTTAATAATACCAACACATATATATCTATTTGCAAAATTTACATATGTTTATTTTGAATATAACCTCAAACTCGTAGGTCAAATGTCATTGAAATGATATTGCCAACCCAATTTAAAAATAAATAAATTCCATGGTTATCTGGATGCTATTTTTTGCCTGGATGTCATATTGTATTTTGACACCCAAAACAAATTTTAAAAAAAATCCCTGTATCCTATAATCTGTATGTAAGCCTGTATGGTCTAACCAAGTGTTTCCCAAACACCGGTCCGCGAGATAATTTGCCAGTCCGCAGAATTATTTTTATGTGCTGTTAAACACTCGGTCCTTAATCAGTTAATTACTTAAGTAATAATTTGTTTCTTTTTTCACTAATT
This sequence comes from Liopterus haemorrhoidalis, assembly GCA_963971575.1. Classification (NCBI taxonomy): domain Eukaryota; kingdom Metazoa; phylum Arthropoda; class Insecta; order Coleoptera; family Dytiscidae; genus Liopterus; species Liopterus haemorrhoidalis. Next base: position 44,023,426 of record OZ020615.1, on the reverse strand, counting down.
ATATTTGATTTTTTATTTGTTGTTTTTTTGTTTGTAATCAGTGCAAAAAAAAATATAAAACTTTTGCGATACACATTACTTTTTAAACTTGATGGTCCGCGATTTTGTTCTAGGTCACTTGCCGTCCGCCATGAAAAAAGGTTGGGAAACGCAAAGCACCTATAGCGACCGTTCCATTACTCAATGCCACCGTACGATCTTGAGGATAGTTGTCTACGTAACACATGGACAGGCGTTCAATCCCCGCTGAGTACATTTGAGAATTTTCAGCTTTCGATGCCCGTGCATAAAAGTTTCAGGCATCGAGCCTGAAACGTCAAGCCCATTAATATTTTGAATGAGTACATATTTATATAGAGATAAATAAAAATAGATAAAACCAGTCTCTTTCGGGGCTCCTAAATCTGTAGGGCCTACTAGGGTCTATTCGTAAATCTCGCAGAGCTGTCTATCTCCTGCATCTCTTTTTCTATCTCCAGCTATCATATCTTTTTATCGTACAACTCACCGACTTCCTTATTCATCTATTTTGTGACATGGTCTTTCTAATATCATTAACATGTTTCTCCTAAAGTGTCTTTGTCTTCTAGAGCGCCCTCTATTTCTGTGTTCTAGTGGGATTTATTGTAGCACTTTTCTAAGCAAGAGATAATATCCCATCCATATGTCCGTACCATTTTATTTGTTTTTCCTATATATTATCTATTACCGACTCTTATACTCCAACTTTTTCCCGAATATCTTTCTACGTTCTTTATCTTGTTCTTATCCAAAAGCCTATATTCGTCAACAAAATTCTATGATCGACGCGTGGACTAGAGATCCTAGTTCGATACCATTAGTCATTATGCTCTTACCTATGGTGTTAAGTAGAGTACAGTGGTCTTTCGTTATCCACGTATTTTTTTCGCGGATTTGGTTATACGCGATTATGAAATTATAAAAAAAGTAAGCACTTTGAGCTCTTATCTGGTTGGTCATTATCCCGCCCTATATTCCTATATACCTATTATTATCCGTGGAATTTTAGTTGAACGTAACCTCCACGGATAATGAGCGATTACTATATAGAGTTCCGGACACCTACCAGTCTTTCTCTGAGAATTATTAGTCTTTTTCTCATGTTTTAACCGTTTGGAACATTGATTATTAACATAGCAATCCGCAACTTGCTTGCTGTCATCCGAAATTATTCTAATGATATCAAACCGGACTAATTCCTCAAGTTAGAAATCAAGAGTCCTAAATCTTTTGGAGCCTCTTCTTACCTCAACTTTCCCTGTTCAATATTTTCTAGGATAGGGTATTACTGTGCTTAATCTTCATCACATATCCAAGAAATTCTACCTTCGTTTTATTTATATCTGCATAATCACAGGTTGGCAATTCATTATCCGAATGACTTCATCATTGCTGACTCAGTTGACCCAGGATATTCTGAGTGTACGCCGAATACACATTTCAAATATTTGTACTCTCTTTTCCGTTGCTTCTCTTAAAGAAGACGTATCTATTTATTACGCCTTTCTTGAAATCTAGAATAGAATCTTGATAGCTCATAACGATCTCTTGCTTTGGAATGTTTGGACAATATTAACTTTTAGAAATTTTTAAGGCACTGGGCGCGATTAGCGAGTACAAGTATTGACTTCAGCGGTTCGACGAACGAGTCCGATGACTTTATGCTTACTGCGTGCGGCTTACCAATTTTATAAGGGACAAATTTTGTATTTTCTTTATAGTTACCTCTACCATAGCGATAAGAAACTACTTACTATTCATTTAGCAAACTTGTAATAGCTAACAGTTGACTGTAATCAACAAGTAAATATATTTGCGCTGCTACTCAACAGTTGCTTTCTCTAATAAACATGGCGCACAGAACATCCAATCTCAACAAAATTCTTGTTCCACAAGTAAATTGTAGACCTACTGGGCGCTTTCTTGTGATGCTGTGTGTGTAGCAGAGTTCACTTCTTCAAACAAAAACACATTGTAAACGATTTTCAGCATTATTTATTTGTTTCCAAGGTGTTTCTCCGCAGATTATACCTTTATGAGTAAAACTTCAACTTCATGATGTAATCTCAGTACGGGGTGTCAGCATGAGTAACTTTCATGTTTCTCATAAACAATATATGTGATGTTAAATTTAATTTAAATTGTTAGGCACGCTTGCTTTTTCTATTAATAATACATAAACTTGATGCAATAACTTTTACGAGAAAAAATATTTACTTTTTCACAAGTGATTAAAATTTCTTCCGGTAACACCCTTGTTGTTGAGGCATAACGTAGGCCGCTTTATAATTTCATAGTGTTGATTCTTATCGATATGCGATAGTTGGTGCTAATCCTGTTAGCATCGTAATGGGTTAAATCGTTAGGTACTGGCACTAGAAATGAGTTTTTAACTGCGCTTATCTCTACCGGTATTGCCTGATTGCATTTATCTACACAACCTGATTTGCAGCAAAAGTGTGGCAGGAAATTTGTATGTAGTGAAAAGAAAGATGGCGTACGCAATTATGGATAATATAATGACAACGCGAACTAAAATTACACAGTAATTTCAATTAAGTAAAACCAAGACATAGAAGAAGCATTTATAATTATAAAAACTACTTCTTTCTTCTTGGGTATTGGAAATCGGGTTGGTTTTTGGCCTCACACACATCCTCAATTTAACTCAGTTAATTATTAGATGTTTCCAGGTATATAAAATCTACTTGACCTAAAATAAAGTAGATAAATATGTATATAAAAAATAATAATAATACTGTAGTTGACACGAATGAAACGACAATTCACTGCAAGGAATTAGTCTGAATCACACAAATCTTCCGTCTTCTTTTGTTAAGTGGTCGATCTTTCCAGGTATATAAAATCAATATTTTCGACAGTTTCTTTTGATTCTTTTCTATTATTTCTATTGAAACTGGTTACTTTTAGAATTAAGATAGGCTTAGCGTTTCCATAGAAGGTCCATATCGCAAAACTTATTTTTTTTTTTTTAATAGAGAATTATAAGTTCCTGATGTTTTTTTAAATATCTTCAAGTAGTACAATTTGAGACCCATGTTTTCCAATCACATACAGCATTTTTTAAATCGCATTATCCTTTTATTATTTTATGGAATAGGTTAGATGTGGGGACGGTGGCACAATTGGTACAGTGGAACATTTGAAATATCTATGAAATATAGAATATTTTCATGTCTGTTTGGGTATATATAGGCTCCTCTGGTACTGAAAAATTATACTATCCACATTTTGAGTCTATAAATTTAAGTCCCGCCATTTATGATGAAAATGTTGATTTGAAGTTGACAAACTAAAGTTTATCGTAACAAGAAATTTTTTATTTGAACGAGACAACTAAATTAGTAAGAAATTTTGTATTACATGTTGTAAATTGGTCATTTGTCTACAGTGTAAAGCAATTACTAATGTTCTAAACTATATAATTTATTATATTTGATAAAATGTTCGTGAAAATAGGGTTAGGCTAACAGTGGCACACGTGTTATGTGGATATAGTGGTACAGTGAGCCGCTGTACACACGTACGTGGGTACAAGTTAAAAGAACAATTCCAAGCGGCGCAAAATAAAAAAGATCAGAAAATTAAAAGATATTCTTATAAGTTCAGACACATCTGATACTGATGTCAACATTGATGATAATTGAGTCAAACTCAGATGATAATGTTGACTCTGAATGTGATACAGATTCAGAGAAAGAATAAAATGAAGAGCCACTCTATAGAGAAAATCATAGAAATAACGATTGACGATATTGTTGTAACATATCTCCGACGACTGACTCTACTCTTTAAATTTATTAAAACAAATGAAAATTACACATTTAAAAAATCAGAGCTGATAAAAGTTTTACAATCTTCTGCTCCGTCTGGTAGCACAAAACACCGTTTAGACGATTTGATTTTTACAGTAAATTTAATGAAATATAATTAACATTAAAATAAAAACTATCAAAACTTACTGCTTCCGAGGAACTTACCAAAGTTTATTTTTTATATTAATAATAAATTTACATTTATATATTTATATACATTATTTAATTACTTAGTAGTTTGTTCCAAAAGATTTTTTTACAAAATTATTAATTTTTCAGTATCTTTCAGATGATTTATTTTTAAAGACATTGAAGTGAAGTTTCAATAAAAATTATTGATACATATACAGATTTTTTAGATGCCTATTATATTTACTGTTCCACTGTATTCCTAATGCTGTTTCACTGTACCCTCACGTATAGGTACAGTGGCACAATTGCAGAGGTCAACAAAAATATTAATTATAAATGGCACGCGATAAGGACATTAATTTTTAACAGGTTATTTAAACAACGACATTATAAGTATTAAGTGACGAAAAGATTTATTTAAAAAAATTCAAAATTGAAGATGTTATGTACAGAAAGCCAAAATGTGTGCCACCGTCCCCACATCTCCCCTATATTACATTAAAAATTAATTTTAACTCAACACAATGTAATTTTGGCAATAGTCTCATTTCACAAATAAATATAAATTTAACCAATTTCAAGCAGTGTATGACACATTTGATATTGTGAAAATAGATAGTAAGTGGTACAATAATCATGAACTGTTTTGTAAAAAAGAATTAATAAATTACTACTTCTCAAGTTTTTAGAAGCTTGAATTAATGTTCAAAATTCACTTGTAACGAATAGAAAATTTTCCAGCGCTTGTAATACCTACACATTAAACTAAATAAGTACTGAAGTGTCTTAAGTTATTTCGCCTTAGATTTAATTTTGATTAGTAATTGGCAGGACTAGTTTCTAAGAAAATATGGGTGGTGCGATTTAGGAGTTAGTGCAATTTTGGCAACCTCCCCCTATATTTGTTCCTAGAGCTACTAGCAAAAGCTAAGGCTGTCTGAAAGATATCCACCTGATCCTATTTTTTGGCTAAAGTTTTGATACCTTTCTATGATTTTTGCATTGTTTTATACTAAGAGTCTTCTTTAACCTCTTTTTATTCTAAGAGTCTTCATTTGGCCCGTCAACTTTTCTCTTGCCTTGAGAATTTCAGTTTTCAGAAGTTTTCTTAACAGTCTCGAATTTGATTTCTTAAAAACTGATCGATCCTGATAGTCAGAGCCGGCCCAAAAATTTGCGGGGCCCGGTGCAAGATATCCGTGTGGAGCCTATATTAATTTTTTTTAGTTTATGGATCATATGCAGAGTTAAATATACAATTGGATGGCTGGTGTATTGAGCGCTGCATTTATTTTTCCTGAAATGCCTTTTCTACAAAAGTCAGTGGAATCTAAAGGCGCGGGGCCTCAAAAGCGCGGGGCCCGGTGCGGGTGCACCATCTGCACCGCCTTTCGGTCGGCTTTGCTGATAGTTCTTGATGTGATATTTCAGGAACTAAGGAAAAGGGTGCTGACGAGCTTGCTATGGGGCGCCATTGCGAAGATGAGGACCTTTTCTTTTTTTGCTCGTCAATTGAATTTTGCGAGGTGAAGACCTTTTTTTTGCTCATCACTTAAATTTTGGGGGGTAAGAACCATGTTTTTATTTACTAAGGGCGCCAAAACACGGCTCTGCCCCTAGCGCAAGTTGTCTTTACTGCGGCTCTGAAGCAGACGATGCGTAGCAACGGTGCATTTCTCTAGAATCCGATGCTAGGTTTTTTTCTAGGGACAAAGAAATTATTGTTTCAGAGGAGCATTTTTTTGTCCTCAACTTTTTTTTTCTCGTTCCTTGGATCAGTTTTTCTTTTATTTTTTTGTCATCACTTGAATTTTTAGGGAGGCTCGACTTTAAATTGCATTGGAGCGCCAGGATCCCTAGAACTGGTACTGCTGACAAAGGGCAGAAAAGTTAGTTTTCTATTCCTTGGTATCATGGTCAATGTAATGTTTCGACGGGGCTACTAACCCTGAACTGAAGTATTAAAAGTTGAATCGACGGGTGAGATGACTGCACAATACTGAAAGACAAAATTTCTGACGTAGTATTCGAGATGAACCAGTAACCCTGTACTCCGTATCGAACTGTCTTACCACGAAGCCACGTTAATTCTAAATAAATTATTAGTATTTTCCAATAATTACATATATTCCTTCATGTTATGCTAAATAAGAATTCAAATTTTTATCAATGAAACTTAATTGTAATAAATTAGTATTCAATATTTATTAATAAATAAAATATGAGAAAAACATTGATAATATAAATTTGTCACTAATATTTTATTCATGCATATTATTTTTTGTCCGATTCAATTCAAGTTGTTTGTATTTCACCTTCAAATATAATGTCAGATCATGCGATAATTCCAAACTTTTTACAACTGTTAAATTCTTAATTAATTTAATCAATAAAAACTGACTCTTGAAATATTTAAGGTTGACAAATGATAACCAGTCATCTTGGATAGATAATAAATTTATCGGACAAAAATGTATTTGAATAAAAAATGAGGACAACGCTTAAAAAGAACATATATTTTGTAGCTGATGACCAACTAACCGACTCAATGACATTTTTCTTATATGTTTCGGAATTTTTAGAATAAATTATTTTTTTGTTATTAAATATTAATGGTATATTTTGGTTCCTGATTATATGAATCAACTGCATTATTTACAAACCAGTTTTAAAATTATTAATAAATTTTATAATATAGTGATTATAACATTGTATCTTTTCCACAGGTACATTTTCAACTACTCCATTTTACCAAACCTTTTAGCAAGCATTCACGTTTGCTACACAAATTTGGACAAATAGACAATGATAAAATTTAAGCCTCGTTTACAACAGATATGTTATGGATTCGTAGTACAAAAATTACACTATTCTCTTTGAAATTATATAAACAAGAATTATATAATGACACATTTGACAGTCATGACTACATTTGATTTTTAATCTTCCATTGTAATTTAGAACGTCTGAGAAAATTAAATAATAAAAACAATTCACATATGTAATATAGAGCAATTTTGAGAAATCTTGAATACTCACAGAGAATCCAAATTGAGTAATATATTTGTGAACTAGGAACTAAGTAGTAAATAATTTTTCTTGTTTTCAATGATCTGTGCAACCACAGACGTGAGAATATGCTTTTAATATAAACAAGATTGTGTAAGGTTTCTTGCAAAATTACTCAACTAATAGATCATACGGTTTTGATAGTATGTTGTAATTCACTCAAATCAGTAATAATGACGGAAAAGAATGAATTTCTTGTGCGTTCAATCGGAAATAGCGGTAATTGACAATAATACAGCTAGTTAAAACAAATCAATAGTGAACAAATAACAAATCAATAGCCTGCTACGTAATATGTATAAGATGATGGCCGGCAGAGCAGGAAAATTATAGAGCGGTGGCTAAAACAAGGTAAAAAAAAAAATTAGCGAACGAATAGGAAAAAGAAAAACGACCTTTCAAAAAGTGACGAACAGCTGTGGAAGATAACAGCGTTTGATCGTCAACAATAGCAATAATTAAGGTTGACATATATCTGAAATTAGGCCCCTTTTACGATATAAAGCAGAATAAAAGCAAGGAGATTCGCTTTCACATTATTTATTCCCATGTGCACTGGAAGTATTATTTAGAAAATTAATTTGAGAAGGTACGGGAGTAAATTCTAATAGCAAATAATGAAGTACGTAGGAGCAACCACCGACGTACTGCCATCTGTTCCGACTCCCTGAGCACAATACAGGCGCTAAAAATCACCAGAGTAAAGATCCAACAATTCAAAAAATTCAGGACAAAACACGATATTTCAATAAACGGCAAGACAATCGTTTTCATCTGGACACCAGGCCACATTAGCATAGAAGGTAACGAAGCAGCAAATTTTTTCGAAATAATTTTCTGTTGCTAAATATTCGCAAAAATCTCAAAATCGACACGAGTAAACTCCCATTTCTAGTCAACCGATTTTTACCAAAAGTTGATCAACTCGTGTCATTGATGTCAAAAGCTTAAATATGCAGTTTCATAAAACTCCTTTTAGCTGAATTTGCTCTGCACGTGTACACAGACAGACGGACAGACAGACAGACGGACGGACAGACAGACCGACAGACATGTTAAAAATAGTCAAAACGTTATGTAGGGACCTCAATTCGTGGAGATCCATCGAAATCTCGAAATGTCAAAATCAGTATGATCACAATACCTCCCTTATATATGTTCACGGTCGGTAAAAATTACGTATATAATATATCATGAACTACACTATACTGTATAAAATATTCTTTAGAATAGTATTAACAAATGTATAAAATTGTAACACAGACATTAATAGCCATTGACGCTGAAGTGTCTATAAACAAAAAATAATAAAAAATAAAAAACAATAATGAAAAAGTACTGCAACTTGCCTAAATGAGATAGAGAAAGAATCGATGTTGAAAATATATAAGGAAAAAATAAAAATTATGGCAAATGGATGCCATACACAAGTTCGTCTATATGATAAAACCATGGAATGCGATGTAAAGTTCAATTCGTTAGACCAGCCAATAAATTTCCAAATCAGATATTATTTATAACCAGGGATGGAAAATTATCTGGAGCCTAAAAAATATTTTTATGAGAACCTTCTTTGTAAATAGTTTTGAACCAGTGTGTTCTACTCATCTTAGCATATGGTTCACAAGCTTGGACTCTAACTAATAGAACCAAACATTGCCCAAAGAATGATGGAAAAAATATAAGTAAAAGCCACTTGCAGGGGCAGATTTCCAAACTCAAATTAAGAAAAAAGTCTAAAGTTGAAAATATAGAAAGAGCAATCAATAATCAAAAATGACGCTAAGTTGGTTACGTTCAAAGATACACAGATAATAGATGCAATAAAAGAATCAGAGTGGATACCAGGAAGATAGGAAAAGGAAGACAAATTAAAATATGGGAAGATGAAACGAGAAATACAATCAGTAACCATGATCCCGAACAGCTATATGACAATGGTCGGATTTGGTGGAAATATTAGTCCGAAAAGGCAGATCTTCGGAAGAGTAGACCTCATATTATTATTATTATTAAATGTGGAGTTGATCATGTCCTTAAATAGGTTGGTGTGGTAGCATTTTAAGAGATGCGGACATAAATAGTGCAACTAGATACAGCTGACCAGTTATTCTATCTGCTTCAGCGCTACATAGATGAAAATCAGAAGTTAAAATTTAATAGTGGATTTATAATGTTTTTATAAAGTATTGTTCGGTGGTTAAAATTAGTCATGGTATTTAAAACAATAAATTTAGAGTCAGTAGATAAAAAATAATATGAATTAGGTAAAAAATAAATAAATAAACTACACATAGTCAATAAAATACACCCAAATTAACACAAATATAATATAGCCGTGAATGTAGTGTGAATGAGACTTCAGTACTTCTACAGAAGAAATCAGAAAAAAGCGGAGAATCTTGCAGAGACTTGATAAGGGGTGTAAAGCAGGGTCGGCGACCGCGATTTTTTTGCAATGATGTGTTTAAAGAAATATTTATGCGGTGTATTTATATACTGTCATCTGTAAGGGCATTGTAAAAGGAGCTTTGCGCGGGAAACTTAATTAGAATACATTAAATATATTTGCAGAACACACGCAGGATACGATGGTATTGATGGTCTCTATATTTAAATAACAGAACTGTTCAAGTACTTGTCAATGTTCTTAATAAAACTTAATGTATCCAAGTGTTAAGAATGTTGTTAGAACTTATGTTACAATTTAGTTACCACTCTTCTTTAAAAACAGTTCCAATTTCCAAAGAAACAGTTCTAAACATAGTTGTGCACTCAGTTTATATAAACCAATCAGCAAGAAAGTATGTAGAAGTAAATGAATCACGCAAATTAACAATGATCGAATGTTGTAAGTATGTACAGAACATAACAACGGTATTTTTGTATTTGATGTGGTCATTGGCAGAAAGCATGTACCGGAAGAACATGTTCTTTGTTACTGTTATATCGACAACACACCAATAATGGGACTAGTTTTCCGGTTTCTTAGATGGACAAAGCGGAAATTAGAATACGTGGTCTGTTCTAAGTTAAGAATTGAATTTTAAGTATTATGTCATTTGATTTTCCTAGTGATATCATTATAAATACTTGAAAGATAGGTGAGATAATGTTGTTAATAATGGATTTTGTGATTCATATCAAATTACTAGTCGGATGTGATCAAAATACTAAAATGAAATCGAAACACAATCCACAGATAAAAATATATTAAAAATTCTTTGTATAAATGTATGTAAATATTTTCGCATATGTATTCTGACTAGGGCCGTGCCTCCTGATCTAGTCATCTGTACTGAAAAACATGAGCGCTAGACCTGGCAAAATGGGGCGCAAGAAGCCTATCATTATTTAGTATTTTTCAGATATATAAATATATTTTCATTTATGAAATGGTGATACGTAGCTTTTATAAATGTTTTATTACCTTTGGGGTTTGTCAAGTCTAGATATGCGTCCATTAATCGCAAACTTCAGCAACCTTTTGAGCCACGTCATATTAGAGACTAGTGAAACAAAATACACCCGATCCCTATACACTTTGATCCAGTGCCCGCACAAATCGGAGTGACCCCGAGCAACACTACTTTCTGCAGCTTGCAGATCAAAGAGGTGGCAGAAGATCTGCAGGCGTGAATGGATTCGATTTCCCTTCGGCAGGAGGCATTCATACCACCGAAAACACCAATTTTCAGGTCTACAATCTTAACTTTATATCCTGGATACAGCTTTCTAAGCTCGGAAAATAGATCCTTACACTTGAACTCTTTTCCTCCTCTTTGAGAGAGATAACTTCTCAGCTGGACGAGAATTCGCTTAAAATCATCTGTTTGGTGTCAATATCAAGGAGGGTTATGTCCGGCTTAGTGGCTGTCAGGAACCTCAAGGTGGAGAAGAAGTAATTCAAATAAATGCGGCATTTTGAATTTTCCACCACCGATTCTATGTCAGAAGGGACATAGGGTATACTGGTATTTAGTCAATACCATAGACATGTCTAAGATGGTAGTAGAGCACGCGGAGAGCAGCATATGTTGAGACACGTAGCTCGACGCTGCAAGGGATATAAATGTTTTATTAACATGATTATTTCACGTTCCCACGTTTTACGCTTGCGGATGATATTCTCTCTGCAATACCGATTACCGACAGATTGTTCTACGTGGTTTGTATCACAGACTTCTATAGATTCTGTAGTATTTGACAGGTCTCCTGTCGAGTACAGTTTGGCCGTACGCTGTACCAAAATAGGCAGGCACGGTTCGAAACAACCCCTTAAATTGAAGATTTTGAGATGACATATAGCCTCTGTTTGAATCCTGGTTTTCTTAGCTATACCAAATTACGTGAATATATATCCAGCCGGTTATGTCATATATATAGCAAGAGAAGATGGACAACAGAAAGGTTTGGAAAACTAAATACTTCGGTCATTTTTTGCTGTAATGGTATTGAAAATTTGAAATAATTTTATCTGTTAACTGTGAAATATACCCTATCATAATTTAAAAAAATAAATGTATTTCATCAAAAATTAAAATTAAAATTCAAGTTGAATATTTTTGCAATATGCAGATGTAAGAACTGTATATGAATGTTAATTTCAACTCTATAAATCCACTCACAATTTATATCATACATACAGACAGACAGACAGACATTTGAGTGGCAGTATAAGGCTTTCTTGGTTATATCTACAAAATCCTGAAAAGATGATAGACAACGACTTTTTCTACAAATTAGTCTTATTGGCTTATAGTCTATCCAGACTAGAACCAATACCGATTGATTAATCACTAACAACTCCCGGCTGAATAATTAACTAGTAGGCCAATGTTTTCCAACTCTTACTGCACGGAATATATCTATGGACTAACACATCCAATAGTTCATGAGAAATTTGAGGGCATTCAACACATATGACAACGATGAGGAACAGTTCTAAGTTCATAATAAGAACTACAGTTTAAAAGTAAAATGCGTTTTGCACATAAACTCTAAACGAGATTTTGCATAACACAAATTTATGAAAATTTTAAATTTATTAATGAACACAGTATTATTATTAATTATCGCATTGCAAGATAAATTTCAATCATGTGCATACCGGCATTTGAACCTAGATCTTCAGTATGGAATGAATAATACAAATAAATCATTGTTTCCAAGTAATTATAAAGCCTGGTTTATAATAGATCTATAACACAAATGCATAGTATGAGCATGAAGATAAATCAATGGAGTACGTATATTGTGTGTTTATTATTATTATTATTATTATTATTATTAAGTACAACAATGGGCAGGCGGCAAAGGCCGCCCATAAAATTATTTATAATAAACAAATGTTCGTATTATGAACAGATAGTTAAAAAGCACATACAAATTGTCTCTTAAGTTACGTCGAATATTTAAAAAAGAGTTAATAGCTAAATATGTGCACTTAAACAATTATGTACTAACGCAATTGTTATAATATTGCATATGTTAATTCAACATATGTTTCCTTAGAAACAGCGGAGTAAATACTATTTGCACCTGACTTTTTACCCATATGTTGGACAGGTGATGCGAAAAGGGAAGTCTAAGAATACACGTTGGTTTCTACGAAAAAATCTATTCATGCTCATTGTTCGCCAGACAGACTTAAATAAAAAGACTTTGACTTTAGTCTCGGGTCATGAACAAGACAGACCTTGGCTCTGAAGGAAGAGATTTTATCGTTTTTCCTTCCTTCTCTATAACCATTATCATACAACTTCAGTAAATACTATTAGATTTATTTATTTATGGAGTAAAAATGGAAAACATAACTTGGGATGTACCATCGTAAATCCTAACCCAGTGGAAAAAGCAGATTAGTAATAGATAGTGGCTAACTATATTGTATTTTAATAAATTTAAAGTTTCCGTCATCTTTATTTAATTTTAATCTAATGTCACATCTAATATTCTTCTCAGTTTTCAAACTTGTTTATTCACAGAATCTAAAACATAAAATTTGGATTCCATTTGTAAATTTTATGCTTCAGAAGCCATCTTTTATGTTTTGTATTCACGGCAAAGAATTCCTGCATAAAAATAACTTCCAAACTTTTGTATTTAAGCAGGTAACTTCACTTTTCTTTACAAATCTGTTTTGCTTGAATGCATATTTCGAAACTGCTTTGAAAGTATACAAAAAGATCAGCAGAAATTCTTAGAAAATAATAAGCAACCAATGAACACAGGTCATTATAAACTAAGCACTATTCTCAATGTTAAGTTGCGTATTTCTTATTTGCATCACATTAAGCTTTAATAAACTGGATTTAAATTGAAAACTAGTTTAAATAGAACAAGTTTTAGTTAAAATATAGTGTTTACTGTAAAATTAATGCAATAGTTAACAGAATATTTTAATTGAATTCTTATATTTCTCGCAATTTTATTCGAGCGATACTGTATTTATTTATTTTTATTTTTTATTTATTTATTTCATTTTAGAGCCGATCAACCGATCAGCCGATTGGCAATCAACCATTTAGACAGATAGAAACAACTTTTTTGCACGACTTACATGTAATTCTCTACTTAAAGCCGCATTCAGAGCTCTTTAAATTAACACGTTGTAGACTGTTCTTTGTTAGCTGTAAGATATGTTCCTATGCATTGTTTTAACGTTGTACGTACCGTTCATAGCAAGTTAAAAATTAATATGTTACGAATAGTCCGACATCTGCCTTTTTTTAAATTAACTAATGGCTTCGTAAAATGTTTTATATGTATTGTCGTTCTTATAATTCTGTTGTTCTAGATTTTAACTACCTAAACCTAACCTAATTACCTAAATTGATCATATTTACTGTCCGTCTTTGTAATTTTGAGCAAGATTTGTTAATGATGACATTATGTTAGGTTATGTAAAGGCATACGATAACTACGGTGTCACTGATAGAATTCGATAGCCAATGTGTTTATATGTCTGACTCATTAAATCATCTCACTAGCTATAAGTTTAGAAAATTACCCATAATCCACAACGAACAACGTATTAAATTTAGAGGTCTCAACGGTTTCACGTCTCACCATATGACAAACCTTCTAGTGACAGTACACAGTTTACGAGCTACAGACTATAAGCTATTGATTTAAGAGCTCTGAATGCGGCTTTACTCAATCTAAACATGAGTAAAGTGGCACTTTTGCTCTATAGGGGAAAAATCACTTTTTCGAATGCTTTTACAGTGTAATTTTTTATGTTTCTGTTACAGCACCATTCAGAATTTTTTTTATAAGATTGTTGATATAGCTTCAGTGAAGCTTTGTCTATGTTTTGAATTATTATTATATACATATTCACTCGTTTTCTAGAAGTTTATCCAAACCGACTTAGTACACAAAACGTGCATCAGTAAAATCATCATCATTGTCGATCATTGTCGACAGCCCGAGGTGAGACATGATTCCTCTTACCAGGTCATTAGGTTTTGTGACCATATTTTAAATCTGTATACATTCAGAAGTAATATGGTTAGTATTATGTCATTTTTTTTAGCGTACACAGAAATGCACCTGCAGTTTATTGCCAGTTGCGAACGGAACGCACAGGTTCTGCGTTTACGGAACGTGAGTGATGAGTTTGTTTTGCGATCTGAAATGCCTAACATCACCCTCTCTGTGGATCTTTGTTTACCAAGCAGTTTCTCTCGATAATAATTTTAGTACTCTACCTTAAGGCACCTAGGAACAGTGTGCCAGCGTTCGCCAACGCTGGTTCTGACGCTGGCCGTAACATGTAGCACTGACGGATACTTGTACATGCGTACCATACAAACGATGGGTCGATGAAGCGTCAGTGCTGGCCAAGTACAAAAATAGCGAACATGGGCCAAAGTTTGTAAAATGACGTCTGACAGTGAAAGTGAGGTTATGGTCGCAGCTTCGACCTTTCTTATCATATTTAAATTAGATTAAAAGTATGAAAAATTACTTTTTACTTTAAGTAGACTTCATAATTAAGCAAAAATGGTTATAACCTTCCTTTTGATCACAACACTCTCGATTAATGTGATGACAAATGTGTGCACGTCGTGCGTACGGTGCTAACAAGCATATACAATCCGATGTTGGTCGAACTCCTTTGACTTGTAATAAGGCTCGGAAGCAAAAATCAACCAGCGCCAAGCCCAGCGTACGTTGGATGTGACTTGTTGCCCATACACACGATCTGCGGAGCTAGACAAGTGTAAACATTGGCCGTGACTTGCCACGCCGTCTGTTGGTGCCTATAGAGATATTCACCACTTTACTACAGAACTGTGTGAGTTACTGTCGATTCTCTTCGGAATTTTAACACTTGAACCCCGAATTATACTTGCATTAGGACCCTCTTAAAACAGGTAAAATCCATAGTTTTTAAGACCATCCCTTAATTTAAATTCCATGTTTTAGAAAAAATCTTCAGTTTCTGGCGCCATTTGATTTTAATAATGATGACAGGAAACATAATAGATAACTGTTTTGATATATACCGACTAACAATTCATATATAAAAAAAATTTATGTGAAATTTGAATTTCCTGGAATTTCAGGATTTTGTAGTTATTTAGTAGTATCGTGTGAACATATTAAAAATCATAAATTTCAATAACTTTTGAAATATTTAACCACGTGCTTCCACTTAGCAGCGGTTCTTAAACTGTGGTCCGCGGACCCTTGGGGGTCCGCGAAACAATTTTGACATTAACTTTACATCCCCCAACTTTTCTCTTTTATTCAAATAACTCATTTAATAAAAATCCTACAGGGTCAAGACTTTTTGTTGTTGTTACTTAACTAATTATTTACATAAATAAACAATAATTAATAAAAATGTAATTATTTTTATTCAACTGCAAATACGGAAAATTAAATAAAACAATGCAATTTTTTGCATTGTTGTGACTTTTATGTTTTTTATTCTATATACTAATAAAAATGTTCATCTCTATAAATGCGCAAGACCATTTATTAAAATAACCAGCGATACATTTTTACCAATATTTATTATAACGTATTGCGCCAAACGAGATTATTAACGAGATTATTGAGCCAAAAATTAAGTCTCAAGAACGACGTAAAATGTCTAGGGTTGGGATGGGGTCCGCAAAAAAAAGTTTTTCAAGAGGGGAGAGGACCCCCTCTTGAGTCCGAGGAGGACTACATAAGTTTAAGAACCCCTGACTTAGAGGTTACAAGAGTACTTAATTACGAGATGCAATCGCATCAAAGCCCTATCTCAAGCTATAACTACCCAGTTCTCCAGTCAGACAGATAAATATTGAAAGTACGGTGCAAAAAAATCTTGCATTTAAACTTTCGAAATAATAATCAGATGAAACATTTTTATTGGATAGTTTATTAGATTTCGGGATGGTAGGTCAGGAACAAAGAATTACTCCGTATTGACGTAAATTTTTATTGGACTATTCCGGTTCACACTAATTTGCATTACTCAGAATTTTTAGATTAATCCTCCTGAGTTACAAACAGTTACAGTTTGGACAAAAATAGTGCTTAAATTAAGAAATGTTCAAAAAGTGTTCGTTACTTAGATAAGTAACATCTTAACAGCTTTTTTTTGGTACCACACAAAATAAAAATAAAAAACTCGATATTTTTCGAAAAACTAGTTAGATAAAAAATTCTTGTCGCACTATTCCGGTTTCCATCCAGGAACATTATTGACAAATTTTTCAGATTTATAGATCAACCCGTCTGCCAAATAGGGTGGAGGACATAAGTTTTTTACACATTTTTGTAGAAAATCCCAAAAAAATATTCTAAAACAAAAATTTGTTGGTTTATCCACGCAATAAGAGATTTAATTTAAAACCCACTTTTTTAAAACAAATTTTCCGTCAAATACTTATATTTATATTTTTCCCCGATATATCTTTTTGAACTCTCAATAGTTTTCCTACAAGTGTAGTCAAAAAATACAAGCATGCCAAATTTCAAGTCTTTTTTTAGGTCGAGTTGTTTGGTCCCAATTTCTACTCTTTTGGTCATACCTACAAAACCCTCAAAATTATTTAATATTTCATATTATTGCTTAATTAAATCTTGTTCTATTGGGTTTGTTACTCATTTGTTTCATACTTTTTTGCTATACTATTGTATTTATTGTACTATTTTAATTTATCTAGTCTTGTAACTGCAAACTAAAGACTTAAAATCACATAAATAAACATGACAGTTCTCTGCAGTAAATATTACAGTATGTGTAAAAATTGTTCATGGTTATAAATTTTCTTAGAATGCCACAATAATTCAGTATTTCAGAGTTAAGCCCTAGCATCGTTTATAGTTACAGCGTGTATCTACACTATAATCACTCTCTGTAACTAACGAAACACAGATGAAATTACATAGTTAACGGTATGCGAAGACGCCCCTTCAAAATTAATGACATTTTCTTGTAATTATTAACATGTGTAAGGTTAGTAGGTATGCTTTATTCATTTGCTGAAGGGCATGCATGCAAAAAAACGGTTTTGTATTTCAATTCATATGTCTCTTTAGTATACTTGAACAATGTCAGTCGCGATGACTTTTGACCTCACTCAAGTAGACGTCTATTGTCTTTTGTTATCATCGATGAATGCTGAAATCAGCATATAATAATAGTAAAAAAAAATGTCTTACTATTTCGTAGGTATAACTCAGAAAGCCTTATACAGTCACTCACATATCTGCCTATTTGCCTGTTTTATATGTAGATATAAATGACTGAACCTAGAGAGTTAAAATTTGGTATGCATATACAGCGAACATCTTCGGCTCAAATTAGGGCTGGTGCGAGGGTCTTTGGCGCCCGTACGCAAGATTTAATGGAGCGCCCCCAGACAGGGCAAAATTTCAAGTGAAGACCTAAAAAAACGAAGGT
This sequence comes from Liopterus haemorrhoidalis, assembly GCA_963971575.1. NCBI lineage: Eukaryota > Metazoa > Arthropoda > Insecta > Coleoptera > Dytiscidae > Liopterus > Liopterus haemorrhoidalis. The sequence continues at coordinate 44,005,456 of OZ020615.1, read as the reverse complement.
CCTCCTCACTTCTAAATTTCAAGTGAAGACCTAAAATAGATCCTCACTTCTAAATTTCAAGTGAAAACCTAAAAAAAAGATTCTTACTTCTATATTTCAAGTGAAGATCGAAAAAAAAGTCCTCACAAAAGCGCTACTACTTGGAACCTTCAATATAGACATTCGTTACATATAAACAACGTGAATTTTAATGTTTACTGGTGGTTTTTGTAATTTTGCTACAATATTAATACTTGTTTTTATGCAATTATATTTTTATGCAAACAATTTAAACGCGATAGAATGTCTATGTCTGTAGTTCCTAAAATCCCACCAGATGTCATATCGCTTAGCAATTTTTCCCTATTGCCGGTTATAACCTTGGCGCCCCCTAGCATTAAGCGCCCTAATGCCTTGTATTGCCTTATTACCTTAGTCTTCACTTATTACCTGCGGAATGCGTTCCGCCGGCCCTGGCACAAATATAGGAAAAATATTCAGACTTTGAAAAAATATATCACCTGAAAAATATATACATATATATTTTTTGGAAAATAATAAATTTATCAAATGAAAGCTCTTGATACGTAGATTAACCAGCAAAAAATATATCAAAAAAATACTTATTTTGACGCGAATATTGTTAACAATGTATAGTTCATTCCACGCTCTCTCGGAATTGACGGAATCTGAGGCTATTATCACAGTTGGGGATTATGGATTATCGCCATAATCCATAATATTTAAAAATAAACTGGTTCAGGTAGCCTGGTAACTGAGTTTCAAAATATTAGATTTGTTTTATCTTCTATTTTTATTTAATTTTTTACTCAATACAGCCCATTCCTTTGTTGTGATTATCCTAACCACCGACCACCAGCTGAGTTTATTGATTACCAATTTACAAATGTAACAGTCATTCTAGAGGTGGGCGGAAAGGACTATACCAAAAGACATGTGTCCCCAGTCTTTTAACCTAAAGTAGTTGATTTAAATATCTGAACATTTTTTTAGTAACACAAATTAACGTGATCCGAAATAGAACAATAGAAATTTTTGATCAAATCATATTTCGGAAAATTGCATTTTATATATGGTTGAAAGATGACACATTATTATCAAGATGCTGTTTATTTTGATGCTATTACATAAAAAAATATGATTCCAAACATTTATCATCCCTCTCTTGGCCGCCTATATTTCCAAAATACCTACTAAATCCTGAAATGAGTAGAAAATCATTATCATCAATTCTTATTCTAATTTAATAAGTTATGAAATGATGAGTTAAATTATTGAAGAAGAAGATAAGACGTGGTAGACAACTATACATTTATATATTTTTTTTATTTTCTACATACTGTGGCTCCGTGGTAAATGATACGAATCATGGTGACATGGATTCAAATTCCGGAAATTTTCGCCTTTTGATACTGTGCAGCCAACTCACGAACCAACTCAGCTTCAAGTGTTCAATACTTAAAATGTTATATCAATGTACATACATATATACAAGTATATTAGGACCGATTAAAACGTCAAGCGGACCACGTGGCTTTCACATATATATAATTCTGGATGTGTAAAATTCCTTTTTACATTTATGTGCCACTTAGGCTTTGAAAATCTATTATAAGTCTTTTCAATAAGTAGAAATTGTATGAAATCAAATTCTTGGAAGAATGAATTCATAAATGTTCTTGACCTGAGCAAAAATTTTCCAAACGGTAAAATATTTATTAATAAAAATCCCGTACACGTTTAATATAAAGCTACTTATTATTTAATTAAGCAGAGCGTCCGTCCGCGAATAGAGGTCAGTTATAAGTCGGACATTAAACTTTTGTGCATCATGACGTATGCACGCTAGACTGAACACTGACTGCAATTAATGCACCTTGCTTTATAACTAACGTCTACATCTAACTCTACCTTAACTATTAAGTTCCGGATCAAGTGGACCATTGCCTGACTTGATCAACACTCGATGGAATTCTTAACCACACCTTGTAGAGTTAGGTTAAGATAACCTTGAACTTTTGGTTATATCGCCGAATAACTGGCCACATTTTAACATGCTTTTACTATAACTCTACATGGATTCTAACATTTGAATATTGTTGGAATTAGAATTTTTAAATTTTGGAAAACTTAGAATAGTTTAAATATTTTAATTGAAAATTTAAATAAAATTCCATTATTCCAGCTTACTTTTGATATCAATAAATCTCCTTTATTATATGGAATTTCGTGAAAAAAAGATTATATTACCAAATTTAATTTATAATTGCACATAACTGCAGTTAATTTATATTTGCACATTTATCAAGAACACCGACTACAAATGTTCGAATGTAAATTTTACGAAGAATCTTCGATCATGTCCGTTAAAATGCGGTATAGAAACTCGCGGAAATGATCAGAGCCGCAGTAAGGCGGGGGCGGAGGGGGCGACGGCCCCTAGCGCACTAAGGAAAAGGGCGCTGACGAGCTTGATTAAGGGGCGCCACATTGCGAAAATGAGGACCTTTTTTTTTGCTCTTCACTTGAAATTTGGGAGGTGAGGACCTTTTTTTGCTCTTCACTTGAAATTTGGGAGGTGAGGACCTTTTTTTGCTCTTCACTTGGAATTTGGGAGGTAAGGACCTTTTTTTTGCTCTTCACTGGGAATTTACTTATCACTTACATTTATTTGCCAAGGGGCGCCAAAACGCAGTTTTGCCCCTAGCGCAAGTTTTCCTTACTGTGGCTCTGGAAATGATGAACTATAGTGTATTTACGGTTATAGTTGCTCAATAATATAGAGTTTTTGCAAATATTATAACGTTGTCGGTTGTACGATAAAATCACGTGACGACTTAACTGCGCACGCGTACTATAATTTTTAACGTAATTCAAATGATAGAGTACATCTTTGATTTAAGTGTGTCTTATAGTTTTTACGTTGTGTGTCATAACCTAAAAGGGGAAAATTGAAAATATATACAATACAATAGTAAATTGTTTTTGATAGACCTATATATGTACCTTTTACTGTATATTTTAATATATAAAATATCATTTCTGTCTTAAATATATATATTAAGGGAAGAAATAAATGTGAAATCTGAGTGACATTTTGCAAAAATTGATTTTCCATACAACAATAAATATAGGCTGACCAGATTTTTTTACAAAAAAGAGTATACTAAAAAAAAAGTCACACTCCAAAAATACTAGTGACGAGCAAAAAAAAATTGGCCCCTTCTCGGCCAGTATCTCTCTACACATTTTAGTATTGTTTGTATTATATTTACGTATACAATCATATGATATAAAGTATAATTTAATAATCATAAACATATATTTAATGAAAACTGAAATGCCAGAACAACTAGGCAACCTAGGATGGCCAACTGCTAATCTGTAATAGACAGTTCAGATTATTTTTACCATGATATGCCTAGAGGGCTAACGCTGTTCGATTGCCAAGATATGGTAACTAAATATTGCGCAACTATATTCTTTACGTACATAAACTTTACGTGATCGGTTCAATGAACATGGCATTCCATAATAAACCCAAAAGTACGATGGATGGACATTTATCCAGGATGTCCAATAGTATAACCTTAAAAAGAGCGGCATCTCTGATACATTGTGATCTAAAGAAAGACAACGTATCAGATGGGCAATGTACATAAAGATCTACCAAAGATCAATTGTCCACAAATATAGAAGATTTTGCTTAACCGTGGGAACTGAAAGCAGTTTGTGGAGGCGGCAGTAATCCTCTAAGGGTTTTAAAAGCCCACTGAATGAAATGAGTGAATGTTGATTTATGTTATCATCACGATTTAATCTGATTAGATAGTTTATAGTAATGGCTTTAAGATTTTGATACTATGAGTACATCTAACTTGTATTTAAATTGGCGAAAGCATCATTTAATAACTACAGACTGCTGAAATTAAGATCGACGCATTCGTATAATACTGACAGATAGTTTGGTGAACCTCTAGAAACAACGATGGATTAAAGAACCAATATTAGATTACAGCGTTACCATCGTTTAGTAATCTCTCAACTATTTAAATTTTATTGAAATCGGTTGACGCGTTCACAAAATATTGGCACTTAGGTGCCAGGAGTTTGGTGTACGTCGAATGACACAATGATGAACCAAAGAGCTAATAATTACAGTTTTATAATTTTTAGTAGATAAAACTAATTACATTCAAATGTAAAAATTCAGTCAAAATCTACGGAAGCGTTATAAAATTTTGATAGTAGATAAGTGCACCGCGTTAAGCAACAATAAACCAAAGAACAAATATAACAGTAGTTTTAACTGATAATCGAACCTAACCAAACCTAAAACTCAAATTAGCTAATTAGTTTTTAAATTATCATTGACCAGAAATTATTTATATAAAAAATATATGGTAAATGAACACAAAAACTTTATCAAAGTCTCTATATTGAAAATTTTGTTGAGTTATTGCATTCTTTGTCTATGAAACAAACTCGTCTATTGATTATGCAACCTGAGCATTTAGCAAACACAGTTGTCGGTAATTGTTAAGTATGTTGACTGCCAATCCGCCAATGTGCGTTTTCGAATGCAACTGCTGAGACACAGTACTCAACCCATTTACTTTGATACAGTCAACTGTTGCAAGTTCCTTAAAGAACAGCAAGCGAAATACTGCGATCTGTAAGTCAACATGTTCAACAGTTGCGTTTGCTAAAGGCGTCTGATGTATCCGAAATAAGAATTGCTAGACTAGTAATCAACACTCAACGCAAAAGTGGCACTGGAATTTCTAGAGATGTACAAGGAACCCCTCCAAGACTTCTTGATAGGCCAAAAGGAAATGAAAATCTAAAGAAAAAACCCAAAAGCTTATTAAATTAAAAAAGAAGGAAATGATTTGTAAATATATATAAATAATTATCTTTGTCTTTTATATTATATACTCGTCTTTTCATTTTATGTTACAAGTATTTTAAGGCATATTTAGACATCCAGATTAACTTCAAATTTAGTTTTTAAATATTTTAAAACACAACAGCGTCAGATATATCCAATTTAACAGTTAAATTAGTGTAAATTAAGCAAAAATTAAGATATATAACCTCACTTTCTGCGGAAGATTATTCTAATCGTGGTTTTAAAAAAAGTTTACACTCTCCTTCGTTATTGTCTAAGTTTATTTCAAGTTTTTAAAACGATAGCCAAAATTGTAAAGGCAACCATTCCGCTTATATATCTTTCCATAATCACAAAATATTCAAAACATATCTGTCAGAATTAAAGGTTTCTTCCAGGCTAACTAAAAAAAAAAAAAAAACTTGTTAGAGCCTAATTTTGATGTCTAGATGGTCTTTTAGTTTTTTCGCATACAATTTTGCTTTAAGTACCAAAATATTGAAGTCAATCCCAAAACTTTTTGTTCAGCATTTATATAATTTGATAAAGATATAATTTAAAAATATTTAACTGCATTATGGTGTTAATTTATGTATCATTAAATTAATACAGTTGCATAAATTTTAAAAAGAAAAACACATATTCATCTTAGCACTAGTAAATATAATTAGCACACTTGAATATGCAAAGTTCATTTCTTATAGTCTGCAACTGAGTTCTAATATTTCATAATACTTGACATATAATGCAGAAGCAATTATAACAAAACATAAAAATCATCTTAAGAAAAGAAGTTGCATAAATTACAATAACAAAAGTAGGATTACGACGCAAAGTAGAGAATTATTCTACAGACAAAACATGTGAGCATTAAACCTTAGTAGCTGTATTCGTAATTACAAGTTGCATGTAGTGTATGAACAAAAAGGAAAACTAAAGATCATATGTGTAAATCTTGGACAATTATTGTTGAATGTTTTATTTTTAGAGATGGGAGCTTTGTAGTGATTTCCCAATAATAAAAAAAATCAGGATTTTAAAATTCTAGTAATATGAAACACCGGCGCACCCAGGGGAGGCCCCCCCCCAAGAAGGAAGGAAATAAAAATAAAAACACACTAGAAAATTTTAAAAATAGAGATGAGGATCATTTTTTTATGTCGTCACTTGTATTTTAGAAGTGAGGACCGTTTTTTAGGTCATCACGTTGTATTTTCGAAGCGAGGAGCTTTTTTTTAGATCATCAATTTTATTTTAGAAGTAAGGACCATTGTGGATACTATTACAATGAACACTTGATGAAGAAGGACAGAACTGTGAGATCTGGAAAGATTGAATATCAGTCTGTTCGAATTAATGATAATTAGTCTCTATATAATTGGCCTTAAATATCAAATATTATATTAAGAAATATAGTTCTCAAAAGTAAATTTAATTTGAAACAAAAGTGCTAGTTTATTTATTTTATTTTATAAAGACGTGTTATTTTACTCTTTTCTGGATACTATTCTTTTTCTGATGGTTTCTTTAGATTCTAAAAGCCGTTTGTGAGTTGTCCTTGACTTCAAAGGTAAATTAACGATATAAACATGTTTGTGACTAATTTCTACAACTTGCATTTGATATTATCATCCTTTAAATACCAGCTACGTGTTAATGTGCTGTTCTAACTATCTACAAATCACTTCTTTACTTTCCGACTATTTTTAACATTTAAAAAAATAGAAAACTTTGTTGTTATCCTTAATGAGCATATGCATAATTATATACCAATATCAAGCGAATAACAATTATTATTTGGAATTTGGAATTAGCAGCTTTGCTGTAAACAAATCAGAAAACTTTACAAAGGAAAAGAGAATGAAACATTCTACGAAGTTCAAGGTTACTAAGTCTACCCTTACTTAATGATCTATATCTATTTTCCACATATAATTATCTGAGACTAGAGATACATATAATTATAGCAATTGAAATATTTTTTATCGTCAAATAGAAAATTAACTTTTTATCATTTATAAATTACAATTGAATTGAGTTAAACATTGATCGCTCAAAAAAGGCAATTAAATTGTAATTGTAGTCTGACTGAGCATTGAAGTTTCTCGGAAAAGTGTATATAATTGATTTTTCTATTAGGTATTGAACAAATGGCTATCAATAATGCTTTAGATTCAGAACCTCCAAATTAGAATTTAGAATTAACATGAAATTAGTACTTAACATTAAATTTGTACGTAGAAATTAAGTAATGTTCATAATGTAAATTAAGAAATTAAGACACTGACAGAAATTCTATCGATTTCTACTTTATCGATCGATATTTGACAGCTGTTTATATTTGCTAATGAGGTTTTGCATGTTTCATAAGAATTAAAATAGAGGGTAAATTTATATCTAGGCTCATAAAAATTATAAAGATATGGATAAAAACAGAAAAATATGGTCATAGATATTTTCAGGTTAAGACAAATGCTTACTACGCATGCGTCAATTATAAATTAACATAAGAGTTTGGAGTCTACACACTCTTAATTTTAAGTATAAGTATTAATTTAGAAGGTTGTGAACGCTAACGTACAGTTACGTATAACAAATATTTACGTTAATTCTAAGTACTAATTCTAATTTCAAATTTGGAGGTGCTGAACGATGCATAACAGATCATTTTAAAACTTGAATATACTTGAATCGTTAAAAAGTGAGCTAGTACAACTTAAGAAAACTAAAATTCCATTTAGTTCCATTTAAACGATTGAAATAGCTTATACAAAGAAGATTAAATTAAGAGGTGTTATTTCATATCATAAGTTTAAGGCAGTGTTTTTCAAGCGGGGTGCCGCAAAGTCCAACAATGTATGCCACAAAATATTCCTAGATAACTTTTTCTTTATCTCAAAGTAAAGTTAATAATTTCTTGCAAAATTACTTAAGTGTAGTTCAAGATAACTCATTGTCAGTTCTATTTTGCTTTGTGTAATTTGATATGTTTCATAATAAAACTAGATTTAAAAAACAAATTGGGTGCCACGATTTTTTATTTTTCAATGAAGGGTGCCACGATTTTTTATTCTTCAGTCAGGGGTGCCACTCAATGAAAAAGGTTCAAAAACACTGGTTTAAGGTTTGTAAAATATTTGTAGTTATAATTTTAAATTTTATTTTTTGTATTTTTGTAATAAATAAAAACAATTTGAGTAAAACTAAATTTAATTACAGTTTTTAGGTAACACCCTCGCGTAAAATGGATTCATTTCAATTTAACATTAAATCATTTTGCGCCATTTATAAAATTTAAGCAAAATATGTCGATAATTCTAGGGACTCATCTCCTTCTCAGGTCTCGACAGTTTAAAAATTGACGAGACTCGCTCAAAACTAACTCTACACAGAAAATAAATGACAGATAATTATAAAGGATTGGTCACGTGATGAGGATTGAAGAAAACTTATTGGTAATTTGGGAATAAAGATTATACAACTAGTAGAAGAAAGACTGAAAAATCAGTGAGAAATTTCGTAAAAACTGCCCAATTGCTCGAGTTTATACAATTTACATGACAAAGATTGTGGAGCAGTGTTTAATATAGTAAAGGAGAATTTACTTGACAGATTGATCGATTGAGTACCGATAAAGAAAAATATATGTATTTCTCACAGTTTTATGTAAGATGTCAAGGACGTATTTTTGCTTCTTACTGTAACGTACGTAAATAGTTTTTGTCTTTTTTTTGTTATATTATAATATGGTAACTTCAACCTATGTCCCTTTGTAAACTAGCGCGGGCATTCCTCTCTGGGCGGTCGCTAATGGTGTAGTGGAAGAGGTTCCACTAGTATTTCTGGACATAGTTTCTTAAAAACTTTTCAACCCGGTAATTTTAAAATCAAAATAGATTATTTAAACATTTTGTTGTTTATATTTCATTTGTTCGCACAAGTGTATGACTGTCAGCTTTTTGTTAAGCGTGTTCTACATTATACTTTATTGGTCAATTTTCTAAACTTTTTTCTTTGAACTAGAAGTTGTCAAAGTTTTAATACAATTTATTTTTCAATTTTTTTGTAGAGAATGTAATTCTTACACGTGTTTCAGTTCATTTAAAGTACCAACATAAATATATTATTCTTATCTTGTCAAGTGTTTATAACCTAGCTATTAGATTTGTAACATTACTGATTTACGTACAAAACACAATTTATATATTCACCTACTCATACCAATATCAACAAAACACTATTAAACACGTGGTAATACAAAATATTTACAAGCGTAATTTTAATGTTGGTACTGTTGTTAAACTTGAAAATATTTTCAAGAAAAGTTTGTCCAAATCTAGTTTTGAATAAAGTTGATCTTGACTACATAAAGTGTTCTACACTGTACAATTTCACTGATTTATTTCTAGTACAAGTTCTAGTCAAAGAAATAAGTATGAAAATTTGACGAGAATTGTATAATGTAGAACACGCTTTAAAGTATTCGTAATTCAATTTCTTTTAAATTTACACTACAACCAGCTCTATTCAACTTGGTAAACATAGAATACACCAGGGAAGGTAGACCATGCATTTCAGTTACACTCAGAATTTTAAAATTGAATTTTGTTGTTTATTAAACGTTATAGGTCAATTGTTTATTATTTACTCACAATTATCAAAATATTTTCAAAAATTACTTTCATATTATATTTCCCGTAATCTTTCTAAAAGTTTTATTTAAAGAATACATGCATTTAATATGACAAAATTTACAAAAAAATAATCTTTCTTAGGTTATCACACATATATTGTCTTGTCAAATTAACCTCCCACCACTAAATGGAAGACAGGAGTGTCAAGTGAAACAAATTGTATCTCTTTCTCTATTTCTAGCTTTGTCTGTGAACAAATGATATGGCTCTATTCAAAAATGGAAATGTTATTGCTATAGTTCTCTCCCATTGAACCATATGCTTTAATTAACCGTCATCTGTCAACTAAAGTCTCCTTTACTATACATTTTAATTTTCAAAATAAAAGCTATAAGCCAGACGCCAGGTCAAAACACGACAGTATTATTACACTAATCTTGAATATACAACCTAAACCTAAAATAAATATGGAAATGCTCCATAACTTGGTTCCAGTCACTCATAAAAAACTTACAAGCTCTATACTTAATTTAAGGTTTAATTTACCTGGTCAAAACATGAAATATTTTAAAACTAATTTAAATTTTAATATAATCTCGTGGAACATGCAAGAAGCTCAATAATAATTAAGCATACGTATATGCGAACTATTTCATACTTTAATGAGAATTATCAGATTGCTACTAGTAACGAATAAGTTCACGAGAGTTATTTGAATATTGTACAGGAAAATATTTATAGAGTCAATAGGTGGATTCGGAAAGTAAGTTCGGAGTGCTCCGAGTCTCTTTGTTTAACTCCAGTGCGTTCGGGAAAATGCCTAAACGCTTTTCCTTGAGCGGTCTGGTGTTAAACAGAGTGACTCGGAACACTCCAAGCTTGCTTCCCGAACCCAGTCCAGAAGTATACAGATGACAAAGAACCGATAAACAAATATATATTTATTGCAGACAATTCTATGTAAGCTACCAATATCATTTTAACTAATCATACCAACCTACCAGCACTGGCTTTAAGGGGGGGCGAGGTCAGGCGACTGCCCAGGGAGGACAAGAAAAAACTTTCCTCAAAATCAAAAAAGTCATCACCTGTATTTTAGATGTGAGGACCTTTTTTTATGTCATCACTTGTATTTTAGAAGTGAGGACCTTTTGAGGACGCATTAGAGTAATACATTTTTTTTAAGGGGACGGCAAAAAAAAAACTCTCCCGGGGCGCCAGACTTGCTAAAGCCGGCCCTGCAACCTACCCTATTTTTCGGACCATAAGACGCACCCCAAATTGATGAGACAATTTTTAGAAAAAATATTAATTATTACTATAACTTGTACCAGCAACATTCTGTTCATTTTCACTCTCTGTACTATCACTCATCTCGTTAATATTACTGTTCGTATTATTTTCGTCTGAACTATTGTCAATCTCTTCCAATCAAAAACCAAGTCATCTTCGATACCATCCAATGGGTTGCTTATACCGCATTACTTAAAAGACTTTATAATCGTCTTTACTCTTCCAGCTTCCAATGAATTTTTTACCCAGATACTTCTGAAATTATCTGTTTCATACGCCTGTTGCTAACATCGTGATTTGGCTTTATCATCCGTTTGTTCCACTCTTCCCGCATAAAATCATTAAATGGTTTATTAATCGACACATCAAAGAGTGGTTGACTTGTAAGGCCTCCAGGAATGACAGCTAATTCTGTATTCATTTCTATTATATTTTCTTGGTTGATTCTGTTTTATGCGCTCTGAATTGATTCCACACTAACATCACACACTTTTTAAACGTACCTATACATTTGGACCATAAGACGCACCCCAATTTTAAGACGATTTTTCTGCGTAAAAAGGTGCTTATGGTCCGAAAAATACGGTACATCCGTAGTTTTTATCTTCGTTGGTTATATTTAAATATATTCAGATATAAACATATGTATGTTTTTGTATATACAGCACTGTACTGTAGCAGTGACAAGAGTGACTGAAATAGAGCCATATTTCTTTCTCAATACCCGAATGAATGGCATCTCTTAATTTTGAGAACCTCGGTTGAACCATATGTTCTTTTTTCCCGTCACCGGCCAACAAACTTCTCCTCAAGTATAAGAGCAAGGCTACTCCGGATGGACAGATTGTGGGCAACATGGACACATGAAAGGGGCCGCATTGTGGGCCGCTTTTAGGATAAATTTTTAGTATAATAATAATACAGAGCGGTGCTTTGAGAATTGGCACACCTACGTCATTTGGGTTCAGTTCTAGTAAAGTTAGTTAGGTACTTAAAATTTTTGGTACACAGTCGATTCTAGTAAAGAGCGGTCTTATGAATGTTTGCACACGGGCGGCTGAAACTCACGCGGCAATTCTGAATAGGAGAAAGATTCCTAGGAGCCTAAGAATCTCCTGACTCACTAACTTGAGAAAATCGTTCGGTGTGATATCCACAGAACTATTTTGGGCAGCAACGAACAAGGTGCAAGGTTTTATCAGGGCTAGATTTAACGGGAGTAGGACCTGGTGCCTGCTAATAGCCTCGACTTCAAAGGGGCCTCTACATGAATTTTAACATCTCGTCCTCATTTGAATTCTGGTGGGGTCTCATAAATTATACCACCAGGGGCCTCCAACAGGCGAAATACGCCTCTGGTTTATTATGATATCGCATGGTAGTTGACATCTCTACATAATCTTATCATCGTCCTATGTCTGTTCAATTTCCTCAGAAGACTTTTATTCTAATTTATTCGTGTTTGTCCGTGCACGATTTCTTTTATTGTGTATCTTTATCTATCGTTTCTTTATTTTAAGTTCTTTATTTTTAGTTTCGTTCTTTATTTTAAGATAACAAATTCCTAGTAATATAATTTTGGAACGGTATTGCAAATAACCATTTTATGTCCTATATACGATATTAAGACTAACCGATGAATAAACAAATTAGTTCATTGGCGTCCAAGAATTACAACGAAATATTCATATAAAAAATCAGCTGTGGTCACCACAGGACCGACCGCCATCACAAAGTACTAGCATACAATATATTCTAGCAGCAGAGTAGAAATAACTTGGCCTGATATTTTCTAACAGAGATATTATTTATCATGACCATGGAAACGTTACATACAAGTATGAAAAAATCAGCTGTGGCCATCACAGGACCAACCGCCATCATTAAGTACTTATATAAATTACATTCTAGCAGCAGAGTAGAAATAACTTGACCTAATATTTTCTAACAGAGATATTATTTATCATGACCATGGAAACGTTGCATATAAATATGAAAAAATTGAGACTTGGAAAAAATTTCGAAAAATTTAACAGAAATTATTCGAAATTTTTCGTTTTATCAATAAACGTCTCAAATAAAAGTTATTAGTTATTGCTTTTATAGCAACTTTTGTTAAATAAATTTTTACGAAATATTTTTCTGTTGCTAATTATTCTCAAAAATCTTAAAATTGACACGAGTAAACTCCCATTTCTAGTCAACCGATTTTTACCAAAAGTTGATCAACTCGTGCCATTTATGTCAAAAGCTTAAATATGAAGTTTCATATAAATCCTTTTAGCCAAATTTGCTCTGCACGTGTACACAGGCAGACGGACGGACAGACAGACGTCAAAACGTTATGTAGGAACCTTAATACGTGGAGATCCATCGAAATGTCAAAATCGGTATGATCACAATACCTCCCTTATATATGTTGGCGGTCGGTAAAAAGTAGCAGGTAGTAATTAGCACCAACTGGCTAAGGACAAGAAAGAAAAAAAAAGGTGTCCTATGCACAAGTAGACAAAAGTTTAACGTTGAAAGAAGAAGAAAAACATACCTATAGTCCGTACCAAATTAGTTTTGAAGATCGCAATAAAATAATAAAAGTTAGGGAACTCATAAAATTACAATAGAAGTGATATAACTAGACGTGTCAACCCATAGCCGTAAAAACAAGTGTACTTATTTATAGTTAGTACTTAGACGTATGTATGCGCCACTGTTTACAACGTTGTTGTAAACATGAACCCTAGTTCTTTTGTAGTTTAACAATGTGATTATAGTTATACGGGATAATTGTTTTATGCCGATCTTCAAAAATAATATGGTATGTTCTATACGTCGTTTCGTTAAAATCTCTTTCGATGCATAACTAAAACTTGACACTGGAAATTTTGATCACCATAAAACGTTAATGATTAAATAACCATAACGATTAAAATTATAAAGCCGTTTTTTTTTATTTTAGGCCAAAGAAGAAAAAAACTCGATTTCAACTTTAGTTCGTGCCAGGTTAATCGTGCTGAACCATTACCGTTGAACAGGTGTTAAGATTTACTTTTTTCAAACCTCAAAATCATAAGAACGTACCAGAATTTATCCCAAATTATTGATTTAAATATATGGTTCCTTATTTAGATTTATTAATGGTAAAAATGTCATTTAAGAAATAAAACTAGTAAAAAAATAGATAAAAAATCAGTATTCAATCTATTTTGATACAGGTTTTTACAGGTTTCAAAAGGATAAGACCAAGGATTATTTAATTCATGTTATTTATTGTTATTTAATGGCAGAATGAACTAATAATTTGGTTTTGTTTCAAACTTAATAGATGCTTGAACTCCACGCCTCTTATTTCAAACAGTAAACAATCCGTTAAAAACGCCTTACCTTTTTTTTGATATCCTGTCTTAAAACAATCCTTTCATGTATGTCCTCAAGAATGAAAAAAATCACTGCTACAGACACACCTTAAATCGGTTTTAACACTAGTACACTCACACCGCGTGTTAATACCGTGACCAACTTCAACACTGGCGACTCAAGACTGAACTCAAGAAGTCCATCTCACCGGCAACGCTTGGCAGGTAGAGGAGAGAGAACTATGCAGGTACAGACGACGAACCCACCTCGCTTTATGAAAGGTGGGATTAGCGTAGACGGTCAGGCAATTATAATCTTTATATACTGTGGAGGTGTAGGAAATATGAAATCATCCCGTAAGTATTTATCCCTTAATTGTTTTGTTTGTTTTTTTTTTTTGTTTGGTTACTACTGAAATTTATACACACAAACAGGTGAAATATTAGTTGAAAAAAAGATATGATATCGAATGTGTAATAGAACGTGTTAATTTTGTGTACTTTTTTGCGACAATAATATTATTTCTTTAGACAGCTTGTGTGCTTTATTATAATAGTTTCGGAGTACATGGATTTGTAGCAGAGGCGAACTAGCCATTAGGGTTGCCAGCCGAAGCTTGATAGGCTGGTTCCACCACTGGGCCAGTTTGCTAGCAGACACCATATATATATATATATAATTTTTTTATTGTTTATCAAAAGCACCGAATTTTCATCACAAGATATTAACGTATGTGAGTAATGTTATATAAGTATTATTGGATGTATGCAGTCGAGCACACAGAAAGTTGGTCGAGGGGGAGGGGCAAAATATCCGTAAAATAATACAAATTCATAACAGTTTTTTTCGGAGATGGGTGGACTTATATATTAATTTAATTGTGATTATAATTTAATTTTTATTAAAAAAATTGATGTGTGAATTTTCACACATTTCAGAAATTCGCAGGTATTTAGTAAGTGAATGATGATTATTTGGGATGCCAAAACAAATTTTATGTTATTTTTTTTTTTTTTTTTTGTTAATTTTAATTCAAGTGCCTAATACCATTATTTAGGTTTATAAATATGTGCAGTATTGTTTTTATATAGCAAGGTTCATTAACATTTTAAAAAATTGCGCTTTTGGCTACCATTGGTTGTTTTAAGCCCCTCTCATTTCGTGTATTCAATTTCAACAATTTCCACTGGTTACTAAATTTACGCTTTTAAAAATTAAATGCAACATTTGCCCAAATATAACTTGAATTTTGAAAAAATAATTTAAACAAAATAAAAATGCAAAAAAAAAAAACAGAAAAAATAAAATTGTCTCGAGACCGGAACCCTAGTTTGCAAATAAGAACACGAGAGCGCTAAGCATTACACCATGAAAGCATGCTGGTTTGCTTTCTTACATAAGTTATTAAATATTTTACATGGTCAAGCAAAAAACAAAAAATGCGTTATTTTCCGAAAACATAATCTAATCAAAATTTCCTGTTGTACTATTCCGGTTCACACAAATGTACATTACTTAGAATCTTTTCAGATTTTTAGTTTAAAGCATCTGGGCTACAGGTTGTGGGACAAAATTTGTATAGCACAATTTTGGCAAAAGTCACGTAAAAATAATTTATTTTGCAAAAATAAAATTTTGATCGCTAATCCACGTACTAAGGGCTTTCAATTGATACCCTACTCAGAATTTAAAAAATATATATTTTTTTCGATGAGTAGATATTTGTTTATATTTTTAGGGGGATATGTTTTTTAGATGTTTTAGTATTTTGCCTATGTGCGGGTCAAAGAGTTGTATAAGCGTGCTAAATTTCAACTCTCTGAGTTTAGCCGTTTGGCTACAATTTTTACCGAACAGACAGACAGGCAGACAGACAGACAGACAGACAGTCTGTCTGTTTTAACTTCTGTTAAACCTGATTTTTCGCTGTAAATATGCAAGGACAATAATACAAAGGATTTACTTTCTGGTTGAATGAAGCATCTCCTGGACAATTTCATATTTAATGCCACGCACATGTTCTTCAAGAGGTGGTAGCTTTTTGTTTCCGCTATTATTTTCAGAAGCTGAGAAAGGTTTCGTACTTAAAGGATACGAACACGTAGAAAGATTGTTTCCGGATTGTTGTAAAACAAATCCATTACAAAATAATATTCCACCGATAATTGTAAACGTCATTAATTCGCTACATCAAAATATTTCATTAATAACTATGAAATATAAGTCATCCGCTACAAATTAAATAAATAAAAAATAAAAAAAAATCAACAAAATACCAAAACAAAGTGTCTGCTACTTGTAGGTAGACACTGCTTTGTACTAATCTTTATGGGCAGCATATTTATATGGATCTATTAGAAATTAAGCTTAATTTATAATAGATCCAATGTACAAGAACATTGCACGGCTCCATAACATAATGAATGGCTATGGTTGTTCTGTTTATAATATGAAAAAAGCTTGGTTTATAATAGATATGTTATGGATACATAACCATAAAAATTACACCAATTTCTTTGTTCTGTTTATCACAAACAGATGTTTTGAAAGATCAAAGCCATTGTTCAATTCTTATGCGTTATGTTATGGAGTTATTATAAACCAGGTTTAAAAACCTCGTATATAGTAGTTCCATAGCATAAACGCACCACATATGCATAAGGTGAATCACTGGTGTCTCACTGTTCTGCTTATTGTACGAACATTTGTTTGTAATAAATAGACAATGTACAACATTAATATATTTTTATGCTTATGCCATGCACTTGTGCTATGGATATATTATAAATGAGGCGCTATATGGATATATTATAAACACACCACTATTTTTTTGAAATTTAACACGAAACTTAATTTTTACTATCTTTAAATTAATAACTTGCATTATTTTATAGCTTTGCATCTTTTCTAAGAAGTTAGGTGTGCTAATAAAGTACATACTAGTATACATTACTAAATATTATTTTCTGTCATACATATTACAAATATTAAATATTTATTTTATAAATACATGTAGTTTTACATGTAGTGTAATTATAAAACATATATTTTCAAATAATAAACATTAGAAGTATAATTAGGATTCCTTGAATGTATCCGGTTTTTAAAATTAATTTATTTAAAAATATTTGTATCTTTCTGTCAATTGACAATAGGTCAAATACCAACCGCATTCCTACGCGAATCACCTGTTGGATTTCAGACTCACACGAGCTTTCGTGCTGTATTTAAGTACTTTTTTTTTTTTTACCTTTACCTTTTTGGGGCCCAAAGATCTAGAAGCTATAGTCTGCAAGAGTGTACAAAAGAAAAAAGGTAGAAAAAGTAAAAAAAGTAGTTCATGAGTATCCCACACAGAATTATGTCACTGGTTTGACAAGTTTGTAAAAAAGTTTTTAACATTTTAGAAGACGTTTTTTATAGAATTAGGTTTTAGATTACGGTTTATCTGTTAGGAATTTTTTGAAAACTGTTTTTTGAAAGAAGGGTATATACCATAAATATTCAAACCGCGACTCGCGGGCAACATGCAGCTCTTTGTCACCTTTAGTTCGACTAACAATTTTTGTATTGTATTTTTAACGATAATAATAATAATAATAATAATAAGATCATAATATCGAGACCAAACAGATGTTTGTGATCGAATTCTCAAGTCCAGCTGAGAAGAATATCTCTCTCAAGGAGGAGGAAAAGAAGTATATGGACCTCTTGCCCGAGCTTAGAAAGCTCCCGGGTATAAAGTTAAGCTTGTAGTCCTGATAGTTGGTGTTTTGGGTGGTATGAAAGCCTCCTATCGAAGGGAAATCGAGTCCATTCCCGTCTGCAGATCTTCTGCCAACTCTTTGATCTGCAGGATGCAGAAAGCAGTGCTGCTCGGGTCACTCCGCATTGTGCGGGCACTGGATCTAGCATAATTTCCGCGGCTGCATATCGCTAGGGTTTAGGATGCAGTCGTGTGTATTTAGCTCCACTAGTCTCTAGTATGACGCGGCTCAAAAGGTTGCTGAAGTTTGAGATTAGTGGACGCTTGTCAAGACCTGATAAACCCCATAAGATCATAACACCTAGATAGACGTATAAGGGCCAGAAAAGGTAAGTTCTCCGTTTCTAGACCGCCGGCCGTAGACATGAAAGTCACGTGGTCAGTGTGACATTTCGGCCGATCTTATTATTCCTGTATAAACAGGTCGACCGCAGAACTGACTGTACAATTTCGAAAGATAAAAATCCGAAGAAGGTGGGGAATTGAACCCGCGTCTCTGTGCTCCGTAGACAACCGTCTTATGAGTAAAATAATAATAATATCTAAACATTAAATAATGCTTTAAAATCATCTCTAAAAATTATAATACATCTATTTTCAATTAATGTTATTGAAGAATAATACGATATACCTGAGATTATACTTCCTAGCACTGCAAAGATTATTTTTTTCTTTATTTAATTTTTGGTCTTAGCTACTGATGGCCATTAACTAGTATATCTTTTATTTTTATTTTGGATACTTAAGTAATTTAAGACAAATATAATACGAACATCCTTGCCATTACCGGGATTCGAAACCGAGCCCCCATGGTTAGCAGTCAAATAAGCTGACCACTACGCCTCAACAACCGGCAGCAAAGTTGAAATTAGAGAAATTATAACAATCGTGAACACCATAAAACAAAATTAAATAAAAGTTAAAAACTAGATAAAATACAATATTTTTATTATTTTATGCTATTTATTTAGTTTTCTTTTATGGTGTCTCCGAATTTTTTGAACAAAAGATAATCATTATTATTTTTAAATGGAGTTGCCACCTTTTTGAGCTTGACCCGGACTCCAGGTTTTAAAAGCTTCTGTCCGGGTTCTGTGCTTTATTATTATTACTTCGGAAACGGCATTTAGTCAAATAATTTAAAGTAAGGTATTTTATTCAAGTGACGACGAATTTCTGCACCCTGTCTTCCAATGACATTCTGCATTTCTGCACCCTGTCTTCCAATGACATTCTGCATTTCTGCACCCTGCTTTTGAAATTTTGGCTCCCCGCTCCTCAAGTGGTTTTCCGAATTTTTCTCTCTCGCTCGTCAAGTGAATTTCTGTAATATACATTTTCTTTTCTCCGTGTCAAATTGAGGCACTAGATGGCACGTCTTACTTGTAAACCATATTTTTTAGGGTCGGCCGCGAAAAAATAAAAGAAAAACACCAGTCCGTTTTCTGTAAAATTTGACAAACGATTTTTTCTAATTCTACCTCTTTTTGGCGTGTTCTCATTATCGGTCTTAAGGGTGCGCACAACCGTACAGTTTCCTATACAAGACTAACAACCTGAAATAAAATTAGTAACAATCTATACATCAAAATTTTCAGCGAATTTTTATCTATCTAATAGGATATTTTTAATTGTCAAAAGAACTGTCATGTAATTGTAAATAAACAACTTACGTTATAGACGCCATCTTGTAAACCATTCGATGCATATTTGTGTACGATGCGGAAAATTGTAGCTAAAGCTTCATTCTACAAATATGTTTGGAGATAATTTGTTCTATTGTGAAAATTACTTATAGTTATTGTACTTAGTAATCTACTTTTGCCAGCACCTCGAATCTGCCGCGGTTCTCAATATAGGTGCGGCGGATAAAAATGTTTCATTTTATGTAAAGAATACTTGTACCAAGTGGTATTTCATTATCATCAAGTATAATATTTTTCGACGAAGGCTCTAAACTATAAACAATCATGTCGAAAAAAATGTTAACGTATTATTTGAACATTTCTACACAAAACTATATAAATATAAAAATTATTTGAAACCCACAAATATATTTAAAAAATTACAGAACATTGTTGTGTAATACCTATTATTAAGTTATTTAGCAATAACATTTTTACAATAATTTTTTCTACAGTCAAAAATATCCTATTAGATAGATAAAAATTCTGTGCAAAATTTGATGCATAGATTGTCACTAATTTTATTTCAGATTGCTAGTTTTGTATAAGAAACTAATAATCTCTGGGGGTTGTACGTAGCGTTAAATGGTATAGACTCCAACCTTTCCAGTATCTCACAAATAGATATTTTTCAAAATTAAATTGTTAATGCTTGTTTTACAATTCACTACTGGCTTTCTTCTTCTTTTGTTTCTTCTTGGAGATTATTTGACAATCTTCTTTGCTCAACATTTTATTTTTACCTTCTAAATGCTCTATTTTTTTTTTTTTTGTCTCTGTTAGAGGTATTTTACTTCTCTTGCCATATTGTCTTTGTTTCTAATTTAAGTTTCCCTGTGTATTGTAAACTACTTCTTATCCAACTCGACAGTTGTTACATTATTTCTCAGTTTGTTTGTGGTAAGGCACGTTTCTTTCTTTACGTTGCCATTGACACATTGTAATTTTATGAATCCAAAAACCGCCAAAAAAAGCCTCATGTCATGAAATGTGACATGACTTGTTGTCATAATGGAGATTATCCATTTTTCTTTTCTTTTTCTGCGCACTTAACTCCGTAATCGTTCCAAACTGTACTTATTGGACTCGATTTAGAGCCTATTTGGTCAAAACGATCGACTTTTTCAACATTTCCACCAGTTATTATTATTTTTTTACAGCCCCAATCTTCTGTCATCATCAACTGATTATAAATATATACATCATCATCATCAAGCCTTATCCCATCACGTTGGACTGCCTAGATAGGCTGTGAATAAATATTTGCATCTAACTCGTCTATCATTTCCGTGATGTTAATTACTGTAGTCTTCATATTGGGAGCTCCATGCATTTTCCCTTGACAGTTGATCGAAGCCAGATGTTCTTAGGCCGTCCTCTGTTCCTGTTGCCTTGTGGGTAATATGCCAGTGCATGGCGGCATTTCTCAACAATAAAAAACCTAATAACGATTCACACTTTTCTCTTGATAGCTTTTGTAACGATTGAACATAAAATACATATAATATAATTACTACTAAATCCTGCCTATATATCTCTACAAAACGGTACATTTAGCAAACTTAATTTTAATCTCATTTGAAATATGACATTGGTCCCATTTCTTCATCCAATTGAAACGAGTTCCAATTCAAACTTCGCCGTAAATAAGTAGATAAAGGAAATGTTGCATAAACTACAAGTGTATGAGTAATAATAAAAATAAGTAAGGTGCATAATAATTAAAATGTAGCGGAGTTATGCGGTGTTGTTGATGTGGATGTAGAGTTGCGATGGCGGCTTCGTAAGGAATGCACATTATCGTATAAGTGTGTCGACGTGATTTGGAAGGAACTTGGCCCTGATTCCAGCGACTCGATGTTGATTCCGTTACTTTAATCTGCGTGAGTGACTGTACCACTTGATACCACAACATCAACTCAGCCGTGGACATAGCAAACTATTACATATTATTACTTTCTTATGCGTATGGTCAGCGTAAAAAGTAGGTATTTTCAGTGGATTATCGGTACTCCTGAACTTTACTCAACCACTTTTTTACTTGTGGGTTATTATTTATTGATATATTGCAACACAGAAGACTATATTTACTAAAAAATAATTATTTATAAATAGTAATAGGTACTTTACTAGCCAGCCTCAGTAGCGCAGAGTTAGCGACCCTGGGAAGCAAATCAAATGGTATCAAAGGTCTCGAATCAAATCCTACCCAGGGCATGGATATTTGTCTTTATTACTTTCATTAAAATAAACAAACCAAAAGACAACAGATCGAAATGTTACATTATGTCGCTCATTTGCTACAAGATTGTCATAACTCAAAATTTATGATTCGATCCATTCCGCCAGAGCCGCAGTAAGGGGAAGCGGAGGTGGCGATGGCCCCTAGCGCAGTAAGGAAAAGGGCGCTGACGAGCTGGACTAAGGGGCGCCATATTGCGAAGGTGAGGACCTTTTTTTTTGCGCATCATTTGGATTTTGGTAGGTGAGGACCTTTTTTTTGCTCATCACTTATTTATTTGCCAAGGGCGCCAAAACACGGTTTTGCCCCTAGCGCAAGTTTTCCTTACTGCGGCTCTGCATTCCGCCTTATCAAAAGGTTTTATATTGAGAATGCTATAAATTTAATTGCCAAATGTGAGAATGCATTATTGGAATCTATAGAATCTTGAAATGAGCACCACCCGGAAGGATTTTGTTCCCCACATTGGGTTATTAATGGCCCATAATAACACAAAATATATAAATAACTCAGCATGTATTAATAATGCTATAATGACTTACCATTTATTTATATCCTAAATTAATGTCATCAATTATTTCTTGAAATTTATTAAACCTTGGCATTGACCAAATGACAAACATTTCTATATCCCTTTATCATGGTGTTTTTTTCTAAATTGTCATTTTTATAAACGTACCGACAATCTAACAATAATATTGAAAAAATCTATTATGTCAAATCCTAATTTAGAAACAACCTATCCAATCAAATCATCATCGGTTGAATTGTTTTCCGTGACTCAATATGCAACCATTTCTACAGTACAGTCAGTGGCGTAGCCTGACATACTAAAATATACGTATCTATTTTTTCGCATGATACTTCGCGACCATTTTAGATACTTTTATATAATTATACATTATAACTAGTGCTGAGAACCCAAAACGCTTTTTCGAAAATCGGGTGTACCCGAAACTTGTTTTTTGTTATTAAACCGGTTCCGGTCCCGCATAAATTGATTTCTATCATTATTCTAGAAAAGACGTTCCAAACAATAACGATCCGTGGACTATAAATCTTTCTTCAAGACATCTGCTTCGATGTCAGTCTATGCTTTGCCCACGAGATCAGGCCAGTGGCGTTATTATATATATATATATATATATATACGCGAAATAATGACAAAAAACCAATAACAATTCAGTTTACAGGCGGTTTTATGTCCTTTGTTTAGCACCGGAGCGACTACACGAATTCTGGTTTCTGCGCATGTGACATCACTGACCTGATCTCGTGGACAAAGCACTATACCACCAGTGAAGAAACTCTGCTATAGGATTAAAGGCTAACCCTTGGTTTAACTCATACTTCTTTAGCTGTAAACTCATCTCTTTTCAACACAAATATTAAGAATGAAATTATATCAATACTACAGCGAGCAGGCGCACACGAGGTGGTGGTCCTGGGGTCCCGACCCCCCCCCCCCCTCCAGGGTCTAAAAAGCATATACTTATTTATTTTAGTTTATTAATAAAAATCAAATTATAATCAAAATTAAATTAAATTAAAGAAAAAAAAAAGCAGTAATAAATTTGTATTGTTGTACGGATACGTTTTCAAAATGCACTCCCCCCCCCAACATTTATTTGTGTACGCGACTGACAGCGAGTTTAGAATTGATTGAATGTGCCACTTCATTTGAATTTTATATTTGCCGCATGTGTAGCTTAAAATGAGAGCACGATACTATATTCATAGCTCTTATTTTCATAAAATTAAATAATTTTTAGGTTATATAAAATTAAATTTAACTAAAAAATCAGCTGTGGCCACCACAACCGACCGCCATCACAAAGTATTTTTTTAATTTATGCTGCTTTATCAAAAAATGTCTCAAATAAAATTTGTTAGTTATTGCATTTATAGCAACTTTGTTAAATAATTTTTTTCGAAATATTTCTCTGTTGTGAAATATTTCCAAAAAACTTAAAACCGACACGAGTAAACTCCCATTTTTAGATAACCGATTTTTACCAAAAGTTGATCAACTCGTGCCATTGATGTCAAAAGCTTAAATATGAAGTTTCATAAACATCCTTTTAGCCTAATTTGCTCTGCACGTGTACACGGACCGACAGACAGACATCATGCTAAAAATAGTCAAAACGTTATGTAGGGACCTCAATTCGTGGAGATCCATCGAAATCTCGAAATGTCAAAATCAGTATGATCACAATACCTCCCTTATAACCCTTCACTCAATAAGTGTCCGGTAGTTCCAAAAAATACCGTTGAAGTCAAACAGTGGCTTGATAAGCATTATAGAGACTCTGCACCAGGCAAATCAACTATTACTGATTGGTGTGCTGAATATATATTAATTAATTAATTTTAATTTTTTTAATTTTAGGAGCGTTGGAATGAATACTCTCAAAGGTTAGTATGTTGATGAATAAAGTCGAATTTCTAAAAAAAAAAAAAAAATTGTTTTTCTTAGTTATACCGGAGACTTATTGAGCGACGTGGTATATGTTGGGGGTCGGTAAAAAGTAAAGACTGTCATTGTTACAGAATTTTGGAGTTAAAAATGTCCTTAAAATATTTAAAATATTGGTAAAATAAAAATAAAAAGATTATTTATGTTTGCAAAATACAAGAAGTAAAGGAGAACAAGAACGCCATATAAACAAAAATGCAACTACCATATTCATACAACAATACTAGAAAATAGTTTTGATTTGTATTTGTTGCGAAACTATATAAATAGTGAAATTATTAGTATATACTACTTTGACGGACTTTGAGGGCTGCATTTCTTTTTAACAAGTAGTATAAAATATAAAATAACCGGTAACATTTTTAGGTAATATTTTTTTCTGTATTGCTGGCGCCTAAATAACTTTTCTTACAATATGTTGGTGAGTACGCCATTGGTAAGCGAAAGAAATTCCTCGATCCACGCTGTCTTACAACCGTTAAACATGGGTCGATGGCCTGCCCAATACAGCAGACCGGCAACTCAAAGATTACGAATCTGTGTTATAAAATGGTAGTGCCATTGCTGGTACCTAACACCTGTCAGCCACTACCACTACCTCTACCTGTATCGTTACAAACGTGACTTACCGATGTCCATTTGGATAAGGGGCAATTTTATTGTTGAATTACGGTAACTAGTTTATGTAAATATTTTTATTATTATGGTAGGAGAGCAGGTTTATTGTAGCAAGTGTGAGATAGAAAGTGACGTGGCACTCTATGAGATCTCTCAATGATTATTATCAAGATACAGCTGTTTCTTGCGGAATCACATCTCAAAAATTACAAGGGCTATTCTTACAAATATCATCCATTCTTAGATTATTTCACAGGTATGTTCTACAATGATATAAAAAATTCATCTAAAATGTGAATTTTCACACATTTAAAATTTTTCTGTTTACATTAGACCGACAGAGATATTATGGATTATATACAGACGCGTCACCGGGGGGGGGGGAATCTCGCGGACATGAGTCCCCTCCCCAAGAACTCAAAAAACACTTGGTTTTAGTGATTTTACGGAATATACTTAACTTCTAGAGCTGCGGAGGCTTTCAGTCAATACTTATTGTCGAATAATTTCCCGAACCCTACCCTTTTAAAACAATTTTGTCTTCTGAGCCCAAAATTCCTGGATGCGCGTTTGGTGTGAGGAATAAGATATTGGGAATATATCTTGTTCAATTAAAAAATTATTTTATGTTAGTTATTTAGCAGATTAGCATTTGATACCACGCTACCCATTTTTTAAAAATAATTGATTTATAAAAATCAAAATTTAAAATACAAAATCATATTGCAGGACTTGCCTATGGGGAATAGACAGGTGGGTATTATTTTTCACAAAAATAACTCAATCAAATTTAACCAAATGGTTAATCTAGAGCAGCGGTTCTCAAACTTTTTGAGCTGCGGAGCCCTCCAAAGGCATACAAATTTCCACGGAACCCCACTGGTTCACTAATTATATGTATGTGCCACTCGACGCTACCTAACATCGAAGAGTAGATATATTTATATATATATTTATAAATAAAAAGAAAGAATTAAATTATTTGTACTTCAATAAAATCATTTATTTATCAGAAAATAATTGCAAAATATTATAAAAAACAAACATTTTTAGTGGGATACATGGGCTTGTTTCCTATATTTACATAATTCTTTTATGTCTGGCTTTATAGAGGACAGTTAAATCCTCATATCAGCTTCTGCATCGAGTCTGTTGCCGTATTTTGTTTTTGTTGCAGCATACGAAGAAAATCCAGATTCGCACAGATAAGTCGTAGCGAAAGGAAGAAGTATTTTAAGAGCTTTCATTGATAAATCTGCATATTCTTCTCTCAAAGTGCACCAAAATTCTGGCAAAGATAGTTTTTCAAATATGGCCTGTAGTGAGGAATCTGAATGTTTCTGGCCTTTTCTGAACTATGAATGGGTTTCTAATCCATGTATAATTTTTAAGCTTTTCATTCTCTTCATCTGGAAAATATTGTTTGACCGAGTTTAGAATATCTTCCAAATGTTGATAAATTTCATCACACAACATAATAAGGTCACTTGCATCAATGTCTCCTTAATTTCATCGCAGAAATCTTTAAGTATTGTGAAGCTATCTAGCTCACGAGAGCAATCATCAGTCCGATCTCAATAGTCAAACTCAACTAGTCTTTCTGGACCGGAGCATTTTGCGTTGCAACAAAAACTCAAATCGTAAAAACTATTTGAACAATTGAAGAACTTACTTACTGTTTTTATCGAATAGGCGAGTGCACTATATTGAGTTAACCGTTACAGATTTTTTAGTTCATTAATTAAATAAATCTAAACTTTTCAGAGCAACAAATTAACTTTATGTAAATTAATAATAATTATAATTTTTTGTTAATATATATTAATTTTTAGCGGATTTATATTTATAATTCACGGAGCCCTTTGAGGTAGCTCGCGGAACATCAGGGCTCCGCGGAGCACACTTTGAGAACCGCTGATCTAGAGGCATCATGAGCAGGCGCGCACCTTAGGGACTCACGAGCTTGACCTCCCCATCTCCCAACCCCAAGAAGTACTAATATTTTTTTTCCTGCGACTACTATGGATCTGTCTCATTTCGATACTGTTAGTTGAAAGAAAATGAGCTTAATTTCGCATGTTACCCTCATGTGCGCGCAGTCTATACGGGAATGATAAATTCGCACTAATGCGCATGTTCTGTGTGCGAGTATGAATACATTTGTACCAATGCGCATGTGCAGTGTGCGAGAATTTTCATTCCCGTACTGGCTGCGCACGCATTAATGGCTGTTAACAATATTTATTTTGTATTTTCTTGAATAATTATTTACTGAAAAATGGTAATCAGAGGAAAAGCATAATGTGCAATACACGCAGAATGCATATTTCGCACTCGAATGATATGCTTCACTCGCCTGCGACTCGTTTGCAAACTTCATTCTCGTGCGGAATACATGGCATTCCGCACTAGTTGCACAATATACTATTTTAGTTCAATTTAGTTTTTTTCACATTACTTAACAAGATCTTGTATAATCTAGGTAAAAAAACTTAAATTTCTCCCCCAAACACTCAAATAACACATGCTTATTTCTTACTTATGCTTACATAATATATATTATATATTAGAAATAAAAACTTCTCTTGCCCACACTAATAAATATGTACATAGCTGTCTTAAAATCTGGGGGGGCCAAAAAAATTTTGAGTAAAATTTGGGGGGGGCAGGAAATATTTTTTTATCGTTTACATATGAAAATACAAGTTATGACCTAAAAAAAAGGTCCACACTTCTAAAATATATTTTTTTCCAAGCAATTCTAGGGGGGGCATCTGGGGACCAGAGCAACTTTTAGGGGGGCCCGGGCCTTCCTGGACCCCCGCCGCCACTGGTACATAGGTTTAGGCAAAACAATATTTCGCAAAAGCTACAGATATATTATCTGTCTCATTTTGTAATACGAAACTAAGGGGAATTTCAAAGAGACAAACATTTAAAAGCCAGGTTTACAAGTTCACATGTTTCCATAAAAGTCTATTTACACCACAACAGTCACCAAAGTAACCAGATCTAGTTTCGTATTACAAAATGAGAGAGATTATACCTCTGCTAAAGAATTTAATTCGTTCTACGAGATGATTCGTAGTACGAAGTATTAATTAATAAAATCACTATTTTCCGTAAATTTCGATTAAAAAACTTATTAATTCATTACAGAACGTTCCCAAAAGAAGGACTGAAAAATTAAAGATTCATTATTTATACTTTATTCAGTCCATAGTTTTCAGTTCATGGGAGAATCACCTTCAGGCTGTCTCCCTGGAAGGTTCAACTGTTCTTGTGTCATTGCTGGAAGTAGGGCAGTACAATTTCACAAGACTAGGATTACGATATCCTTACAAAATTACCTACATATTTCGCGATTATCAATTTAATATGCAATTCGTTAGCTGCGGTAATAACCTTGCGAAAAAAAATCGTTATTCGAATTATTCCTAACTGAGGTTTGACTACATTTTGCTTTTTCATATTTCATGAAATGGCTAGCTTTATTATAAAAATTCGCCGAAAATATCTTGATTCGCCGAAAGTTTTTAATAATTTAAGTTTGCTTGTTATTTTTAAGACTATCCGCGAGGCCCCTCTCCCCCTCTCTCGCACAGGGCCCAGAACGGCCGCCCAGTTCGCCCAACGCTTAATCCGTCACTGGTACAGACACATTGGCGATATAATATAAGGATTTCTTGGTTATATTTACGAAACTCCAAGACCTAGTTTGCAGCGTTAATTTTATTTTACGCTTTATTGGTGGAAGCTCTGATTATAATAACATATCAATTATGAGTGCAGTCTTTCATACCGTTTAGTTTTCAATATCCCGCAAGTGCACATTAACATTCCACACATTAACAGGCAAGCAGGAAAGAGAAGTATGTAATCGAATTAGACAATTATAAAAATGTATACAGTAATAAATACGGTATTAAACAACAAATAACTACTATCTTGATGTTTTACAAAGTATTAGTATTTTCATAACGTATCTCACAGTGTTTCTGTTAAATATGCAACAGATATATTCCATACTATTCATAGAGTGAGAAAATAATTTATTAGGCTTGGTTTATTTATCAGAGGTCTATTATTTTCACCTCCCATTGAATACGTCAAACATCTTTCTGAAAGGAGTGTCATATTGAAATTCTTAAATGTACAGTGAACTAAGTAAAAGTTATTATTGAAATATTATAGTCATTTTAAAAATAAGTAACAGTATTATTCTTGCTATATTTATATAGGGAAAACTTCCTAAGCGTCCTGACATCTGTTGGCGATTTATAGAAGATAAGAGAGTAACATTGTTTTGTTTTATTCAGAGTAGAAATATAGGCTATTCCAAACCTTTAGGCGAAACTAAATGGAATTTAAGTTTTCTCAAGTTGTCATTAGCTATTTTTTTATATATTGAAGTTGGCTTTTCCTGAACAAAATGACCAAAAGCTTCATTCAATCGGTAAAAGTTATTAGATTTGAAAAACTAGTTCCGCCTAAACCAAAGAAACAGGCTTTATGTGTTTTTTTGTTGTTTGTGTTTTATTTTTGTGAATCATGACCAAAAAAAAATTAATTTTGCTTTGTACCGAAATGTAAATCGTGGATAAAAAAGAAAATTCCATCATTTTCCTAAATCGGAAACAATATTAATTGAAATGACTTGTAAGTGTAAACGTAAGTGTAAACGAAGTGGATCGTAGGTTTCTATGGATTAAAAATAAAAATGGGCAAAAATCCAATTTAGTTTTTTAGTAAACAGTTTTAACCCCGAAATACCCTCTCAAAAAGAAAAATTTGAGATGCCATATAGCTTAGTCTTTTCTAAAATGAAATATCACTTTTTCAAATACCTAGACCACTTCTTAAAAAAGAAAGAAAAAAAAAGTAACTCAGAAGAGAGTCTTAAAATATTCAAATTTTATTGAAATATCTTATCCAAATATTGAAATACTAGGTTATTACCCGTCAACAATAACGGATTTATAATATAAAAATTTCAATTGTTTTTATGTGTATTTGGTTTTATTTTTTAACGTATCCTAATTTCGTCGCCAGTCTGCGGATCACGAGTCAGGATATCACCAGTTAGCCAATCACGGGAGAGGGCGTGACCTGTCAGCCAATCACGAGAACTTTAGAAAAATTGACGTCATAATGTTACCGATATTTATTCATTAACTTTTTAAGATGAGAAAACGATTCATTTTTACTTAATACATTACATTTATATTTTTAAAACTAAAAATAATTTGACACGTTAATTATTATCATAAATTCTTAGAGAATAAATGTGCAAAATATTGTTCATATCGGTCAAAGGAAACAGGAGTATCTAGAGTCTTGTTTATGCCTACGAAACCCTAGACATTTCTATATGTAATTATATTCGTAGATACTTAGAGAATAAATCTGCGAAATATTGTTCATATCAGTTAAAGGATATAGCCTTGTTTAGAGTTTCTCGTTTATGCCTACGAAACTCAAAACATTAATATATAAAAAAAATATTGTTCAAAGGAAACAGGAGTATCTAGAGTCTCTTGTTTATGCCTACGAAACCCTAGACATTTATTTATGTAATTATATTCATAAATTCTTAGAGAATAAATGTGCAAAATATTGTTCATATTGGTCAAAGGAAACAGGAGTATCTAGAGTCTTGTTTATGCCTACGAAATCCTACAAATTTCAATATGTAATTATATTCGTAGATTCTTAGAGAATAAATCTGCAAAATACCTGTCAAACAAGTCAAACTTCGAACACCCTGTATCCCAGTTAGCCAATCACGAGAACCTTAGGAAAAATGACGTCACAGTGTTACACAGATCACAATCACACACTAGATAATTATATATGTACGATATTTGTAACTTATAATAAATGTAGCAACATTATTCTTGCTATAGTTACATCTACAAAATAATCATCAATACTACTAACTTAATTACGTTTATAGATTTAAATTCCATTAATTTTGTTACAGAATCGCACATAAATGTAAATTTATCTAGCATTGGTAGGTCAAAAATTAACTTGTGCGGATCCCTTTGGCTTAAAAGCTATTATGTGAATAATCCCTTTGGTTTTCCCCATAATCCTCATTACCATCCCGTCCATTTCAATTGTCAGTACAAAAGGGCGATAACCAGATTCTCGTTAGGGACGTGACATGCGTGTGCCAATATCGGATAAGCGATACAACACTGAACAACCGAGAGAAGGTGTAAAACTAGTTATTAATGTACCACCCTCTGGGTTACATTATATACCTTATCCTATTAAATAAATACATCTTGACGTATTTAAATTTATCTTGTCAAGGAATAATATTTCTTTATACTTGCTCAATGACTCATTCCTTACAGTAATTTTAGACACACAATTTTTCATTTACCAATGCGTCATATAAAACTAGCTAAAGTATTTGGTATTTATATTAATAACACAAACCTGCATTTTTAATTATTTTAAAATGTGTTTATGATCTAATAACTGATTCTGAGTAACTTGAGCATGTTGTTTTTTAAATTGATTTCTTGAAACTTTGAAGTAATAGAAACAAAATAAAATACTCTTTTGGCAACTAGTAAGTAGTAAGTAAATCAGAAAATGTAAAAATATCCAAAAACAATATGTTTGCAGACCTGTGAAAGGTTGTGAGCAGGCCTTACGAATTATAAGAAATATTTCAATATTAAGGTACTTTTCAATGACATGTTTCATTTTCTGATTATAATGTTTAGATTTCTAATATCACAATGGGTACCTTGACTCTTGTTAAAAACTACACATTTAAAATTAATGCTATTATTTTATTTATAAAACATTATAATGTACATACAGCACAATAAGCAAAATAAAAATACTTAATAGTATTAATAAATATAGCTACTTTCACCAAAACATATAATTACAATTTATTCTAATGGGAATATTGTCACTTTGAAAATTAAGTGACATTCATAAGTACAGTTCAATGTCCATATAAACATGAAATAATTTTTCAACTATTAATGTTTAAAGGTAGCTTTACATTTATTCAAGTTCTATTTATTTGTGTTTTAGAGATTGGCATATAAAACAACAAATCGTCGATTAAAGTCCAGTTAAAATCAATTTATTTATTAAAGATCTTTAAGAAGATTAGCTAAAAAAGTTATTAAAAAAACAATTTTGGTAACTATTACTACATGTTGCTAAAAAACATGGATGCTATAAAAGGATTTATGCTATAAAGAATGAATAAAGATAACGAAAAAAATCTAAAATATCTCAGTTATACTACATTATAAATGAAAATAATCATATTTATCAATGATTAATCAAAGGAAAGGCATATTAAAAAACCAGACGAAAAAATAGCTTTAACTTCTGCCCATGACGCTGCCTTCGAAATTCACAAATGAGATCATGTTCAATACTATAATGAGTAATAAAATTTTAACAAAATTAAATTCGTATTAAAATGGTTTTATATAATTGAACGAAAATATATCAAAACTTTTAAGATAATAGAAAAAATGTTTCTTGTATTACCTTCTTGGTTTTGTGGATACTACCTGTACGTTGCTATTTTCAGTTCAAGTTCTTTTCCGTTGCTCTTTTCGTTTTCCGTTTATTCCTGATTTTTTCGAGGCTATTTATTTCCTAAGTATTTTTAATAAATTTCAATTATTTACGCTGATCAGAAGCTGAAATATCGCCCTACTACCAATCTGTTGGATAGTTACTAACAAACTAAGTAAAAGAATAAGAACTGAAGAGTTGCAATACACTAGCAAGAAAGGGTTAGAACAGAAAAAAGATATAAAATAGTTACCTAAACAATTACCAACCGATTGCATGAGATTTTAAGATGGTGAGATGGAAGGAGATTCTCAAATGATCTTCAAGAGCAAAGAGATGAAGAAAAGGATCAGTAGGGAAATGGAAAACACACATCTACTACTTAATGTGTGAAAAACCTATCTGAGGGAGACTGGGAAGATAGAAGTTAATGGCACCTGAGAACGACAAACCTGTAATGGGAAACGCCAAGAAGAGGAGAAGGAAGAAGATGAAACGTTATTTTAACAGAATTTTTTATTTAAAAATTTCTTTATAATATTAAAAATCTTGGTAAAAGACTGGTTAAGTTTGCAGAACGCAAGGAGTAAAAGTAAAAAACTAGAGGACTAAATAAACAATAAATAAACACAACTACTATTTTGATTTGCATTTGTTTGCGACAAGAAATCAATTCTGGCAACTCTGTAAAGCAGAAAAAATAGTACAATAGTCAATGTAGCAGATGGATAAATGACATTCAAGAAATGACAAATCTATAGAGAAACATAATGGATTATCGAAAAGGATATGAAAACCAACTTCTATAGAAACCAAGTTTCAGAATTTGACCCAGAGTCTCTGGGTTTGATCCAGGATTTTTGGGTTTGACCCAAGTCTCCGAAATCTCTGCATTTTAAACCTTAGTTCAACGCTGCGGGTATAAGCAGAGACGATATTCTTCAGTGGCCCGGGTTCAGGTATATAGATGGGGCCCTTATTTAAATTACATATATTAGAAATTAGTGGGTCATTTAAAAGCCACATGAATGCGGACCCAGATGCTATGTACCCGTCGCATGCCCTGTTGCAAGGCTCTTGGTGTTAGTATTTATCTGGGCTTGCGAAATACATCATCATAGTCATCTAGAATGTTTTATTCCCACGAGATCAAACCAGCGACGTCGTCGTAATTGCACCAAATAATGACGTCAAACTAATCGCAATGAAGTTTGCAGACGGTTCTACGTTCGTTGCTTAGCAACTATACGAATTCTGGTTTCTACGCATGTGTCACCACTGGCCTGATCTCGTGAGCAAAGCAGCCTACCAGTCCAATGCTGAACATAAATCGCCCCACAATTTTTCCTATATTTTGTGTCTTGGCTTAACAATAGACAATTTCCATTTTCCAAATGCAGTGCAATGGGTTTAAAGTTTTATAGTGAATTAAATTTGTATTCAAAAATTCAAGCACCAATTAAATATGATACCAAATTATCATAAATGTAAAACCACCTTTTAACAACAATATAAAAATCAAAACATCCTGCGTACTTATATTAAAATTATTAAAATGATACATATACATAATACATTCATAGAATCTGAATCTGCATAATTAAAGCAGCAAAGTCTTCTTAATTCAAATTAAAAACCATCTTACGCAACTGGATTACATTCCAAATAAGCCCTCCTGCAACTCAAACTATTTTTAATTTGAACTGTTGGCCTGTTCGAGTTCCTTATATAAAACTGTATATATTTATTTATTTTAACGAAATTCCAATCATCATATTCAATGTCGGCAGCAGGTTCTTCTTGACCAAGTTGCCGAATAACAGGATTTGTCGATTTCAAATTAATATCAGCGCATATTTCTTGTAGCTGTGTTGTGTTGAGTTGGTCTTCGGGAAGGCAGAAAGAGTGCCACATACCTTGAGTTTTCTCTAATAGCTCACCAGCGCCATCTCTGTATAAGAAAGAGAAGTTAGTTAGGTATTTGAGAAATTTCCTTCAGGTGCAGTGGTTCTTAAACATTTTTTGTAATATTTACAAAGGAGTGACTGCAAAACTATGGTATTTATGTCACGCGTAGTTAATATTTAGTTGATAAATATTACTTTAATTAATGATTCAACAAAGAAAATAAATGTAAAAATAGCAATCGAATAGAACATACGCTGCTATCAAGAATACAGTTCGTACTTTTGTGATAAATTTTTGTGAAAGTCTTAAGCCTATAGGCTATTCCAAACCTTTAAGCGGAACCAAATGGAATTAAAATTTTCTTAAGTTGTCACTATTTTTATATATTGAAGTTGGCTTTCCTAAACAAAATTATCAAAGGCTTCAATCAATCGGTAAAAGATACTACATTTGAAAATCTAGTTCCGCTTAAAGCAAAGAAACCGCCTATAGTTTATGTAGGTCCATAACATTATGGGATTATTCTGTCCGTAGGATTTTTAATAAAAATGCCAGTATTAGAGTTTTTTAATGATTTGTATTTCGACTAATAAGATGTTAACTGTTCGGAAATGTATCGGTAACTGACAAAATGTTACTAACTAAAGGGATCGTTTCTCGTCGGGGTCAGATGGTTCGGGGTCAGATGGTTCAGGGTCAGATGACCTCTTTAGGGAAAAAATAATTTCTTAAGTTAAGGAAAAGTACGTACTATTTGTAAAACCTAATAATGGTAACTAAGAATGTAAAATAAATGGAATTGTAAAAATACTTTAAAATATGTGAAACCTGAAGGAAATTAGTAGCAAAATATAATCTGGAAATTTCTTTTGGATGGGTCATAAAGCATCTGCTGCCTCAACATTATAGATATCATGAGCATATAGATGAGTACAAAAGGGTGTAACTG
The DNA here is from genome assembly GCA_963971575.1 of Liopterus haemorrhoidalis. Classification (NCBI taxonomy): domain Eukaryota; kingdom Metazoa; phylum Arthropoda; class Insecta; order Coleoptera; family Dytiscidae; genus Liopterus; species Liopterus haemorrhoidalis. The sequence goes on along the minus strand of OZ020615.1, from coordinate 43,970,071 downwards.
TTCTGAACATCTGTTTATAATCAGAACAAAGAGTACTGTGATTCGTATGTTGTGCTTATGCTATGAATCTATTAGAAATGAAGCTAGGAGACAGCATAGTTATTTTGATTTTCCACACAACTACGTCATACGTCATTGTTTCCTATCTCTAAAGCCTCGATAATAGGTCCATAACATAAACGCATTGCATATGTATAAGGCGAAACACTGGTGTATCATTGTTTTGCTTATAGTACGAACATCTGTTGCAATAAACAGACAATATACTCCATTTTTATACTTATGCTATGCACTTGTGCAATGGATCTATTGTAAATGAGGTCTCATACGCAAATACAGAGCCAGCCGCAAAATTTACTGGGCCCTGTGCTAGTGAACGCTGCCTGTACTTATTTTTGTCGGGGTCCTGTATAAATAAGCGCTGGCAGTACTTCATTAACAGCTTTATACCTTTGTTAAATAAACTGAAACAAAATCCTCATTCAATCGTTAAAAGTTACTAGAATGCAAAATCTGGTTGTGCTTAAACCAAAAAAATAGAATTTTCAGTTTTGTAAAAACAAAGAGGAAATTTACATTTCAGTAGTTTGCACCTTTGAAATCGCATGTCATGTTGATATTAAAAAAATGTCACATAATTAATATGCCATATCATTTGAACTTATGTCTTGTTGAAAAATTAATTATAATGATCATAACCAAAAAAATTTAAGTCTATTTTAGAGCGTAAAGTATTTTTTAAATCACGTTTTAAATCAGTAATTCAATATAAAATGAACCAAACTAACCAAATATGGTTTGCTCTTACAAAAGTGAAAACAATATATGTATAGTTCGACTAGCGAAAGATTTCCCATCAAGGTCAACTATAAACTATTTGGTATAAGCTCGCAGATAAACCATTGGCAGCCGGATATAAAGCTGTCTGATACCAACCTATTTTATTAAGATTCTAATTTAAGTTGGAAGTTTTAAAGGTTATATACAATACCAAATTATTAAAAATAACAAAATATGTTTAAAATGATACATTATTCGATCTCTTATTACATTACAAATAAAAATGATAGATTATTAAACACAAACAACACGAAAACTTCAAACATACAAAAGCCACAATTTTACCAAAACGACGCGTATGAAATAGCTAGTTTGAGATTTCGCCTGCAGACTATAAAATTTAAGGTAGCAACAAAGTCATACGTATCGAGGAATTTCATCAAGAATAGAGAATAAGCTAGACTTAGGTATGTCTGTTCTTCTTTTCTCTTATCTTGTTAGATTTCGACTTACGTTTAATGTTCTGTTTCTTTCTTACAAATTGTACGTGTGTGACATATGTAAAATCATCATTTGAATTATCTCTGCATACATTCGTCCTTGATGAGAAATCTTTCGCTAGACGAACTTTAACTATTATTCAAGAATAGCACTCACGATCAGCTGACGTTATGGCAGAGTTGTCATTTTTGGGCTGTGTAAAAAAGGCCCCTTGCTAGCCAATCACAGGTATAGATTTTTATGTAAAATTTAAAACGATACACATAGTTTAAACTATACATAGTAGAATACAAATCAAAATGTAAAGGAAGGACGTATATATTATAAAAAATCGTACCTGAATCCTTTCTCAAGCCTAAAAGTATGACATTTCTTTTCGTCATCTTTTTCTGGACAATCTGCAGTTCCATCACAGACCAGATCCTTTGCTATACATATTTTGGAACTGAAACAAGAACGGCAATGAAAGAAAACCCTAATAACCTCCAAAATGAACAAAAACAGTAAATATGTTGAACAAAGAACGCAGTTGAATGTCAAAACACTTCACGTGTGGATCTAAATTTCAGAATTAAATAAAAAAGCTATCATTAAACGGATGAGAAATTAAATGCGTATAGTTATAGCTTAATTATAGTTAGCAAAAAAAGTATACGATTAAAAAAGTATTGGTGCTTGTTTATAATATTTAATAGCTTAGGTCAATAACCGTGTAGTTAAAAATTTTGGATGGTGTAATTTATGATTTAATATCGTAAAAGAAAGAAAGTTGGAATGACTGGGAAATTTTTTTTTTGAAAGTATTTTTTTAAAAACATTTTTCAAAATTCGTTCATAATTAAGCTCTTAACGAATTGTGCAATGGAAGTAAAGAAAAGGGAAATGAATATTAAGTACTTTTTTAGTCATATGGAGCTCAAAGACCAGCAATTAATTAAAATTACTATATTAATTTTGCTCATTTGCCAAAAATTATAGATACGTCTGCGGAGGGCTGTAACGAGGGTTTAAGCGCCTGTGGCAAGTGTCTAATTTGCCCAGTCCTAATATAGGCGCGCAACCTAAACATAATATAAAAAAATCAGCTGTGGCCACCACAGGACCAACCGCCATCATACAGTACTTGATTAATTTATGCTGCTTTATTAAAATATGTCACAAATAAAAGTTATTAGTTATTACCATTGACGTCATATAAATAGATTCAGCACGTTCTATGCCTTAGCATTGCTCGTTATGAAGCCAAGACTCTGTGGAGAAGAAAGGAGGATTCACCCCGAGGTGTATAACAAGTTACCTAATTTACATTTATTTTGTCAGCTATCGATAGGAAAAACGTCGGCGTCATATAGTGTTTATGATTGTTTTGTTGTACAATTTTTTCTATTTTACTATTTTACCTTTCCATCATTTTTCAACTTTTAATAATATTGCCGTAAAGTGCATTTAAAGAGTTGTGAACTGTATTTCAACTATTTAGTATTTTAAATAATAAAAAGTAATGTTTAATTAAAATATTACATATAGTTTTTCCTTAAAAAAAAAAAAGAATTTGTATTCATAACTTCGAATACATAAGAAAAGTATTTTACCCAGCACTGATTATAAATATACATCTTTATAATTTGTCAGATACATTTTAATTTATCGTGGAATAAATGATATAATATCTGCCCGTTTTAAATTTAGAAAGTGTCTGAAGAATTGCTGTACAATATGATTGAGAAAAAAAGGTGTCTAGATAGACAAGGAATTAATTAATTTTTATATTAACAAAATTGTCTACTGTACATTTTAAAGTCAGGGCCTACTGGACATTTTTTTCGATCATATTGTATTTTAAATGTATGTAATTTAAAAACCTATATATTTGGCTAATTGCCTAAGTATCAAATGCCATAAACATGAAATAAAAAAAAAAATAAATAAAAAAAAAATATTAATTATCTTAAAAATATACTAATAAATTAAGGTTAATTTAATATTATTTATGAAATTTATTTTATTAAAATTTGCAGTTTACTGTTTTAAAAAAACATATTTTTATATTATTGATGTTAGAAATGAGGTTTTATGGCGTATGGTTTATATCAGCGTTTCTCAACCGGGGGGCCGCGAAGTCATACAAGATCGAAACATGAAAATATAATAAAAATGCACTCAATCTTGCAAGATATAAATTTTATTCATATTTATAAATACGAGTATCTTATATTGATATTCATAAAAATATACCTTTCACAACATATATAAAAGAAATATTCTATTTATTTTTATACTTAATATACTTATTTTGACTAATTTAAACTACAGGCTATTTCAAATGTTTAATTTGTCACTAGCTAACTTTATAATGAGTAAATGGGCTTTTACTAAACAAAATGATCAAAAGCTTCATTTAATCGATAAAAATTACTAGATTTGAAAATCTAGTTCCGCTTTAACAAAAGAAACAGACTATAAGTAGACTATATCAAGGTCAAATAAATTGTATGTGTCGGTTAATGGGTTCGGGTTGGAGGCACTTCAAATATTTTTAAGTTGTGCTTTGAAGTAGGTACGATTTGAAAGTGCAATATTTGTTATTATATATTTTTTTAATTGCTCTCCGAACTACAGGTAACTCAAGAGTAAGGATTCGAATGTGTTTAAATTAAAATGGAAGGCACTTTGAACATTTGTAAATAAAAATACTTTACTTTCAAGTCGTTATAGGGACTATAATCGTCATTTAAAAATATCACAGTTTTTTGTCAACCGTAAAAGATATTAAAAAAATGTTTAGGGAAAAGTTGATATTGAAAAGCTCTATCCAAAGATATCCAATATGACATACGTTCCTATTTAAAAATTCGAAATTGTCCTTTATGTACTGTAATTCTGGTTTTTTCCGGAAAATTTCAATATTACCATTCAATTTTGTAGATAAATTTTAGTTCAAAACTTTTGACGTGTGAGTGAAGTGTGAGCAACGTCGCCTTTTCGAAAAAACTACACATAGGGGGGCCGCAGACAATATTTATATAATTTGGGGGGTTCCAGGCCATAAAAGGTTGAGGAGCACTGATTTATATGACGTCATTGGATGTCAACAACACGCACAACTCCTCGGGGCATCTTCCCGTTTCCCGCCTAAGAGAGTGTTGGCTTCACAACACATCGCCCTCGTTCAGTCTCTATATTATAGTGTCTCATTGGTTATTGCTTTAATCTGATACGCTTTCCTTGAAAAAATTGAACAATACAGATATTTGTTGTTGGTTAGCAAATATCTCGTGGCATAAATGCCTTTCATTTTCGTGATTCAGGTGCTGAGAAACATTGATTAAGCCCCTATAGTCTAAAAACTTACTTTTTACATTTAAACCTTCCCGGTCTACATTCACAGATAAATGGATGTTCGTCAGATTTGTCCATACAGTTGAGCTTTCCATCGCAGAGTGTCTCTGGTGCAGCTAGCGCTAGGTAAGAGGAACAACTGCACACCGGAGGTTCGTCGCTCCAGTCGCCACAGTCATTCACTCGATTACAGAAGGCGCTCCTTGCCACGCATTTACCGTTAGCACAACGGAGTTCGTTTTTCAAACATTCTAGAAAAATACAAAAGTAGAAAAATGTAATAATAATAATTTCCAGCTCTAATGAAAACTCTCGAAAATATATGAGCTGACCAAATATCGATAGTCATCTGTTTCATTATCATCATCGTCTATCATGTGAATTTGTTCACTGCTGAACATAGGCCTCCACTGGCGGATTAAGTTGGTTGGGGGCCCTGGGCGGTAAAATTAAAATGGGCCCTCTACCATTTTAAATAGAATGAAGGCCTCGGTGGGCTTCCCGGTTTCGTGGGCCCCGGGCTGCCGCCCATTCCGCCCACCGCTTGATGCGCCTCTGTAGGCCTCCCTATTACTACTCCAATGGGAAAATATAATGGAGCAACAAATATGTACTCAGCCCGACAAATTACATCATTATTGCGCCAAATGAGTTCACTGTTGAGGTTATATTATTTCGTATTAAACAAAAATAAAGAGTGCTCGTGGTGAAAAATTTATCAGACAAGTAAAAACTAAATAAATAAATACGTTGCTACTATAGTGCCTTGATAGTGACTACCTTCTTAAAATATAGTTTTAATACATTTTAAGAAACACATTATTCGCGACTGCAAATAACAGTGAGACGTCTGGTGGTGACTAGCTAAATTAAACAGAAGCGTATATTTGGATAATATTTGTAGCGTGTTGTGCTGCAGTTTATGCGAATTAAGAAGTATTTTAAAATATAGTGACTTAAATACAGTGCTTTTTTGCCGAAATATTGTTTGAACAGATAAATATTAAGAAAAAACTTCTGACATATACGCTTCTCGTGCGCCATCAGCTGTTGTACGCAGCGCCGCCAACGCTAGTTTCAGTCGCGAATAGAACCTAAATGTCGGCTTAACTTAAAAGGGAACTATGAACTGCAATAAGCCATTGCCTGCTAACCCGATCTTGGGACTGCAAATTCGTTTACTATAAGTATTAAAATAGTATTAATATTTTCACCATTAAAGATAAATTAGGTTCTCTGAATGTCAAGAGATGACATTTGAACTAGGGAAGCTGTAGGTAGCATTAAATTAAATTTGAAGAGTGGGATATATGTAACAAAATAAATGAAAAAATTGTTCTCTTAGCAGACGTAAACATTATAAGAAATCATAAACATTATAAGTAAGCGTAGCGGGGGGGGGGGGGGTTAACCCTCCCCGAAGAAAAATCTTAATTATTCTTATAAATTTTACAGACGTGGAAAATGCAGAAAAAGAGAATAAGACAAACTTTATTAATTTTATTAATTAATAAATTTTATTTTTAATTTATTATTTAGTATAAAATTTAATTTCAAAAAAATTTAATTTCAATAAAATCTGTTATATTGTACCTGTACTTTCATTTTATAAAAAAGAACATTTTAAAAAAGAAATCCCAACCCCACCAAGAAAAAAATTCTGCATACGCCCCTGATTATTAGCAAATCTGGGCAATTAAAGCTCTCTTAGACTCAAAAATGTTGGTCAAAAGCAAACAAACTTGTCATTTTGCTTTTCGATCACTCAAGTGCTATTCTAATATATATATATGGTATATATATATATATATATGTTAGGGTCAAAACTAGTTCTTGGACCTCCTTTGTAATATGTTGCGTTAGTAACCATAACATAATGACATATGTGTGACAGATTGTAAATAGACGTAGTAATAAATGCTTATATGTGCTTGGATTTATGTGTTTTAATTGATATTATTATGAACGCTATAAAGCGTTCTATCATCAGAAGTGGGATGCCTACACCTACAACTAATTTTGGCGAGTTTTTGTTGTTCCATACATAAAATATTTTGAAAATGATTAAAATGAAAAAAAAAAAAAACAAAAAAATGACAGAAAGATTGACAGTTCAAAAATAAATTGAAATGTCAAAATTGGCTGACAAGAGTTTTTAAAATGGAAAACATAAGTGCTATATTATAATTAAACTGTAAAAAAATAATTAACCACAAAACATTGCGTACCCATATTATGGTGAGCCACAGTGATACGTAGAAGTTGAAATGTTCTAGAATAAATTTGGATAAAGTACATTAAAACTTATAGCAAGGACTGGAAAACACTACAAGATGCAAATAAATTTTCCGATAACATTGCAAAGGTTAAATAAAGAATAAGCTAAAGGTAGTATAGAAATTTGACGCCAAATTATAAGAGAATATTGAGGTATAGTATTTCTAATTTGTTCTTGATAATTTAGATATTTTGGATAAAGACTTAACAAGGTAATCAAAGAGTTTTTGTTGGAGTTTTTGTTAATTATATTCCTTGTATGGAATCATATTAGATAAGATTATATTTTGCATTGGCAGATGACAGATGACAAATGTCAGATGACAGATGACAAATGACAGATAATAGTAGTTGTTATTTTTATTTTGTCAAACAGTTTTACCAATTTTTTTTGTGTAATTTTTCTAAATTTTGCATTATGAATTACTGAATTGTGCTCTCAATAAAAGTGTGTTATTTCTTTACGAAATATATTGAATCTTATCACGGGTAGTGACATTTTAAATACGCAAATCAAACCGTTTTATTATTATTATGAGTATGCTAAAAAGAAAAGATTTAGTAGTTTCAGAAAACTAGTTTTTACAGAAATGCAAATTTAAAAAACAAATTAAATCAAAATGAACGTAAAAATTTTAGCTCTCCCAAGTTCAATAATACAAAAGTACTAAGTTAAGTTTTTAACTGATGTGGTAATTGTGGAAACACAGACAAAAATTGACAGCCGAAAGGTGTCAAAGTTGTCTTGTAAGGTATCTAAGATGTCTTGCTCTTAGGTCTGTACTAATGGTACATATTGGACGAAAGTGCTAATATAAATGACAGATTTTACAATTGATGCACATGCTATGTAATACTAATGTGAACGATTTAATACTGTGCACATTGCTTGCTCAGATCTTTTGTTACAGCTATTGCAGGTTTAGAACATATTTTAGAACCGGGAGATAAATTCATTTAATGTATTCTTTGTTCTTTGGAGATCTTCAACAAGGACTAAAACGGTGGGAACCGTAGGGTTTTGCTTAATTTTACTTATTTTACCAGTGAGATTGATAACAGATCAAGGTGTAGTTTACCTGAAATGGCAAATATAATGATCTGAAGTGAAATAATAATAAAAAATGTCAGAATGGACGAGCGTTTGTCTATTGACAGACAAATATTACTAAAGTAACTAGTTAGATGATGGTGATTAAAAGTGACGATGATTAAAGTGGTAAGAGACATATTATTGCTTTGATTAAATGAGAAGGCACGTTGCGTGTGGGATAATAAGGTACTGAGTAGGAAGCAGCGACAGTCACTGAGCTTGTTGGGTACTGTAGACAACCTGTATTGAAATGAACTGATTGATAGTTGATTTGAGAATTGATAGATTGTTGAGTACCGCAAGACACACTGGTCGTTTTTGTTTTGTTGGCTCTGGATGGTCAGGGACCTCAAAGAGTTGTGTCTGTTTTTTTTCACTCTGGATGGTCAGGGACCTCAAGGAGTTCAGAGGAACTCTGGATGGTCAGGGACCTCAAGGAGTTGTTGGACCTAAAATGGTCGTGTTTGTCTTGTTGACTCTGGATGGTCAGGGACCTCAAGGAGTTCAGAGGAACTCTGGATGGTCAGGGACCTCAAGGAGTTGTTGTACCTAAAATGGTCGTGTTTGTCTTGTTGACTCTGGATGGTCAGGGACCTAAGGAGTTCAGAGGAACTCTGGATGGTCAGGGACCTCAAGGAGATGTGTTTGTTTTGTTCGACGCTGAATGTTCAAGGACCTCAAGGAGTTCGGTGAAACTCTGGATGGTCAGGAACCTCAAGGGGACGGGCAAAACTAACATTATGTTTTCGTTTACTCTGTTTTATTTTATCTGTTATTAAATTCTGAAGATGCCGCGAGGACGTGGCAGGAGCAGGACGGCCATGTTACGATAATAAGTTGTCTTATTTTTCAGTTAAATTTAGATGATGCCGCGAGGACGCGGCAAGATCAGGACGGCCGTGTTAGGGTCAAAACTAGTTCTTGGACCTCCTTTGTAATATGTTGCGTTAGTAACCATAACATAATGACATATGTGTGACAGATTGTAAATAGACGTAGTAATAAATGCTTATATGTGCTTGGATTTATGTGTTTTAATTGATATTATTATGAACGCTATAAATCGTTCTATCATATATATATATATATAATCGTCATATATTTATTTTAAAAAAATTATCGATACGTTTCGATTGGTAATCCAATCATCCTCAGTCCAATATTATTGTCAAATGTATAAAATCATGTATTTCCACATTAAAATGTTTGGAACGGACAGGAACGGTTAATCATAGTCTAGCCGAACGGTCTGTCCTATAGGATACAGTATAGGACAGACCGCAACAATATATTTTGTCGTGATTTAAGTATCTTGTCGTTACTGGAATAATCTGTCGGGCATTTTTTTTTTTTTTCTGTTATTCTTAATATCTAATATCGTTAATAAACTGTATTTTGTCGGACCGAAAAATTTAACCTTTTCTAAACCTTTTTATGCATGTCAATAGTATTCGGACGCACTTTTGCTCTGAACTAAATTTAAAATGTCTTCATCGGCATAGTTTTTAAAATTTGGCATCTTTTAAATTCATTTCTATCATTGCTTCCACAAAAAATATATATTAAATAACATTCAATCGCCACTGATAATGTTTAAAATAGTGCTATGAAATTAATTAATCTATCTCGTTAAAAATTTATCTCTGGATAGATCCATCCAGTTATAGTTGGTTTAGAAATGTCCCAAAGGTGTAAAATCTTTTTTGGTTAAATAATTATTGTTAGTTTTCATAAAAACGGCTTGCAGATAAAATTTTAATATAAGTATTTAAATGTTATTTGCAAGCTGCTTTTATAAAATCTAACGATTACTATTTAACAAAAATGTTATACAACTTCGGGCCATTTCTAACGAACTGTATAGGCTATTCCAAACGTTTAGGCGGTACTAGATTTTGAAATCTACTAATTTTTATTTGTTAAATCGTGTTTTGGCTTTAAGCTTTGTAAATCATACTTCAATTGTAAGTTCTAAGTTGACTCTCATTATAAAATGTCATTTCCATTTAATTTTTTGTTGTTCTACTTAATACAAAGTTTCCATTTATTGAATTTTATTACTTCAAAAAAGGTAAAAATGAATTATATATTATATATTTACAATAAATGTCACACATTTCCTTGGAATTTTAAATTTTCCATACCAACATGAAACATGAAATAACCTAAGCAAGTTCCCTTCTTGTGACAACCTAAAAGAACGAAACTCCCATTTAGCTCCGCTTAAAATAAAGAAACAGACTTAAAATAAAGAAGAAGGAAGCGATATAGAGATAATATTTCATTAAACACTGCTTGATTTAAATACTTTTATCAGATTTCTTAAAAATAATAATTGTATCCATTCCCTACTTATCAGGGATTTAATGCGTATTATTTAACAAAATAATCGAATTACAAATCTAAACTACCGTTGAATAATAAAACAAAATATTACCGTTTCTTGAATTGTTTCTTTTATGGTGACATTGTTCATCAGATTCGTCATTTCCGTCATGACAATCACGAATTCCATCACACACCTTCTTCAGCTCTAAACATTCACCCAAAGAGCACCTGAAACCATTGCACTTTGGCGGGTGAATATGAACTGGCGTCTCCACTGAAACGGTAAATATTTTAACGATAGAATAACAATAGAACTTATGTAATAGACGTACTCATTGCCGTATCTATTTGTCGACGTATCGTGCTTATACTAGTATGGTTTGTTTTGGTAGTGAATCCACAAATGCCGTTTGGTTCGTGGAAAACTGTTGATGGATACCAGCCTGTGGATGAATGACACACAATTCCACCAATCCATGGTTTGTTAACCTGATTTTTCTGAAATGAAATAATATCAAATGTAATACAATTTTAAATGTCATCATAAATAATGGTTACATTAACAATGGTGATATAAAACTCGTAGGGCTTGTTGGGCAATGCATTTATTATAGGATCACAACGTTTCCCTAAGTAATCTTTAACTTTTTCAGATACTAAAATAGCATTACAATTGTTCACTTATATTATAAAAGTATATTATGCAACGAGCATGGAATGATGGACATTTCACACGAGTATGGAAGTTGGGCCACGAGCCGCAGGCGAGTAGCACAATTCATACGAATGACAAATGACTATTCCATGCAAGTTTCATATTATGCTTTTTCCACGACTATAACTTTATTAATTATTTAATTTTTATTCAGTTCCCTTTAAAAACTAACAAGAATTTGATAGTTGCTTTCAACCTATTTATTACGTTGCCTAGCAACGACCATGTACGTTGTCATACGGAATGTAAATTCAGTTAAAATAACAATACTTGTCTCAACTGATTAACTGACTGACCAAAACCAACTCTATCAAAAAATATATCAGCAAAATTTGACAACTTTAACTATATTGTTTAATTTTAGTCCGGTTTCCTTTACAAACTAACAATAATTTGACATATGCTTTCAAAGTATTTATTACGTTACCTAGCAATGGTCGGCCATTGCTGCTTGAAGCTGTTATCTATGAGCTCAACCTGAGACGTAATGAGCTCATTATGTAACAGGTCAGCAGTGTGTAATGAAAAGGAGTGGGGAACGTGCTACATTTACTAATCACTGATACGCCTGTAATGAACATATATCTATATAGTCGTGGAAAAATATATATAATTGAAATTCTATTATAATACAAAATGAATAGACCATTTTGGAGCATTAAAATATCGTGGACTCACAGGTATCAACATGAAGAGATGTTGAAAGCCATTTAAAAGATGTTGAAATTGTTCATCGACATGTTAACCGAATGACGTTAGTTAGGTGAAAGACGAAAAATGCTTAGAAATAATGGCCAGTTTTTTTACGACATTAACATTAAAACTAAATTAAAAACTACCAAATAACTCAGTGTTTTAATGTAAAATAGTGAAAATGGTACGCACTATTAAGGAGAAAACATAAATGTGTAATAATTGGGATGATTTAACGAGATGTGTACTATTGGATATCGAACATGGATAGTGCCCAATACCCTTTACACACTAGAACTTTAAGAAAAGTGAACTTAAAGTCCACCGATGTTTAAGATCGGTATACTTTTACACAAGATATTTAAATCTTCGGTGCTGCCATCTGCTACGGTAATTTTATTCTTAAGTTACCGTCAGGAAATTACTAGTTTTGAACTGTTTGCGCAGACGCACATTTTGAATTATTATGAAACACATATGGATATTTGATTTCATTCTACAATAAAGATACTACAATAAATAATATATTACACCTGTATTAACATATAAGTCGATACATTTTACCCTAATTATTGTAACTCTGTATTGTATTAAATACATCATTAAAATAATTAATTTAATTATAACAATAGGTATAAATTTCTTATAACGTCGATATTAAACAGTATTCTTGTTTTGACAGTACAAATTCAAAAAGTATTTTTTTTTTATATTAGTAATTATGTTAGCAATGCATACTATCTTTAGGACGCAGATCTTCGTCTTAAAGTCAGCTTGAGTTTAGTCGAGGTTACGCGCTTTCACACTAGCATTTAAAGACACCTTGAGTTTAACATCCTGTCTTCAAAGATGTTCAAGAACTAATAAGATAAACAACTCAGCTGCTCTAAAATGTTACGAGAAATTTTAAGACAAGTATATAAACTGAAAATTTTTTGAAAAGTGAAATGAAATAAGGTAATTCATAATTTGTAAAAGAATTATAATATTGGTTTCAATGTTTCAAGTCGGTAATTTCGAAGCGCCAAACCGCATGTTGTCGTACTACTCAGGAAACTGAAACTATCATCTACTACTCTTTGGTAGAATCGAAACTATATGCCGCCCATGTGCAACCTTTCATAAGACCGCCCGTTACTATAGTCCGTTCAAAAGTTAGAATGCAGTACTGCTCTTATGGGAAATGGGAGCGGTGTTGCCGAATATGGTAAAAGTGTCAAGTATGTCAACGAACTCAAAATATTATGCGTAATTTTAAATTCTTTTGTTGATAATTTATTCAAATTAAATGGAAAAAGTATAATGCAAAACTGAATAACCATTTATACCACATTTTCAACGATCAGTGTTTTGCAGCTGGCAATCTCGCTAAGGAAGAAATGGACAGAGTTATTGGGAGAACTCATTAGAGAGTATGAAAAAGAACTACTCCTCTTTTGTCCTGTACTGCATTCTAACACTTGAACGGGCTATAGTAGGATTCTACTAGAAACAACAACAAAATGTCGACCACAAATGTCAACGTGGTACTTGCACGCTGCGCCCTTATCAGCAAAATATCATTAACTTGGACTGCATATTCAAATCGATGCAAAATTCTTTAGCTGGATAAAATATTCGAGATGTAGCTAAAGATTCGAAAATACATCGACAATTTCATTGTCTACAAACCGATATCTGTTTTCGCGTAGGAATTTTAAACTTAATACTCCTGATCTCATTTGAAGTAAGATGGCAGAAAGGCAAAGAAAACGAGAGCCAGTATGATTGAAATATATAAGCTATGAAAATAAAACATAAACTTAAAAATACCAAAGCTTTTGCAGACACTTAGGACCGGTTTCTGAAAGCTTAGTAAACTATAAACAAATGGTCGACTACGGTCACAATATAACAATCCCATAAGTAACCATAGCAACCGTTTTCAGAAACTGGTCCTTAGAAATATGTATGTAAGAATTTTGTAAGATTGCGACAGTCTAAACTATTATTTAAAATATATTATAATAAAGCATTCGTGTTAAAAATGCGTTTACATAGATACTCGTAGTTAAGCTTATATCTTATGCATAATATCAATGTTTTTCATGCTCATTAAGTATATCTGGGTATGTTTATCATTTTCATTTACATAGCCATTTATCATTTGAGGTTATTAATCACGTACAATAAATATGTGGAATAGCGATGATTATTGATTTCCGCATACCGCACTAAATATTTATTATTAGAATTTCATATATAAAACCACCCTTGTTATGTATCTATAATAAATCAGATTATATACATATTTATGATTAAATTATTGTGGCCGTCATATTGCGTTTAAATAGTTGTGATAATTCATAAAACAAATTTACAAAAATTTCATTATGTTGTTATGTTGTTATAGCTTCCGTGTCCAGTAAATGGCCTGCTCTGTTCCAAATGCTGTTAGCCTAATGACTCAGTTGAGGACCATAGTGATCGGCAGTACTTGTTTAACTCAATTAGAAGAGCTCATTAAACGATACGCCATCATTTCCCACTTGAAGCACAGTAGGACTTTGTGACATGGATATTTGGTTTCATTTTTGTTTTATTTTTAAATCATATGAATCTGATACAACGAAACTCCTGTCTAGGAACACCACGATGAGATTATACCAAGCTATAGTACGTCACGTACTTATGTATGGCTACGAAACAGTGACCTTAACGGAGCGAGATCGATAGTTTTCGAAAATAGAATATTACGCCGAATCTTTGGTCCCATTAAAATTAATGGTGAATGGAAAATTCGTCAGAACAAAGATATGCGAGAACTGTACTCAATGCCGAGTATCATACAAGAGATGTAGACCAGCGTTTCCCTACCTTTTTTCAGGCAGGACCGGCAAGCGACCTAGAAAAAATTTGCGGACTGGCAAGTTTAGAAAGTAATGTGTATCGCAAAATTATTACAAGTGATGGCCAAAGAAAAAGGTCTTCACCTCCAAAATATAAGTGATGAGCAAAAAAAAGGTCCTCCCCTCTAAAATACAATCCCGGGGATTTACAAAAACTCGCGGAGCAGCAAAAAAATCTCACGGACTGGCGGTTGGGAAACGCTGATGTAGACGATGGATAGAACACGTGATCAGGATGAGGGAGGACAGAATGGTTATGAAGAAAGAGAAGGGAAAATTGAATACTTATCGTCCAGTGGAAAGACCTTGCAAGAGATGAAAAGGTCAGCTAACCAAAGAACTAACAAATATTGGTATACAGGACACATGGAAAGACCTGACAATGAACAGATCAAGATGGAGAACTTATGTCAGTGAGGCCAAAAGTCACCCCGACTGACAGTGCCCAAAGAAGAAGAAGAAGATTTTTGATGTTGATGGTTGACCGAAGTCTTCCTACGAATATTTGCCTTTAGGTTTATTATACATCATTAATTGTTTATCAACTGTAACAATTTGGTAATATTGTGTTCAGATTGCTATTTACCTTTCCAGCTTATGAATTTTTCCCATCCCATACAATCGTCTTAAAACTGATACTTGGGCCAACATCCATTCTGTGAGTTCAAAATTCGTCTGCAACGGATTTTCATTTAATGATTCATGTTAATCATCATCCTTCAATCTTAGCCCCATGAGTCGCCCCCCCCCCCGGGTATGCGCCTTATCGACTTTACAGTTTTTTACTCATCGTGTTCAATACTGTTCTGCGAGGTTCTCTAAAGAACTTCTTTATTCTTTTTCAGGAATCAGTAACTTTAAATAAATATTCGAGTATATATGTACTTTGTAGCATGTCTTTACAGCACTTCAACCTGAATAGAAAAATGAAATATGAGTGTAGACTGTTGGTGAATCTGATGCAACTCTCCGTTCTCCACTCCTCCTTCCATACTCCGACCGTTTTTTCACAATCCAAGATTTTCTAATAGATTTATGCACAATTTATAATATTTTAAAACTGTCGTAATTTTGGTGCAGATACACTGATTTACATAATTTTAGTTTTTTTTTTTTTTTATTCAGTAATATGCAAAGAAGACGTTCATGTAATTTTCATAGACAAATTACTGCAAAAAATCTAACTAAAATAGTTTTTTAAGGTCTTTCTCTAATGCTGTATAAAAATTTGATATTGTCTATGTTGGACTACGGTTCAATATTCTTCGGCAACGCAGCCGATAGTACTCTGAAGTCACTGAATACAATTCACAACACAAATCAGGTAAATGCTGTATTAGGGCGATGCACTCGACTCCTAACGTCTTATTGGCAGAAGCTAATATAATGCCGCTACGATATCGCAGAAAGTTGCTGGCCACTAAAGTTTTATCAGAAGGCGGCTCCTTCTGATTAAAAATAGTTCCCATATCGAACAATATACTACGGAGGTACTTACATCTTCTTACTGGAGATACAAAAAAATACCAATACTCGTAGCAAGCTTTCTACAAATTGCAGATATTACACCTAATTTCAACGTTTCCGAAACCTTCTCATGTTTTAACTATCCGATATCTTTATCTCTTCTAAACAGGGATTTTATTACCGACTTGGAGCCAAATTGCCCCGATAGGGATGCAACCCGGCAGACTTCGTTAGAAAAAACTACTTTGAAATGGCCTTCTGCAATTCACATGTATACCGATGCGTCTAATACCCTTTTCACACTAGAACTTTAAGACGAGTGAACTTAAAGTTCACCGATGTTTAACATCGGTTTGCTTTCACACTTGATGTTTAAATCTCCCGTGCTGTCATCAGCTACAGTAATTTTGTCCTTAAGTTACCGTCAGGAAATTACCAGTTTTGAACTGTCTGCGCAGACGCACATTTTGAATTATTATAAACAAATATGGATACAAACAGATATTTCATTTCATTCTACAATAAAGACAATAAAGAATATATTACACCTGTATTAACATGTAAGTCGATACATTTTATCTTAATTATTGTAGCTCTGTATTTTATTAAACACATTATTAAAATAAATAATTATATTATAACAATAAGTATTAACTTCTTATAACATCGATATAATACAGTATTCTTGTTTATGATAATACAAAATGTTGACAGCACAAATTCAAAGAGTATTTTTTTATAATAGAAATTATGTTGATAATGCGGACAAAGGTTGTTTAAGACGCAGATCTCTGTCTTAAACATCGCTTGTATTTAGACGAGGTCATACGTTTTCACATTAGCGTTTAAAGACATATTCACTTTAACATGCGATATTAAAGTTCTAGTGTGAAAAGGGTATAAATCGAGAAATGGAGTAGGATGCGTGTTTCTCGTTCCGCAATCCCAGTTCTTCCATCAATACAAGTTACCGGACAATATGCTTATTTACAAAGCTGAGATGCTTGCCATCAAATAATGTATGGAATACATAGCATACATCACAATGCATTTATTATTTTTTACGATGGCAAAAGTGTAATACAAAAATTATCATATCCAAACTTTAATAAAGATAATCCACCTCTAGTTTACCAGACATTAGATCTTATCAAAAACATTAAAGATCAAGGAAAATTAATAAAAGTCTGTTGGATTAAGGCTCATTCCAACTTTGAATATAATAATAGAGTGGATCTACTTGCTAAAGCGGCTGCAATTCAGGGTTCAACAATAGACTTCCCTCTCTCCAACATTGAAATTAATTGTATTGTAACAAAAAGAATTATCCATTGCTGGAAAGAAGAATATTTAGACTCTATTCTTCAGAAGGGCTCACATTACGGACAAATTCATCCTTCTCTACCTCTAAATCAATAGATCAATCCTAGCCAAAGCAGATATTTTATTTCTACTATTTGCTGCCTTAAATTTAATCATAACTTCTCCCCATATCATCTACATAAAATTAATATGCGAAGTAGCCCCTTTTGCATCCGTGAGAACAATGATATTGGCGATTCCAATCATTTAATTTTTTCCTGTCCACTTTACAACCGATCTAGATTTTTTCTACAAAAGCTTGTCAACATGAGCATTCAATTCCCTCTTAACATTTCGACCTTACAGGCTACTCACAATCAAGAAATTCTGGAAACTCTTTGGTCTTTTATAAAAAATGCCTATATAAGAATATGAATTTAATTTATAATGTTATGTATATTTTATTATATGATAACTAGTGCACCCGTTGCCAACTGTGTTGGCAAACAAATCATTACCTTAATGTGGAACTTGCTCGACAACTCAGACTTGTTTCTCTAGCCATACGCCTAACTTCATCCAGTTCAAATTGAATCAACTCTTCGCCCATTATTAAAAACTGGACAAATAATGAGCATTATTCCGAATTATTAATTCATTAACTTTTTAAGATGGTCATTATATTTATAATGTTAAAACTAAAAATGATTTGAGACGTTAAATTTAAAATATATTTATTAAAATTAATTTTCCATTTTCTTATATAATATAAAAATACGTACACGGAAAAAACGCACACGGATTAATACGCACACGGAAAAAAGCACACATGAAAAAATACACACACGGCAAAAAGGGCACACGGAAAAAAGCGTACTTACACTATATCTCAAATCAGGGGGTATATTTACAATATCCCACTGAACACTGCGCATGCGTCATACACACGTCATTTGTTCAATATACAGAGATTCTAAACAGGTGGGACTGTGCAGAACTTTTAAAACACAATTTATATATAGGTGGTTTATATAAAAAAAAAAAACAGATATCAACCATAACCTAAGATAGTGCTTTTAAGGTGAATCACTGTCCCTAGCCCTGCACAGAACAGTTAAAATACAATTTATTTTTATGTGGTTTATAAAAAAAAATAAATAAAATAAACAGTTATCAACCATAACCTAAGATAGTGCTTTTAAGGTGAATCTAACCTAAACTAAAAGATAAATGATATTTTAATGTGATAAATAAACAGAAACCATTGTTTTAGAGCCACTGATAATTCTTGAATTATTTAGTGTAGTCGTTATGTGCTGCTATCTGTATAGAGTTTGCAGTGGGATATTGTAAATCTTGTCCTATAAATCGTAGAAATAAAAAAATAATAAAGCATTGAAAAAATAATAATAAAGAAAAAAAGTCACATTTTTCTTACTTATATCAAAACCAAATATTTTTTAAAATAATTATTTTTCTGCTAATAATAATTTTAATCAAAAATGTCGAATATCACGGAAGGATAACGTTTTTCTGTGTTTTGTTTCGTAAAAAAACCGATCCGTATATTTCACAACTAAATTAATAATTGTGAAGTGATTTTTTAATGAAAAACACAACTGTCATTTTTACTAATTTATTGTCAACACTCAAAACAAAAATTCACAGCACACTACTATCTAATACATAAACAATAATTTCTTACAATTCTATCAATTATTATAAAAAGTGTAGAATATTCACTATTATTGCATCTTATAATAATTATAAAAAGTGTTCGTAGAAAATTCACTATTATTGCATCAACAATTTATTTTAAACAATTTTGACATAAATAATTAACATATACGCGCCTCTATCGGGGAATGAAGAAACGACCGGTCGAACATACGAACCTCTATGATACGAACATACAAACAGGCGTATTATATTATAGGATATGTAAAAAATTAACTGTCTGGCCCCTACCCTACCAAAACTACCCCTTTAAATTAAAATTATGAACTAAAAATTCAAATTCAGATATAAAATTAAATATAGACTATAATCTGCCTTTATAATTGACTTTACGGTTTGTTGAAAATCTCGTGAAAATTGACGCCCAGCCATTTCTATATTTTTTAAAAAGTATTGTTAGATAGAATAAAAAATCGGAGCAGAATTAAAGTTGCTAATTTATATTTCATTGCACTTGATATCGTAAATGTACCACAAACTCTACAAGATAGAAAACCACTGTTGTTTAAACACTACTATATCTTTTTACTATATTTTCTTTCGTTTCTTTTGACAATCTTCTATATTAACAGTAGTTATTTTGTACTCACCTCACAATTTTTCGGTAACATAGTAACCCTTTCGAAACACCTGCTCCCAACTCGACAATCCTCAACAACAGGTCTCAGCATTACGAGTTGAACTCCATCCTTATCTCTTCCCAATGCCACACATCTATCGGTCTCTTTCACGAAACCATTTCTGTTCAAAATTACACATTTACTATTTTTTCTTAAAACTTTAATTACTTTAGAACTTACAAGTTTCTGGTGTATAACGGCCGGACATATCTGCTGAAGTTGACTTGTTGTAATAGTCTTAAGAGGGTAATGCCAGTGTTGATAACTGGAGTTATCTCGGATATTAATCTAATTTGTTCATGGGGACCTACGACATTAAGATGACCTCTGCCTATCCCAAACAGTACTATACTATAGTTTCGATGTAATCTGGAAAATGAATAGTTTGTTTTAATGCGATTATATGAGATATAAAACAAAGATATGAGACAATACATACGAAATACAATAAAGGAAAAAGAAAATGGATAATAGTTAATATTCATATTTCATTTATAGAATTTTTTTATTGCAATGTATTAAAGGGAGGCATCGAAAAAGGCATGGTTAAAGGTGCGCACAACCGTACAGTTTCTTATACAAGACCAACAACCTGAAATAAAATTAGTAACAATCTATATATCAAAATTTTCAGCGAATTTTTATCTATCTAATAGGATATTTTTAATTGTAAAAAGAACTGTCATGTAATTGTAAATAAACAAATTGCATTATAGACGCCATCTTGTAAACGCCATCTTATATTTCGGGATTGCGCTAAATTAGTGCTGCCATCTGGCAACTGACACTTCTATCGTAAAGTTTGACATTTTTGATGGTATACGTACTCAGAACTTTTGACGTACGAGAGCTATTTGTGTTATTTGAGTAATTTTAAAAAAATCATCTCGGCTAAAAATGGAATTAAATCATGAACATTTTCGAGCGATTGTTTTACAACTTTCGACGTGGATTAACTCAACAACAGTGCATCGATGAACTTAATTCGATTTTTGGCGATGAAGCACCATCAAGGACAACTGTTTATCGATGGTTTGCCGACTTCAATCGTGGCCGTAGTTCGTTTAAGGACGAATTTCATGAAGGTCGTCCAAAATCGGTTGTTGTTTCGGAAAACATTAATGCTGTGCGTGAACTGAAACTGCTAGATCGTCATGTGACTTATCGTGAGATTGAGGTATCCTTGGGTATTACTGGGACAAGTATTCATTCACTATTGCATGTACATTTGGCCATCAAAAAGATTTGTTCGCGTTGGATTACACATAATTTGACAATCGCGGTGGAAAAAGCCTCAATCGGAGTGGAAAAAGTGCTTTGAAAATTGGTTTAACCGTAAACTTCAAATATGTATTGATCTTCATGGAGAATATATTGGAAAACAATAAGGCCACTTTTGTTGATAAATAATTGTTTTTGATCCCAAATCCCGAAATATAAAAGGCAACTCTCATATTATCTTTGGTACTACCTAATTCCAAGCACTCTGCGCCTAGATGGCAGCAACCATTATAACTTCAAAGTACTGTATACAGCAAATATATATATCAGGGGCATTTAAATCTCCATTGTGAAAGAGTTAGCTAGTTAGTTAACATTTTTTGGGATCAGCAACAATGGCTATTTGCTCCTAACACAGTCTGACTAAATTACTTGTTTATATATTAACAACAATAAATAAAACAATAAATAGATAAATAAAATCATATTTAGGTACATACCAGCGTTGCCAGATGTCCCGATTTTTGCGGGACCGCTTTATGTATAGATTGTCCCGCGCGAGACAGCTAAATTCCCGAGTTATTCAAAAAGTAATAAATCGTTCAGGTAAGGTCAAAACAATGCGATGGATGTGTGTGTACGTAATGCCGGCGTGCCGTAAGGGAATTTACACGGAACTTCGCACATTGGTACTTGATGAAGTATATATGGATCTGATTTATGATGAATTCAATTTGCTAAAACCATCTATTGACGTGATTGCGAAAAAATCGAAAGACCTAGCTGCACAAAAATGGCTTCAGTATTTAGATTAAAATGTACCATTTATTTGCTTTAAGATAAATAAACATTTAGAAATATTTAACTGTACATTTTATTAAGTTGTCCCGCTTTTTGCGCCTTATTCCCGATTTTTTTATTTGGTAAAAATCCCGATTTGGTAAAATAATAATCTGGCAACGCTGGTACATACTCAATAAAGGAAACCTTGCACAGAAAAATACAAATAAATTAGAAAATAATAAAAACACTGGATTATTATTTAAAAAATTTATAAAAATGTATTGATACGTACGAGGTCTGTTCAAAAAGTATCGCGAATTTTGAATTTCCGCGGGTTACGTATATTCGATTTTCGATTTTTTTGTGGCGTTATGTTGGTACTCATGTCTCTCACTTATGCCGACAAGTTCGGCCTTTTTGAATGTTCAATTAATTTTTGACAGTTGCTTTGCTTGCACGTGTTTTGGCTCGTTTTCGATTTTTGCCTATACCAAAAAATGGATCAAAGAATCTGTATCAAATTTTGTTTGAAAAACAAAATTAAGTGCGCGGACGCATTCCGAATGTTGACTGTGGCATATGGTGAAGCTACCTTGGACCAAAGCAAATGCCAGAATGATAACGCCCCTGCCCACACATCGATGCTTGTGCGCGAATTTTTGGCCAAAAACAACACACTTATAATGCTGCAGCCACCGTATTCCCCAGATCTGGCCGCCTGTGACTTTTTCTTGTTCCCGAAACTGAAGAGGTCCATGAAAGGACGACGCTACGCTACGAGTGAGGAAATAAAGACGGCATCGAAGGAGGAGCTGAACAAGATCACAAAAAATGATTTTTTCAAGTGCTTCGAGGAATGGAAAAAACATTGGCACAAGTGTATAATATCTGGTGGGGATTACTTTGAAGGGGACAAAATAGATATTCATGAATAAATAAATAATTTTTGAAAAAACACAAAATTCGCGATACTTTTTGAACAGACCTCGTATTTCGGCTTTCTAGGCCATCATCAGAGTTTTATTCAATTTTAATATCACATTTTAATAAATTTTTGAAACAATAACCGAATGTTTTAATTATTTCCTATTCACCATGTCTCAACGACTGCCTACAACGTATTCTATTAATGTTACAAATAAATTAGAATATAATTCCGTTATAAGAATATTAGAAATCCGCTATAAGAAATTAGTCGTAAATTGCAAAACAGTTTACTGACATACTATGTATAAAATTTAAATTAAAAAACTATTTTACCTAAAAGTGTTCGTGGTATATAAAGGTGATATGATATCACTCAGAATTTCGAACAAACAAAGATTATGAAGCCATATTTGTAAAGACCTTGTTTTGTTCATGTCCAGATCCATTTTACGATTATTTTTTATCATTATATGTAAAAATATCGTGACCGAATATGCTTAAAGGATTTTTGACATATAAATATGAATTCCATGAATTTACCGGTTAAACATAACTTTAAGTTGTCACACTTTTATGTTTCTTTCTCGACATTTATGGTTATATTTTGTTAGCTAAGCTATTTATCGAATATTTAAATACTGTTCGTTAAAGAAAGCGAGAATTAAAAATAACAAATTTTATATTTTTCTCACATGAATTAATTATTTATATTCGTGACTTATATCCGATTACAATGTTCATAAATCATTGCTCGATCTGATATATCGTATTATTTTTTCGTTAAAGTTTTTATCTACATTCTGCATCAGTGAAACGAAGAGATAAACGGTGCATTCTTTTAATAAGAAAACGAATAATTTCTGTGTTAATTCCCTCAGTATTGAGATTTTATCACAGTATTTTATGTGTTTAATTATAATATGTGTGCTTATGGGAATATACTGAGAATTTTTAAAACATATTATCATAATTCAAGATATTACATTTTTGATATTGTTAACCTTTGAACACCTTAAATCTTCGTCATATGTAATTGAATTTAATTAATTTATTTAAGTACTCTACTGTTTTAATATTATATCTAAGCTAGAAGCAGGGCCGGCTCAGACGTCGGGACTTCGGGGATTTTTCCCGAGGCCCCGCGCTTAAAGGGGCCTCGCGCTTTCATATTTCTAACAAATATTAGTAGCTAGGGCAAGTTTTTGATACCAAATGCAACGTTTTTTACACATCTGATGTGCATCATTAAATAAATTGATAAAATTATGTTCATGTATCATTTCTGTCTTTTTGGGAAGGGGCCCCGCATATAATATTTTCCCGAGGCCCCGCAAAACCCACAGCCGGCACTGGCTAGATGTGCTCTAGATGCGAGTCAAATATAATCTTTATTAACTTTTAACCCTTTAACCGATAATTGTGTTAAATATTTAGGAATATTTAACACATATTCAGCGCAGAATTCGCTGGTTGCATGAAAACAGGGGTCGGTTACACAGAATGTAGAAGGGCAAAAAGTCCTAATTCTTTATTTGTAGAAAAGCCATAGCGGCAAAACATAGTATTTTATTTGACAAGCATCTCTCCAGCAATTATTACTTTCTTTTTAATTCCTACTTGACAGATAGTAACTTTTCAGTTAAATACAATGATGCCCTATCAATTTACTATCACATAACATCTGGTGTTCCCCAAGGTAGCGTACTTGGGCCATTCCTTTGCCTACTTTATACTGCAGATATACCTGAGACAGACGACACTATGATAGCTACATTTGCTGATGACGTTGCTATACTATCAACAAACGATGATCCTAACTAAGCTCCTGCAATTCTTCAAAGACATTTAAATCTTATAAACGATTGGTACAATAAATGGAGAACTAAAGTAAATCAGTCTAAATCTGTCCAAGTCACGTTTACAACCAGCCTCAGTACTTGCCCACAAGTAACAATCAACGACATTCCAGTTCCCATAAAAACTGAAGTGAAATACCTAGGATTGCATTTGGACCAATGATTGACCTGGAGTAAACACATATAAGCCAAACGTAAGCAGTTAGACCTAAAATTTCGACAAATGTACTGGTTTCTTAGTAGAAAATCAAAATTATCAGTTTCAAATAAATTTTTACTTTATAAGACAACACTCAAGCCTATATGGTCGTATGGACTTTAATTATGGGGATGTGACAGCAGTAGCGGACTAGCCCGCCGGGAGACCGGGCAATTTCCCGGTAGGCTGGGTGTATTAGGATCGATTTTTGGATCTATGGGGCCGGTCTCTGATTCAATGTGGCCGGCTCTTGATCCTATGGGGACATTTATTCCAATTTTCCAGGGCCGAAAAATATTTCCAGTACAACCTGATTAAAAATAATACAGCGATTTCAATCAAAAGCGCTTCGAACTTTAGTGAATGCACCTTGGTACGTCTCAAACAAAATGATCCATGAAGACCTCAAAATCCCTTTCATCACGGAAGAAATTCATATAGTTACCAACAAATACAATGACCGACTCATTGGACATGAAAATGAACTTGTGGGAAATTTAATAAATGACCTCGACAACAGAAGGTTAAAGGGACTTTGGCCAAACGACCTACCGCAACACTGAAGACAGTGATATATAAGGAGAAACGTCACTGGATATCTCCCTTACATGCCGACTACTTTCAACTCATTTACTTAATACTCGCAAAGAAGTAGATTGTAAATTAAAAAATAAATCAAAAAAAAAAAATTTATAATAATAATAACAAGCATATAATAGAAGCTATATTGTACGAGGACGAAGTTTTTCACCCGCGCCGTATATGAAGGTTGTAATCGTTCGAGTGTTATATGCCATTATTTGCGAGTCAAATACAGTATTTTTTCTACAACTATAGGTCTGTAATTAAAAAAATATTAAATTTAATTTAAAAACACAGAAATTATTTATTCTAACATAAATAATATTCTAGTTATAAAGATAGGCTGTGTGAAGTGCCAATAGCCATCGTAGCTGAGCGCCAAATATTTTAACTACCTAACAATGAATTTAATTTATTTCCTTAAATTTCATTCGTTTTTACATAGACACTGCTGGCTCCGCGATGAAAGTATTAGTACTGATGTGGACGCATCTTTTTACAACGCTCTCTTCAGCGTCGTGCCCACGCGGTGCCGCACATTTTGTCCGGCATTCTGTCTTCTTTCTTCGAACAACCGAAACGGCTTTGGACGCACCCATTGCGGTGTAACCTCTCTTGGGTGTTACCTAGCCTTTCTAACTTATACCGTATTACATATATTCTTTGCAAATGGTAGGACATTTTGAAATTAAGTCGAAATTTTTTCTTTCTCCAGTTTTGAACAGTGTTACGGATATTAATTCAATGTTTTTGCATATTTGTATCGTATAGTTCGTTCTTATAAATTGTTTGAGCCGTAAAATACGCATGTAGTCTCCCTGGTGGCTGATTTATGACTGCAAAAGTGGCGCGGAATAATGTAATTTTCGGCTCACGTACTTACTGGCGCCGTCTCAAACTCAAGGTCACGGTAAGTCACAGTTATACGCGTATATCTATGGTCTGTTACGTGACACTAGTACCATGTGCTTCCGATTATTTTATTTCCGCGTGGCAATAAGCATTTGAAATCTAGATTTTCGGGAATGATCCCACTATACCACTAGCGAACAAAAACCGATTCTACATCAAAAATTATTTCGACCTATTTAAAAACAGAGCGACAAAACAAAAAACAAACAATAACTGCAAATATAAAAAAAAACTATATTTTGATATCCAAAGAGCCAGATCTGGCTCAAGAGCCTTAGGTTGTCGACGCCCGTTCGATAATATGCATCTAGATTAATTAGTTGAGAGAAAGAAGGGATAAAAACAAGAAATTCGGATGACTATAGTCTATTTTCAAACTAGAAGAAGAGTTTTAAATATTTTGTGCAAAAATCAATGCCTTCGATTGACTGGTAAGTAGCTGTTTTACACAGATCAAAACTAATAGTTTTACTCTGCCACAACTGACGCATTAGCTGATTGTGTGTTTTATCCTCGAATAATAGTTTTAAAGTTTTTATAATAGTTATTACAGTACAAAACTATAAGTTATTATAGTGAATATAAGTTATTCGGCCCAATTCTATAAACAAGTTACTACGAAAAAGTTACAATAAAAGTTGCTAAATACAAGATCAGTAACTTTTTTAGCAACTTTCACGAAATCCGTATTCTGTAAGAAAAAGTTACTATGAAATTAGTAACTAGTTGCTAAGAAAGTTATTATGGATAACAACTAACAGAAAGCAGTTGCTACACTTAGTAACTTCAAAATAACTTGTTAAATTCGTAAAAAATCGCAAGTTTTCTGTGTAATAATGAATTATTTCAAGCATTTGACAATGAAGAGCAACATAGAGACAATACTTATAGAAGGATTTTTATTTTATTTTCTGTATAACAGATAAGGGAAATAATATAAGTCATAAGCAATATGCTGTATAAATAATTTTATTTAATATACTTTTAGAACATAGTTTTTAGACAATTAAATTACCAGTCAATTGTAATTCTTCGAGTTCTCTATTTGACTCTAGTTCAATTTCTATTTTACTTTTTTTTTTATTTATATTTGTTTTATAATATTATAACAGTCGACGAGTTCTGAACCCTCCACCCAGGAATTGAAAAATTATATATTTATTTAATAAAAACTAAGCGATTGAAAATAAATATTAATAAAAATTAAATTATATTCAAAATTAAATTAATATATCCATAAAAAAAAAAACAAAAATACATTTGTATACTTTTACAGATATTTTTTCGAAATGGACCCTTCCCAGATAAATGTTCTATGTGCGCGCCTGTTCAATGGCTATCCGAAATTGTTTAACTATATTCCACTCAATTCATTTAAATTTGGACTATAACTTGCACAACCACATAGAGCAGCGTTTCTTGAACTGTGGTCCGCGAAACAATTTTGACATGAACTTTACATCCCCCAACTTTTCGCTTTTATTCAAATAACTCATTTAGTAAAAATCCTACATGGTCAAGACTTTTTGTATTTGTTGTTATCTAACTAGTTATTGACATAACTAAACAATAATTAGTAAAAATTTAATTATTTTTATTCAACTGCAAATTATTTACAGAAAACATATTATAATAAGATCTATTTTGACCAATATTTGACCAAGAAATGTTTGTATGAGTTTAACGTTTTATAATTTGTATTTATTTTTAATTATTTTTAGTACTATTTTTATTCATTTTATGATTTTTATTCAATATGCTAATAAAAATGTTCCTCTATAAATGCACAAGACCATTTATTAAAATAACCAGCAATACATTTTTACCAATATTTATTACAACGTAGTGCCTATGAGATTATTGAGCCAG
Source organism: Liopterus haemorrhoidalis (assembly GCA_963971575.1). Classification (NCBI taxonomy): domain Eukaryota; kingdom Metazoa; phylum Arthropoda; class Insecta; order Coleoptera; family Dytiscidae; genus Liopterus; species Liopterus haemorrhoidalis. The sequence goes on along the minus strand of OZ020615.1, from coordinate 43,941,982 downwards.
AAATTAAATTTCAAGAACGACGTAAAATGCCTAGGGTAGGGATGGGGTCCGCAAAAAAAAAATGTTTTCAAGAGGGGGTCCTCGGACTACATAAGTTTAAGAACCCCTGACATAGAGAACAGTAACCACATAGCACATCACCACCACTCGTTCTTGTCAATTATTTTTTAAACTCATGTATCACCGACCATGATCGGATTATTTTCCACGAAATTCAACAGAATTTCCATCTGTTGCAATTCTTTTTCTGATTTCGTTTATAAAACATTTTTCGTTTAACCTCAAAAACTCACAACATAGCTGTGAAACTCAAGTAAAAACAAATACCTCGCCTGCGCAGAACGTAATCTACTTCTAGCTTCATGGTTCTTTGTAGCAACGTTACTGAAGGTAACTTGTTATAAGAACGTTGCTAGTGCTCATGCTTAGAGAATACCAATTGATTGGCGATTGCTAAGAAAGTTACTTCGTAGCAACGTTACTCAGTAGCAACTAACGTAGTAACTTTTTACAGAATCGGGCCGATTATACCAAAAAATTATGATATCTTTATGTAAGTAAAATTTTATGACAGCAAGTGATCATTATCAGGTATGTGATTTCTATACAGTTATGATCGGTGTGGTTTTTGTTCCCAGTCGTTGTTTTATTGCAGTATTATTGACATATTAAATGGGTTCCAAAAATGCTTAACAAATGATTTTGTTATATGATCATTATAAAACTTCCTATTAAAGCTTTTAATATTTAACTTTGCCAATGCAACTTCTGTCTCTAATTGAGATTATCCAGACAGCAAGTGAAGTTTACATTTAATTTTCTTACAGTATTCAAAGATTGATTTTTATATACGAATAGGTATGTATTGTTGTAGACATTTTATTCTAATAACTAGATTCAAGGAATGTTTATACTTACATAATATTTTCCACGCATTTCGACGACACAACAATCCATTCTAAACTAATCAAAATTCCTGAACAAGTGTAATTTCCATCGATATACACATCGGCATTCCAAGGACTGTGAATTATATCTTCCGGTGTATTTTCACCAAGTTCATGTTTGTTGTGTATTTTTTCCATGTTCTTTTTACTGTCGTATATTGAATTGGTACATTTCACATAAAGAGCTTTGCAGGTATTGTTGTTATCGTTGGAATTCGGTTTCATGAAATTGAAGAGCAATGAAGTAATGTCGTTCCTTATGCTTTCGAAAGTGGAAGTTCTGCTTTTGTAACTTCCTGCTTTGTTCAATGACTGCTTTTTGGCTTCAACGTAAGTTTGCTTGTCGAAGGAACTACAAAAAAATTACACTTAAATTAATCTAAAATTATTATTTATATTAAATAGAATAAGGAGGTTACGCGCGTTGGTACAGCAACTGAAAGTTAGAAATATGATTCATAGGTACTGTATCACAACAACGCACCAGGTTCCCTTCTAATTTGGCAGTTTTTTAGTTTTATTAGCACCCATAGTCACCTAGGACCAGTGTGATTTTTTTCAAAACAAAAGAGTTTTTCAAAAAATACAAGAAATGCGATCAGAAGTGAAAGAGACGTTGACAGCAATTTGTAGCTGTTGCACTGCACTAATGAAGTTTTGTTAAACTACTTCATATTTCGGTCCTTCCCCCAAAATTTTCTGTGGGCCCCCTTTTAGATTTGTCAATTTTGTCTATAGAGACCAAACGACAAAAAAAAAGTCATTTAGAGATTTAATGGACCCCTAAATGGCATGCTTCTCTACGGTTTGGGACGTAGCTGGTCCATAGTTTGACCGCTGTATTAATTACACCTCGTATAGTTTTTCTTTGGGGACGATATGTGAACGTACAAATATTCGGAAATGAGTTTAAGAAAAAAAGAAAAACACTTGGTAATTGTTTTAAAAACATATTGTATTGTTTTTTCTTACGTTTTGCAGCTTATTAGGCCATTTTCAGAATACAAAGGTCTAAAAGAATGGACAGCTTGAATTGTCATCTTTTTAATCCTTTAGGTTTTTCCTCTCATTTCAAGATCCTGTTATGTTTTTCAAGATATATGAATTGTCTTATCTAGTTTAAACGACTTAATCCGAATTATCCCCTACGGGGTTCCTGCAATAAATAACAGGTCACACAACTGCATAAAATTGGTCTGTATTAAGTATATTTTGCCAATATAATCTCGTACATCTCTTCCACTTCTGATCGTACTTCTTGTACACTTTTGGGAAACATGTCAATTCTGTGTTATCTTTTAACTTGGTCAATGGCCGACCGTTGCAGCGTAGTGGTAAGGCAGGTGCCCTGCGTTGCGAAGGTCTCGGGTTTAAATCCCGTTCAGACATGACATTAAAAAATAAAATAGAATTGTCCTGGCTAATTGCCTTAATATTACCTGCTCAAAGGGTCATTAAACAGTCAAAAGTTATTTCTTATATCTTGAAAAATATGATACCAGCTAAGTAGGTATATATTTCAGGCAATTTTGTAAGACTTTTGCATTTTGAAGATGGTCTAATAAGTCGAAATACCTATAAATACGTATACTAAATGTTTTGGACACAATAACCGAGTGATTTTATTTTTTCTTTTTCCAAAATATTTCAATGAGTGCCTTCAACCAGGGCTGGCGTGAAATTTTGTGGGACCGGATTTGGCAAAACAAGAAAAATCCAAATGAAGTTAATGTGTTAACTTTTTACTTACAAGAATCCAAGATATTCGCAAATATCTTCTGCGGTGTTAATAGGATCTTTAACATCACACACTGGATACCATTTTCCAGCTATATACATGGAAACAATTCCTTCATCTCTTAGAACTGGATGTCCATATTTATCAAATGATATGGTTGAAGAATCAGTTAAAGCATCTAAATACAAATAAAAATTGTATTACTAATACAATTATTTTTCACACCTTTCCCTTCTATAACACCTTATATTATAAATCATGAATGTACAAACTTTGTCCTATTCAAGGCACGTAAGAAAAATATATATTAGACCAGGACCATCTTATGAATTGTACGGGCCCTAGGCCATATGTATTTAACGGGCCCTCCTCCTAAGCGATTACAACGATTTTGAGATCTATTTTTTAACCTTGATTATCCATTACCGCTATATTTAATTTTACTAAAATTATTGGTTGATGCAAAATTAACGACGACTTGAAAAGTGACACTTGTTTTATGTAATTATTAAAATATTATTAGGTGAAAAAAATGCGTGTCGAAAATAATATTCATGTTCGTCATATGCTCTACCACTATGCTCTACCACTTCGAGAAAGGATGGAAAGAGGCACAGTCATTTCGCGATCTCAACGAGCTTTTCGGCAAAGGAACAATTAGTCAAAAACAAGTTGAAAGATGGATGCACAAGTTCAAATCGGGTGCGACAAGTCTTAAGGATGATGAAGGAAGAGGACGGCCATCGGATTTCAACGATCATGCACTTTTGTCATCAACCAATCCACGATCGTCCGTCGCCTAAAAAAGCTTGGAAAAGTGTGGAAATTGGCTGGATGGATGCCTCGCGAACTCTCCGACAACAACAAAGCCGTTCGAGTTCGAATTTTCACCGAATTACTGCAAAGAAACGAGCAATTATTTTTGAAGAATCTTGTTACTGGTGATGAATCGTGATTGCTCTTCAAAAACGTCAAAAGAAAGAAAGTTTGTGTATCTCCGGGTAAAACACCGAAAGGAATAGCAAAAGGTGCCCATAGTAAGAAGACAATGTGGTGCGTATGGTGGGATAGAAGCGGAATCATCCATTGGGAGATAATTGCAAACGGTATTTGCTTTTGGTGAAATAAAGATAATGAGCGTCAACAGAAGCGGATTCCGCACAAAAACGAAAATTCAATATCAACAGCGACGTCTATCTGGCTCAGCTCGATCATCTCCATACAGCAATAGATCGACTCCATACAGCAATTTTTTTGTTGAATAAACTTATATACAAAAAAAAAAAAACATCGTTAATTTTGCATCAACCCAATACATTTTACATACATAAATTCTATAATGCCGAACAGGAGTTCGTCTGAAATATGAATTTCCTGGTGTATTTATACTGTTAATGTTATTCATTTTGCTATTTATTTATTTTTTTGTAAAATCAGTAAGTTTACAAAATAAAATTAAGACCGGCGACTGGGCCCCTTATATAATCGGGCCCTAGGCCATGGCCTCGTTGGCCTAGACGAAAAGACGGCACTGTATTAGACGAACAATAAAATATTAAATGAATTTAGGTGTAGTTTTACAAGAACTAATCTTCGCTCAAACTCTTTCGAAACTTACTCAGGGGCTACTCTTGTATGTTTCACCATTCAGCTTCAAAAGAATTCTAGGGTTTTCTGCCATGTTTTATATGACATAATTCGGTTAGCACGGCTAGCGCCATACTTTACAAGATCGTATTTTTTAATAATATTTTTGCAAAAATATATTTTATTATTGGTTATTGTGTAATGTTAACATTACAGAAAATATTATGCATCAATTAAAATACGCGTAAAATACACGAATGTAAAATACTTACAGCAGTCCTTTTCATCTTCACCATTTTCACAATCAACTTTGATATCACATTTCTCTGTATTTGGAATACATTTCTTACTTTCCCTGCATTCAAAATTGTTAGGAGGACACTCAACTAGAAAACAAAATATTAACACATAATATATAGGCATAATACAGGGTGTTAGCAGGAACTTTTTATGCATCTTTATTTAAATAGATAAAAAGGAGGTTGAATTTGGAAAGATGAAGTAATTTACTCTATATCAATAATAAAATAATTGTGTTCAGGGACACAACTACTAGGATCTACAGCAGCGATTCTCAAACGGTGCGCCGCGAAAACAATCTAATATTCCCCCAACTGCGTTAGTTAGACCAATGTTTTGACATGGGGCGCCGGGAACTGAAAAGGTTTGGGAACCACTGGTCTACAGGGATACATCAGCGTGCTGCACCCCATTTTCGGCTTTGCGGAGTCAGCTATAATGCGCTTTCCCTGCATCTCTCAGCATTAGTGTGGCACATTTTTGGATTATTCAGGATCCGATCTATTCGATTTTCGTCGTTGGATCGATTTCTGCTTGTACTTTTCACGCATATATCGCGACATTTTAATTTTGAAGCATAAGCTTTCACACAAACGCACTCATTATTTCTACAATTCTGATCCGATTGGACTGAAATGATATATTTATAAAATCGGCCAACGCATTGGCATGCTCTGGGCTTCCGAATTTGACAGAGCGAGCTAATTCGTTACATTCTAGAGAGAGGGATCTGATTCAGTCTAACAAATTTTACAACTGTCCTCAAATATTGACGCTATTAATTTCTACCTGCATCGTATACTTTCTGAGATATAAACATTTAAAAGTGTGACCTATTTTCGTGACGCCCAGATGCAATTCATATCTCGGACCGATTTTAAAGACATATTCACGTCAAAAATAAAAAATAAAATGTTATTAGGACTTGATTTTTAACATTTATATCATTTAAATAAATAGGTGGCTGTCAAATTTTCGGATTGTAATTATTAGAATTGGGTATTACTTGTTTAATCAAGACCTAATACTTTTTAAGTATTGGTTTTAGACCCATAGTGCCCATCAGGTCCTGAGAGAGCTTCAATGGGGCTCTGGCCAAATAACATTTCGGGGGCCTCATACCCCTCAGTTTATTAATGTAATTTGTGTAAAATATAAATAATTTACAGAGTGCCGGGACTACTGGAGCCCCCGGGGCCCAAGCCATATGGCCCTCGTAGCCCCCTCTATCTGGTTCTGGTGCCCATAGACCCATAGTTTTAATGAATTATAAGAAAAACACATTTTATATGCGATAGTCTAAAAAATACAAGCCTTTCAAGTTCAATTTAAAATAATAATAATAATAATAATAATAATAATAATAATAATAATAATAATAATAATAATAATGAATTTTCTTTGAAATGTCTCATTTAGTTGATTGTTAATTGTTTTTACCGACCGCCAACATATATAAGGGAGGTATTGTGATCATACCAATTTTGATATTTCGAGATTTCGATGGATCTCCACGAATTGAGGTCCCTACATAACGTTTTGACTATTTTTAGCATGATGTCTGTCGGTCTGTCTGTCCGTCCGTCTGTCTGTCTGTATGTCTGTCTGTCTGTCTGTCTGTCCGTCTCTCCGTCTGCCCGTCTGTCCGTCTGTCCGTCTGCCCGTCTGTCCGTCTATCTGTGTACACGTGCAGAGCAAATTCGGCTGAAAGGATTTTTATGAAACTTCATATTTAAGCTTCTGCCATCAATGGCACGAGTTGATCAACTTTTGGTAAAAATCGGTTGACTAAAAATGGGAGTTTACTCGTGTCGAGTTGATGATTTTTGCGAATATTTCACAACAGAAAAATCTCGAAAAAATTTATTGAACAAAAGTTGCTATAAAAGCAATAATTAATAACTTTTATTTGAGACGTTTTTTGATAAAACGAAAAATTTCGAATAATTTCTGTAAAATTTTTCGAAATCTCAATTTTTACCGACCGCCAACATATATAAGGGAGGTATTGTGATCATACCGATTTTGATATTTCGAGATTTCGATGGATCTCCACGAATTGAGGTCCCTACATAACGTTTTGACTATTTTTAGCATGATGTCTGTCGGTCTGTCTGTCCGTCCGTCTGTCTGTCTGTCTGTCTGTCTGTCTGTCTGTCTGTCGGTCTGTCCGTCTGTCCGTCTGCCCGTCTGTCCGTCTGTCCGTCTGCCCGTCTGTCCGTCTATCTGTGTACACGTGCAGAGCAAATTCGGCTGTAAGGATTTTTATGAAACTTCATATTTAAGCTTCTGCCATCAATGGCACGAGTTGTTCAACTTTTGGTAAAAATCGGTTGACTAAAAATGGGAGTTTACTCGTGTCGATTTTATGATTTTTGCGAATATTTCACAACAGAAAAATCTCGAAAAAATTTATTGAACAAAAGTTGCTATAAAAGCAATAATTAATAACTTTTATTTGAGACGTTTTTTGATAAAACGAAAAATTTCGAATAATTTTTGTAAATTTTTTTTTCCATATTTATATGTAACGTTTCCATGGTCCATGATAAATAATATCTCTGTTAGAAAATATTAGGCCAAGTTATTTCTACTCTGCTGCTAGAATGTAATTTATATAAGTACTTTATGATGGAGGTCGGTCCTGTGGTGGCCACAGCTGATTTTTTCACATTTTTTTTTTAACATGAATTTTGTATATTTATACCGGACTAAGAAAAGAAGATAAAGAAAAGTTGTATTTGAAATATTTTGGAAACGCCACTGAGTGAAAATCTTTGAAAAATTGTTTAATATGGTACGTACAACAGTTTTGCTCATCAGTTTCATCTGCGCAGTCTAGAAGTCCGTCGCAAATGGCCTCCGGATGTTTGTGAACTAACAATTCTTTGCAACTGCAATTCTCCTCATCTGTTCCATCCTCACAATCTACGATATTATCACATCTTCGTATACGTGATATTGGCTGGTACATTCTGCAATATTAAATGTAACAACTATTATTTTCATTCTTAAAACATAAACTTTTGTAAAGTATCTTAATACTCGTATACCGATCTTTATATACTAATGCAGAGGGCCTTGATATACCTACATATGTCGCGCACATTGAAAGAGTTGTTACAGTTTTCTTTTATTAATTTTCTGGCTTTTGTATTACGACATCCATTTAGCGAGATAATTTTAAAACAGAAAAGAACCCTCATTGATCAAAAGATACATTATTTTTCAACCCAGTTTGTTTAGGATTTTTAATTTAGTCTATCAAAAGAATAACATTTTGTTATTTAGCATGTTAGCATGGCATTTTGAAAGAAATATGTTATAAAAATTAATGAAAAGTAATCTTTTAAGGCCCGGTATTTCCAACCATAGATAAAATTGACTATCAATGAGTAGTTATCAAGGGAATAAACGATTTTTTGCGTAGTTCCAATTATTTATCTATAGAGTGACTAGATTATCCACAGGATAAGTTATTCCTACCGTGTAGGTACTGATAGATGTTATCCATTGGATAAAAATGACAGATTTTGACACATAGGTGTAAAAAAAAAAACATTTTATTGATAAATATATGTACATAATATAAGCAGATATACGTAAAATATATAATATAACAGGTATTATGTACATATTAGACATACCTACACTTTATATACATATTACCTACACCTGTTTCCATTATGTGTAGGTACTATTTTATTATAATTACCTACATCAAAATAAATTCAAAATAATTTAATAATCTACATTAATTTATACTGAAATTGAAAAAAAATTGTCGATTATTTTTAATAATTTACATTTATTGTTAAAGAAGGAAATCATGGATTCTGATTTTGAAGATTTGCTAGCAGAAGATGATGAAGAAATTGTAGACTATTTAGAACAGTGGTAGGCAAACAGCGGCCCGCGGGCTTCATGCGACCCTTGAAGGCATTTTATGCGGCCCGCCAATATCCGAAAACAATTGCTTTTTAAAGTGAAAATATTTGAAACTGGAGGCGAGATCGTGTTTTTTTCTCTGCACTTTAAAAATAGACGTAAGACCGTTGTTTTTGCTCTTCACTTTCATATGGAGAGGGCACCAAAATATTTTGTGCGGTCCGCGCCATCCTGTTATAAGGTCAATGTGGCCCATGGTCCAAAAAGTTTGCACACCGCTGATTTAGAACGTTCATACATAGTTCGTGTTAGACCAAATCATACGGACCAGTGGAATGAGCAAGAATTTATTAAACGATTTCGCTTAGCGAAAAATGCAGTTAATATCAATGCTTTTATCTCTTGTAGATATATCCAGCCTATTTCTACTCTTTCTTATCAAATGAATCATGTATCTAAATCCGGTTTCAACAAAATAAGAACCAGGGAAACTTATTAACAACGTTTTCACAATTGTTTCCAATATTGGATATTTATTTCGTATTTTAAAATTGTCCCAAAATGCTGCATATCTTTTAATGTTGATTATTAATAATTATCACTATTACAATTATTGAATACAAATAAAGAATTACCGACTCCCAATCAACACTTTTATACATATTGACCGCAGCTCCAACCCGACTGACCCCAGGGGGGTCGATATTGAACCAGTTGGGAACCCCTGAGGATTTGTGTTTGATTATTTAACTAAATACATTCTTTAAGGGACTATTACCGGTTATAATTTTCAAAAAATCGTTTTTTTTTACATTTTTTGATTCCTTATACCTTCAGAAATCATATCCTAAATTTTTATAACGAAATTCAAAAAAATAAGAAATTGGTGGCAATTTTAGCGCATGCGCTTTTTCGGTGCGCGACAGCTAGTTTGACGAGTTTCGGCAGGTGTGCTTCTCAACACCGTTATTCTGTTCAAATACATATATATATATATATATAATTAAACATATAATAAAACATTAAAATATATATATAAAACACTTTGGGCTATCGTTCCCAAACATACGTTTGTGGGAAGAGAAGTTACTGAGTTGGCTGCTAATATTTCATTAGCAATATTTAATGAAGGTAGAACGTCCCTCTTGAAAATATTGGAGGTAACGGGATGCATAATTGGACACTCTGCGTATGATTATGTTTAAAAAAAAGATGAGGAACGCATTGAGATGGCCAATAAAGCGAGTACCGCGGCGTCGAAGGAAGCTCGCTTGGCAAAGCAAACTGCTCAGCAAGAGAAACAGCAACAAATGATTGATTCGGGAGTACTTTTATATGGACCAGGGATTGCTGATTAACCAATTGTAAGGGCTGAAACTTAATTTTTTTTTAAATATTACAATACAAATATTAAAAAAAACTTTAAAAGTGATTTTCTCGAAATGGTGTTTTTTCAATCGGCCCAGACTTATTCTCCATAACTACACAACGGATATTTTTAAAATTTAGTGAATTTTGTTCATTTTGATGTCCTCTACCGTAATTTACCAGAAAATTACAAAAAAAATTGAAAAAAAAAAATGATAAGGGTAAAAGGGGAAAAAAACATGATTTTTAGAAAAAAAAAATTCACCTATCCGCCATTTTGTTTTTACACCCTTTTTTTATAATAGGTGGTAAATTACGATGTAAGACACCTTCATCTTTAAAATTATTTTTGAATTTTTTGTTTCAGACTTGTCAATTTCGAGATTAACCCCGGGCCATGGAGCATCATAATTTTTTGTTACTGAACTTTGGCGCAATCTATATAATTATCTATGTATTGAAAAAAAAAAAAAAAAAAAAATTATAATCTTGAATATAATATTAATAAAATAAAAAAAGTTGCACAACGTTCTATAATAAAGGAAACGAGAAAAAAAATATTTAATTATAGGTCATTCTTTGCCTTTCTAACCGGTAATAGTCCCTTAAACTAGCTAAATTGTAAAAATTGACAATAATAAACAGTTTTTGTTGCTTGATCTCCAGCATTCCCCATATTAAGACTTTCTCTTCCACAACTTATCCAGATTTTCTTTTAATCACACGGTACAAATATTAAAGAGGAACTAGATCTAACTGGACAAACGGAGACTCGACTTACGACAGTAATTATGATTCCATTTAGGCTGTAATTCGAAAAAGTGTGTTTTTAAACTTACCTTTTACAAATAAATGGTTCGGTCTCCACATTAGAACTTATAGGTTTTTTAGTAGTATTTTTGATTCCTTCAGATGGTGCAGATTTGTTAAAATTACTTTCAGTAACTATTTCACTTGGGTTCAAATTAATTTCTTTTACAGTAGACGTAACCACATCCTGTGCACCTGAAATACTCTCGGAGTTTAATTCAGTAGTATCACTTGAAAGGTCAGTTACATCCGTAACTACATTTAATTCAGTAGTATCACTTGAAAGATCAGTTACATCATTAACAACATTTAATTCGGGAGAAACCACTTCATTGTCTTCATTTTGCGGAATAATTTCAGTTGTTGTATTTTCATCAATGTTTAAACTTGTGTTATTAATATCTGTAGTGCTTTCCGTAATTGAATTAAACTCGTCATTTTGTGAGGTATTTACAGTTGCGCTATCCAGAGTTGTGGATAATTGTGTATTTAATCCATCAGAAAATTCAATATCGCTTAACGTTGTCGTGTTTGTTCCTTGTATATCACTGACATTTACAAGTGAAGTATCAAGATCGTGCTCTATAGATTGAGTTGTCGTGTTTAAACTAATATCATCATTCGTAAAATCAGTTAAATTGTGTTCATGTCTTTCGACAGTTACTTGTCTTTTAACTCTTTTCAAAGATTCCTTGATGGTTTCGTGCTTTTCTGATTCTGTAATATTGTGTGTTGAAAATAGTAACATGTTATCAATAGCGTGTTTTATTAATGAGGGGAACCGATTATCTGTTGGACATGCCAGTTCATCTTCGGCTTCCAAACAATCGATTATACGATCGCAACGACGTTTTTTCGATATACACCGTGTGCTGCCCCTACATTCTACACCTGGACATCGCTGAATGGGGCGGCGAATTGGAAGGTTTTCATCGGCTGAAATTGGAAAATTTATTATTCAACTTTAAAGTTATAATCTATAAATCATTTTATCAAAGTTTTTGAATGTAAAATTAAATTTCTTTAGGTTACAATCAATATATTTAACTGTTTGAGTATTAATTTTTACTTGTCAGTACTGGAAGTTGTCAATATGGTTACTGAAAGAACAGCTTCATTTTGTGGCCGAAATTAGAAACTATGCCGATGCTAGTTCAACTACTGGCATGGTCACCTATGCCGAACTGGTCGAATGTGAATAGTTAGCCTGAGCAAGATGGCGAAGATCAGTGCTGCCTTATAATTACGCAAAGGCCAGCATACGATGTTAATCATATTGTGTTCAAAGACTATATCTGATATACAGGATGTATCAAGATAGAGAAAACACAATTTTTGGCGTAAACGCGACTTGTGAGAAAGTTGGAGGAAAAAATTTGAAGACTAAAGTTTACCCAAAGAATCGATATTACTGAAATATTCCGGAAAAAGTCGGAAGCTCAGAATATGAGGGACAATGTTGGTATTTTAAATGGGAACTTACATCGTATAGGATATGTTTGGATAGAGTTTTTGAAAAGAAACTTTTATTTAAAAATTTTTTTAATATATTTTACCTACAGTTTACAATTTTTTTTTTTTTCTCTCTATAACGTTTTGAAATTAGAGTATTTTTATTTAGAACTGTTCAAAATGCCTTCCAGCTAACTGTAGCTCAGAGCATAATAAAGTTAATTAAAAATATTTCACTTTCAAGTTGTACCTACTTGAAAGTACTCGTAAGTGAAATATTTTTAATTATTATTATGCTCCGATCTACAGATAGTTCAACAGTATAAGGATGCGAAAGTGTTTAAATCAAAATGAAAGGCTTTTTTGAATAAAGATGCTATATTTTCAAATCGTAATAGAGAATTAAATTTTTCGTAAACCATAAAAGATATTAATAAAATGTTTAAGTAAAAGTTGTTTTTTTTTAAAGCTCTATCCAAACTATATAAACATACCCAAAACTATATAAATTCCTATGTAAAAAATCAAAGTTGTTCTTGATATCCTGTATTTCCGGTTTATTCCCAAAAATTTCAATATTACCATTTGTTTCTTTAAGGATTGGTCTCATATTTTTTGCCCCAACCTGCACACATGTTGCGTTTCGAGAAAAATCATTTTCTCGCACTCCATTTTCATGCACTATGTATATTTTTAAGAGGAAATCAAACAGATACCTGTAGAGATGGAAACTGAAGCACAAAAATGGTGATGGATCATTCATATCCTAAAAAAAGAGTCAATAACAATCTGCAGACTTTCACTTAACCGGAAACCAAAAGGCAGTCGCAGACATGGAAAACCAACTGATATTTAACGTTGATTCATGAAAGAAAGGGACCAAATCAATAGGCAATTGCAGAAAGCAGTGGTTTCGATACATATCAAAACAGTTCAAATTTCTTGAGGCTCTAAAGGAGCAACAGGACTATATATTGACCACACAAAACGCAAAGTTTTCTAATAAAAAATATTCATTTACACTTAATTTAGATAACATTATTTATGTAGCAGAAAACGAAATTCAAACTATACTTTGCGCTGAGGCTCAAACTATCAAACTTCTTACCAGAACAAGATCTGAAAATCAAATGAATGAGGAAACATTTATGGTTACCAAGAAAACTCGCTTTCATTGTTGTCCATCACATTTCTAGATTCTTCTACAGTTTCCATGGATAAAACTTACAACTACATAACATTTGTCACAAATCAGAAGTAATTTCGATAGTAACCTCTAAACCAGAGTTTCCCAAACTGTTCTTCGCGATCTACTAGTGTTGTATTTAAACCATCAGCGATATGGTATTTTATAGTGCTCCGGGACGAATTCTTCTCGTGAAAAGTGCTCCACGGCTCAAAAAGTTTGGGAAACTCTGCTCTAAATAGCCGTTTCATTAGGGAAACTCAACATATTTGTCACAATATGTATAATTACGTAAGGGATTATAAAAGACTAAGCGAGAAATCTCGTATAGAAAAAACTGGCGTTTCAAGTTGAGGGTTGTGCACAGAGCTGGTTCAACCACGTGAAAAATTATATTATTTTTATATTAAATTATATATAGGAATAAAAAATAAATAAATAAATAAATAAAACAATATGGAAAGTTTTACATAGTCATGGCAATACTAACACTTCTCTATGGGTTACAAAGATTAGTTCTATACGCAATAAATTTTATGCATTCATCCAACAGTGTAAAAAAAAAATAGTATCTATAAAAATACGTACAAATACTCCTGGCGATCCAATTCAGATATAAACTAACTCTAGTGTAAACTCCTGGTTCATTAGGTCTAGCGCAGCCTTCTCCGTGACTGACAATACCAGCTAGATACCATTGACTCGGCGCCATAGGGTTACGACAGAGAAGTGGGCCTCCACTATCTCCTTGACAAGCATCTCGACCACCTTCCATGAGGCCAGCACAGATCTCCTGACCCTCCTGATCTTCACGGTGCTTGCAACGAGCTAGGATTGGTACTTCTACTTCTCTCATATGGTCAGCTGTGAAATTCATAACACATAATGTTAGAGTACTGTTCTTAAAGCACTAAGAAGTACATAATTTCTAATTAATGAACACACACATTAAAAAAAAGGTTTGGGCAAGAATATATATGAATATATGACAAAAAACAGATTTTCACCTGTAATGGCAACCAACGGCGATTTTCCAGCTTACAAATCTTTTCTAGGAAACCTTCTAAAAACGTCTAATTCAAAAATGTTAAAAAATATAGTTCTATCCCACATTTTTATTCCCAACAACATGAATCGTATATACGTACTGCGATTCACGAATCGTAGTATTAAACCGCCTAAGATACGAGGGTTACCTTTTATGTTTTTACTAACGACCACTAGACGGCAATATTGAAATGTTTCATTACTATATTCGTAAAATTTGACATTCGTTATTGTGAAATCAGTAGCAGCTTATAAATTGACCGAATAGTTTGCTAACAGTGAGCGTTTAAAAAAAAATAAGTTTGTGAAAAAATGGATATTACTCGTGAAGGTTTTTGAGGATGATTTATTACGATTTTAGTAAAGGCCTAACTCAACAAAAATGCATAGATTCGCTTCGTTCAACTTTTGGTAATGAAGCACCATCAGAAAACTGTTTACAATTGGTTTGCAGAATTTCGTCATGGTCGTGCGTCCGCAAGTGATGAATCTCGTGATGGTCGACCAAAATCGGTTGTGATTCAAAAAAACATCAATGCTGTACTCAAAATGATTGATGAAGATCTACATGTGACTTACCGTGAGATAGAGGCATCCTTTGGAATATCGCAGACTGCAATACAATCGATTTTGCATGAACATTTAGCTGTGAAAAAAATCTGTCCCCGATGGACTCCGCAAAAAGGCTCGTGTTGATTGGTGTAAGGGAATGCTAAAAAATTCAACCTAGGAACTCCAAAATCCGTATACAACATAGTTACAGGTGACGAAACTTGGATTTATTCATATGAACCGGAAACTAAGCAACAATCCACTGTTTGGGTCCAAGATGAACCGAAACCTACAAAAGTTGTTCGTTCACGAAGCACGTCCAAGAAATAGATCGCTTGTTTCTTCGGTTTTACTGGACATGTCGCAATCATTCCTTTAGAGGATCGGGGAGCAGTTAATGCTGAATGGTATTCAACAATATGTTTGCCAGAAGTCATCGACAAAATCATGAAAAACAACCAAAATATCGCATTATTCTTCATCATGACAATGCAAGCTCCCACACAGCACGTCAAATAATTTTATTTGAAGAAAAAAAAACATCGAAATATAATCTCATTGCCCGTATTCACCTGATTTATCCCCTAACGACTCTTTTTGTTCCCCAATGTCAAACAAAAAATGCGTAGATAGCGATTTTCATCACCTCAAGAACTGTTGAAGCCTTCCACAAACATGTTTTTGAGATACCAACTTCAAAGTGGAGTAAATATTTCGAGAATTGGTTTGAACGCATGCAAAAGTGTATAAATATTAAAGGCGAATATTTTGAAAAGCAATAAAACAGTTTGTTCCAAACAAATTTTTTCTTTCTCAGTTTTTGTAAATACTTAAAAGGTAGCCCTCGTATAGTTGCTATAAATCTGTTGCTATAGCTTCCCAATATCGTCCAATTCGGGGATTACTGATCATCAAGTGGACGAAGCCATTAAAGCGTTTCCTCTGTCAACATATCTTCTGTAAGTTTACAGTATATATTTTGAGTACCCCTGATTCGACATTCGTATGATATGGCTTATCCATCGCAGTAAGTCTTTTGAGGTAGATTCATAGAGCTAACCATAAAGGGTTCACACCCCAATACATTCATGACTAATCTATACCATTATAGAACTCGCCTATCACAATTTGTTAATTATGAAATAGTGTTTCAATATTTTCTGCAGCTGTCTAAAAATAGTCAGATAATTAATTTTTTATACGTATGCATTTTTATATAAAATAAATTTGCCCGATAGCATGTTATATATGCCATAATAAAATATTTATTTATTTATTATTTTTTGTCATCAGTTTATTTGAAGTTTATTTGAAGTGAAAATATTTGTATTTATATCTAGTTGATAAATTACATAAAAGGCTAATATATATTCAAAACATTTAAAGCAACGAATAATTATTCAATTTTAACAAATCATTCTTTATTATAAAATCATATATTAAAAAATATAAACTAAAATTATATTTGCTTTAGTACTGACAATTTCAAATAAAGTTAAAAATTTATTCTGCTTTTTAATACTAAATCTGTCGAAATGTCAAACAGAATTTTATTAAAACACAACAAAAAATTATATTCACAATAATGGAGTTGATTTATTTATCAATAACGATTTTCGTTTCACATTGCAAGAGGCACTCGCTCAATGTTTATTCAATGAATTTTTACATATTTTTCAATAATGCGTCATTTATTAAATGTGAACTTTTATCATATATGTATGTACAATTTAAAGGGGACGATTAAATATATATATATATATTTTTTCTCGTTTAAACTTTTCTTCTATACGCGGTGTTATTAAATAACTAAACTGATGCTGTAATTCAGTGGTGTCCAATCTTTTCCAATAGTGGGGCCATTAATGCTAAATGTGTCACGGACTAGACTGAGTTGGACCGGGGAACATATATTCCCGGGGGGTAATAATTCATAGTCGTCTAAAGACGGGGATAGGCTAGCAAAACACCTAAGATTAGGAGGGGGGGAGTTTTTTTTTTTTAGAAAATCATTTGAATCATATCCCCTTCAATATAGTCTTATACCATCTATAGGCCGCTAATATTCTGATTTCCACTCATCAGTGCAGGGATGTACGTTAGTTTTCGTCAATTTTTTTCAGAAGCTTCCTAGATTTCTTCTTCAACTCAAACTTTAAGAAAAAGTCGAATGG
Organism: Liopterus haemorrhoidalis; assembly: GCA_963971575.1. Taxonomy (NCBI): domain Eukaryota; kingdom Metazoa; phylum Arthropoda; class Insecta; order Coleoptera; family Dytiscidae; genus Liopterus; species Liopterus haemorrhoidalis. The sequence continues at coordinate 43,924,933 of OZ020615.1, read as the reverse complement.
AGCTAGTTCTAGTGAATAGGACTGCTTCCACACCTTTGAAATTTGGTCAATTAATATTGTGAAGAATAGTGACAGTTGGCGTTCCATGATAGCCGAAGTCTGCATCAGATATGGCACTTGATGATGATGAACACCCTGCACTGGGAGGCGTTTATCGCTAAAAAATCTGCTTCACTGAAAGTACACCAAACTTTCGTCATGCTCAGACTGTCATGCAAAATTTTATTGACAGTCATTTTATCATTTTAGATCATCTCTACAACAGCATCAAAATGTGCTGTTGTGGATCATTTGGAACCATTTCTTTAATGTTTTGCACATTTTTATTGGACGTCCATATTGCACTTTGACGTCCATAGGCATCCACACGTTTATCGTCTTCGACATCCTCGATCAGTTCTAACCCAGTTCCAGTCTGCGCGATATATAGGAGACCTTGGACATTCGAGGGTTTAATATTTGAAGTTTTCACATCTACGGATATATATTTTTTTTTTCTCTTTTTTTACGCCAGAATTTTATTTTATAAGTTTTACGCAAAATGTCGTCTACTAGGCCTATTTACGCGCATAGGCACGTAAAGAAGAAATTGTAAAGAAGAAATTGTTAATAAAAGATAGCAACGTAGTCAAATTCGTTGTACGTACAAGGTTAAATCCAACTCATTAATAAAAAAAAAATGAATACCAACAAATCATTAGGAAGTGGGTATATAGCATACTCTCATACAGACAAAGGTAAGTACGGTACTGTTGACAGGATATAGCATAGAGCAGTGGCGGCGAAAAGCAGGGGCGAGAGGGCGCCAGGCTATTAAGGGCGCGAAAATGAGCTCTCAAATATATACATCCTTAGTAGCATATCCAGATATTTATGAAGAGGGGTTGCATAAGATTGCAATAAGATGATTTCACTTATTTTTGTTTGGTACAAAAATATAATTTTTACAGACCGCCAACATATATAAGGGAGGTATTGTGATCATACCGATTTTGACATTTCGAGATTTCGATGGATCTCCACGAATTGAGGTCCCTACATAACGTTTTGACTATTTTTAGCATGATGTCTGTCGGTCTGTCTCTCCGTCCGTCTGTCCGTCTGTCCGTCTGTCCGTCTGTCCGTCTGTCCGTCTGTCCGTCTGTCCGTCTGTCCGTCTGTCCGTCTGTCCGTCTGTCCGTCTGTCCGTCTGTCCGTCTGTCCGTCTGTCCGTCTGTCCGTCTGTCCGTCTGTCCGTCTGTCCGTCTGTCCGTCTGTCCGTCTGTCCGTCTGTCCGTCTGTCCGTCTGTCCGTCTGTCCGTCTGTCCGTCTGTCCGTCTGTCCGTCTGTCCGTCTGTCCGTCTGTCCGTCTGTCCGTCTGTCCGTCTGTGTACACGTGCAGAGCAAATTCGGCTAAAAGGATTTTTATGAAACTGCATATTTAAGCTTTTGACATCAATGACATGAGTTGATCAACTTTCGGTAAAAATCGGTTGACTAGAAATGGGAGTTTACTCGTGTCGATTTTAAGATTTTTGCGAATATTTGGCAACAGAAAAATATTTCGAAAAAATTTATTGAACAAAAGTTGCTATAAATACAATAACTAATAACTTTTATTTGATACGTATTTTGATAAAACGAAAAATTTCGACAAATTTTGGTCTCAATTTTTTCATACTTATGTAACGTTTCCATGGTCATGATAAATAATATCTCTGTTAGAAAAAATTAGGCCAAGTTCTTTCTACTCTGCTGCTAGAATGTATTTTATACAAGTACTTAACAATGGCGGTCGGTCCTGTGGTGGCCACAGCTGATTTGTTATTTTTATATCATACATACTCGTAATTAACTAATTAGGTAATTAGGTGACAGGATAGAAGACAATACTGTAAACAAGTGAAAGGCCAGTATTAAACTGAACAGCATTACTTATCAAAGAGCCTCTTTAAAAACAATGTTTTTAGTTGTATTATTAGGCGTTAGCAGGTAAAATTTGTTGCTTGACACGCGAACGCGCTACATAGTATTGCCCTTTCGAGAAGCGTAAACTCCGCAAAACAACGTTAGTTATCTTCCGGATGTGACAATGTCACTTCTGAATAGTGTATGAATCGTGTATCTACTTTGCCACTGACGAACGGATGTTGTCGCTGATAATTTCAAGAAAATGCTTTAAATATGAACGGAAGACTTGAATTTCACTCCACCCGCGCGCACAAATTTCATTATAGCTGAAAACCTGACTAGATGATGTATGTGCTATACACAGAAAAAAAAAAGAAATGACTCGTTCTGAAGAAAAAAAAGAAGTTCTCGACAGAAATTTTAATAATAATATTTCTTTATTTCTGATAATATTGTTGTCCTTGAACAATTGGGGGGGGGCACATGACTCCAATCCCCTTCTTCGGTACGCCACTGCACATTTTATTAAAAGAGCGCAGTTTGGCTGTATTTGCCCCGGGCGCCAAAAGGGCCGATTTTACTCTTCCATTAGTTTGGAAATATTTATTTTCTTACAATATTTAATTGTATGCCTCAAGGTGACATCTATTCTCCCGACGGTCCTGGGTAAGTACCATTATACATTATTGTATTCCTTTTAACCGTTCAGCAATGAATTGCCTGTTTATAATTTATTTGATTTTAATCCGCTTTTTAAATACAATTTTCTATTAATATAAAAATATATCCTTAGTTTATATTAGTTTTGACAGCTAGATAAAAATCGATATAAGATTTATATAACGCGAATATCAGCGATGTATATTCGCGTTTTAACTTGCAAGAAGTTTTAAGGCTATATCACTATATAGCAACGCATTTTTACCGACCGCCAACATATATAAGGGAGGTATTGTGATCATATCGATTTTGACGTTTCGAGATTTCGACGGATCTCCACGAATTGAGGTCCCTACATAACGTTTTGACTATTTTTAGCATGATGTCTGTCGGTCTGTCTGTCTGTCTGTCCGTCCGTCTGTCTGTCCGTCCATCCGTCTATCTGTCTGTGTACACGTTCAGAGCAAATTCGGCTGAAAGGATTTTTATGAAACTTCATATTTAAGCTTCTGCTATCAATAGCACGAGTTGATCAACTTTTGGTAAAAATCGGTTGACTAAAAATGGGAGTTTACTCGTGTCGATTTTAAGATTTTTGTGAATATTTCACAATAGAAAAATATTTCGAAAAAAATTATTGAACAAAAGTTGCTATAAAAGCAATAACTAATAACTTTTATTTGAGACGTTTTTTGATAAAACGAAAAATTTCGAATAACTTCTGTAAAATTTTTCGAAATTTTTTTGTCTCAATTTTTTCTTATTTATATGTAACGTTTCCATGGTCATGATAAATAATATCTCTGTTAGAAAATATTGGGCCAAGTTATTTCTACTCTGCTGCTAGAATGTATTTTATATAAGTACTTTACAGTCGGTCATCTGATGGCCACAGCTGATTTTTTTGTTATATATCTAGATTCAGCTTATAACTAGTTGTAAGACCCGGTATGAGAGAATTTTTTTGTACAGTACTTGCAAAAAGTTTAGTGATAATTAAAAGTTTCGACTTAAAGTCCTGGATGTTTATTAAAACAATGTATTTATTTAATATTCTATTTTAATCACTAATTTAATTAATTATTTTTTCTTACGATCAGGTCCATGTTCAACTGTTGCACCCCAACCAACGGCTGTGCAGACGGTGCCAGGAAGTGGCCCCCATAGCCAGTTGGGTCCTGCAGAGGTCTCGGAGGGCAGACATGTCGGCCGGACATATCTGTTGAAGTGAAATGGTCTAGCAACTTTCATTAAGGCTAAATCATTCTTCATGTCTGCGCGGTCGTAAGCTTGATGGCCAATTATATGGGACACTAAGCGGGTTTGTTCCATTGGTGCGTAGGAAAAACGACGAAGGATTCCAGCTTGGATTTGATAATGATGTTGCCAATACCTAAAACATAGTTCATTAAAAGATTTATATATGAATATATGTAAATGTCTACGTTTGTATAGAAGGTATTTTTGGGAACTGTTTATGCATTGCTAACTTGTTTATTATAAAACAGCGGTTCTCAAACTTTTTGAGCTGCGGAGCCCTCCAAAGGCATATAAATTTCCACGGAACCCCACTGGTTCACTAATTATGTGTTTGTGCTACTCGACGATACCTAACATCGAAGAGTAGATATATATTTTATATATATATATATATATATATATATATATATATATATATATATATATATATATATATATATATATATATATATATATATATATATAAATAAAAAGAAAGAATGGAATTATTTGTACTTCAATAAAATCATTTATTTATCAGAAAATATCATTTATTTATGCAAAATATTATAAAAAAACAAACATTTTTAGTGGGATGCATGGGCTTGTTTCCTATTTTTACATAATTCTTTTATGTCTGGCTTTATAGAGGACAGTTGAATCCTCATATCAGCTTCTGCATCGAGTCTGTTGCGGTATTTTGTTTTTGTTGCAGCATACGAAGAAAATCCAGATTCGCACAGATAAGTCGTAGCGAAAGGAAGAAGTATTTTAACAGCTTTCATTGATAAATCTGCATATTCTTCTCTCAAAGTGCACCAAAATTCTGGCAAAGATAGTTTTTCAAATATGGCCTGTAGTGAGGAATCTGAAATCATGTCAATGAAAATTTCGTACTCCTTAGCTGTGAATGTTTCTGGCCTTTTCTGAACTATGAATGGGTTTCTATTCCATGTATAATTTTTAAGCTTTTCATTTTCTTCATCTGGAAAATATTGTTTGACCGAGTTTAGAATATCTTCCAAATGTTGACAAATTTCATCACACAAAATAATAAGCTTGCATCAATGTCTCCATTAATTTCATCGCATAAATCTTTAAGTATTGTGAAGTTATCTAGCTCACGAGAGCAATCATCAGTCCGATCTCAACAGTCAAACTCAACTAGTCTCTCTGGATCGGAGCATTTTGCATTGCAACAAAAACTCAAATCGTAAAAACTAATTGAACAATTGAAGAACTTACTGTTTTTATCGAATAGGCGAGTGCACTATATTGAGTTAACCGTTACAGATTTTTTTAGTTCATTAATTAAATAAATCTAAACTTTTCAGAGCAACAAATTAACTTTATGTAAATTAATGATAATTATAATTTTTTGTTAATATATATTAATTTTTAGCGGATTTATATTTATAATTCACGGAGCCCTTTGAGGTAGCTCGCGGAACCCCAGGGCTCCGCGGAGCACACTTTGAGAACCGCTGTTATAAAAGATACGAAAAAGGTTATATCGGGAATGATCAAATTATGTACTTTAAAAATAACAATATTAAATTGGAAAAACAATTGCATATCAAATAAACGAGTAATTTGCACTTCAACGATAACTTTGAATTTATTGAGAAAGGACAACTAGAAGACGACCTTTTCTTTCAAAAATTCGAGGGCGACTGCTTTTAATACCTAATGAAGAACACCTAGCAATTGACGAGCAAATAATACGGAATCATTTTCCTTTGTAACATAATGTAGAATCATAATGTTCCATGTATGGCACAAACCCTAAATTATTATTTAAATTATTATTTTTTCATAAAAATAATAATTAGTATCTTAAATATATTTTTTTAATTAATTTTTCTATCAATAAGAACCAATTCCTAATGCTCATGAATTATTTCAGCCAAAAAATAAAATTCATGCAGTAAAGGGTAATAGTATGATAAACGTAATATAATGATAAATAAAATATTCTATTATATTTTCACGTTTCGATCTTGTATGACTTCGCGGCCCCCCCCCCCAACGAAGCCTTCACGGCCCCCCGGCTTTGAAACGCTGCGTTATATTATGGAGTTATTATAAACCAGACTTTAAATTTTAATAGAGAGTCAAAACTCTGTCCATAGAAACCGTCTTACCACGAAACCAAAGCAGCTCCTAGTAAAACTATTAAAATATATATATATATCATATATATCATATGGTTCGTCAAATACGATGGACAAATAAATGGTGTAATTTTTTTGTGTAGAATGGCTATTCTTCTAAATATTTATATCAATATTATATACCAATATTATATAAGTAAATCTATATGCATCAGGATTTTATGAGGCAAAAAAATTAACTCTATCTCTTTTACCATTTTCATTAAATTAATATTTATAAAACTAGCAGCTTTTAATTAATTATTCATTCAAGAACACATTTCTTACGAACATATTCATAAAAAATATAAACACATCATATAAATCCAACAAAATAAAATAACAAAAATATAAGTATTTTTATCGCGAATCTCTGAAATATATAACAAAATAAACTGCGAATATAAAATGTAAATAAAGCAACTACTAAATGGCTTTTATGTTCTGCCAACATTTTATTACGTAACAAACATTTAAAGCATAGATCTTACAAAATAAGGAAATGGAAAGAAACTTCACGTTTATGCTATCAGATCAATGTACGAGTATTACATGTTTGTTGCCAACTCATAAACAAACTGTTGATAGATTAAGATATATATTGCGCAGTGATTCGCTGGAAATTACTACCTAGCCGTTATAAATTATTATATATTACTGCATAATTTATGCTCACTATTATGTTACTTAATGTTTAGTAAAACAAGCTTTCAAACGCGACTCCTCTCTGCGTTAAATCATACCAATATTATATACCGTGTGTTCAACGAAACGCGGAACAGAGCAGTTTAACTTGGGATTTTAAATAAGTGTGAAAATGGACTCTTCTGTACATTTTAGAGCAAAAATACATTAATTAAAAGTTGTTTAAAATTCGTTTCTTTTTCTAAAAAGTCTAAATTTGATACTATATAAACCTGCAACCTATAACACTATATATTTGGAAAATAATACAGACGATTCCGCTTAATTGGGCCTCCGCTTAATTGGGGCAGCCGCTTATTTGGGACAAATCTCAAAGAACAGAAACCAAACCAAGGAACCAACAGTAAATTTACATGTTTAATTGGGACAACATTCCGCTTAATTGGGACAGTTAAGATCACAGTACATATTATGTTACACATATTCTCAAGAAAATGTACAAAGAATTTAATATTACAGCGTTATTTTATGCAGGAAGGAAATGAAGGGAGCCCTACATCCGCACTGAATACCTGTGCTGATTTTGTAGAAGTGAAATGTTACAAAAACAAAAGACAGACTACACTTGACGCATTTTTGCATTGAATTAAATTGTATGTACCTATTTATTATTTTATTTTGGAATTTATTATTATTTTTTCTTAAAAGTTTATATTTTTTGGTTATATGTAATTTATAGTTTTGTCCAAGAGTTTATAAAATAATATTATTGAAAGAAAAATATGCATAGTTTAATTTTATGTGAAATTCGCTTAATTGGGGCAGCCGCTTAATTGGGCCAAAATGCCTAAGTCCCGATGTGTCTCAATTAAGCGGAATCGACTGTATATGATGTTTCCGTCAAGGTTCCAGGCCCGTAACTAGGGCGCAACGTAAGAGGCGCCTGCCACCGAGCTGCGTTGAGGGCGCAAAATTTTTAACCTTATTCTGATGAGTTCATGCCTTTAAAACATATTTTGCAGCATGATAATGACCCAAAACATTCTTCGAAGTTGGTCAAAAAATGGTTCTAGGATTCAAAAATTAACGTAATTACTTGGCCGTCGCAGTCACCCTGTTTAAATCCAATAGAAAACCTTTGGGAGATTTTCGACAGAGAGATTAGAAACAAAACGCATTCAAATATTGAAGATTTGTGTAAAGCTTTGCAGGGTGCCTGGTCTAATATTGATAATGAAATGATCACGAAATTATTAGAATCAATGCCGAAAAGAATGTCGGGAAGTTATAAATACTGGTGGTTACTATACAAAATATTAAAAATGATCTGTTAATAATAAATCATTTTCTTAATTAATAAAAAAAAAGATTTTTTTTAAGAGTAGTTGCTATCTTTATGTCCAGGTAAAAATAATAAATACTATAAAAAAAATAGAATTTACTATTATAATATAATTTTTTACTATAATATATGTAGAGGATTGTTAAAGGTAAGAATTACATTTTTTAATTTTAAAAATATTGAATAGAATAAAAATAAAAGAGGATTATCAAAAGTTGCTATTTTATGGCCAATACTGTATGTATGGTAACGTGATGAATTTCTCTTGAAAATGTATTGTAATTTCGTGTTTATAAATTATTTATTTTGACTCTCAATTCATATAATGCGGCTTAATCATTTTCATGCCGACATAATATCATTTTAAACAATATATTGAACTGTTGTTAAAATCTGCATGTAGTTAATCTGCTATTAGTTTATAAACTGATTAAATATTAAATTGTAAATTTTGTGATTATAATATTTAATAACAGGTTGAAATATATTAAAACAGATGTATCACAGTAGTTAAGAGCAAACTTTGATTTTATTATACAAAAATAATTCTTTAACTATAATAAAACATTTATTTAATTTCTTTTCTTGGGTTTTCTAGTCTGGTTAAATTTGAGACTCAAATGCCATCTTTTCTACCAATACTAACTAGAACTTCTGTCAGTTGATCTAATTTTGCAGTTTTAAGTTTCTACATCATCCATCCACTGATGTTCAATCATCTTTCCCATTTGCTCTTTCATCACCATCACGTGTTTTATTCTCTATAATCATCTTCCTTTTTAACTATAGTACTCAGATATTTTATCCCTGTCGTTAATCCGTTTCTCCGGTTTATTTATTTTTATTTCTGTAAAATAATAATGAAATGAAGATCTCAGAAGATAAAAACGATGGCTATTTGTGCATATCTGTATGACTAGAATATTCTATTCTATATTTTCTTAGAATACATAAAACAATGTTAAGTTGGTTTTACACAGTTCAATTAATTAATCAAGTTTCTTGTCAATTATACTCTATCTCAAAAAGGCTGGTAGTAATAAATCATTTTGTCAGGCAGTTACTAGTGGCGTGCACATTTTAAACACGTTTAAATTGGTTTTGTGTATTTCTATATTACTATTTATCATTTTATTAAACGCACGCCTGTGACCATATTTATCATATCATTAAACACACCCCTGTGACCATTTTTTCCTCAAAATTTTAGGGTCAAATTTTTATGGTCTATTGTGTTTAACCCTAGTTCGTATTCCCATATAATATGTGCGGCACACTCGGTTGTTTTTAACAATATTTCGTTTCGAACTATTCATATTTTGTCACTTTTGTTTTGCCGCTTCTATGTGATAAAACAATAACTTTTTACAAATAATAAATTTTATTACTATCAGTCTTGTTGAGATAGAGTATAATTGAAAAATTTATTGGTAACCTTGAAAATAAAAGGATCGCTTTACACACATCATTTATTTATCATTTTTTTTTTTAATTTTACATTACCAACCGTAAAACATGTTGACATATTTATGAATATGAAAATATTGAAAAAATCTTCACAAAATTACGAGCTGTGAACAAAAACAAAAGAAATAACCTAGATTATGGTGAATTAGAACGTTTGAGGTTCTGTCACATTTTAAAACGAAACATAATTTATATATTTCTAGGTTATGTTACAACTAAACAGTTGGCAATAACTAAACAGATAAAAATATAGGTATCTAGAATTCCCTAAAAAATTGATGAAAACAAACTATTGTTCTATTTTCAAAATAAATTGATCAATTTTTGCGTCAATAAATTTTTCAATTAATTGTTGAAATTTGAACACTTTACACACATCAATAAATTGAAGGTCAACTTTTTCAATTAATTAATGAATAAATTGAATCGTGTAAAACATGATTGCAATATTGAAATGTGTCATTACTATATTTGTAAAATTTGACATTTGTTATTGTGAAATCAGTGGCAGTTTATAAATTGACCGAGTAGTTTGTTGACAGTGAGCGTTTAAAAAACAAGTTGGTGAAAAAATGGATATTACTCGTGAAGGTTTTCTTTGGATGATTTTTTACGATTTTAGTAAAGGCCTAATTCAATAACAATGCATAGATTCGTTTAACTTTTGGTAATGAAGCACCATCAGAACAGACGTAAAGGTCGACCAAAATCGGTTGTGATTCATAAAAACATCGATGCAGAAAATGATCGCTTGTTTTTTCGATTGTATTGGACATGTCACAACCATTCCTTTAAAAGATTGGAGAACAGTTAATGCTGAATGGTATACAACAATTTGTTTGCCAGAAGTCATCTACAAAACCAGAAAAAACAACCAAAAACGTCACATAATTTTTCATCATGACAATGCAAGCTACCACACAGCACGTCAAACACTTGAGTATTTGAAGGAGAAAAACATCGAATTAATGTCTCATTGGCCGTATTCACTCGATTTATCCTCTAACGACTTTGTTCCCCAATGTCAAACAAAAAATGCGTGACCAGCGACTTTCATCGCCTGAAGAAGCTCTTGAAACCTTCGAAAACCATGTTTTTGAGATACACACTACAGAGTGGAAAAAATGTTTCGAGAATTGGTTTGAACGCATGCAAAAGTGTATAAATCTTAAAGGTGAATATTTTGAAAAGCAATAAAATAGTTTGTTCCAAAACAAATTTTTTCTTTCTTAGTTAAAACTTAAAAGGTAGGCGTCATATCGTCCATTGGTTCGTCATGTGCTTGCCATTCGTTTTTAATATGAAGATTCTTTTGAGAACACAACAATATTTTACTTAAAAACTTGGCAGTGTTCTTTTGGCATTTACATCAGAAAATAAATTCAACTGGGAATATATGTTATGTTTATATTAAACGATTTTAAAAGATTACCAACATTCAAGCAATAAAACCTCTAGTTTATGCGTATTTGACATCAGTTAAAATAAATTCTTAGTGTAACAAATCCAAGTTAATATAGCGGTAAGATATGTTAATATAAAACATATCATAAATAATTTGGAACTGAAAGAACTATATTTCTTTCTCGATATAACTTTCTCTTTAACGACGCTATATTCAAATACGACATTTCTTGTTTCATTTGCATGTATGTAAAATCCGATTGCATGCATCAGGTAATATATAAAATGTTTAACTCACAAGCTCACATATCTACATCTATACTGACACCAAATATTTCACGACACGCTTATAAATAAATATATTATATGTAGGGTATGGCTCAATCATGAATAACATGAGTTCAATGTATAATGTTTTGATAGAAATTGACACGCCGATTGACGATTTAGTATTATTTATACAAAAGTCGATATAACTACTAAATAAAAACATGTGATATGCGAATTCTCATATATTTCCAGACTTCATAGGTATCTAGTATGAGACTATGGTATATATTTTGCTGTAATAGCACCATAAACAAGAATATTTTGTAAATCATTTTTCGATCTTTAATCTACGTATTAAGAGCTATTATTTAATACCCAGCATTTCCCAAACTGTGGTCCGCGACCCCTTACCCGTCCCCAAGAAAAATATAACCATCCTTAGAAATTTATATACCTACATCTTATATAATATTCCCCTATCTCTGTTGTTTTGACCAATCATCAATTGCCATATTCGGAACTCTGCGTATGTACTAAGAGAAGAAAAGCTGGCTACCCCAGTGACGTATTAGTAGACTATTGAGAACAGACACGCTCGGATACGCTGGTGGTCAAATATTGTACTACGCGACAGTAGTACTGTTTGAAATTATTACATATTTTCTAGTGTTGATTTTTTGTTAGAATGTCGATAGATACATTTTCATAAAATAAAAATGTACTGTGCTTAAATTAACCTGTTCGCTATTAGCATATTCACAGCTGAATACTAGACAATTCAGCCATATTGCCTTGTATTACAGCGCCACCAACGGTAATGTCACTTCTCAATAGTCTTGGATATATCTACAAGGTGTCTCAAAAGAAATTTTATATTAAGTGGATCGATTAAAAAAAAAGTAAGCCGTATATAGAAAAAATGTTTATTAATTATTAAAATACACTTTTTGGGGATTTATTTCTTAAAAATAATATCGTCTAAATGTAGACCCTCGCGTTCTCGGCACTCAATTAATCCAACAGTAAAATTACTCATGACGTCTCGGCAGGTGGTCTCAGGGATGGCTGCTATTTCGTGACGGATATTTTCTTTCAAATGCGCCAGTGAAGTCGGTTTATTGGCGTAAACTTTAGATTTAAGATAACCTCATAGGAAAATGTCCATAGGGGTTAAATCTGGACTGCGTGGAGGCCAATTTATGTCACCTCTCCGGGAGATCAATTTGCCTGAGAAATTTTCACGAACACGTGGCAGAGACATATTGGACGTGTGTGAAGTTGCTCCGTCCTGTTGGAACCATGTTCTTTGGTTATAGCCAGGAAAGTTTTGCAGGTCAGGTACCAAGAAGTTGTCTAACATCTCCACATAAAGCTCTGAATTCACTGTAACTGCACGCCCCCTTTCGTCTTCAAAAAAGTAAGGGCCGATAATTCCTCGCGCCGACATCGCAGCCCATACGGTCACTTTAGGCGAATGTAGGGGTTTCTGATGTTTGCGTTTCGGATTCGTTGCACTCCATTAGCGGCAGTTCTGCTTATTTACGTGGCCATTAAGATGAAAATGAGCTTCATCCGAAAACAAAATGTTGGTAAACGTTGAAAATTGCTCAATCACCTGATTTACGAAATTAAGCCTCTGACTGGCATCTTGGGGCTTTAATTCTTGCACCAATTGAATTTTGTAGGGGTGCAGCTTTAGGTCTTTGTGCATAATGCGATGTAATGATGATCTATGCACATTTAAAGCACTTGCGCGCTTCCGAATTGAAAGGTTCGGGTCGTCACGAACAGACTGATTAACATTCTCCACGTTTTCTACCGTTCTTGATGACGTAGGTCTCCCGGATTTTGATTTATCCAGCGTTGTACCAGTCTCTTCAAACTTTTTAACCCAATGTCGAATGAGAGGAATGCTTGGCGCATCATTTAAGTGGCGAAAACCTCGAATACTGCAGAATTTTCTACGCGCTACAGTCGCCGAATCACCGTTTTTGTAAAACTCTCGCACGCATAACGCGCGGTCTGCTCCCGAGAAACGCTCCATAGCGGCTGAATTCCCAAGAGCCAGGCTACCGATTGACATAACCCCCGCGCCCCTCGGATACGTTGCGTTCACGCAGTAAGCTAAATAAATATAAAATTTCTTTTGAGACACCTTGTATATACGAGTATATAGTCCGTACCATAAATTTTATTAAATAAACATATTATTTTTGATAACTCATTACTTAATTTGGTAATAAAATAGATGTATCACCATATTAGGCTCAATATCATACAGTCTCCTAATTTATTTTGAGTAATTTATTACGTATTATTAATGTACAAATCTTTTTATAGAAATAAATGAACCAAATTTTTTATTTATTTATATATTTATTTATTTTTTCGGGGAAAATCATAGGGATCCTCGGACCACAGTTTTGGAAGCACAGCTTTAAATGTAAACTGTTGATTCGAAACTTTAAATCAGATAAAAATAAAAACTTTAAAGCATTTCAATATAAGGTTATTTGAGATTATATCTACTTACATGTCTATACAATGTGCTGCAGTTATAACCCAGCTTTCACTCATGAGAACACCCCCACAGTGAAAAGCTCCATTGCGATATATAGCAACAACCCATGGCCAGGATGTGGGCTGACTTGGTTTTCCACCTACGACTCTTCCACTACCCACTAGCTCTTCCTTTGTTTTATTCTCCACTTTCTCCCCTATCAATTTATTTAATCCCCTTCTCTTCTGCTCATTAAAATCATTGTTTTTCAATAAGCTTTTTACTTTGTGATTTTCTCCTAATCCATCTTCGATGGTGCGTCTTAATCTGTTGACAAATGGTAGGAATTCTTGTTCGGAACTTGTGTCGACTTCATTCTGTCGGAAGTTGTTAGGTGGGGGAGGTATGCGTGTACCACATGGTATCGGGGGACAAATTACGTATACTGCTTCATTTCCCATGCATGAGTTGAGTAATTGAGCACTGTTGTTTGGAAGGGCTGTTAAGAATTTGCCATCATACTTGGTGGTTATTGGTGCTCTTTGAACTATTGGAAACCTGAAAAAGATTAAGTACATGTTGTAATGGTGGAATAAGTAAGTAAGCGTTCCTCAAAACTTGCACGTGACACAGCTTTTTTGTGGCTTTTAGAGATAAAGCCGCTTTCAGAGCTATGAATTAATACTCTGTGTGTAGTGAGTTTTAACAAACTATTGAAGTACAATTCAGTATTTTAAAGAAGTCTGTTCAATGACAAATGAATGAAGCAACAACCAACTTATTTATATACTTTTGTTTCACACATGCCTTGCAAGTATGAGAGAGCAATAAATATGGTAAGAGAAAGAATAAGAGTCACTCAGCTTTTTGGACAATACGTATATTTTAGAAACACAACGTTTTGCTAAACCATTGTTAGCTTCCTCAGGTGCTATAAAGAACAATAACCTTAGTAAACTAAATCATATAATAATTTGTTGTAATATTACCTATTATAATGTTACGGTAAACTAACATCATAAACATCATCCATCACAAAAGATAGGGCGGTTGTAATGGCTAACCATTAGACTATAATGAATTGACAATCTTAGAAGATAAGAAATAGGAAAACAAGAATAGTTTTAAATTGGATTAACGGAATGTTACATGAATTTAAATTACAAAAAACTCAAATCTAAGGTCCAACATCATTCCAACATCATTCACTTTATTTACGAAAACTGAATTTAAACATCTGTTGCTGAATGCCAACGTATTTTTTTCGTAACTATCCTTTTATGTTCTTTTACCAGACTTCCCGTGCAAATGCATACTTTCGTGGGTGTCCAGAAACGCCAGTTGGATTTTCGCTTAATGTATGATAAAAGAATATTTAGCAAACTAATTGGTTTAGAAGCCTTAAGCTAGTCTTGCTCCAGGGCTCACGATTAAGGAATCCAGAATTAGTGAGAATCATCTATGGATATTAAATACCCGGTTGACCAACCGTGAAAACTTTTGACAAAATAAAGAGTCTAATATGATAAATAAAAAATATATAGACGTGTTATTACGAATACTTAAGAACTCGAAAATAAGTTTTAATAAGTGAGAAACATTAGCAAAGGATCGTAGTGCATGAAGAAGGACGACAAGTGAGGCAATATCCATGTATAAAAATTGATGTGAAGTGTGAATTTTCACACATTTTAGGGTTTTGCAGGTATTTAGTAACTGAATGATGATTATTTGGGACGCCAAAACAAATTTTATGGCGAAATATTTTTTTATGAGTTTTAATTCGAATGCCTAATACCATTATTTAAGTTTCTAAGTATGTGCAGTATTTTTTTTTATATAGCAAGGTTAGGTAAGATTTTGAAAATTGCGCCTACCGCTTCCATTGGTTGCTTAAATCATAAGCCCCGCCCTCTGATTTCGTATACATTCAAACATAGAATTAAATTATAATTTCAACACTTCCCACTTATTAAATTTACGCTTTTAAAAATTAAATGCAACATTTACCAAAATATAACTAGAATTTTGACAAAATAATTTAAACAAAATAAAATTGCAAAAAAAAACAGAAAAATTCAAATTGACAGGATTCGAACTCTAGTTTGCAAATTACAAAAACCAACAACGAAACCAACTACGCTATCAGCGCTTACTTATCTACTGTGTTACATAGCGAATTAAATATTTAACATATTTTAGTTAAAAACACAAAAAATGCGTTATTTTCCGAAAAAATAATCTGATGAAAAATTCCTGTTGTACTATTCCGGTTCACACCAATGTACATTACTTAGAATTTTTTCAGATTTTTAATTTAAACCATCTGGGCTACATGGTGTGGGACAAATTTCTTTTTGCACAATTTTGGCAAAAATAGCTTCAAAATACTTTATTTTGCAAAAATAAAATTTTGATCGTTAATCCACGTACTAAGAGCTTTCATTTAATACCCTACTCAGAAGTTAAAAAAAAAATATTTTTTTCGATGAGCACATATTTGTTTATTTTTTTAGGGGTATATGTTTTTTAGATGTTTTAGTATTTTTCTATGTGCGGGTCAAAGAGTTGTATAAGCATGCCAAATTTCAACTCTCTAGGTTTAGCCGTTTGGCTACAATTTTTACCGAATAGACAGACAGACAGACAAACGACAAAATGACGGTATAAGGGTTTTTTGGTCACACCTACAAAACCCTAAAAATGATAAGAAAAAGTGGTACGAGAAAAATACGTTGCCAGCAGTTTTTCCACATTTCATAGCTCGCGGCTTAATCTTCATGACTCAAGCTGTTGATACTCTTTGTCACGGCTGCTTCAATCGCCTCCAGACTTTCAAAATGATGCCCTTTAACCCTTGATTTTCCTAAACAGGTAGCAGTCGCAGGGGGAAAGATCCGGTGAGTAAGAGAGTTGTGGCAACACAGGAATCCCTTTTTGAGATAAAAATTCTCGAACGGAAAGTAGTCCGTGTGATGGCGCATTGTCAAAATGCAAAATTTAATTGCAGCAAATTTCTGGACGCACTCTCGGACTCCCTTTCGCAGTCACTTCGAGATTTCATTATGTTTCGAACACACTTTCGAGATTTCGTCGTCCCATTTCTCCAAATTATAATTAAAGGAAAAATTTCGGCTTTAAGATCAGTAGGGAGAAAAAGAACATCATGGCTGCCAAGTATCATCCAGTGGTATGAACCACGATACGGAACCAACATATATTTTAAAAATGTATAAATGTGTCTTAGAATAATTACTTACGCTGCTTGTGGACCAACTTCTCTCAGGCATACATCTAAGCCCCAGGAGTCTTTATGAGAACATACTGGATACCAATGTCCCTGCCAGTTCCTATACAGGAAACCAGATGATCTGGATACTGTGAACCTTTGGTGGGTACTAATTTTAGTCGTTAGTAATGAGCATCCAATTTCATCTTTACCAGTGGAGCATTGGTTTTTACCATCACATCTTTCACTAATTTTCACACAAGTTCCAGTTTTATGTCTGCCTGACCAATCATCACAACTAAACTCATCAGCGGCACAACCTATAACATATAGAATATGGTTATACTGAAAAAATAATAAATATATAGAAGTTCAAGAATTACTAACTTCTTTATCATAAGAGGTACGAAGAAGATAAAATTAGGAAACATGAGATATATTACTCTACAAATAAGAATATTAATTTTAAAAAACCAATGAATATCAAGTATGTATATAAAAAAGTTATATAAAAAAATATGTTTTAAATGGATCACCATTGATTTTTTAGTCGATCGCATAGATAATGTGTTTTTATTTAAAATGAATCACACGCTGTAGTTCTTATAAATCTCTTATACAAAATTGACCATCTGAAATAAAGTAAGTAACAATCTATGTATCAAAATTTGCTGCAAATTTTTGTCTATCAAATAGGAAGGATATTTTTAGTTGTAAATTTTTTTTATGTATATTTAAATAAATAAATAGCATTATAAAAGTCATCTTACTACTTTTATAGTACTAATTACTTATATTGGTACAGTGGAGCACCAAGGGGGTGGAAGAAAATAAAAAGAAACACACTAGAAAATTGAAATAGAGATGAGGCCCATTTTTTTTGTCGTTACTTGTATTTTATAAGTGAGGACTTTTTTTAGGTCATGTATTGTACAGATCACTTGTATTTCCAAAGCGAGAACCTTTTTTTTTAGATCATCACTTGAAATTTAGAGTGAGAACCTTATTAATAATTTAAATAATCCCCCCCCCCAATAATTTTTGGGTGCGCCACTGTATAGGTATACTCTGTTCTAAATGCAGAAATAGAAATAAAATTACGTGAAAGATTGAAGTCGCCACCCTATTGGCTCTCGCATAAATTTAACAGCCAACGAACGACAAGAATTCGACAAAATTATCACGTGAACATGATTACTACTTCTTGATTCCGAACAGAGTATAGTTATTGTACTTGATGTTTTACTTTTGCCGCCGTCTTGAACCTGTTGCTGCTCTCAGTATAGGTTCTGCAAGTAAAAATGAGTTAATTTTCGCAAAGAACATGTGTACCAAGTGGTATTCCATTATCATTAGGTATAGAATTTTTCGACGAAGTTTCTGAGCCATATCTTGTAGAAAAAAAAGTTTATGTATTTGAACATTTCTACCAAAAATTGTAAATATAAAGATATTGGAAACCCACAAATATATTTAAAAAATTACAGAAAATATCGATATTGTGCGATATCTATTAAAGTTCATTCACAGTAACTATAAAATGACGTCATGCTTGGTTAATTTAGTTGCCAATGTTATAATGTAACTAGCATGCAAGTATTACTCAATCGTTATATTTGGCTCCCAAAGGTTGGTATCCCTTTCCTACGTATCAACATCTTAAACAGTAATTAAGAATTAAAGTATTATACCATGAGTTCAAAAAGTAATTACATAAGGGTTGGCTATGGAAAAATAAAATAATGTCTACTTCAATCTTTATATAACAATATAAATTTATGACATAAAACAACAGTGATGACAGTTAATTAATTCTTAAGCTTGCAGTAGACATTATTTCAATTTTACAACCCTTATGTAATTATTTTTGATCTCATGTTATATGTATATATAGTAATTAAAGCATTGTAATGAGTGCTGGCAATAATGTCCGAATATTCATTATCCAAGTAAAATATATTTGAACATTTGACTTTATTGGAATAATAAAATAATTGACTTTATTTCTAACTTGGTTTCCAATGCCTTTTTAGAAGTTATTGAATATAACCTAACTTTTTTGAAATTTATAAACAAATAATGTATCATTTTCATCCTGGTGTTGTAAGTTTGGAACAAGAAATTCAACCAATAGGATCGCTCTATTTTGAAAAAACCGGTACCATGGTGTCGTAGGCACGGTGTTACAAGCGCGGTGTCGCAAGTTCAGAAATTTCAACTCTAGCGCTGGCCGCACCGTCGAAACCATAGGAACAGATATATTTTTTCGGAATGGTGAGATCTTTAGTGAGACACTTATATTAATTTCCTAAAAAAAATTAAAAAAACGTAAATTGATGTAGCGAAATAGCGACTTTTACAATGTTGTCGGCAGTCATAAATTTTATTATTATGGATTCAGTTTCAAATATCTGGTCTGCAGAAATGTCATGCAGTGGGTATACTAAAAATACAGCCCCAAACAGGGGCCAACAGAATCTTCATTCTAATTGTGATGTCAAGTAAAAAAGATTGTGTATTAAATTGTTTTCTTGTAATTGAAGTAACTGTCTGTGTTTTTTGTGTCTCATTTCTTGCAACAAGTTAAAATAATCTCCCTGTTGCCTTCTGTATCTATGTATATATGGGACGTACCCACCATCGCTTTTCTTCATATCGTAATAAGTCTAAATATGCATAAAAAAGAGTTAGAAGTCTCCTTCGATTTGACGACATATTTAATGAAATTGAATAACCATTTACTCCAAACAATTGTATAAACTTTTAGGTTAGATTTGGGTTAGATACAAATGTTGTCAAAACCGAAAACGCGCACTTATCACGCCTCCAACCCCACCATGAAATTCGAACTTGTAAATATAACACCATGCCTCTCACCCTGTCGCACCTTTGACACTACCATGAAAATGATGCATAACTGGCAACACAGCAAATTTAACATCTTCTACGTCATTTCATAATTATTGTGAAAGAACTTTTTTAAATTATCGAGCGGTAACCATTTACAATTAAAAATATTCTATTAGATAGAGAAAAATTCGCTGCAAATTTATTTGTGAAGATTGTTAATAATTTTATTTCAGATTATTAGTTTTGTACAAGAAACTTATAATAACCATTAAAGTAATATAACTTATAAGTACCATTAAATAAAAATATTTATTGTTTTTATATGTTATAGGGATTATTTGAAATGAAAGTTAATTTTTGGTTACCCTATAATTTATAAGTTTATATCCTTTAATAAAATTACTTACATTATTTAAGCGGAAGTGTACTATAAAATGAATTCTTTAAAATATTCCTTTTTAATCTTGTTAAGCTCATCAAAATTCATGTTTACTTTCACCCTTTATACTTGATGAAATTCAAAATAGGCTAATCAAGTAATTACTTAATCAATTTGTACGTACCAAAACATTCAAGTTCATCTTCCCCATCAGGACAATCAAAATATCCATCGCATAATCTGTTCTTATCAACCCTTTGCCGACAAGAACAAAGTGCCTCATCACTGGCGTCCTCGCAGTTAACGTTGCCATCGCACCATTTAGTTATCTTGATACATTTTGAGCCGTCGAAGCATTTCCTTTCGCCGTCAGAGCACGCTATACCTCTTTCTGTTAAATTTATACGCCTGTTTCCAGTAAAAATAATTACTTTACGTTTCATTAGAAAGGGAAATTAGGAATAGAAATGGTGTTTAACATTTGTTTAATGTGCTGGAGAGTTTTATTTTTAACTTGATTGTGGTTTGATGGTGTTATTAGTTTACATTAATGGAATTAGAAGATATAATTAAAAAAGCTGATATTTATCTAGTGGGATGGTTTGGTTAGGGTACGGTAAAAGATACGAGAATGATTAGTCATGTCTTTAACCTGCGGTTGTCTGTGCCCTGAGAATACTTTATAAAACAAATCAAACAATTTTCAACCTGTACAAGATTGGGAACCGATTAATAATTATTTTAATATGTCAACTTTAAAACCAAAACTACAATATATATTGTTTTGAATAAATAAAAAAGTAAATAAATAATTTAGAACAGAAATACTTGTACTGCTAAAAGAAACCAATAATTTAGATCAAGGGGTCTCAAAACTATGGCCCACGGGACAAATCTAGGCCGCAAGAAGATATCATCTGGCCCGTGGACGTTTTTGTAAAAGTTAACTTACATAAAACCCGCAATTTAGCATAATCAGAAAATCGCAAAATAAAACATTACTATATATAAATATAGTATACGCATTCTGCACGTGTTACTCACTATGCTTTTCCTCCGATTACCATTTTTTCAATAACTAAATAATCAAGAAAATACAATATAAATATGATTAACAGCCATTAATGCGCGCGCAGACAGTACGGGAGTGAAAATTCTCGGAAACTGCACATGCGCATTGCTGTGAATTTATTCTTTCCTGCACAACGCACATGCGCATTGGGGCGCATTTATCAGTCTCGCATCGCCTGCGCGCGCATTAGGGTAAAATGCGAAATTAAGCTAATATCCTGTCAACTAACAGTATCGAAATGGGACAGTTCCCATAGTAGTCGTAGGAAAAATAATAGTAATTTCTCTAAATTATAATTTTTATGAATATCACTATTATTATCAAGCTTCCTTTTAAAATCAAGCGCCAAGAGCCTAGTTGAATTCAAGTTATCCATCCCGCCATTTATTTAAGGAATTTTGATGTGGCCCGCTTCCGAAAAGTTGAAGACCACTGCTTTAGATTAATGTACATAACATGGATGTCAAACTGACGGCCTTCGGGTGGAATTCAGCTCTGGAAAATGTTAATTCTCTAAAACGTCTTTAAAATAAAGTACTCTTATTCACAGGTGTTCAAAGTGTCTTCCATTTTGATTTAAACACTCGCATACTTAATTTTGAGCTATCTGTAGCTCAGAGCATAATAAAAATAAAAATATTTCACTTTCAAGACATACTTTCAATTTATATTTTCAAGTATGTACGACTTGAGGGTGAATCATTTTTATTATTATGCTCTGCACTACAAATATCTCAAAAATTAAGATGCGAAAGTGTTTAAATCAAATTAGAAGTCACTTTGAACACTTGTAAATAATAATACTTAACTTTCAAGTCTTTATAGAGAATACAATTTTTCATAAACCGCAAACGATATTAAAAAATTGTTTAATTAAAAGATGTTTCTTTTCAAAAGTTCTATCCAAACATACGGCATACGTTAAAAAATCAAAGTTGTTCGGGATATCCAGTACTTCCGGTTTGTTCCGGAAAATTTCAATACTACCATGCCTTTCTTTGGGTAAATATTGCTCATCAATATTTTTTTCCAGCTGGCTCACATGTCACGTGTTTGAGAAAAATCCTATTTTCTTTAACTTGATACAGCCTTTATAATATGATTGAATTTCGTATGTTCTAATAACCTAAATATATTTTTTTTGCGGGATTGCGCTGAACTAGTGCTGCCATCTGGCAACTGACGCTTCTATCGTAAAATTTAACGGTGTACGTACTCAAAACGTTATGAGCGCTATCTGTGTTGTTTACAATAACTTCAACTACAAAAATTCATCTCGGCTAAAATGGAATTAAATCGTGAACATTTTCGAGCGATTATTTTTTACAACTTGCAACGTGGATTAACCCAACAACAGTGCATCGATGAACTTAATTCGAGTTTTGACGATGAAGCACCATCAAGGACTAGTTTATCGATGGTTTGTCGACTTCAATCATGGCCGTAGTTCGTTTAAGGACGAATTTTGAAGGTCGTCCAAAATCGGTTGTTGTTCCGCCAAACATTGATGCTGTCCGTGAACTGATACTGCAAGATCGTCATGTGACTTATCGAGAGATTGAGGTATCCTTGGGCATTAGTGGGACCAACATACATTCACTATTGCATGAACATTTGGCCGTCAAAAAGATTGGTTCTCGTTGGATCCCACATAATTTGACAATCGCAGTGGAAAAAACCTCAATCGGAGTGGAAAAAGTGCTTCGAAAATTGGTTTAAACGCATGTAAAAGTGTTTTTATCTTCATGGAGAATATTTTGAAAAACAATAAAGGCACTTTTGTTGATAAATAAATTATTTTTTGATCTCAAATCCCGAAATATAAAAGGCAACCGTCGTATGAAATAATACACCTCTATCACTACACTACAAACTATACGTTGGAGGATATTTAGAATACTTATAATTTTGAAAAAAAAATTAAGCTTTATTGTTGAAATTTTGTATTCTACTACGGACCTCTTTAAATCCTGTTACAAGCTCCAGGGATCCACGAACTACACTGCCCTACACTTTGGGAAACACAGCCTTACGAAGTACTGATATCTCAGTAGTAAAAATAAATGGCAATTACTTGTTGGTGTTAAAAATTTTAAACAGTGCTTTCTACATCAAAATACTTCTATAACCATTTCAATTATTAGAAAATTCAAAATATAAATATTTAGCTCCTCCCTTATCAACAATAAAATTTTGTTTAAGTATACTAGCTATAAAAATAAATTTTATCACATAAACATTTAAATTTCAACAAAAATAATTAATTTTTGACCAATTAAAAAACCCTGAATCCGCATTGATATTATTTAAATTTCAAACAAACACATTTCTCAAATAAATACTAAACATTATCCTGAAATTATACCGGATTTTGCAAACGCCAGCACATGTTAATGAAGAGACAAAAAACAGTCGGAAAAAGTACTTATACAAAATACATAAAAATCAGTGTATTTACATTGAGACAGATGTTTTAGGGGGAAAACTGCGTCAAGTTTGTATTTTCCTACATTTCACTCGTGCCTCTGTCAGCGGATTACTATTTTCCTTTTTTTTTGTTTGAAATAAATCTCAACTGGAAGAGGGGACTTCGTATTGTAAGCTTGTATAATATGATTTGAGTCACGATCATAGTATTTGAAAACAAACATTCAATTTTTGTTATATCAAAATAAATATAAAAGAATTTTCTGGGCTAATGTTACCACTAGGGTGTTTCTCAAGAGGGAGGAGAAATACTTGAAAGCAAGATGTGTAAATCTTCGGAATGATGGGTTTATTGTGTTGTGCTGATTTATGTGATTTTCTGAAGATATATTTTATTAGATCCGTTATTTGATATATGACTTATTTCTATAGCGTTTAGGCAATAAAATTCAATATTGTCAAATATTGTTGTAAAATAGTTCAGGTATAGTCCATACCATATTACTTTTTAAGATCCGCATAAAACAATTATCCCGTATAACCAGTGGCGGCGTTAGGCGTCGGCGACTGCCGACGGCCTCACGCTTGAGGAGGCCTCGCAAAAATTTTACAAGTTGTTGAAACGCAGTACAAAGTTAATTTTTTCAACACAATGATAGACGCAGTCATAGTCGACACTGAATGTCGATTCAAAGCTCTTAATGAATATTTTTAACGATTTGGTTTTATTTATGACATCAATTATTTGAAATTTTTGTCAAAAGAGGACGTTTTCAAGCATTGTAATGATTTAGGTACAATACTTCGGGAAGGTGAAAACAGCGAAAGATGAAAACATAGATCCTTTCGAACTTTATGATGAACTGCAAATTTTAAAATTGACTTCACTAGAAAATATAAATGATGCAAAACAACTTATCCAGTACGCTTTAGAAAATAATTTTGAAGAAGTATATCCAAATCTTTACATAACAATCAGAATCATGCTCACAATTCCAGTAAGTACAGCTTCTGCTGAGAGAAGCTTCTCAAAGTTAAAACTGATTAAGACCTACTTAAGAAGCACGATGATCCAAGAAAGACTATCTGCGTTATCAGTTTTGTCAATTGAAGCTGAAATAGCGATAAAAGATTCAGTAAGGCTAAAAGCAGAAAATTTCGCCTTTTTTAATTTGTGTTTGTTCGTGTAATTTTCGTTATTATTTCATAATTAACAATACAACTAATATGGTACTCAAAAATTTAAGTATAATTCAGCTTATTTAATTTAACGTTTATTTGACCTAAAACTTTAAAATCATTAATTTGATAAACATGAAAATTAATATTTAAGAGTTAAGATTTAGGTCCATTTCGAAATAATATCAGTCAGAGCGTATAAATTATTATTGGTTTTGTGCAGGCACAAGACAGGGCCTTATTCAATTGTGTATATTATTTCATATTAATGTAATTTTGAATTGATTGATTTGTAAATACAATACTGATTTTATATGCCAAATTCTAAGTTACTGTACATAATTTAGATTGCCATATTTGAGTAGGTATATGACCTGGGCATCGTTATTTCATTTTCTTCTAACTTGAAAAACAACAACGATGCTTGATTGAAAATTACACTAAAAGATGCTTCAGCATTTTCTCTCAAATCAGTTAACATTTGCAATACGGAGTCGACGTATGTCATTGCTATTTTTAAATCCATATTAATCATTTGTAAATATCAACATTTTATTGATAGCAAAAATTTTGCTTATTGTTAATAAAGATATCAGCTTTTGAGATGGAGACATTTAAAATTAAAGCCTGTAAAGATGCATTCCCGTCCTTCCACTGAACAATTTCTTCTAGTAAAGGTTGAATTGCTTCAAAAAGCTTCACCAAAACAATTACCGAATCGTGTCTGTCTATCCACCTTGTAGGACACATTTGAACTAATTTTAGTTTTTTTTTTTTTTTTTTTAATCATTTTATTTTTCAACATTCTTAATATAATCGTTAAGTATTCATTGTACACAATATAACATTTCACTTCAAACTACATATTTATTTGTTTACTTTCTTATTTATTATTAGATTGAAATATTAGAAAATCTTTATTCTTGCCTCCCTCTTTATTCCACGAGAAATGATGAATCACTTTTCGTGATCATCACTTCTCGTGATCGCTAAAGACGGAAACAGATTGTTGAGCAGTTTCCGAAATGTCCGAAAATATTTGATATACACATGAAGTATTATATCTTTTTGATACTTATACTCATTACATTGTACTGTTCTAGGCTAGTACTATAAGTAATGGCAAACGTCAACGGTGCATTAATATTGGACCATTGCAAAATAATTTTAAAGATATTAATGATTATAATATGTAAACACTTACACATCAAAAGTGTTGAGTGATAAAAATCACATACATGCGGTAACGTCAAAAATCATTCATGACAGTTCCGCAAAACACAAGAGAAAGGCTGCAAGGTGTGCTTTTCTCCCTAAGAAGTGTTAATAGTAAGTAAATAATTAATAATTGCCTTTATCATAAAATTCTCCATATTTTATCTTTTTTTATACTGAAGTTATTTATCTAAAAATATTATCCATGATACTTTCTTTGGAGAATTTCAAAAAATCTAGTGATAAAGAAAAACTAAAACTTGATATGAAATCAGGATTCGCCATTCTACCTAAATCACCCTTTAAAATAAAAAACGGCGAAAATTTTAATTTTTTCGCAGCACTGTTTATTTAATCAAAAAAACAGTGGCTATATGTTTTATTTACTGTATTCTACTTACGACAAATCCAGTTCAATAGGATCACTTTCATCAAGCAAATCATCATCATCATCATCCAGAAAACTTCTCCATTTGCTAGCATCAGCTTGTCTGAATTGATTGACACCGCTAACAGGAGGAAACTGGTAGGAGGATGCTGGCATGTATGTGCAGAAATACGGATTAGCTTGTTGGTTCATGTACGGAGAACTGTATTTCTGCTGGGCTATCATTGAACTGTAGTAGTTGTACATGGCCTGCTGACCTGGGTTGTTCGCGTACAATTGTGGGTAACCGAATGTACTGTATGCTGTATGGGTTGGGGCATATTGAGATTCATAGCCTGAAATCGATATTGAATGGTTATTAATATACTACTAGATATGTTTACGATACATGTGCTACAGTATTACATTTGCGACATATAGAAGTTCATTCATTATAAAACAGTGTTGAATCCAGATGTTTTTCTACGTTGGAGACAACCGAAGAAGGTACTCGGGGCTATGGGCCTGAGGGGATTATATGAGTCCGGGGAGAAATAGATTAGGCACGTACAGGCACGCACCCAGGATTTTTTCTTGGGGGAGGAGCTCAGAAGACGAAATTATTTAAATTATTAAAGATATCTTTTTTTTTTCAGAACAAAGAAGAAGTTCGGCAGTTATGATAAATTATGTGTGGTATTAAAGAGTAAATTCCAAGTTTTCGCGTAGGATAAATAAATTTTTTGTGTCCACCTATTAGTACTCCACTGACAGTTATTAAAATATTAATTTATGTCACTCGTGAAAATTAAATTCCTAAATTACCTACTTTGGGTCCCATGGTGGACTGCCATGAACTGTGACATAATTATTTGAAATAGTAGTAAAATATTTGAAATACTGGGAACATTTGAAATACTAGGGACGTTATGAGCTACTAGGGAAATATTTGAAATACAAGGCAAGATTTGAAACACTAGGGGAGATTTGATATACTAGGAAAGATTTGAAATACTATGGAAATATTTAGGATTGCCAACATTGCGCCGATGCTGACCCGAAGAAAAATAATTATAGTAGGGGGGGGGGAAATTAAATATTATTATATTTATTATAAATTAAATTTCTTGTCACTTTGTGTACTTAATACCAACGACTTCTGCTGTGGAACTTTTAAATAAGAAGAAAAATTTTCACAATCCTTGTCGAAATTAACTCTAATGGCGAGTTCAGCTTTTACTAGATTCAAACGCATTCTGTTTCTATCACCCCTCCAAACAGATTCCATAATAGAAAATATTCGTTCCTCAAATGCGTTATAAACTGGAATAGTCATGACTTTAGAAACATTTTTTTTTTATTTGGTACACATTATCGACCGTTTTAAAAGTTTTAACCCATATCTTTTCGCTGCTTGAACAGCTGGAATCATTTCGTAATTCTGTAACATATTGTCTAATTAGATTTATTTCGTCATATAATCGATCTTCATTAATTTATATGTTTAATAAAGATGCAATTTTCAATATTCTTTCGTAACTTGGATCACTTTTTCTTATGTTCAATGCAGCTAAATGTTTGAAACAACTGTTTTCAAAACCATAATATTTTTGTATGCAGGTTTAGGTGAAGACTTTGTACTGTACATGAGTTAACCCGAAGAATTTGATTTGAGAACCCGAAACTCGAAGATTGGTCGCCAAACCCGGAATCCCCGAGTCAAAATGGCTATGTTGGCAATCCTAGAAATATTTGAAATACTAGCAGTAGCGGTTTTAAGGGGGGGCGATGCCGGGCGACCACTCAGGGCGCCAGGCCAGGAAGTGCGGCGGACGGTCACTTGTATTTTAGAAGTGAGGACCTTTTTTTGTTTTTTTTTTTTTAGGGCATTACTTGTATTTGAAAAATGAGGACTTTTTTTTAAGGGCATTACTTGTATTTGAGAAGTGAGGACCTTTTTTTTTGGACGTTACTTGTATTATATAGAGTAATTAATTTTTACGGGGGCGGCAAAAAAATCTCGCTCGGGGCGCCAGACTTGCTAAGGCCGGCTCGGAATACTAGGAGCAATATGAAATACTAGGCGAGATTTAAAATACTAAGGAAGGTTTTAAATACTAGGGAAATATTTGAAATGCTGGAAAATATTTGAAATATGTATTAGGAAAATATTTGAAATATTGGGGAAATATTTGAAATACTAGAAAAATATTTTAAATACTTATAAAGTATAGTTTTTGTGTTTTTGACAAAATTAATTATTGATAAGATGAGTTACGTCCGTAAGTTAGTAATTATAGTTGAAGGTAATGGGATTCGGATCAGTCAGAAAATAAAAACAAATGTATTAACTTCGCTAACGTTTCAATTTAATTTAAATCTTCGTCAGAGCTACAAAGATATATAGAAATATAAAATTATTAAATTGGTAAGTTTACATGTATACAATTATGATAGTGTTCAAATTTAACAAGTCAAGTAGTTAAAATAAGCATTACAAAATTGTCGGAATTTAAAATATAACATAAAATAATTATTAAATAATAAAATCATATCAAATATGAGTTAAAGAATAAAAAACAATATTAAATTTACATTACCTTAGTTAATTATTTTATATCGTGACTATTAACTAAGGTAATGTAAATTTAACATTGTTTTTTATTCTTTAACTCATATTTGATATGTTTTTATTATTTAATAATTATTTTATGTTATATTTTAAATTCCGACAATTTTGTAATGCTTATTTTAACTACTTGACTTGTTAAATTTGAACACTATCATAATTTTATACATGTAAACTTACCAATTTAATAATTTTATATTTCTATATATCTTTGTAGCTCTGATGAAGATTTAAATTAAATCGAAACGTTAGCGAAGTTAATAAATTGGTTTTTATTTTCTGACTGGTCCGAATTCCATTACCTTCAACTATAATATAAAATTAATTATTTTTTTAATTCGTGGCTAAATTATGGCTAATAACGTTATGGATTTATTGTATTTATAGCTAAAAGCGTCTTTTCTTGAAATTAAAAATATAATTAAAAAAATTAATAGCTGAAAATCGAGTTCATGTGTGTAGTGTGTAGGTTTCAACCTCCGCCTTCTATTAAACCTATTGTCACGATTAAACCTATTGTTTGAATTATTTTGGTTTTTGATTTTAAGGTAAAATACTTATAAATCAAATAACACATTGTTAATAGTGAGATACGTTTCTGAAATAGAAAAAAATTAAGTCATTTATCCAATATATTTCTTATTAATTTAATGGAGACTTGAATGCGAAACAAATGCAAAAAAAATCGCTATGATTTTTTAATTTACATTTTATTGTGACGCAATTTGCGCAAATTATTTAAATATTGTTTAAACAAATTAAATTGAAGCTTTTAGTACTCAAATAACGAATAAAAATTATTATCGACAAAACTGTTGATTTTGATGTGGTTTGAGAAAAATTATTCCTACCATCCAATATTCTGTTGTCTTCTTACACTTATTAAATACTTACAAAACCCTGAAATGTGTGAAAATTCACACTTCACATAAATTTGTATAAAGATAAAATAGTTATATAAAAATCTTATCATACCTGGTATTCGAGAAGCCATTTGATTTTGATTTGGAACACCATAAAAACATACTGGCATCATGCTATTTACAGTAAGTTGTTGACTAGCTTTAGAAGTTTCCATAGTACCCATTTGGAACGGATTATCAAATCCTTTAGATAGAACTACGAAAGAACCAGAGGATTGCAAACCTATTGGATTTACTATACGACTTTCCATACCGTCTGAACGAAGCTTTTCATTGTTATTGCTTGATACTCGTTCTTTTAAAGGTGATAGTGCTGCCATACATTGCTCATTGTTGATATACGAATTTTGTTGCATATAATTTATTGCCTGAGTCTCAGACGCGCGTGAATGGGAATGGGGTAGTTTTGTCACTTCTGTTGCCCTCGGGATTCCTCGACTTGTTGTTGGTTTCTCAATTGTTTGTTTTGTTGTTGGAATTGGAATTTCTTCAGTCCTTTTAGCCACTTCTGGAAAAACTAAATCAGTTATTACTGCTTCTGTTGTTGAGATTTCTTCATTTCTTAAACTTTCAGTCACTTCTGGAATAGTAAAATGTGTTTCTGCTTCACCAATATTTTGTGTCGGACCAAATTCATTAGATCTTAACGTATGAGATTGTATTCTATGGATTTTTATTTCAATAGTTGTAGCTGTAGGTAATCTTGTAGTCTTTTCAACTTTTGAATATGTATCATCATAAATTTTATTTTTATCTGCCTGAGTAGTTGTTTCAAAGCTTGTCTCATCAATAGATGTGACATTTTCTTTAAAATCATGGAATTTAGTATCAGGTTTTTGTGTGTGTAAATGATGATGATGATGATGATGTTTAATTTCAGTTGAATTATTTTTTGTTTCGTTTTCACTGGACAGTTCACCAAATTCATCAGACCATTCATCTGAATAAGAATCAAATTCATGTTTAGTTTTCTCTGCCTCCCTAACTATATCATCATTGTTCTTTTGATCGTTCTCACTTTCTTTATTTGTTTCATCACTGACATAAAAATCTTCTTTATTCATTCTTTCCAGAACTGCTGCTAAACTTTCAGTTAATTCAGGTGGATTTATTAGTTGTTTGGTTTTAGATACTGTTTCTTTTAAATCGTCATCCAAGCTTATACCAACAGTTGTTTTATTTGGTTGTTCATCTAATTTATCATCCATCAAATGGTCCATAGGATCTGCTAGAAATAGATGACTTCCAACATTCTTTTCTGTAGTTGTCGTTGTTGGTACGGTGCTTGAAGCTGTAGATAATTTCATTTTATTTTTAGTAGTTGTTGATGTAGATGTTGTTTCATTTTGTTTATTTTTGAGTGTTTCTTGTTTCTTTTGATCTTTATTAATATTATCTAATAAATTTTCTATGAAACTATCCTCATTTGTTTTGTTTTCGATCTTTGCTTTTTGTTTGTTGTCATGCACATTTATCTCCTCTTTGGCGGTTTTGCTTATCTTTTTTTGTGGCTCATTGCTTACCATATTTATATTTAGATCTTTTCTTGGTTCGTAATCATCAATTTGATGATGAATTTGGTCTTCTAAACTATCAAGATGCTTAGCAAATTCTTTAGATTGTTCTATTAATTTATCTATGTCTTCCTGGAGTTCTTTTTCCTGAATTGGTTTTCTTCTGTTAAATGGTGGAACGTGAGAAAACGACTGACGAAAATCTTTTTTCTGTGCTTTATCATTGTTTAGTTTATTATTATCGGTTGTTGTGGTATGTGGTGGAAGAAAATCTTGTTCTTTCATGTGAAAATCAGTTTTCCATTTGTCATTTTTAGGATTTTCAGTTGTGTCAATTTCAATCGATTTCATATTGAGAGATGGCGATACGTCTGTGTGTACCTGAGTTTCAATTTTTGTGAATGTTTTTATATGCCTTCCATGCCATTCCTCGCTATTAAAATCATAATCGTTATATACTTCTTCGTTATTTCTTATTTTATCATGGTTTTTTGCACCTGGTTTAGAGAATTTGCCATGTTCTTTCCATTCTGCATTGTCCACTAAGTTATCGTTTGCATTAACTGCTTTGTTTTCTATATGTTTTTTTATATTATCCACATTTTTACTAACTTTATCTGTAAATATCTCCTGCTCATCCAATATTACTTTTGTTTTTTCTGTACTCGCACCATTCTTTGTTTTGAATTCATCATATTCCCTTTCCGACTTTCTTCTTTTACATGGAATATCCGTAATATTGAAACTTAACTTAATATCTTCAAAATCATTTTGTAGTTTTAATATCCTTTCATATAATTCGCAACAACTTCTCTTCATTTTAATATTTCTTTTACATTTTTTTATACTTTCATCCAAATCTTCTTCATCAATTTCATTATATGGACAGTCACCATTTGCTTTACACATATCCATGTTTATCCATCTTTTTTGTCTTGGTTTATCATCGACAGTATAAAAATTTCTCTTTGAATGGAAAAATATTGTATCATATGATAATCCTGAAAATAATAGAGTTAGTAACACGCAGTACATTTTGTATAAATTGGTTGCGTATGTTTAGGAGTACTTACCATTTCCATTTATGTTTAATGTATAGTATAGTGCTGCACAAAATGTTACTAAACTAGTTAATAATACTATTTTACAAAATATTTTAATGTATCTGCGTAATTTAATCCCTGGGCTTTTATGATCTAAAATATTAAAAATTAGTTGTTACATTCAAAGCATAAAGCGTAATATATCTAATAAACGAATATGAACTAACAAACACAATGAAATTAAGCGAAAACAGCCACCAACGAACCTCTACAGTCCAGTGGCGTAACGAGGGGTGGAGTACTAGCTTAGGGCGCTAAGATTTGAAAAGCGCCAGAAACGGGGATATTAAATTTTTTTTTTTACTTTCGTTATGAAAACAAAATTCTTTGCGATCCTTATATAATTTTTTCTACTACTTTTAGGAAACAGACCTACTTAGAATTCAGTTTTTTAAAGATATCTGTTAAATATCAAATGAACAAATCAACAACAAACTTATTTATATATTTGTCTTGCAATCATGGGTGACAAAGAAATATATAAGTTAATTGTGGATTCATTCAATGTCATTGAACAGACTTCTTTAAAAAAACTGAACTTTACCTAACTAATTTCATTTAAGTAATGCAGTTCATTTCCACGTTAGTACGCATAGTAAAGTACATATAAAGTACAATATCATTTCACACTATTGCAGGGCCGGCACGAGGCATGTGCAGCGGCACATGGCCCCGCGGTCAGCAACAGGCCCCGCGGTTCAACAACTGGCCCCGCGCATAGGTATGAGGACCTTTTTTTTTGCTCCTCACTTGGATCTGAACAGCAGGCCCCGCGCATTGAGATGAGGACCTTTTTTTTTGCTCCTCACTTGGATCTGAACAGGAGGCCCCGCGCGTGGGGATGAGGACCTTTTTTTTGCTCCTCACTTGAATCTGAACAGGAGGCCCCGTGGTCCACAACAGCATTGGATCTGAACAACAGGCCCCACGCATGGAGATGAGGACCTTTTTTTTGCTCCTCTCTTGAATCTGAACAGGAGGTCTCGCGGTCTACAACAGGCCCCGCGCATGGAGATGAGGACTTTTTTTTTGCTCCTCACTTGGATCTGGCAGGTGAAGACTTTTTTTTGTTCTTCTCGCACATGGCCCCGCAAATCCTAGCGCCGGCCCTGCACTATTGCGAATATTGATTCGCAATAGTGTGAAATGATATTTCCATTTTTAATAAATTAGCATCAAAAGAATAACGGTACTTATTCAAAACCTTAGTTCTTATTAATGTAATCTGGCATGCCCGTTCTCTCGTCCAACTTTCATCTTTCTCTTTGCGCTTTATTCAACGCTCTGCGGTAAACATGAGTATCTTTTGTCTTTGGAGTTTTGTCTGAGTGTTTTTAGTTTGTGTGTAAAAATTATAAAGTTTAAAGGTATAAAAAAGAAACTTCAATCTGCAGAAAGATATTTTGGACACGTTGGTACCAAATTATTTTAAAAAATAAAAGTCATAAAAGCAAGTCTATTTTACCCTAAATGATGACAAGAACACGCAGTGTTTTTTTTTTTTTTTTTTAATCAGGCTGTCCTTTTTTGTGGTAACATACATATATACACACAAACTAACTAATTTATATAATAAAATAGATGGGCCTTCTATTCTTTTCGTTTTGCATACAATATTTTCTGTAAGGCCGTTAAAAAGGCCGTGAAATTTAAATGAGAATAACATTATTTTTTATAAATTTATTTTGTAAATACCAGAATTTTAATTGTTTTCTGATTTTTTCTACACAATGGTTGCGTTTACCGAACGCAACTGTTGAGAATCAGCACCCTACAGTTTAATAAACAAACAGGAAGCAAAATACTTACGATCTCTACATCAACATACTCAACAGTTCATTAAACGCGCCCAATGACACTTTTCTATAGTCCGTTCAGACGTTAGAATGCAATACAGAACAAATATAGTAGTTCTTTTTCATATTCCCTATTGGGTTCACCCAATAACACTATCCTCTTCTCTCTCGAAGTTGCCATCTGTAAAACGCGCTGATCGTTGAAAACGCGGTACAAATATTTATTCAATTTTCCCTGATACTTTTTTAATTTAATTTAGATAAATTGTCAACAAAAATATATAAAACTACGCATAATATTTTGGGTTCATTGACATATTTAATGCTTTTACAACTTTTGGCAACACCGCTCCCATTTCCCATAAGAGCAATACTGCGTTCTAACATTTGAACGAACGTTAAGATAATATATAATCCCAAAATATCGCAAATATCTTGTTATAAAAAGCAATAACAAATAGCAAAATTCACTAATTTGTCTATTTACTATGACTTCGAAACAGGAGCGGACTGGGTCTGTTATGTCAGCTCAGGGATTTGTTAGTTTATTTGCCCTTTTTTTGAGTGATGAGAAAAAAAATGGAAATCGAACTAGGCTCCCGAAAAGGGCCCTTGCCCGTTGACTGGATCGGACACTTATATGCTGAGCAGACGCTACCACTTTTGGCGCCCCTGGCAAGCTCAGCTAAACTGCGCCGTTTTATGAGGATGTGCAGTGACATACCGAGAAGGGTTTGGGTGCACGCATACCCTCCAAAAATTGTTCAAGGACAACAATATAAAAAAATAAAGACATATTATTTTAAAATTTTGTATAATTTTCAATAAATTTTCAGATTTTAATAGAAACAATATAAACGTAGAATCGCTTTTAAATCCAGTTACGTACAGATGTATATTAATAATAATAATGTATAGAAATAAAAGACTCCCCGTTCGTAAATTTCTGGTTACGCTGTTAGAAATGTATATAACTACAGGATGAATTATTTAACGAACAACATACATGTTTCACATATAATGTTAATGAAGTGAGTTATTTCATTTGCAACATAGCAAATTATGAAAGCAAGCTCATATCCATGGCGACAAACTGGTGATTAGATACAATAGTTATTTGACATGATAAAGTTCCTAGACGGCTAAAAAATAATAAATTAGAAACAATAAATGAATTTTTATTAGTTTGTTTATATTTACATACAAACAAAAATAATAATGTCCTTAGTATAAGCTGTTCACTTTTGTAAGAACAAACTAAGAGGGAATTTTGTTTTCAATAGTTTGCACCTTTGAAGCTGTATGTCATGTTGGTATTAAAAAATGTCACTTGTTTAAAATGTCGATCCATTTGACATATGTCATAATGAAAAATTATATCTTAATTATAATGATCATAACCTTATCAACCTAAAGTCGGTTTTACAGCGTAAGGAATATTTTTAATTGACATTTAAAGCCAGTAACACACCATAAAAGTAACCAAAATAACTAGATCTAGTGTGTTCTTACAAAAGTGAACAGCTTATATAAGCTGTTCACTTATATAAGCTTAGTTAAGCGGAACTAAATGGGAATTTAGTTCTTTTAGGTTGTCACGAGAAGGGACCTTGCTTGGGTTATTTCATTTTTCACGTTGGGATGTCAAAATTTAAAATTCCAATAATGAAACTCTGGAAACGAATGACATACGTCAAAATTAAATATTTTTTTTTAGATATTTTAATGACAAAAAAATAAATAAATGGGAAATTTGTATTAAGAATTACACAAAAAATCAAAATATAAAGAAAATGACATTTTAAAATGATATTAACCTTAACCAAAAAATGTTTATTGTAAGTATGATTTACAAAGCTAAAACAAAACGGCCGAAAGGCACGATTTAAACGATGAAAGTAACTAGATTGCAAAATTTAGTTCCGCTTAACCGTTTGGAACAGACTGTAGCTAAGTCCAAAAAATATTTAAAAAAATTATATTTTTCTTTTCTATGCATACGATAAGCATTTGTTTTATGGCTATGTTGCTTTTGAAATAACTCACTTCTTTTACAAACAATATGAAATCTGCATGTTGCACAGTAGATAATTCACACGGTATATATATGGCGCCCCTTACAGCAAGGAGTCCGTCTAGGCCTAGCCATTCACCGCTGGTGCTTATATGGCGAGTCCGCCCCTGCTTCAAAACCTCAATATTTCTTGATTATTTTGTAATTAGCTATATTATTATAATATATATATAATTACCATTTCCTGATTCTGCGTCAATAGTAAATGAAACTCCATTTTTTAGTTCTTGTATATTTTTCAGTCCACTGCTCTTCGTCATTTTAAAATTTTCAAAACTGCATTATCATTAACCTATTTAATAGCATAATACATTACTACATTAAATGTTACAAACGTGCTATATAGGTAATTTATTACCTAGTATCATATAAAAATTAATTAATATAAATAATTATAACCAACGTAAAAAATTAATAATTTTTAATTTTATTATTTACGTGACATATACTCAGTTCAAGCGGAAAATTATATTAATCATAATAGTTAATTACACATAAAATAAAAAATACTTGATTTAATTTTAATTTATAAATATAAATAATGCAAATCATAATAAATAACGTAAGGTTATATTTTATTAGTAATATATGGTGAAATAAAAATTTATTTACATATATTACTAAAAATGAACGTATTTTAAATAATTTTTGTTGGATTATTTATTATTAATAAAAAATCCCCGTTAAAAATTTAAATTTAAAATGATACAAATAAACTAAAGTACTGGGTTAAGGGTAGGCACAAAGGTATAGTTACTGCAGTAAGGGTAAAGGAAGGCTTTGCCTCCCCCCCCACGAGTCACTCATTTAAGTGTTTTATTCCAAACCCTTAGACTTTTTTGTCCTCAAATTTATTTGCTTTTATATTTGTCTATTTTATATTATAACTATTTTTATTGTCTCTATTTTAATCAAATTGCTATCAAATATTAATCAAATTTTAGTTAAATGTGCATTAACTAATTTGAAGTTTGCATTAAAGGGCCTCGCAAAACTGGGGCACCTCGGACCTCGGTAATGGTAAGCAGGGGTGGCGAGAGAGGGCCCCAGTTATACAATAATTCTGGGTCCCCAGGACTTTCGCCCCCCAGAAACTTCGGGCCCGATGACAGATAAAAAACTGCGCGTAAATAGAAATTTTACTTTATTTTTTCTGTAATATACGTCAGATTTTTGCATGTATTTTATTAAATCTGTTCAGCCCCTTCATAGGAAACGATAATTACGGGTCCAATGACATAAAAATCTTGGAATATATAGAAATTATACTTCATTTTATCTGTATTACGAGTATAATATATAAGAATATGTTTACGCGACGTGCTCATTTTCCACGCGAAAGCTACCAATAGAAACGCCACAAAGGAGCCCAAATACTGATACTTGATGACAGCTAACTACATAAACAAAGTGTGCAGTCAAATCGGATCTGGCCCGGAACTGTAAACACTATTATACCTAGATCCCACTTTGCGTCGTAGATACGTTCCAAAATTTTGCGACGCAAACTAAAACAACGCAAACTGAATTAGCATTTTGTATGAGAAACTATGTGAATCAATCTGATTCAATTATAGCAAAGTATATTTTCAATGATCGACTGAACAGCATTTTTTTTTAAATGCTGATCAGTCACCATGAAAATGGTGAATTTAATTTGTGAAAAAATATTTTACACAAAAAAAAAAGAAAAACATTTTAAAATAAAAAAATTTAACGATGTAACTTGGAAAATCTATGACGCAGAGCGAAAATTGGTGTATTTTTCAGAACGACGCAAGTTCGAAACAACGCAAAACGAAACGACGCAAAGCGGGGCCTAAGTGTATTTCTATTATTATTACGGAAACTATGAGATCAATTATGAAAGATGATCGTTTAGCTGGTTTGAATACGTTAAGTGTGACCAGGGAAAAATGACTAAATTTTGTCTAAAAAGTCATAAGACTTAAGATTTAACGCTACGTACAACCCCCAGAGATTATTAGTTTCTTATACAAAACTAACAACCTGAAATAAAATTAGTGACAATCTATATATCAAAGTTTACACAGAATTTTTATTTATCTAATAGGATATTTTTGACTGTAAAAAAAATTATTGTAAAAATGTTATTGCTAAATAACTTAATAATAGGTATCACACAACAATGTTCTGTAATTTTTTAAATATATTTGTGGTTTTCAAATAATTTTTATATTTATATAGTTTTGTGTAGAAATGTTCAAATAATACGTCAACATTTTTTTCGACATGATTGTTTATAGTTTAGAGCCTTCGTCGAAAAATATTATACTTGATGATAATGAAATGCCACTTGGTACAAGTATTCTTTATATAAAATACATCATTTTTATCCGCAGCACCTATATTAAGAACCGCGGCGGATTCGAGGTGGCGACAAAAGTAGATTACCAAGTACAGTAACTATAAGTAATTTTCACAATAGAACAAAATATCTCCAAACATATTTGTAGAATGGAGCTTTAGCTACAATTTGCCGCATAGTACACAAATATGCGTCGAATGGTTTACAAGATGGCGTCTATAACGCAATTGGTTTATTTACAATTACATGACGGTTCTTTTTACAGTTAAAAATATCGTATTAGATACATAAAAATTCGCTGAAAATTTTGATATATAGATTGTTACTAATTTTATTTCAGGTTGTTAGTCTTGTATAAGAAAGTGTACGGTTTTGCGCACCCTTAAGCATACAAATGATGAAGTCGATGTAAATGGTCCAGTTAAAAAAAAAAAAAACAAGAACATCCTTCGCTTTAAAAATAAATTTTAATGGTAAAAATATGATGTATCTTAAATAATTGTAAATGTTTTGTAATATACAGTTTATTATACACTCCTATAATTATTATAATTCAAAATCCTTTCCTAAAATAAATTTGAAAAGTATTTAATAAAGTAAACACACTTTTAGAATTCAGTAAACGGGGTATAGGCTATTCCAAACTTTTAAACGGGACTAACATAAATGGATTTTCTCGATTTTAGCTCACTTTTTAACGATTGAAGTGGGCTTTAGCTGAACAAAATATTAAAATGATTTAAACGTTAAAAGTTACTAATTTTCAAAATCTAGTTCCGCTTAAATCAAAGAAACTTTTTTTAACATTAACTTAGTGGTGAAAATATAACAATTAAGTTAAAAATATCGGGTTCGAATCCTGTTCAGGCATGGAATTTTTATCATAAAATATGAGTATTGTCCTGGCTAATTGCCTTAGTAGCAAAGGCCATAAATGTGAAAGGCCATAAGTTATAAATTAAAAGCTCTTTTTCATAGGCTGGTTATAATTATTAAAAAATATTTTGTTTTCATTTAACAATTTAAATTTTTTATTTCTACTTAAGGGGCGCGCAACCATTTAGTTTCTTATACAAAACTAACAATCTGAAATAAAATTAGCAACAACATATTATAGGCTATTACAAACCTTTAAGCGGAATTAAATGGAATTTAAATTTAATTAAGTTGTCACTGGCAAACTTTTTATATATTGAAGTTGGCTTTTCCTAAACAAAATGATCAAAAGCTTCAATCAATCGGTAAAAGTTAATAGATTTGAAAACCTAGTTCCGCCTAAACCAAAGAAACCGCCTATACATCAAAATTTTTACCTATCTAATAGGATATTTTTAATTGTAAAAAGAACTATCATGTGATTGTATATTAAGGTGATCAACTTTTTTACAAAAAAAAGGAGGACACAAGGAAATGTCGTAATTTTTTTTTCATTTTATTCTTTGCAACAATAATACACTATAATATAATAAATGTAGAATAAAAACTTTGTTGAAAAAAACTTATAATGATTAATTATTATTTAAATGAGTACTTATCAATCGAATGAATATTTAATAGACTAGTCTATTGATAATGTTCACGTGGTGAACGAAATGTACATCTAGTATAAAAATAAAAAATTTGAAGGAAAGATCTACTTTTTTCTTAATTCAAACCCTTCAATTTCAACATTCATATTTGTATATTATTAAGTTATTGGGTGATAACATTTTTACAATAATTTCTATAATAAAAATTAGATAGATAAAAATTCGATGCAAAATTTGATTTATAAGATTGTCACTAATTTTATTTTAGATTTTTAGTTTTGTATAATAATCTCTACGTATGATCAATAAGGTAATCATAAGGTTATACGTAGCGTTATTTAAATGAGTTATTTTCAAAAAACATACAACTTACCCAAATATTGTAATCCCACGAAATCACAAAAATGTTGCAAAAACAAATATCACAAAATCCAACTCTGTATTACTATTAATAATTCCAAATTTCTAGATAATAATTAACGAATGGTAGTAGATAAACAGTGGCATACAAATTGCAAACTAATTTCCTCAAAGTTAATGAACTTATGACTATTTGCTAACTCAATTCATTTGGTAAATTTTGCGAAAATGCTCAGTCAGTTTATAATTCATTACATTCAGCAGTTATTAATATTGGTTAAGCGTTATCATTTGTAAAATCCATTCAAGTAATTAAGATTTTCATCAATAGTAACTGGTGGTTTACTATTTCTACTTTCATTTTGGAATAATGTCCTAGAATAATTTTAACACTATATAACATTTGGAAAATATAAAAAACTGAAGAGAAAATAATAATTTTTCAATCCTCACTGATGTAACTGTACTACTACAGTAACAACCGTGGCTGGACCCACGCTATTTAGGGGCCCATCGAATTTTTAAATGACTTTTTTCGTTTGTTGTTTTTCCCCCCTAGACATAGTTAATAAACCTACTATGCCATAATGCCTAGGTTTCTGAGATTTTTAGGTCGCTCCCTGTCATAACCTACAACTACTTTTACGGTAGCCGGAACCGCCCGCTTTACGTGTCCTCTGAAGCACGCCCCATATTCCTGAATATTGATTCAGAGATACAGGGAAGGTTGAGTGAGACTATGGTTGCAACACCAAGATTTCTTTGAAAAACCTTGCCTGTACTGGGGATTGAACTCACGATCCTACACTTACAATCGAGTGGTATGACCACTACGCTATTGCAAGCGCTTTTTCTTTTCAATATAAGCCATTTACTTCTCAGTTGCAAAGTAAGACTATTTTATAACCTACTTTTTATTTTTTAATTGCAAAATAATGAAAGTTATAGGAGTAAAATGTTTGTCTATTTTGTATTGTTATCAGTTCTTTTAATTTATACCGTCACTCAGGTGTATGTCTGTCTGTCTGTTCGGTAGAAATTGTGGCCAAACACCTAGACCTAAAGAGTTGAAATTTAACTTGCATCGGTGCAGTGCGCTCATTAAATCCTGACCGTTACATAACGGTAAACAATGGGTTTTAATATATCAAAACTGTATTATAATGCACAGCTGAAAATCCCAGTTTAACAAAGAACCAATCAGATTACTTCGTTGGTCCGAATTCACCCGAGGAATGTGTTTCTAACTTAATATTTGTTATCAACTCATTGACGTGTAGAGAAAAATAGTGTTCATTTAATAATCAATTCGTATAAGGAAAGAAAATAAGAATGTACGCCTATGTGTACATGTCCTTGAAAATAAGTTTGATAACTAAATGTTTCTATCAAGTATTGCATAACGGACAAGAAATAATGATCGCACTGTATATAGTTATTTGACTGGCATACTGTATTGAGACACAGAAAAAAAAAAACATTATAGTTCAGTTATTTAAAGAAGACTTCAGCGACAAATGGACAAATTAACAACCCAGAAAATGATTCGTTCATTTGATATTGAACAGATTTCTTTAAAAAACTGAATTGTACGTAAAATATATTAACAAATATGAATTTAACGAAAAAATAAATATTTTTTTTAAATTCTGACTGGAATATTTGATACGAAACCTCTTAATGCGTGGATAAACGAACATAATTTTGCTTTAAACAAAACAAATAATATTACAATATTTTCCCAAAAAATTTGTTAATAAAAATTTATCCCACACCTTATTCTCAGATGGAAAAGCTTGAATAAATTCTGAATAACGCACATCAATGGAAACCGAAATAGTTCAACAGGATTTTTTTTAGATTAGTTTTTCGAAAAAATTCGAATTTTCTTTTAAATTTATTGTGTGGTATCAAAAAAAGCTCTTAAGACTTAGATTAAGAAACGAAAAGTAATTTTAAAAAATTCTTTATTTGAACACGATTTTTACCAAAAATATGGTAAAAAACTTCCCACACTCTGTAACCCAGAGGGGTCAATCTGAAAAAAAGAGTTTACCTCATATGCTAAACTGTTTATTCTTGCCGTTGGGCGCCAAGTCGTGGACGTGGATTCAAATCCTGACTATGTCAAATAATTTGTGTAAAAAATATTTATACAAATTAGAGTCCCTGTTTAGTCGTTCATAATTGGCTATAATCTGTATACTTCAATTTTTAAAAGAAGTCCGATCAATGCAAATGACTAATACATAATATTATAACATACTGATGTGTTTCCCTCTCACTCACTCTGGCAGCTTGTAAAAGTGCGCTGTTTGTCTATCAGATTTGTTTATGATTTACGACTAACATGCGTAATCGTGTTTGTGAGAATTAACGGTGTGTGAGTTTGTCTTAGATACTTGCGTTATTCTAAATGGACCAATAATATAAAACCTAATAGACGTGGCAAAACTCGAACAGCATACACTTCATGACCTTGAGAGAACACCTTTTAAAAAATGAA
This sequence comes from Liopterus haemorrhoidalis, assembly GCA_963971575.1. Taxonomy (NCBI): domain Eukaryota; kingdom Metazoa; phylum Arthropoda; class Insecta; order Coleoptera; family Dytiscidae; genus Liopterus; species Liopterus haemorrhoidalis. The sequence continues at coordinate 43,881,882 of OZ020615.1, read as the reverse complement.
GTTTAGGTACCTTTCTGTGTGCACTAAAAGAAGACGTAAAAATGACCATTACTCCTGAACGTAGAAAGATTGAAAATATGATCATGATACCTGAAAACAGGAGGCCAGAGCTATCGTGTCAATGATGATGATGATTTTTAAGCACCTAAAATAGTTTTAGAGCATGTTTTTGGTTACCTTAATAGTAACCCTTTGTTTATCCTATTGCGACATTTATTTCAGGTAATTATTAAATGATTAGTTTTCAGCCTCATTATAATTGTTTCACAACCGTTCATTGTTTCTTTGCGTGATATTGTATAAACGTAATAAAACTATTAATGTTAAAATGTGTTTAATTTTTATCAAACAATTAGTGGCTAATATTGCATAAACGCCATATTGATTAAAAAATAACTGATAAGTCAATTGAAACATAATAATTATTAAAAACAAATATACAAATTTACAATAATAATAATAATTCTTGCAAAATATTATAATAAATACTATAAATGTAAGAATTTAGCATGATAGTAATATAAATATTATTTACAGCAGTGTTTCTCAACCTTTTTTTTTCATTGTGGGGCACTGAAAATCAGATTATTTTCGCGTACTGATGGAAAGTCGCATAATTTTCCCGGCCCAGCACTATAAAACATATTATAAATTTAATAAGAGTATAATAACTACAATTCAGTTTTTCAAAGAAGTCTGTTCTATGACAAATGAACGAATCAACAACCAACTTATTTATATATTTCTGTCTCCCACATGACTTGCAAGCATGATAAGCAAATATATAAATAAGTTGATTTTTGCCGGCCGGCGTAGCGTAGTGGTAACACATGTGCTCTGCTTGGCTAAGGTCTTGAATTCAAATCCCGTTCAGGCATGGAATTTTCTCAAAAATAAAAATCGTCCTGCCTAATTGCCGAAGCAGCAAAGCCAAAAAAATAAAAAATAAAATAAAAAAGTTGATTTTTGATTCGTTCATTTGTCATTGTACAAGCTTCTTTACAAAACTGAACTTTATTGTATTTATTTTTATGATTTATACAACTGATTAGTAACTTATTAAGTGTGCAGAATGTTAAAAAAAGAACTCGTATATTACTAAAGAAACTGTGCAACAAAAATCTTAATCAACAAGGTTTGTAACCTTAATTGTAAAGATTTTGAAGACATGAGCTATTTTCAGCAATGCACTGTCTATAAAACAAAACAGTGTGTGGTGTAAAGCTTTATTTTGGAGTGCTTATAACAGATGTTCTACATGTCTCCCTTCCATCTCAACTTAAGTCTCTGAAAGACTTCTCCAGATAATAATCTAGCTCCAATTAATAATCTAGCTCCATCGAACCTCAATTAATAATCTAACGCGCTTATTGCAGTGAGTAAAACATGCCTGCCAGATTATTGGATTAAAACCTAGAAATTTTGAAAAGTTATGAAATTTCTTTATTAAAAGTTGCATATCCTTTGTTGAGATGGAAGGGAGACATGTAGGATACCTATTGTAAATATACTAAAATAAGACACGTTAATTTGGCCACTCACTGTTTTGTTTCATAGATAGTGCAATACTAAAAATACAGTATGTTCTGTTTTTATACCTTGGATACGTTCCACGGGAATTGTCATAAAAATACCGCACAGAACAATTGGATTTACTGATTATTTGGGGGATTATTTTCCATTTTTTTACTTTTATTTGTCACTGTCTGACGATTTGAACCTCACGCTTTTTTTGCAATATAATTAGTGATCTGGGAGCCTATTCTGTAAGCTTTTGGACAGTTCTTTTTAAAGTATCCTGTCGAAAGTTCCTACAGTACAATATGCATAAAAGTAACATTGACAGTGTGAAGGTGACTGTAGACTAGTTGCAGAATAGACCTGCAGTATTTACAATGAATTAGCCCTTTATACAGTACACGGTAGTCAAATATACAAGACTTCAGACCATGTTGAAATGTTAAGGTTCATTCAGAATTGGTATCATTAACAAGAAATTGACCGCATAGAAAAAAGACGCGTAAAAAACTGTATTAAAAAACCGAGTGTATCCCATATCTTTGAAGCGGTAGGTTTTCTATGTTGGAACCACGTTGATGATACTTTTTCATTACTATTAGTCGGTACTATACGCTCTTAAAATTTCTGACCACTTTTTTAACACCCTGTATAATTGGTTAAGCTTTACGAACTTGTTAACTAACTTGTAGCTTCCAAGCCAGAAATGGCATTAATAATAAATTATTTATCTATTTATTTAATGGGTTCTTAACGTTCTCCGTTAACTTAGTTAAATAAACATTTGTTTGCATAATATATCACGGACCGATGGTTGAGAAACAGTGATTTACAGAACATAATATGTACATAATATAAACATAAAATACATATTTACAAAGTATACCTAATGCACAGAATACATTTTTATATACAGTAGGACATCCATTTATTGAACTTCCGTAGATATATCGAAATTCTATGTATATCGAAGTTCCCATGAACATTGCATGGGGTATAACTATATATCGAAAAAATATTCTATGTCTCAAAGTTCTATTTTTGCCTCATTTTATTTCTTATATAGGTACATTTCACTTATATACATAGTACATCATTAAGTGGGTTGGTTGAAGAAATCTATAACACATTATAGAAACAATTTTAGATTTAATTTTAATTTTTAAATCTAATTATTATAGTCGGATTGCTGATAGGTGACTGTTACATGTATGAATCAAGTAGTGCATTCATATAATAATCTAGTTACCATTTACCAGCGTTTTAAAAATGTTTTTTGTTATTTGTCTTAGCTGTCAGTGTCTGTTAATAATATTAATTAATAGATTTTGCGGCCAGTTATTAAATTTACAAACTTTAATTTTAAATCTGCTGGAATATTTTAATTCCGAAAAAGAGAACAATAGGCCACTTATTTCTCTATCTTGTGTCCGTCAAAGAATAGAAGCTGCAAAATCTGTTAAAAAAATCGAAAATTTAATAATTGATTGGTGGGAAAGGGAAAGGATTGTTGATGATATTAATCCAATAATAATAAATACAAGAAATGACAGCGATAGTTCAGATGACGACGATATCATGCATTACAGTGACTAATTATTAAGATAAAAATAAACATTTAAATACAACTTGTAGTAATATATTATATGAATAAATATATTTTTACTTAATATTTTATTACTTTGTACTTAGAGGAAACATAAAAATTTACGTTTGAGTATAAGTTTTTCCTTATTTATAATTATTACCTTAAAATTAATAATTTTGTTTGTTTGAGTACTGCTGTAAATTTATTTTTGTGCTCAAATTAGTAAAGATATCTACGAATCATGGCGTTTCTTTCTAATGTTTTGTTTTTTATTAAAATAATTTGGAAGGTTAGTTGTCAACTTGCATCACTATACGTTACTATGGGTATGCAAATAATTATAATGATATAGACAGAGAAAGCATATAGCATTGTATATCGATACTTGTAGCAACGAACAGTCACCTATCAACAATCCGACTATAGTAGATAACGAAAATTCGAATAAAGCTATGTCGCCAAACGGCTGATTATTTATGTTAATTGCGTTTTTTAAATTATAATTTGGTTCATATTCATACAAATTTATACAATTGAGCATTTTTAGATAAAATTCAGTTTTCTAAAGAAGTCTGTTCAGTGACAAATGAACGAATCAACAATCTGATTTTTTACATATCTCTTTTTCACTCATGCTTGCAAAGCATGTGTGAAAGAGAAATATATAAATAAGTTGGTTGTGGTTGTTTTCATTTATCATTTGTCAACAGACGTCTTTAAAAAACTGAATTGTATGCACATACATTTTCTATTGAAGAAAAAATGTATTTCTTATGGCACCATCGACTTCGATAAATGGAGGTCCTAGAGTAGTTGTAATAGGTTCTCGAATGTCCCTTCAAATTATTGCGCAAGATCAGAAGCTGAAAATCCTGAAATGAAAAATTCAGTCGAGGTAGAGTTGACCCCTGAGCTGATCTGCGGTGTACCTGAATGGTAAAAAATGCGATAGTATGTTTCTAAATTTCTCCGCTGGCTCCCGAAATGGAGTATTGGTGATTGAGGCCGCATCCCCTGTGCTCTTTATTACGGAACCACGATAGCTTAATTATTTATACAATATCTTGATCTATTATTGGTAATCTTCTTTGTGACATTTCTTCTTCTAATTCGTCATAGGTAATATTTTTATCTTCAGGTAATTTTTCTAAAACAACAATTAGAATTAGTCTAGCATTATCAAATACAAGAAGAAGAAGCTAGTTTAATAACATATTGTTTAATTTCAAAACTTAAGAAATTGCGTAAGTAAAATCTTTCAGTTTACCAGCGTTTACAACTTTTCAAAGAGCGGAGTCTTATGTATTACAAAATGTATTTTTTTGTAATATTTTATTGAGGCCCTTATCTACATATCGTTTACATGTAATAATAATAATAATAACTCTACGATAGAAAAAAATAGTGGATATTATCAGAGCCGCAGTAAGGTAAACTTGCGCTAGGGGCAGAACCGTGTTTTGGCGCCCTTGGTAAATAAAAATAAGGTTCATACCTCTCAAAATTTAAGTGATGAGCAAAAAACAGGTCTTCACCTCTCAAAATCCAAGTGACGAGCAAAAAAAAAAAAAAGGTCCTCATCCTTCGCCATGGCGCCCTTTAACAAGCCCGTCAGCGCCCTTTTCCTTAGGCCGCTAGGGGCCGTCGCCCCCTCCGCACCCCTTCACTGCGGCTCTGGATATTATGAAATGAAACTAAATCGAAATAACAATATAATAAAAATAACTTTTTAATTGGTTTTATTTTTTAATTTTTTAATTCAAATTTCAAGTAATAATTTCCTATCATTTTTTATCAGACAGTTACTACTATGTATACAGGCTGATTAGATTACTCGTCCACCCCATTTTTCTCGAAAACTCAAGGTGCTGCTAAGCAAGTTAGGAAAAAAATTTGATAACCAAAGTCTACCCAAGCCAACCGGCGTAGCGTAGTGGTAACACATGTGCTCTTTGTTGCTAAGGTCTCGAGTTCAAATCCCGTTCAAGCATGGAATTTTCATAAAAATAAGAATTGTCTTGGCTAATTGCCGAAGCAGCATAGGCCACAAAAATAAAAAAAGACTACCCAAAATAATCAAACGACTATTTTAAAATTTTCCTGTACAAACCGGAAGTACAAGATATCAAGAAAAACTTTGATTTTTTAAACGGCAGCGTATGTCGAGTTGGATGAAAATTTTGAAAAGGAACAACTAATACTTAAATATTTTTTTATACCTTTTATGGTGTACTAGAAATTTTATAAAATTTAATTCTAGAAAGACTCGAAAGAAAAATAATTTTATTTTCAAGTGTTCAAAGTGCTTCACGTTTTGAGTTAAGTATTTAAACATAATCATCGCATCATTTAAAATATCTGTAGCTCGGAGCATAATAAAAAAAATCAAAAATAGTTTACTTTCAAGTGCATTAAAGTACAACATGAAACTACGACGTAAAAGTGAATTAATTTTGATTTTATTTTTCGTGCACATTCTAAATAAATGTGTCAATGATAAAAAAAAATCTTTTCACGAAATAAACAATAAAGTACATCTTTGTTGTTTTCTTTTTCTCTTCATCTTTTTTTTATATTATATTATTTTTCTTTTTATTTATTTTGCATTCCGGGCCTCAGGTACCTTACACCCACTAGTGCAGTGATGGCGAACCTTTTGAGCTCGGTGTGTCAAAATTGGGTAAAAAACTAACTTAACTCGGGTGCCGTGTCACGTCTAGATATATCCATAATTTTGTGATATTCACAGCTTTAGTAAAATAGTTATATTTTTGATGTATTTATTTGTTAAAAAAACAAAAACAAATAATTCTTTACATTAGTGACTTTTTTGTTGCTGATTTGCATTTGCTAAATTCAATTGAAGGTTGGTATTTCGTGCACTTCAAGCCCAAGCAAGCGCTACTAACTTCATCTATCAGTCGGTTTCTTTTATTGGTTTTAATATTATTTAACGCCGAGAATAATGTCTCACAAAAGTACGTAGATGGAAAAATTGTGAATAAAGCCATCGCTAGATTTTTCAGTGCTAAAGTGTCCGGTAATCGGTTGCAAGCACTCCAAATTTCCTGTTCGTAGTGGCACTCTTTTTCATTCTCCAAACGATTTCTCTACAGATTCTCAAGTATGAGGCCAGATGCGTTTATTGTTCTTGGCCGAAGACCGTCCGTAAACGATGCGTGTCACCTAAAATGTCTTGACGTGTCACCTGTGACACGCGTGTCATAGGTTCGCCATCACTGCACTAGTGCAATGAATGCAAGACCCCAACGGCCGACCCTAACTGTATTTAATAATGTTATTACATATACCTCTCATTGCAAATTCTACTGCAACGACTAAAAATATTATAAGTGCTATAACTATTAAAACGGTTCCCTTTATATATTTTCCATTTCTGTCCACAAATTTTTTCCATTTTGGTCTCGGTTGTCCTTCCTCGACAGACTGATTCACTGAAATATATAAATATATAAATTATTATTATTTGACAAAAATCAAATCTCTCCCAGCCATCCTTTTAAAAATACATAAATGGCCATGTTTTAACTCGAGTTCTACCTAACTTAAGTTAAAATGGTATGTTTTTATATGTCGTTTGGGCTCGAGTTAGGCATAACTCAAGTTTAAAAACATAACTCGTTTTGTCAGAAACCGGCCATAAATAAAACTTTGTTGTAATAATACGGGAATAGTTATGCGTAACTCGAGTAAAAAAAAATGATGTGAAGTGGGAAATTTTCACACATTTCAGGGTTTCGCAGGTATTTAGTAAGTGAATGATGATTAGCAAGGTTCATTAAGATTTTGAAAATTGTGCCTATGGCTTCCATTGGTTGTTTTAAGTAATATGCTCCACCCCTCTGATTTCGTATACATTGAAACATAGAATTAAATTACAATTCCAACAATTCCCACTGGTTATTAAATTTACGCTTTTAAAAATTAAATGCAACATTTTTCAAAATATAACTAGAATTTTGACAAAATAATTGTCTCCAGCCCGAAAGCGAACCCTAGTTTGCAGCTTAGGAAGCGAGAAGGCTAACCATTAGACTATGAATTTTTATTAAATATTTTACATCGTCAACAAAAAATACAAAAAATGCGTTATTTCCGAAAACATAATCTGATCAAAAATTCCTGTTGTACTATTCCGGTTCCCAACGATGTTCATTACTTAGAATTTTTCAAATTTTTAGATTACCCCCTCTAGCTTACAGGGGGTGGGATAATTTTTTTTTGCACATTTTTGGCTAAGATCGCGTCAAAATAATTTATTTTGCAAAAATAAAATTTTGACCGTTAATCCACGTACTAAGGGCATTTATTTGATACCCTAATCAAATTTTTTTTAAAATATGTTTTTTTTCGGTGAGCCCATATTTGTTTATATTTTTAGGGTGTTTATGTTTTTTAGATATTTTAGTATTTTTCCCATGTGCGGGTCAAAGAGTTGTATAAGCACGCCTAATTTCAACTCTCTAGGTTTCGCCGTTTGGCTACAATTTTTATCGAACAGACAGACAAAATCCTAAAAATCATTATTTTTGAAAAAATAATTCACATGGTTTTATCAAGAGCAGCGGTTCTTAAACTTGTAGAACACGAGGGCCCTTGTTTTCTTGGCGGAATTCTTAGTTTTATGACGTTAAATGACGGTATAAGGGTTTTTTGGTCATACCTACAAAACCCTAAAAACATAGAAAAACATATCTTTTTCCCAACTTGAGTTTGGAAAAACTCGATTTAACTCGTTCTTTAACAACTGTGCATTAGTCATACGGATTTTCTTCAATGTGGAAAATTTTCAAAATAACTTCTTATTAAATTTTAAGTAATCTTACCTATTATTAAAAAATACTGCATCGGAATACACTTTTTAACTGATAGTTTTGTGATAATTTTAAAAAGAAATCAAAATTTGAATGACTCAAGGTCCTCAATATTTTTGGGATAATCATAGACATTATGCCAGTTTTAAAATTGTCCAAAAATTAAATATAAATTATAAGGAAAGCATAAAAGGCTCATTTACGCAAGCTTGTTCAAAAACTATTGAACAAACCAAAGAAATTCTCAGAATTGATCGCAGAATTATTTTTTATTCAGTCAATAAATGTTGAAACTCAACCATATATCTACAACTATTAACGAGTTTTTATTATTATTATTTATTTCAACAACCTTGAACTTGTTCCTGCGTATTTCTTTTTTATTATCAATTTAAATTCAAATTCCATTGATGGCATTGGTATTAAAATTACTATGCCAATAAATTGGTAACCACTTTTATTGAGAAATAAGTATAAACAAGGAAATGAACTACAACCTTGTTCTGACTGTAAACAATATTAATTAAAATAACTATATTTTATTCATTCATAAATTATAAACAATAAAAAATGTCTGACCATTCCTTGATTTCAAATACCTTATATAATACAAGTGGCATACTAGGGGCACTAGAACACATGTTTCTCCTGAAAATCCAAATAATTTTAAATAATCGAACCACAAAATCACTTATGCCGAGTTTACATTGGTAGAGTAAAAGAGCTAGTAACTAGCGCAAGTAATTAGCAACTAGTTAATATCCCTGTTTAAACAGTTGACATTGTGACTAGTAGAGTACTAGCTGCCAGTAGTTGGGATAGGATAGCAGCTAGCTCGTCGACGTATTTACTAGCTACTGTCTTTTCCCCCACTACGCAAAATTGATTCATTTTAAATTGGCGGCAAGCGGTAACCTGTCATAACAAATAGAAAAAAAAACCATATCAGGTAAGTTACAATTTATTTACATAAATTGCGTAACATTGATTTATTAATTGATGATTTTTGAAATCATCTGTGAAATAACTGCCTTTGATACACGAAAAAGATGTTGTAGACCAGTGTTTCTCGACCAAAAACGAACCGTGGACCAGAATAATATATAATTTTCTAACGCGGACTACTAATAATAATTGTTGGTTTATTTTTTGCATGGAAACAAATATATTTAATATGCTACTAAACACAATTATTTTATTTGTAGAAAATCACAGAAAGTTTACAGAAAATAAACAAAATATAAACTATTTACATAAAAATTTGTGCAAAATAAATTAAAAATAAAACTGCAAAAAACACATATAAAAACTTTCGCGGACAAAATCACAGTGAAGATGTCAAAAGTGTTTTGACACTTACTATCCAGAAAATAAATTATGTATGTCAATTGCGTATGAACACCTACTATCCTGAAAATAAGATAGAAGAGTAAAGCGCGTAGTACTTGCGCTAGTTACTAGCTCTTTTACTCTACCAATGTAAACCCGGAATTATGCATTGGCAACCTTTTCCATTTGATAGTACCATAGTTTGCCATTGCTGATAGTACTAGGCCAGAATAGTACAATATAATGAGTATTAGTATCAAAAAGATATAATACTTCATGAGTATATAAAATATATTCGGACGTTTCGGAAACTGCTCAATAATCTGTTTCCGTCTTCAGAGATCACGAGAAATGATCGCTTCTTGATTATATCTTTTTACAGATAAACATCAGAATTGCCCCCTTTACAATCGGTTTTTTATACGACACTGCAAAATAGTAATGGAGAAGCTAACAGAATAATAATAAAAGTAATAATTTATATCATATATTTATGTTCTTGAGTTATCGTCGCCCATACATCAAGATCTTGAGTCAAACTGCGCCCATTTATTAGAATGTGCAGTGGCGTACCAACGAGGGGGGTTGAGTCCACGTAGTAATTTCTAATCTAATTAATAAAATTGGAGGCTATATTTGTTATTTTATTTTTTCGGCATCTTATTTGGTTTCTACCTGTTTCAGATGATTATAAGACAATATCCGCAAAAAAAAAACAAGGTCTATAGAAGCTATTGTTAAACGGTTTTTGGTGACTTTTTATTTTGAGAGATTGGCAGTACTACTTGTCTACGGCGTGTCATTGATAACCTCAAATATTTTAAAATGTTTATTTAATATAATTTGTTAGCGTTTCAATGTCAGATAATTATTTTATAATATTATTATTAAGAAAATTCAAAAAGAAAGTGTGTTGTTTTGCATCTGTCAAATTATTGTTGTGTTGTGTTATGACAGAAATTGTTTTATTATACATTGTTGCTATGGTGACCGCATTTCACAAAAATCCCTAGATTGTATTCCGATATTTTTTATGAATGAAATTTTAAAATTTCTATAAAATAAGTGATGCAAAATATAAAAAATAATATATTATGCTCGTTTAATACGACGTATTGTCACACTTGTTTCTTTAGGGCACTCCTTGCTTCGCTCGTCGTACTCCAAACGACTCGTGTGACAATACATCGTCTTATAAAACTCGTATTGAGAACTGACACGCTCGAATATGCAATCTGGTGGTCAAATATTGTACTAGGCGCTCTAGTACTGTTTCCACTTATTACATGTGTTGAATTTTTGTTAGAATGTCGATAGAATTTGTGAAAAACTATAAAAATAGAACAAATTGTTGTGTTTTTGGCTGTCATTCAAGGCAGGACAAAGATAGGCTCCTTAGTTTTTTCTTTTCTTAAGAAAAATGGAGGGAAAGATAATATTATAAGATTGTGAAAATATTTGGTTATGGACAGGAGGAAGGCATGGGAATATATTTTGAGTTAAAAAGTAACTGACACTACGCGAGTTTTTGCATTACATTTATCGCAGAAAAACAAAACTGCACTAATATGCTTGCACCTGCAAGTTGCATTGCATATTTAACTTTTAGCTGCTCCTGTCCAACTAAAACTAATTTTATTTCATGATGCAATGAACGTAATGCACTTGTTTGCAAACAGAATCCATATATTGCAAATTCAGATGACCGACACTCAGATGTACCACATAAAATTACGTTCCCGGCATTTTACACCTGCTCAACTACCCAGCAAACATTAAACCATCGGCCGAATGCCGGAAAACTGCTTTTTCTGTTGGTAAATTGCTGGCACTAAGAGTTTGTGCAACGCCTGTATTAATAATATACTTCACATTTGTATTTCGCACTCCTCCTATACGAAGTACTTTAACCAGCATTTTATGAGCACCCCTTATTTTTGTTAATATGTTATATTTTCCTTTTGTTTCACCATCGTTGAATAAATTTATTCAACGAATAAAGTTGACAATATCGCATCATTCTATTGACAGCAACGTTAATTTCTTCATTAATAGTTTAAAACCAATGCGATATTGTCAACTTTATTTGTTAAATAAATTTATTCAACGATGGTGAAATGGCCAAATGAGTATTTATTTTGCACTTAACCATTCATTTATTTTAATACTGGGTAAGTATAAGGTAAATATACATATGTTACATTTGAAATAATAGAGAGTGGGTATAATATAAGCTCTGCTGGTCCGTCAGAAATAAATCTTGCAACTAATGCGATTATTTTGCACTTTACCGCTTCTGGGCCGGCATTTGATACACCAACGACCACGGGAACACCGGGGTACTGGCCCTATGCCGGGGAGTATGTGATTCAACAGTACAGACCCGTATAAAAATGTTTGCTGGGTACATATTACACTTGATTAAATCTACTTAAATTAAACTTTAAATACTGTAATTTGATGACCACCTTCTGTTATACACTTCGATACATGTGTGGCGCTTAAAAATTAAAAAATTTCACATATGTTTACTCGCATTTTCATAAAATAAAAATGTACTTGTGTTTAAATTAACTTGTTCGCTATTAGCATATTGACAGCTCAGTACTAGACACAATAGCCATATTGCCTTAGAGCACAGCGCCGCCACCGGTAATGTCACTTCTCAATAATAATATACTATTTTGCACTCTTCTAACATAAATTTGTACGTCACTGATAATGGGTATATTTGAGCGTTCTCTCATCCCGCCTTTCGCCACTACTGCGTGTTACTATTATTGTGTAAACAAACTCACCTGCTGTACGTATAATAAACAATTTATAGAACATAAAATCACTATTTTTCATCACAGATAAAAACTATGTCAATGTTTATTTGAAAAAAACAAAAACACTAACCTTCCTCGTTTGAATCTTGAGACTGCATTGGTATAACTTGTCCATTCGAAGTCATGTTCTGTAGATGACGACAAACACGTTACTAAAGCAGTTACAAATAAGAAACATTAATTAAATCACATAACTCTATAATCTCGATAACAGTGCTGATTTTTTTACTGCTCGTTAATATTAGTATGTTGCGAAGTGTTTGGTGAAAATACTTGTATTGTTTATTTGTTGTGTTATTTTCTTTTAAATTTATTCAGTACACGTTAGATTTGTCATTGATTTCATACTATTGCATTCTTTAGGAGTATTATTGGTGAATTAGAATTGATATTGCACAATGGATTGACGAATTGGTTTGATAAGGAACGAAGTATTGCAATGCATAATTAAATAAGCGATTATATTTTTAGTTTTACACATACAGTACCAACAAAAAGATTGATGTGAAGTGTGAATTTTCACACATTTCAAGATTTTGTAGGTATTTAGTAAGTGATGACAAATTGTAGATACATATTATAGTCTATCTCAGAAAGAGCGATAGTTATAAATCTTTTTGTCAGGCAGTTACCAGTGGCGTGCACATTTTAAACACGTTTAAATTGGTTTTGTGTATTTCTATATTACTATTTATCATTTAATTAAATGCACGCCTGTGACCATATTTATCATATCATTAAACGCTCGCCTGTGACCATATTTTTCTTCAAAATTTTAGGGTAAAATTTATATGATCTATTGTGTTTAACCCTAGTTTGTATTCCCATATAAGATGTGCGGCACACTCAGTTGTTTCTTAACAATATTTCGTTTCGAACTATTCATATTTTGTGTGCCGCTTCTGTGTGAAAAAACAATAACTTTTTACAAATAATAATTTTTATTACTATCGCTCTTTCTGAGATAGACTGTAAAAATCCGGGCCGGCGGAAGCGCCAAATGTAAAATGAATGTAAATGTAATTTAGTGAAATGTAATTTTAGAAATGATGACCTTTTTTTAGATCTTCACTTGAAATTTAGTTCTTACCCAGGGCTCGAAAAAAGCTAGTTACGCCCTGCCTAGGGGCGCTCAATTAAATCATACATACGGGCGCCAAGACCCTCTCGCCGCCCTGTTAAAAAACATAGATTTTGAAAATTTTTGAAAACATAATACACGTGGTTCTATCAAGAGCAGCGGTTCTTAAACTTGTAGAACACGGAGACACTTTTTTACCATTTTTAACGACAAAAAATTAAATAAATGAGAAATTTGTATTAAGAATGACACAAAAAATCAAAAGATAATGACGTTTTAAAATGATATTAACCTTAACCAAAAAATGTTTATTGTAAGTATGATTTACAAAGCTTAAACAAAACGGTCAAAAAGAACGATTCAAACGATGAAAGTATCTAGATTGCAAAATCTAGTTCCGCCTGAACGTTTGGAATAGCCAATAGCCTATATTTTGAGAATAGAACAATTTCTATTTTTCATAAATTTTTTAGGTAATTCTAGGTATTTTTTTATGTTTTTAATTATCGATTTTAATTAACTGTTTAGTTGTAACATAACCAAAAAATATATAGTTTGTGTTTCGTTTTCAAATGTGACAGAAACGGAAACGATCTAATTTACCAGTGGCGGCTCGTGACTTTTTGGGAATCAGAGCTGCAAATTATAATACAAGGATAGGTTTAGGTGTTTAACTACGACGTTTTATCATATAAGACTCTGTTGAATTGCCTCTTGTAAATATTTATGAAACAATAGCATTCAATGTTCAAAATATATTTAAAAAAAGCATTTTCACACCACAATTACTATGTTAAATGCATTTTGAGTTCAAAAAAAGATTTTTTTAAAATTATTTTCAAGTAAGAGCTGCAATTTACCATCATCTAGGTTATTTCTTTTGTTTTTGTTCACAGCTCGTAATTTTGTGGAGATTTTTTTCAATATTTTCATTTTGATAAATATGTCAACATGTTTTACAGACGGTAATGTAAAAGTTTTCAATAAATTTGATAAATAAATTGATGTGTGTAAGGTGATCCTTTGATTTTCAAGGTTACCAATAAGTTTTTCAATTAATTGACAAAAAACTTGATCAATAAATTGAACTGTGTAAAACCAACTTTAGTATAAGTGAATATTTTTTTAATAAAAGTAAATATTAGAAAAGAAGATACGGATTATTTAAAATCATTACCATTTGTTTCATATTTCTGCTCCTCGAATCTTTGAATTTATTTTCTTAAAATACTGTGGAGTGCGCCTTTGAACCAAATCTGTTAGATTTTTGTATAAATCTAAATGTGATATACTTAAATCCTTATTTTATTTTATCTCTGATGTTTGTCATGCAAAAGAGGTTTTATCTAGTAAATTTATCTATACGTAGACATCAAAAGAATTTTATTTACAGAGCTCTTTCATTCGAAACACAATAAAATATAAAGTATCTGTTATAGAAAATTGCACACTCGTTCTGTGTTCAGTGTTCGATGCATTTAATATATAAGATACTTTATGTCATACGTATTGCAGTTCAATAAAGTCTATTGCTAAATGTCAAAAGAAATAAACAAGAATATAAAAAACCAAAGCTGACAGAATCTGTTATTCAAAATCACAGACGGGTAAAGCTCGTAAACAACGTTTTAGACATAACACTAGAATGAGTAATGATTTTTAAATTTGTAGTGACATCCCTAATGCGTTTGAAATAGCGTATTTGCTGGGACCAAACATATCTCATTTATTTTCCGCTTTCCGTATTTTTCGCATTGCTTTTGAACTCACCAAGCGTGTAAAGTAAATTGCCTTATACATTTGGAGGTGGATATTTATTTTAAAAAGTAAAAAGGACGCTGTCGGATGAAAGCTTTCGCGATCAAAGTTCAGAGGGACGATGCTGTGCTTTGTGAGAAAGAAGAGGTACTGGTTACTCGTGGACACCCTAACAACTTTTACATTTCCACCTAATGCTGAAACGATCATTTCTCGTTACACCCTCCTCCTATACCCGAATTACTTGCACCAGACGGGTTTTCTTCTTCATGCACGGAGATAAGTGGGTAAACTAAGGGAGCAACATGCCCAGACGCTTGCATTTTTATTAGATTATAAAATATTCAATAAAAATAAACAGTCTTCATCTTAAGTTATCAATTTAATCATCATTGTTATATTTATAACAAAAGTTAAACGTAGAAACAAAAACTAATAAATTAAGAAGAAGATTTTTAATTAAGTTGCACTCAATAAATTTGAAATAACAGGGGACGTTTCGGAAAGCTTGCGGAAACGTATCAGAAAAGGTAAGACAAATTGTCAACAGTGGCGCAGCAACAGAAGAGAGCAAAAAGAATAATCCGTTCTCAGCCAGAGTTGGGAATATTTGAAATGAAGTACTTGAAAAATACCTCAATAATTTCTGGCATTTGAAATACTGTATTATAAATACTTAAAAAAATGCTCTTGCTATTTGGATTTGCAATTATTTTCTGAGTATTTGTATTGCATCAGTATTTTAAATACTCACCTGGTAACTCAAAAACTTTAGAAGTATTTAAATATTTTCTGGTATTATAAATATTTCCCTAGTATTTCAATTATTTTCCTAGTATTTTAAATACTCTGTTATATTTCAAATAATTTTGTTACAGTTTGGACTGGCATGGAACCCAAAGTATAATGAAGAGGCGTATATAAACTGAAAAATAAGCCGTACGTGAGTAAGAAACGCTTCTTACCAACTGTAGACCGATGCGCTGCGTAAAATACAGAAGACTCTGAGACGCACCTGGGAATCCGTACACACCGTCAAATAAGATGACTTTCATTGTGCATTCAAACTGACAAATCACACTTTCTGACGTTGCTTCGTACTCGATATAACCCGTTCTAGCGCGGAAACACCCGATAAACACACTTGCGGACTCTCCCTATCTTATTGCACAAAATAAAACTACATCCAGCAGTTTTATATCAGTATCTTTTTAATATTCGACATATTTTGTACTATAATTTATACTAAATACGAGGTGTGTAAATTAAGTAAGCGGACTGAATTTTAATTGTAATAGAATTACAGTTCAAAAAATTATTGTCTCCCTCAAAATAACTTTCTTGGGAAGCCACACAGAGCTGGAGATGGTTCTTCCAATCCTCATGGCAGTACTGGAACTCGGATACTGGAATAGCTTTCAGCTGGTCGGTTACGGACGTTGCATGTTTTCGAGTGTCCCAAAATGAGGTTCCTTGAGGTGATTTTTCAATCTTAGGAAGGGGAAAGAGTCACAAGGACTCAAGTCAGGCGAATAAGGAACCTGAGGAGCCACAGGAATGTTTTTAGGTGTAACCTGTGAAAGGTTTTTTAGAACCATTTTTGCGCAATTTTTTTTATCCCCAATATCTGCTGAAGTTTTGAAAAAGTTGCACTGTGACCAAGTCTGAAGCAAAATCTGATATCACACCGTTGCTTGAAATGAATGTCACTCATTTTCAGAACGCGCTAGAAAAAACTTTTTCACGAAAAAAATCGCTACGGACAACAAAATTACTCTAGCGAGTTCAAACTCGTACTGAAGGCGTATCACATGTTCACCTGCGGCTCCTCAAAGTTTCGCGTCTCAAATGTTGCCAGTTCAAACGCTATGTTGCCAGCCCGGTTACTTAATTTACACACCTCGTACATTCGACTGATTTAAAGTAATTATTATAGCCATATACTACGAAGAAAATCAAAAGGTTTTTAATAATAACCATAGATAGTGCTTTTAAGGTAATTTATTATTAAGGATTCGCACGTAACCCATGAAAACTATTCTCAGGGCGCTATTGTGCAGGATTAGCCAAAATATTATTGAAAGTGGGCAGCATTGCATCATGACTAGAGACAATCAATTGACCGACGTTATTTTCTATACACATCTGCCAAATGAACCGATTTATTTGAATTGGATTAAAAAAAAAAAACATGATTTACCTTTGATGCGCCTACCCTTTATAACAGTTTCTTTTAAACAAGTGTAATCTTTATATGCTTTAATCTCTTTTAATCTGAATTATATATTTTTTTAGTACGCCACTGTTTTCTTCCCTGTGGGTCCAGACAAACAGTCTAGTTGACACCGCTTCCGCGTTTTTATTCTCCCGTTTTCTGCACTCAGAATGGAAAAATTAATTTTTAATTAGAATGACTGTGAATTCAATGGACCGCTATTAGAGTCTTTTTTAAAAGGGAGCACAGTTCGTTTGATCAACATGAAAAGTTAGCTGTATGTTTAGGGAAAACTTTTCATGAAATAAATCAAAACGAGTACCTCAGTTTTTTCCTGCAAAAAAACATGTTCATAAATAGTGGATTCATAAATTTTTCATTTAATGAATTTGCTTTCCAAAATTGTTTAGGGAATAAAATGCTTTATAACTTTTTGTAATGAAAAATTATATACAAAACCATAATAAGCGATCATAACAGCTAAGGTAGGGTGATTTTTGGCTAATGTACATACTGGCCAAAATGGTGTAGCCCTGTAGATAAGGCCCCGTGGTGAGAGGGGGTGCGAGAAGTTAGCGAGGCCCATAAAATATATTTGTGTTATATTGTTTCCCTGAACCCCATACGAATTTTGAATGATGGAATCGAGACAAAGAGCATCTCGGTCCATTTCAGTCTTTTAATAACTGGGCTGGTTCGGTCAATAATTTATAATTTTCAAGCAAAAAAATAAGTCCCAGTCCATCCCTGGTTGCGGAGTATCAGTTTGCTGGGAAGCCCGAAATTTGAAACTACAAAGGGCATAACTAGGAATTTTAGTAAAAAAATAGACACCACGAAGATCAATCGACCGAAAAACAAAACAATAGTAATGAAAAACAATGATTCAAATTCAAGTGATGTCAGGGGTTGGGGGGAGATTACAACAATTCAACTAAGGACAGGAACAGAGAATTTAAGAAATTTGAAACCTGACTCAGATTTTGTTGAACCTGCGAAACCAAATTCATAGGCTCATTTCGAGCTACTATTCGTTCGGGTCCTTAAGCATTGCTTACCCGCGTTTTTACTAGTTACGCCATAGTTTTACCATACTTGCAAATATCAAAAATTAGTCTGTGCTGTTTTAAAGTTCGTAATTTTGCTTTTAATGACCAGCATGCTCTGAAACGCCCCGAAGATTGATGGTCAAAAATTTACAAGCCCAATAAAATGAAAATCCGTCCCAGACGTAAGAGGAACTTGCAGAACAACTTAGAGCTGATCTAGCAACCGCTCTGAACTCTGTACTCTACAAACACAGAATTGCCAATCAGCTCAACATATGCATTTCGTTGCTTGCCAGTCAACGTTAGAAGAAAGTTTGTGGAAATTTGTTACTGGTAACGAAAAACTATGTACAAGAATTCTAAATGAAAACATTCCTTGGTCGACCTTCAACAGCCTTTAAAATATCGACAAAAGTGAAAATCCAAGGCAAACATTTCTTTTGTTCATCTGGTGGTACATTGAGGGTGTGCAATTCACAAAGGGCCGTAACCAGATTACTTAGTGCCGCTAGTAAGTATCCAATTTGCTCCCTAGCGCATATTATGGCGCTCCTATTTCTAAAGATCAAGCTCCTATTTCTAAAGAAAAAGGAAATCCAAACTAGCTGATGAAAAAGAAAAGGAATCAAAGCTAGTTGATGAGTAAAAAAGAGGAATTCCAAAAAAATGGTGCGCCTTACACACAGTTGCACCCATATCGAGCACCACTTTTGCCTCGCATTAGTTATAGGCCTAAGTTTACAACCTTCTCCAACCGGAGCAAAAGGTCATTGCCAAAGGGTATTTTCTGCGTTGCTAAGGTCTTGGTTTCGAATCCTGTTCAGGCATGAAATTTTCATCATGAAAAATGAGTATTGGCCTGGTTAATTGCCTCAGCAGCAAAGACCATAAATGGGGGAAAAAAAAAACTGGAGCTAATTGCACAAAATAGGTAGATGATAAAAAGTGGGGGGATGTGGATTGACGATTTCTCTGAGACATGAATAAAAAAGAGTAGAGGATCACAGGAAGCAAAGGCACATATTTTGATAATTGAATTGTATTTTACATTATGAAATTACCGAGGCATGTCAAAGTGCTTGTCAATGTGCTGGAAACATCCACCGATCATATATTTCAGGCTAAAAGAAATCTTGTCAATTCTACAAGAATTAATATAGATATTATTAATAACACAACCCAACAGACATTTAGGTGCCTGCAAGTTTTTAACTGTCTCTAGGTAATTTCTGGGTACAGAATCCAAAATAGCCATCAGATCTAGTTTTTGAGATACGCTATATATCTTTCTTAACTTGAGTATTTTTCACGTTATTACGTTATTACTGTTACTATTTGCTCCAACTGCCAGTTACAAACACAAAAGAGACAAAGAAAGGTATTTATTTCACAAAGTAGATAAATATACATTCATCACTTATCACTTAAAAATCTTCTTTTGTACGACTTTCTAGCATGGAGTTTACCAGAATAGTCTTTCTGAAGACTCCAACAGTAGTAGACCATCATGTGGCTATCTTATCTTCCTTGATATCTATCTTCCATAGTTTTATGTCCTGATGGAATATTTCCCCCGGTTCTTCACTAAAATCACCTAGGTTTTCTGGTAAGTGGTTATAATACAACCGAGAATATTAAAGTTGGAAAGCATATTTTCCACTAATTCTCTGCCTTATCATTTCCAAGAAAATTTTGTACTATTTGAATAAATGAACACCAATAATTAAATTCAATCTCGTTCATTGATGCGGTGGGATTGGATTGTAGATCTTCAGTAGGTTGCCTTATCTGAGGACCATCAAATATTCTGGCTTTCAGTTTTTCAGAGTTAATCCTTTCCTAGGAAATTTACGTGTCAAGTAGCCTACACAAAGTCCATCTCGATTTAAAGCCTTCAAAAATTGCTACATACGCCCAAACTTGATATGCAAGGGTGGAAATATAATTTTCTCTCTCGCAACCAAAGGTTCGTTGACAAAGTTTAGTTTTTCTTGAATTATGACATTTCTTAATGGAAATCACCCAATTTCTGTTAACCACGTGCTGATCCAGTGCTCTGCTGTCCCAAAGACATAAAAAACAAGGATATTTTGTATATCCACTTTGCTGTCCAAGGACGAAGTTTACCGTTTTTAGATAAAAAACTAAAATCAATTAGTTTGTATTTCAAAAACTTAAGCTGCTACAAAAAAGAGTCAGGTATTTTTGGAATCAGCACAACAAAAATATCCAAAATTAGTTCTTACTTTTCCGGCACCAAGATAAAAAAATTATTTTGTTGGGCAGTGTAATTACTATTATGTATGTAATATGATTACTGAGCATAACTGAATCCTTACCTAGTTTTCATTTGTTTTCTTGTACTTGTATTTTTGAAATTAAATGCAATAGAGATGTTAGCAAAGTGTAAGAATTAGAATAAAGAAAATAATTGGTACGATCCTTCAAAAAGACAATTCAAGTATATTACATTAATGTTCATGGCACAAAACAATACATTGACATAATTACGAGCTGTGATTGAGTATTTCTGTGATATATGGATATGTATACGGCTTACGTGATCTAGAACAAGAGTGTGTTTTGACGTGTGACACGCATACCCTAAAATGTTAAAAAAATTCCAACACATACAGATTAATAAAACATATTTTGTTATTATCTCAAATGAATTAAATATGAAATAAATAATAGAAAACACTTTCTATAAAATATTAATACTGGAAAATATATATTTCTATGATGAATACTATAAACCAGGATATCACAAACTGTTATTTAAAATCATGTTTATATCATTTTTAATCAATTTTGATCCACTGTTCCATCAGTTACCAATTGCCGGTATGTCCTTTGAAGTCATTGGGCAAATTGAGCATGGTCGGCCAACTCAGAAGACCAAGACCGGATAAAAAAGACCAAAGACCAAGACCAAGAGCAGATAAAAGACAAAGAGGAAAAAATATTTGAATGCCATTTGTAATTATTTTATAGCAGTATGGGATTATTATACCTGCAGGATTTTTTTTTGGTGTACAAAATCCATGGGCAAAGGAAAACAGACTGGCGTACGGTGTTATCTTTTTGGGTGTTTTCACATTCGTCCCATAATGTGTTACACTCTATAATAGTATGCATTTAAAGGGTATTTTAGGCAATTGGTTTACGGAAATTTCGCCCCTCACATTTCGCCCCCCACATTTCGCCCCTCCACATTTGCCCCTCCACATTTCGTCCCCCGGATATTTCGTCCCCTGAATATTTCGCCCCCGGATAATTTGCCCCCTACGCAATTCACCCCTCGGATATTTCACCCACTACAGTTTTCGCCCACGCGGATATTTCGCCAACGAGATATTTTATAAGTAATTTAGCCGCACGTTCACTCTGACCAACTGAGTAGTGACTGGCTACTTGACTGTCTGGAAAAGTGAACTGTGACAGGGAAATTTGGACTTGCACAGGGGTCAGCAATATTTACCCGACAAAAGCGATTAATTTGAACTTGTACAGGGATCGGAAACTTTTTTCTTACAAAATTGAGATTCTTTGACTTATACAGAGGTCGTCAACCTTTTACTTACAAATTCAAGGAATTTGGACTTGTACAGTATTTACCATTTCGTCTACATTTTTCATAATTTTGCTTAATATTTTACAAATATAACCACTGTACAAGTCCAAATTGTACGAATTTGTTGAGAATATGTTGTCAAATACTTTACAAGTTTTTTTTTTATTAGAATTTGTTGAGGTTATATTACAAACACTGTACAAGTTCAAATTAGTAAAAGGTTGACGACCTCTGTATAAGTCCAAGAATCTCAATTCCCTCGATCCCTGTACAAGTACAAATTATTCGCTTTTGTTGGGTAAATATTGCTGACCCCTGTACAAGTCCAAATTTCCCTGTCACAGTTCACTTCTCCAAACAGTCCAGTAGCCACTACTCCAGTTGGTCAGAGTGAACGTGCAGCTAAATTACTTATAATATATCTCGGAGGCGAAATATCCGCGGGGGCAGAATCTGCAGGGGGTGAAATAACCGGGGGCGAAATGTGTAGGCGGCGAAATATCCGACAGATGAAATGTGGAGGGGCGAAATGTGGGGGACGAAAAGTGGGGGTGAAGTTTCCGTATCCCAGGCAATCACACGCCCAGGTTGGTGTCCGAAATCGAAGAAGGAAATGAGAATGATTGTCTAACTCTCTCCTGATGGGCATATTAAAAGTTATACATAATATAAAAATTTATAATTTAATAGTGGCGTAATGAAAGACCCTCTGCGCCAGCAACCGCAAGGGTGGACAAGACATTTAGGGGCCCATCGAAACCTCTAAATGACTTATTTTTTGGTCGATTGATCCCTCTAGCCATAATTGACAAACCCGCTAGATGACCCAAAGAAAATTTTGAGGGTGGAGGGTATAACGTTAAAGCACTGGATTATAAACACAAGTTCTATGAGCTATAAATGGTTGGCAATAGATACTATTAGCTAATATATAATGTTAAAATTTCGCGGGCCAATAATATAGAATTGATCGAATACGTAACATTTGCTCTAGAAAATAAATCTCATATCATGGCTACTTTTTTAGATCTAACTAAAGCCTTTGACTGCGTTCCACATGACCTCTTAATTATAAAATTATCCTGTTACAATATTGGCCCTGATAGTATTAACTTATTGAAGTCCTATCTCTCAAATAGGAAACAATATGTATGGGCTAATGGTAAAAAATCTAAAGAGCTGGAGATAAAGTCTGGGGTGCCGCAGGATTCAATTTTAGGACCACTGCTGTTCATAATTTATATTAATGATCTGCCATTATATATAAATCAAGTTAATACTATGTTGTATGCAGATGATACTACGATTTTGAATAACGATTCTAATTATGAACAGCTTATAGATCAAAGCCAGTTAAGCCTGGAACGTAGTAAAAAGTGGTTCAGAGCTAATATGTTAAGTATTAATGTAGCTAAAACACAACATCTGTTTTTTTCCCTGAGGGCTCCCCACCCTGTTAACAAGTTTTTGGGTGTTGTCATAGGTGCTAATCTCAATTAGGAGAAACATATAGAAGTAACATCCGCAAAGCTTTGTAAGTCCATATATTGTATCAGGAATTTAAAACAAAAGGTTACTCAAAATGTTCTATTATCAGCATACTATGCATTATTTCAGTCTCATGTCACCTATGCCTTATTAGCCTGGGGGCATTCCTCTCATGCCGAAAGAATTTTTGGTTTGCAGCGACGTGTTGTTAGAATTGTTAGCGGTTTAGCATACATAGATGATTGTAGAAGTTCCTTTGTCAATTTAGGTATTCTGACGTTTCCCTGCTTGTACATTTATTGCTGCTTGACACATGTCCACTTAAATTATAAAGATAAAAAACTTCAAAAAGATGTTCACAGCTACAATACCCGTGGCAAAGAACTAATCAGGCCTGATTATACAAGACTGACCTCAACTAGATACTCGTTGAACTATTATGCCACTAAATTTTACAATGTTCTCCCTTGTGAAATAAAAAAATTACCATTGAAATCATTCAAGATCAAACTAAAATCCCACCTAATTAACAAGGCATTTTATAGCTTTGACGAGTATCTAGCGGACAATTTTGACAAACTAACAAACTTTCTACATGTAATTTTTAATTTGATATTTTAATATGTCTTATTTTATTGTTAAATGTACTAATATTTTTTATTTTTTAATATGTCCTTTTTTTATTGTAAATTGTAATAATATTTTTTATATTTTAATATGTTTCATTTTATTTTAAATTGTACTAATATTTTATATTATGACGAATGTAAAAAACTCTACTTTTATTAACATGAATAAATATTATTATTATTATTATTATTTTACCATGGATCGGCACCGTTCTAAAGACCAGCGGTTGGCAAACAGTGGTCTAGAGCAGTGTTTCTCAACAGGTGGTCCGCAGAAAAATTTTAGTGGTCTGCGAAAGTTTTTGTATGTGTTTTTTTGCAGTTTTTTTTATTTTTCATGCACATTTTTTCTGTAAATAATTTATATTGCGTTTATTTTCTGAAAACTTTCTGTGATTTTCTACAAATAAAATTAATGTACTCAGTAGCACATTAAATATATTTGTTTTCTTGCAAATAATGAACCAACAATTATTATTAGTGGTCCGCGTTAGAAAATTATATATTTTACTGGTCCGTGGTACGTTTTTGGTTGAGAAACACTGGTCTAGAGTTCCATCTTGTGTTATTATTATTATTCAAATTAGAAATTTTATTCAAATTAAGAATATCTTTATAACAATATTAATCATTAGTAGTAAAATACAATACGTAAACAAAATATGTATGGCCGCAGTAACATTAAACTAGCTTATTGTCAAAAATAAATCTTTAAACTTAATATTTAATTTACGCCACATTTTGGTATAAAATTTATTACAACTGCAGGTAATAAATCAATCTGTATTAATTAAATATTATTAAACACGTGGATAACTAAAATGTTGACCACAATTTCAATATTTTTGTATATAACATGTAAACAATTTTAATAAATATATTACAGAAATGTTTGCCTATTTCATGTATACTAGACCGCCGATAAATATTTGACTTGTGTTAAAACTACACCACATATAAATTTAAAGTAAGCAGATAAAAATAATGCATATATTAATGGTTATGTATGCATGATAATTTGTCTTTATTAAAATATGATTTATGGAGTAGGCTAGGGGAGACAACAGAAGGTCTTTTGCATATATTATACATGAGTCAATAATGATTTCCCGTGCCACGTCATCCCAAGATTAAATGAGGCCAATATATTCTACGGGTACTCTATCATTTCTCATAATAAAAGAGATCTATGTGCCATTGTATACAGTTTTATGCACTAAATTAGGTTGCACATGTATAACAAAATAACACCTACGTAAGTTCTTTGTTTTCATTTATAAAATGATGTATGGTAGTTGCACAAGATTTTTTGTAATATGCGTTAAATAATCTACTAACAATCCACACCCTTCAATCACAAATTCATATGCGAATTAAGCCGGTTCTACACTATGCGTACATGCCAAAGTTGGTTCATCAAGAGCAGTGGTTCCCAACTTGTGTTTCGAAAAACCCAAGGGTTCCGCCGATAGAATTTGGAGTTCCACAATATAATGAGTTTTGGAGCTCTAATTAATAGTTTGAAACAGGATTTGGCAACGTTTTTTAAGCCGCGGGCCGCATCCAGATTTTTTTATTTTTTATTTTTACGTAGCGGCCGCGTCTAGTAACAATATTTTTGGTGGGCCATACTTCCTTTTGTTACGATCACAAGTTCTTGTTTACACCAGTTTACACGTATTCACGTCGGCATAAATTCGCCTGTGTCAAAAGCAGCGCGGCAGTAATGTGTTGGCTATGCTGGATAAGAAAAGTAAACATTGAATTTTCTTATTGGTGGGCCGTATTTGTCCCACAGTTCGCCAGTTGCCGACTCCTGGATTAAGATAATTGTGAAAAAGTTATAAAAAAAAATCAAAAATTATTAATTTTTCATAGAGGGGGGGGGGTGCGTAGGTTCCGCAATTGAAATAAGTTAGGAACCGCTGATCTAGTGAAATGTGAAATGGCCAGAATTTCTGCATTGATAAAAATATTTGACTAGAAAATATGGACGATTTTACTTATGGGTCTGTTTATAAATAATTACAGTTTATTCTCGATGATAATGGTGTATTTTTCTCGTTTCGCAACCATACTACATTATAGGCAAAACGTTGGTTTTAAAGAAGCACAATTTTATAAATAGGGTCAAGTAGATTTCGAACGGGAGGTTCAAAACCACAATTGGCTTTTTGGTGGCGCATTAGAACGATGAGCTAATACGACACCAACGAGCAGTTGCTCCGTCTTTGGTTATTAATGATACCAAGATCCACACGATTAATTATTTAAAATCGTTGGAAAACATGGTGTAGTGACAAATTGGAGCAGGTACATTAGACGCATAGTTTACTTAAATATGATGGAGTACTTTTCAACGCTAGAAGGTCCTTTAGACGAGGCAGAAATAGCTACTGCTTGAGTAGAAACAATTTGATCAGCTTGTCTCAATCAGCACAGGCCACCCATTTATCCTCCATTCTATAAGCAGAGCCACCAAGAGCGGGTCCGAGCCCCGGAAAAGCAATAATTGTGGGTTCAGGCTACAGGACGACAATAATTCCAGGTTTTATTATAGAATTAATTGCCCGATATAAATTATTCTTTGTTACTTCTGTAATCAAATAATGTGAAAATTAAATAATGCAGCGCGCAGCATGATACGTCCACTAGAATTGCCCACTGTCCTCGTGAAATCTACAGACAGAAATGCCACAAAGGGAGCGAAAATATTGAAAACTGGTTAAAAAACAGTTAAAATACAAAAACAAAGTGTTAAGTCAAATCAGGTTTAGGGCCTGGAACTATAAACACTGTTATTTCAAGCATTAGTACGTTATACGATTACCGACAAAGAGATTAAAAAATTATGCAACAATATTACAAATGACAAAAATGGATATGGATTTGTAAAAATAATATCTAGACCCGGATTCACCAGTCTGCATGGAACTCGGAAATTTGTCCCAGCTTCCTTCTTATCTCGACGGCCCTGCCTATATGTCAAGTCATCCAAATTTACGTCCCCATGCATCCAAATTTTGAAGGCAATTGACGCATAGTGTAGAATCTGCTTTACCCTTCACATTCACGCATACATGTGTATACAATGTGACAGAATTTAATATACGAGGAAAGAACATTAGCTCATAAACATGAAGTAATTTTGTATGTAGGTGTTACAGCGTGAAGATTGAAGTTCGACGTTTATGGTGCGCACTAGATATATGCAACTATGCATGCCTTGAATGGAGTCTTTTTGCAGCAGTGTGCACAACTCTAATCAGTTTCATTTATATGCGACAGGTAGGAACTTTTTAACGTGATAATTGAAATTGAATTTTCTGGTGCACCGATGCAAACATATCGAGTACGATCCACGCATTGTTGCTCTATGATCCTCTGAAGTGGTCCGCTGTTGGTAATATGTAACATAATGGTAATACACATATGAAATATTCCAATATATTACTATTATTATTAGTTGAACAATGAGTGGCTATTTAATAATTTATTTATTAGCGAATTAAATTTATAGAAGCGGACATAGGTTATAGTCATTTTATGATAATGCGGTTTTATTGTTCTCGATAATTATTTCATCATATCATTATTGAGATTTGTAGTGTAAACAAACGCGGGCGACCGTGTGCAATACTGGCAATTCATCTGTTATTCAAATTCAAATATTGGCGATGAATATTTATAGCAAATTAACTGAAGTCATTGAATTATGTCATTGCATGGTATATATCGCATTAGATCGTACGCGCAAATAAAATAATGATATTAATCTGGTAGCGTTGTCATTAAAATCAGATCATCCATCACGGATCCGTACGTCCGTCCGGAGAGCTCGAGTTCCGTCACACTCGCACACCCGCATACAACGCACATCAGCGACGAGCGACGAGGGTGGCGAGCACGTACGGCCGCCGGGGGCCGCCCGTCCCTCTATCCCTATCCGCGTATCCGCGTCCGTCACATGTATCTGTGCCTGGGAGTAGAGTCTGTCGGGAAGTGAAGTGTTGTTTATCAGTCGATAGCACGTGATACAGTGACGGTGGCGTCGCGAGACGTGACAGCACGCGTCGCTGACTTATAGCGCACTTCCGAAGAAAAATGAGACAACCTTCACAGCGGAATTACTTTTATTCTTCCAGCCAGAACGACACTTTTTATACGTGAAAATGAATTACGACTCTGAAGTCTGCGCTAGTTGAGAGAAATGTGTGATTTTAACGTCGCCCATAAATAAAGACTTTAATACCGGAATGATAGATTTCGGTATGTAAAAACCGCAGCGACGCGGTTCGGTAGACGCTCGACGTCTCGGCGCTAAATCACTGCTCGCTGCTGTGCCTCGCCGCGCCGCCGGCCGTGTTATCAGCGGCAGCGACAGCGGCGTCCTACCCGACTGCCTACATGATAAACTCTCCCCTCTTTGGCGAAACAAATTCCATATTGTCCACAGTGGCAGGGCGGGCGAACGATGAACGACGAAGGTACTATGGAGAGAGCAGAGTAGACCTGGACCCGGTCGTTTATCAATGCTCGAGACGTTGAGATAAAGAGACGGCGGGCGTCCATGAATGAGGAAGCAGCATGTTTAAACCGTGCGCCCCCGAAGATGTTCTGCTCTCCGATGTCTCTCTCTCGCTCGCTCACCGAAGATAAATAACCCCTCAGTAATTGCGTGCGGAACGATACCATATTTCATACACGCCATGAGCCATAACTTAGGAGGCAATTACTATGAGTACGTCGTTTATCATCTCTGGAAGGGTCGCCACCACCGACCCACTCTCCCACCCCCGTGCTCGCTCCTGCCCGCGCCTCTTCGCGCGTCTCGCCAACGTTTCCCTCTCCAGGATGTGTCTCACCCTCCCGACAAACATCTATACACGATGTACGACACAACCTTGCGCCCACTCACACCTAGCGATTGTCACACTCCGATAGGATTTATTTTATTTGCTTCGCTTCCTTTTTCCGTACGGGCTTTTCGCAACATGTATCTACACACCACAGTTCGTGCCAATTATCACGCACATCTCCCTGTCGTTACCTTCGTTACGAGGCAGAGATTAAAACACGCTGAAATACATATTACCTACCGTAAGCCGGAACGGAACTAAACACCTCTCAGTTAATATAAACACGTTCGTGGTCGGGTGTAAGGTGTTTATTGCGTATCCCGAGGTTAAACCGGCGGTGTCGTATATCTCCCAGCCGGGCGACCAATGTGTTAGGAACGGACGCGGGACAAGGCACGGTATGGAACATATTGCTAGAGGGATTTCCCTTTATATCGGTGTTGACGACCACACTGTGGTGCTGTAATTCCTTGCTCTAGTTTATATCGTGCTGGTCTATTGTCGCGGTCGCGGTAAACGGTCCCTCGGGCCCGCAATTAATCCGTGGCATGGCCGCAATCTCGACCCCGGCGCTCCCGACGCCTCAGCCATCGCCGCCGCCGCCCGACTATAGTGGCGGCGGTCAGCGCGGCCTGCGCGTAGATTCTCTACAAGACTCCGGCTGTCGCACCGCAAACCGCCTGCGGTTGCCTTTGCATTGCACACTCTGTCTTGTCTCTTGTTCCGCACACATTTCTCACTCCCGACTAACTCGCTATTCAACACCATTATCTTCATTAACGGGAACAAATCACAATGTCGTTTTATATTTATTGCTCATTTAGCTCATTGTTCAATTCATTACATTACATTTACATCGGATGTTTTATCGCGTTTAATTATGCAGCTGTGTTCGTTTATGATTGATTTGTACAACACTCTTCACCGAAAAGTTCAAGGTTTGCTCGTACCACACCGTAACATAAATATGTTTACTAATAAATTGTTTATAGAGAGATGTTTACAGTACCTATATAAATATGTTTACGGTAAATATGTACGTTGCAAAACGCTTTTAGCCGATCA
Source organism: Liopterus haemorrhoidalis (assembly GCA_963971575.1). Taxonomy (NCBI): domain Eukaryota; kingdom Metazoa; phylum Arthropoda; class Insecta; order Coleoptera; family Dytiscidae; genus Liopterus; species Liopterus haemorrhoidalis. The sequence goes on along the minus strand of OZ020615.1, from coordinate 43,852,063 downwards.
TGTTAATAAATTCAATTAAACCCTTGATTTACCAGAATTTGTTAATCTTGAGAAGCCATCATTTAAATACTTAATTAACTCAGTTGAATCTTAATTTGAAAACCCTTGATAATCCCCGATATTAAAATTGCAGTAAGCAAAGCCGTTTATTCATTAAAAGAGTGAGAGAAAGAGAGACAGGGAGAGAGAGTGAAAAGGATAGTTGGACGTAAGCAAAGTCGAATGATCAAAGAGTAAAAGTCACTCGCTGATATAAACCCGGTGAATTACGTAGAAAAAAACCTGGAGCTGTAAATGAAAATCCCGGAGTTAAAATGACATGTGTCAAACTTTTACGCAAGGCAACATGACAGCCGGAAAATGTGTAGTCAAAGTAAAATATTGTAGGAAAATTTCAAAGCATCCATGCCACGTACACGCTTCTACTGACTCTGAGAAGTAAATTCTGTTGAGGGTGTTGTTGAAAACTTGCTTATTTGCCACCTTTCAAGTTTTTTTCTTCCTTTTTCATAACGTAGTACGCCTTTGAAGGTTGTATATGAAGTTGAACCAATCAGCGCCAGAATTTATATTCGCATTCAATCTATATAAAGTGGTTTTAGAGTTAGATATAAAATTCTGATTTCAAAAATGTTTGCCGTCTCGAGAAACCGACACAGGTTATAGTGTTATCGACGCATTAGGATGCTGCTTTTTGAATAAATTTGCTCTAACTTGTAGCTTCTTTTAGAATTTTCAGACATCTTCAGAATGCTCTCTACAAATTTTTACATTTAAATACGTTGGGAGTTTCTATTTGTACTTCAAAGAAATCAGAATGAATAATAAAAATGATGAAACATATTAAGCGTCAGGAATAGAAACGGAAAGAAATCGGGTGTTGAATAAATATTTATGCGTTTTATTTCAACATCTCATTTTTTCATTCCCTTATGTTGTATAAGAAATGCTGGTAGCTTTAAAAATCAATAATGAATATTAATATCTCTTTATAAGTCCTGTTTTTTTTACGAGTCTGTATTTGCGATATTATTTTTTGCTAATATTAGTACTATATATTTTCTCTTTGATATTTAGTAATGTTCTATCTTACAATGTGAAGAAGAAAGAAAATCTACTACTGGAAAAAACTGGAAATGTTCCTTGGTTGATTTTAAATATTAATCATTATTTTATTTACCTAAATTAATTTTAAAGCTGCAAATTTTTAATCTATAATAACTATAATCCACTACATTTACCTTACATAATTTGCATTAAAAAAAAAAAAATTTAGGAAACAAAATTTAATTGCAATCTTTAAGTCAATATGTTCAACAGGTGCGTGTGCTAAATACGTCCATTAATAATAATAATTGTTTATTGATGTTCAGACATTACAGGAATGTTTACATAGGTCATAGTTTACATACATAATCTACAATATATTGAAATTAACGAAATGTTCTAATAATTGAATTAAATACAAATATAATAGATATCAGCTAACATACAGTGTTAATACATATTATAGAACATCAATCTTAGGTTTAGCTACAAATTAATTTTTATTTCCAAAAATTTATCTTACTCAGAAAGACTTAATATTCAAATATTCACAAATACTATAAAAATTATGTTTTTTTAATAAAATTTTTAATTCATATTTAAATTTAATGCGAAAAAAAAATAATAAGATAATTTTTTGAAACTAGCAGGTAACTTATTATATAAAACAACACCCATGTAATTAGGATTAGATTTTTCTTTTTCCAGTCTAATTCTATTAACTAGTAACAGATCATTATGCCTGGTATTGTATTCATGAACATCTTTCACCTTGTTGAATTTATTTATATTTTCTTTCAGATACAGAAGACAATAATAAATGTACAGGCATGGCAAGGTAAGTAGACCTAGTTTAATAAAAAGTGGTCGACAATGCGTTCTACTTTTGACATTACACATTATTCTTATCATTCTTTTTTGTATTAAGAACATATTTTTCGCACATGGTAATGCTCCCCATATTATTATCCCATAAATCAAGTGACTCTCAAATAATGAATGATATATCATCTTTACAATATTGTCAGAAAAAGTCTAATTTTTCGTACTAGATATATTGTTTTTGATAATTTATTCCCAGGTTGTAACATGTGAGATTTGAAATTTAATTTATGGTCTAAATTTAGTCCTAAAAAATTTATTGATGTTGAACCAAAATCTATGTTGTATTGCCTTAAAGAAAAAATTAGTTTATCTGTTTTAGTAAGATTTAATAGTAATTTATTACTATTAAACCAATTTTGTGCTTCTGTAATTATATTATTGTAGTCTAGTTCGGAATAAGGATTCAAGAAATTTGTGTTGTCTGCAAAAATAATTGTTTCTTCACAATTTAGGGAATCTGGAAGGTCATTTACATATATTATGAACAGAATTGGACCTAGGACTGAACCTTGTAGAATACCGTTAATTATTAATTCAAATAACAAATGAGTTATAAGAACGTCATATGACATATTGGACCTCTGGATCGTTTGAGTCACCAACGTTGAAATTATCCAGAGAATGTTACCAACCTTAAAGAAAAGTAAAGAGGGACGAGGACAAATACCATATCTTGCAGAATATTATAAAGACAAAGGTTGAAGCAAGAAGAGGTCTGAAGGCGCAAATAGCCTTCATTATTGTACACCAAAAATTTTAACTAACTAAGAAGAGGTCCTGGGAGACCCAAGATGATTACTTAGTTCGGTAAGCTATGGAAGTGATTTGAAGATACTTTTGGAATGCGACAGAACTATGTTGGAATGCTACAACGGATGAGCAAAGAGTAGAAGATTGGCACACCATTACTTATTATATACATAAAGTTGATTTAATTTCGCAAGTGAGCACTAAGAGGTCCGCCCGCCTGTCTTAAACCAACGAGAACGCCGAACAAGTTATTATTATTATTTATTTATTTTTTTATTGTACCAGACACAATGAAAAAATTGATAAAAGTAATGCTTCTTAAATGATTTCATGACACTAACTGGAAAACGTGAAAAAGACCGGTGAACTGTCTTAGGGAATCTATCTTATCAGACCGTCATCACTAAGTCGTAGCGTGTAGACCAGGGCTTACAAACCGGTGAAAACCGAAACCGGTTAACCGGTGACCGGTTTTGTTCAAACTTCCCTATACCGAAAACCGTATTTTCCCCGAAAAACCGGAAGTCAGTTATTGTTTTTTTTTTAATGGATAAACCATTTTATTTTTCTACTGTTAATCAAGAAGTATTAAATTTTATTTCTTTCTATTTTTCATTTTTTTTTTTTTTTTAATATGATGTACAATGACTATAGTCTGTTTCTTTGTTTTAAGCGGAACTAAATGGGAGTTTCGTTCGTTTAGGTTGCCAGGAGAAGAATACTTGCTTGGGTTATATCATGTTTCATGTTGGCATGTAACAATTTAATATTCCAATAGTGAAACCATGGAAACGAATAACATTTATTATAAAATAAAATACATTTTTACACATTTTAAAGACAAAAAATAATAATAAATGGGAAATATGTATTAAGAATGATACAAAACATCAAAATGTCAATAAAACCTAGAATTTGCAATGTAAATATGATTTATAAAGCTTAAACAAAATGACCAAAAGCCCGATTTAATAGATAAAAATTACTAGATTACAAAATCTAGTTGCCAACGGAGTGGTTAACGAGCTCGGCCACTCCGTTCATCACGCAGTTCTGACTGGAAAAAAGATCTGAATTGTGAGGTTGCTGGTTTGACTCCCCGTTGGTGATATTATTCGGGCGAGGATGATATGTTAACATTACTCCCATTTTCACAATCATTCACCCCTCACCCAGGTGTAGGAGCTCGCCCTATGGCATCGACGATTAGCCTCGTTGCAGAAATAGACCGATGTAGTAGTTTAGTTTTGAGAAATATTTTTATTTTTTGTAAATCGAGGTACAACTATTGTTTTTTTTTAAATTTAAAACGTTGTAAAAACAACGCTTTAAATTGTAAAATTAGATTTTACGTCACAATCCAAACTCGCTTCGTGTTCGAGTTGCTGCGCTCCGTCAGTGTTCTATTCATGACGTCATCATCAACTGTTCACTCAGCACTTGCTCTACCCTGTACAACACGAATGTACCCATAATGAGATAAATGTGTTGTTTTGTCACTATTTATTATTAAACCTTCTTAAAGTTACAAATAGATCAGCCTAAGAAACATTGTATAAATCCCTTTAACACCCACGCAAAAAGAAATATTTCCCTCGTAACACCTTCCATAAAACGTCATTTTCCTTTATCCGCAAAAAGAAATCGTTAAACACATGTAAGAGAGATTACAGTTTAAATTTGTTGTGGCGATTTGAGTGGTTGCGATGTGTAACAGCATCTGGGGACAACGGTGACACACGTCGCAAACGAGGTGTCGTCCGCGGGGATTTCTTGACAGCAGATGACTTTGAATCTATCACCGGATAAGCTCACAGTCCGAGCTCCCTGACTTATATGTTTACAGCACGCGCTGGGATAAGAACGGAGGACTGGATTTTTTACCAGGGATTTTGTTTTTGTTGAAAATAATAAAAAAAAGGATGTTTATAATTTTAAATACAAATGTTTCGAATTTTTTCCTTTCTAAACGTTGCTTCGTTTATAGTCAGTATTGTGAACAAATAAAAATGTTTTATTCACAAAAAATAATTGTTGTTGCTCTAGTTACAGTCTATTCCAAACGATTAGGCGGAACTAACAGGAATTTTCATTTTTGTAAGTTGTCATTAGCTATTTTTTTATACATTGAAGTTGGCTTTTCCTGAACAAAATGATCAAAAACTTCAATCAATCGGTAAAAGTAACTAGAATTGAAAATCTAGTTCCGCCTAAACCAAAAGAACAGACTTTAGGACACAATTGTTAATTTATTAAATATGTTGGAAAATATTATGTTAAACGGTAAATATATTCTACTGTTTTTATTTTTTTATTATTTTATTTATAAGTACAGGTTTTTCAACAAGATTAATCCCAATTACAGAAAAACATAAAAAATGAAAAAAAAAAAAATAGCAGCGAAACAAAACAAAAAAACAGAAAGAAAGAAAAAAGAAAAAATTAATACAATAACATTAAATTATTTTTACAAATAATTTTTCCTACTACTACTATGGAACTCTCCCATTTCGATACTGTTAGTTGACAGAAAATTAGTTAATTTCGCATGTTACCCTCATGCGCGCGCAGGCGATGCGGGAATGATAAATGCGCACCAATGCGCATGTGCGTTGTGCGGGAAAAAATAAATTCACAGAAGTACGCATATGCAGTTTCCGGGGAATTTTCATTCCCGTACTGGCTGCGCGCGCATTAATGGCTGTTAACCATATTTATATTGTATTTTCTTGATTATTTATTTATTGAAAAATTGTAATCGCAGGAAAAGCATAGTGAGCAACACGCGCAGAATACATATTCCGCACTCGAATGATTTGCTTCACTGGCGTAGTCTTCCACAGAAATACTATGTTTACACCATGTTTGATTTGTGACAAAGTCAAAAGCTACACTAATTGGGTAGACTTATCTATATTAATAAAATTGGAGGCTACATCTTTTTTTAATTTGTTTTGCCTAATTTTTGGATTCTACACGTTTCAGATGATTATAATATGATATCCGCTAAAAAAACTATTTTTGTCTGTCGGTCTGTCTGTCTGAAAATCACACAAAAACGGCTGGGCATATTTTCATGTAATTTGGCATGATAATAAAGTAAAATCAAGATTAGAAGATAGGATGTAAGGCATCTCAAAATTTTTATTCTGTGGGGGTGTTTTGTTAAGACTATTGATTAAAAAATTTAAATTATCTCCCCTTAATATTGACTTAACAGAAAAATATATAGAACAAAAATTGTTTATAATAAGAAAATAAATATTTTATTTCTATGCATTTTTTCATTTAGATGAATATTTGGGGAATTACGGGGGGAAAACCCCTCTAGGGTTTCCTAAAAACTAAAAATATATGAAAATTATATCCAGGTGGTTTGGAAGTGGACCGTGGTTTTGTGAAGCTTTAGGCAAGACAAACTAAGGCCCTTCAAAAGTATCCAGTAATTTAAAGTACACTTTGATAAGTTTTTTGAGGCATTTCATCACTAAGTTCATTTCCTAATCGAAATTAGTAAGATAAGTAGGTTTTCTAAAGGACGTTGGAAAACATTATTATTATTTTTTTTTGATATAAATTTAATTTGTAAGAGTCAGAATGTCAACTAAAATTTTGTTTATAAATTAAATTTGTATGGAATATCGATAAAAAAAATAATCACAAATTTCTTATCAGAAATTTGTTATTCGTGATCAAAAATTAGGGCTAAAATTTGTTTTAAAGGAACATCCCCTGAACAAGAACATAGCTGCGTATCTGTAAGACTAACATTAGTCTTATGCGTTAGTATATATGACTAAAATAATATAAAATACATACGTTACTTAGTACAAAATTATTCCCTAGAATAGTGATTTACTTTGAATTTAGTGAGCTTTTTGTGACCTCACCGTTATTTTTGAACAGCCTGTATAATACTGATTAGCATGTACTGTTTGTTTAATTATAATGCATTGTTAATTGTTAGCTTACTATGTATTTCAGTAAAAATGAATTTCTTAAACATGTTTTATATGGTATTTTAATTTTTCAGTGTTTTTTCAAAAGTATCTAACTTTATCTAGTTACAAAAATTTTGGCATATATCTGTATCTAGATATTTTTCATAATTCTGTATCTGTATCTGTATCTAGATATATTTTTTCTTATAGACCGGGAGCTCATGACATTTTTGGTCTCCGATTTCATACAGCATGCCTTTTGGAGGAGAGAATATTTACCCTGTGACAACAAAAAAAGGGATGGTACTAAACCCCTGCACGCTTTCCGGTCATAGGGAAAATTGCATTTCCACTTGCACAAAATTTTTGTGTTTTTCTCTGATTTAATATTGCTTGCCCTTTTGTCAAAAGAAAGTTATAACAAATTTAAAGTCTTTTAATTATAGGCATGCTGTATGAAAACACGGAAAATCATATTTTTTTATTACAAGATCACATGACCGTTTGAGCCCTTTGGGACCCTCCGAATCGCATGCATATATTTAAAAGACTTTAAATTTGTTATAACTTTCTTTTGACAAAAGGGCAAGCAATATTAAATCAGAGAAAAGCACAAAAATTTTGTGTTTAAGTGGAAATGCAATTTTTCCTATGACCGGAAAGCGTGCAGGGGTTTAGTACCATCCCTTTTTTGTTATCACAGGGTAAATATTCTCTCCTCCAAAAGGCATGCTGTATGAAATCGCAGACCAAAAACTGTCATGAGCTCCCGGTCTATTAGGTATCTGTATCTGTATCTAGATATTTTTTTGAATGTATCTATTACATGTTATAAATAGCACATAGTCAGGCCAGTAGCATATAAACAATAAGCCCTTTAAAATGTGTAACATTCTCCGGCACTGTTTAGCGTTCCCCATAAAATGTTGTAGCTCGGATTTGAGAGATTCCGCTTTAACGGTCACTTGACGTTTTGTTTGAGATTGGATCACGAATGCCGTCTCCGCTTTGGATAAAACCGCGCCTGACCAATTTGACGTGCCGTTTCCTAACCGTTTCTCTCTGCCTGTAACAACCTAAAGAACATGACAGTTATTGAACATTGGAAACGGCTATTCCGACTTGGCAGATAATGCTTCCGATATGTGTTTGCTGTAAACGTTCGCCAATGTCCTGTTTGCTGTTTGTTCTATGTTATGTTCGTATCTATAGGGAGCAAGTCAGGAAATGCCAAACTAAATTTACAACTGACACTTTTAAGGTTACAATTGTTGTTTATGATTTTAATTTAACAATTGTTTGTTCGTTCCTTTCAAAGGATTACTTATGAGCTCATTATTTCCAATTATTACTTTCGTTATGCTCAAATAGATTTGTTTCAGATCCGATATTTAACTCGATCGAAGCCGACCGGCGTAGCGTAGTGGCAACATACGTGCCCTGTGTTGCTAAGGTCTCGGGTTCAAATTCTGTTCAGGCATGGAATTTTCATTACGTAAAATTAGAAATGTCCTGGCTAATTGCCTAAGTAGCAAAGGGCATAACGCGAAATAAAAAAGTCAGCTGTGGCCACCACAGGCCCGACATCACAAAGTACTTTAATTTATGCTGCTTTATCATAAAATGTCTCAAATAAAAGTTGATCAACTCATGCCATTGATGTCAAAAGCTTAAATATGAAGTTTCATAAAAATCCTTTTACCCGAATTTGCTCTACACTTGTACACGGAACGATAGACAGACAAACAGACAGACAGACAGACATCATGCTAAAAATTCGTGGAGATCCATCGAAATCTCGAAATGTCAAAATCGGTATGATCACAATACCTCCCTTATATATGTTGGCGGTCGGTAAAAAACTCGATCGAAAATAGTTCTCTGAATAGACCTGTAGAGTGTTTTTTTATGGCAATTAAGTAGTTTTTATACACATTGGCATATTTAATTTTGTAAATTTCGTTATAATTTTGGCTAAAAAAATTATAAATACATTTTAAATTGTACGCCATAGTGAAGTAGCTGCCGCTAGTGAATGTTCTGCTTATTAGTATTCGAACTACGCTTATTATCTCACTCTCGAGTGCATGAAGTACATAAACGTTCATGCATTCATGTTATTTCTTGCTAATATTGTCAAACGTAAAGGTTGCTCTTTATATCATTTTACATTTTGATCATCTGTTTTAAAAATTAACAAAATGAAAAAATAATAGGTATCATTGATGTCTTTTGCGCACATATTAATCGAAGACAGTCCTGTGGTCAGCTACGTAACTAAAGGGCGGCGTTTGAAACTGTTTAATAGTTAATAATTAACAACTCTCTTATGGAAAAAGATGTTTTTCATATTTTTTTACTTCATAATATTTTCTAATTGCTATTCTTTGAGGTACAAATACTAAATACGTAGATTAAGGAACAATGCCAAAAGGGGTGAAACTAAAAATCTGAAAAAATTATAGGTAATGTGGTTTGATCTGAGTCAGAAACCTACGAGAGAAATTTTTGATCAGATTGTGTTTTTGAGAAATATGGCAGTTTTTATGTTTTTGGCAAAATTAATTATTTTTTATTAATTTATGACTAAATTATGGCTAATAATGTTATGGATTTTTTGTATTTATAGCTAAGATAGTTCGTGTATTTTTTTGGATTTAAAAATATTTAAAAAATAATATATTTTTTTATTAGTTGCGAACTGAGTTACTCGCACCACACCACACTACACTATACACTGTAAAATATTTCTTATTAATCTAATGAAGACTTGAATAAGAAGCAAATGCAGAAAAAAACCAGTGGCGAAGGGAGACCTCCGCTAGACTTGCCCTCCCATAAAAATAAAAAAATAATAAAAATAATAAAAAAAAAACATATATATTTTTTTTTTAATTTAAAAAAATATTTAGGTAAATCTTCAAAAATACATCAAATTATGTCCTATACAATTTTTTGTCCAAGGCTTGGTTTACTAGTTACGAATTTTTTTAAATTTTAAAGTTTAATAACTTCCGTTTCCGGTTTTGGATTTTAATAAAAAACAATAAGGTTCTTCCCAATTATTAGGAGAATTTTTTAGTACCAGAACGAACTCTTTAAGTTAAACCGTTTTTGAGTTATCGTGTATACACACAGACACACAGACACACAAACACACACACACAGACACACACACACACAGACACACACACACACACACAGACACACACATACGGACGGCACTTCGAAAATAGGTTTTTTAGATTCCCTGGACCATGAAACGTGGTCATCCGTCAAAATCTCGACATCGAAAATTTTCGCGGTTACAATACTTGCCCTTTATATATTAAGGTCGGGCAAGTAAAAAACGCTGGGGTATTGGGCAAATTACTTCAATTTTATTTAAAAAAATTAAATGGAAGCTCTTAGTTTTCAAATAACGAATAAAAGTGATTATCAAAGAAACTGTTGATTTTGATGCAATAAATATATAACTAGGCATCCAGTATTATGTTGGCTTCTTACACTTATTAAATACCCACAAAACTCTGAAAAGTGTGAAAATTCACACTTCACATCAATTTTTAATTTGCCTATAATATTAAAGAAGCAAATTAAAATTTTATGAAAAGCTTTACCGTTGTTACGTTTAATAAATAATACGTTCTTAATACGTCGCACAAACGTTGCTTGCAACTTAAGCGATCTATTGTAAGTTTATTTGTTATCTTATGTATTTAAATGTATTTACATGTATGAAATAATTTGCAAATAAATTATTATTATTATAATTATTTTTTGTACAATTAATATTTTTTAAGAAATATGTTTCCTAAAAAAACAAAAATTCGGAAATAAGGGTTTCGCCAGGAAATGTAGATAAAATAAAATAAGACAATATAAATAATACAAATGTTATTGCGTTAAAGGCCGGTCTTCATTATGAAGTGCTACTAACTCTTATTTGCTACACGTGCCAAAAGTACCAGTTTAGAACACCTGTCGGCTATTTCCTGTTATTTTTGCTGAAAATGCACTATTTTACTTACGGCATTAATGATCGTTGCAGTCTGTCCCACTTTTTGTAGGATATACTGTATCAGTCATGAATACATAAATAATTTCATATAACTTATAATAATGTTACGGAAAATGTAGATAATAAATATTTACATATTTTATATATTGCAACATTTTCTGTATAATAAAATAATAAATTAGATATGAGTTAAGGCAGGGAATGTGAATATTTTTTCTCAGATTTGTACGCATGAGAAAAGAAAAACTTGTAAATTATGGAATATATTTGCAATTTTGAATTGGATAAATTGATCTATTAAAATTGAAAATGTGACGTACTTGTGACAGAATCGAACAAGCAAGAACAACATTTGCAAGAGTGGAACGTAATAGTTATTTGTGTTCCATGGCCAAAAAGTAGATATTTTTCGGCCGCATCTGAATTTAAAGGCCGAGGCGCAGCCGAGGACTTTAAACAGATAAGTTTTATTTTTTAGTTTATGACTAAATTATGGCTAATAATGTTACAGATTTTTTGTATTTATAGATAAGATAGTGCGTGTATTTTTTTGGAATTAAAAATATTTAAAAAATAATGTATTTTTTTAATAGTTGCGAACTGAGTTACTCGCACCACACCACACTACACTCTACACTGTAAAATATTTCTTATTAATCTAATGAAGACATGAATACGAAGCAGGTAAATGCAGAAAACAAAAAACGCTAGGATATTTGGCAAATTATTTAAATTTTGTTAACGAATAAAAGTGATTATCGAAAAAACTGTTGATTTTGATGCGATAAATATATCTAGGCATCCAGTATTATTTGAATTTAAAGGCCGAGGCGCAGCCGAGGACTTTAAACAGATAAGGACGAAAAAGATCTTTTTGGCCAAGGTATACATTATATTTATTGGGCGACCAAAAGAAATTTTTATTAGAAAAGTTATATTTATTTATTTACATTGGATAATTTATGGTTACTGAACAATTATTGCAATTATAAATGTTCGACTGTCGATTGTTTCAATGTAACCATGGAGATCTTGTAACTTGAGAAATGACACATAGCTGGGTCTAGCACATAGATAAAGAAGGAAATAGATGCGAAACTGCCGTTATGTTTTTTGAAACCAAATTAGCGCGGTAGTTGTTGGGTTATGGAACTAAAATTGGTAGGGGAGGAAAGGGTTGGGTTTTCGCGGGTATTTCAAATGCTTCAGTGGATACAGTTGTAAGCATAATTAAATGTTATTATTATAAGCAGTTCACTTTTGTAAGAACAAACTAAGAGGGAATTTTGTTTTGAATAGTTTGCACCTTTGAAGCTGTATGTCATGTTGGTATTAAAATATGTCACTTTTTTTTTTTTTTTTTTTTTAATTTTTAATGGCCTTTGCTACTGTGGCAATTAGCCAGGACAATTTTTGTTTGAGAAAATTTCCATGCCATAACCGGGATTTGAACCCGAGCCCCCATGGTTGGTAGTCAAATGAGCTGACCACTACGCCATAGCGACCGGCATGTCACTTTTTTAAAATATCAATCCATTTGACATATGTCATAATGAAAAATGATATCTTAATTATAGTGATCATAACCTTATCAACCTAAAGTCGGTTTTACAGCGTGAGGAATATTTTTAATTGACATTTAAAGTCAGTAACACCCCATAAAAGTAACCAAAATAACCAGATCTAGTGTGTTCTTACAAAAGTGAACAGCTTATAAATGAAACAATTGTTATGATTTATTTTGTCTCTTTTTAATATTATTAACGACAACAATATTAAAAATAGATAAAATAAATCATAACAATTGTATCATTTACAGTCTGTTCCAAACGGTTAAGCCGAACTAGATTTTGCAATCTAGTTACTTTCATCGTTTAAATCGTGCCTTTCGGCCGTTTTGTTTAAGCTTTGTAAATCATACTTACAATAAACATTTTTTGGTTAAGGTTAATATAATTTTAAAATGTCATTTTCTTTATATTTTGATTTTTTGTGTCATTCTTAATACATATTTCCCATTTATTTATTTTTTTGTCATTAAAATACTTAAATAAAATATTTAATTTTGACATATGTCATTCGTTTCCATGGTTTCATTGTTGGAATTTTAAATTTTGACATCCCAACGTGAAAAATGAAATAACCCAAGCAAGGTCCCTTCTCGTGACAACCTAAAAGAACGAAATTCCCATTTAGTTCCGCCTAACCGTTTGGAACAGACTGTAATAATAACATTTAATTATGTTTACAATTAAAAACAAGCAGTTAGGAATTATACAGAAACAGAAAAACAATAACTAGCAGAAATGATTATTTATTAAGTAGACTAACATATAACATAATATTTACTAATACTTAATATTTATGGACAAGCTATCCAATTTTGGATTTCCAATGTTCCTTATCCACGTTTTATACAATTCTGGAGCCACACGTGTCTTCGGGTTTGGAAAGCGATATTTTGTAGGTTCACTACTATCACACCCCAAAACAAAGCATTTAACACCCATTTTCCGAATTAAACAATGAAATTACAAAATTACAAAAGACGATATTGACACTAATTACAGATTTTGACGCTAATGACCGAACCCGTAACAGGCAACATCCTGTCATGCACGTAGCTATTGAGAACTGACACGCTCGGATACGCAGTCTGGTGGTCAAATATTGTACTACGCGACTGTAGTACTGTTTGAAATTAAAACATATTTTCTAGTATTGATTTTTTGTTAGAACGTCGATAGATACATTTTCATAAAATAAAAATGTACTGTGCTTAAATTAACTTGTTCCCTGTTGGCATATTGACAGCTGAATACTAGACAATTCAGCCATTTTGTCATGAATTACAGCGCCGCCAACGGTAATGTCACTTCTCAATAGCGACTGGCAGCGACTGGGGCGCTATTCGTGTTGGGTTATGGAACGTAATATGGTTTTCGTTTTGCCATTAGAGTTTCACCCCCCTGGGTCTAGCATCCAGCGGCCAAAAAAATAAGTGAATTGACTTAGGCCGAAAAAGATTTACTTTATGGCTGGGACTAGATGATTAAAAAGAACTGTTTTTGATATGGTCGCTCAAAAATATTATTTATTTACTAGTCATAACGTGTCATTAGATTTGATGTTCATTAGAAAAAATATATATAAGATCTTTCCTATATACTCGGAAAATTACAACCCTCGCCCACGGCTCGAGGGGTAAACCTCATCGTCGTGAAATATAGCCTTCATTATATAATGAAGGCCTATTAAATAAAATACTATTATTTCCTTAATTTACGTCTTACGAGCTTTCTTTTCCAGGGATGGGGGTCGGTAGAAAAATTACCGACTCCCGACTCTCGACTCCGGAGTCGGTATTTTTGAAGACCGACTCCGACTCCCGACTCCTTTCACTCGTAAATCATAAAGCCTATTTCAAATTCACGAGTTCATCTTTTAACGATCGAAGTGGGCTTTTGTTAAACAAAATAATAAAATACCTCGTTCAATCGTTAAGAGTTAGTATATTCCAATGTCTAGTTCCACTTAATCTAAAAAACAGACTGTTTTTATATAATGTCATTTTCATTTCATCTTGACTTATTGTGTCATTTTAAAACAAATTTTCAAATATATGTTATTAGTTTAAAAAAAAAATAATTTCAAAAGTTATTCCAATCGTTTAGCCTATTTTAAACGCTTGGATTTTGCAATCTAGTTACTTTCATCGTTTGAATCGTGCTTTTTTGCCGTTTTGTTTACGCTTTGTAAATCATACTTACAATAAACATATTTAGGTTAAGGTTAATATCATTTTAAAATGTAATTTGCTTTATATTTTGATTTTTTGTGTCATTCTTAATAAAAAAAATTTTGTCATTAAAATAAGTAAAAGAGTATTTTATTTTTGACATATGTCATTCATTTCTATGGTTTCACTGTTGGAATTTTAAATTTTCTCATACCAACGTAAAAAATGAAATAACTCAAGCAAGGTCCTTTCTCGTGACAACCTTAAAGAACGAAATTCCCATTTAGTTCCGCCTAAACGTTTGGAATAGAGTAAAACTTTTTCCTTTTGACATTTAGATTTTGGCTGCCATCAGGAATCTCGTTACAATTTGAGAAAATAAAAATCCAGTTTAGTTCCGCTTAAACATAATAAACAAAGTACAGTCGATTCCGCTTAATTGGGACACATCGGGTCTTAGGCATTTTGGCCCAATTAAGCGGCTGCCCCAATTAAGCGAATTTCACATAAAATTAAACTATGCATATTTTTCTTTCAATAATTTTATTTTATAAACTCTTGGACAAAACTATAAATTACATATAACCAAAAAATATAAACTTTTAAGAAAAAATAATAATAAATTCCAAAATAAAATAATAAATAGGTACATACAATTTAATTCAATGCAAAAATGCGTCAAGTGTAGTCTGTCTTTTGTTTTTGTAACATTTCACTTCTAAAAAATCAGCATTGGTATTCAGTGCGGATGTAGGGCTCCCTTCATTTCCTTCCTGCATAAAATAACGCTGTAATATTAAATTCTTTGTACATTTTCTTGAGAATATGTGTAACATAATATGTACTGTGATCTTAACTGTCCCAATTAAGCGGAATGTTGTCCCAATTAAACATGTAAATTTACTGTTGGTTCCTTGGTTTGGTTTCTGTTATTTGAGATTTGTCCCAAATAAGCAACTGCCCCAATTAAGCGGTGGCCCAATTAAGCGGAATCGTCTGTATTAAAAAAGGGTTACGAGTAGAAACAAAATATCTTTACTGCCCCATCGTATTAATCTGTTAATACGAGTAGGATTAATCAAAATTTAAGCTGGAAAGCAAGTTAAAGTTTAAGTTTTTAATTTCATTTTCGTTCTTGAACAGACAACAAAATGTCGTTCCTATTTCCGTGCTTTAAAAAATTCTGGTAATATGGTTATTTGGCTTTCGTTTTCTGTTTGTTCTCATCCTTGATAAAAATTGAATCAAAGAGTCGGGAGTCGAAAACTTTATCCGACTCCCGATTCCGACTCCTCCAAAAAGCTTCGACTCCTCGACTCCCGACTCCCAACTCCCGACTACAACTACGAATCCCTATCCCTGTCTTTTCATTCCACACAATAGATTTAAACAAATACCAGGTCTACAAGTATGAAATGCGGTTTTTTTTTTTTAATAAAACACATTCAACTCAAAAGAACAGTAAAAGTTTATTTATTCAAAGTATGCTCCATTAGAAGTTATACATTTTTCCCATCTTTCAGGCAATTTGTGAATACCTCGCCAGTAGAACTCTTCCCCTTTCCCCGCAAACAATTCATCTAGCCATTCTTTCACATTTTCATATGAACAAAAGTGTTGCTCGGCAAGTGCGTGTCCCATCGATGCGAACAAGTGGTAATCTGAAGGAGCCAAGTCTGGTGAGTAAGCAGCATGGGGTAGCACTTCCCACTTGACTGCCTCCAATGTGTTGCAAACTGCTTTTGCCTTATGTGATGCAACGTTATCGTGAAGAAAGATTACCTTGTGCTGTCTTCTTTCGTATTCTGGTCGTTTTATGAGCAGCGAATGGTTCAATTCGATCAGTTGTTGTTGGTAGCGTTGGGTATTAACTGTTTCACTAGGTTTTAACAATTCATAATAGACCACACCCTTTTGGTCCCACCAAGTACAGAGCATTGTCTTTTTGCCAAAGCGATTCGGTCTTGCAGTTGATGTGGATGGTGAGCCTGGGTTCACCCATGGTTTTTGCGTTTGGGATTTTCAAAATAAATCCATTTTTCATCGCCAGTAATGATACGATGCAAAAAAGACTTCTTTTGTATCGCCTCCATCTGCCTCTCATTCAATGCATGTGGAACCCATCTGCCGACTTTCTGGATCTTACCCATCCCTCGTAGGCGATTGGAAACAGCTTGTTGACTAACGCCTAACTGCTCTGCTAGTTGTTTTTGTGATTGACTATCGTCTTCCTGTAGCAATGTTTCCAATTTTGTATCTTCATATTTTTTTGGAGGTTTTCAATGTTCTTAGTCTGTAAGATCAAAGTCACCACTTTTGAAACACCGAAACCATCGTTCACACGTTCATCTTGCGATGGAGCATATTCACCATAAGCTTCTCGAAGCAGTCGGTATGATTCAGCAGCAGTTTTTTTCAAATGAAAACAAAACAGTAGTACTGTCCGTGAATGCCCTTTATTTGGCACAAAATTTGACATTTTTAACACAGTAAAACAAAACTATATGATCACTTTTCAAATTATAACCTATACGCATTTGACACTTAATGATAACTTAACAAAACGCCATATGTGTTGAAACTTTGAACTACACACTCTGTTTGCGCGGCAAGTTTGAAAAAAAACCGCATTTCATACTTGTAGACATGGTAATGATACAAAGAAATCGATAATATTCGAATAACTAATTTGATCAAAAATTCCTATTAAACTATTCCGGTTCTCATCAGTGTATATTATTGAGAATTTTTAGATCAACCCCTCTGGGAAATAGGGTGGAGGACAAAACTATTTTGACTTATTTTTGGTAAAAAACCATAAAAATATGACATTTTTCAAAAATAAAAATTTGTTCCCTCATAAAAGATTTTTCGTCATTAAGACATTTCATTTGATAATATACTCAGTTTTTTTTAAATACTTATTTTTTCGTTCAGTACGTATTTGTTTATATTTTTCCGACGATGTATTTTTTTGAACTCTCGATAGTTTTCCTATAAGGGGGTTAAAGGGTTTCACAAGCCTGTCAAATTTCAACTTTCCCGTGATGTTATAAGCTTTTTTTATCAAACCTACAAAACCCTAAAAACAACAACTGGGTCCTGGACAAAAACACATTTTCGAATAAACATATTGAATAAACAAATATTTTCCTTCTATCCACAAAGCATATTAAAAATTCTTCATACAAGTATTTTCTTTAAAGAACAAGAAGATAACTTTTAAATTTGTGTAAAGAATAAAACGTTCTCTCTGTAATAAATTGTCTCCACTTTATTTTAAAATTATGTTAGACAGTATAACGACCATATTGTGTTTACAATATAATTGAGTTCTCTACGAAATACCTAGAGGAACTTGCCCCAAACACCAAAACGCCAACTTTGTTTCAACTCTTGTCACCTTACGTCTTTTTTTCCGTTAATGCAATAAAAAGAAAACGACGTTTTTCAGCCCCTGTAGTAGCTCGGAAGTGTATTTTTATACCACTCTAGGGTCTCAAAAATTTCAAATTCCATTTCACATAGTATTACACCACTTCACACCCTAGTCTTTTTCTCTTTTCACGTTTACGTTCGCAGTTTTCTCTCTCTCTATCGTGGTTTTTCACGATCATGTATTGTAATGCGACACCGCACTTTTACCGTGTTGAAAGTTGATGCTGTGTTGATACTTGCTTTGCTACGATCCAATACACAGGACTTTACTACACAGCCATCCTAATCTGATCGCTTTTATCCGTGTATATAACGTGCTTCTCTACCTATACTCACTCTTGTTACCGAAGACTTGAAAGAATACACAACAAATAAAAAAGGATTCGAGATGTTCTCTCAGCTAAATTATATTACGTAGAAAAATTCTATTGCAAAGTCTGATTTCACTACAAAATACAATGTAAAAAAATAAATCAAAATTGAATTATTTTTAACATTTGCAAGGGCATCGTTTGAATTTATTTGAATGATTTATCCCAGTCTATAGGTTAACATTTTCTTACATTTTGGTGAGTTCACAATATTTAACCATTATTAGAGTGACAGCTTGAAGTGAGCCTAGATCTCTCGTTTCCAGGTTTCGTGACTATATTTTATCATCTGTGTACATTTAGGAGTAATACGAGGGTTACCTTTTATGTTTTTACATACGATCACTAGATGGCAATATTAAAATGTGTTATTGCTATATTCGTAAAATTTGACATTTGTTATTGTGAAATCAGTGGCAGCTCATAAATTGATGGAGTAGTTTGTTGACAGTGAGCGTTTAAAAACCCAAGTTTGTAAAAAAAATGGATATTACTGGTGAAGTTTTCGTTAGATGATTTTTTACGATTTTACAACTTAACATCAATGCATAGATTCGCTTCGTTCAACTTATGGTAATGAAGCACCATCAGAAAAGACTGTTTACAATTGGTTTGCAGAATTTCGTCGTGGTCGTGCGTCCGTCAGTGATGAATCTCGTGAAGGTTGGCCAGAATCGGTTGTGATTCAAAAACACATCGATTGCTGTGAGCAAAATGATTGAAGAAGATCGGCATGTGACTTACCGTGAGATAGAGGCATCCTTTGGCATATCGCAGACTGCAATATAATCGATTTTGTATGAACATTTTGAAAAAGATCTGTTCCCGATGGATTCCACAAAATTTGACCGAATCTCAAAAAAAGGCTCATGTTGATTGGTGTAAGGGAATGCTAAAATAAATCAACCTAGGATTATTGATTTCCAGCCACGTCTCATTCCTTATTCTTATTATTCCTTTTACGTAAGGTTTTTTTTTATTTATTTATTATTTTATTTTTATTTATTTTTTTTTTGATAAAGCTAATTCCATATTAAAGGTTTCCGGATTAATGAGGTACTACTGTTCTAAGAACAGCATAGCGATCAAAACAAATTTGAACATGTATTTATCGAAAAGTTTTTTTTTTAAATACTGAGACTTCATATGAAATAGTTTTCTGCGCAAATTAGTATATAATCGACCTATTTTTTGTAGTGTAGAGGTAGCGATCCAGCTTCACGGGCCAAAGGACCTGGATTCGAATCCCGATCAGGGCATGGAAGTTTGTGTAAACCACAGTGTAATTGGGGCTTAAGTCCTGTTTTGAGATTTTTTTTTTTAAATAATAATAATAATAATGGGCAAAAATATAAATTTTAATTAATTTTTTTTTCAATAAATGTGCTATTAAAATTTTGTCCCCCACCTTATTATCCAAAGGGAAAAATATAAAAATCTGCAAAATTGGAATTCATTCACTTTAAAGTAAATTTGTTAGTATGAACAAGATATAATTTTAACACAAAAAAAAACATTATCAAATTTTTTTATATTTCTCAAATAATTTTTTCCTAACCCTACTATCGAAGACTTGAAAGAATGCTCAACGAGGGGTTGGTATTAAAAGTTGGAAAAAATGGAATAATGCATACTGATCTGCACTGGAATAGTACGCTCGGAATTTTTGATGCATTGTTTTACGAAAAATACAAATTTTTTGAATTTTTGAAAAACACTTGTGTGTCACGTACCATACTAAATGAAAACTCAGAATATTTACATTAACAGAACAAAATCAATTAGAAAAAAAAGGATTAACAAATGAAAATCAATTTTCAAAAAATGATTATTACGATTAGTTAAAACTTAGTTAGTAAAACATTCAGTACTTTGGTACACCTTCACTTATTAAATTCTTACTAAATCCTAAAATGTGAGACAGAGCAATGTTATAGTATCGCAGCCAACATAATACGTGAGTCAGCATGGTTTACGTTCTTAAATATATGCAATCTTAGTAGATTACAGGTATTTATGTTGTAGATACTGACAAATATATTACCGCAGCGCCATCATATTCCCATAGATACTTATTCTGAACTTTAAAAAACTATAAAATAAGTTAACGTTGTTACGATAGCAGCAATGAATTACCGATAAATAGTTCGGTAGGTTTTTATCTAGAACAGGATGTATGAGTATACGTATACTGTGCGATGATAAAGTTGAGGGTAACATATTTTACGAGTCGTGGTTGTTATTACATACTATAAAAGTT
Organism: Liopterus haemorrhoidalis; assembly: GCA_963971575.1. Taxonomy (NCBI): domain Eukaryota; kingdom Metazoa; phylum Arthropoda; class Insecta; order Coleoptera; family Dytiscidae; genus Liopterus; species Liopterus haemorrhoidalis. The sequence continues at coordinate 43,831,611 of OZ020615.1, read as the reverse complement.
ATAATAGGGGTTGAGCTACCATATGACGTATACTGCTGTTTAGATACTGCTCCCCAGTGTACAATATGCCACCATCACACAGACTAAAAGACCAATGGCCTTTCAGATTGCCATATACACATATCTTCACTTTGCTACCTCATTTTCTGTAACGTGCTCAGATAGATGGGTACTTCACACAGGATATCTCGCTATTTACTACCGTTTTACAAACATTTCATTCAATTTTTTTCTGCTAAATAACCATTGAAAGTGATAAATGTTGCCATTCAAGCTATTTATATCTTCATTTCGTTCGTCACTTCTTTTAGGTTATTTGTAACGGTTGCTGCTTAATGAGAATTGGGGTTATTTTAGGTGGTAATTGCTTAATAAATCTTTTTAACTCAACTGAAAAATTCACATAGTTCAGATATTTACTTAACAAAGGATACAATTAGTTGTATAATAAGCTATACAGGGAATGCTATGTTATGTTTAAACTATACCAGTTGTTCTCAAACTAAGGTGTCTGGAACTCCGTAGAATAAATAGGGGGAAATAAGAGTATTGTCGGGCTATCTTAAGCTGGTTGGTGGGAGACTGCATTGCGCAGATTGCGACAGTATTACGACTGTTTGAGATACTGTGAATTTATTTTATCCTGCAATATAGGTATTATCGTTCTTATGGTAATTGAAATCTTCTTTTAATTTGCAACATAGGCGATTTAAGTGTATCTTTTTCATTCAAAAAGATGTACACAAGTGAAGAAAAAATCATGCTTGTAACTTGGTACAATTCTCAGATGAGTTTGAGAGAAGTTTCTGCTATGTTCAGTGTTACTTATCCGAATCGCCCTATACCGAATCCCTCTATAATATCGAGACTTGCTATCAAATTTAAACGCCATGGATGCCTCAATTTGAATCATACAAGAAGGAAACGAACATCAACTATACTGACTGAAGAAAAGAAATTAGAAATTGCTTTAGAAGTTAAAAGTAGTAACTGTTCTAAATTAATCGCTCAAACCGTATCTGTGAGTAAGTCATCTGTGTATAGAGCTCTGAAAAGTGAAAAATACCGGTCTTACAAATTTCAAAATCATCAAGAACTTTTAGAGAGAGGTGCGGCAGTACGGATGGACTTTTGCTTTAATATTTTCGAAAAAATTAATACCAACCCTATTATGATCCAAAGAATATTATTTACCGACGAAGAAACTTTTAATTTAAATGGTGATGTGCACCGCCAAAATTTTAAGTATTGGAGTAAAATTTACATTTATTTAATGCTTCACGTACGCAAAGGCCGTAAAAATTAAATGTGTGGGCAGGCATAATAGGAATACACATAGTAGGACTCTTTTTCATTGATGGTAACCTCAATGCGGATAAATACTCGGCCTTATTACCAAATCAGTACCTGCTTTAAGAAATTTAAATTTTGCTGCTCAAATATGGTACCAGCAAGATGGAACTCAAGTGCACTATTCCAAACGAAAGCATCACAGACTTACAAAATAGAATCATGCAAGCATCAAACACTATCCCACAAGGGCAAATGATAAATGTTTTAAATAATTTTTATGATCGCCTTACTTTTTGTTTACAAGTTAATGGTGGTATTTTGGAACATTCAATTACGGTCTTTTTTTGTTATTTTTGTATTTAATAATTGTACTTTCAATGTATTTTCAATAAAAAAAGTTTATATTTTTCAATGAATGTTTATCCATATGTTGCAAAATAAATGGAACGCGAAAATATTATTTTGAATTGCAGTCAAAATAATTTGTCATTAATAGGGAAACATACATAATAATAATTTTAATGTTGCAGGATAAAAGAAATTCACTGTATAAGTTATACCAGCCGAGTGCAATCGAAAAAACCGCAATTATACATTGTATACGAGCTTCCCAATTTGCTCTAAAAAATAGTTTTGTGTAACTGTACCACACGATTGCTACACGAATATTAACGACGACCCCTTCTATTTTTTTCGCTTCTGCGCAACTGGTCAGCTTAAGTTATCCAGACAGTAGGTCGTCTTGAATTTTTCACATTTTATATTAGGGACCGTCTCCTAAAAAAGGATGAGAACTAAAACAACAGAAAACACATAAAATAAATAACAACTTTTTTAGGGTTTTCTGGATATGACCAACAAACTCTTATATCATCTCTCAAGAGTCTGTCTATCTGTCTGTCGGTTCTATTAAACTCAAAGCCAAACGGCTGGACCTAGTCAGTTGAAATTTGGCAACATACTTGTACAACACCTTGGCCCATATACCTATAGGAAAACTATTGAATTTTCAAGAAAACACATTGCAGGGAAAATATAAACAAATAATTATGCAAAGCGAGATCGACAACACCTCATAGTTTTCGAAAATAAAATATTACGCAGAATCTTTGGTCCCATTCAAATTAATGGTGAATGGAGAATTCGTAAGGACAAAGATATCCGAGAACTGTACTCAAGGCCAAGTATCACCCAAGAATTCAGAGGCAAACGATTACAGTGGATAGAACACGTTATGAGGATGAGGGAGGACAGAATGGTTAGGAAGATATAGGAAGGAAGATTGAATTCCCGTCGACCAGTGGGAAGACCTCGCAAGAGATGGAGAGATCAGCTAACCGAAGATCTAACAAGTATTGGTATACAGAGTACTTGGCAAGACCTGACAATGAATAGATCTTATTGATCTATTATTGATCTATGAATAAATTTTATTACGGCCGACATTTTGACCATTGTGCGCATGCTTATCGTCTCTTATTCTTGGAATAGGAATAAAATGATATACGGCGCAGCCATGTTTTAACATCTTGTGTACTATTCTTATTTCCTATTCCTTATTCTTGTTCCGTATATAAACCAATCATTAGTGACAACAAAGTAGTCACTCAAAATTCTTTTGGTTTTAGTCTGTCAATCTGTATTTAAACTTCCCTAGTCCCTTTCCCCTATCTTCATTTTGAACTTTGCCAATCATAACCAGTATGTTTTTTGATAATGTCAATTTTTGACATTTTAGCCCGAGTAGCCACGAATTATAAAATTAGAAATGGTAACTGTCGTAATCAGTTGTAATTTAAAATGTTATCAGATTCAGTTAACATCTACGTAAATTCAGACTAGGGTTATCACGTGGATTATTCAAATGTGCACGTTGAAATGTTAGGTTCTTACAATTTTACATGACAGAGCCTGAAAATGACATTAACGTTTTAACATTTTCCACGAACGTATTTAAAGAAAGCTGTAAACAATGAAATAAGGTTATTAAAAGTTGCGTCTACTAAATATAGTAGACCAGGAAACAAAATCAGTAGGTGTTTATACATATATGTATTAAGTAAACCAAAAACGTATTAATATACGGAGGAGAAAAGCCACGCGCCTAGATGCATCTATAGCGCTTTATCCCCATGCAAGACTGCAAGACGAAATTATAGAAAATGTTAAAAAAAAATGTGTTGTTCAGGATATTAAAGGATGTCACAGTTGAAAAAGTGCTGCGTTGCCAGTTGTTATTTGTTTACAAATGTCAAACAAGTTAGGTAATATCCAGCCACTTCTAAAAAGAGATGGAAAACCTACATTTCCTAGGGCAGCGTTTCTCAACCGGGGGGCCGCGGCCCCCTGGGGTGCCGTGAAAGCTTCTTTGGGGGGGTCGCCAAGTCACATAAAATCGAAGCATGAAATTATAATAGAAAAACGCCCAATTTTGCAAGATATATTCATAAATATATGAATTTTATATTCATTAAAATATACCTTTTGAACTTAAATAAAATAAATTATACTTATTTTGACAACTAATTTAAACTAATTAAAACGGTTCGCGTTGGAGGTACTTCAAGTACTTTCAAGTAGGTACGACTTGAACTTGCAATATTTTTTGTTATGCTCCGATCTACTGTTAGCTAAAGAGTAAGGATACGAAAGTGTTCAAAATGGAAAGCAACTTGGAACAATGGAACACTTGTAAATAAAAATACTTACAAGCCATTATAGGTAATCGTAACAGATATTAAAAACATGTTTATGTAAAAGTTGTTTTTTTTTCAAAAGTTTTATCCAATTATACCCAACACGTCATACGTTCTTATATAAAAAATCGAAGTTGTCCTTGATATCCTGTACTTCCGGTTTATTCCGAAAATTTAACTACTACCATCCAATTATTTGGGTAAACTCTGGTCACCAAATTTTTTTCCCAACTTGCTCACACATCGTCTTTTCGAAAAAAATCGTGTTTCCTCTATCTTGATACACCTTGAGATCTCTCTCTCTCTCTCTCTCTCTCTCTCTATATATATATATATATATATATATATATATTATAAAATTCTCGAGAGATAATTCCATTATACTTCCAATAGTAATTTTCATCCCTTTCTGAGATCTCAGAATTATCATTGATAGCCCAAAAGTCATCCTATTATCACCTCTGTCCTCCCATTTTACCATATAGGCCGTGTCTTCAACGCTATAGCTCTGAAATTTTAATAAATCCTCAATCAAAATTTATAACTATTTATATAAAGATACAAAGTAACAAAATATAAACTATTTTAGATCATGTAGTACCAAGTAACTTTCAAATTTAACGTTATACCTCATCTTCAATAATAAAAAAAATAGTGTATTGGGCCCGGTCATTCAATTTCAACCACCTGTATACTATTGATAAAATATTAATATATGTGTTTATTCTCATAAAGAATTATTTTAAGCAATTCTGTTCCTTATTCATTAATTGTTAATGACTATATTCCTTAATGAGCTTTATCAGGATTAACCATCTTGATATGTAGTGATACGTGATTTTTGCAAGTGGCGTCTTCATTTTTTTCTGACGTTTTTAGTTATTTTTAATTGATAAAAGTGCACAAAATACTTGAAATAGTGTGTTATAGTGTAGACTTTAGTGTTTGGACTACATGCAGACCAAAATTGGGGCGACTGGAAAGGTATTTGTAGAAATTTTCGTTAATTTTATAATGTAAGTCATTGTTATGTAGAATGTGCTTCTATTGACAATATAGAAGCACATACATACATGCATACACTATCGGCTATAACTAGAAAAACAAAACTATTTTTTAAATCATTTTCATAAATCCCGATTATTGACTAAATGAATATTGAATTATATTGGTACAGCAACAACAATTTATAAGTTAGAACCTGCTCTTAAAAATATTTGTTGTACTGGTACAATAAATAAAATAATTTACTTTCTGCTGCAGCAAACCATCTGCATATTTCTTTTGTAAGACTTGATAATAAAACAATTTTTTGTGGTTCAATTTTTTCCTTTGCCCTAGCTTCCGTTCTTGTCCCGGTTTTTCATAATTATGGTAAGCCTATATATATATATATAGGGGGGCCGCAGACAATATTTAAGAATTTTTTCCCATGCCAGAAAAGGTTGCGAAATACTGTCCTAGGGGTTAATGTGAATTATAGTGTAGACCAGTGTTTCCCAACAGGTGGTCTTCGGACCACCGGTGGTCCGCAGAAAAATTTTAGTGGTCCGCGGAAGTTTTTTTATGTATTTTCTGCGTTTTTTGGGTTATTTTTATAGTAGAAAAAATTTAACGTCCAATTAATATAATAGAAGAAGAAGGAATAATTTCACTCAGCTTTTTTGGACAGAACGTTTATTTAAGTAACACAACGTTTCGCCAACTAATTGTTGGTTTCCTCAGGTGCTACAAAGAACATTTCAACTATAGTAACAATCTTATAATTTAATACAAAATTCATTTACCTATACTAATTTTAACGTTATTCTAACATCATATACATCGTCCATCATCGGGAATGGTGAAGTTGCGGAACTGACATTAACAAAATATAATTTTGACTTGAAAATCCAGAAGGATAGGATATTTTTTATGCACATTTTTTATGTAAATAATTTATATTTTGTTTATTTTCTGTAAACTTTCTGTGATTTTCTACAAATAAAATAAATGTATTTGTTTTTTTTGCAAAAAATGAACCAAAAATTATTATTAGTGGTCCGCGTTAGAATACTATATATTTTACTGATCCGCCGTGCGGTTTTGATTGAGAAAAATTGGTATAGACTAGTTTCTTCCAACCGGTGTGTCACGACTCTGAAGTAAGGCTATTTTGAAACGAAATAGTAATTTTAAATGATTTAAAAGAATATAGTATTGCCACCTATATCTCATTTTACGAAATTTTGGATAAAAATCTTTCTGAAAAGTCACTCCTCATATAACGGTCAATGTCGTACAAATCTATATAATAATAATAATAATATAATTTATTCCCATTAGTTAAATATAGTACAATTATCTACATTAATCTAAATAAAATAAAATGAAAATTTCAGTGTTTAATAATCATTCAAAATCCATATTCATAAAATTAGAGGCTACATCTGTTTTATTTTTTCGGCCTATTTGGTTTTTACACGTTCCACATGATTATAAGACAATATCCGCAAAAAAATCAATTTTTGTCTGTCTGTCTGTCTGAGATTCACACAAAAACGGCTGGGCAAATTTTTACGTAATTTGGCATAATGATAGAGTAAAACCAGGAATCGAACATAGGTTATACGGCATTTTAAAATTTATATTCTATGGGGATTTTTCGGGATTATGTTTATTAAAATATCTTCCTTATTATTGACTAAACAAAAAAAAATATGCAACAAAAATTGTTTATAATAACAAAAAACAATTCTTTTTTGTTCAAGGCATTTTTTCAATTACACAGCAAATAATTCATAAGTGTAAAAGTTCATTCTCAGTTTTGTTAAAATTTGAGTGTTATAATTTTCATTTAAAAAAAGTAAAAAGTTCACTATTTTTAACCAAATTTGTTCAGTGCTATTTTTATGAAATATTACTTTTTCAGTATTAAAATAAACACTACTTTAACACTATTTATTTTCTAACACTATACACAATTTAACCAGTATGTAAGTGTAAACTTTACACTAATTTTAACCAAAAAAGAAGTGTAAATAATTAACACGAAAAAGGAATTACTTCATGGTACACTAAAACTTAATTTTTTGGTGTACCATGAAGTCTCTTTAACACTACTTTTTTAGAGTATAGATGCATATTTGAGGAGTTACGGAGGTACACCCTAAAGCTAAACTTTTAAAATATTACCTTTTAGCGTATTACCATTATTATTGATGTAACAGCAAAAATGTATGTGATGAAAATTATTTATAATAAGAAAATAGTATATTATGCAACAAGCATGGAATGAATTGCGCTACTCGCCTTTGGCTCGAGGCGCAACTTTCATACTCTTGTGAAATGACTATTCCATACAAGTTTCATACTATGCTTTTTCCACGACTATAATTTTATTACTTATTTAATTTTTATTCAGTTTCTTTTTTTTTTTTAATTTAATGGCCTTAAATGCTGTGGCAATTAGCCAGGACAATTTTTATTTGTGAAAAATTCCATGCCTGAACGGGATTCGAACCCGAGACCTTAGTAACGCAGAGCAGATGTGACCACTACACTACGCCGGTCGGCATTTTTATTCAGTTCCCTTTAAAAACTAACAATAATTTGATAGTTGCTTTCGTCCTATTTATTATGTTGCCTAGCAACAGTCATGTACGTCATACGAAATGTAAATTCAGTTAAAATAACAATACCGTCAAAAGATTGTCAAAACTGACTGATCAAGACCAACTCTATCAAAAAATATATTTTCAAAATTCGACAACTTTAACTATATTATTAAATTTTACTGCGGTTTCCTTTACAACCTATTTATTACGTTGCCTAGCAACGATCAGCTGTTGCTGTTTGAACCTGATATGTAATGAGCTCAACCTCTTACGTAATGAGCTTATTACGTAACAGGTCAGCGGTGTGTAATAAAAAGGAGTGGGGAATGTGCTACATTTACTAATCACTGACACGTCTGTAATAAACATATTTTTATATAGTCGCGGAAAAAATCTTTTTTATTGCATATACGATTTCGATTGGATGAATATTTAGAGAGTAACGGGGAGACACCCTGAAATATCTCACTATTATTTACTTTACATCAAAAATATGTATGAGGAATTTTTTTTCTTCTCTTCAACGTAATTTTTAATAAGATATATATTTGGGGAGTTATGGGGAGCGCTACCTATAAACGATGTATCTCACTTATACCTTATCATTTACTTAACATAGCAAATACATACAAAAGAGTTGTTTAGAATAAATAAACGATTATATTATGTTCTACTTGAAATTGAAATATCTCACTTATCATTTACGTTACGGCAAAAATGTACATTACAAATACCGTACGAAGTACGGGTACTCCAGCTATTAATTAATAAGGGTAAAAACCATCATTTGGGCGTGGCCAGTAAGAGCTTTCGGCATTTTTATTATAATAATATTTGATAGAATTCAAATAAAATGTAAGCTTAACCTCACTCGTCCACGTATTTTACAAATATACAACGGTAAATGCTGTTTAAAAAGATGTGGCACCGTAGGAAAGGGCTACCAATCTGTGGAAGTCAAATGTAACAACTGAGTAATGCTTGCATGTTAGTTACATTACATTTTAACCTTGGCAACTAAATTAACCAAGTTGACGTCATTTCCTAGTTATCATAAACAGACTTTATATATATGAGTATGTATTTTATTGCTCGGTGACGTCATTCTTAGTTATACTCAGAAATATAGCTTCCTGGCTTCTCTATTCGAGAACTTTATTTTGTTATAATATATTCTTTATCACAAATAATCGATTGGTGCAGTGTGGAATATTGCGTTTCCTGTATATACACTTAAAATGACGTAAGAGAATTGGAAGCGAAATAAAATGTGGATGACATGACATTTTATTTAATACCATGATGACGTTCATCTAAAATACTACTTTAAAATGTCTTTTAGTCGCGGATATCTTATTTCTCAACTCGGGCTATACACTGTAATCGAAACTTACCAAATAAACTTAAGTATAAAGGCACATTTTTCAAATATGGTGAAATATGATCTGAACAATGCCTTTTCAAGAATTTTATTCAGTTTATATCATCTTGTTTATTGATACGAACAGCCGAGTCAAAAATGTTACTTTAAAAGCATATTCTTTGCAAATTTAATATTTCAAAATATTAAATATAATGCAAGGTGAAAATTTATACAATGTCATCTTTAAAATACATTAATTCTATAATATTGGATATGCTGACGTAATTGATATCGAATTACAGGAATTTGTTTAGGTAAGTTTTATTTATTTTTATTTAAGCATTACACGTTTTAATTTTGCTTTTAATGCATTTTTGATTTAAAATTATTGAAATAGAATATTTTTATGTTTTTTGAAAACAAAAAAAAAAAAGTTGTTTGACCCCGACGTGATTTGAACACGCAACCTTCTGATCTGGAGTCAGACGCGCTACCGTTGCGCCACGGAGTCTTATGTACAACAGCTTTTAAAAACAACTTTAAATATTAATAAATATAATTTATTTATACATTTATTTATTTTTATAATATTTTTTTACAAAACACATATTAAATTGTAACATTATAATGAATGTTTTTGATTAAAGAAAAAAGGGATTATATTATTCAATACACAAACGAATGCCCTGGAGATATTTTACTGATGATGTTAATTATATTTGATGTTGATTAACATGTCATGAGCATATGTAGATTAATTCTAGTACAGATGCACGCAGTATGTGGACAGTTTGTATGTGGAGAAAATGCCGTGATGCCAGGGACGTCAGTTCTGCATATTAATACGTTGACATGTTAAACGTTAGACATTCATTTGTCGTGAAAATTACAGGTTTTCTAAATGAATATTTAATTCATTTTAATTGCGTCATTTCTGACAGCTCTACATTTTAAGTGTCGCAAATGAGTATTTAATGCTTCCAAAACTTTTAAAGCAATTAGTCATGCGAATATTTAAGATTATTTAAAACTGTATACACACTTAACGAGCAAACAAATTCATTCGATAGATTTGAACGTATTAACGAAAACAAGCGAACATATATAAGAATATCCATTGCTAATAGGGTTGTCACCTCTTCAGGTTTGGCCCGGATGCTCCGGGGTTTGAACGCTTAGGTCCAGGGGCAGGTCAACCGCAACCCGAGGGTGCTTCGCACGTTTTAAAATAATAATTCAGATGTTTATTATTGAATTTAGTCTTCATCAAATTTATATTTTGTGGCTGACTGACTATATTTCTATATTTTTAAAATGTAAGCATACTATTTTACTTTTTAAATAATGCAATAACTACCTAATATAATTTTTAATTCAAATTATAAATAAAATTTGAATCGAATAATTAGCGATATTCTGTTTTGAATCTTATTTATTTATTATAAATATTTATTAGCAATCATTATAAACATAAATTCTAATAGTTAATAACAACAAATTTGAACTTTTTGTCGAATAAAATTAGCTGTTTTGGAATAAATATGACCTACATGACGAAAATAGCGAATAAGAAATTTGTAGCATCCTCAGACTTAAAGTTATTCAAACTTAAAATTTTACCAAAATCATTGTATCCAAGCAAAGAGTCATAAAAAAATTGATGTGAAGTGTGAATTTTCACACATTACAGGGTTTCGCAGGTATATAATAAGTGAAGGCGGCATGCTGAGTGTGTAGGACAAATTTTGCTTTGTAGTAATCACGGCAAAATGAACGATATTTTTAAAATAAATTATCGTCTGTTAATCTCAGAGCTTTAAAAACAAATTTTATGTTATTTTATTTATTTTTTTTAAATTATATTCGAATACCTTATACATTATTTAAGTTTCTAAATATGTGCAGTATTTTTTTTTTAATAGCAAGGTTCATTAATATTTTGAAAATTGCGCTTATGGCTTCCACTGGTTGTTTTAATTCATATGGTCCGCCCCTCTGGTTTCGTATACATGACACATAGAATGAAAATATAATTCCAACAATTCCAACTGATTATTAAATTTACGTTCTTAAAAATTAAATGCAACATTTGCTAAAATATAACTAGAATTTTGACAAAATCATTCAAACAATATAAAATTGATGTGAAGTGTGAATTTTCACACATTTCAGGGTTTTGCAGGTATTTAGTAAGTGAATGATGATTATTTGGGATGCCAAAACAAATTTTATGTCAAAATATTTTTTTATGAATTTTAATTCGAATGCCTATTACCATTATTTAAGTTTCTAAAGATGTGCAGTATTTTTTTATATATCAAGGTTCATTAAGATTTTGAAAATTGCGCCTATGGCTTCCATTGGTTGTTTTTAGTCATAGCTCCTCCCCTTTGATTTCGTGTACATTCAAACATAGAATTAAATTATAATTTCAACAATTTCCACTGGTTATTAAATTTACGCTTTTAAAAATTAAATGCAACAATTGCCAAAATATAACTAGAATTTTGAAAAAAATAATTTAAACAATATAAAAATGCAAAAAAAATAAATAAAAAATAATATTGTCTCATCTCGTAGGATTCGAACTCATTTTCTTGGGCAGAATGCCAGTATCTTAACCACTGCACCAAGATACACGTTACTGTTTAGCGTGTTATATAACTATAAGTTTTCAACATTAATAACAAAAAAAAAACACAAAAAATGCTTTTTTTTCCAAAAACATAATCTGATCAAAAATTCCTGTTGTACTATTCCGGTTCACACCAATGTATATTACTTAGAATTTTTTCAGATTTTTAGTTTAAAACATCTGGGCTACAGGGTGTGGGACAAAATTTTTTTTGCACAATTTTGGCAAAAATCGCTTCAAAATAATTTATTTTGCAAAAATAAAAATTTGATCGTTAATCCACATACCAAGGGCTTTCATTTGATACCCTACTCAGAATTTTAAAAAAATATATTTTTTTTTCGATGAGCACATATTTGTTTATATTTTTAGGGGATATGTTTTTTAGATGTTTTAGTATTTTTCTTATGTGCGGGTCAAAGAGTTGTATAAGCATGCCAAATTTCAACTCTCTAGGTTTAGCCGTTTGGCTACAATTTTTACCGAACAGACAGACAGACAGACAGACAGACAGACAGACAGACAGACAGACAAAATGACGGTATAAGGGTTTTTTGGTCATACCTACAAAACCCTAAAAAATGAAAAAAAGAAAAACAAAAAATAAAATTGCCTCCTCTGCCCGGGAGCGAACCTTAGTTTGCTGCGTAGCAAGCGAGCAATCTAACCATTCGACCAGGATACGCCTTCTAGTATAGTGTGTTATATAACTATAGCTTTTGTACATCGTCAACCAAAAAACACAAAAAATACGTTATTTTCCGAAAACATAATCTGATCAAAAATTCCTGTTGTACTATTCCGGTTCACACCAATGTACATTACTTAGATTTTTTTCAGATTTTTTGTTTCCATCTGATAATTGGGTGTGGGACAACATTTTTTTTGCATATTTTGGAAAAATGGTTTCAAAGTAATTTATTTTGCACTAAGGGCTTTCATTTGATACTCTACTCAGAATTTAAAAAAAAAATATTTTTTTTTTTCGATGTTCACATATTTGTTTGTATATTTTTAGTGGGATATGTTTATTAGATGTTTTAGTATTTTTCCTATGTGCGGGTCAAAGAGTTGTATGCCAAATTTCAACTCTCTAGGTTTAGCCGTTGGCTACAATTTTTACCGAACGACAGACAGACAGACAGACAAACAGACAGACAGACAGACAAACAGACAGACAGACAGACAAACAGACAGACAGACGGACAAACAGACAGACAGACAGACAAACAGACAGACAGACAGACGACAAAATGACGGTATAAGGGTTTTTTGGTCATACCTACCAAACCCTAAAAAAGAGAATAAAACCATTTAATTAGATTTGCGGAATCCCTAAAAACACAGGATGAATACCACCAGTGGCGCACCCAGGAATTTTTTTTCAGGCAGGCTTGGAAGAAAAATTATTTAAATTATTTATTTATTTATTTATTTTAAGTAACAGTGACGATCTAAAAGAAAGGTCTTCACTTCTGAAATAATAGTGATGACCTAAAACAAAAGGTCCTCATCTTTATTTTTAAATATAAAACATATATTTCCTCTTTATTGCCCCCGCCCCTTGGGTGCGCCACTGTCTGCCACTGCTCTAATCCATTTCAGTTACTGCCTTTATATTTGTAGGCATCAAATCATTGTTTAATTAAACACGTTCAAAATTTGTAAAACGTACTTCTGTGAATCTATCATAAATTTCCGCTTAATTTAAACGGAACTGTTCAATGTGACAAATATTGTCTTGTCATTTTCTACGTGGCCTGACTTATATTTAGAAGATGAGGGGTTAACTATGTCGCAATGACATCGGCTACTCAATTACCAGTGCTTTAATTAGTCCGTGACGGGCCATTGCGGCTCATTAATAAGGTAGTACGAGCTAAATCCCACCGGAGAGACCCAGGTAAATCACTCCGTGTCGCATGTTCAGCTCACTACAGCCAAGTGGTTTGGGTTGCGGCAAATCAGGCGCGTGTCGGAACATCCGATGCCTGAAAGTGTTTTCCTGTTGGTCTGATTGTTTTATAAGGTTGGGATACAATAAATTATTCAAAAAGCCACAGGATTAAGAATTTATTTGTGGATTTTTAACTTCACAACCGAAATTATCCGACAGCAAACTCTATTCTACTTTTGACAGTTTTTACTGTATAATGAAGTAAGTAAGGTGTGGGTAATAAATACTACCCTTTTTAGGGTTTTGTAAGTATGACCAAAAAACCCATATACCGTCATTTTGTCGTCTGTCTGTCTGTTCGTTAAAAATTGTAGTCAAACGGCCAAACCTAAAGAGTTGAAATTTGGCATGCTTATTCAACTCTTTGACCCGCACATAGGAAAAATACTGAAACATCTAAAAAACATATAAAATATAAACAAATATTTGATCATCGAAAAAAAAAAAATTAACCTAAAATTTGTTTTGGCATCACAAATAATCATCATTCACTTAATACCTACGAAACCCTGAAATGTGTGAAAATTCACACTTCACATCAATTTTTTAAGATTCTGTAGGTTCTGTAAAAAACCCTTCAACGATTAACGTCACTCATGTGTCGTCACCCAAAACATATGTGAAATTGGACAACATACATAAATAGATATCATATTCTGAACTAAGAATTTATATATTAATTTAAGGCAATTCAAAAAAATTGAAGTGAAGTGTGAATTTTCACACATTTCTGGGTTTTGTAGGTATTTAATAAGTGTAAGAAGCCAACAGAATACCAATTCGACCTTAGTAGCACAGAGGTAGCGACCCTGCTTCTCGTGCTAAAGGTCCCAGGTTCGAATCCGATCAGGGCATGGATATTTGTATTTGTCCTTATCACCTCATCCTCATTTAAAATAATAAAAAATAAATAAAAATACAAAAAAACATCATATCATAAATATATCACCGCTCCCAACCCGGATTAGGTCACCGTGGGAGTTGTAGACCCAAAACTTTACTCTTCGGAGTGAAAGGTCCGTGCCCAACATAATGTAGCAGTACGGTAGTGAAAACTGGCTCGGTGATACTACTGTGGGACGTTTATGGGTTGAAGATGAAGGTTCTGTAAAAAACCCTTCAACGATTAACGTCACTCATGTGTCGCCACCCAAAACATATATGAAATTGGACAACATACATACATATACAGTTGATTCCGCTTAATCAGGACACCGGTTAATCGAGACAGCCGCTTATTAGGGACAAATCCTAAAGAACGGAAAAAAAACCGAGGAAATATCGTAAATTTACTTCGCTTTTTCGGGACAATTTTCCGTTTAATCGAGACAGTAATCATGTGAATTCCCGTGGTGCCAGGAATTCATGTTGGAGTGGGGATTCACTTTGACATCATTATGCATAAGCGTGTGGTCGAGTTCACGTAAATTTAGTGTAGTGACTCACTTATATAACCCTTACCGGGATGCCAAGAAAGGATTTGACACATTTGAAAGCATTTGATGTATTACGTATATAATTTTTTAATATGTATACTGTTAGAAGTTAACAAAAAAGAAGAGAGAAGAAACGAAAATCATTATTTTAGGAATATTATTACATAAGAAGTTTAATTATTAATATTAAATCAATGTTAGAATAAGTTTATTTTAATTAGAATGTTTTGCTAATTAAATTCGGATTATCAATTCTTGATAATTTGATAAGGTAATGATACTAATGAGTTGTATTATGTAACTAAGCCAGCCGCTACTGGCCGACGGTTGTCTGAGTTCACACTGATGGACAAAACTTCACGCCGTTCAGATGAAGTGCCGCTTGTGAGTTTTTGGTTGTGAATAAATTGTTTAAAACATATTGTGTTATTATATTTTTTTTATGTGTATGAAATTAAGTTTCTAATAATACATACCTACGAACAGTTTTGTGAGTTGTTTTATTTTTCTGCAATTTATCAAATAAAATACTTATCAAAAAACACTAATCCGGTAATTTTTGTGGAACTTCGAATAATTGGGCCAGCCGCTTAATCGGGACAAAATGTACTAGTCCCGATGTGTCCCGATTAAGCGGAATAGACTGTATATCATATTCTGAACTAAGAATTTATATATTAATTTAAGGAAATTCAAAAAAATTGAAGTGAAGTGTGAATTTTCACACATTTCTGGGTTTTGTAGGTATTTAATAAGTGTAAGAAGCCAACAGAATACTAATTTCTAAGACAGTATTTATTCTATAATCACATCAAAATCAACAGTTTTTTGATAATCACTTTTCTTCATTATTTGACAAAAATCATTTTTCAAATTTTTTTTTTTTCTGGATTTGCTTCGTATTCGTCTTCATTAGACTAATAAAATATATATTGATAAATGGCTTATTTTTTTTCAATTTCAGAAACATATTTCTCACTATTAACAATGTGTTATTTGTTTTATAAGTATTTCATTACTATAAATGATTTATTCCTCTTTGATACTTTAAAAACAAATATCTAATGTAATTAAAAAAATCGATTAATTCACCGCGTATAAAATAGTATAAGAAAATAACTGAACTCCTAACTGAAGTGAAGTGTTGAGTGTAGTGTGGTGTGGTGTGTAACTCGGTTCGCATTTATTTAAAAAAAATATTATTTTTTTTTAATATTTTTAATTTCAAAAATATACAAGCACTATCTTCCATAACATCCATTCAAAATCCATAACATTATTAGCCATAATTTAGCCATGAATTAAAAAGTAATTAATTTTGTCAAAAACACAAAAACTGCCATATTTTTCAAAAACACAATCTGATAAAAAATACCTCTCGTACATTTCTAGCGCAGATCAATGTATATTACCTGCATTGTTTTCAGATCTTTTGTTTAACCCTTTTTGGTAAAAGGGTGCGGGACAAGAACTTTTGCACATTTTTGGCTAAAATCGTGTTAAATCAAAAGAATTTCAAAAAACTATCTATCGTTCCTTAATTTACGCCTAGGAGCATTCTTTTGATACCACACAATAAATTTTAAGAAAATATTTTTTTATCAACGACACAATAAAATTGACATTTTTTGAAAAACTTATCTGATCGAAGATTCCTGTTGAACTATTCTGGTTCCCATCAATGTTCAGTACGAAGATTTTTTTCATATTTTGATATCAATCACTCTGGGAGATAGGGTGGAGGTTTTTATACACATTTTTGGCAAAAATCCAATAAAAAAAATTGTTTTTCAAAAATAAAAATGTGTTATTAAGAAGATGTACGCATAAGGAAGTGTAATTTGGTATGCCACTTAAAATTAAAAAAAAAAAAACTTATATTTTTATTAAATACGTTATTATTTATCTCGGGATGTGTTTTTTGAATTCTCAGTATTTTTCCTATATGTATCAGCATGCCACATTTCAACAATCTATGTTAAGCCGTTTGGCTACAATTTCTACTGTACAGACAGACAGACACCTGAGTGACGTTATAAGGATTTTTTGGTGGTCATACCTACAAAACCCTAAAAACAAAATTAAATTTTGGTTAAATTGGGATTCCAGGAATACAATTAATGTTTCAAAATTATATTTCTGCAAGTTTTTAATATGGGGCTTCATACCCTTTCCTCAAGTTCTTCAATTGTAGCTAAACTGCTGAACATAGAAAGTTGAAATTTGTCATGCTTGTACAATTCTTTGACTCACATACAGGAAAACTATAGTATTCAAAAAAATGCACCGTGGAAAAATATAAACAAATATGCATTTAATGAAAAAGTAAATATTTATTATTTTTTTTTTTTTTTGTGGGTATCAAATGAAACACCTGCGTGGATAAACCAGCAACATTATTTTTGAAAAATAAATTCTTAAGGGTTATTCATCAAAAATGTGTTAAAAAATTGGTCTCCCACTCTGTTTCCCAGAAAGGGTTTATCTAAAAATCTGAAAAAAAAAAAAATCAATAATGTACCTTGCTGGGAATCAAAACAGAAATTAATCAGATTAGTTTTTCGAAAAATACTGAATTTTTGTCGTAAAAAAAATAATTATTATTTTTTATTTTTAAATTTATAAAAATAAACCGTCTGCTGTAGCCGTTGACGGCTAGCCAGGGTATGGATGTGTGTTTAACTCCTGCCTTTGTCAAATAATTTATGTAAAAATATTTATACAAATTACAGGTTCCGCTTATCCGTTGAATGTACATATATTGAAAATATGGTCACGAAACCTAAAAACAGTTGTGGTATCAAAAGAAAGCTCTTAAAATAAAGATTAAGGAACAAAAAGATGTTTAATTTTTTTTATCACGTTTTTTGTAAAAAATTTGCTAGTAAGCCTTTTTCCCTCGCCCTTTACCTAAGGGGGAAATTTCAAAATCTGAGCTATGGACAGTGGCGGTGCCAGCGGTGGGTCCGACCCACCGCTGGGGGGGTTCTCCTCTAAAAATAATTCTGGCCTCCACCTGGCCCCTCAGAAATGCTTGGAGAATATTCAAAGCGCTTACAATTATTTTCGGTCCTAAAATTCAAGTGTATTCGTTTAAAACATTAAAACTTTTTTGAGTTCTGGAGGGGGCAAGCCCATGAGACCCCCCCCCCCCGGGGTGCGCACTTGGGTTCGAAGGTTAGGTTATATTCTAAACCATAGACGTAAATTCTTTAATGATAGACAAAAAGCTCCACTGAGTTGAGACTTTGAAGTACATATGACATCGCAAAATCTGCAAGAAAAAGTTGGAAAAAGCTGGACCAGAGTAACGATTGACAGTGAAACACTCTACGAATGAGGTGTGTTTGGTATTATACCAACTAACACTGAGGATGATGAATTGACAAATGCTTTTAAAAGATAAAAAATTTGTTAAAGTTAGTATTTGTTTTGCCATTTGTATCAGTTGTTAATTGTAGTGTTGTCTGCTTGCCAAAAACGATGTAATTTTCAAACATTTTAATGATTTTATTTTACTTAAAAGATTTTAAATAGAGCAGTGAAATTCACATTGTTTAAACACGTCAAAGGCGAAAAAGATATAATTTTTATTGAAACGAAATTGCAATGTTAGTTTCTAATCCACAAAAAATCCAATATAACACTGATGAATTTATTAACAAGCGTATTGATTTTATTATACCGCAATAGTGATTGGTCAAAAAATGTAATAGGGCTGAAGCTGGTTGAAATGTTTAATTTTTTAATGGGATCGTTTACGAGGCAAAGTGAAATGTCGCTGCCATCGCATGAGGGGTGATAATGATTACAATTTGAAACGAAATGTGTTGTTAAACCGCTATATACAGCCTACCTACATGCCTACATACAAGAGTGATTCATGTTTATTTGAACAGAGCACATGTTAACATTGAGCATTGTGCCGCGAGTGTAATATATCCGTCTGTGATCCGTGTTCCGGTGCCGTACGCAGGCAGCGGGACAGACATGGTCCGCCAACAGTCAGCCGCCAGCAGCCACGGGCTCTGTCCTGTCCTGTCCTCAACTAGCACGGACAACAAGCCTTTCCACGTCAAGTGGATATGTCGAACAAGCCTTTGTGGAACTACAAAAGTCACATCACAAAGTGGGTTAATCTAGTAATTCCAAACCACGACATTTATTGTCATCCACAGCTTGTCAAATTTAATTTACTGAAGACTTTCATTCCGATCTCCTCTTCAAAATATCAACGCAGTGTGCACGGTTCATTCTTCTAGAGCTTAACAATGGCAGGTGACTCACTAGATCCCACCTTTTTAGCAGACAAATCGTTTAAAACAATAATCTTGAAATATAGGTAATCCCATTAATGGGGCAATTTGGTCCGAATATCTGCTACTGCAAACTGCGAATTAATTTATATACATGGACCGTGCCGTTAGATAACAAAGAAGTGATAAATAACGATGTAAATTGTGTTAGGGAGGAGATGCGGAATGATGGTAAGAGGGCCGAGAGGCGAAGAGAGACGACCCCTTGTCGGTGCGGCTATGCTTTAATCGAACTCGCTTTGTTTTCTCACCCGGGGACAAAGCGTTCTCTGATCGCCTGGTTTCAGTCTGCGCCACGCTTCGCATAAGAAATTGTGTCAACATATTAGCGGCGCTTTGAGCGCATTACGGCTGTCGGTCCCGGCGAGCTCGTTATCTGCTGCCGCGACAAACGGCGAGCAAATCACCGCCTGCGTGCCGGCGAAAGGCCAACTGCTCGCTGACAGTGGCAGAGGCAGTTCCCGCTAACTGTTCGCGTTAACACGAGCTCTAATGTTTGGGAAACAACCACCCAGCAACGAACGGCGACATCAGGTGCCCCACGTTCTCTATCGGTGAAAGGAGTTCGGTGCACGGTGCTCGGCCCTTTCTGAAATGTTAAATACAATAAATTCAGAGCACGCTCCGCACGGCCGCACTTTTATTATCCTTGTTCCGTGTACACAGCCGACCTAATTTATATAGAGATAAGAAAGTTCTGCGTCATCAGTTTGCAGCAAAGTAGAGATGCTGCAATGTTTGAAACGCATTTCTAGATATAATAGCAGAGATAGCGGCGAGAAAATGTGACTGTTTTAAAATTTAAGTGTAATAGGTTTACTCGCGATGAGATAATGTAAAAACTACCATAACTTCTGGCGCTTAAACAACCGTTTCTAATTTTAAAATGGCGCGAGGCACTGTATTTAACACATAAAAAGTAATTTTAGCCCTCACGATAAGGCGAAAGAGCAGAGCCAGAGCAGCAGTTATAACTGGGGTGTACGGTACGCGTTACGGTCGTGAAATCATTACACCCGTGGTCGGCATCTCGTTATGTTGTGAACTGTGCGGTCGGGGGATGGGTGTCCCAGTCCCACCGCGAGCGCGAGTGGTATTGCGCGCTCTCATCCGCCAGAGATAACGTTCTGGCATCACCGTATTGCCGAGCTCAGGTCGGCAGGGTGACAGATCAGCCGAATTTTGGTCTCAATCGGTAGCGAAGACGGCCACGTTATTGCGGGTCGTACTAAGACAAACGATCGGCAATATCCGGAGTATCGCTCATCCACGCCACTAGGTAGAGCACGGGAAGATAACAAGGCCGGGGTCGGGTGAAGTTGTGCCGAGTACTTCCTTAGATAAAGTTCAGAGCGGGACGTCCTGCCGCGTCGCGCCGCGCAGGTGACGTGCACATGATGATGTTCGCGCCATGATGATGATGGTAATGTGTGTATGCGCTCACGCATTAGCATGTTTACGTGCGACGCGAGCTTGGCGCATTTATTACAACAACTCGGCACATCTCATCCAGCCGAGGACAATGAATTACATTAATGGGCCGGCAATAACGGCACCCCTCGACTCCTGCGAGCATTAAGTACACGGGAATGGGACACGGAACGAAATACGAGCCAGTTAAGAGAATAAAGAAGAACCCGGGAGGAAATATAGTACCAGTTTTACGGGCTCTCGCTGACGTCTATTAGCTGTATACCTGACGACTAAACATGCTACGTTACGACTCAATAAAATATAAAACCGCTTTATTTGTTAATTAATTTCGTATGTTATTGGACGTGGCGGCAACTGTTTTACATATTTGGCTCGACTGCTGATTGTTGATGACCGTGGAAGACCACCGATGCACACACCATATTATTAGACATGGGACACACATGTTTCAATAAAGCCAGTCAGTTTATGAGCGGCCGTCCGCTCCTCGGCTCTCCGCAGCACGCAAGAACACCGAGCTTGGTCGGCAGCGATTTACGATACGACCACCGCGTCGACCGCAACTTAGTGTATCTACTCCGGCAGCCGCCCGAGATGACTGTATAAACGAGTGTATATGCGTGTGTTATGCGGGCACGGACACAGGCACGGTAGTCGAGTCAGCGAGAATTACAGACGGTGATGCGCCTTGTCAAACTGAATGCGATCTCTAACGATGTTTACCGTAGGCTCGAGGCTGAGACCAGCTCGCTACAACCATTACCGATAGCTCTGTGCTGTGACAGTGCGACAGTTCCCATAATGACGTTCCCGTGAAATCCTGTGGGCGGGTGCGAAGTCACGCGTCGAGGATCAGTGTCACTGCGGCCATCCATCACGGCTGTCTTTGCTCTCCGTGCACCCCCAGCCTTGCCACCCGACAAACTCTATCTCGCAAATCCCTGGCACATTCTCGCTTAAACAATTACTCATGGCCCGGTGTTTGTTTCCTTCTGCCATCCGCGACCCACCTATCATCACCCTGACAACATGATCCTTCTTCAGCTACAAAAATAATTGACTTGTTACTGTTGCTTTTTACATTCTCTATAACAGACAACTTTTTAAAACACACCCCAAAAACACGTTTATTGCATTCACTTTTAGTATCATTATAAAGGATCATGAAGGTAAATAATTACAAAATATGTGACCAACTGATGTTTCTATCACAAGCAATTACTGTCAGTCGTGTTTAATACCTTCAGTTCAAACATTGTTGAAGTAAAAAATTTATGTGAAGTATGACATTTTGCACACTTCAGGACTTAGACGTATATATTTAGTAATTGAAAGACGCTAATAGAATTCTAGATATCTGGGACAATATTTTTACTACCATCACTAAAAAATTGGTATTATTCTTAATTTTTGTCCATTAATCTAAGTACTAAAAGTTTAAATTTAATACTTAACATTAAATTTAAACAAACATGTTTTTGTTTAAAATATTCAAAAAAAAAATCCATCTTTCGAAAAAATAGATCCGAGATCCGAAAGCACTATTCCGGGTCACATTGATGTGTATTGATTTAAATTTTCTCAGATTTTTAACGAGCTCTTCTGGGAAATAGGGTGAGGGACAGTTTTTTGGCCAAATGTTTGATAAAAAATATTCAAAATAAAAATATGTTTTTCAAGACCTTTACTAGATGCCCAACATTCAATTTTAAAGGAATAATTATTTTTTTGAGCAATATAGTAAATTCCATAACTTTCGACAAAATAATTTAATTAAAAATTCTGATTGTTCCCGTTCACACCAATAGAATAGACTATATTAATGTAGTCTATTCTGTAGGTTTAAATGGAATTAGATTATGAAATGTAGTAACTTTTAACGACTGAATTGGGCTTTTAATCATTTTGTAGAAAAAAGCCTATTGGTAAAGACTCCAATAGGCTTTTTTCTGTGAACTGTGAACTCGTGATAACTTAAAAATAACAAAATTTAAACGGAATTTTGTTATTTTTTAGTTTCCGCTTAATTTCTCTCATGCATGAATTTTCAAATTTGAAATAAAATTCCTTAAAAAATGTTTATAATATATATTTTAATGTATTTTAAGCTTACAATCTAAAAGAAAACAATTTTCTTAAAAAAATAATATGGTTTTTACAAAAAAATTTTTACGTCTTCATAGGTGGACATTATGCATACATAAGACTAACGAATTGTTTTTAAAATTTTAAATTCCAACTAAATAAAGTTGGAAATACGAACACTAAATAAAATATTACCCTCATAACAAAGCCAATTTTCATAATTTTACTCAGACGTTTGGGTTCAAACAACTGGGAGCACCTAAAAAGCTCCTAAAGAGCTCTTTTCTTTTTCCTTCTCAAAATTAAAGCAGTAGCAATTCTACTAAATTCCAATAAGTCCATTTTTTCATGCTCATTCATTCTCCATATCAACCAAGCATTGACAATAGTAACATTTAAAAAATGATAAAATATACGCATATACCATCTTTTATTTCTTATGTAGTTTTGGTATAACGCCACTAATGAATCCACCAGATCTACTCCACCTATGTGTAGGGATGGGAATTTATTTTTGAATATCGATATATGCGCGATTCGATATATCGTAAGTGTAATATCGATATTCGATATATATCGAAGTAAAAATATCGATATTTTCGATATATCGAAATAATTAACACGTAACATGTAAGATATACATTAAATTACAGTTTTTTTTTTTTTTTTTGTTGGCTTGGCGGGAAAAGTAGTCGCCACTTGACAGACAATCACTTTACAGTTGGTACTCACCCAGCTACCAAGCAACTTTCTAATATTTTCCTAGTTAACTGCTCTTAATCCTAATTAATTAAATATATATGTGCTGTCCACTTTCGTAAGGACGACCAGATCTTTTTGGTTACTTTTATAGTGTATTATGGACTTGTTAGTGTAAATGTCAATCAAAAATATTCCTTACGCAGTAAAACCGACTTTAGATTTATTGGTAACGATCATTATTAAGAAAGTGACATTTTTTATAAATTTTTAATACCAACATGACATATAATTTTAAAGGTGCAAATTATAAACAGTCTTACAGGCTATTCCAAGCGATTAGGCGGAACTAAATGGAAATTTCGTTATTTTAGGTTGTCACGAAAACGGACCTTGCTTGGGTTATTTCATGTTTCAGTTTTGGTATGTGAAAATTTAAAATTCCAACAGGGAAACCATGGTAACGAATGACATGTTAAATATTTTAATACATTTTTCCATATTTTGAAGACAAAAACATAAATAAATGGATAATTTTATTAAGAATGACAAAAAATTAAAATGCAATGAAAAGGACATTTAAAGGCAATTATAATGACAATCAATTTAATCTAGAATTTAAATGTGAGCATGATTTAAAAGTTTAAACAAAATGACCAAAAGTCAGAATTAATAGATAAAAATTACTAGATTTCAAAATCTAGTTCCGCCTAAACGTTTGGAGTAGCCTACAGTTTGTTTTTACAAAAGTGAACAGCATATATTTAAATGTAAAAAATATACAAGTATACCGATATTTTGTACGAATATCGATATTTTGCGCGATATATCACATTTCATATATCGATATATTTTTCTAAAGTATCGATATTTTCGAAATATCGATATATCGTTCGCATCCCTACCCATGTGTTTATTATATGATTGAGACATCTATGAGGGTGAGCATGAACTAAATCTGTCCTCATATGATGACATTATGCAATAAAATGAAAATAAAAATATTAAATATAATTAGATAGTTAATTAAGTAACTTTGTCCTCATATGAGGACGCTATGCATGATAGGGTTAAACCAAAGAAACGAACAGTTCGATTTTTTACAATATTTTAAACTGGTCTCCCTGGGAAATATAATGGGAGACAAAAGTTTTATGAAACTTTTCTTACGAAAATTGCACAAAAAAAATGTATATATATCCGACATAAAAGTTAGATTTAATACATGCACATCTATATTTACAAAAATCTGTATATGCATGCCAAATTTCACCTCTCTAGTCAGAGCCGCAGTAAGAAAAACTTGCGCTAGAGGCAAAACTGTGTTTTGGCGCCCTTGGCACAAAATGGTGGTCCTCACTTACCAAAATCCAAGTGATGAGCAAAGAAAAGGTCCTCACCTTCGCAATGTGGCGCCCTTTTCCTGAGTGCGCTAGGGGCCATCGCCCCCTCCGCCCCCCCTTTACTGCGGCTCTGCCTCTAGTGAAACCAGAGAACCCGTTTAGCCCCAATTTCTAATCTACAGACAGATATATTGCCAAAATATACGACCGTTATGCGGAGAATAACTCTTAACTTTCCCGGACCTGTACCCGGACTCGCAGAACGATTGTCGGTACTTGTAGGCACATGCGCTATGCGACTATAAGTAAACAGGAAACTTTGAAACAATATTTACTAGCTTACAAGAAGCTAACAGTCAATTTTTTGCATATTTATTTTTATTGTGTTTTATTAGTGTTATTGTGTTTTTAGTGATATTTATTTATTTTATTTTTTTTAATTTTAGCGGGCCAGTTATATTTCACAGATATTAATAAAATTTCTTAGATGGAGCAAATTACCGATATTTATAATTACTTATTGGTAGAATAAATTTAATTATTTTGTTATGAATTTGGTTACATCTAGCTTGCAGCTGTTAGTTAGTTAGTTAAAAATTTTGGCGACAGCAACAAAGGCTATTTGCGCCTAACGCAGCCTATTTACATGACTACACTACATATTAAAAAAACAATAAATTAAACAATAAATAAATAGATAAAATCAGTAAATTTACGCATACTAAGCTGCATCTGCCTCTTCGTTGCCTTTAATACCAACATGTCCCGGTATCCAAAACAGCTCTACCCTCACATTCTGAGCATTCAGATTGTGGAGTAGTAACCGGATCTTTAGTACAAAAGGATGCACTGGACCTGGATCTTGCATACTGTTCAGAGCGCTCAGCGAGTCCGTCAAGATAACACTTGACCGACATTGCTCTGACGAAACAAAACACAGGGTCTTAAAAGTAGCGTACAGCTCAGCTGTGTACACAGTTATGGAGTGCAGACGGTACAAAAACTGTTGACGTGGGTTCAGGACAACGAACGCACACCCAACCCTGGTTCCTGATTTTGATCCGTCAGTAAAAATGACAGTATTCTCCAACCTAGGGACCAGTGTTCTTTGTAACCCATGTAAGTATTCGATAGGCAATTTAGTATCTTTATCAAATCTAGTTAATGTGAGATTCACAAGCGGACGCGGGAGCGTCCATGGTGGAAGAGCACACAAAACGAAACTTGCCATTTCGGGCATATTAAAATCAATATCGCCCAAAATGTCGAAAGTCCTCAGACCAAAAGGCCTATTGGCTCTTGGTTTCCTGTCATAGGTATCTGTATGCCTATTTTGTAAAATAGAATCATACCCAGGATGATTTGGCTTGGCACTGAGTGCAGCCATATATCGCAAAGATAGAATTTTACGAAGAATGTACAGTGGACGGTTCGCCTGCTTCACACAGCGGGTTTGGTATTGGGCTGGTGCGAAATGCACTTGTGACTAGAGATGGGAATTTCGGCTCAAGTTGCGAAACCGGATCAGTGGAGGTCGTTCAGTTTGTTGAGCCGGTTCATTGATCCGGCTCAGTGATCCGGTTAAGTAAACATGTTTCCGAGACACAGGTCGGTCGTTAGTTCGTAGGTAGAACGTCGCTTAGAGCCGGTTCTTGCAATATATGAATTGTAAACATGATCCCGAGACACAGGTCGATCGGTCGTTCGGTCGTAGGTAGAACGTCGCTTAGAGCCGGCTCTTGCTTAGAGCCGGTTCTTGCAATATATGAACTGTAAACATGATCCCGAGACACCCAAGTCCGTCAGTTGTCGGTCGTTCGCTCGTAGGTAGAACGTCGCATAGCCCCGGCTCTTATCTAACATTTTTGAAACAAACAATTCACTATATGTAGCTACTGTATTTTAAACCAGATGTGTTAAGTTTATGGCGATGTTTATTGCCCTTATAAATCGGATATCTGGGATTTGGGCAATATTTTTAATATTTTTATATAGTATGGTTGTAAGAAAATACAGACTAAGCCTATTAGTTTCAAATAAATTGCCCTACAAATTGATGACAAAATACACTTTATGATAATACATTACAAGCCGAGTTCTCGCGAAGTTCAACATGACATCGATCCAGATCTGGATCACTCCGGTCACTGTTCACAATCGCCCGACCAATCGTGTCCTTGAAACTTGAAACTATATAGTGAGCTGTGAGCCGGCTCATTTCAATTTGGTGAACTGTGTCACTTCGGTCAGTGTACTGATCCGGCTCAGTGAGCCGGTTCGTTCATGTACGACCCATCTCTACTTGTGACCAAACTAACCCCAGTGTGATGTACAGAGTCAAGAATTCGAATCTCTTGGTGTTTAGCTGACCCATAAGCTAGACATCTATAGTCCAGCTTAGAGCGCACTAAAGAACGATATAAACGCAACAAGCAGCTTGCAGCAGTGGCATGTTTTAGTAGGTATATAACAACCCAAGCAGGTACAGGAACTTAATTCTAAACCAGGTCATATTAAAATTAATAAATTTCAATAAACCGGGGCCAGTAGCGAATTTTTCTATGTGTTCAGTAACCGACATAAACAAGGGCCGAATACCAGCGCTTATAGCTAGAGCCCTGCAAGCCCGCGGATATCCGCAACTTTTCTGCGGATGCGGATAAATTATCATTTAAACCATGCAGATGCGGATCGGATGCGGAGTAAATGTCATATCCGCTTATCCGCAATATCCGCGTGAACATTAAATCTTCGGTTACTTTCGGAGAAACAAACAATTGTGTTCTGACTACGCAGTCCTCGGTTATTTTCGGTTGTCTGTATATACATGATATTTTGTAACATTCAATCTCACTTTATGTTATTTTTATTAATACAATTGTCCATGATCAAGACTGAGTTGAGACAATCAACTTAACTTTCTTTTTATTATTGAATATATTATAGAAAATAATATTTTGGACAAAAGTTTCCTGGTACACTTTCGACGTAATCCTTCCTACCTCTGCTCTAATTCTGGCTTTCAAATCTGATAAAGGTTTTTTTTTTACATAAAACTGATTAGTAAGTTTTATTTAAATACCAAAATTTACCTACATAATTTTTTCTCGAAAATTTTATTATGTAACCTGCCATTTTTTTTATACTACCCGAAGTAAAAAGTCTTGCAGATACCAAAAATTTTAAAAATGACACATGTTACTATTTGAAAAAGTTGCAATGCCATGCGCGAAATGGCGTAAGAGAATTACTTGATCCTAAAAATATGAAGCACCTTCTATCAAGTAACTTTTCTGATTTTTTTTTAAAATTCAATATTAAAAAAAGCAGCACGCCACTTACTCCCTACGAAAAAGAACGCTTAGGCCCCCCAAAATTGTTATCTCTCTCTAGATTTAAATAAGTTATTAGCGCATCTAGGCCTTAAAACTTTTGGGGTCCCTTAGGTTAGGTTAGTAATAAATAAGCTGGTAAATCCAAAAATTTTCAGTAGCGTTTTAGAGCAGAGATTACCTAAACAGGCGAAATATGTTAGTTCTTTCCAAACTGACAGCAAAACCTGTAGTGCGGATAGTGCGGATATTTTTGCGGATGCGGATCGGATGCGGATTTGTTATTTACAAAAGTTGCGGATGCGGATCGGATGCGGATCATGGATGTGCGGATGCGGATAGGATGCGGATGCAGAAAAGCTTATCCGCGCAGGGCTCTACTTATAGCTGCCGGAAAAAATCTATGTATTCGTATATTATGTCTGGTTACATTATATCTATTACATAATATTATCCATGCTTTGACACGAAATGAATCACTAATTAAAAACGTCAAAAGTGCTTAAATTCGAATGCTTAATGCTAGTAATGAATCTTAAACAAATGCCACCCGTCAGTCCTAATTACAAGTCCCACACATCTCTGTAAACAATTTTTGTCATCTCAGTAATAATTAACAATATTAAGCAAACTATTTATCGTGATTCTCATGTGCGTCTTTCCCTGCCATTAGCAAAGTGAGGAGTTAATTTAAAGCCACGGTGCCGCTGCTGTCTGCTGGAATGTGTTGGAATGGGGGAGAAGATCTCACACACGCATTCGGTGGAATTAAGGCGTTGACGTCAAACTTCGTGTCCTAATGCGATAACGTCGCAAGTGCTATAGTGTGACGGCCGTCAACCCAAGTTACTGACTCTGTCACTAGATGGTGATGTCGTGGCACTCTAGACACACGTCACATGCTTCTACCATCACTTGTCCAAACATATTAGAAAATATTCAAAGGAAATACCGGAAAAATTATTATGTGACGGTATTAAAATAATATTATTTTTATAGGAAAAATATAAATAATACACTGATTTATATGCTGCTTTTGAAATTTTAATCTTTGAATAATCTCTTCCAAAAATAACATTTTATATAACAACTCAAAGTGTTATCTTGAGTAGCACCACTAGTGTCGTAATTAAGCAAGTGAACAGGGACACAGGCACAGGGCCCAGGACGAGGGGGCCGGAAAATCTTCAATGGGACCCAAGTCTGTAGATTACTTTTTTTACACTTTACTTACAACCTTGCTAAGATTCCAAGAGAAGCTAGTTACGGTTTTGATCATTAGAATTATTTTAAAGCAGTGGTTCCCAACCTTTTTTGACTTGCGTACTCGTTGGCTGCCAATTTCTCCAAATTTTATCTCTCATATTAAATATATCTTTGTAATTTATGTAGTTGTAATTTTTTCTTTATATTTATAAGTAACTGTAAAAAATTAACAGTGGCGTTGCAAGGAGAATGCGAGAAAATACCTTGCAAGTGTTGGAATAAAAAAAAGGTTTCTTGTGGGGGTACAATTATAAAGTGCTTAGTGATAATTTTTCAAATAGGCGTTGTCTTGCCACACCACGGTTCCACGGTAGTTTTGGTGTATTAGCGCACCATAGCTTCATAAATATTTATTCAATTAAAACATTAATATAGAATGGTTATTTTCACATTTTTCGTCAGAGGTATTTAGTGTCAGACATTATTTTTGTTGAATCGCATTAAAAAATAAAAACTTTTGAAAATCATTTTTCATACTTTAATCTAGCTATTAAGAGTTTTATTTAATACCCTACATCAGCGGTTGCCAAAGTGGGGGGCGCGACCCCCTGGGGGGGGGGTCATACAAGATTCACCAGGGGGTCGCGGGTTCATTGCAAATGTCATTTTTAATCCGATCGTTTTTTCAAAAAGATAAAATAACCTCGTTTATTAAAGAAATTGAATTATGGACTAAAAATTTTCAAGATGACAAATTTGATATGTTTTCGAATTTAAAAAATAATTGTTGCATTGGCAAAATTAAAGAACATAAGTCTCTATTTACAAGACACTTACAAAATTTGAAGCAATATTTGAATCATTATTTTCAAGATCTGGAAGAAATTGCAAAATATGAATGGATATGGAATCCGTTTACTATCGATTATAATGATAATTTTGAGCTAACAACTAATGAACAAGAAAAAATAATAGAACTTTCTTGTGATAGCTTGCTAAAAGATCGCTTCAATCCAAATAATCCGGAGAAATTCTGGCTGGAAGTAAGCAAGGAATATCCTGCCTTATCAACAAAAGCTATAAAAATTCTTTTACCATATGTAGGGTGACCCACGTCCCGGTTTTCCGGGATTGTCCCGGTTTTCGGTCAATTGTCCCGGTTTTCGGTCAATTGTCCCGGTGTCCCGAAAACTGTTCTCGGGACGCCGGATTGTCCCGGTTTTTGAATCTTTTTGCTTTTCACTTTGAATTTGAGAGGTGAGGACCTTTTTTTGTTTTGCTCTTCACTTGGATCTGGGAGGAAACAAAGACCTTCTTTTCTTTTTTTTCCTGTGTTCCGGTTTTCCTTCACTAAAATCTGGTCACCCTAACCATATGTCACATCATACATGTGCGAAATAGGATTTTCCACATTAGCTGGTATTAAAACAAAATATCGCGCACGGGTAATAGTGGCAGACGGAATAAGAGTGACTCTTTCTTCATATAAACCGCGATTAAACGAATTATTTGCGAAGAAACAAGCCCATACTTCACATTAAAATTGATTTTTATTACATTTTTAATTTGTATTACATATTTAATATTAATATAATTTATTTTTATATGATTTTCGTAATTTATGTTGTGAAAATAAATATTTAGGAATTAGAGAAACTATTCACATAACATATTTTTGCTACTTTTGTGATTATTGTTTCAATAAAGAAATTATTTACAAATTGTTTATAAATTTCCTAAATGGGGGGGGGGCAGATATGGAATTTTTTTCTAAGGGGGTCGTTACTATACAAAGTTTGGAAACCGCTGCCCTACATTATTATTCTTATATATGTTTTCTTTTTCAAAAATACAAAAGGTTTAATATCATAACGATATCGATAACTTTTAAAAAAATATATATCAAAAAGCTAAGTTGTCTTTAATACTTCAAGCCATGCTTCAAAAGCTAGGGAGGGTAGGGAGGAGCAAGTGACGATCCCGTACGCATCAATCAGAGGGGCGCCGATGGCGCTGGTCTTATTGACATCATGTATTTTTTATTTTCTTGGGGGGGCGCAAATTATTTATTTTTCCTACTGAGGTCCTGTCATGAGCTTTCATTCGATAAACTACATTTAATATATGTTAGGTATTTATATAATTTTTAATAATACAAAAAATTAAATAACTTTCGAATAATCTGATCAAAAATTTTGAGTGTACTGTACTGATTCACACCAAAGTGCATTATTCTGATTTTTTTCAGATTTTTAAGTTAGCCGTTCTAAAAAATAGGGTAGGTCATCAAAGTTTCTTACACTTTTTTTTGGCTTAAATATATATCAGGGCTTCGAACCGGAACTGAACCGAAAACCAAAAAAAACCGTTATTTTTGACGGAACGAAAACCAGAACTGAACCGAAAAAAAATATCGGTTTATTTCGGTTCAGATAACGTTTATGTGAGTGAATATAAAATACATTTTATTTAAGATTATTTTTTAAACTGATGAGCAGAAAAAAATCGTAATTCGTAATTTTTTAACTGATAATTTAAAAAATGCGCTTCTATTATTTCGGGGGAGGGGGGTTGAACGCCCAGAACTCCCTCCTGGCAGCGACCTTGGTAATATTATCACAGAATAAGGAATAAAATGTTCTTCTAAATTATAGTACAAAATAAATTTCTAATATATATAAAAGCATTTAAAAATTGATCACTCGGAACTGAACCGAAAACCGAAAACCAAAAAAAAAGGTTATTTTTGCCGGAACGAAAACCGGAACCGAACCGTAATTTATTTTTTTTAATTGAACCGGAACGAAAACCGAAACGAAAAAAATAATGGATCGAAGCCCTGATATATATTATTATTTCTTGCAATTTTGTTCAATTTTTTATACATCAAGTGCTTTTATTAGATATCATACTAATAATTTAATTATATTTCAGTAACTTTCATAAAACTAATATTTTTCAGATTTTTCTTTTTTTTCAGTATGAAATGTTAAATAACTGTCGCCCCAATTTCTACCATACATTCAGACAGACAGACACATGAGTGACGGCAAACGCGCACTCTCAACCTTTTCTTAGGAGTTTCTCATCTACACGAAAAATCGTCCTTTAAAAAAATGTCACGCGCTTTAAGACGATATAAGGGTTTATTCCTTATACCTACGAAACTTATACAACCGAAAAAATTGCACCGCTTAATTTTGATGACCTTTTACATTTTCTAACAAGCGTTTTTCGAAAATTTTAAAATTTTAAGGCCCAAAGATCTTTCCGCAGCTGTACTGTAGAACCTCGTTAATTTGGACTAATAGGGGAATGGGGGATAGGTTTTCTGGACTGACGAAAGTCCAGATTAATAAAAATCTGCATTAAAGAAAGTCCGTATTAACGAAAGTTCGGATTAAATAAAGTCCAGATTAACTGAAATAACCTAAAAAATCAGTAGAAAGTGCATTAACTTTCCATTTACTGCAACAAAATTCGTTCAAAATGCACTGGTTGAAAGAATACATATTTATAGTCCCCCTGATAAGCATTGATTAAAATATATAAAAAGTGTAAGTGAATGGCATAAAAAATCAATTTTTACTTTATCAAATTCATTCGAAACAATTATGATTTAGATTTATCACAATCGGAAACTTCAACTAAAGTAAAATCAGTCAATAGCGTGTTAAATACAATTCTCCCCTAGCAAAAACCTAACACATCTGTCTATTCTTGATCAATTTTCCGAAGTAAGCTGTCCGCCCGCTGTGATAAATTTCATTTTTGTATTGTTTTGTGCGGGAGAGAGATATCCGTCATGACGAGCTGCCTGGCGTGGTTGCGAACACAGCGGGATACTGACGCGCCTGTTATTCTACTGCCTACAACTCAGCTTGACATCACTGTACTGTTGGTAGCCTGCTTTATCGCTTGTCATTTTACTTTTTAATACACACGTCTTGTTAATATCATCTTTTTATTGACTACAAAAAATTCTTTATAGCAATCATTACATTATATACAGAAGTTTTTATAAATCTAAGTTACTGTAATAACGTCAGACGTCTCCAACTTATTTGTTCGGTCTAAGCTAAGTTGCTAATTATGAAAATGTTGGCACTAAAATGGGAACTACTTCTTTTACGGTATTTGGCTTCAGAGACGGATCTTCGCCCGAGACAAAAAAGACATTTGTCTTGGGCCCGTAAAGGGCCTGGATTTGGGAAGTGAAGTCCTTTTTTTTGCTCTTGACTTGGATTTGGGAGGTGAGGTCCTTTTTTTTGCTCTTCACTTGGATTTGCAAGTGAAGCCCTTTTTTTTGCTCTTCACTTTGAACACCGATAGGTTGAGGGCCCGTAAAACATAGGTTGAGAGCCCTTAAATCATAGGTTGGGGGCATCAAAAATGTCTTGGGCCCGGCGAAGGCTTGATCCGCCACTGCTTGGATTATTTAAATTGTGCCTAATAAATAGAATTCTAATTCTTAAATTGTAACTAATAAGTGCAATTATACGGTACGCACTCACAACCTCGAAAAATAATTCATTGAATACCCCAGGGTTCCATTATAGGTCCAAACCTGTTCTTGGTATATATTAATGACTGAATTATGGTAAGGGAACGGCAAAAATTCCATTGAGATGTGTTGCTTTTGGAGGCTAGTAGCACATAGGACCAATAATTCCGTAATCGAAGAGCTAAGTATCGGAAAAAGGATAAGTACAATTATTCAGGAGCAATTTCTTTGTTATTTTCCACATTTCCCACAGCACGATGTGAAAATCAAATTATCCAGCATGGTCATGTTCAGCAATTATCGAAGAAATAATTCTAAAACAGATACCAATGGATGCCAAAGGAGATATGAAAAAGAAGATCAAAAAATACATAGATAAACGCAGTTGCAACAAGCTATAAAATGAAATCTGACAGGAGACTGAAATAATTGGCAAGAGTAGAAACTGGGCGCCGAAGTATGTTGAAGAACGCTGTAAAACCAGGTACGTAACAATAATAAATATGACAGGTGTTTAAAGATTTATTGTCCACGCATCACTTAAAAATTGTAAGCCTGCAGGTTTCCGTAAGAATCAACAGACCGTTAAATCAATTTGGTTTAATTGAACATTTTTCTTACTAAATAACTGTAACTATTTTGGATGTATAAATACACAGGGGCGCCGCAAGTTTGTGTGCGCCACACAAAGGCCCCAAGCAAGAGGGGCGCCATGAGACACAAATATTGTCGGTAAAATAAAAATCTTTCGAAGCTTTGTAGTTAACTGGGATTTTTCGCATTATGAATTTGAAAAAGTTCATTGTAAATGTAAACATATAACGTACATCAGGCGCGCACCCAAGAATTTTTCTTGGGGGGTGGGCTCAAAAAACAATATTATTTTAAAAGGGCAGGAATCGGGAAATAACAAGTGCGGGTCAAAAGCACTTTATTTTCCAAAATGCAAGTGTTGACCTAAAAAATCAATTGTATTTTGACAAAAATCACGCGGTGCGTGGTTTTTGTCTCCTCGCTGCACTCGTCGTACCCCAAACAACTCATGTGACAATACGTTGTATAAAACGAGCATAATATACTATTAAAAATTCATTTATAAAAAATATCGGAATACAATCTAGGGATTTTCGTGAAATGCAGTCGCCATAGCAACAATGTATAATAAAACAATTTCTATGACAACACAACAGTACAGGCTATTCAAAACGTTTAGGCGGAACTAAATGGGAATTTCATTCTTTTAGGTTGTCACGAGAAGGGACCTTGCTTGGGTTATTTCATTTTTGACGTTGGCATTTGAAAATATAAAATTCCAAGGAAACGAATGATAAATATCATACATAAAATACTTTTTTTATATTTTAATAACAAAAATATAGATAAATGTGAAATTTAAATTAAGAATGACATAAAAAATCTAAATTTAATGAAAATGACATTTTAAAATGATATTAACCTTAACCAAAAAATGTTTATTATAAGTATGATTTACAAAGCTTAAATAAAACGACCAAAAAGCACGATTCAAACGATGAACGTAACTAGATTAAAAAATTTAGTTCCTCCTAATCGTTTGGAATAGTCTATAATTTGACGGATGCAAAATAACAAACTTTCTTTTTGATTCTTAATAATAATATTATAAAATAATTATCTGACGTAGAAATACAGGTTATTCCAAACGATTTGGCCGATTTAACTGGAATTTTCATTTTTGTAAGTTGTCATTAGCTATTTTTTTAGTTGGCTTTTCCTGAACAAAATGATCACCAAAAACAGTTTAACAATATCTTCTATTGTTCAACTGTCTTCAGTGTAACAATGATATTATTATGATCGCAAAGTACCATGTGTTCAAAATGAAATTACATAAGGGTTGGCTGTGGAAAAATTAAATAATGTGTACTGCAAGCTTTAACTGTCAATTAATTAACTGTCATCACTGTTGTTCTCATAAGTTTCTATTGAAAATGCAATTAATGGTTTTTACAATAGAACACAAAAAATTTATGATTGAATCATATTTTCGAAATGGTGTTCGAGCGACCGGCGAATGGATTTACAGTGCGGTGTCATGTTTAGAGGAATTTCGGCTACAATTTCCAGATATTGCTTTCCTTGAAGGAGATTTTTACAGCGCACTTAGAAGATGTGTTGATTTATTCCAAGATACAGGGAGCATTACTCATAGAGATAGAACTGGAAGGCCAAGAATTCGTACTCAAAATACAGTTGATGATGTTCGTCAACGTATGAACGAGCAACACACTACATCACTACGTACACTGTCGCAAGAGACTGCTTTATCATTAGGAACTTGCCATACTATTGTCAAAAAAGATTTAAAGCTCTTCCCATACAAAATTCTTGCTTTACATGAGCCTATTCTGCTGCCAGCAGAGCAGATTAGGCTTTTAATAGTATGAAAAGACGAATAAATTTGTGTTTGCAGAAAAACGGTGGTCATTTTGAACAGCTTCTTTAGTTTTTTATCTTTATTTTTCTGTACCTGTGAATTTTGTATAAATTTGTATTTAACTAGCTAATATGGTATAGACCAGCGGTTCTCAAACTTTTTTGACTGCGACCCGATACGAGGTTTTAAAATTTTTCGCGACCCACCTTATGAAAAAAAACATTGATTTACAAAACAAATTTTATTTTAAAGCAGTAGGTTTCTAGTAATAAAGAGTAATAAATAGTAATAAAGAGTATACTATAGTAAAATAAAAATAGTATAGTAATAAAGAGCACAAATACAACTATTCTAGTGATTAACTGACGTAAAAAAATAATATGTACAAAAAAATCTTTTTTGTGTTTTTACAATTTTATTCGCGACCCGGCAAAATTTTTCTGCGACCCGGTGCCGGGTCGCGACCCACACTTTGGGAAACGCTGGTATAGACTAATGGCCAATAAAACAATATAATTAAGAAAATAAAAAATAATTTCCAATTTTAATGATTACAACCAACCCTTGTGTAATTTCTTTTTGAACTTATGGTTTAAAAACAAACATTTTCCCTTTATTATATTAGTGTAGATTGCAGACGAATTCATTTCATTCAATTTTACTTAAAAAATGCGCCTTATATGTCAACGGCGCCCCCTGTATTTATATGTTGTTATGGTAGAGATTTTTTATATTATGATTCCAAGCATGTGCTTCTAAACAGTATATAGTTTCCTCGTGCTGATAAAATATTTAATCATAGACAGCACGAAATTTACGAATCTATTTAAAGGAAAACCATCATGTCGTTTCGATATCGTAAGCGTTATTCTTATAAATCTTTCAATATCTTGGATCCTCTCTTGAAAAAGATAAAAACATGATGTGCAATTCTCTCCCTTTTTCGGCCATCAACTATACTTTATTAGCTCATTCTTATTCCTATCATACACACTTCGGCGTCCCTTTCTCAACCATTTTACCAGTTATCAAAAATTATTGATTCTATTTTGAAAAGGTCGAAGATAGGTAGAGAAAATAAGTTTTAAAATTTGCTGGCTTAAGAGGATTTTTTAAAAAATCGGATGTTTAAGATACGAGGTTTTATGGTGGTTTTCTAACCTAACTTAACCTACAAAACTGTCGTAAACAATAATATTAAATGCTGAACCGTAAGGAAGAATTTTCTAAAAATTTATATCGGTTAAGAAATTACACATTTAAAAAGGAAGTGATACTCTAGTTAATACGTTTAAGAGGTTTTCAAGTTATTGTAAATGTGAGATTATTTATCTTTCAAAACTTCTTCTTCTTCTTCTTTGGGAACTATCAGTCAGGTTGACTTTTGGCTTCACTCAAATAAGCCCTCCAACTCGATCTATTCATTGTCAGGTCTTGCTAAGTACCCTGTATACTAATACTTGTTAGATCTTCGGTTAGCTGATCTCTCCATCTCTTGCGAGGTCTTCCCACTGGTCAACGAGTATTCAATCTTCCTTCCCATATCTTCCTAACCATTCTGTCCTCCGTCATCCTCACAACGTGTCCTATCCACTATAATCGTCTGCCTCTGAGTTCTTAGGTGATACTTGGCCTTGAGTACAGTTCTGGGATATCTTTATTCTTACGGATTTTCCATTCACCATTAATTTGAATGGGACCAACGATTCTCCGTAATATTTTAATTTTGAAAACTATCTTTCAAAACAGAGTCTTAAAATCTGAGAGAAAACATGGTTTATATAAAGCAATAATCTGATCAACAATAGCCAATGCGGATTCAAAAGTAATAGATCTACCAACGAACAACTAATCAAACTAACCAGTGAAATTCAAATAGCGCTCCAACAAAAACAACATCTCATAGCCGTATTCTTCGATCTAGAAAATATAGAATTATCAATGGAAAAAATTAAAATCCAAGGCCGTTTACTACAATTTATACAGAACTTTTTACAAAATAGAAAATTTCGAGTTTAAGCGAACGTCACACTATCCACACAAAAAATACAGCAAAATGGCACCCCACAAGGTGTGACGCTCAACGTTCCACTCTTCTTAAACAGAATAACGGACCAACTTAAAGTACCTATAAAAATATCCTTATTCGCAGACGATTTGGCTATCTATGTCAGAGGAAATTCTATAAGTAACACGCAGTCAGTACTTCAAGATGCAATAAACACCTCCACGGATGAAAAGGAAAACATACACCCCAAGCAATAGAAGATATATTCTAATCCCAGAGAACCAACACCCAATATGTTCTTTGTACTGACTCACTAGGGGCAATTAAGGAGCTAGTGAATATTAAAAGCAAACACTCAAACAAGCAAATCATTGAAAAAAGAGTCCATACCATTCAAAAAGAAATGCGAAATTACGTCTTTATAGTCTGGGTTCCAAGCCATACAGGAATTCCTGGCAATGAAGCTGCAAACCTCGCTGCTAAAGAAACCACGGTCGCACCACAAAGACTAATATCAATCCAGACACAAGATCTGCTCAACTCGATATTCGAACAACAACACGAACGCAGAGAGGAAAAATGGAGGACCACTGTAAATAATAAACTGAGGGCAATCAAATCAGATATAAAAATCTGGGCCCAAACCTGGGTAGTATAACGTATATTACGGCCAGACTCCAGCGTTATATAGTTGGCGGATTGCAGCGTCCGATCAGCTCTCCTGTCGGTCGCTGAAAACCAAAATTTGGAGAAATATAAATTCCGTAGTCGCTGTGAAGTGACTCCAATGGCTATTAGCTGTCCAGGGCAAAATAGAAGGCCGCCAGCCCAGTCTAGAGGTAGATGTGACTATGCAAGGGGCTCTGTAAATTACCAATTACTTATTTGCGGCCTGAATTTGCATAAGGCGCCATCACCTCGCTTCTCCTGCTCTATATTCTGGAAGAAAGAAATCCCCAAGTAAAAGGAATAAAGTTCTCGTAAAAGAAACACCAAAACGCTCAATAAAAAAAAATATTAAACTCAAAAAAAATTAATAGTTAATTATAAACATTGACATTCCCTGTCTTTTAAGTAAATTGTCAGGACTTCCTAGTCAGTTGGTTCTAATATAAACAATTCTGTATCGTTTTATAGGTTCAATTAATTAGTAGTACGAAAGGTAACGTAGCTCGTAAGATTTATTTTAAAGTTACACGTTTCAGCGGATTTAGTTCTACTGTTATGGAACAGTAGAAAAGAGCAGACAATTCTAACAAGGCTAAGAATCGGTCATACCAAAACGATACACGAACATCTACTCACAAAAATGGACCCAAATATATGCCCAACATGCAGAACCCGAACTACAGTTGAACACATGATAACTTTATGCCCCAGTTACAACAACCTAAGAGAAAAATATAATATCCCAAACAGTCTGCAGGAAGCACTTAAAAACGATGCAACATCCAAAAGAGACATTAACTTTCACAACAGAAGCAAAAATATCAAACCAAAATATATTTAAATTATACTTATTTACTAATAACATAATCTTATTTAATGTACAGAATAATAATAACTGTAAAATAACTTACTAGTATTTATAATTACAATGTAACGGGTGTTTTTTTTAGAGGTATAGAACTTTAAATTGCAATAAAACAACGATGGATTATTCGATTGACATGAATTTTTTTTTATTCGAAAGATAATCTTGTGGCATTACATTAAATCATACCAACAAGACGGCGCAACATGTCACACAGCTCGTGCCACAATCGATTTATTGAAAGACACGTTTGGTGACCGCCTAATTTCACGTTTTGGACCTGTGAATTGGCCTCCAAGATCTTGTGATTTAACACTGCTGGACTACTTTCTGTGGGGCTATGTAAAGTCATTGGTCTATGCGGATAAGCCACAAACGCTTGACCATTTGGAAGACAACATTCGCCGTGTTATTGCCGATATACGGCCACAAATGTTGGAAAAAGTCATCGAAAATTGGACGTCCAGATTGGACTACATCCGAGCCAGCCGTGGCGGTCATATGCCAGAAATCATATTTAAAATGTAATGCCACAAGATTATCTTTCGAATAAAAAAAAAATTCATGTCAATCGAATAATCCATCGTTGTTTTATTGCAATTTAAAGTTCTATACCTCTAAAAAAAACACCCATTATAAGCTTAAAGACGCTGAAACCGTAGTTAGAGCGACTCTAAATAAATATTATGAGGAAAAAACTCTGAGAAGAACCTACGGATGTCTCCTTTTTCGATTAAATTATTTTGATTACATCGACCTAGCAATTAAATTTTAGAAATCTGTTTAAATTATAATATTGTCAATAGAAATCAATCCAAAACATGCAAAATATGTTTTGAAAAAAATGTTGAACTGTCAATAAAATTTTTATTTTCATTAATATGCAGATTAACCGATAAATGTTATTTTATACATAATTAATTTATATATTACATGACATTTCTTGATGACATGTCATTATTTATATTGATAAATGTCAAATGTCATATTAAATATCTTTAAATACAAATAAATATTACGCGCAACCCTATTAGGAAAATTCCTACCAGCTGTATATTTGCCTAATCAAAGACAACAACAGAGAAAGGCAGGGGTGTGAGGGGCATAGACCTAGGGCACCCACTGCCAGGGGCACCTAAGCGAGCGCTCTAATATACACATTTTCAGTGGCATAGTCAGAAAATTATGGAGGTACCAAAAAAATGTCTGCTAGTTATTCAAAACATTATTTTCATCTATATGCATATTTTTATATATTAGTAATAAAGAAAGTTCATTTAAACGATCTTCTGATACTGTTTCAAAGATAGTTTTTAAATAATTGATAGTAGAAAATAATCGTTCAGTAGCACACATACGTGGGCCCAGATGATTTTTTTCTTGGGGGGCTCACATATACAGGGTGTTTATGGTCTTCTTATTTCTTTTTTAATGGATGATATTACATGCCAAAAGAAGGCGAAAAACCTTATATAGAAATTATCATTTTTTAAGTTTTTAATTTTTGGGGTTTTGCCGCCATAACTCTCCAAATATTTATCCAATCACAAAAATGCAGTTATGGTCTATTTCAAATTAAAAAAAAAAAGTAGATAGCGCTGCGAACCGAGTACGATTTACACTGGATAAATACAGTATAGCGGAATATTTAAAATAAGTTACAACTAGGGCATGGGCGTAGTAACTGGGTCAGCAAGTGATTTTTTTTTAATTTGTAAAGGTTAATAAGATATTGAAATAAACAAGGCAGATAATACACTTACGTTATTTATAAGACATAAATTCAGTTTAATGGGAAATTTGAAAAAGTTAAAAAAATATTAATTTTAAAAATTATGTACTATTATATATAAAAAGAGAGATTTGGCTAAAAGAGTTTAAATAAAGCAATAAAACAAACAATATATCTTCAGAGCTAAAGTTTCTTATTTAAATAATAATTGTAAATAAAAATTAAAAATATATGAATATATGAAGGCCTAAAAATTATATCAATAACTTCTTCTTTGAGCACAATCAGCTGGGCTGTCTTTTGGCCTCACATTAGTCCTCTCTCTTGATCTGTTAATTGTCAAGTGTCAAAAAATATTTATATGTCAGATAGCCTAAAAAATATATAACTGCGTAAAAACAAATTACATGGACAATTTTATCCATAAAATCTACGCCAAGAATATAAATAAAAGTCTAAATATGTAAATAATAACAAAATATATGAAAAAAAAAGATATAAATAATATATATTTTCAATGTACGACACTTAACATCTATCAACTTGGACTAAAAACAATATTTTAACATTGTAATAGGGATCCGAAGCAAGGACAAACAGCTCCTATCTTCTTACATACATGTTTCTACTTTGAAGTAGACCATAGATAAAAGATTTGTCTTCTTATTCTTAACAATATTTGTTATATAAATTTTTGGTGTTATGTCAATAATAAGGGAGTAATATAAATTTTTATTTTTGGAGTTAAAAATTAAAAATTTAAATTTAAACTTAAATTAAAAATTTTAACTTTTTCAGAAAATAACGCATTTTTGTTTTTTTTGCTTGACGATGTACAAAAGTTATAGATATGTAACACACTATACTAGAAGGCGTATCCTGATCTAATGGTTAGCTTAACCTAAATAATGTTATTAGGTATTCGAATTAAAATTAACAAAAAAATATTTTAACATAAAATTTGTTTTAAAGCTTTTAGATTAACAGACGATAAATTATTTTAAAAATATCGTTCTATTTGCCGTGATTACTACAAAGCAAAATTTGTCCTACACACTCAGCATGCCGCCTTCATTTATTATATACCTGCGAAACCCTGCAATGTGTGAAAATTCACACTTCACATCATTTTTTTTCTTTTTTCTTAAATCGCACCTATTTCTCCATAACGCAGTTTTTACGTAGATTTTTGCACTGGTAATAACTTGGGTTTAGGATAAATATTAAATCATAGTACAGACAAAACCGAACATAAAATTTTACACTGATAACTGTACTCAAAACAATAAAAAATAAAAAGCAAATAAAATCCTCTTTATAAAAAATGCATGCAAGCAAATATTGCACGTCTATGAAGCAACATACCTTGAAGATGTGAATATATCTTGTTCGCTTTTCGTCCTATACATAATTCAAGTCGATGGCGTTCATGAATTCATGATAACAAATCTGCGACCGTGTATGCCACAAGTGATACGGATGTTCGGGTCAGCACTAGGGTCGAGATTGGAGGTGACGGCTGACAGGACAGGTCTCGGCCCGACGACCCTCTCGCCTAATTCAATCTCGACGCCTCCGGCACCGCTGCCGCCGCAAGATTTCAACCAGGGACGAACTGGCCATATATGAGACCAGTACAATCACCGGGCTAAACAGGATGAGGACCGTTTTGCGTCAACAAAGAAGCATACTTTCACTGAATCAAATAGGATCAATAGGATCAAAAATAAATTTTTTGTTAAAATTTACAAAAACCTACTTATTGTTGGGTTGCTTCTCTGTCTTAGTTTGTAGAAAATATCAAATACTAATGAATTATATTATTTTGTTCCAATAAATATTAAGCCTATTACTCTAATCCTTTGGCAAAGGCCTCCATCGCGTTTCAGATCGGTCTGACTCTGGCTGTCCTTAGCCAAAGCTTGTCGATATTGCTTAGTCGGTTTCGCCATTTCGTTATTTCGCGGCCTTGTTGCCTTTTTCAGTCCACCCATTACCATTTCAACGATCTCTTTCCGAAGAAATGTTCCGATCTTTCTTAGACTCTTTCCGAAACATCTATGACTTTTGTTCTTACCTATATTTTTGTGTTTGATCCTTTATCTGCAGGATATTTCCAGTATACACCTTTCCATCGCTCGTTGACAAGTTGCTTATTTGGACGTATCTTTGTCAGCAACTTCTAGAATCGTGTTGCTGTATTTTTCTCCCACTTTGAGTCCTAATAGTTTTTTCAAGAACATTCCTTTTTTCGTCAATTTCTATCGAGATCGGTTAGCCTAAATGTATAGGCTATTCCAAACGTTTAAGTGGAACTAAATGGTAATTTAATTTTAAGTTGTCACGAATTCACTGTTTAATGATTAGAGAGATTTTGCTAAACACAACGATCAAAACCCTTATTTAACCGATAAAAATTACTAGTTTTCAAAATCTAGATCCACTTAAATCAAGAAACAGGCTTGATGCTTAATGCTGGCCTTAATGATGGCTTGTTAACTAATTTTGTTGGCGGAAACAATATTGTCACTTATTTCTACTGAATTTAAATTGAACTGATATTTTTCTGACATGCTTTAGAAGTTTCTGACAGAAGGTTTCTTAAAATTAATGATCTTAGAGGACATGGAAGGCGATTTATTGAACCTCACAAACATAGAAACATAGACAGGTAGCATCAGTGTAAAAATTTGAAAATTTAGATATGATCATCCGGCCCAATTTAACTATCGCCCAAATACAAATTGCATTTATTCCAGTTGACCTAACAAATTCCATACCCTGATGATTTCCAATGTAATGTAGGTTGGGCCGTGGAGTTGGAAATGCAGAGAAGAGAACAGAGATCACGAAATGCGCAGTTATCGAAAGAGATCACGTTCGTTGTAGTAATAGTCTACCCCCACTATTTGACCACAAGTCCTACGCATACATGTTTCAAATGTCATCCTAGGTTACGCGAGCCATACTTCTTAGAAGAATTTGAAATTAAACATGCACAAAGACAAGGGCAAACATTAATTAACAATCAATTAGATCTATTTGAATCACCTTCTTTAAACTATGGACAGTGGTACTCCCTAATCCCTTCTCGAACCAATTTGTATTTAGTTAATCCTTCGTTCTCAACATTTTCTCTAAAACTTTTATTCTGATGATGGCTTAATAAGCGGAAATATATTTTTAATCAAATATTTGTTTGGAGCATGAACCAAGTTTGTTTTTTTCTATTCAAATAAGTCAACTTCGAAAAAATTGGCCTGTAAAAATTTCAAATCACCGGACCGACTCGATATTCCCAGTCCGTCCCTGATCTTAACAGTGGACAACGGACGCGAAG
This sequence comes from Liopterus haemorrhoidalis, assembly GCA_963971575.1. Taxonomy (NCBI): domain Eukaryota; kingdom Metazoa; phylum Arthropoda; class Insecta; order Coleoptera; family Dytiscidae; genus Liopterus; species Liopterus haemorrhoidalis. Next base: position 43,786,686 of record OZ020615.1, on the reverse strand, counting down.
TCCTTTGGGACGTGTCCCGCAAACTATTCGCCATCCTTTCTGTTTCTACAAAACACGCGTCTGTCGAGACTACTTTTGGACATGTGAAGTTATGTTTTTAATAATGTAAGGTTTTGTAGTTTCTTTTGTTAGTGGTGTATGGGTTATTTAAGGTATTGAGATTGGGTGAGTAACTGGGAAGGATGGTGTCATATAAAATATTTTTTGCATGAGATGCGTGAAACCCTATCTCCTGAAGATTTCAGTTATGGAGAATAAGGTTTTGAAGGTTGAAAAAAGGACAAAAAAGCTGTAAAATTTAGTTAGAAGGACTATTATTTTCCTTAAATAATAGCAATTTTTTAGAAGGATTTGTTTGATATTGAGAAGATGTAGGTATATACAGATTAAGAAATGTAGGATTAAGAAATATTTTAGAAATAATCATCAATAAATACGACTGAAAGTTAATATTCGAGTACAAAATATAATTAACAGAAATATTAGACATATTTTGTAAATCAAATTAAATTGGTATAAAATGTTTTAGTATTTAAGTGTCAAGTAAGTGACGGGGCCATCAAGGAGACAATATTTTTCGAGCACATTTTTTGCTATTGTCGCGTCAGAATCTCAATTTAAAATTAATAATTAATAAGTATTAGAGGCTTTCATTTAATACTTTCGATGAAATTAAAAAAATAGAATAAAGTAAAAATACAAATCGATATATATATATATATATATATATAGATTTATTTATTTATTTTTTTTTGAAAAAAATAATCTGATCGTTCTTAAATGGAAATACTATTTATATCAACATGTATTTTTTTTCATATTATACTAGTTAGGCGCGCACACGAAAATTCGTCTAGGGGGTCATTTCGATTAAATATCCGTAAAACAATATAAATTCTTTATTGATTTTTTACGAGACTTTTTAGGAGAGGGGTGGACTTATATATTAATTTAGTTTTGATTATAATTTGATTTATATTAATAAAAAATTTGATTTTTATTTGCAGTTGCTTAGTTTTTATAATAAGTATATGGTTTCTGGGGGGGTCTTAACACGACGACCCCCCCCTTGTGTGAACGACTGATTCCAATTCCTCTCGAAAAAATAAAAACCATTTGTGGATTGCAAAAGGTTTTAGGCATATTTTTTATCATAAAAAAACGAGTCGAAATGAAAGTTTTTAAAAAAATAATTTATTTAAAATCACTCGTCCTTTAAACCAGTGGTTACCAACCATCGGGCCATTCGATGTTTTTGCCAGTCCGCACCAAAGTGACAAATATAAATTGTGACTTGTATATAAATATATAGGGACAAGTATGGTAAAAATATCTTTTTAAAATTTTATTATTAGACCAGTTTAGCCTTGGGTGACTTGTCAGCACAGAAAGTTCTCAAAAACTGCCACGTATATACTTGTAAAATTATTTCTTTCATATTATCACAGTTTACCCTTGTCACGGAATTAGCTGAGTTTCCTCTATACATTTTTAGAGTAGTAACACACAGACAGTCCTAGTAACCGATAGGACCTGAGTAACGGTATAGGTAATTGCTTTTTGGTTTAGCCTAACTCGAAAAAGTTACCATAGCTGCGTTGTAAAGATGTATCCACACTATGCCAGTTGGCAAAGCCGAATAAGTATGAACGTGTCGTTGGCGATCTAGATAAAAAAAAAAGCCGTGCTGACACTCAGTGTGTGGACGTGCTAATTGTGCCAAGCGGCATACAAATACAACTTGGACTTACAAAATGTATTTCACAAGCTATGCTGACTTTTACTATTGCTAGGTAAAAAGTTTAGTATTACTTGTAAAAACCAGTTGGCTTTGCCATTTGGCATAGTGTGGACGCAGCTTAAAGAAGCCATGGAATGGGGGCGTTGAAAATCTACGAAATTACAACTTTTATGTAAGTACTTATATGTAGCAAGTAAAAATTCTGTTTTTCTTATATCTCCATTAAATTATATTTTGAGAGCGCCGAACTAGGTCTTGGCAAGAGGCGGCGAATTATGTCTTGCCTCGGGGTGCTGTATTATATTGTGCCTTGAGTCGCCAAGGACCCTGGCACCGGCCTTATCGCAGACGCGCTAGTTCGAGTCCCAACGTCCAGAATTTTCACCTTCTGACACAATGCAGTCAGCTAAGGATTATATTTGGACTATGACTATAGTTTCCGGATGTCTTCATTCTTACGACTGTTCTATTTACTTTAATCGACCTTGGTAGCTAGAGATAACCTTTCTGCTTCAAGAACCAAAGGTGCAGGGTTCGAATCCCGGTCAGGGCATGGATATTTGTGTGCCATAGTGTAATTGGGACATTTAGTGCTGTTCTGTGAATTTATATATATATATATATATATATATATATATATATATATAATGTATGCAGTATATGCATATATGGATATATATGTATATTGATATTTTGCCCTTCACGTTGAAGTCTTGGAGCATTACATACTATAGTTAAGGGCCGAAATTTCATTTCTCGGATATCTTCATTCTTGTAGCTTCTGCATTTACTATGGGGCCTAGTTATTAAATATTTGAAATGTTTAACCACACAAGTTTTGCACAGATAATTAATCACTCACAGACCATTAGACGGAAGATCATTAGTAGTCCTCTCGTTAAACTCACATATTTTGAAACACCGAATTTATATTTTGACAGAAGGTAGTCAAACACCTGACATACTAAAGAATTTAAAAATCTCTTATGATAATGTGTCGGGTCTTTAACGGCCCTTTTGTATAATAAGATTAAATAAAATTATTGACTCATAAAATATCCTAAATTTTTGTGAGGTGAGTGGTCAATTCCGTTAGCTACTGATTATTGTGTTTACAGGTCATTTTTTATTAAAATTTATGTGAGTTGTCAAAATTTTATACATAAACAAGCATTTACATATTCACATTTTATATGGAAATAAAAACTTAATATTTTCAAAATACACTAAATTAAGAAAGATTATTTTAATATTTTGTTTATTAACACATTAATTCAGGTTTTATTTGACATTAATGAATCGTAATTTCAACACAGCACATATTTCTACAAGGTAAAAGCTATTATTTATATCAATAAAATTGTTATAAATTATACATTTCCATATATTTTTTACGTTAAGTGCAATGTAATATATGAAAGTTTACGAGATATATGCGGGTTTAATACTTTAAGTACCTACGTGCAGGTCTGGACTTATAGGAAGGCAAAAAGGGTTACTGATGTATAGTACCGAAGACGAAAGATAACCTAGCAAAGCATGCTGAACACAGCTGTCTAAAATAGATATTTGTATATTTATTTCCAAAATTCCAGCAATTTGTACAAAGTGGATCGTGTGTTCATAGGGCTAAAACAGTCAATATTTTTGTTTCCGGTGTAGATTACATCCCTAAGAATTTATAATGAATTGGTACACATCCTATAAGTGACTTATGGCCGGTTGCTAAAGTAAGAATTATCCCTAACTCAAATTAAAATAATTTGTTTTTGAATGTTGTAACATATAAAAACAAATGAATTTAACTTGAGTTAGAGAAAACTCTTACGTTAGCAACCCGACATTAGTGATTGACTTTTACTAAGCGAATAAAAAATCAACAGTTTTAATACATAATAATGTACCGTCTGATTCACGATACGTCGTCTACTTGTACAGTTTGTGCAAAAGGGATTAGTGGCACATTAATCTGGAGTAGGACGACACGAACGAGTAGTTCACTAAAGGCACCTACAGTCGGTGTGGCAAGTCATGGCCAATGATTAAATTTGTCTAGCTACGCTGGTAGTGTATATGGGCAACAAGTCAACGTACGCTGGACTTGGCGCTGGCCAACGTTCGCTTCCGAGGCGGTATTCTTATCACAAGTCAAAGGAATTTGACCAACTTTGGTGCCGACTTGTCATCACATCAGTCAAGAGTGTTGTTCAAATTGAGTTTTATAAACAATTTTTGCTTAGTTATGAAGTCTACTTAAAATGAACCGTCTAATTTTAAAACCAGATAGATTTCGATTTTCAGATTATGTAATTTATTTTTAGTTTTCTTACAGATCCATCACTAGGCGAAGTCATAACATTCAGAAGCAGCAAAATACTATTCATTTTGTAGTGTGAAAGTAACGGTTGGTTGCAAAACCAGATAAGTAAGAAATCAGTTTCAAAAACAGATAGATCAAGATGCGCGTAGGGTACTTCGCACCAATCGAAGAACACCTGTTATTTTTCAGTCATTAACGGTGCGAAAACTTTAAAAAACAGTATTTTATTTAATTATTTTTTAACATACATATTCTATTAATAATATGGATTTTTCTAATAAATGTTATCTTTTCACCCTTATTACTATTTTTTAGAGTTTTAATATTGATAAAAATAGGTAATGCAAGAAAATTCTTTTCAAATCGAGATACATCCCAAAGCTTTGTTGCAAAACCAGATAGATCCAAAAGATTTTTTTTATTTTCTCTCAAAGTAATACTTATACAGAGCTAATATTTGGGTAAGACATGTGTCTATCTAATACCAATTTGTAAAAAAAAGAAGAAAAATTTCTTCCATGAATAATGCAATTAATTAGTTTTTTGATTATCTTGAAAAATTTGTCAAAAGTGATCTATCTGGTTTTGAAATTAGACGGCTCAAGTAAAAAGTAATTTTTTAAACTTTTAGTCTAATTTAAATAACAAAACCAAGGTCGAAACTGCGACCATTACCTCACTTTCACTGTCAGATGCCATTTTACAAACGTTGACCTATGTTCGATATTTTTGTATTTGGCCAGCATTGATGCTTCATCGACACATCGTCTGTACGCATCTACAAGTGTCCATCAGTGCTACATGTTACGGCCAGTGTCAGTACCAGCGTTGGCGAACGTTAGACACATCGTCTGTAGTCGTTTTAAGACAGAACTAGTCTATACTCCTACTCGAGAAATGATTAAAGCAAGATGAACTTAAAGCTTATACTACTAATCAAACTATGAAACTCCTTGATTTTTGACTACAGATTTTTGTTGTGAGCATATCTAAAGGAGCAAGTATACACGGATAATTTAAGAACCATTTAACACCTAAAAAAAAACACTTGATTGGATTGTTTTAGCCCCTTACAAAACTTATGGTTCGCCCTGTAAGTAGTAAATTAATTGCAAATGCAAATCGCTACAGAAAGACATCAAAAGCGAGCATTTTCGAATTCCAAGTGGTGGAAAACAAGGATGCCCACTATCACCATTCATGTCATATTGGTTCTGGACCCAGTCATTAAAAAAGTTACTATCAGCCCACATGGTGCCCACAAGCCATATTGGTCGCTTTCTTTTAAACATAACGATCTGGTTTATGCAGACGACATCTAGTTAGTTACACAATCCTTGCATACAAAGGAATAGAAGGTTGGCCTCAATATAAATAATGACAAAACTTAATCGTTAAAAATCAACTCCAGAAACCAGGACTCTTTCGTTATAGATGACTGCCCATCTATACACACCTACCTTCTCAGTATCATCAGCGATCAAGGAAAAAATCTTAGATTGGAGAGTTCGAAATCATATTCGGAAAGACGATCAAGTATTTGGGACGCTCAAGGATATTTGGAAATCGCAACAATATTCTGCTAGGAAAAAAGTTGAGTATCTTCCGCACAAACGTTCTTTCCGTACTTTTGTACTGATAAGATATGTGAAAAGTAACGAATTAAGTAACCTCCCAACTACAGGTCTTCACATATAAGTGCTTGCGTAGAATTTCTGACATATTCTGGCCAAACAGATCATTAAACAACGACCTGTGAATCCTTGCAAGTGTAAAGCCAATCGACAGAGATACAATGATCAGAAAATGGAAATGGATGGACATACTCTGAGAAAACCAGATGATACCATCGTCAAACAGATACGAAATCCTCAAGGGGCACGCAGAAGAGGAAGACCTGAAAATGCTGCAAATTTATATTTAGCATTAATTTTTGATAGTAGCCATTTAGCTCTAAAAGATTACAAATGAAATATTAGTACATTAGGAATATGTTTTAAAATGGAATGACCCACATTTCTCCATTTTCCAACTTGAAAATTTATAGTCCGGTACTGGTTTCATATTTTGACGCTAGCTGAAGTGTACGTACATAGCTTTCGAACGTGCTTTATAAGATCACTACAAATTGTTATATACCGTTTTGTAATTTATATTATTTATGTTAGCCATTTAAGTTAATAATAAAGTGCATTTGAGAACTGTAATGAATTGTGTATGCGTAACATTTTAAAGAATTTATTTATTACTGCGTGATAAATAATAAAGTTATCCACTTACGTTTCCATATTAAATTGAAAAATAACTGCTTGTAAAAAGGTAGAAAATTATTTTAAAATTTAGATTTTTAGAATGTTTGAGAACCCATTTATTCCAGTAAAGGTGTGGCGATGTGACCAAATAAACAATGGAGGTAGTCATATTCATCGCCCAAAATCATTAATCATAAATTTTCCAGCCGAATTCGTCCACTGTGGAATATAGATCGTTACTTCTCCAAACTTCTAACATTAAGCATAATATATAATACATAAGTCTTGGTCTAACATTAGCCAATATCCTGCAGTTCACTTAATATTTTCCATCCATCGGGTAGATGGTGTACATCTAGCTTTAACAATTTCGTGGTATCCATTGGAGAATTATTTATACCTATAATCACCCTCCAAAATGCAAAAATGCTCCTTTCCGCTTAAAAATTCGCTATACGCTATTACATAATGCAATTCGCCCAATCTGTAGCAATTCCGCTAAATCTAGCAGGAAAATATCTAATCTGGCCACACCGTTCCGACGATAAAATTTTTAGTTGTATCGCTGTTAAAAACCACTAGATGGATAGGTTAACAGCTAAAGTGAATTTAAGAAAACAATCCAGGGTGGAGAATCTTCGAACAGAAGGTCAAAGATGAGATTTATAGATCAGTTGAAGAAAGAACTAAAATAATTTAATATTAAAAATTAAAAAATTAAAAAGTGTGAATTGTCACACATTTCAGGGTTTTGCAGATATTTAATAGGTGTAAGAAGTCAACATAATACTGGATGTCTAGGTAGGATAGATATGTATCACATCAAAATCAACAGTTTTTTTGATAATCACTTTTATTCGTTATTTGAGAACTAAGAGCTTCCATTTAATTTTTTTAAACAAAATTTAAATAACTCGCCTGATATTCCAGCGTTTTTCTGCATTTGCTTCATATTCAAGTCTTCATTAGATTAATAAGAAATATTTTAAATTGTATAGTGTAGTGTGGTGTGGTGCGAGTAACTCGGTTCGCAACTATTAAAAAAATATATTATTTTTTTAATATTTTTAATTCCAAAAAAATACACGCACTATCTTAGCTATAAATATAAAAAATCCGTAACATTATTAGCCATAATTTAACCATGAATTAAAAAACTAATTAATTTTTTCAAAAACACGAAAAATACCATATTTTCCAAAAACACAATCTGAACAAAGATTCCTCTCGTACGTTTCCGGCTCAGATCGATATATATTACCTATGATTTTTTCAAGTGTTTGGTTTAACCCTTTTTGGTAAAAGGGTGCGGGACAAGAACTTTTGCACATTTTTGGCTAAATTCGTGGTAAAATAAATTTCAAAAAACTATCTATCGTTCCGTAATCTACGTCGTAAAAGCTTTCTTTTTATATCACACAATAATTTTTTTTTAACGACATATAAATCTACATTTTTCGAATAATTTATCTGATCAAAAATTCCTGTTGAATTAATTCGGTTCCCATCAATGTTCATTACGGAGATTTTTTTTAGATTTTTAGATCAATCCCTTTGGGAGATAGGGTGGGGGACAAAAGTTTTTTGACACATTTTGGGCAAAAATCCCATAATAAAAATTAATTTTTCAAAAATAAAAATGTGTTTGTTGATCCACGCATTAAGAGGTTTCATTTGGTGTCACTCAAAATTTTAAAAAATATTTATTTTTTTATTAAATACATATTTGTTTATATTTATCCCGCGCTGTAATTGTTTGAGCCCTCTATAGTTTTCCTATATGTGGGTCAAAAAGTTGTACAAGTATGCCAAATTTCAACTTTCTATGTTCAGCAGTTTGGCTACAATTTCTACCCTACAGACAGACAGACAGACACATGGGTGACGTTATAAGGGTTTTTTGGCGGTCATACCTACAAAACCCTAAAAATACACCAAAAAGTATCCTTGAAATGGCCAAGACCAATGACTCATCGAGCCACAACTGATTTTGAAAGGTATCAACAGGAACGGACTGGCCATCTGGACGTTGGGAAAATTTCCGGCGAGCCACAAGGATTTTGGAGGGTTTTGGGACCTCTCCGTATAGAATATACTAGAAATGAGCCGACTTGGTCGATAATCTTCCGTTTAAAATTTATGTCCCAATGTATGTCAGGGTATCAACAAAATGTTTTAGCTTTAAAACACTATTCGATAGAATAGGATTACAGTTTTAAGACTTTCTATAATACCTTGACAATATAATTCATTTTAAATGTACGAATATTAAATCTATTTGGTGTCAAGTTGTCAACAACTTTGTTAAAAAAGAGATTAGTGCTAACAATAAAAATGTTTTATGCTTAGTGTTTAAAAATTGTAGTAAAACAGCATAATGACGATAATTTTCGCGGGTAATGACACATGCACGACTTGGTAAATAACATAAGAAGTTTAAACAAGTGATGAACTGCTGTTGAACAACTCTACAAATACGAGCTTTTCGTTTGTTATTCGGAAGTCGTTAATGGCTTCTACGACCGCCAGCTGAGATATAATGCTTAGGATTTGTACTTTCTTACGCATTTAACAAAGTGAATCGCACAAGAGATGATGCTATTATCTATTGTTTATGTTTATTCTTGTCTTAGTTCAACTCCAGATACTATTTAACAGTGGAAAATCAAGTGTACAACTTAAACAAAGGAATTCATTTTTGTGTAGATAAAATACAGCTCATTTATTTCTATTGTGCCAAAAATATAAATTTATAACCTTGACTTGTAAAAGTTATAAATTTATGTGAAGTGTGAATTATTACACATACTATGGTGTTTTAAATATTTAGTAAACAAAGAATAGTATCTTTTATCAAACATTTTTTTTTTTAAATCATTTTTCGGTAATTCCTTATTTCACTTCTAAAGCCTCGTTTATGATAGGTCCATAGTACGGTTCCATAACATAATGGCTGACTTTCGTTGTTCTGTTTATAATACGAACAATGAAAGTCGTTCATTATGTTATGGATCATACAAGACTGCTGCCATTTCCAGTAATATTGGCCTAAGACAAGGAGACACTTTCACCCACACTCTTCAACATGGTGCTAGAAATCCGATCCAACCCTACCACTACCTATTCAGAAACAGAAGCCAAGTGCTGGCTATGCAGATGATCTCCTCATAATAAACACATCCGAAAGAAATGTTGTCGAATCGAATAACTCATTAAAGGAAACAGCAGAAGCAGAAGAGCTTGTGATAAACACAGAAAAGACGAAGTACCTCAGGGCATCGAGAAAACCTCAAAACGGATGCCCACCAACAACCACAAAACTGCAAATAGAATCCGTAACATGCTTTAAATACCTCGGAAGCACCGTGAACAGCAACAGCAACATCACGAAAGAAATAACTTTAAGAATCCTTTCTGCCAACAAAGCCTACTATGCCCTTAACAGTCTGCTCAGATCACGCTTACTATCCCGACACACAAAAATAAGATTATATAAGACCCTACTTTGACCAAATACTCACATATGGAAGTGGATCTTGGACACTTACACAAGAACAAGAACTCCGGCTGAAAATCTTAAACGCAAAATTTTAGGGAAAATTTTCGGTCCTGTCCAAAAGGTTGGAATATGGAGAAAACGAAGAAATGATGAGTTACGTGACCTTTATAATGAACCGGATGTAATTGGCTTCATAAAAAGTTCCAGAATACGTTGGATTGGACACGTCATCAGAATGTCCAACAACCTGCCAGTGAGAAGAGTATTGATAGCGTTCCGGGTACAAACAGACCAAGAGAAAGACCTAGAATAAGATGGGTAGACAATGTGCATAAAGACCTGCAAAGAATCGATGCCCATAATTGCAGAAGATTAGCGCGTGACTGCGGAAGATGGACAAAGTTTGCGGAGGCGACAAAAACCCTCTAAGGGTTGTAAAAGCCAATTAATTGATTGATTGTGGGGCAGTGAGCACCAGCAAATAATGCCTAGAGGTACACATGTTTTTGTAATTCATATTTAATTGAAAAATGGGAGCGGATCACGGTCGGCCCTTTTTCACTTTCCACAATTCAAAATGGAGTTTTTTCAAGCATACCTGGGGGGCTTCCGGGGAAAAGAACAGTTTATGGTGGGGAGTGGACCCACCTTCGTTGACTCTGCTACTGCAACACGGTATATTCATCATCTACTACGTCATTTAATAGTTAACGTGAAAAAATTTTACCAAGAAAGCTATGAAGACACGACTTACCAAAAAGTGCCTGATGAAAACAACCACTGATCGTCAACAAGAACGAGGCTTAGGACAAGATGATACATTATGCTGGACATGATGATGATGACGATGAACTGAGTGAAAGAGAATGTTTATATTTGTCTGTCTACCTACCCATATAAAAACAATTGGCATCTATTAAAGTAGATAGTAATAACTTATTTACAAATCAGGAAATGTCAAAAACAAAAAACAATAAAGATTTATTAAAATGTTTATGTTTGTGTGAAGCATATAAATAAATCATCTGCAAGTAAAAATAATGCAATATTATGATACTATAAAATAAACAGAAAATATTTAATTATCCTTTTAAAATATAAATAAATCATAATAAAATTATTTCTGGAGTATTAATGGCAAGATTTATATAGTAATAAAATGCATGTAAACGCAAGACATGTTTAACAACGCTAAATAAAAATTATAAACAAATATTCTTTTATTACGTCACACTCAATAAATTATTACTTGTCTCGTAATCATAAATTATTATATAAATAAACATAAGAGAATTCAATTCTAACGGTAATAGCATCCTTAACAACAATCTTTATTGTTTTGCGAATGAGAAGTATCACAAACAGTATATACAATGTGCATAATGTTCCAGGTGGCAATTGCGATTTACTGTAATCGCGAGAATTAATGAAAAGTTAATTAGATATTCTACAGAACAGATCAGATTTGCACCATGTTTGCTGCCATCCTAAATATTTCTGTTTATGTATCTGTATGTCGACTATCATTAGTTGAGTTTTTGACAGAATGCGCAGAGACAAAAGTGGTGCATGGAGAGGAAAACCTTGACTGAGATATGCGTAGGCAGTGGCGGTGATATCTGTTTTTAGATTTTTTGTTTCAATCAATCAATCAATAGTATTTATTTTTTGCCTTACGGCTTTAAAATCTACATTTTCATTTACAATAATAATATTAATATTAATAATAATAAGTGTGTTCGTATTTATTTGTGCTTCAATTTAACATAACACCCACTTTACTAAATTGGACTGGCCGGTAGAACCTTGTTCATCCAGTCCCTTCCCTTCCCGGTGTAGTCAAGAATTTCTTTTCTGTTCCTACTTTCTTCCTGCAGTCCTCTACATTCCCTCAAATGGTCAATTGTTTCCATTTCTTCCTAACACAGTCGGCATGCCTTTTCTTTCTCGTCCCTCCAGTAGCATTTTGCCTTAGACAATTTGAATTAGATTATTTGTAGTATTTATGTAATATAATGCCTTCTAATGTCTATATAGCGACATTTTTTAATTTATTTACTTAACTTAAATGAAATTGAGAAATAAATACAAGAAAGATGTTAAAAGAAGTAAATTTCTAACCACTTAACATATTTTTTTACGTCGCCACTAATAGTTAGCATCAGTCTTGCTACATACTTGACCGAAGTGATAAGCGGGATTACACGAAATCTCTTCCAATTGCGCAGTTTTGGCTCAGGTTAAACTAATCGTGATATAGCTTTGAATTAGCAGCACTATGCTCTAGCGTTTTTCAGGTGCCCAGTTCCGGTTTTCTGGCAAATAACCGGGTATTTAATTTTCGAGCAAGTATCCCCAGATACCCGGTTATAAAACCTGGTTTTAGGATCAGGTCGTCGAAAACTGGTAAACCCGGAACTAGTTCTTTTTTATAACCGATTCCGGATCCTGCATAATCGATTTCTGACAGTACTATTTCGAAACATTTCTTCAGGTTAGCGAGCTGGTAAATCCTTTATCTTTCAGGATCTCTTCTCCATAAAAACTTCCCCAGTATAACATTCTATAGGATACGATATTTGTCCTTATTCCTCATTAAATATCCAAGATATTCTAGCGTCATACTTTATGATCTGTATGATCTAAAAATATAAATCTAATATTTAAAGAATAATTTAGAACTAAGCAAAATTCGGACATAACAACAACGTTGGTTAAGGATTTTATCAAAATGATTTTCTGTCTTGTCCTTGCTGGATAATCGCCTGTTTAATCGCATGCCTCCAATATTCTTGGTTCTTTGCTAATTTTCGACAGTTGTTGATACTCATGATTTTTACTAGTTATCTAACTAAACGCTATCCCTCCATCTCAATTTTGGTCTTCCTTTGGTTGTTTTACATGATGAAAAGCTAGCCTTTTTACCTGATTATGTGGTCAGCTACGTAGGCACCTGACCTAAATTATTGTATAGGTGTAGATACAACTTTACAGCTCAACGAAATTAATCACTTGCCAAACATTAAGTTTGGCCAACCTAAAGAAGTAAAAATTTTCCGTCGAACATCGAAGCATCAGTGTTCCCAATCAAACACGGAGCACAAATCTTACGTCGGCTTCAACGAAGGTTTGTACTATTTTTTGTATATAGAGATTTTCATCCTGGATTCTACAATCAATCGCCAGCTGTTAATTTTAAGTATCTTCAAGTCTTCTTCAACCTGTTTAAAATATCTGGTTAAACTCCTCTTTTCCCATGTCTTTTCTAGGTGTTTATTTTTGGAAGCTCAGATTCTGCTACAGATAAAATAGCACGTTGTTTTTCTTCACTTATTTTCATGTTTTTCTTTTATAGTTCCTTGTGAATTACATGTACATTTTGTTGTTTCTCATTTCTTTTCTCATTTCTTTCTACTATCACCATGTCATCTCCATAATTAAGCAACGGCACGTTGAAGCTCTCCATCTTCCAGTTGCCATTTATATACATCTTTGCTAGTTTTTTGCTCTTTTATTGTGTCATCAAGTATGTTAAGTTAAAATACTTAAATACGTATTTTACCTGAAATTATGTACTGTCTACGTCCATTTTTTTAACAGTACTTATTAATATAACCAGCATTGGCATATCCAGCTGTTAAACAGATATTTTTTTCATGTTATTCACCAGGCGCCTCAAATTTAGTTTATAATTTATTTAGCTTTCAAGTCCCCTACTGTTAATAAATAATTATGCAAATTAAGTAGTCATAAAAACTACAAGATATCTACATTATTAAATTAATAGAAAACTGTTGTATCATTAAGTATTACTAAGCATTTGATTAAAATATATTATTTAAATAATTCATTTTATAATATTTTATGTAAAAATAACAAGTTCTTTATTGCAAAATGACGGAAGCTGAATGTGTCCATGGTAATGATATATAGTGTAATTATGTTCTATAATTTTATATAAGTTTAATTGCGATTTCTTACTGCTAAGTGAAGTGCTTAATAACTTTAAAGAAGAAATACTAATAATCTTGTTGAGAATGCACTAAAATATTATTTTCTGAGTCGCCTTCTCTCGAAGGTTGGCTATTTTGACTTATAATATAGCCGCTCGGAATAGATGTGCACTCCGAGCATTTCTCCCAGATTTTTCAGCCATGAGGTTTTTCTACGACCGACGCTATATCTGTTTAGGATCTTTTTAGGAATGACGTTATCCACCGATAACGTCATTCCATACCAATCCTCTTCCCATTCATTATATAGCCCCGATACTCTAATTTTCACTTCTTGATGGTGTATATCTTATTCATATTCTTATTGAACGGTAATCATAGTTTTATATTCTCTGTAAGAATACATTGGGACTAGAGATGGGTCGTTCATGAACGAACCGGCTCGCTGAGCCGGCTCAGTACACTGACCGAAGCGACACGGTTCACCAAATTGAAATGAGCCGGCTCACGGCTCACTGTATAGTTTCAAGTTTCAAGGATACGATTGGTCGGGCGATTGTGAGCAGTGACCGGAGTGAGCCGGATCTGGATCGATGTCATGTTGAACTTTGCGAGAACTCGGCTTATAATGTATTATCATAAAGTGTATTTTGTCATCAATTTGTAGAGCAGTTTATTTGAAAATATTAAAAATATTGCCCAAATCCCAGATGTCCGATTTATAAGGGCAATAAACATCGCCATAAACTTAACACATCTGGTTTAAATTACAGTAGCTACATAAAGTGAATTTTTTGTTTCAAAAATGTTAAATAAGAGCCGGGGCTAAGCGACGATCTACCTACGAGCGAACGACCGACAACTGACCGGGTCTAAGCAAGAGCCGGCTCTAAGCAACGTTCTACCTACGACCGAACGACCGACAACTGACCGGGTCTAAGCAAGAGCCGGCTCTAAGCGACGTTCTACCTACGACCGAACGACCGACCGACCTGTGTCTCGGGATCATGTTTACAGTTCATATGTTGCAAGAACCGGCTCTAAGCGACGTTCTACCTACGACCGAACGACTAACCGACCTGTGTCTCGGGATCATGTTTACATTCATATATTGCAAGAACAGGCTCTAAGCGACGTTCTACCTAAGAACTAACGACCGACCTGTGTCTCGGAAACATGTTTACTTAACCGGATCACTGAGCCGGATCAATGAACCGGCTCAACAAACTGAACGACCTCCACTGATCCGGTTTTTTCTGCCGTTTATCATATATCTTTAATAATACCATGATATATATTTTAACACATTTTTTTAAAATTTTGTATAGTTGCAAAAATATCATTTAAATCCAGACCTGGCAACACTGCGGGCGATCTTTTGTCACGCAAGAGCATAACGCCTACAGAGACATTGTATTGCGACTATATGAGAAACTAACAGATTCTCTACTATAAATAGAATCCCAGCAACCAGCCAGTTATTTATTTATTTTCCTAGTCGATATAAATTTACGTACCTCTTCTCTACCCATAACAAAATGTATCCATGTATAATATATTTTTTTAATTTTAGCTAAGATATTAAACGTAAAACTTAATACTTGGCAAAATTGAGTCAAAATGAAATGTATTTCAAAAATCATTTGCCGTTCCTTAGTCACTTAACGAGCTTCCATTTAATATCCCAAAAAAAAAAAAATTCAATAACACAAAAACTGTAATATTTTCCAAAAACGAAATCTGATAAAAAAAAAATCAGTATGAAAACAGAACTGTATTTCTTTATTTAAACTTTGATTGCCCCTCTAGTTACTTAGTCCTAGAGCCGCTACTGCTGTGTATGATATTGACCAATATTTTTCAACTCATACTAGTGACCCAAAGATAACCCCTTAGGGTACGAAACCTCGATAATTGTTGGTGGCTATAGGCGCTGGCCATCCGGTGCCAACCGGCGAGAATAAATATCACTTTATTTTCAAATGTACCCGGACAAGTAGAAAGAATATCGGTACTTGTAAGCATGTTCACCATGCGCCTAGAAGTAAACAAGAATCTTTGAAACATTCTCTTTTGATAATTTGTTGATTTTTGATTTTATTTGTAGTGAACCACTCATAATTCATAGCTATTAATAAAATTTCTTTGATGTAGCGAATTACCGAGGTTTGCAATTATTTATCGGCATAATGAGGTTCATTATTTTGTTATAGATTTGTTTTACAACATCTAGTCTGCAGAAGTGGCAAATTTTAGTAAGCATATAATACCCCAAGCAGGTACAGGAACAGTAATTATAAACCATGCCTTTGTTTAATGAAGAAATTTCAATAAATCTACGTCGATAACAATCTTTCTACGTGTACACTAACCGGCAACAACATGCGCCGTACGGTATAACTTTCTCGACGCCGAAAACAATATTTCTACGTATTCGTATCCTTAAGCTGGACTCTGATTATAATAAATAAATAAAAATAATAGGTCCCAACATCTAAATAGGCGTATAGGGACTCTCGTTAGTATTTTAAATCTTCGTTTTATTATGCTTGATGCTTTTATGCAGCATGGAATATTTTACATATCACTTTATGATATTAATAAAGCGTATATTAGCTTGTAACATAAAGAACAATAAATTAATTAAAGTTGACATCTTCACTTGAATGTAACATCTAACTTACAGATCAAAGAACGCGGAGATAATAAACTAAAATTTAAATGATTTATATGATTAGATATGCTGTGTAGTTATATTTCAAATGTTTTATTGAATGTAGTTATGCTACTTAAAATTATTTACGAGAAAATTATAATTTGTCTGGTATGCTTAAATTAATAATTCTAATAATAAGGTATGCACTGTGTTTCTCAACTTACGCAAGTTAATATGTAACTTACTAAAAAAGACAAAAACATTTATAATTTTTCAACCGTTTATGATTCATGTAGTTTATGTGAAATTTTCGAAAGTTCAGAATTATTACTCCAATTTTCCAGTTTTTATTTTCACATATAAAGTATAGATACTTGGATAATGGAAAAGTTACAAAACTATTTTATATATTTGCAAACACCTATTTTCATTTTGGCATTACAGCCCGAGCTGGACTTCTGGATCATCTCTAATAGTCTTCGCTACGTGGTACAGATTTTTCTCCGAAGTCTATTTTTAAACTTGGAGGACATTTTTTGCGCATAAATCTCTACCTGTGAATGGCTGGTAAGCAGCTACTTTTACGCAGCCCAAAACATAATTCTGCCATTAACTGATGCATGTGCTGATATAAAAAAGAATAAGTTAAACAAAAAATAATGAATAAACTCTTATACACATACCCAATAAAAGAAACCTTGCAAAGACAAACACAGAAAAATTGACGCAGGGTGATGGTAAAGGACTGTAAAGTCGCCAATTACCATCGAATATCACAGAAAATAATAAAACACAATTAAATAAGGTGCAAGTCTTCAAACATGTAAAAAAAGTAAGTTCGATTCCCTCAGAAAGAGTATCAACCTGTCCATGAGTACCCTGTCGTCTCCGAAAGCAACTGACAGGTCACAGCACAGGTCTAACCTCTCCCTGACATCCTCAAACTCTGCACACTGCGTTAAAATGTGCTGACAAATCTATGTTATACGTCTCACAAATAGGAGGCTCGATGGTTCCGCCGTGACCTATGCAAAGGAGTCTGATGGCGATTTCCTCCCTGCGGTTAACCCTGCAGGAAGAACTCCATAATCCTGAAATGAAAACTGCATCTACCGTAGCTCATTAGATAAGAATTAAATCGACTGTTATTATGGTAGTGGATTAAAAATAATGTCTTTAGGGTTTGCAAAATCTACCATATATTGTACAATCTCCTTGGGTTCTTGTATCTTAGAAGGAAGTAACGAAGAGACAAAAACAACACTGAATACATTACAATTTGTCTGTCAGATACCTGTAAAATGACTTTTACATGCTCTTTGGAAAACTGAGAGAGGATAAGCCTAAATTCTTCAATTACTTTCACAAATTTGATTTCCTCATAGAATATTAAGCATCAGGATACTATAATGAAAGCAATAAGATGCCGGCCCGGCGTCAGATTTGTCGAGATCAACGCCGACAGCATTTACCGATGCCGAAAGCCGGCCCAGCGATTTGCCAATCCGGGCTACGTGTGAAAATGTACATTAGATTACATTAGGTGTTTACGTTTAGTCAGTCAGATTAATCCGAGCGATCCGAGTGCTCCCGATCCGTTCGTAAAGTCAGTTGGAGTGCACACATTACAAATTAAGAAGTGCTTATCAACCTGATAGTAAAAGTGTATGACTCATGCATTATTCCTGTTGCTACCTACCGTCTGAAAACAATATGTTTCACGGTTAAATATGTCAATCAACTAATAGTCATCCAGCGAGTCATGGAACTTGACATAAGCTTAAGGGATAAATAGAGGAAAGAAAATATCCGCAAAAAATATGACTGATATTGGACACAGAATTACATCCTTTAAATGGAACTGGGTTCGTCGTGTTGCCAGACAAGATACTAACAGATGGGCAAACAAAATAATTCACTGGCGTATAAGAAAATGGTTGGAAATGGTTGCTCTCAAAAAATTTGGTTGGACGATATTAAAAAAGTAGCAGGTTGAAATTGGCATTAACTGGCTAAGGAAAAGAAACAATGGATGAAAAAATGAGAGGCCTTTGTTCAGGAGTGGAGAAAACTTAAGGTTAAAAGAAGAAGAAGATGCCGAAATTCAATTTTCTTACAAAAAGACTTCTAGCGATTTTTTAGTGATTTGTTAGTATCATATGCCTTTTGAATTTACCTCTAGTTTAATAAATAAAAACTATATTAATTTCCCACAATTTTCAATTAGTCACTTTTTGCAGATAGACAATTTTACAGATATGTAGTCTGCGTAGAAGAATTGATTTACCCAGGTAATATTCACCTGTCAATAACCATCTATGTGTGATCGTTATAATCAAGACCATGGACACTATAATTGGCCGTTTATTATTTTGATTTGATTGTACAATCTAAATTCATTATTTTATATTGCACAATCCTTATAGCCACACCAGGTTATGAAATGCAAAATAATATAATGTCATAGTGGATATGCCTAATAATAATTTCGTTATTAACATGTCTATTACTAAAAATGATATTGCACAAGACAGAAATAATAATGAATTCAAAAAACGTCATCACAATAGCAAACATGATTAAGTTAATATAATTACAAATTTATAAAGCTGTCAAAATGATTTATGCCATAATATTATTCAGTTTTGTTTGTGTTTTTAACAAAAAACTATCAGAGCAAAAAACAGTTTTTTAGTACGTAACAAAAGTGCGTGGTACATGTATGTCATTCGTCTGTTTGCACGTTCGTTTATTATTTATGCAGTGATATAAATCAGTTAGGATTATTAACCCTGTGCGTTTTACGTTTTCTCGTCCAAGAACACTGATTTAGTGGTCCCGAGCGACGCTACCATGCCTGGTTATATGCTTCAGGTGAGCGTTCCGAGCCTCGACATAAAAACATGTTTATGCTGCATGGCTCTGACGCGTAGATAGGTATATGTTGCCACCCTCGTTACAGGATATGACCGACATCAATCATAATTTACAAACAGACATTTGACAATAGCCGGCGCGGTATGGCGTGTCGCCCGGAGGCGGGAACGAGGGGCCTTCATCCACCTAACGGATTACTGTTCGTCGGGACTACGTTTGGCTCCAGGACATAGCAGGCGGACAGATATTTTTATAAATACAACACAAGTTATTAAGTACCAGTGAGTAACAATTAAAAAAAAAAAAAAAACAACCTTCAAACACAGTGTTACATCATCAAGATGTACATACAAATCATTTGATGAAATTTTCGAAAGTAGTATACTAAGAATACTCATTTTTTAGGGTTTTGTAGGTATGACCACCAAACAACCCTTATAACGTCACTCATGTGTCTGTCTGTCTGTCTGTACTATAGAAATTGTAGCCAAACAGCTTAACATAGAAAGTTGAAATTTGGCATGGTTATACAACTCTTTGACCCACATATAGGAAAAATACTGAGAATTTAAAAAACACATCTCGAGATAAATATAAATAAATCTGTATTTAATAAAAAATAAATATATATTTTTTTTAGTTTTGAGTGGCATAACAAATCAAACCTCATTTGGTGGATCAACAAGCAAATTTCTATTTTTGAAAAATCATTTTTTTTTTTTGATTTTTCGCCAAAAAGATGTCAACAAATTTTTTTTCCCACCCTATCTCCCGAAGAGGGCCTCTGGGAAGAGGAGCTGATTTAAAAATCTGATATAGTTCAACAGGAATTTTTGATCAGATAAGTATTTCGAAAAATGTAAATGTGTCGTTGATAAAAAAAATATTTAAAAAAAAAAATATTGTGTGATATTAAAAGAAAGCTTTTAAGATGTTATTAAGGAACGAAAAATAGTTTTTTGAAATTCGTTTCTTTTAACACGATTTTAGCCAAAAATGTTCTAAGAAAGTGTTTGTCCCGCCTTTTTACCCAAAAGGGTTAAACTAAAAATCTGAAAAAATTATAGGTAAAGTATATTGATCTGAACCGGAAACGTACGAGAGGAATTTTTGATCAGATTGTGTTTTTGAAAAATATGGCAGTTTTTGTGTTTTTGACAAAATTAATTATTTTTTTAATTCATGGTTAAATTATGGCTAATAATGTTATGGATTTTTTGCATTTATAGCTAAGACACTGCGTGTATTTTTTTGAAATTAAATTATAAAAAAAAATAATATGTTTTAAACAGATGCGAACCGAGTTACTCACACCACACCACACCATACTCTACACTGTAAAATATTTCTTATTAATCTAATGAAGACTTGAATACGAAACAATTGCATGCAGAAAAACGCTGGGATTTTTGGCAAATTATTTAAATGTTGTTTAAAAAAATTAAATGGAAGCTCTTAGTTCTCAAATATCGAATAAAAGTTATTATCAAAAAAACTGTTGATTTTGATGTGATTATAGAATAATCATTCCTAGACATCAAATATTATGTTGCCATCTTACACTTATTAAATGCCTACAGGACCCTGAAAAATGTGAAAATTCATACTACACTTAAATTTTTTTAAATTGCTTTATTAATTAGAAAAGAGGGCCCCAGAAACCGTTTGCGTCTCGGGCCTCGATGTAAATAAATACAGCCCTGCCTGAAATATAGAGAATGCAAAGATAAACTGGAGAATCTGGTTGATAGAGGGAAAACAATGCATACCACATTCCAACTTTAAATTTAACCGTTTTGCCTGAATTTGTACCTTATAAACAGATATATAAACACATGAGTATACCTTCATATTAACAGAAAGCTAAAAGAATGCTACATCAGACTTGGCATGCTCTACCCTTTAATGAACAGGAAGAGCCCTCTTAAATTGAAATGTTCATTACTGATTTATCAGGCAATAATAAGACCTGTCATCACCTGCACCTGTATCATATGGGGGATAGCTTCAAAAACTCTAATAAAAAATACAAATTCTACAGAACAAAATACTACGAACATCTTGCAACGCCCCTTGGTTTGTCAAAAACACTCAACTCCACCAAAAACTTGGAATTTTATACATTTGCAAGTTACAAATTGCCAAAAAATTCTTTTTAACTTTACCCCTTTGTGACAGTGTGGAAAAGCTAAAATTGGGGGAAAAGACTGTACACAATCGCTTAAAAAAACTCAAGACATATTAATATCAGATACTGAAAGTGACGATGAAAGCGAATAAAAGGAAAATATTAAATGTCAAATCTAAATTTATCTAGGTGATGGGTTTCTGGGTGGGATTTCGCTGATATTTTTGTTGGTTATGCTGGCTGTGGCTTCGGCTTGGATCATTTCGGACCTGCAATGCAGTAAGTACGTATTGTAGGTTTGTGGGTGGTTGGTGTCGGGGTTGTGGTCGGCATGAGTGATGGAAGTGTTGGTTGGACCTTGCCGGGTGTTTATTTTGGAAATCTACTGCTTATTATATTTAAATTTTTGCTAAATAAAGTTAACAACAATTAAATATTCTAAGTTTGCCTCTTAATCGTGACCATTTAACTGACAAAATTTCTTATAACTATACCATGAATAGTATTATTTGTACTGAACTGGTAAAATAAATGAAAAAAAAATTAGTATACCTACGGTATTTATAAGGAATATGACGGTATAAGGATAATATAAGGATAATTTTATATCAACATTTTTAGAAAATTTTAGATATGTATGTTGGTTTAATTATGTTTTCTTTTATCCCATTTAGTTAACAAAATTTTTGTTCCGCCCCTGCGTGGCACACATCGCTCACGGTCCGTCATACGAGGGCTGACGGGTCGTTCTTCGTTCGTCGGTCGTATTCTGTGTGTAGTGTAATGTGATAGCGAGCTCAACCCAGTCACACTGACAATTATGAAATTACATTATTCATTGGGAACGGAAAGTTGTCACGGTTGCCAAGAAATGTGAGCCATAAATCATAGGTTGCTGTCATAGCGGTGTTCGTTTTAAAATACTGTGCACTGCTCGTTAATTAATTTTTTTCATTGCTGAATCGCGTTAACAGACCAATATTTCTTACGCTGTTTATGTCGGTTTTTCTTGTATTACTCACATAAATTACTAGCGAGACTGTGTAAACAAGCGTGTTGCTGTATAGATTACATTTTAAATAACCGCTTATGTCCTGATCTGAAAAGGAGTTTTTCTCTCTTTGACGATTTTATTATTCATGTGTTGCTTTATTCATATTTATGAAATCATTGAAGGAGAAAGATAAGTATGCAATTAGAAGGCTAGATTTTGCATTTATGGTTATATTTTACTTTAATCTTTATGGAAATGAAATTTATCGCCTTCATTATCCTTTTTTGTCTTTCGACTAATGCTAATACTGCAAAGAAATATAAAATAGTGCAATGCGTAAATATTTGAACAGGAGGCAACTTTGTAAAACATATAAGGCTTTTACGTTTAATCAGTCCACAAGATTGCTCAGACTGATCTGGTGACGTCGCAAGATTAGATCGAATTGCTCAGATTTTGTTAACATTTTCGTAAGCAATATTAAATCTGAGGTGGCGGTGACACTAAATGAAACTGTCCCATTCTGCCGTTGATTGCCCCTCCTGCTGCGTTTTCCTATAATATGGGTTTATTACCAATAATGGAATGGGCTAAAAGATTTTTTGTTGAAGAAGTTAATAGTACAAGGTGTCTCAAAAGAAATTTTATATTTAGTGGATCGATTAAAAAAAAAGTAAGCCGTATATAGAAAAAATGTTTATTAATTATTAAAATACACTTTTTGGGGATTTATTTCTTAAAAATAATATCGTCTAAATGTAGACCCTCGCGTTCTCGGCACTCATTTAATCGAACAGTAAAATTACTTATGACGTCCCGGCAGGTGGACTCAGGGATGGCTGCCATTTCGTGACGGATATTTTCTTTCAAATGCGCCAGTGAAGTCGGTTTATTGGCGTAAACTTTAGATTTAAGATAACCCCATAGGGGTTAAATCTGGACTGCGTGGAGGCCAATTTATGTCACCTCTCCGGGAGATCAATTTGCCTGAGAAAATTTCTGTGAAGTTGCTCCGTCCTGTTGGAACCATGTTCTTTGGTTATAGCCAGGAAAGTTTTGCAGTTCAGGTACCAAGAAGTTGTCTAACATCTCCACATAACGCTCTGAATTCACTGTAACTGCACCCCCCCCCCCCTGCGTTCGTCTTCAAAAAAGTAAGGGCCGATAATTCCTCGCGCCGACATCGCAGTCCATACGGTCACTTTAGGCGAATGTAGGGGTTTCTGATGTTTGCGTTTCGGATTCGTTGCACTCCAGTAGCGGCAGTTCTGCTTATTTACGTGGCCATTAAGATGAAAATGAGCTTCATCCGAAAACAAAATGTTGGTAAACGTTGAAAATCGCTCAATCACCTGATTTACGAAATTAAGCCTCTGACTGGCATCTTGGGGCTTTAATTCTTGCACCAATTGAATTTTGTAGGGGTGCAGCTTTAGGTCTTTGTGCATAATGCGATGTAATGATGATCTATGCACATTTAAAGCACTTGCGCGCTTCCGAATTGAAAGGTTCGGGTCGTCACGAACAGACTGATTAACATTCACCACGTTTTCTACCGTTCTTGATGACCTAGGTCGCCCGGATTTTGATTTATCCAGCGTTGTACCAGTCTCTTCAAACTTTTTAACCCAATGTCGAATGAGAGGAATGCTTGGCGCATCATTTAAGTGGCGAAAACCTCGAATACTGCAGAATTTTCTACAGTCGCCAAATCACCGTTTTTGTAAAACTCTCGCACGCATAACGCGCGGTCTGCTCCCGAGAAACGCTCCATAGCGATTGAATTCCCAAGAGCCAGGCTACCGATTGACATAACCCCCGCGCCCCTCGGATACGTTGCGTTCACGCAGTAAGCTAAATAAATATAAAATTTCTTTTGAGACACCTTGTATATTATTATACGAGTTTTATGAGACGATGTATTGGCACACTAGTTTTTTATTGTTTATTGGCACAAGAAACAAGTGTGACAATACGTCGTATAAAACAAGCATAATATACTTACTAAAAATATAGTGCAGGAAATAGTCAAGGAAGGAGCAAAGATGGGCATGATAATAAATGAAAATAAAACGAAAATGATGCGCATAGGAAAAAACAAGAATCAGTAGTAAAAATAGGAAAATTTAATTTTGAAATGGTTGGTAATTTTAAGTATCTAGGAGTGTGGATATCAAACACATCAGAAAGAAAGGGAGAACTAAAATACTAGCAACAAATAGAGCTTACTATGCGAATAAAAAACTCCTAAATAGTACTGTACTGACAAAAACAACTAAACTGAACATATACAAAACACTAATAAGACCAATACTACTATATGCAAGTGAGACACTCATATTGTCAAAGAAAGAAGAAGAAGAACTCAGAATATAGGCAGAGAATGAACCATGAGATATTAGAAGTACTGGAAGGGAGCGATGTTGTAAGGAAAATTAAACAACAGCGAGTAAGATGGCTTGGGCATGTATGGCGAGGAGAAGAAACGTCTATAGCTTATTCAGAGTTGCAGTGGGAACCAGGGAGGAAAAGAAAACAGGGAAGACCTAAGCTAACATGGATGCAAGAAGTAGATGAAGATCTGAAAAGGTCCGGAATTACGAGATGGAGAAATAAAGTTAGAAACAGACAACTTTGGAGAGAGATCACAAAGAAGATTTAATGCGAGATATAGGAATTGATCCATCCTGAAAAAGCATTTAGAAAGCCCAATGGGCGGCGTAACCCCGTAGGGGTGTTTAGCCATTTATTATTATAATATACTTACTATTTTTTATACTTTGCAACACTTATTTTATAGAAATTTTAAATTTTATTTATAAAAAATATCGGAATACTATCTAGGGATTTTTCTGAAATGCGGTCACCATAGCAACAATGTGTGATAAAACAATTTCTATGATAACACAACACAACAACAATTTGACAGATGCAAAACACCAAATTTTCTTTTTGAATTGACTTAATAATGATATTATAAAATAATTATCTGACATGGAAATACTTATAAATTGTATTAAATAAACATTTTAAAATATTTGAAGTTGACAATGACTCGCCGTAGACTAGTAGTACTGCCAATCTTTCAAAATAAAAAGTCACCAAAAACAGTTTAACAATAGCTTCTATTGTTAAACTGTTTTTAGTACAACAATGATATTATTGTGAACGCAAAGTATAAAAAAATATATTATAAATGGTGCAAACGATAACGAACAAAAGCGTAAAAATTAAAGAAAATATACATATTACAAAATAAATTTGTATTCCCCAGCATTACCCCAGTTGTTACACGTAGCACTTATTTAATTCATTTTGTTTGGCTATGTTTACATAAGTTTCAAATTGGCTGGGAGATTTGCGCTAATCCACACCACAAAATTAATACTAGCAAACCTACCAGATCGTCAGATTGTATAGAAATGCTCTGAGCGCTTTGACAGATCACTTGGGTGGACTAAAAATAAGCTAATATGTACGATCCGACTGACTTTACAAACGAATCGAACACACTTAGATCGTTCGGACTAATCTGAGTGATCAGCGAAGGAACCAGCTCAAAGTAGCCTCCTTTCCCAGAAAAAGAGGTAAGGCTATTATTTTACAGAGACCATCATAAAGTGGTCAACTTAAACAGACTACCACCTTACGCAACTGGTAACATTATCAGGTTTTACTGTATTCTTCTTATACAAGACCAGCGATTCTTAAACTTGTAGAACCCCTTCGAGATATATTTTTTTGGTGGATCTCCTAATTTTTAACTTTCGAAAAGGATGGTTGAAGAGATAAAGGAAAATTCGAAGGTTGATTACTAAGGACGATTTTTAAAAATGCCTGAAAAGAGAACAAGATAACAACGGATGCAAGAAGCAAAAGGGAATTGATGAGCCGAATAAATCAAGCAGAAGTGGCATTTAATAAAAAAAGAAATATTTTCACAACTACCAACATAAACAAAAAACTAAAAAAAAAGCCTGCTTAAGACCTTTGTTTGGAGCATCTTACACTAGGAGTGACAGAAAAAAGAGGATATATAAAAAAATTCGATGGGTAGATAGAGTGACAAACGAAGAAGTATTGCGGCAAATGGAAGAGAAACTATGTCTGTGGAGAATGTTGCACAACAGAAGAATTGTTTGGATTGGACATATTATAAGACACGAAAGCCTAGTGAAAACGATACTGGAAGGAACAGTCGGGGGAAAAACAGTAGAGGTAGACCAAGGATAGAGTACATGAAACAGATAATGGAATATATTAATTGCAACACGTACTAATAAAAATACTAACTAAGACAGGGAAGCATGTAAAAATGCTGCAAACCAACCTATGGGGTGAGAACTTAAGGAGGAGGACAAGGAGAGCTTCCAGAAT
Organism: Liopterus haemorrhoidalis; assembly: GCA_963971575.1. NCBI lineage: Eukaryota > Metazoa > Arthropoda > Insecta > Coleoptera > Dytiscidae > Liopterus > Liopterus haemorrhoidalis. The sequence continues at coordinate 43,759,889 of OZ020615.1, read as the reverse complement.
TGGATAGATGTATAGCTGCAGCGAAGTAGAACATTTGTCAGGAAGTATTTCGATAGGAAGCATTTAAAATTAGAATTTTTTTGATATACTCAACTTGTGTGGACTTTTTTGTTCACAGCTAGTATGGGAGGTCGGTCAATGCAAACGTGGAAAAATGATAACAATTTCTAAACCACGCACGATTTACAAAGACAATACACGCTGCGATCATTAATTCTTGAACGTTACATAATGGTAAACAATGGGTTTTAAAATACCAAAACTGTATTCTTATTCACAGCTGAAAATCCCAATTTAACAAAGAACCAATCAGATTACTTCGTTTGCCCGAACTCACTCGAGGAACAACGAAAATATGTGTTGCTAACTTAATATCTGTTATCAACTCATTGGCGTGTAGAGAAAAATAGTGTTCATTTAATAATCAATTCGTATAAGATAATAAAAATAGAATGTACGCCTATGTGTACATGTCCTTGGAAATAAGTTTGATAGCTAAATGTTTCTGTCAAATATTGCATAACGTTCAAGATTTAATGATCGCTTTGTATAAAACGATATAAGATAAGGGAGTTGGAAGAAGAAAGATAAAATTTTGAAAAAAGTGAGGATGTTGTGGGGTTCCGACCTAGCACGGCTCTGGAGAGAACATAGTAAAACTACACCACGCGATCAACCACGAGGCAAGCACTTTCTCTGCGAAGATGGCAGTGCCTATGTGAAAACGAATGATATTTATCAAAATAAATTAAATTCCTTTCTAACCATTGTTTCATTACTACATACATCCGACACTGTTACAAAACGACACTATTTTACTCAGCCGATGTATCCCCGATACTGCCCTGCTCGCTTTTTTTATCAACCAAATTACGATGGTTGGGGATTTTTCATCAAACCTAGTAAATTAAAAATAAAAATTTCAACTATATTTTAATACTATACCCAACCATAACATTTTCAAAATTAGTTTACACACTGGAATTCCGTATTTTTATTTGAGTACGCAATAATTTTAAAATATTATTAAAATATTAGTTGCGGTATTTAATTTTATATAATAATTGTATTTTAAAACATATTTGTATGTTTTTAATTAGTTAAATAGTTTATACGGTTATATATTGAAACAATATTTACATTAATAAATATTAAATTATTAATATATAAACATGAATAATTTAATAAAATATTGATAATTAAATATGTCAAATATTACATTTGAATTTTTTTGATATGTTCATTAAATTCACCTTTCTTCTTGTCGAAAATAATTAATTTTCACGTTTAATTAAATTCTGTTATACATTTTTGTATTCAGATACGAAATTTCACATTTGGAACATGACAGATTAAAAAAACAATAATCTATATATATAAAAGGCAGTGTCCTGACTGACTGACTGACTCACTCATCACCGCCCAGCCCGAACCCCTGGGCCTAAAAACTTGAAATTCGGAGAGTATATTCCCTTTATGACGTAAGCACCCACTAAGATGGGATTTTTCGAAATTCCACTCCTAAGGGATGAAAAGGGGTGAAATGTGATTTCACGAATTACTTAATATCTCTTAGGGCCGATGCGATATCGACTTAGTTTTTGCTTACAGGTATTACCCATACAAATGCCGAAAAACCAATTTCGGGATCAACCCCTAAAGGGGTGAACCTACAATCGGGGTGGATTATACATCCCGTTGTATTTCCTGTGTTCGTTTAGTTGCAAGATAACTTTTTGGCACATAGGTGTCTTTTTAAAATATCTCGAAATAGTATTGACAGTTTTTTGAAATTTCACCCCTAAAGGGTGAAAAGGGGTGAATTGTGATTTTAAGGATTCTTTAATACATCTTAGGACCAATCAGATATCGACTTGCTTTTTGCTTACAAAGATTACCCATACAAGTACCGAATCACCAATTTCAGGATTTTGTCCTAATCAACCCCTAAAGGGGTGGATCTACAATCGTGGTGAATTAAACATCCCGTCGTAATTCCTGTGTTCGTTTAGTTGCAACATTACTTTTTGGCACATAGGTGTCTTTTTAAAATATCTCGAAATAGGTTTGACAGTTTTTTAAAATTCCATCCGTAAGGGTTGAAAAGGGGTGAATTGTGATTTCACGGATTCCTTAATATCTTTTAGGATCAATAAGATATCGACTTACTGTTTGCTTGCAAAGATTATCCATACAATTACCGAAAAACTTATTTCAGGAATTTGTCCTAATCAACCCCTAAAGGGGTGGATCTATAATCGGGGTGAGTTATACATTCCGTCGTATTTCCTGTGTACGTTTAGTTGCAAAATTACTTTTTAGCACATAGGTGTCTTTTTAAAATATCCCGAAACAGTTTTGGTAGTTTTTTAAAATTTCACCCCTATAGGGTGAAAAGGGGTGAATTATGATTTCAAGTATTTTTTAATATCTCTTAGAACCAATAAGATATCGACTTGCTTTTTGCTTACAAAGATTACCCATACAAATACCGAAAAAGATATTTCAGATTTTTGTGCTAATCAACCCCTAAAGGGGTGGATCTATAATCGGACTGAATTATACATCCCGTCGTATTTCCTGTGTTCATTAGTTGCAGCATTACTTTTTGGCACATAGGTGTCTTTTTAAAATATGGGTTTGACAGTTTTTTAAAATTTCACCCCTAAGGGTTGAAAAGGGGTGAATTGTGATTTCAAGGATTCCTTAATATCTCTTAGGACCAATAAGATATGGACTTACTGTTTGCTGGCAAAGATTATCCATACAATTACCGAAAAACGTATTTCAGGAATTTGTCCTAATCAACCCCTAAAGGGGTGGATCTACAATCGGGGTGAGTTAAACATTCCGTCGTATTTCCTGTGTACGTTTAGTTGCAACATTACTTTTTAGTACATAGGTGTATTTTTAAAATATCTCGAAAAGGTTTTGATAGTTTTTTAAAATTTCACCTCTAAAGGGTGAAAAGGGGTGAATTGTGATTTCAAGGATTCCTTAAATCTCTTAGGGCCAATAAGATATTGCCTTGCTTTTTGCTGACAAAGATTACCTATACAAATACCGAAAAATATATTTCAGGATTTTGTCCTAATCAACCCCTAAAGGATGGATCTACAATCGGGGTGAATTATACATCCCGTCGTATTCCCTGTGTTTATTGAGATATAAGGTTTCTTTTTGGCACATAGGCGTCTTTTTAAAATAATTCGAAATGGTTTTGACAACTTTTTTAAATTTAACCCCTAAAGGGTGAAAAGGGGTGAAATGTGATTTCAAGGATTGTTTAATATTTTTTAACACCAATAAGATATCGACTTGATTTCTGCTTACAAAAACTACCCTTGCAAATGCCGAAAAACCAATTTTTGGATTTTGTCCTAATCAACCCCTTAAGGGGTGTATCGACAATCGGGGTGAATTATACATCCCGCCGTATTTCCTGTGTTCGTTTAGTTGCAACATTACTTTTTGGCACATAGCTATCTTTTTAAAATATCTCGAAATAGTTTTGACACTTTTTTAAAATTCCCTTCTAAAGGGTGAAAAGGGATGAATTGTGATTTCAAGGATTCCTTAATATCTCTTAGGACCAATAAGATATCGACTTGCTTTTGCCTTACGTAGATTACCCATGCAAATACCGAAAAACTTATTTCAGGATTTGGTCCTAATCAACCCCTAAAGGGATGGATCTACAATCAAGGTGAATTATACATCCCGTCGTATTTCCTCTGTTCGTTTAGTTGCAACATTAATTTTTGGCACATAGTGGTATTTTTAAAATATCTCGAAATAGTATTGACAGTTTTTTTTTAAATTTCACCCCTAAAGGGCGAAAAGGAGTGAATTGTGATTTCAAGGATTCCTTAATATCTCTTAGGACCAATAAGATATCGACTTGCTTTTTGCTTACGAAGATTACCCATATAAATACCGAAAAACTTATTTCAGGATTTTGTCCTAATCAACCCCTAAAGGGGTGAATCTACATTCGGGGTGAATTATAGAACCCTTTGTATTTCCAGCGGTTGTTGAGTTATAACATTCCATTTTGGCATAAATGTTTTCACAGTTTGACAGTTTTCTTTCACTCCTAAAGGGTAAATTAGTATTTTTTTGTTAAAAATAAAAAATTCGGAGAGTACATTTTTCAGTATGAAGTAAGAACCCACTAAGAAAGGATTTTTTCAAGTTCGACCCCTATCTGGTGAAAAGGAGTAAAATGTTTTTTCACTGATTCCTCAATATCTCTTAGGACAGATGAGATATCGACTAGATTTTTTGTTACAAAGGTTACCCATACACAAGTTTAAAAAGAAACTGCGGATTTTATGCCAATGAGACCATCAATATACCGTAGCGAAGCACGGGTTTTCAGCTAGTGGTTTATATAAATTAAGGGCCAAGTTTAAATATCTGGAAACTTGCTTTGGGAAATCACAAACTACCACGCGCTCCTGTCACCGCGCCTTACAGAGGAAGGGGTCACAGATTAAAAAAAAAGGCCTCTGCAAAAGATTCCCCATCTGTTTCTGATTTAAGCTACACCTTTTCCAACTGTAATACCGAAAACGTAAACTGAAATTTAGATTAGTAAATTGTAATTCAAAATGTGTCAAATATAATTCAGATTAGTAATTTGTAATTCAGAAAGAGTCTATTGTAATAGGTGCGTAGGCCTAATAGGCGCTAGTAAAACAATCTCTCTACGTATCCGTACCCGTATGCAAGGGAGACAGGACTTCTTTCCGCAACTAAATTCCTTTTCTGTATTTCCAGCATGTAGTCACTGACATATTACTTCGAGCACCAAGAAAAAAACGAGTTTCGTGCAGTGATTAAACACTTTCATATGAAAGGCATATGAGATATTAGAAGTACTGGAAGAGGACGATATAGTAAGAAAAATTAACAAACAGCGAGTAAGATGGCATGGGCAAGGAATAGAAACATCTATAGCATATTCGGCGTTACAGTGGGAACCAGGGAGGAAAAGAAAACGGGGAAAACCTAAGTAAACATGGATGCAAGAAGTAGACGAAGATCTGAAAAGGGCCAGCATTACGAGATGGAGAAATAAAGTTAGAAACAGACAACTATGGAGAGAGATGATCCATCCTGAAAAAAGATTTAGAAAGCCCAAAGGGCAGCGTAACCCCGTAGGAGTGTTTAGCCATTTATTATTTTATTATTATATGAAAGGCAAAACACCGAAATAAATCAAAGCCAAGTTAGATGAAGCTGATGGCACATCTGCGCCAGTGTTTAAAACTGTTTACAATTGGGCGAATAAATTTAAACATGGTTGTACATCAACAAGTGATGAAAATCATTCGGGACGTCCGCTTGAGGTGACTACGCCAGAAATGATTGACAAAATCCACGATATGATCTTAAGTGATCGACGAGTCAAAGTGCGTGAATTTGTTGAGGCCACAGGCATATAAATTGGCTCAGTGGTTTCAATTTTGAATGAAAATTTTGACTGAAAAGGATATCAGAAAGGTGCAGCGTTTGTTCACAGTGGAGAATAAACGCAATCGTTTTGTTGATTCAATGGCTTTTTCCATCTTAATCCTAACGAGTTTCTGCATCGATACATAACCGTTGATTAAACATGGATCCTCCACTACACTCCAGAAACAAAGGAACAGTCGAAATAGTGGTTTTCTGAAGGCAATCCGGCTCCAAATAAGGTGAAGACGGTGAAATCAGCCGGCAAGGCGATGGGCACGGTTTTTTGGGATGCACGCGAAATCATCCACATTGACTACTTGGAAAAAGGACGAACGATAAATGGAGAGTATTATCCGTTGTTATTGGACCAGCTGAGGAAGAAATCAAGAAAAAAGTCCATATTTGATCAAAAAGAAAGTGGTCATTCATCTAGACCAGGGGTCGGCAACACGGCGCCCTCTGTGGGATTTTTAGGCCCTCGGCGCCATCGCTATCGGGACACACAACACTGAGCCCAATATCCACACGAGACCCGAGGACTTTTTTTTTTGCTCGTCACTTGGATTTTGGGAGGTGAGGACCTTTTTATTGCTCGTCACTTGGATTTTAGGAGGTGAGGACCTTTTTTTTGCTCTTCACTTGGATTTTAGGACGTGAGGACCTTTTTTTTGCTCATCACTTGGATTTTAGGAGGTGAGGACCTTTTTTTTTGCTCATCACTTGGATTTTGGGAGGTGAGGACCTTTTTTAGATTAGACGACCACGAGTGTTTACATATTTTACGTTTTTATGCGCCCTCAATAACATTTCAATTTATATTGCGCCCTTATTGACAAAAAGGTTGCCGACCCCTGATCTAGACTATGCACGGGTGCACACTTGTGAAGTTTCGATTGCGGAAATGCATGAATTACGCTTAGAATTGTTGCTGCATCCATTGTATTCACCATATTTGGCCTCCAGTGACTTTTTCCTGTTTCTAAACATGAAGAAATGGCTCGCCGGAAAAATATTCACGTCGAACGAAGAATTCATCGCCAAAACAGATGTCTATTTCAGGGCCTTCCAGAATATTACTTTTTGGCTGGCTTAAAAAAGTTGGAAAAATGCTGGGCGAAGTGTATCGAGCTAAAAGAAGAGTATATTGAGAAATAGAAATGAATCAACCCAAAATAATGTGTTTTTCTATTCTTTTGTAAAGACTTATTGACGTACCCTCAAACACACTATATAGGAATCATATATATAACACGTAATGTTTTAACCAAGAACAAGACAACGCCCATTGAAACAGATGCGTAACAACCAACAAGTTTTGGAGATATGGTTATGATATGTTGATGCTCCCTATTATCTCTATGGTGAAGAACATTTGTATAAAATCAGCAAACTGCCAGACGATGTGCTCTTTAGGCGCCAAAACAAAGACTTTCGCTTTACTCAGTTATGTCACACGTAACACTAGAAACTATTTTTTAAAACAACATGACAGAACCTGTCATTTTAAATACTAGATTTAAATAAATTATAAATAATTACAATTTATTTTACGATCTTATAAGGTTATATATTGATGGCTATTACACAATGTATTTTTATATCTACTTAAGAAAAAAATTCTGACAAACATATTAACGAACCGTATTTTAATTTATTGTTATTTATATGATTGTAAAACCAATGAAAATTCAATACATGAGCCAACATGTAATTATATTGCAAATTCTTGTAAATTTATTTTGCTCATATCATTTAAATAAATGTCACCTCAAGCAATCCTTGAATTTATTTGTAAAGAATTATTTATTTTGAATTATTTATAACTCGCTTTCATAAATTGTGAGGTTTGAAAATTTTATGTCGTTTGCTAACCTCAGTGAAAACTGTAGTTTTTTTTACTTGTGGTCTATTAATTGACTTGGTGATTGAAATATAGGTTGAGTTTGTTGTTTATTTATTAGAAGAAAATCGACAAACCTGTTGTGAATTAAAATTTCTCGTAAAATATACAATATTAGGTTGGTAATATCTCTCTTCTGGGCAGTAGCGAACTGACAACATTTGCCGGTCCTGGACAATTTGAATAAATCAGACCAATAGGGTCAAGAGCCGGCCTCATTGGATCAAGGACTGGCCCCATTGTTCCCAGAATCGGTCTTATTGGGACTGGCCCACCGGCAAATTGTCCGGTAACACTATCCGCTAGGTTGAGCAGGTTTTGTTTAATTCAAGCATACTCCTTCTTGCTTTGTTAAATGTTAGATCTCAAGATTTGTAGGACCTACATATAGGAGAAAATTGTGTTACTACGAGGGCTACCTTTTAAGTTTTTACAAAAACTAAGAAAGAAATTTTTTTATTTGGAACAAACTGTTTTGCTTTTCAAAATATTCACCTTTAAGATTTATACACTTTTGAATGCGTTCAAACCAATTCTCGAAACATTTTTTCCACTCTGAAGTTCATATCTCAAAAACATGGTTTTCGAAGTCTTCAACAGCTTCTTGTGGTGATGAAAATCGCTGTCCACGCATTTTTTGTTTGACAATGGGGAACAAAAAAAGTCGTTAGGGGATAAATCAAGTGAATACTGGCAATGAGACATTAATTCGATGTTTTTCTCCTTCAAATAATCAATTGTTTGAAGTGCTGTGTGGGAGTTTGCATTGTCATGATGAAGATTGATGCGACGTTTTTGGTTGTTTTTCCTGATTTTGTCGATGACTTCCTGCAAACAAATTGTTGCATACCACTCAGCATTAATTGTTATATGATCCTCTAAAGCAGCGGTTCCCAACCTGTGCCCCGCGTGCACTTCTCAGGGGCTCCGCAGCTGTTCCAGCAAGTAAAATAAATAAAAATTTAATAAAAACAAAAGAATTAGAAATAAAAAACAGAACCAAAATAATAAAACTGGAAATTACATTCTAAAAGAATATTGGTCAAGTTGTATGTATGTCCGAGTGATTTCTGACTCTAGCCGGTTTATGACTATGACTAGCTGGAATGTGATCGGCGAAATGCATTTTTGTTTGAATAATCTCCGAGTATTTTGAGTATATTTGCTTCATTTTATACAAATCTGTCTATCTATCAATAAGTGAGCTGTGAAAGAGAAAAGTGAATTTATATTAACTAAAAAATTTACCCCCTCCCCCGTAAAATTACTTTTAAACACCATTCATTTGTAAGACATAGGGTAGGCCTAGGGGCTCCGCCATAGAAATTGATTCTAAAAAAGGCTCCGCAAGTAAAAAAGGTTGGGAACCACTGCTCTAAAGGAATGGTTGCGACATGTCCAGTACAACCGAAGAAACAAGCGATCATTTCGTGGATTTCGGTTCTTCTTGGAAGACCCAAACAATGGATTGTGGCTTAGTTTCCGGTTCATATGAATAAATCCAAGTTGTACACGGATTTTGCAGTGTCTAGGTTGAATTTTTTTAGCATTCCCTTTCACTAATCAACACGTGCCTTTTTTTGAGCTTCGGTCAAATTATGCAGAATCCATAGGGGACAGATCTTTTTCACAGCTAAATGTTCATGCAAAATCGAATGTATTGCAGTCTGCGATATGCCAAAGGATGCCTCTATCCCACGGTAAGTCCCATACCGATCTTCTTCAATCATTTTGCGCACAACATCGATCTTTTTTTGAACTACAACCGATTTTGGTCGACTTGTAAAGTCGACTGTAAATTTATAAGCTGCCACTGATTTCGCAATAACAAATGTAAAATTATATGAATATAGTAATGACACATTTCAATATTGCCATCTAGTGGTCGTTTGTAAAAACATAAAAGGAAGAAAAGGGAAATAGTTGAAAGAGAGTGTCGATAAAGAAGTAAGAGGAACGGTACTTGGAAAAAAACATTGGATGGAGAAAGATCAATAGAGATTGGAAGTCAGAAGAAATCAAAGAACATTGTGTACTGTCATATTTATAAATAAGTTTATTAACAATTCTCAATTTTAATCGCAAGAAAAATATCCAATTTTAATAAATTTTAAATTGTCGGTCGGTCAGTAAGTTAACTTGCCATTTATGTAATATATGAAGTAACCAAGTTAACTTCAACTATAAAACACAATTAATTTATCTTAGTAATAAGAGAACAAATTAAAAAACCCACGTGAAATAAGATACCCCACACATAATAAAATTTAATTGAAGTGTAAATTATTTAATTTACAATAATACTTTCCCGTACCATAAATGAGAAAAAGAAACGTCGTGTCATTAGTATGTTTATCACTATATAAACATATCTATAAAAAGCCACCATTTAGCAATCAATGCTAAAATAACCTTTAAATATCAATAAATAAAATTTCAACATATCATTATTAATAAGACGTATGAACAAGGCGGCAACAAGGTCTGTATATCGATATCTGTATCTCGTAATATAATATAGCAGTCTGTAAGTTGTTTATTATGAAATCGTGTCCAACTGATCATAATTACGGATCACCTGTCGTAAAAGTTACCAGGGGCGGACTAAACTGTTAAATCTTATCTATTAAAATTAAAACCGCTGTCTAAATAAACGTTCCTTAGCAGTGTACATATTTTTACTTACAACAGTTACACATTAATGTCTTACTTCCTGATATTGCAAACATTAAGGCCCGGATTTCCCACCTTCAGATAAAGTGGCGGGTAGCATTATCTGACGGATAAAAACCAAATAGCGTCTTTCTAAGTTCAAATAAAGTTATTCCTACGAATAAACTCCACTATTGCCAACCGGTGTAAATAATTAGGTACATGCCCAACTCCCGTTCAGGCATGTACCTAATTTTCAAAAACTAGAATTGTCCTAGCTAATTGCCGAAATAGTAAAGACGTTAAAATAAAAAATAAAATAATAACTTTTATTTGCAGGATCAGTTATCACTCTCAAAAAGTTAAAAATTAATTGATTTTACGGAACAATCAATTGCAAAATGGAAATAATAAATTTATTTGATGATACGGTCAAATAGGACTTTTTAAAAATTTCGATTAAAAAGGAAAACTATGGTTGATATTACTGCGAAATTAAAATATAAAATAGACAGGTAGATATTCATATTTAAAAAATATAATTTTCTCACGACCGGATGTAAAACCAACTTTATGTACCTAGTTTTTGACACTTTATTCCCTAAGGAATTTTTTTTTAACTTTATTTTTTCAATAAAGTGACTGATATAAAAAAGAAAAATCCAATAATTATTTATTGTAATACTAATATTACCAGAATTTACAACATTAATATAGTAACCTTCACTTTCCAAATTAGTTTTTTTACTAAAAAATTGTTCATTACCAAGTAAAATAGTAAAATAGTAGTAATTCTGTGTAATCTCCTACACTCTTCTTATCACACCATTTTCTGAAATCTGTTTGTGTGTTTTCATACAATCTCTTTGATTTTGCAGACAATAATTCGGCAGTTGCCTCCATTGCAACTGACGCAATATCTGGTGGTGTCCCGATAAAGTTCTCATCGCCATTATCACTGTTTATTTCCATTTTAAAATTATTAATAGTGTTATTTGAATACATTTTAACAAATCTTAACAATATATATTAAATTTAAAACACTTATTCAATATTGGCACATTCAACGTGACATAAACAAATTCTATTTTTCATCATATAAACAAGCTGTCTCCGTAACAACATAACAATAACTTAGACCTATTTATTTGTTTGAAAATTATACGAATTCCAATTTCAAATTAATTAAATAAATTGTAACTTATCGTCGTGAGAAAAGTATTGTATGCATCTCGGGAGTAAAGTGCATTAATCCCTCAAATTAAAATACCCTCGACTCCTTTCGGTCGTCTCGAGCATTACTTACATTCTCGGGATTAAACCATCACTTTACTCCCTAGATACATAAATAACTATTATTTGTTTGAACTTGCCCGATATCCACGAATGGTTGCAGCATTGGATGAAACATAAGTAAAATTTTAGTTTCGTGGAAAAAAGGACGTAGTAAACAGGTAAACATAGGTATTTTTTATTGAACGTTAGGCGGGCTCCACGCATTATAATACAATTTTTAATAATTCTGAGATTCATTCGAATTTCAGCGATAAGTTTATGAGAACTCTTTGGTACTTGGTATACTGGAAGCTGCAATCTGATTACCCAGAAGAAAAGAAAATGAAAGAATACTCCGTGATTTAATTTCTTATTTTCAAATTTATTATAACTTATTATGTATTTACAACAACCATAATAAAATTAAAAATTAAATAAATGTATAATCTGTCTCAATTTGTAATACGAAACTATATCTGGTTACTTTGGTGACTGTTGTGGTGTAAATAGACTTTTTTGAAACCATGTAAACTTGTAAATCTGGCTTTTACATTTTTGGTGAAGTTTCATTATACTGAGGTTATTATATTCACTGAAAAACTTCATGTCAGATACCAAATTGACATGTCAAATTTGTGATTTACATGTCTAATATTTTGAATTATATTACAAATATTTATTTAATCTTATTTCGCTTATTCATAATTTCTGTTCTGGTTGTATAAAATATATTTCAAATACTGGTCAATTTGTGTTTTATACAATTTGTGTTAGTAAGTTGACATATAATTTAATGTCAATTATGAATTGTCAAATATTTTGTAAAGGTGTTTAAGAATTACCACCCTAAGATGATATTTTAAATATACAACATAAAAAATGAAGTTTCCCTGTTAGTTTCGTATTACAAAATGAGACAGATAATAGAACAATTATTATTAATATCTACTATATATTTGTCACCTCCCAGTTTTATTACATGTTTACAATTAGTTTTAAGACATAAGAAAGAGGCTTCAACCTGCGGAAATATTTTCAGAACACGTTAGTGCATATATCGCACTGTCATACAATAATTAGGTACAAAGTTCTTACGATTTCTGTTTATTAATTTTTAATTAATAACCGTCACTACTGTTGTGCGTCTTACGTAACATAATTATTACCTACGTCTGCAAATTATGATATACAAATACTCAATGTGCTGTATGCACTGGCAACTCCAATTGATATTGAATTGCGACGATTGACATTCGGGAAATGGCAGAGTACTTACTTTTGGAGCTGCAAACGTTTGCAGTTAAAAGCTTGCCAACTGGACATTGGACTACAGATTATTTATTTTTAATATTTCATTAATTTTTTGTAGTATCGTGCGCATGCAAAAAATAGTGTATAGGTCAGGGGTTGGAAAAACACGGCTCGTGAGCCGCATGCGACTCTTTTAGGATATTCGTGTGGCTCTTCGAATTAAGTTGATAAGGAACAGAATCTAGAAAATATTCAAAAAACCATGTATTAAAACAAAATTATGGCTCTTTAAAATGTTTAAGCGGCACTAACTGGAATTTTAATTTTTACAAGTTATCATGAGCTCTTCTTTTAAGGTTTGAAGAGGGCTTTTGCTAAACAAAATAATCAAAAGCCTCACTTAAACGGTAAAAGTTACTAGAATTGAAAATCTAGTTAGGCTTAAACCAAAGAATTTCTTTTAAAATTAAATAAATTTTTAATGAATTGAAAGACAAAAGATGGATATAACAAATGCAAAAATAAGAATGCAGGGCATCTCATGATCTGTACAGCACATAAAAAGCTGTTGCTAAAAAAAATAAGTCCATCTCTCCCGAAAGAAAATTTCTGTTATACTTCTGGTTGCAGCACTGCCATTAGAGGTATCCACGAGCCGCCGAACTAATTTATATAGTAGTGAAACGAATCTATTTATGTATTAGTACAGATTATATTAAGCAAGCCTGTGGCTGCAAGCGTTAAATCGTATGCATCTGCTGTTTGACCGCTAAGCAAGGGTTACGGACGTTTGTTCAGCTCCGTCTTATGTCAAATAATTTGTGTAAAAATATTTATACAAATTACAGATTCTGCTTAGCCGTTCGCAACCGGCTATAAACTGTAGGTGCCTCTTTATGTACGCTAAAAAATTAACGTAATATAGGGAAATCAGCGAAATAGTGCAGTTGCGTCCCTTGAAACGTCACCAAAAAAAAAAAGTGACGTCAGGTTTAGTACGTTTACATTCATCTATTTAACGAATGTAATATTTGTACGCTGTCACTTGTATCGAAATGAGATGAAAATATAAGAATAAGAACAGAATAGAAACAAATAAACTATTCTAATAGATAAAATAGTCCTACAAAGGACTGATGTGATCCAAAAATAATATCAAAGAAAAGAAAATAAAAATAAGTTGAATATAACCTTAAAATTATGCAGTACACACAAAATCAAATAAGAAATCTATAAGAAAATATATAACTAAGTACAAAACTGCTAGATAAACAACAAACTAAATAGAAAAGGTTTTTAGAAATTACTATAAGTTAGATATTTGAACACAAGTCAGTATCAAAACACAACAGACGTATTATTAAATGACAAATGTAAACATCGTTTTATTCAGGGATACCAATACACATGTCCCTATATTAGATAAACACTTTTAAAATTTGTAAATCTTCAAAATGACTATGGAACACAAACTAAATATGACTTCAAAAGGTATGTTTTAGTAAAATATAAAAGTAAAGAGCAATATTAGTCTATAATTCACATGCAAAAAAAATCGATTTAGTTATTTTTTCGCCACTAAGTTTGTCATTGAAGATATGACGCAAAATGACGAACTGCGCTGTTTCAGCGACTGAGCTATACTAACCATATAACTCCTGAATGTACATGGATTGAAAACATGATCATGAAACCTGGAAACAGGAGGCCTAGGCTCAACTCGGGCTGGCGCGCCAATAATGTTGATGACAGATTATATTATGTTTCACTATGTAATGTAGGATACTTCTATGCAACATATACTATAATCTGATGATACAGTAATTTTGCTGTCATTTTTAAACAACTAACTTCAAGTTGTCTATCATTGAAATTTTTAGTTCGGTCCTGAATGCTCACCTGTCGTAAACTCGAGCTGATGGCCGGCAGATCGTTCATTTGCGAATCGACAACTTGCCAACTTGTATGCAAATCAGATGGTGATGTGAGCACACGATTGCAGATCGTTATATTCACCGTATGCTGCTCAAACAGGAGTCTTTGTTGACAGGATATTATTTTAGAGATTATTTCTCGGAAATTTGAGAATTAGTGTCATGTTTTGAATTTAATATTGGATAAAATATTTCACTTTATGCATGATATGGCATTCAATTTTTATTTTATGAAACGGATGATTGACTTTATCCTAATTAATTATTTAAACAAAATTAGGGATTTACATATATTTTTATACAGTCCGAAAATTGACATATTAATTATTCAAAATTTAAATATTTTCAGTTGTTTGGAAAATAACTTCTTCTAATCCTGGGTATGCTCGTACTTGTCTGATTCATATTTTCTAAATTTCATACCTTATATCAGCGGTTCCCAAACTTTTCTGGCCGCGACCCGGTACGAGGTTTGAAAATTTTTCGCGACCCACCTTATGAAAAAAAAAAAACATTTATTTACAAAACAAATTTTATTTTAAAGCAGTAGCTTTATAGTAATAAAGAGTAATAAATAGTAATAAAGAGTATAGTATAGTAATAAAGAGTATAGTATAGTAATAAAGAATATAGTATAGTAAAAATAGCACAAATACACACTATTCTAGTGAATAACTAACGTAAAAAAATAATATGTACAAAAAAAATCTTTTTTGTGTTTTTACCATTTTTTTCGCGACCCGGCAAAATTTTTCTGCGACCCGGTGCCGGGTCGCGACCCACACTTTGGGAAACGCTGCCTTATATAATATCTATCTTTTTAAAATTTCGTAGGTATAACTAAGAAAATCAATTATAATGAATATAAACGTGTTTTTGCTAAAAATAACCAGATGAGTGCAAGAGTTGACGTATTATGCATGTTCGTCATACGTTACATATTAAAAAAAAAACAATTTACAGAACGATGGAAACGAAGGGATTGTAATTCTTGAATAATAAATACACCAGAAAAATAAAAGAATTATTGTTGTTAATTCACCCATATGATCCTTTTCTAAATACAAATTTAGCATTATTGACCTTTCATTAGCCTAGTGTAACAAGAAAAAAAAATCAGCTGTGGCCACCACAGGACCGACCGCCATCACAAAGTACTTGTTTAATTTATGCTGCTTTATCAGAAAATGTCTCAGATAAAAGTTGTTAGATATTGCTTTTATAGCAACTTTTGTTGAATAAATGTTTTCGAAATATTTCTCTGTAGTGAAATATTCGCAATAATCTTAAAACCAACACGAGTAAACTCCCATTTCTAGTTAACCGATTTTTACCAAAAGTTGACTATCTCGTGCCATTGATGTCAAAAGCTTAAATAGGAAGTTTCATAAAAATTCTTTTATTCGAATTTGCTCTGCATGTGTACACGGACCGACAGACAGACCGACAGACAGACAGGCAGACAGACGTACAGACAGACCGACAGACATCATGCTAAAAATAGTCAAAACATTATGTAGGGACCTCAATTCGTGGAGATCCATAGAAATCTCGAAATGTCAAAATTGGTATGATCACTATACCTCTCTTATACAACTTCAATCAAGTCTCCGGTCTGACATATATATGGCAATACTGTTCACAGATCCACATGATTTCTGGATAGTACCAACTTTCAAACGATACGTGTGAAAATTTTATGAAATTCTGACAATTAGTTTAGAGGTTACAGTGGTTTTAGTGACTCCAGTTTTGTAATTTTCAAAAGAATGGATAAAAAGAATATCGTGTGTTGATTAAACATTGTTTTTTGGTGGGAAAAAATACTGTTGAAGCCAAACAGTGGCTTGATAAGCGTTATAGAGACTCTGCACCAGGCAAATCAACTCTTACTGATTGGTATGCTGAATTTAAATTAATTAATTATTATTATTTTTCTTTTTAATTTTAGGAGCGTTGTAATGAATGTATAACTCATGAAGGAGAGTATGTTGACAAATAAAGTCGAATTTCTAAAAAAATAATTGTTTTTCTTAGTTAGATCGGAGACTTATTCAGCGACGTGGTATATGTTGGCGGTCGGTAAAATGGGACACTAGAGAGTTAATAGTAAATAAACAAATCACATGTAGCTCGAACACAGGAATTTTGCTCGGAGGACTCAGAAGCTCAGAAATAAAAAGTTTTCCAGGGGGGAACGCAAGTTTAAATTAAAAAATGTGTCCTTCAAAACCGTGATTTTTGAGTGCTTGGGAGGCTCAAGCCCGTGAGCTCCTCTGGGTGCCCACCTGATTTATATTATAGACGAAACCATGTAAGCTAATCAACGTATATTTGCGTTTAATTATTATTATTATTTATAAATCAATTAAATCCTGCAATATTTATATCAGTAGATCTGTTTTAATGGGACTATTTGTCATTATATCTAAACGCGTGTCCTCTCACTGACCGTAGGACCAAGTTTCACTGCGTATAATAACATTGGCACTGCCATTGCATTGTAAAATTTGTTTTGGGTTTCCCATCCGGCTTTCTTACCAATGGACCTGTGGATCGTACCGTACACATTTTGGAATCTTACTAGTGGAAGCCGGGGCATAACGGACTCCCGGGGTATAACGGGCTCACCTCTTTTTGGCTGTTAAAGCATGCCGTCATATTTGGGTGCATTCCAATCACGTTCATTACTTCGCTAGTGTCTTCCGAGAGTGGTTGTATGACTGAGAGCAGGCGTTTACATTTTGTAAATTGGTGAAATGTGTTTTTTGCTGTGTTGATATATATTTCACACATATCCAGACGTTGATTGCTCCAGTGCAGAGCATGTGGCAAGTGAGCACATTGTTCTTACGCTGGTGAAGATGAGGATGGATTCACGTGTGTTCATTCTGCGCCAGATTTCGGTTGATTGCCCATTATACCCCGCCCGTCCTCAGTCTGCCCCGACACTGGGTCAAAATGAGCACAAGGAAGCTTTTTTTATATCGTCATAATTTTTATTTTTGTATTTTACTGTCTGTAGTAATTAAACAATAAATCATCTTAGGAATAAAAGTATTTAGGAATTTTTTACGATATTCCTTAAGATTTTATTAAAGATAATCCATAACGTGCCCGTTATGCCCCTGCTTCCCCTACCTTATTTTCTAAATTGGCTACCTTATACTGTTTTAAAAAAGGAAACAATCCCATGCTCTGGGTAACAGGAGTAAATACCTCGATGGCTGAAGATAACGGAGCAGGCAACTCAATTCTTCAGGGGTATTACGAAGGATGGTAACACAAAAGACCACAAGCTTGCTGCCCTACCATTCGTCTCACATTTCAGCATGTTGGTAGCATATAGCATACACAAGGAAAAATATTAATACTTGCACACCTAAACCCATAGGTGATTTATTTATTTATTTATTTTTTATTTTACGTCGGCCTATTCCTGCAACGAGGCTAATCGCCGATGCCAGGGGGCGAGCTCCTATACCTGGATGAGGGGTGAATGATTGTGAAATGAGAGTAATGTAAACATATTTTCTCGCCCGAATAATATCACCAACGGAGAATCGTACTACCGACCGCACAATCCAGACTGTTTTCACCAGTCGAAACTGCACGACTTAATGCGCTCGGCCACTCTGTTGGCTAAACCCATAGGTGAATACACTGATCAAAATGGTCTAGGAATTTTTAATGAGGTTGGAAAAGAAACGTTTGTTTGCTATTTTATAAAATTTTGTTAATGGTATGTAGGCCGGACCGTCGCATGTGTGTCAGCCGCTCTTTGTTAGAGCTCAAATGCCTCAAGTGTTGATGAAAGTTTGCATACCTGCGCAATTTGGGTTCAATTCTAGTAGGGGGGAGGGGATTAATCTTGTGATGGTTGAGACATACGTGACGGCCCTGTTCACATGCTGTTGGCAGGGCCGTCGAGAGAATTTCTGGGGCCCCGGGGAGAAACTTTCTTTGCGGGCCCCGGGTAATGATCAATTCTATACCCAGGGCCGTCAAGAGCGTGAAAACTAATTATTTCAGGTCGGACTCTGGATCATATACAAATAAATAGGGAATTTTTATTATAATACAGGTGAAAATACAACTGATGACCTAAAAAAACAAAACTTCTCACTTCCAAAATACAATTGAGGGACGGCCACGCGCCCTTGCCCCGATGCTAGGCCGTTCCTACGGCTCTGCCTAGGACCCCGGGGCCCCGGGAATTTTCCCCGACTACCCCCTCTTGTCGGGTCTGACTGTTGGTGGGGTTTTTACAGGATAACAGATGAACATTATTTTTTTGATTTTATTGGGTATTTCACTGAATATCCTTAGAGTATTTATTTTGATGAGTTTATATTTTCATCGAATTATCAATAATTCGTTGTTTGGAATTATGTGATGGAATATAATTGAGCTGGCCCAAATTTTGTAATTGCACAAACAAAATTTATTAGTTGTTTTGGAAAATGCATTTAAATGAATACAAAGGAAAGTAATATAGTGCATTACCATGCAGATTTATATTTTGTCTGGAAATATATCACCGGTGTCGTTGGTCGTTAGTCGTTAGTAGTTCGACAACAGGACAGCAACGGCAGCCAAACTCTGTAAACACACAAATAAAAATTATTAATAAAAGTCAATGAGTAAAAAGTAATAAATTCGTGTTATTTTAGGTTAAATAAATGATACAAATGTGCAGCAGTGAATATAAAGTATAGACGCATGACATGGAAAATACAATATCAGTTTTCAATATCGCACATACACGAAACAATACATGAACTGTAACTTTTCATTTTCCTACATGCTGTTTCATTTTAAACGTATCGACATTGACGTAAATCACATGAAATGTAATAGCTTTGTCATGTAGCGCAGCTCCAGAAAAATAATTTACGGGTGCATTCGCTGTTCCCGGGCGCCGGTTTTTATTTGATCACGTGGAGACATATTGCGGGATTCAGTAAACCGTGAATCGTAAATAACGCCAAACCGATTCGGGAATAAATATGATGTTACATGTATATACGCGGCCGAACACAGAACTACCACGTTTCATACCGGATCGTAACGCTCGCACGATCCGCTCAAACATTCGAAAATCGGCTAATGCAATTGATTTTTGTTGTATACGTATGTATTAAAAGATCGTCAAATAAAAACTCGATTTAATTTCGTTGATTTATGGGATTTTAAGGTGTGTGTCATTTAGTCATTGTAATTATGTGCATTGTCGTGAATCAAATTGGATTGCTTTTTATTTATAGAATTAATACCAAATTAGTAATCTGTACATAATACTAGAATATGGTCCACTCACTAAAATACGATTCATTTTTAATTGGAGCATTTTAAATAATAGTTTTGATAATGAAGACTTTATAAAATTATGTAGAATGTACTGTAGCGAAATAGTACTAAAAAGAATAACGCTAAGGGGAGGAATAACAATATAATTCTTACAAGTTTCTTATACAAAACTGACACACTGAAATAAAATTAGTAACAATCTGTACTTTACATCTGTACAAAATTTGCAGCAAATTTTTTACTGAGGGGGGGATCATCAGGGCCGGCTCAAGGGTACCTGGCGCCCAGATGCAAAATTAGGTTAGGCCCTCTCCACATAATTTTTTTTTGATAACTATTATAAAATGAAACAAAATAAAATAATCATATATTACAGTAAAACCTCGATATAACGGACTAATTGGGGGGACGGGGTGTCCGTTAAAGCCGAAAGTCCGTTATATAAAAATAGGTTTAAAATAAATCAAAAAACTTTTTTTTGAAAATATGTACACTGTATTTTGATATTAATAAAAAATACAAAACACAAACAAAATTCTATTTAATTGTCTTCGGACATTCGTCGTGAAGTGACAGTTGCTGTTTGATATCGACGCGCTTGCTTTCGGTAATCCTGCTTTGAAAAAGGAATCAAGTTTTGTTTGCACTTTTGAAGTTTACTGTTTTTTTATAATCAACTCTCTAAAATTACGAAAATGCGGATAATATAGTTGAACTTCGTTATCTGACGAATAATCAATATGCGAATAGTCGAGATGCGATCTTACCACTGATAACTTCATTTTTGGCAGTTATGTTTCTTCTTCTTCGCTATTTTCACTTCCATCCTCATTTTTTAGGTTCATAACTTCATCTGCTATTTCACTTTCAGTCATGATATTATACCCAGGGTCACCTTCATCTACTTCTAGCCATTGTAAAACATCTTCCTCAGCCGGATTTTTTGTCCGTTATATTCGAAGTCCGTTAAATAGAGGTCCGTTATATCGAGCTTTTACTGTATTACCATTTTTAATATAATACTAAATATTTTCTGCGTCTTGTAAAAAACAGAATTTACATCTTTGGTATAGTAACAAAAAACATTGTTATAAAAAAATAACATATCGAAACCTAGGATTAGATCAAAATATACTTTTTACTATAAAGTAAGAACAAACAAAATCACAATAATGTAATAACTGTCAACATTGATATAATAACGAGCAATAATAAATAAATAACGTTATTACAAATAAATCACAAAAATATAATAACTTAGTTTGGATTTGTTAATTAGAAAATATAATATTTGTTTGGATAAATAATTAGAAATTGTAATAATCAAAAATTGAATAGTGACCTATTAATCACCTAGTCCAGGGGTTCTTAAACTTATGTATTCCGCAGACCCCCTCTTGAACAACACTTTTTTTTCGGACCCCATCCCAACTCTAGGCATTTTATGTCGTTCTTGAGACTTAATTTCTGGCTCAATAATCTCATAGACAATACGTTATAATAAATATTGGTAAAAATGTATCGCTGGTTATTTTAATAAATGGTCTTGCGCATTTATAGAAATGAACATTTTTATTAGCATATAGATAAAAAACATAAAATGAATAAAAATAATAGTAAGAAGAACTAAAAATTACAGAACATTGTTATCGGATATCTATCATTAAGTTATTGAGCGATAACATTTATGCAACAATTTTTTGTACAATTAAAAATATAATATTAGATCAAAAATCGCTACAAATTTTAATGGTAGATTGTTACTAATTTAATTTCAGATTGTTAGCTTCGTATAAGAAACTTATAATCTCTGTGGGGGTAATACATACCCTTAAATAAAGTTTCATTACCTGATTTTGATACCACAAAATAAATTTTAAAAAAATATTGTTTTTATCAACGACACAAAAAAATCGATAGTTTTCAATAAATTTATCTGTTCAAAAATTCCTGTTAAACTATTCCGGTTCCCATCAATGTTCATTTTGGATTTTTTTCAGTTTTTTAGATCACCCTCTTTGGGAGATAGGGTGGGGGACAAAAGTTTTTGACAACTTTTTGGCCAAAATCCCATAAAAAAAATTATTTTTCAAAAATAAAAATTTGCATATTGATCAACGGACTAAGAGGTTTCATTTGATGTGCCACTCAAATTAAAAAAAAACATTTATTTTTTTATTAAATACATATTTGTTTATTTTTATCTCGAGATGTGTTTTTTTAACTCTCAGTATTTTTCCTATATGTAAGTCAAAGAGTTCTATAACCATGCCAAATTTCAACATTCTATGTTAAGCCGTTTGGCTACAATTTCTACCGTACAGATAGACAGACAGACAGACACATGAGTGACGTTATGAGGGTTTTTGATGGTCATACCTACAAAACCTTAAAAATATATATATTTTTGAATAAAATAAATAAATTCGATATCTTAACCAAAAAAACAATTTCTTTAAAATTCTGGGCGTACTATTCCGATTCACATTAATGTTTTTTTCAGATTTTGCGAACCATGTGTTTTTCCGAAATCCGTATTTTTCCTATATGGGGTCAAAGAACTGTACATACACGTTAAATTATAATTCTCCAGGTCCAGTCATTTGGCCACAAATTCAACCGCACAGACAAACACAAAATTGACGTTATAAAGAGCCCTTGGTTAAGGTTGGAAACCCTAAAAATGCGAAAATATTAAACTCACTTTATAAAACTAAAAAGACATTAAAATGTTGCTTTAAAACAAGGTTAATTATAATTTTAATGCAATAAATTTTGGTTAATTTATTTAGCTTAATTTAGAAAAATTGTAAATATATTTTATAATGAATATAAAAATATATCATGTCAAGTTGTCAAGATAAAAAGCAAATGAAACATTACTCGCTTTGCAGCAGACATTACATGTTTAAAACTTCAAAGTAATATTTTCAGCTCCCCCTCGCGATGATTGAGTCACAATAGTTAAATAAAATCAAGATAAAAGAAAACCTTTTTATTTATTTAGACAAAAACCTTGTATTCTTGGGCAGTTTCGCACATTTTTGTTTGACAGCTGTATTTAATTATCGTGTTGTGTTTGAGACGTCACGCGACGATTGAGCGTGACGTGTCTTTGCCGCCATCAATCAGCGCCGCGGCGCTAGTCTACAGAAACGAGTGACAAGCTAGACGGCATTCGTAGCGTGTATCGCTGTGCCCCTGGACGTCAAGCCGCCAGCTCGGCACGCTCGAAACGTGTGATAACGATAAGCCGTCTCACGATATGACATTTCTGTTTAGTTTATGGCTCGCCACGAGGCAATAATTCATGTTGTAATTGCACGCACACCGCTGACATTCGTCCGTGTTCAATATGCATGTTATGCTTACCGGTCCGGCGTGTGTGTGTGAGTTGTGGTGTGGCAGGTCTGTGGTGGTGTGTCGCAGCGCGGACCGCCGACCGCCACCCCCATTCCCTGTAAGACGATACGCTAATGCAAACGGACCATTTTCATTAGCGATTCTCTGCTAAAGGCGCTCATTAAATCAATGTTTATGAATCCGCAATACGTGTAAAGTGCTTAAATTATACACCATTTAAATATCTGTGACGTGCGCATCCTTTTCCCTCAAGAAATATCCACCGCTACAAGAAATAAAACCAACCAGACCGCAACGACTTAAGCGACGTTTATCGATTACGTTTTCAAAGCAACGTTCATTTCACATTCATGTATTATAATAAACACGTGAATCGGCATCCGACATTCGGTAGAAATTTATGAAATTGTTAGTAGTTTTTCATTGAAGCAATAACAGGGTTGTTAGCGTGTGGGTTTAGAAAATCTAACGTTGGAATATCCTTCGCTAACTTGGGGTAATATTTCTTTTATGGAAATGTTCAGTTAGTAAGTTGGTAAGATATCGTGCCTGATGGTGTTATTCTGCAATAATTTGTTTCCGTGTCTCGGGTTCCGGAAACCCAGCCCCGCTCGTTGCCAACTTACGAGTGACGGAATAATGAACAAGAAATTTTAAAAGCACACCACAACAGGAACCCAGACATAAACTATGACAGATAACCAACTTTGGAACACTAATTTCACTAGGGGTTTATAAATTATAGGCTCCCCTCGAGCGGGGCACTATCTCAATCGTCTGCACCACCACCACAGCAACGGCGCGGCCGCGGCTTATTAACATGTTATATTGTCGTGCTGTAAACTTCAAGAGCCGCCAGCAGATAATGTATCATAAAGCCAGCGCGGTATTTCTAGAGAAATGACTCCTGATTAAAATAAAAAACAGGGCAAACAGTGTTCGGGGTTACCAGCTCTTTTATACCTTTATGATATGATATCTTACATTCTTTGGCGCGACCGAGCGCGTATCGGCTTACATATCCAACACTACCGCCACCCTGAACTGGGGGTGGCGTGCGTGCATGTGTGTCCGCATGCATGTCCGTGTCAACAGACCCTCACCTTCTAACCACCAACTTTGATGTTTCAATCAGCAAGCAAACTCGCTCACGACTCTTGACTATCGTTCATATAACAAAAACACCGGCATTTATTATTTTATATCGTTGTCATTCGGATCAACGACAAGCACGTTTTGGTCTTGGCACTTGCATTCCGATGTCTACGGTATCGGTAAGCTTCCATATCCAATTACAATTACTGGCCTTTCGTTGCTCATAAATCTCGCAAAGTATTGCTCATTAGAAATACCAGCACTGACGTACTTGTACAATTGGTTTTTACTATATTCGCAATCTTTTGATCAATCTTGGTCGGTTGTTGGCGTGTCGTACAGAATATTAATAGGCGCACTCTCGAGACTGGTACATTCCGTGTAGAACACGTGTCTTGGCGATCAGGGGTCACAGCTGTGGGCAAGGTGTCGCTCAGAGTTAATTTATCTAGCACTGAGGTCGCGCGCAACAGATACAACCACCGTCGCGAGAACCCCCGACGTCCGCCACTCTGAGATGCGCTTTGTGCCGGTACTGCACGTGAGCTGACACATTACGAAAGTGTCTCCGCGGACTGTAGCTGACGGACAGTGGCTGCTACACAGAAGTCAGCTATATAATTACAGTGGACGCGGTTCTCTTTATGCCCTGATTGATGGATTGCCATGTCACCATGGAAAAAGCCGTCCTTTGTCTGGTGGACGGTGCCGCCGGCGACTTCACCTTGTATCAATGCCGATGTGCTGTGAATTAACGCAACCGTCGCACGTAATAAGGGTGATCTGAAAACACGACGCGTCCCAAACCACATGTTAGCACCGCCGCCGGAAACACGAAAAACCTGACTGTTTGACCGCAACCCTCCTCGCCGGCCCGAGCGGATTACCGCTATCTGCCGAATTTGGAAATAATCAAGTTGCTTGAGCTCGTGCTTTCATTGTGTTGCAAATGTCACCGAACGCGCCTTTTAGGGTGACGGCTGACATTTCTTGATCAATGTCAGTTTACCGTAATCATAGTTATTAGGAGTTCAGAGAATGCACGTTTCTAACCCTGTGCGACAATTTATTTTAGTGTTTAGATTTATTTCTTTTGGATAGAATACAAACAGATGTGTTAGGCGCGGAGGCGAGAAGAGAACTGAGAGGAGGTCTTCATATTTTAGTGGAAAGTCGTCGCCGCGAAGTGGATCCTCTGAAATATGGCCGATCCCGAGGAGCTACCCGCCTACTGTTTACGATTTAAGTCACCATTTATCACTCGGCAACTTAACAAATGTGTAAAGCTCGAACAGATTAAAACAATATTCACAAGTTATGGCCGGAGCGACTCGTTAAACTTTTCTTACGGTCTGTGTTGAAATTAACGATTATTTCGTGGCCATTACAGCTTTCTATAATAAATGTCGAACGGTTTAGATTTACGAGCGCTGTCTATCGCACGATATGAGACACCGGGATTAGCTGCAGCTGTATGTCTACTTTCTATGGCCGAGCGGTAGTTTATCTTCATATAAATTCAAGACATAAAGCAAAGATACATACTGATTACTGATTAAAGTCGGGAAGGTACATGCTAGCTCGGTAACAGTTTACGGTCGTCGTAAATGCCATAAACACTGCGACATTCCGCCCGTATGCCGTCCGCGCTCCGTCCATAAACCATTCGAGCTGAGGAGAACGATGACTGTAACGAAACGCGGGGCAGGAGAGCGGCGGTCGGCGAGCGTGGCCATCTATCTGTCTATCTGTCTGACCATCCGTCCGTCCGTCAGTCAGTGGCTCGAAGACAAAGTGTCCCATCACCCTCGGCTCGGCACATGTTCACATATCGCACGTCACTCGTATCTCGCTCCAACCCGTAACCGACTACCGACGAACGAACGCTCTTCCTAATTTATTCCGTGCTGAATATTGGTTTCCTCCGCATACGTACAGGGCGAATAAATTACTGGTCTTCAATAAAGGAGTGCGCTAGCTGCCAGAGAGCTAGCGGCGGGCGGGCGTTATTGAACACATAAGTTAGCATCAGGGCCGCCTCTGCCGCGCCACTCAGACAAGAACGTGTCACCTAATCAAATTTACTACTGCAGCGAATGTATTTCCTCAGTTATCGCGTCTCTCCATCTTTTCACACGTGCGCTAACAGTGTTTGCTCAACGCGGCATAGCTTTCACACTAATTTGTCTGTCGGCGGACGGCCGTATTTCTTTATTTAGCCGCTGTTTCTCCCCATTTAACGTCCCGGCCCCGCGCTACGAGATACGTGTAAAACCGTCGCGTGATGCGTTGCGGCAGTTTGGGCACACATTTCCTCGCCGCCGCCAGAGTGGTCGCTTCCATCGGGCTCGACAGGTTTACGAGGACCGGGTGCCTGCTAACGTCACACCGCCGGCATTTCTCTTCATCAACAGGGTTGTATATGGACCGTTCCGTTCTTTCGGTGCTCGTTTATGCCACACTCTCATTCTACTTTCCACCAACCACCCTGCGAGCTACCCCCGACCTGCTCGTATCTAACCTCACTCACTGCCCAACTTCCCTAATCCGCAGGGTCAGTCGTTGAGTTCCACCAGCAATTAGATCAAATGGTTCGAGATTAGGAAAGCTGCATGTCGGCTGTCAAACTGTGTTTACTTGTCAACGTTTGTAGCGAGGATGACGCGCCTATGCTATCAACAGGCTTGCTCAATTATACATGCGCGATTATTCCAGCGATCCATCGCACTGTCTCCTAATGGAACAGGCATTAATTATCCCACCCATGTAAATCAACCGGCAACATATTAATAAGAAGCTTTTAACGAAAATGCGTTGAAGCATTGACCGTGCTATGAATTCATTTAAATATTTAGATAAGCTCTCTGCGAAGAATGAAATATGATTCGTAACATTTTTCAGTGGTGCTTTGTGACAAATGAATCATGTTTCATCTGTTGGTGGTAGAATAATATCTAGATTTGCAAGAGATCAGAGCAATGATCATCCATGCGACAGGAACGTACGAGCAACAAAAATAACAGTGATAGAAATGCATGTGATATGCACATAATACCCGTTACATCCCATTATGCATGCGAACAAGTCAAGTTTATAATCCGACCATTTCAATTCAAAACATGTTTCATTCGCCTCAGCAACAAAAAACAACTAACAGTGTTCTGGACGTCACAATAAAGGAATGGCGTGGTCGCCAGCAGCTTGTGTGGCGCGGGTGCACTCCGGGTGTCCGGGTTGCGCACTCTGTCATACAAACCGCGCCACCACATCGCGCCCGTCACCCTCACCGATCACCGAGATTTGTGCCGCAGTACCGAGCTTTTCTACCAACATAATCTCATACGAACAATGATGATATAATTAAACTTCTTAAAAATTATATTTAAAAAAATTAGTAGTAAATGGTAGCACAAATATTCAGTACTTTATAATTAGTATGGAACGGACGTAATTAGCCCTTGAACTTGAGTTAATACGTTTTCGTAGGCGTAGTTTTTTATATAATTTTAATATACTACACACCCTTAAAAATTAAACAAACCTGCATAAAAATTAATAATGGCAGTAATGACATGGATAGAAATAATCTATCTCATTAAAATTTCGACTGGTTTGTAAACATTGTATTTCTTTGGACGACTGCAGCACAATATGCATCAGAATTTTAAAGAAGCGAATTACACAAAATATTTAATTACACACAGTAGAATATATTTGCTGCTTGATGTGAATGATTTCAGCATATTTCCTAAAAAGGCTAATTGTGTTCTGACTATAATAATTAGTAATTAGGTTAGATTAGACTGATCGACTAATTAATGGATTAGATAACTGATTGATGATGGCTAGATATTTGTACTGGGTCGACGAGAAGTCAATCATGTGATAGCTTGGCAAATTGACGCCTCGTTGTAACCTGACAAGAGTGTTGATAAGGATTATTCACCAGAATAATCCTTTTATTTAATTAAGGACAAGGATATTTAATTAAGTGGATCCTTTTTATTCATAAACAATACTTTATTCCTTTTTCTCTAGCATACATAAGTTCAGCAGCGGTGAAAGACAGGTACGAAAGGGGCACAGGACCAGGGCGCGCGCTCTTAGGGGCGCCAAAACAAACGCTTAAATATACATATTCTAGGTTTTTGTTAAATTTTTCTATCTATATTTAGAATAAAAATAGAAATTTTAATTTCTACCAAAAATAAGAAATACTATTCTCAACTTAATGAAGAAAAGGCAAAGAAATTGAAAATAAGTGAGCATTTTGTATACAATTTTCCACGATTACTATAGAATTTACCAATTCTAAAACCAATTTTGACTACAGAAAGTTAATATTCTAACACAAGAGTTGGAATGTTATTCTAAAGCACTTATCTTCTTATACGCCGACCGGCGTAGCGTAGTGGTGACACATGTGCTCTGCGTTGCGAAGGTCTCGGGTTCGAACCCCGTTCAGGCATTGAAATTTTCTCAAATTAAAATTGTCCTGGCTAATTGCCACAACAGCAAAGGCCATTAAAAATAAAAAATAAAAAATCCTTTTGCCTGTGTTTCATATCATCACTAGTAATGAAATGAATAATTATTCCATGCTTATTCTCATTTGTTATTGTTCACTATAAGGTATACATCCCCGCTCTGAAAAGTAGTGCAGACGGTATCTATACGCGTAGGGTTACATTAAAATAAATGCAATGTTTACATTAAATAAATGCAAGATAACTTCCTAAAAAGTACTAAAATAGTGGCCGATGTGCGGCAACATTTGTTATTATATAAATAAGTAACTAAAAAAATATTTTAAAATTTAATTAACAATCTTTTTTGTTTAAATTTAATAAAATAATTTATCTTATATTAATTTGTTTAATAATTCTAAAAAGTGTACGAATGTGTGATACAGCTTTCGATTGATAGGTAAAGATATCCATACTAATACTAAAAGTACATAGTTTTGTTTTACATATCAGATGCATGATTATTTAATATACAAATTTATTATAAATTCCGATAAAAATCCTTAAAAATATCTAAAGCTACTGCAAAAGTTTCCGATTGATACCATTACGAAGCTTATGAATTAATATAGGGAGCAGCAATCGCAAAACATCAGCTGCGGCCACCACAGGATCGACCGTCATCACAAAGTACTTGTTCAATTTATGCTGCTTTATTAAAATATGTTTCAAATAAAAGTTGTTAGTTATTGCTTTTATGGCAATTTTTGTTAAATAAATTTTTTCGAAATATTTCTCTGTTGTGAAATATTTGCAAAAATCTTAAAACCGACACGAGTAAATTCTCATTTCTAGTTAACCGATTTTTACCAAAAGTTGGTCAACTCGTGTTATTGACTCGTGCATCAAAAGCTTAAATATGAAGTTTTATAAAATTCCTTCTAGCCGAATTTGCACTGCACGTGTAGACGGACCGACAGACAGACAGACAGGACATACAGACAGACAGACAGACCGACAGACATCATGCTAAAAATAGTCAAAACGTTATGTAGGAACCTCAATTCGTGGAGATCCATCTCGAAATGTCAAAATTGGTATGATCACAATACCTCCCTTTTATATGTTGGCGGTCGGTAAAAATGTAGACTTCAAGGATATTTTCTTAAGTTCTGGGATAAAAGTTGTCACCTATATATAGATATAAAAGTAAACATTGCATATCAAATTCTTAATTAAATCAATTAAAAACTAACAAGAATTCAGGAACAACTAGTGTTTCTCGAGAAAAAGTTATAATTCTCATTTTTTATTTCTCGAGAAATGTAAAACTTTTTCTCGAGAAATGTAAATTTTTCTCGACGCCAGGTTAAAGGCATTGTGCTTTTCATAAACTATTTAAAAAAATATAATGTTTAGTGAGTCACTGATAATAATTTAATTTTGATAAAATTTGTCTTCTGTCTTTTTTTTGTTTACTTTTGCTTAGTTTGTATTAAATAAGTATATAATTTTTCCATTCCTGGGGGGGGGGTCTGGACCCGAAGACCACTCCTTTGTCTGCGCGCCTGATTTCAACGATAAAAAATGATATATATTCTAATAATTATTTTTCTCGAGATTTCTCGAGAATTCTCGAGAAAATAAGTCTAATTTTTCATTTCTCGAGAAATGAAAAATGTCGAGAAATCAGAAACACTAGGAACAACCCTGTATAGGGGTCCGCCAAAACATTTCCTTTATAAAAGGAGTCCTCCAGCTTGCAAAGTTTCGAAACCACTACTCTATACGAAGGCGTGTGATAGATTTTTTTTTTATGCGGTTGCTCTAACATCATAGTCAATAAATAATGTTAAAGTGAAATGTTACGAAGACAAATGAACAGTTTGATATTTAAACAAGGTATCAATTTCCATTATTCTATTCTAAATTCATAAAATAAACACTTAAATAGCAGCCGGTAATTTATTCAAATCACATGTAATAGTAACCACAACGGGCAAACCTAAAGAATATATAATGAAGGCAGCACCAGGATGAAATTAGATTTCTGTAGGCAACACTTTAAATTAGTAGTCAAGTAAGTAATATAGCTTTTTAAAACCCATAATTACGAATACATAAAATAAATCGCTATGGAGTAAAAATGCGGTAAATTCTTTTAAATAGTTTTTCAGTGTTTAGAAAGTGTAATATATCAATCCCAAGGATAACTTGTAATTAAATTATCAGTTGCTTTTAACTCTAATGTTAAAGTATAATTAATTAACACATAATTATAACAGACAGATGTAAACACGCCAGTTAATGTCACAATAATTATCATATATTCTGCGAAACTGCGATCTGAAGTTTGTCAGGTTGGCCATGACATGACGCATGGCACCTTGGACACATTAATCATTGGCCAGATAATGAAAGTTCACTAATACTGACATATGACTAATTCTCCGTACGAAATCTCAGATCAACACACCTATATGACTTACCTGTTCACACACTTCAATAAATTCATTTTGACTGCTGACTCGAGTATATTGTAACATAACAAAGTCCAATTATATACCTGTCACACATGTATATCTAGACGTTTTAAAATATGGTTCTGTTCACAGCCATATGTGTTAACTATTTTTTTTTATTACGTAATGTTTATAATATTAATTATGTGTGTTGGAAAAAAACAAATTAAATTTTACAATGTAGATAGAATTAATTATAAATAGACGGGAGTCGGTATATATTGTTACCGACTCCTAATAGGCAACTGAAATACGGCCATGTTGAACGGAGGTGAGAATATCGCTTGCCTAAGAAAGTGCTACAATGGATCCCAGCACCCAGGGCCGCCGTAATCCGGCGGCAGATTTTAGGGGCGGAAATTTTTTATTTTTAGACTTAAACATTCATTATTGGCACAGATCAGTGTTTGAAATATTCGGTAGTAAACTTTGGTAAACATTTCCAGTAAATGTATAGTGTATAACTCAACTAGCAAGCCGTGTCGTACGAAATTTGGATGTGCGTGGAACTAATAGAAACGTGGTATTGGGATTAGAGATGGGAATTTCGGCTCAGTTTGCGGAACCGGATCAGTGGAGGTCGTTCAGTTTGTTGAGCCGGTTCATTGATCCAGCTCAGTAAACATGTTTCCGAGACACAGGTCGGTCGTTCGTTCGTAGGTAGAACGTCGCTTAGAGCCGGCTCTTGCATTATATGAACTGGAAACATGTTTCCGGGACACAGGTCGGTCGGTCGTTCGTTTGTAGGTAGAACGTCGCTTAGAGCCGGCTCTTGCATTATATGAAGAGCCGCTTAAACATGTTCCCAAGATCCCGGTCGGTCGGTCGTTCGTTCGTAGGTAGAATGTCGCTTAGCCCCGGCACTTATCTAACATTTTTGAAACAAACAATTCCCTTTATGTAGCTACTGTATTTTAAACCAGACGTGTTAAGTTTATGGCGATGTTTATTGCCCTTATAAATCGGACATCTGGGATTTGGGCAATATTTTTAATATTTTTTTATAGTATGGTTGTAAGAAAATACGGACTAAGCCTATTAGTTTTAAATAAACTTCCCTACAAATTGATAACAGAATACAATTTATGATAATACATTACAAGCCGAGTTCTCGCTAAGTTCAACATGACATCGATCCAGATCCGGATCACTCCGGTCACTGCTCACAATCGCCCGACCAATCGTATCCTTGAAACTTGAAACTATACAGTGAGCCGTGAGCCGGCTCATTTCAATTTGGTGAACCGTGTCACTTCGGTCAGTGTACTGAGCCGGCTCAGTGAGCCGGTTCGTTCATGAACGACCCATGTCTAATTGGGATGCATTTAGTTCCACTTATCGTGTCTGTTTCTTTCGCTTTCTCTCTATGGGCGGACTTTAGCCCCATCCACTACGAGTCGCTGGTTGAGGTGTATTTTTGTATTTTCAATTTTCAAAAAATTAAGGCGGTCTACATGTGGCTCATTCGTTTGGCCCGCTTGCACCTTTCAAAATTCTAAAAATTTAGTTTTTTCTTACGATTTTCAAACTTGCGACCATTTTTAGGGTTTTGTAGATATGTCCAAAAAACCCTTATACCGTCATTTTGTCGTCTGTCTGTCTGTCTGTCTGTCTGTTTGTCTGTCTGTCTGTCTGGTCGGTAAAAATTGTATCCAAACGGCTAAACCTAGAGAGTTGAAATTTGGCATGCTTATACAACTCTTTGACCCGCATATAGAAAAAATACTAAAACATCTAAAAAACATATCCCTCTAAAAATATGAACAAATATCTGCTCATCGAAAAAAATATATTTTTTAAAATTCTGAGTAGGGTATCAAATGAAAGCCCTTAGTACGTGGATTAACGACCAAATTTTATTTTTGCAAAATAAATTATTTAGAAGCGATTTTTGCCAAAATTGTGCAAAAAAAAATTGTCCCACATCCTGTAGCCCAGATGGTTTAAACTAAAAATCTGAAAAAATTCTAAGTAATGTACATTTGTGTGAACCGGAATAGTACAACAGGAATTTTGTATCAGATTATGTTTTCGGAAAATAACGCATTTTTTGTGTTTTTTGCCTGACCACGTCAAATATTTAATAACTTATCTAAGGCAGTGCACCAGCATGCTTTGATAGTGTAATGGCTAGCATGCTCGCATTCTATTCGCAAACTAAGGTTCGTTCCGCTCTCAAGGCAATTTTATTTTTCTGTTTTTTGCATTTTTATTTTGTTTAAATTATTTTTTCAAAATTCTATCATAGTTATATTTGGGCAAATGTTGTATTTAATTTTTAAAAGTGTAAATTTAATAACCAAAAGAAATTGTTGAAATTGAATACACGAAATCAGATTATGACTTAAACCAACCAATGGAAGCCATAGGCGCAATTTTCAAAATCTTAATGAACCTTGCTATATATAAAAAAAATACTGCATATATTTAGAAACCTAATTAATGGTATTAGGCATTCGAATTAAAATTAACAAAAAAAAATATTTTAACATAAAATTTGTTTTGGCATCCCAAATAATCATCATTCACTTACTAAATACCTGCGAAACCCTGAAAATTTACAGTTCACATCAATTTTTTGTTTACGCTAAGACTTTTGCGCTAGTAGTCGTTTAAAAAAATAAATATTTTTAAAAAATTCATGGTGTTATATCAAAAGAAAAGCTTTTAAGACGTAGATTAAGGAACAAAAAGTAGTTTTTCAGATTTTTATTTTAATCCCATTACGTTAAAGTGTCGGAACAGTAATATTTAGTACATTTTTGGAGAAAATCGCATTAAAATTATACAATAGGGGAAAGGCATGATTTTTTTATTATTTTTTTTATTATATTCCTCTTGATGCATATAAACATAAAAAACAGTTTTTAATTTTTTTTTTTTTTGTAATTTGAAGGCTTAAAAAAATCATAAATGTATGTAGCGCGCGAAAACGACGTGTGACGTCATACCCCTTCTAACTAACGTATGACACTACTAGCTTACCGGCGTACATAGTCTGTTGTGAACTTATTTGTTTGTATAACTTTTATAGGTTATGTAAAGTTAGAGTGATTTTAATTAAAATAAAGTTTAATTTTATAAAAACAATTTATACATGTTTACCGAATTAAATTTTATATTAAAATAGATAACTTATATTGCAGTATTTCAATTATGCCTCTAACGTTTTGTAACTTTATGTAAACAATGTAGTAAAATTCTGACATCTAAATTACATAAATATTTACATTTTACAGAGTTGCAGCGTTTGTTTACATAAAGTTATAGAATATAAAATAAAAATTACTTACAGGTCTGCTTTGACACCACGTATTTCTTCAGCACTGTAGCATTCATTATTTTTCATATATTCCATGAGCATAAATGCATCAATGTTGGGTAAATTATCACTCTGAGCCCTAACAAAATCTTTATCTGCCATTTTAATAATAAATGCGTGAAAAATTGTTTAAAAACAAATACAAAACTCTCGAACAATGTTGTAGCTGTATCTGTGACGTGAAACCCCTATCGTTTGACGTCATACTCAATCGTTTTTACTCGGCAACCTTCGCTCCGTGGTCGGCTTATTTCAAATTTACAATATTTTAATTCAAAAATTTGGCTATAATATTAATTAAAATATAATTTTTGTTTTGTTAGGTGACATAACTAACATAACATATCAAAATAATGTATTTTTAAGGAAATACAAATTTTATGCGTATCCCCTATTCTAAAAAACTACTTTTCGTTCCTTAATCTACGTCTTAAGTGTTTTCTTTAGAAAACTCACAAAAAAAAATAATATATTTTTTTTAACGATTACTAAAGAAAAACTATCCTGATCAAAAATTCCTGTTTAACTATTCCGTTTCTCATCAATGTTCATTATTGAGATTTTTTCATATTTTTAGATCAACCCCTCTGGGAAATAGGGTAGGAGGCAAAAGTTTTTGACGAAAATCCGATAAAAAAAATGTTTTTTCAAAAATAAAAATTTGGAAGCATTAATAGGCTTCATTTGATAACCCACTCAATATTTTTTAAAATATTTTTTTTTTTATTAAATACATAATTGTTTATATTTATGTCGGAATGTGTTTTTTTGAACTCTCAATATTTTTCATGTATGTGGTTCAAAGAGTTGGTGAAACATGTCAAATTTCAACTTTCTATGTTCAGCCGTCTGGCTACAATTTCCGAACAGACAGACACATGAGTGGCGTTATAAGGATTTTTTGGTGGTCATTCCTACAAAACCCTAAAAAAGAGTGAAAAAAGGGCCTCCTCCACTCTTGTGGGTTTCATTTCTACTTGTGAATACGAATATAACCTACCCCTTATATTGGTTTTACCCACAAATGTGACTAATACAGTGATAGAGATTTTAAATCTTGACAAAAACTAGCCCTATGGAGTAGGAAAAGACTCGTACCAAGGGTTCATCCACAATATAGAACAAGGGCCTCAAACATACATTAATAGATTCATTTTTTTAAGGCCCCTCAAAGACAAAATTCACCACTGCAAACTGTTGTTGATGCATTATGTTTTGTACTATCGAAGAACTATTTTGCACTATCATTAACTTAACTATACAAATTTGGATAAGATTATAGAATTACCAAGAGGTGTCTTAATATTCCTTGAACACATGCAATTTTTCCTTCTTATGCCACATCATAAAAACTGAAGAGATTATACAAGAAATTTTTATTTGTCCAAATCTGGTAAATTATTGCTAAATAAATTATGATTCTGTACACGAAGTTGTGTAAGTAAAGACTAAGCTAGAGCCATTATTGTCTGCTTTAAGACGAAAGTATGACGATACTCAGACAGCTCAATGATCTCTGCTGTCAGAGATTTCCAACTGCCAACATAACTGCAATACTTTTTCTTCGCTGCAATTTTAACAGTATTTTTAATGAACTTATTAATAATACATTGATATTTATAAAAGTCATTAGCAGTTTTACACGTGTGCGCAGTGGGAAAGTATGGATTACCTTATTGAGTGATTAGCTGCATAGCATGGGTGTTTGCAGCTAGAAGTGCTGGCATGTTTACGATGCAATTATAGAAATGAGTTGATTTAATCGCCACATCAAACGGGAATGATTAGTTGCTTCATTATTTCCAGTAATCACGTTTCTGTAAAATACTGCAATGGATCGCGCAATTAAAACTACAATTTATTTCCAATGACGAAGTAGACGCGTTTATTGCATAAATGTTTTGTCGCGCTAACTTGCTCGGCCGTTCATTGCACGACGTATTTTAGTGTTACCGACTTTACAACTTACTGCATCATATGTTAACTTCTTTTTTAAAAAAAACTAATTGGATAATTGAAAAGAGTATAATTAAAAGTTTGTTTAACATATTAAGTTTTTATAAACTCATTAGTACCTATTGTAACTTCTGAAAAGGCATGTTGAGTTTTTGTGCGAGATTTTTGTTTTGCAACAATCTATTCTTTAGCCACATTAATTGTTTTTGTATTTTACAAGGATATTTTATTACACAGTAAAAAAGTAACATTTTCTGAAAAAGATTACACAATCGAAAAACGATTTCTTGTAAAATTCTGTACAAAAAAGTCCACTGCTATATTGTAAATTACCAAGTCCAAAACTACGTTTGTGTCCGAGTCAAGCACTTGGTGGTGCACCGAGTGGCGGTTTAGTCCACTAGGACACCTGGAATTTTTCCGGTGGACCGGTCCTAACGGAACCGGTTCTTGATCAATAGGGAAGGACCTTGAACACATGGAGCCGAAATAATCAAATTTTCTAGGGCCGGTAAAATTTGTCAGGCTGCCACTGAGTACCCGATATTGAAAATGCTAAATATGATACATATACAGTAGGTGGCCAAATTATTAGGGACAGTACACTTTTTTGTAATTTTCAAGTTTAAATGCATTTTGTGAGAAAATAAATTCTTTTTAAATCATTTTTCTTCTATATTCTTGTTGCTGGTATCATTATTATTTTAAAAAGCGGGAGATCGCCAAAGAAATCATCACCACCAAGCGGCAATTGATAGAAACCCTTATCAGAGAGTGGCATAACAACCCCAATCTCCGACACAACGCAAAAGTCTGCATAGAAAGCATGCTCAAACGCCTGGAAGCCGCAATCGCAACAAAGGGTGGCATTACAAAATATTAAGATTTTACTTAATTTGTTAAATTAACACTTTTTATACAAAAATAAATGGTTATGAATAAGCAATTATGTCGTTTTATATTCTAAATAAAGCACTCTAATGAATAAAAATAAATACGAGACCCAAAGCCACTTATTTCCTCATTAAATTCATTTGAAAATTACAGAAAATTGGTACTGTCCCTAATAATTTGGCCACCTACTGTATATGCTAAAAATATACACCCACTTATACTAGGGCTGCCATACGTCCTGGTACACCGGGACATGTCCCAGTTTTGAGGTCTGTGTCTCAGTGTCCCTGTCCAAGAATCATTTGTCCCGGTCGATTTAAAATTTACGCATATTAAAAAATTATTAAAAAGCATAATTCAATGTGTTTTAAATTATAATATGTCATGCATTGAATTCTATAATTATATAAAAGGGGGAAAATATCTGCTCCAAAAAACGAAAACATCGGAAAAGTATGATTGGGCAAAGAAAAGCGATGATAATGAAGTCACCGAAGTCAGGGAAGGGGGAGAGTGAAGGCAAGAGAAGAATGGAAGGTAAGGTTCTATTTGATTTTATTAAATTGAATCGAAATATAAAAATAAAGGTTAAGTTTCACAAATTCTTTAATACTCGATACGTATTTCGGCTATGATGCCATTTTCAAGAGTTTCTTACAAACTAGACTAGTTTCTAGCAAACTAGACTCTATCTAAATCTTATCGTTCTTAATTTCGGCACCCCTGAATGCCGGCGCCCAGGTCATTTGTCTCCACCTGCCCCCCCCCCCCCCCCAATCGTTACGCCACTGCCGCGAGTGTCTTGTTCGCCCGAGAGCGGGCCTTCGCGTGACTTTTGCTAAAATCGAGCATAAATCCCAAACATCTGCGCAATTCTAGTTCGATTCTAGTAGAGACGTTCTTGTGAATGTTTGCACATGGGTGGTAGACGCGCGACGGCCCTGTTTACCTGCTATTGGTGGGTTTTTTATGGAGTAACAATTGAACAACCTTTTCTTCATTTCATTTGGGGATTTCATTGAATATACAAGGTGTCTCAAAAAAAAATTTTATATTTAGTGGATCGATTAAAAAAAAAGTAAGCCGTATATAGAAAAAATGTTTATTAATTATTAAAATACACTTTTTGGGGATTTATTTCTTAAAAATAATATCGTCTAAATGTAGACCCTCGCGTTCTCGGCACTCATTTAATCGAACAGTAAAATTACTTATGACGTTTCGGCAGGTGGACTCAGGGATGGCTGCCATTTCGTGACGGATATTTTCTTTCAAATGCGCCAGTGAAGTCGGTTTATTGGCGTAAACTTTAGATTTAAGATAACCCCATAGGAAAAAGTCCATAGGGGTTAAATCTGGACTGCGTGGAGGCCAATTTATGTCACCTCTTCGGGAGATCAATTTGCCTGAGAAAATTTCACGAACAGGTGGCAGAGACATATTGGACGTGTGTGAAGTTGCTCCGTCCTGTTGGAACCATGTTCTTTGGTTATAGCCAGGAAAGTTTTGCAGTTTAGGTACCAAGAAGTTGTCTAACATCTCCACATAACGCTCTGAATTCACTGTAACTGCACGCCCCCTTTCGTCTTCAAAAA
This sequence comes from Liopterus haemorrhoidalis, assembly GCA_963971575.1. NCBI lineage: Eukaryota > Metazoa > Arthropoda > Insecta > Coleoptera > Dytiscidae > Liopterus > Liopterus haemorrhoidalis. Next base: position 43,720,894 of record OZ020615.1, on the reverse strand, counting down.
AGTAAGGGCCGATAATTCCTCGCGCCGACATCGCAGCCCATACGGTCACTTTAGGCGAATGTAGGGGTTTCTGATGTTTGCGTTTCGGATTCGTTGCACTCCAGTAGCGGCAGTTCTACTTATTTACGTGGCCATTAAGATGAAAATGAGCTTCATCCGAAAACAAAATGTTGGTAAACGCTGAAAATCGCTCAATCACCTGATTTACGAAATTAAGCCTCTGACTGGCATCTTGGGGCTTTAATTCTTGCACCAATTGAATTTTGTAGGGGTGCAGCTTTAGGTCTTTGTGCATAATACGATGTAATGATGATCTATGCACATTTAAAGCACTTGCGCGCTTCCAAATTGAAAGGTTCGGGTCGTCACGAACAGACTGATTAACATTCTCCACGTTTTCTACCGTTCTTGATGACCTAGGTCGCCCGGATTTTGATTTATCCAGCGTTGTACCAGTCTCTTCAAACTTTTTAACCCAATTTCGAATGAGAGGAATGCTTGCCGCATCATTTAAGTGGCGAAAACCTCGAATACTGCAGAATTTTCTACGCGCTACAGTCGCCGAATCACCGTTTTTGTAAAACTCTCGCACGCATAACGCGCGGTCTGCTCCCGAGAAACGCTCCATAGCGACTTAATTCCCAAGAGCCAGGCTACCGATTGACATAACCCCCGCGCTCCTTGGATACGTTGCGTTCACGCAGTAAGCTAAATAAATATAAAATTTCTTTTGAGACACCTTGTACTTAGATCATTTTGATGAGTGTATTTGAACAGTATTCTTTTCAGTGGCGCACCCAGGAATTTGAGGGGGGGGGGGAGACAAAATTATTTAAATTATTCTCATATCTAAAAAAGTGATGAATACAAGTGATGACTTCAAAAAACAAAAAGGTCCTCACTTGTAGAATACAAGTGATGATCTAAAAAAAAAGGTCCACGCTTCTGAAATACAAATGATGACCTAAAAAAAATCACTCTCTACTTTTAAATACATATATTTACACCTAAGACCATGGAGATATAAAGATTAAAAATTTGGTATTTCCCTCTTTCTTGGGGGGGGGGCGGTCTCCAGCCCCACTGGGTGCACCACTAATGGTCATATATGTACATCTTCAATTAAAGTTTAAATACGATAGACGATGTTGTAACAATAACGATACATTTTTCTTTTCTCGAAGTTGATAAAGGCTACAGCATGAAGATATTACCACAAAGGCAAAGGCTTAGCATTTTCCTTTTTTTGCATTGCACCATTACACGAATATGGTCTATAGTAGTAGTAGAGTTGACTGATCTATATCTGCATAGTAATTACTAATATATTAATTTTAATATTTTTTGTTTCCGCGGTAACATTTCTTTATGTTTTCTGGAAATATATTAATTACCAAAACAGTTGCTTATAACTTATAACATAAAATTAATAACACCAAATTACATTTTATTTAAATTATATATTAATTAATGTTAACTATGCAAAATAAATTAGTTGTAATTTTAATTAAGTTTTCCTTTATGCTTATTGCCAAGCAGGAAATAACAAATTAATGTCACAAATGAACAAAAAAGAATACCTATATCCTGTTAGAAATTAAAAATATAGCTTTTATAAAAAATATTATTGCCGACCAAAAAATATTATGGCCTCAAATATGAATAAAATATAATATAGGTAAAATTTGAAAAAAAAAATAATAATACCTGGATAAGCGTCTTTACCAAAAATAATGTAAATTAAATTGTCATCTTAAAATAGTCGTCTAGAGCAGTGTGTCTCAACAGGTTGTCCGCGGACCACCAGTGGTTACCAGAAAAATGTTTCTATGTGCTTTTTGCAGTTTTTTTTTTTTAAATTTATGTACATTTTTTATGTAAATAATATATATTTTGTTTATTTGCTGTAAACTTTCTGTGATTTTCTACAAATAAAATAAATGTATTTAGTAGCACAATAAATATATTTCTTTTCTTACAAAAAATGAACCAACAATTATTATTAGTGGTCCGAGTTAGAAAATTATATATTATACTGGTCCACGGTGCGTTTTTGGTTAAGAAACACTGCTTTAGAGCAGCGTTTCTCTAGTAGAAAGATTGTTACTGGCGGCTATAAGTGCTTGCCAACTTACGCTGACCAGCGAGAATAAATATTGCTTTATTTGCTATTATACCTGGGCACGTAGAACGCTTGTTGGCGATTGAAACATACGCCGATGAGTAACAGGAATATTTGAAACATTATGTATCAACTTACAAGAAGCTGACAATCAGTTTTCTGTTATTTTGTCTGTTATTTTTTTTTATAGTTATTAATAAAATGTCTTTGATGTTACGAATTCCGACATTTACAATTACTTATTGGCAGAATAAATTTTATTATTTTGTTATGAATTTGCTTTCCAATGTAAAGTCTGCATAAGTGGCATGTTTTAGTAGACATATTACTCCCCAAACAACTAGAGGAACATTTATTACAACTAAGCCACTTTTTGATGAAGAAATTTTGGTAAACAGGCAGGGCCGGCGCTAGGATTTGCGAGGCCATGTGCCAGGGCAGGCGAGAGGCTATGTGCGAGATTGACAAGTAAAATTTATATTGACGCGGTGGTAAAAAAGGGCTGGTTCAGTAATGATGGACCACGCAAAATGACGGAATGAACGAGATACATCAGTCAAAATGTAATCTTCCTTACCTGGTGCTGTCCGCTACCACGCTATGTTTACATATCAGATACTCCTATAATGTTTCAAATGTATGTATTTTAATGAGGGATACATTTAGTGAATGTTACACTATTTTTTTTCTGTGGCATCTATCAATAACAACTTTCGGCTGTTTGATGTTCTCTTGTATTCGGGGAATCACAGCGCTTCACAGCTGATGCAAAGCACCCCACCCGTTTACTTCTTTCTAATTTCAGCGCGCTCGAAAACTACATACTACTGGCGGTATTCTGAAGTTTCCATCGTAACACCCGTGAACTTAACACCAATGAAAATAACACTGCTCTATTAAATCAGATTTAACATCGCTGAAAAAATCAGTATTCTGAACAACCCGATGTAAAATCCAATGTTACAATTTGTTTCCGGTGTAGAATTAACACTGGGGCTAACTTCACGTTCGTTTTGACAACCGTGTAAGAATTATGTTTTGTTGGGTTAACGTTTTTAAAACGGTTAAATAATTATTTATAAATTAGAAATAAAAACAGAAGACATTCAAAATGTAACTACTATTGCAGAAAAATCTAATTTGAAGGCTAAACCAAATGTTACTGCAGGATTAGGTACGGGTTATAATTATTAATGGAATTCCAGTGTTTGATGTCATTCATATTACTACAAAACCTGTTTCTTTTGTTTTGAATTGTAAATCAACATAGGTTTTTACAATTCAGGTAATTTTAACACAGGTAATTTCGACCCTTTTTAATGAGAGTACTTTCTCAGAAAAATGTTCTAATCTGTAACATATGTAATCACAGGGATTGAGGGGTTGTTTAACCCCGGTAATTCCTACCAAAGATCTCTTACATAAATAGGATAGTTTGCAAAAATAGATAAGTCACACCGTTGAGTTACCTGAAAACAGTATATATTGCAAAGTTCCAGAATTTAAAAAAATGAGTGAATCGCTTCAAAATGCATCGTTCGAACAGTAAGTATTTTATATGTTAAAAGAAACTTAATGTTATTTTGGTAAAAATTCCATTCTGTACTTCGGTACTGAGTGGAATTTGAGCAGTTATTTTTTAAGCTTATAAAATAAATTTTCTTTTCTATATAGACAATCACGAAAGCGAAGTGATTTTAGTTGAAAATTTGTTCAAAATAAAATTTAATACCACTCTAATCTCAATTCCGTCGAACTATTTGCTAGCGGTTAATCTAACAACTAAAATGTTAATTCACATCGACGAACGTTAACATAGCGACGTTTCAGAATACCGTTTTTCTAACATCGTTCAATTTCGGGCGATTCCGTCGATGTGCGACTTAACATCTAACTTCAGAATACCGCCATACATATACAATTTAGATGGGAGTTTGGTTTACGCGAGTACGCGCGGTTCAGAAAGTTCGCACCATACGCCAGGCCTGTTGGGCCGCGAGGCCATGTGCCACTGCACATGCTGCACATGCCTAGCGCCGGCCCTGTAAACAGGCACTGGTAATAATGTTTCTACGTGTTCACTAAACAGTGTCAACAAGCGCCGACAACAGCATACCTAATTAAACGCCTGTTTATAAGCACCGAAAACAATCTTTCTACATATTCATACCCAGACGCACAATTTAATTGAGTTCAAAATCACTCACATATTTATAGGAATCGTATATGCCTGCACATTTTTTTATAATAATTATAAAAAAAAAACTTATGAGTCATGCTACAATATTGCAAAATTTGATTCGCTACAATTTTCTCTAAAAATGCTCATTCATGGTGTAATAGTATTAAATGACCTCTAATATAAACAGTAAATAACATTTTTATGGTTTGCTTGATTAATGGAATCTGTAAATTGATTTCGACGTTTTTATGGAGAATAATTAGCATTTTCCAATTACTATATATGTCTAATTAGTAAAATAACTAATTTCCTGTATTATTTACTAAATACAAGGATATATTGGCAAACTTTATTATTAACTATAGTGTTAATATCACTATAAATCAATAATATTGTATCAATATTTCAGCATTGAATTATATTATTTGGCATTGGTTTACCATTTTAAGAGAATAATATTATATTTTAATTGTATTACATTTCTATTTTCTTAATTAAATTACATGCAATTAATTATTTAATTTAATTATAAATCGGAATTTTAATAAACAATCACACAGCGTTTAATATCATGTTCTTAACACCCAAGTGGCTATACGAAAGCCATGTAGTAGTCAGTTGATCTTTCGACCTACACTATTATTCCTGTATAAACAGGTAAACTTTTAAGTATAGATTATTCGATGGCTGTCCCTTTTAAGGACTTATTATCGATATATATCATACTATAAATATTAAATTGTGTTTTGAAGGTTTAAACAGTGCCGGCTCTAGGGGTTATGACGCCCCGATGCAAAGATTGTTTCGGCGCCCTTAACAAAAATTGATGTGAAGTGTGAATTTTCACACATTTCAGGGTTTCGCAGGTATTTATTAACTATGTGATGATTATTTGGGATGTCAAAACAAAATTTATGTCAAAATATTTTTTATGAATTTTAATTCGAATGCCTAATACCATTATTTAAGTTTCTAAATGTGTGCAGTATTTTTTTTATATAGCAAGGTTCATTAAGATTTTGAAAATTGCGCCTATGGCTTCCATTGGTTGCTTAAATCATAAGCCTCGCCCTCTGATACCTTCAAATATAGAATTAAATTATAATTTCAAAACTTCCCACTGGTTATTAAATTTACGCTTTTAAAAATTAAATGCAACATTTACCAAAATATAACTAGAATTTTTACAAAATAAAAATGCAAAAAAAAAACTGAAAAAATAAAAATTGACGGGACTCGAACAGAGTTTCTTACAGTAGTTCCAACTCACTAAGCGACAATGCTACCACTGTGCTATACAGGTCACTCGTTTAGTATGTTAAATAGCGGATTAAATATATTACATATTTTACTTAAAAACACAAAAAATGCGTTATTTTCCGAAAACATAATCTGTTCAACAATTCCTGTTGTACTATTCCGGTTCACACCAATGTACATTACTGAGAATTTTTCAACATTTTTAGTTTAAACCATCTGGGCTACAAGGTGTGGGACAACAAATTTTTTGCACAATTTTGGCAAAAATCGCCTCAAAATAATTTATTTTGCAAAAATAAAATTTTGATCGTTAATCCACGTACCAAGGGCTTTCATTTGATACCCTACTCAGAATTTTAAAAAAATATTTTTTTTTTCGATGAGCACATATTTGTTTATATTTTTAGGGGGATATGTTTTTTAGATGTTTTAGTATTTTTCCTATGTGCGTGTCAAAGAGTTGTATAAGCATGCCAAATTTCAACTCTCTAGGTTTAGCCGTTTGGCTACAATTTTTACCGGACAGACAGACAGACAGACAGACAGACGACAAAATGACGGTATGAGGGTTTTTTGGTCATACCTACAAAACCCTAAAAAGAACAACCAGACCATCCAACCACTGCATGGTAGCTGGGGAAATCTTCATTCAACTCTGGGAATCCACGTAGAGGATAGTATATCCATATATGTTCAACAGTATGAGAAGGCGCTCCACAGTCATATTCTAGGGAAAGTCATATAACCCTCTTATATAAAAAAGTCGTTGCATCTACCGTGACTAGTTCTTATGCGCCGGAGTTGTTTCTATAGGTGTCTAGAGGGATCGAAACCGGGAAATTTATCAGACACATCAGTAACAATAGCGCCATTCTGTACTCTTGCCTTGTTCCATAAACCATTCCAAGCTGCTTTGGAATCCAAAGGTGCTTTAAGTTTATGATCAATCCAAATAGGGACACTGAATGAAAGACATAAATTGAATTATAATATTTGTTTAAAAGGCTGTTCCCATTTGATACCTTCTAATTCATCTGAAATTTATAAAACCATTCCTCACTCCTGAAGGTTTAACGACATCGTAAGGAGCTAACGAGTTTCGCATAATATTTATAAAGGGGGTGCTCTGTAGTAAAGACTAATTTAATCATTGCATTATTTACAGGAAAGATTTATAGCAAATGATAAAAATTAAAGAGAACATTCTTGGAATTGTGTAAACGTGACACTTTAGACAATTTGATGGGGCTTTTAGGGGAGAAAATAAAACCCATGGGTTGATTTCAGTATATTTATTTAGACCCTTGCCGATAATAAATAGTGGAAGATCTCAATCTTTTGTTAAAATGACATTTTTATGGGTGACAGGGGTAATGTATTGTGGTAATCAGATATTATTTATTATTTTTTTCGGTTAGCTCTGGTCAGACTTTATAGTCGGAAGATCGATTTCACGATTATTAAGCTTTCTTTTTTATTTCTTCTGCGCCATAAAAAACTCTAGTAATCACAATAAAATATTTTGGAAAACTCAATACAATTCTTGTATATTTTTTATGCTTTTTTCAAAAACATTATCTCTAGAATCAAAAAGTATATATTCCTAACTAATTATTGTATTTGAGTTCGTCATTGATGTATTTTGTTGCTCTTACTGTTTAACAGTACGAATAAGTTATGAGAAGGTACCATAAATTTGTAATCTGCGAGTGATATATGATCTAACATTCCAGACGCGCACCCAAAACATTTGTTTGTTAAATAGTATCATTAGATTTCATAGTAGTGTCTTCAAATAACATTTAAATATAAGAACGAATAAATCAGGTAGTGGTCCGTATGTGGTCTTCGTGTCGTAGTTTGCTGACAACTGCTCTAAACTTCTACTGCACTGCGAGCTCCAATCTGACAACTATATTGTAATTTTATAGGATTTTTCGGTTCTTAAAGTCCTTTAGTTCTTCTTCGATATACAGGGGGTGGTTGAAAAGTAATCGGCCTAGGCAAAACACAACTTTTTCGGCAAAACTCAATTTATTTCTCAACATAGTCGTCTATTAGAACTATACACTTCGTCCGACGATTTTCCAATTTTTCAATGCCCTCCGAATAATCTCGAAGCTCTCAAAATAGGTATCTGTTTCAACAATGACCTCCTCAATCGACCCAAATCTCTTACCTCCGAACCATTTCTTTGAATTTGGAAATAAATAATAGTCGCAGGGGACCAAGCTAATGTGGTGAGGAACCAATTCGTAGCGCAATTCATGTAGTTTTGCCATTGACTGTGCACTTGTGGATCATTGCGTTGTCCTGGTGAAACAAAACTTTTTCTTCGCCAAATGCGGCCGCTCTCAAATCGGTCCAACAGCTTTACATAATATACGCCCGTAACCGTTTTGCCTTCTTCGAGGTAGTCGATGTGAATGATACCGTGCGTATCCCAAAAAACTTTTCCCTTCTTCGGATTCGATTCGCCAGAAGCAGCCCACCAAGTGTTCCTTGGTGTCTGGTGTGATGTGATGGATCCATGTTTCGTCCACGGTTACGAAACGGCGCATAAAATCCTTCATAAAGGCCTTCTTAGCGCGGTTGAACATCGACAAACATTCATTTGAAATGGTCAGTCGCGTTTGTAGTCGACTGAGAGCAAATGCGGCACCCATCTGACAGAAAACTTCCAAATATTCATGCAAAATGTTGAGCACCCATTCGGTTGAGATGCCCGCAGCCTCAGCGCTTGGTTACTCGTCAATCGTCGATTATCATTCCATGGATTTTATCGACCATTTCTGGCGTGGTGACGGCCTGGACGCTCATCATCAAAAATACTCTTACGACCGCGTGTAAATTCAGTTGTCCAATATTTAATTGTTGATATCGAAGGAGCAGTGTCCCCATAAACATCGTTCAATTCGTTGTTTATCTCATCGTTCGTTTTCTTTTTCAAAAACAAGCATCTAATCACAGCACGATATTCGATTTTATTTATTTTTGTAAAAATGTAAAAGTTGTTCGTTTTCAATGACTGCCTAACACAAAATAAATGACGCAGTTGGTTGATAATTTTACAATAGAAGAGTAGGATTTACGAAAAACAACATTGATTTGTTACTGCTGGCGCCACCTCTTGCCTAGGCCGATTACTTTTCAACCGCCCATCGTATATATTGTCGTTCTAGCAGTTTTTATATATTTTCTTGACAAATTAATTTTGAAAAGCATTCAAGGAAATAAAAATGGGGACTGTCATAATTTTCTATAGAAATTACAACGTGTAATTTATATCTGTCCCAATATTTAATTTCTTGATCAAAGACCTTTTATAAAAGTAATCCATCTCACGATAACAACAAGTCAAAAATGAGTGAAACGAATCACTATAACAATAACCTCTAATTAGCGGTATTTTGCAACTGCAAGCTGCAACTAAATTGCTACTAACCAGCATGTTTTACAAGATGTGATTAATCAAAAGAGAAACTTGATCCTCTTGTTGCTACTTTCATATTGAATTTGTGCCACGATATATATTTGGTCTTGGTTAATCATTTTGAATTATTGTCATACATATATCTTTATGTCGAACACGTCACATTTTTAACTATGGCATATAGATTAACTTACATAAAAACAAAACTATATGTGAGTGAAAATTTATTTGTAGAAAACAGTACCGGACTGTCTTATTTTGCTTATACATTGAACCAAGTGAAAATTAAAAACACTACAGCTTAAAGCCTGTCCCAAACCCATTTTAATTTAGCAATATGCTTAGCAATATCCTTGTTGCGGGTTTTATTGCGTATTCCGGTATTTGTTTTTAGGATATTCTATGTACGACCAAAAATTCTTATACCGTCACTCATGTAACATCTTTGTCTGTCTGTTGTCTGACGCTCTGCTTGTCAGTCTGTTTACATAACGGTGGCGGTCGTAACAATATTGAGTAGACCAATCGCGGTACACACACGACACGACACAGTAAAAAAACACACTATAATACCAGTGTTGTAATGTATCTAGATTAGGGCTGCCATACGTCCCGGTACACCGGGACATATCCCAGTTTTGAGGTTTGTGTCCCAGTGTCCCGGTCGATTTAAAATTTATGCATATTAAAAAATTATTTTTCGATAATATTGTACATATACATATATACATACTATATATAAATTATATAACAGATTCGAGGTCCGAAATGTTCCGTAGTAATGCCGAGTACTAGTCAGCTAGTGTCTAATGTTGATATGCGCACGCAGCACATTGGCAACACCGAAATTCGCTGGCAGCACCGAAAAGACTGAAGAGACAGAAAGAAAAGCTAATCTACTGGAAATGTGCCAATACTTGTTCGCCATTCCACCGCACCATGCACATGTTGAACGTGTGTTCTCATTAATTAAAACCCATTGGACAGATGAGCGCAATTCGTTTTCTATTGGCACCGTGAAAAGCATAATTCAATGTGTTTTAAATTATAAAATGTCATGCATTGAATTCTATAATTATATACAAGGGGAAAAAGAACTGCTCCAAAAAACGAAAACATCGGAGAAGTATGATTGGGCAAAGAAGAGCGATGATAAAGAAGCCACCGAAGTCAGGGAAGGGGGAGAGTAAAGGCAAGAGAAGAATGGAATGTAAGGTTCTATTTGGTTTTATTAAATTGAATCGCCCATTAATTTATTAATTAATTGATAAAGACGCATCCACAAAAAAAAACATCATATTTCTAGTCGAACTGAGTGTTCCAAAATGATTCACCATTGATCCCAACGTTTTGCTCTTGGAATACCTATTATCAATCTCTACTTTAATTATTTTTTTTTGTCTTTAAATTTTTTAATTTATTTAAAATATTGTGCAATTTTTTTATAATAAAGGTATTATTGTCGATAAAAGTTTTTTTTAAGTTGTTTTGGGGGGGGGGCTCCCGATCGGTAGTCCGACAATTATGGCAGCCCTAATCTAGATACAAGTTTGCCGGTGTGTGTATAGAAAATATTGTATTTGACTCGCATTTAAAGGCTATATTTCAGTCGTATGATTACAACCCTCGCCTACGGCTTGGATGTTAAACGTCATCCTCGTGAAATATAGCCCCCCATTATATGCTTGTTAATTAAAATACTATTTTAATCTTTTATTTGTGGTTTTTGAAAAAATGCGTTTATTTATATCAACAATCGAGCAACCTATGTTATATATTCTATATTCAAAGAACCCATTTTACATTGTTGGCAATCAACGATAGTTATGGAAATTAAAACTGTATGTTGCACGATATAATAAATTCATGACATATTACTTTTCTAAGTAACTTTTCGTTCTAATTTTGTAGCAATATTTTTCACTGCCCTGTTTAATCCGGTCCTGACAAGAAAATACCAATTGATTGCATTTCGAACGGTTGTTTATGTAATTTTTATGCTGGTAGGAAATTATAGGTTATTATTAATTAAGAGGAATATAAATTAAAAGATATCTGCCATTAAACATAAAAATAATATAGATATTAAAAATTATTTATGACTTTCATAATGAACACTCCTTTACCACTTTAATTGCTGAAATATAATTTTCTTTATATGGCTATCCATCAATCTATCAGATTAGTTATAAATTTTACTGACATTAACAAATTATTAATAAATAACTTTGTTTACTGATAATTTGTATCACAAATATACTTGAAGTCCAGGTGAAATTTATGTTTAAAGCAGGGATCTGTAAGTTTATCTGTTAAGGACCTGATAGAAAATTTTAAGGGGTTCTACAGACCGAAAGAAAAGTAGACTATTATTTAGGTAAAAATTGATGTAAAGTATGAATTTTCACACATTTTAAAAATAACCTTCTTCTCTTTGGGCACTATAAGTCAAGTTGACATTTGGCTTCACTCACATCCTCCATCTTGATCTATTCATTATTATCCTTCTATTTATTGTTTAATTTATTCTTGTTAATATATATGCTATACTCTATCTCAGAAAGACTGATAGTAATAAAATTTATTATTTGTAAAAAGTTATTGTTTTTTCACACAGATGCGGCCCACAAAATATGAATAGTTCGAAACGAAATATTGTTAAATACAACCAAGTGTGCCGCACATATTATATGGGAATACGAACTAGGGTTAAACACAATAGATCATACAAATTTTACCCTAAAATTTTGAGGAAAAATATGGTCACAGGGGTGCGTTTAATGATATGATAAATATGGTCACAGGCGTGCGTTTAATAAAATGATAAATAGTAATATAGAAATACACAAAACCAATTTAAACGTGTTTAAAATGTGCACGCCATTGGTAACTGCCTGACAAAAAGATTTATTACTATCAGTCTTTCTGAGATAGAGTATAGTCATTTAGATAGGATGGAACGCGAATAGCCCACGTTGCTAACTAACTTGTGGATTGGCTGGCACTGAGTTCATTTCAGAGGTGGCTCAACGCGGTATGCAAGCGATGCGCCGCATCGGGTCGCCAAGATCAAAGGGCGCCGAGTCGAAGAAAAAATGTATAGCCTATTACAATATCAAAATAGCTTTAATTAAAATAATATTTTTGTAATAAGTATTGTGACCTTTTATTAAATCTAGCAAAAGGTACTTTTATTTACTGGGCAGCACTTAAGGCTTCTAGTAAAAGGGGGCGCCATGCAAGGAAATTTAGAAAAAACTATCTTTTTTTACTGGGTGCACTTCAGGCTTCTAGTAAAAGGGGGGGGGGGGGCGCTATGAAGGGAGATGTATTTGTAAAAAATTCTTATTTGAATTTATAAGTCATAACTTGTAATACCAAAAATTTGGCACTGCGCATACTCAAGATTCAAACTATGCGATTGTGAAGTATAGTGTGTTACATAACTATAACTTTTGTACATCGTCAACCAAAAAACACAAAAAATGCGTTACTTTCTGAAAACATAATCTGATCAAAAATTCCTGTTGTACTATTTAACTAAAACTTTTTGCACAATTTTGACAAAAATCGCATCAAAATAATTTATTTCGCAAAAATAAATTTTTTATCGTTAATCCACGTACTAAGGGTTTTCATTTGATACCCTACTTTAAAAAGAAAGAATTTAAAAAAAATTATTGTTTTTTTTTGATGAGCACTAATTTGATTATATTTTTGGGGAATAAGTTTTTTAGATGTTTTAGTATTTTTCCTACGTTCACTCAAAGAGTTGTATAATCGTGCCAAATTTCAACTAAAGAGTTTTGGCCGTTTAGCTACAATTTTTACCGAACAGACAGACAGACGACAAAATGACGGTTTTTTGGTCATACCTACAAAACCCTAAAAACGCGGCCTGAAATTGGGAAAAATGGATCATACATACTGCAGCTCTGTAATACTATAGGGGAAGTATTTTAAGATCGCAGCGCTATTGCGGCATACTTGGAACCTTCAAAATAGACATTCGTTACATATAAACAACGTGAATTTTAATGTTTACTGGTGGTTTTTGTAATTTTGCTACAATATTAATACTTGCTTTTATGCAATTATATTTTTATGCAAACATTTTATAAAAAAAGGGCGATAGAATGTCTATTTCTGTAGTTGTTAAAATCCCACCAGATGTCATATCGCTTAGCACGTTTTCCCTATATCCATTCCAAGCCTAGAATTTACAGTTACTATTTATGTGCTCCTATAAGTTCTTCATTTTACAAAACAAATTTATGGATCAGAAAAATTTAAATGTATGTGACATAAAAGAATGAGTAGCAAACGTAAAATTTAAGTAGGCCGAACATATGGTGACTGACTGATTGTAGGTGGAAAAGAAATACTTAAAGGAACGCCACGAAACTATTGGCAGCAGACCTTCTACCAAACTGCCGGACGATAATAAGATACAAATTTTTGGCGTAAAGCAGTAATGGCTCTTTGCGTGACGATAATAAAAGAATTGAAGGAAAATGGCCACCGTTAGCCCAGACAAAAAGGTTTGGAAAAACAAGGAGATTTGTGTTCAGCAGTGGATGATTTCAGCTGGTGATGATGTTGATAATAATGAAGCAAGAAGCTTTCTGATTATTTTTATTTAAATTTGTTGGTGAACTTCACAATGTTTTAAGCAGAAGATTTTCAATCTCTTAGATCCCGTTTATTAAAGCAAAATAGTTAATACTCTATATAATTTCTTGTAGTTTAAGATAAAAACTTTGGAAATACTAGTTCTTGCGAAGCATTATAATCCTTTCTCCCGCAAAAAGCTGTGCATTTAAATTCAATGTTGACGTTGGTGATTAAGACGTCGCATGAGCTTTAATGAGGAATGAAAATTAACATTACTCACATTTTGCAAAGTTTTTTTAAATTTATAATTATAGAATAAATTATTAATAATTGCTGTAGAAAATCATTAATATACTTCTTAAATATTCTACATGCCGCACCTTGTTGTAAATATGTTATTTGTGGTAAAAATATTTCATTCAATTACAGAAAGTCGGCACATTTTTGTTACGAATAAAGAATAACATTAATAAATTAGTGTCATTCCATGGGGTTTTTGATATACATATTGCTTAATTAAGATAGACTTGGACTGATTAAACAATCAAGGCGCTAATACTAGGGGATCCTTGGGTCCTGACCCCCCTCAAAACTAAAGAAACCATTTACTTATTTAATAAAAACTAACTAACTAAGCAACTGAAAATGGAGATCACTTTATTTAAGGTCAGAATCAAATTAATTACGCCCTCCCACGATTCACGGTAAGTTCATCGAAAATCAATTCATCGAAAATCAATTCATCGAAAATCAATTCATCGAATATCAATTCATCGAAAATCAATTCATCGAAAATCAATTCATCGAAAATCAATTCATCGAAAATCAATTCATCGAATGATCAATTCATCGAATGATCAATTCATCGAAAAAAAAATATTTTGTAAATATTTGAGAGGAATGCCGAGGGGATCGGAAAGCCAAAAAAGCAGTGGTCAATAAAAGTTGACAGACTACACTTATTAAATAACTATCATACTTGGTCTATTAATAATTTTTAAATTTTCCATTCAGAAAATACGCCAGGTAAAAGATACCTGTTGGATTATTTTGAAATCGAACAGGGCTCCTTAGATCAGAAAAACCCGGTTAATGGGATCATAAATGTACTTAATACACCCATTCTTAAAGGATTATAAAAATGGTATTTCCCCATCTGTTAAGTCTTAAGGGTTTTGTGTTATGTACATACTTTTACTATTCATATTTACTATACCACACATGATTTGTTCAATGTACGGTGATTCTAAACAGGTGGCATTGTTATGTTAGTGTGAGTTTGTTTTGTCATTAAACTAGATGATGGATAGCTCGCTTCGCTCGGCTTCTTCTAACAAAACCCTTACTAACCTAACCTAACCTAAAATAGTGCTTTTTCCTTAAACTAGAAGATAGGTAACTCGCTCCGCTCAGTTTTAGACTTTTACTAAATAAACCTAACCTAATTACCTTGTTTTTAGGCGCATAGTACTTTATTTTCCCCCATATTAGCCCAATTAAAATGCGTATCATTGTGTATGAATTTATAAATATTATTTGCGTGTAATTGCCCATAACCTGTCTTATTAAACCTTAAAAACAAAACATTTATTTCTTTTATTATATAAGTTTTCTTATTATATTTCTTTATTTATATTCAAACACTAAGTCACTTTATTTACCTTTTTTTAAACCATATAAAAAAAATTACGCAATTATTTCTTAGTCTGTCTACTTTTATTGACCACTGTTCTTTTGACTTTCCGATCCTCTCGGCATTCCTCTCAAATATTTACAAAATATTTTTTTTCGATGAATTGATCATTCAATGAATTGATCATTCGATGAATTGATTTTCGATGAATTGATTTTCGATGAATTGATTTTCGATGAATTGATTTTCGATGAATTGATTTTCGATGAATTGATTTTCGATGAACTTATATTCGATGAATTGATTTTCGATGAACTCGTCGGTTACCCCCTCCCACTTATTATCTACTGGATATTTTTTCAAAGTAGATCCCCCCATTTTTTTATTTATTTTTTTTTTTGTGCGCGCTTGGGTCAATCAGAAGAGATGATTGTAGCAAACCAAAAATTCTATACTGAGTAAATTTAAAATTATACTCTGTTCGCAATGATTCATTCAAGTGATTTAAATTAGAGATGGGTTGTTCATGAACGAACCGGCTCTGTGAGCCGGCTCAGTACACTGACCGAAGTGACACGGTTCACCAAATTGAAATGAGCCGGCTCACGGCTCACTGTATAGTTTCAAGTTTCAAGTATACGATTGGTCGGGCGATTGTGAGCAGTGACCAGAGTGATCCGGATCTGGATCGATGTCATGTTGAACTTCGCGAGAACTCGGCTTGTAATGTATTATCATAAAGTGTATTTTGTCATCTATTTGTAGGGCAGTTTATTTGAAACTAATAGGCTTAGCCTGTATTTTCTTACAACCATACTATATAAAAATATTTAAAATATTGCCCAAATCCCAGATGTCCGATTTATAAGGGCAATAAACATCGCTATAAACTTAACACATCTGGTTTAAAATATAGTTGCTACATAAAGTGAATTGTTTGTTTCAAAAATGTTAGATAAGAACCGGGACTAAACGACGTTCTACCTACGAACGACCGACCGACCGACCGACAACTGACTGACCTGTGTCTCGGGATCATGTTTACAGTTCATATATTACAAGAACCGGCTCTAAGCAACGTTTTACCTACGAACGAACGACCGACCGACCAACAACTGACCGAGTTGTGTCTCGGGATCATGTTTACAGTTCATATATTGCAAGAACCGGCTCTAAGCAAGAGCCGGCTTTAAGCGACGTTCTACCTACGAACGAACGACCGACAATTGACCGACCTGTGTCTCGGAAACTTGTTTCCAGTTCATATAATGCAAGAGCCGGCTCTAAGCGACGTTCTACCTACGAACGAAGGACCGACCTGTGTCTGGGAAACATGTTTACTTAATCACATGTTTACTTATCACAGTAGCTTAGTGTTCAGCACTCTTGTTTGTAAGTGTGGGATCGTTAGACCAATCCCCAGTACGGCAAAAAAAAAATTCAAAAATAAGCTTGCCACCGTAGACCCTCGTTTAAATAAATACCTGTATCTCTAAATTAATATACGGAAATATGGGACGTGCATCATAGGGCACGTGAAGTTGGTGGTCTGGGCTACCGTAAAAGGTAGTCATTAGGCTATGTTAAAAAGTGCTAGTCGCGACCTGAACATCTAACACCTAGGCATTATGCCATAACATATAAAAAATATCAATCTAAGGGAGAGGTGTGTTCAATATTAGACCAAATAACACGGATGATAATGAATGAGTTAACAATAAAGTCAAGATCGTTGGACTAATAATTGGAGTTCTGACTAGCTCGTGGAAAATTTAAATCTTTCTGTATATCTTCTACCAATTCATGTGCAATGAATTAGCTCAAAAATATTTCATCACATTTTCAGGATCCTAGATCCTGTCTAATTTGAACGCAAGATAAATCAATTTTGTATACATAATATTGTAAAACAAAAAAGATTGGTTTAATGTTTTCTGAAGGATAATTGAAAATTAAGCTAGAATCTTTTGTTAATTTGTAAACAAAGTACTTGAAATAATCAACTATAATTTGAATTTGTACGCAATTAACTATAGCCCCCCTCCAGCACTTTTTAGAGCTCCGCAATTTTGCTCCGAGCCTCACAATTTTGCTCCGGAGCTCGCAATTTTGCTCCAGACACCACAATGACTAAGGTCTTGCTGATATGACGATATATTGGAGCAATCCATTTGGGCTCTGCGATATTAGACACAGAATTGAATGCCTCAAATGGAACTGAGTTAGTCATATCTTAGTAGGTAGACAAGACACTAACCGATGGAAAAACAGTATGGTTCACAGCATCCAAAAATTTCCAAACGTGGTGTTAACAAACCTCAAAAAAGGTGATTAGACGATAAAAAAAATAGCAGAGAAATTGTCAACAAATGTTCAGAAGTGGCCAAACATTTAAGGTTTATGGAAGAAAAAGGCTCCTGTTTTACTGAATAGCGACGACGTTTGTAACATAAAGTTTCTTACTCATAAACCTGTTCAAAAGACTACCCAGCTTCACAAATATATAAATTTAAATGGAGAAAATTTAAAAAATGAAACCCTATAAATAATATAGAATCGTAAATCTTGATACAGAATAATACATAACGCAGAAAGATAAAGAATCCAGTAGAAAACATATCAAATAGTGTTGGTTTTCTATTTATCTACCGAGCTGGGGAATAATTTAATATCCCTATGAAAATAGCTTCTCTGAACTGCAGAAATGTTCACATGCATAAATCTTAGTAGAATATACGCGAGCATTATCATAAATGATGGCTAGTAAGAGCTGTCTGCAACACGGCATAAATATTTCAGCGGGGCATGCTTGCTGTCTAGATGGCACAATCGTCGTATAGTCGACTCATGAACTTGTCGACGTGGGATATGTTATACGCCAAGAGAAATGGGCTAACGAGTGATTTGTGATCTCCATTCATATAGGGTGACCGAACCAAAAAACACAAAAAATAATATAACATCCTTCGGAATAACTGCCGACAGAATGAATATTTAGAGGGGGTTTTTGGATTTTTACAAGATTTATTATTTTACTCAAATTAATTTTTATGGTGAATGCAGGTGTTGTCACGACATAGAGGAATATTTCGGTGATATATCGGAGAATTTACATGCACAAGTCAATTTACGATGAAAAGTTTTTTGTGTTGTTGTAAGGGGGTACATGTACGGTTCTATTATGAAAGGGGAGATTGAGTTATATATTAGATATTTGGTTTTTCATTTGTGGGCAAAATAAAAGAAAAAGGCCATAAATAGTAATATCAGAACATATTATTTTCCCTTTCTCTTCCCAACACCAAGAGCGCATAGGGCAGTGAAGGCAACTGTCCTTTTTCTTGGCCCTCGACTCTATATGAGAGTGCGTGATCACTAGAACATTTCGACCAGTCCTGTCATCTCTCTATATACACAAGAACCTCTTGTGTCGAGAGAATTAACGCATTTGTTTTTTCTAACATATTTAATTTTTAAATAAAAGCCAATACTA
This sequence comes from Liopterus haemorrhoidalis, assembly GCA_963971575.1. Taxonomy (NCBI): domain Eukaryota; kingdom Metazoa; phylum Arthropoda; class Insecta; order Coleoptera; family Dytiscidae; genus Liopterus; species Liopterus haemorrhoidalis. The sequence continues at coordinate 43,702,157 of OZ020615.1, read as the reverse complement.
TTGTCACATGTGAGTCTTATACGAGCTGCAATGTGGAAGAAGCCAACTTGCTACACTCAACGCAGCCCGAACCTAATGAAATGAAATATTCTAAGCGATTATTGATGATAACCATTAAATGAGTGTAATACGTGACTGAGTCATTGTTTGGGCTGCAATAATAGCGCAGCGCTTATTTTACACAAGGCAAAAACATCAGTTACGCTTCTACTTTAAAAGTTCTTCGAATCGTCCTCTAGCATTAACCTTCTACCATTATTCGATATTGTCATTTCTATTTTCTATTTCCAGATTACTCCATATGGGTTACTCCATATGGACTCTATGGGCTCTATTACTTGATATCGGTTCTATGTGTTTCATTTCGATCATTGTGGTCATTTTTAGTATTTCGTAGGTATAACTAAGACACTCATAGAAATTGTGTCTCAAGGGCTGAACTTAGATAGTTGAAATTTGGCATGAATGGACAGCTTTTTGGTTATTAAGATTTTCATTGATAGCTGAGCTTGCGTAAATAGACGGAGAGATCAGCTAACCGAAGATATAACAAGTATTGGTATACATGACAAATGGAAAGACCTGACAATTAATTGATCATAATAATCACAAATATGACCTTTTGTGATCTCCAAAAAGCATTTGACTGTGTTTCACATCAAATGCTTATATTTTCTTCAGCACATAAACGTCCCACAGTAGTCTCATCGAGCCCTAGTTTTCACTACCGTACTGCTACTATAGGTATGTATATTAGGCACGAGCTTTTCACTCCGTAGAGTGAAGTTTCAGGTCTACAACTCCCACAATGACACAGTCCGGCTTGGGAGCGGTGATAAATTTATTTGATATTTTTTTTATTTTATTTGAAATTTTTTTATTTTTAATTAGGATGAGGTGGTACGGACTAATACAAATATCCATGCCTTGACCGGGATTCGAACCCAGGACTTTTTAACACGAGAAGCAGAAATTTGCGCTACCGAGGTCGTCAATGCATATATGGATAAATAAAAATTGATGTAAAGTGTGAATTTTCACACATTTCAGGGTTTTGCAGGTATTTAGTAAGTGAATGATGATTATTTGGGATGCCAAAACAAATTTTATGTCAAAATATTTTTTTATGAATTTTAATTCGAATACCTATTACCATTATTTAAGTTTCTAAAGATGTGCAGTATTTTTTTTTATATATCAAGGTTCATTAATATTTTGAAAATTGCGCCTATGGCTTCCATTGGTTGTTTTTAGTCATAGCTCCTCCCCTTTGATTTCATGTACATTCAAATATAGAATTAAATTATAATTTCAACAATTTCCACTGGTTATTAAATTTACGATTTTAAAAATTAAATGCAACAATTGCCAAAATATAACTAGTATTTTGAAAAAATAATTTAAACAATATAAAAATGCAAACAAATTAATAAAAAATAATATTGTATGTCTCCTCTCGTAGGATTCGAACTCATTTTCTTGGGCAGAATGCAAGTATCTTAGCCACTGCACCAAGATACACGTTACTGTTTGACGTGTTATATAACTATAAGTTTTCAACATTATTAGCAAAAAAACACAAAAAATGCTTTTTTTTCCAAAAACATAATCTGATCAAAAATTCCTGTTGTACTATTCCGGTTCACACCAATGAACATTACTTAGAATTTTTTCAGGTTTTTAGTTTAAACCATCTGAGCTACAGGGTGTGGGACAAAATATTTTTTGCACAATTTTGGCTAAAATCGCTTCAAAATAATTTATTTTGCAAAAATAAAAATTTGATCGTTAATCCACGTACCAACCGATGAGCACATATTTGTTTATATTTTTAGGGGGATATGTTTTTTAGATGTTTTAGTATTTTTCCTATGTGCGGGTCAAAGATTTGTTTAAGCATGCCAAATTTCAACTCTCTAGGTTTAGCCGTTTGGCTACAATTTTTACCGAACAGACAGACAGACAGACAGACAGACAGACAGACAGACAGTCACACAGACAGGCAGACAGACAGACGACAAAATGACGGTATAAGGGTTTTTTGGTCATACCTACAAAACCCTAAAAATGTACAATTTTAGGGTCTACAGTTAAAAACTACTTATCTAAGAAATAGAAGACAAATCACTGTTGTTAACAACAAGTTGTCCATTTTAAAATCAATTAATTATGGGGTTCCACAGGGATCTGTTTTTGGCCCACTATTATTGCTATTATATTTCAATGATTTAAATATCGCTTTTACATAAGCTAAATGTGTACTTTTTGCGAACGATACAGCCTTAGCATCTTGTGACAGTGATATACAGAATATTTAGGATATGAAAAATAAAACTTATAAGGAAGCTCAGTCAAGGTTTGGTACAAATAATTTATCATTAACTCCGTCAATAAAATCGTAAGATCAATAAATTCGCCGTCAATAAAACGTCGATCAATAAAACCATAGACAAAGTGAAATATTCTGACATTTGAAAAACCTCACAGTGCACTTATGTTTATTGTAACTGAATCTGAAGTAACAATTATTTGGTATAATTAAAAAATATGCACTACTTAATTCCAAAATATAATTTTTGATTAGAAATGATTTACCAAACAGTGCAGTTTAAAAAGACAACATAAAACCTACTCAGGTGCGTACCAAAGAGAATTTCCCACCAGGATGCGAGGTTCGCTTTCCGCCTCTATACCAAAATCAAAATAAGTAGTAGTATAAGTAGTATAAGTGTTAGTAATAATAACAAGATTTTTTTTACAAATTATCCCACACCAGTGAACACATATAAACTTATTAATTTTAAAGCTGTCGCATGAGGGCGGTGCACCCTCTACACACCCAAGTTTGCGTGCCCCTGAATCTGCCAACATATGACATAAATATGTCTTATGTACTGTGAAATAATGTTTACTGTTGTGAGCCATTTATTTTTATAATTAATAGTTTATTTGACTTTTTGATTTCCCATCTATATTCATTTCCGGTATCCTCATAAATAATGTAAACCAAGGATCATTATTAATTCCAAATATGTCTGTTTAATTAGCAGTTTATTTTCAAAACATGTCTTACCTAATTTCGATTAAGTGTAACACTTAAGTTCTGCTGACTGAATATTTCATATTTTTGACAGGTGTCAGGAAATGATGAGTTAATTTAATACAATTTACTTTCTTTATGCCTTGAAATTAAGGTATTAAATGCAATTTTATGTACTTCATAATTAAATTAATTATTGTATTCCCACATTAGTTTGCATGTCAGTCGCAAGTAATCATAAAATAGTCACACCATATTTTAACGGAGTTAATTATTTTGTTTGTATGCAAGGTGTTGTGAATAAATTAAAAAAGAACATCTTAATTTTATGGAGAGATTTCACGGATATAATTTTAGGGCAGGGCAATGTTATGTTCAGTACCAATCACGAAAAATACCAGAAAATTCTTTAATTCTTATATACAAGACAATTCCTACCTCTTTTCTAAAATTTTCTTTTCTTTGTTCAATGAAATCAGCAAACGAGCTGATGTGTTCATAATTTCTGGGTAAAAAATAATATACAGATGGATTGACCAAGTTTAGAAAATAAAGGAAATCAACGTCACAACAATTCAATTCAAGCTAAATCTATTAAGAGAAAGACGGCAGGAAGATCAAATAAATATTTTATTGAAGGCGTCGAAACTGACCTTTAACTATTAAGGGTTCGAAATTGGAAAACGAGGAGTATGAAAACTGGTGTAAGCCAAAGCTCACCAAGAGTTGTAGCGCCACAGGTACAGGGCCGCCGCTTGAGTGTAAACCGTCTGTGTGTAAACATTCATAAAATTGCCCTCTACTAGAATCGAACCCAAATGCCGCCCACGTCCAAACTTTCTTTACGTCTACTAGCAGTATTCTACTAGGATTGACCTCAATTCCCGACCCTTTGATGATCCACTCGTATACAATGCACATCCTGAACAACAAATTGCTCGACAATTAGGCATTAGTCAAGAAAGAGTCCAGTACATTGTTCAGATGTTGAATTACAGAAAAATTTCCGTCAGTTAACAGATGTATGAAAGAACAAAGAAAAAAACCTTTGTCAAGAACTTCTTAACCAGTATCGACGTGAATGAGATGATTTTCTCATGAACATCAACACTGGGGACGAAAGTTGGGTTCACCACTATGATCCCGAAAATAATCGGAAGTCCATGGAATATCGTCGTCTTTATTCTCCACGTGTATGAAAATTCAAAAGAGTTCCATCGGCTCAGAAAGTCATGCTCACCATTTTCTAGGATGCAAAGGGAGTCATTCATACCGAATATCTGCCGAAGGGATCAACGATTAATTCAATAAGATACTGTAGAACTTAACGATCACTAAATAATCGTATTCGTAGAGTAAGACCGGAAAGGACGAATTTCTTGCAGCAACGAAACAATGAGGGCAGTGGCGAACCTGAAATTCACGGTTGTTTCGCAACCTCCATACAGTCCTGATTTGGCTCCTTTAGATTTCTGGTTATTTCCAAAGTTGAAGGAGGTATTGAAAAGTCAATATTTTTCATCAAACACTGAAGTTCGTGCTGCTGTTTGCAATTGGATCAACAGTAAACAAGAAAGTTTCATGGACGGAATGAAGAAATTGATTCACCGTTTGGAGAAATGTGTTGCACTAAATGGTGATCATGTGGAGTAATAATAATGTACATTGGTAGTACAATAAATTTACGTCATTTTGAGACTGGTTTCATTATATTGTCTTTTCCTATTCTTATTTTATAGAGTTGGAGACCTTATATATCAATCCGCCCTCGTATATCTCAAACACCCTTATTCCATCACTCATATGTCTATCTATTCGGTAGAAATTGTGAATTCGCAGCTCGCTAGTCGATTTTGAAACTCTCTAACCATTTTTTTCGACTTATAACCATTTTTTTTAATATTAAAAAAATTGCTGGTAGATTGAACGTATCACTAATGAAACAAGTAATAGTTATATCAATAACATGTTCCTGGTCCCCTAGTATTAGTTATTTAATAACCAAGTTCGATTATATTGGTTTTAATAAAAATAACGTTATAAACAGAACCCAGTGAAACATTTTCGCAGTTTAAACCTCTGGCCCGTATATTCGGCTTCAATATTCACCTAATTAAGGTTTCTGGTTTGGGGGCCTTTGAGCTGGTCTTGCTCCAGGACCTACAACTTCTTAATCCAGCATTATTGTATGCAAGACCATGCCAATAAAATTTGATTCCTGCTGCAAACTAGTGAAAAGGGGCGCCTTTTTGTCCAATTTTGTCTATTTAGAGGCTTAAAAATAATCCTTATTTGTCATTAATTTTGGCGTCCCTTCCATTCGGCTCCTGAAGTGGTTATTGGTCCTGCTCGTATGTGTCAAATTCTGGAATGAATAATACATCTGTATCTTAATAGCAATCTTTCATTTTAAATCTTTCTCTTGACTGATGATTAAATTAGTCCTAAGAGCACTGCAGCCCCTTTGATCGTGGTGAGTTGTAGTTGTGTCGCATTGATGTCGCTGCAGTGTCAGTAGTTAGGCGCGGGACATGGGATATTTATGAGCAATCATTTGATACGATACATTAACCAGCAGTGTCTATCTGAACACTAACTGTATGATACTCAATTTAGATTATGATCTGTTTAAATAATGACTGTCGTTTACCCTCTCCACTTCAATTCATTTCGATATTGCTTTATTATGAATGTAAGGGTACTATCCAAATGATAATGCACACGATAAAGTATAGTTGGAGTTATATCAAATTACATGACATGTTTATTTCAATGGATTATTATTTAAATTTTAAATTGTTCATTTGGATATGTTGTCGATATTATCGACTTTATGATGTATTAAAATGAGAAAGTATACGTGTATAGTAACATAAAGTAGGCATGTTTATTGAATATATGGACTCGTTTGATAGATAATGAGATTTAAGATTTGTTGAAATGATATTGCATAATTGTAAATGGAACTTTCTTATAACCAAACACAATGGAATTGAATAGCTATAAATTAGAAACAATTTAAAATTACTACATAAATTACAAGGGAAAATTGACATTATTATTATGTACAGTATTAATGCAAATAGAAACGTACATAGTTTTATCCAAACAAATAAATCTAAATCCAATCAAGAAACTATCATCAATACCCTGGATATTACTTCGGAATTAACTCCTTCTTATACTAATTATGTAATCAGCTCGAAAAACAAAGTCGGCTCAGCCTCAAGTATTTAATGCTTGAGCAAGGCCGGAGCGAGAGTCTTTGGCGCCCTTATGCAAGATTTAATGAAGCGCCCCTAGAGAGGGCAAAATTTTAAGTGAAGACCTAAAACGGCGCGACCTCTGGCATCAAGCGCCCTAATGCATTGCTTACCTTGCTTTCCGCATTCTTCCGGCCCTGTGCTTGAGGGTACGAACATGTAGAAATATTATTTTCGGCGCCTATAAGAATTTTTTGCCGACCCCTGTTGATTTCAGTTAGTTCACCCGTAAAAAGATTGTTATCGAAGACGGCTTTTTGAAATTTCTTCATTAAAAAATTTATGTGAAGTGTGAATTTTCGCACATTGCAGGTTTCGCAGGTATATAATAAGTGAAGGCGGCATGCTGAATGTGTAGGACAAATTTTGCTTTGTAGTAATAAAATGAACGATATTTTTAAAATAATTTATCGTCTGTTAATGTAAGAGCTTTAATAACAAATTTTATGTTCAAATATTTTTTTATTTATTTTAATTAGAATACCTAATACCATTATTTAGGTTTCTAAATATGTACAGTAATTTTTTTTTTTATATAGCAAGGTTCATTAATATTTTGAAAATTCCGCCTATGGCTTCCATTGGTTGTTTTAAGTCATATGCTCCGCCCCTCTGGTTTCGTCTACATGACTCATAGAACGAAAATATAATCCCAACAATTCCAACTGGTTATTAAATTTACGCTCTTAAAAATTAAATGCAACATTTACCAAAGTATAAGTAGAATTTTAACAAAATAATTTAAACAAAATAAAAATGGAAAAAAACAAAAAATTTAATTTGTCTCCTCTGCCTGGGAGCGTATCCTAGTTTGCTGCGTAGCAGGCGAGCAAGCAACTTTTGTACATCGTTAACCAAAAAACACGAAAAATGCGTTATATTCCGAAAACATAATCTGATCAAAAATTCCTGTTGTACTATTCCGGTTCACACCAATGTACATTACTTAGAATTTTTTCAGATTTTTAGTTTAAACCATCTGGGCTACAGGGTACGGGACATATTTTTTTTTGCACAATTTTGGCAAAAATCGTATCAAAATAATTTATTTTGCAAAAATAAAATTTTGATCGTTAATCCACGTACCAAGGGCTTTCATTTGATACACTCAGAATTTAAAAAAAAAATATATATTTTTTTTTTCCGATGAGACATATTTGCTTATATTTTTAGGGGGATATGTTTTTTAGATGTTTTAGTATTTTTTCTATGTGCGGGTCAAAGAGTTATATAAGCATGTCATATTTCAACTCTCTAGATTTAGCCCTTTGGCTACAATTTTTACCGAACAGACAGACAGGCAGACAGACAGACGACAAAATGACGGTATAAGGGTTTTTTGGTCGTACCTACAAAACCCTAAAAAGTAAAATATTAGGTGTACCGGAAAGTTTTTTCGTTTTTATTATTAGTGCAGTATGCGAACTAGTCACGACTTATTCGCTGAATTAAACAGACGTCTTTTGCGTGTTGATTAAACTCTGTAATCTTGAGTACCTAATTATTGTTTTCGTTTCATTTTAAAACTGAAGACTTTTAAGACTGAATCAGAACTTGACCAGAAATCGGCCAGAAATTGTGAATAGAAGAGTAGTTATTCTTCAAGACGATAATGCCTGACCTCATTCATCAAAAAAAGACACATGAAAAAGTTTCTGAGCTTGATTAGGAGGTTCTACCCTACTAACCAGTCATTTCACCCTCCTATCACTTATTTCGGTCACTGGAAAACATTGTAAGAAACAATACACAAGATATGAACCATGTTAAAATGAGCCTTGAACAATTTTTTCCTTCAAAAAATCAGGAATTTTATAAATTTGAAATATTTTCTCTTCCTGATAAATGGCAGAATGTTATAGATCACAATGGTAATTTTGTTGGTAATTTTACTCAATAAAGTACATTTTTTCTACCATTTTAATAATACCAAATAAACGAAAACACTTTCCGGTACACCTAATAGTATACCTACATTTAAAAATTATAGAAATATAGTCAGCTATAAAATATCCATTTTGTTATTTATCAAGACCAAATTCAATAATAAACATCAAAATTATTATTTTAAAACGTTTGAGCTTAAAATTAAAAAATTGATGTGAAGTGTGAATTTTCAGACATTTCAGGGTTTTGCAGGTATTTAGTAAGTGAATGATGATTATTTTGGATGCGAAAACAAATTTTATATTAAAATATTTTTTTTTGTTAGTTTTAATTCGAACGCCTAATGCCATTATTTAGGTTTGTAAATATGTGCAGTATTTTTTTTTATATAGCAAGGTTCATTAAGAATTTCAAAATTGCGCCTATGGCTTCCATTGGTTGTTATAAGTTCCGCCCCTCTGATTTCGTGTACATTGAAACAGAATTAAATTATAATTTAAACAATTTCCACTGGCTATTAAATTTACACTTTTAAAAATTAAATGCAACATTTGCCAAAATATAATTAGAATTTTGAAAAAATAATTTAAACAATATAGAAATTAAAAAACAAAAAAAAAATATATAGTCTCTTCTCCAGGGTTCGATCCCCATCGGATCGGGTTACATGGGTGAAAAGTCAGCGTCAAATACCACTAGACCAGCACACACGTTAGAGTGTTGCTTGTTACAAAGCTATAACTTGTGTACATTATTAGCCAAAAATCACAAAAAAGCGTTTTTTTCCAAAAACCTAATCTGATCAAAAATTCCTGTTGAAATATTCCGGTTCACACCAATGTACATTACTTAGAATTTTTTCAGATTTTTAGTTTAAACCATCTGGGCTACAGGGTGTGGGACAAAAAATTTTTTGCACAATTTTGGCAAAAATCGCTTCAAAATAATTTATTTTGCAAAAATAAAAATTTGATCGTTAATCCACGTACCAAGGGCTTTCATTTGATACCCTACTCAGAATTATAAAAAAATATTTTTTTTTTCGATGAGCACATATTTGTATATATTTTTAGGGGGATATGTTTTTTAGATGTTTTAGTATTTTTCCTATGTGCGGGTCAAAGAGTTGTATAAGCATGCCAAATTTCAACTCTCTAGGTTTAGCCGTTTAGCTACAATTTTTACCGAACAGACAGACAGACAGACAGACAGACGACAAAATGACGGTATAAGTGTTTTTTGGTCATACCTACAAAACCCTAAAAAGACAGCCTATTGTGGCTTTTGCCTTGGGGTTCCAAAGAAATAGCATTTAGACTGTAGGGTTCCGCAGATGTAAGAAGGTTAAAGACCACTAATCTATACTAACCTTCTGGTTGATGTTTACCTAAAAAATTGATTCAGATATAATAGAATTTTCAAAAAAAAAATGTATATTATAATTAAGACATTATATTAAATACACAGATGGCGAAATGTATGTTGGTGGAAGTGATAAACACCATACCATATAATTTAAATAAAATATTTACAGCATACATTGGTCACATATAATTTCTATAATTCCATGATTTACAACTTCGGTATATTCCTACATATCTGATTTAAATAATGGTATGCAACAAATTAATATCCAACACCATATTTTCCATCTGAAACATCTTTAAATCCTGCAAAAGAAATAAAGTTTATTATTAATTGATTCATTTACAAGTAGTAACATGAAACAGCTAATTATCCTATAGAAAATATGCGTATCTTTGACACCTTACAAATCCGTTTTATAAAGCAACATTTCAACTAACTTACGCAAGATGAAAATCATTACTTATTTATTCATAAATTATTGATTCATTACACGGATATGATAATGATAGAATACGGACATTAATAATTTATTAAATGTCGACTGCAAACGATCTATTATAGATATTAATTATTCGTGTTACAAACAATGTCAGCCATTTTCAAATGTCAGATAATTACGTAATAAAGAACAAAGGGGACCGACTATCACCCTAATTTTTTTCTTAGTTTTTTTAGACCCCTAAAGTATTAATCATAAATATAAGATAATTAATCAAAAATATATAGTGACGTTGTTGTTTTAATTAAATATTTAAGAATGACTGGGAAACAAATGAAAAAGTAGATGCTTAGGGCGTTGTTGACAACGAAATATTATCTTTGTTAAATTATTCATAGTTATTTAATTTTTGAAACGAGTAATTCCTTATGGTGGAAATTATCCTGTCAAATTTAAAATTTCTGTTATTTCATGAAAAACATCACTTTATCACGTCGGTAGGAGTTTCAGTTTGTTGGTGATTATTTCAAATACTTGAGCACCATGATAAATCACATAAAACAGTTAAACAAGAATCAAAATGAGAATTAAAACTACTGAAAAAAATCATTCATATCGTAATATTCATATGAACTTCCTGAAAAACAGAATTTTTGATCGGTGAAACTCTCTCCCATGTGGTATTGAGCCAAAATATATTACTTTAAAAACAAATTTGATCAATCCTTATTATTTTATAAATTAAATGTACAAACAGTTTTTCATTTTCTAAGTTATTACCTACTCTAGTGTTTTTGTTTTTTTCTCTCTCTCTATTGAAGGTAGAGTTTTGTAGGTATGACCAAAAAACCTTTATACCGTAATTTTTTCGTCTGTCTGTCTGTTTGTCTGGCTGTCTATCTGTCTGTTCGGTAAAAATTGTAGCCAAAGGGCTAAACCATTGAGTTGAAATTTGGCATGCTTATACAACTCCTTGACCCGCGCATAGGAAAAATACTAAAACATCTAAAAAAATCCCCCTAAAATATAAACAAATATGTGCTCATCGATTTTTTTTTTTAATCTGAGTAGGGTTCAAATGAAAGCCCTTAGTACGTGGATTAACGATCAAAATTTTATTTTTGCAAAATAAATTATTCTGACGCGATTTTTGCCAAAATTGTGCAAAAAAAATTGTCCCACACCCTGTAGCCCAGATGGTTTAAACTAAAAAACTGAAAAAGTTCTAAGTAATGTACATTGGTGTGAACCGGAATAGTACAACAGGAATTTTTGATCAGATTATGTTTTCGGAAAATAACGCATTTTTTGTATTTTTTTGTTGACGATGTACAAAAGTTATAGTTATGTAACACACAAAACTAGAAGGCGTGTCCTAGTCTAATGGTTAACTTGCTCGTTTGCTACGCAGCAAACTAGGGTACGCTCCCGGGCAGAGGAGACAAATTTATTTTCTGGGTTTTTTCTTTTTTATTTTGTCAAAATTCTAGTTATGTTTTGTCAAATGTTGCATTTAATTTTTAAGAGCGTAAATTTAATAACCAGTTGGAATTGTTGGAATTATATTTTTATTCTAGGTGTCCGAAATGTATACGAAACCAGAGGGGCGGAGCATATGACTTAAAACAACCAACGGAAGCAATAGACGCAATTTTCAAAATGTTAATGAACCTTGCTATATAAAAAAAATTCTGCACATATTTAGAAACCTAAATAATGATATTAGGTAGTCGATTTAAATTAACAAAAAAAATATTTTAGTATAACATTTGTTTTCAAAGCTCTTAGATTAACAGACGACAAATTATCTTAAAAATATCGTTCATTTTGCTGTGATTACTACAAAGCAAAATTTGTCCTACACACGCAGCATGCCGCCTTCACTTATTATATACCTGCGATGTGTGAAAATACACACTTCACATCAATTTTTAATACAAAATATTGCCTGTTTTAATAATGCCAGAGAATAGGCGATAGTAATATGAGTTTACCTATTAGGGGGAGTTTGTTGTTCACTGTTGAGAAATACTGGTCTAAATGGTCCAGTGGTTCTCTTCCGTAACGGAGACGTTACATAAAGGAAAAGATCAAAACTTCTACAGCTGTACTTTTTCATTAAACTTATTTCAAAAAGAAAGCCACTAAATCTCCCTGTAAAATAAATAATTCAGAACAATCATATAAAACAACAGAATAAATATCCATAAAACGTCTCCGTATTCCCAAACTTATTTATTACTAGCAATTCTTTTCGAAAAGTCAAGTATAAATAAGTTAAAAATAAATGAGAATTTCGGTTGTACCACCACAGTGTTTCAGGTAATTGATAACACTACATTAAACATTTCAGTCCGTGCTAAAACATCAACAACTTAACACAATCCATTACTCTAGATGTTGGATGGCTGAGTTCTCTCAGTGGAAAGAGAAAGACGGGCGGCTGGCTCAAGTTGGGGGTGGAGGGTGAACGAAAGAACAGATTGAAGCAGGGATTTCCAATGGATTAGTGAACGATAAGAGTGATGCATGAACTTGGGGAGCTGAAACTGAAGATCGAACATAGACGGAAACATTGGGGAGGTTTAGATTTGTATTTGACTGAATGTTTGTGATTTTTTGTGGTAAGAGGTATGGCAGTGATAAATTTTACTGCATATTTCGAAGTATTTAAGATGGGAATTCTTTAACTTTCTGTTGTAAAAAACACAGGCTGCATTCCAAAAATATTTGGTTTGTGTTTAAGGACATTCTCTCAGGTTTAAAATATATATTTGTAGAATGAATCCAACTAGAAATATATTATCATTGAGTATATTTATACGAGTGTTACCTTTATGTTTTTACAATCGATCACTAGATGGCAATATTGAAATGTGTCTTTACTATATTCGTAAAATTTGATATTTGTTATTGGGAAATCAGTGGTAACTAATAAATTGACCGAGTAGTTTGTTGACAGTGAGCGTTAAAAAAAAGTTTGTGAAAAAATGGATATTACTCGTGAAGGTTAGGTTAGGTTAGATTTTTCACGATTTTAGTAAAGGCCTAACTCAAAAACAATGCATAGATTCGCTTCGTTCAACTTTTGGTAATTAAGCACCATCAGAACAGACTGTTTACAATTGGTTTGCATAATTTCGGTGTGGTCGTGCGTCCGTCAGTGATGAATCTCGTGAAGGTCGACGAAAATCGGTTGTGATTCCAAAAAACATCGATGCTGTGGGCAAAATGATTGAAGAAGATCGGCATGTGACTTACCGTGAGTTAGAGGCATCCTTTGACACATCGCAGACTGCAATACATTCGATTTTGCATGAACATTTAGCTGTGAAAAAGATCTGTTCCCGATAGATTCTGCATAATTTGACCGAAGCTCAAAAAAAGACCCGTTGATTGGTGTAAGGGAATGCTAAAAAAATTCAACCTAGGAACTGCAAAATCCGTATACAACATCGTTACAGGTGACGAAACTTGGATTTATTCATATTAACCGGAAACTAAGCAACAATGCACTGTTTGGGTCTTCCAAGATGAATCGAAACCCACAAAAGTTGTTCGTTCACGAAGAATTTCCAAGAAAATGATCGCTTGTTTCTTTAGTTGTACTGGACATGTCGCAACCATTCCTTTAGAGGATTGGAGAACAGATAATGCTGAATGGTATACAATAATCTGTTTGCCAGAAGTCATCGACAAAATCAGGAAAAACAACCAAAAACATCGCAACATTCTTCATCATGACAATGCAAGCTCCCACACAGCAAGTCAAACAATTGATTATTTGAAGGAAAAAATCATCGAATTAATGTCTCATTGCCTGTATTCACCTGATTCATCCCCTCACGACTTTTTTTTTATTCCCCAATGTAAAACAAAAAAATGCGTGAACAGCGATTCTCAAGAAGCTGTTGAATTCTTCGAAAACCATGTTTTTGAGATACCAACTTCAGAGTTGAAAAACTGTTTCGAGAATTGGTTTGAACGCATGCAAAAGTTTTTTCAAATATTTTGAAAAGCATAAAACAGTTTATAACGGTTCGAAGCCCTGATATATATACTATTATAAAAAACTTATTTAATAAGTTATTTACTATACTGTAATCTATCTCAGTTTTCTCAAAAACGGACCAGTAAAAAACATAATTTTCTAACGCGGACCACTAATAATAATTGTTGGTTCATTTTTTGCAAGAAAACAAATATATTTAATGTGCTACTAAATACATTTATTTTATTTGTAGAAAATCACAGAAAAGTTACAAAAAAATAAACAAAATATAAGTTATTTACAAAAAAAATGTGCATAATAAATAACATAATAACTGCAAAAAGCAAATACAAAAACTTTCGCGGACCACTAAAATTTTTCTGCGGACCACCTGTTGAGAAACACTGATCTATCTTACACTAGAACTTATACTTGTCCGATACTATTGTAGCTCTGTTGAAGAATTATACTAATTCGCAAGTTGTCTGCTGATCTAATTGTTTTCATTGCTGTTCGAAACCCGTACAACTTCCTACCAGATTCTTAAATAGGACGACCTGTAAAATTATCATAGGCGTACTTGGTAAGAGTCGTAAATATACCAAAATTTCAAAATTTAGAGAACACCATACATTTAAATTATTTGAAATACATTATTTCATATATTTTATTTCAAGTATTTATTGGCATTTCAAATACATTAAGATTATTTGAAATACATTATTTAAAATATTTCTTGTATTTCAAATACATTTAAATTATTTGAAATACATTATTTAAAATATTTCCGTTATTTCAAATATGTCATTATTATTTCAAATATTTCCTAGTAGGTATTTCAAATTCATTTAAATTATTTGAAATACATTATTTCAAATACTTTGTTCGGTAGGTATTTGTTATTTGGTATTTGAAATACTTTTACTGAGTACTTGGCACAGCTCTGCTCTATACTATAATTAGAGTTTTAAAAACATAATATGATTAAATCAAATTGGTTTCTGAGACCGGAATCCTGGAACTTGCCGTGGCAATCAACGTGTTAAAATGCCAATTTGTGTTTTAACTATATTTTAATTATTTGAAGAACTTAAATATGTTTAGCTAAATATTTAAAAAACATTTCCAAGACATTTTAATTGGTAACAAATATTTCAACACGCTTATTAATTTTTTTAATTAGAGAAACGAAACAGATTGCAATCCCCAAGACAAATGTTTGTTGCCGCCTTCCCTGTGGTGGTCTGAGTGCCGCGGGTGCAAGATTAGCGTGGAATTGGTTGTAGCGCCTTGGGGCAGACAGGACCTTAGATAAATCACCTCTCACGCCGATGCCGTTAAGAGAACATGGCTTCGCTCGGCGACCGATTAATGGCCTTACAAATACGCACCGACGCACATATCATACTGTCAAACGAACGGAGCCAAGATATATATACTAACATTTTTTAGAGGTTAGATTCATGGCGTGTTAAAAGAAGTATTAATGTATTGACAAGTTTAGATGTATTAATGTGTCAGTCGAAGTAATTAGGTTTGTTTCAGAATAGATTTATTTAGAATTTTGGATATAAGTGTTTTGGCGTACATGGAGAGCAGTCATTTATCATGTTGAGAAGCAAAACATGTATTTTTAACAGTTCTAGTTTTTTTATTTTTTATTTTCAGCTATTTCTCTTCTCTGCCAATTTCTTTTTTAACTTTTTGTAGTCATCTTTTGTCTGTAATCGTTTGGTACATAAATAATTAAATCCACATGTCAGCTATAGATTAATTGAGATGTTTGGGCATTTTTAGTTCACCACCATTATTCAGGAAAACAAAATTTTTTCATTTTAAATTAAAATCTTTTGAATGAAGCAGATATTTTCAATGTCGGACAGATGTTTGTTTTTCGGGAACTGTGCCCAAGCCCCGCTAATCTAAAGGCCTCGCGTTTATTTATTTTTTTTTCAATTTATTTAGGAAATGACATTAAATAATAAAAACTTTTTTTTTTATTTGCATGATTTGGCCAGTGATGGCTGGGTGGTGCGGGGACAGTGACTTCCAAAATACTTTAATAAAAAAACTGAATTTAAAATTTCATTTATACTTTAAAATTTCATTAAAATAGCTAAATATATCTGCATATTTTTATTTGTATTACCGTATTAGCCCGAACGCAACGCGATAATTTTTGACTAAGTATTTTCTGTGAAAAAATTGACTCGCGCTAAATTCGAGGTCTAGGTAATGGAATGTAATATAAACAACCCTTCTTATTAGTATGCCTATGCCTTCGCACCACCATAAGAAAGCTAAAAAAAACGGTCTAAGTGAAGTCAACTGGTTACGATAAGTCCACAATTACTGTTATGCTTGCCGTTAATTCTGATGGACAGAAGGTTCGACCCAGAGCCCGTAGTAAGGGGGGGGGGGCGGAGCTTGTAAAGGTGGATCACTTGGATTTTGCGAGGTGAGAACCTTTTTTTTTTGCTCGTCACTTGGATTTTGGGAGTTGAAGACCTGCTTTTTTTACCAAGGGCGCCAAAATACGGCTCAGCCCCTAGCGCAAGTTTTCCTTACTGCGGTTCTGGTTCGACCTTACGATATATTGAAAAAAAAAAAAAAAAATTGTATGACATAGGAATTTGTATTAGACTGGTTTAATTTGACATGGGGAAAACGACCAGGTTCTCTGAGAAAATCTCGCTTCTTGATAAATTTGGAAGCCACCTTACGTCAGGTGTTAAGAAAAAAATTCAAACACTGAACTCTGATCATACCAGGTGGTATGTCGTCTCAGTTGCAAGTCTTGGATGTGGTGGTCAATAAACCATTTAAAGACAACTTACGAAAAGAATACAACAATTGGGTATTAGCGGGAAATCACCCATTGACACCTTCAGGAAAAAATAAAGAAATCCTCAGTCTCACTTTTAGGAGAATGGATTGCGACCGCCTGGTAGAAGATCGAACAGGAATCGATAGTGAAGGTTTTAAAAAATACTGCATTTTCAATCATTTAAATGGGTCTGAAGATGACTTTTTGTGGGAGACTGACAGCGTGAACGAGCATACTGACTATACCCATGCGATTTTCGGATTAATTTTTTTCTAAATATCTTCATGAAAAAATTCGGTGAGGCGTTAGATTCGGGGTCGCGTTATATTCGGGCTAATACAGTATTTATAATTCTTCTTATAATTTATAAAGATGTTTCATATAAATGTTAGATTTTAAAAATTAAATCTAGAAAACACTTCTCGTAGTGTCCCAATACACAGTGTTGCCACATGCGAATTATAATGTGTTTATCTACGCAAGTAAGAAAACTGAACTGGAAAAGGCAACATCGGCGAGGTTTATTGTGTATGTATTAGTATTTTTTTTCGGGAACAAACCAGAAGTACAGGGTATAAAGGACAAATTCTTTAAATGCGAACGTACATCGTGTTGGGTATTTTTGGTCAGAGCTTTTAAAAGAAAAAGCTCTTACTAAAGATAATAAATACGATACTAAGTATTATATTATATATAATAAGTACTCTATTATCTTTGCTTTTACTTAAAAAAAAAATATTTTACGGTTTACGAAAAGTTGTGATGTCTATAACGACTTAAAAGGAAAGTATTTTTATTTACAAGTGTTCAAAGTGCCTTATGTTTTGAATTAAACACTTTTGCATTCTTACTCTAGAGCTGAATTTGTCTATCTTGGAGCACTGATGACTTTCAACAACAATACCACCAGTGAAATCAGAAGGCGCATAGTACTTGCTCAAAAAATCTATTATGGTCTTATTAGACACTTTAGATCTAAAAGACTTTCCTACAGATCAAAGTGTCATACAAGGCGTTAATAAGACCTATACTAGTTTATGCCTCTGAGACATGGACACTATCACAAAATGACTTGAACATCCTGGGCCCAATTGAGCGCAATATCCTCCGCAAGATCTTTGGCCCCGTCCAAGAAGACCAGCTATGGAGGAGTCGTTATAACTTTGAACTTTATGAGAACTTTAACGACGAAAACATTGTTTAACACATAAAGATTGGACGACTTCAGTGGTTTGGGCACGTCAAGAGGATGAGCGCGAACAGAACTGCGAAGCGCATACTAGATGTTCAACCGGTAGGAAAGAGAAAAGAAGGGACACCTAAGCTAGGTTGGCAAGGCGGTGTTGAGCAGGACATTAGAGTCCTGAGAATTCAGAATTGGTGGAAGGTTGTACAGGTATGACAGAATGGCGACGTATCTTACGCGAGGTCAAGGCTCAACATGGGCTGTAGAGCCAATGATGATGATGATGACTCTTGAGCTAGCTATAGCTGGGAGCATAAAAAACAAAAAAAAATCAATTTCAAATTGCACTTAGTTGAAAGTACAACTTGAAAGTACTTGAAAGTGAATTATTTTAATTTTTATTATGCTCCGAGCTACAGATAGCGCAGGATGGTTAGGATAATCATAAAAAAGGAATGGACTGTATTGAGTAAAAATTTAAATAAAAACGAAAGATAAAACAAATAAAATATTTCGAAATCCAGTTATTCAGGCCAGTTTGAAATGTATTTTAACTTGAATCAGACTTTTCACATATTGAGCATTATGGCCATAAACCCCCAACTGCGATAATGACTTTATTTTATTTTTTTATTTTATTTAATTCGGCCACATAACAGGGCAAGCCCATTATCAATGTGGCACTATTTACATATAAAACATGAAAATTAAAATTATGCCAGTGACATACTATTTTATATATCTTTACATAGCATCATACCACTAGCCTAGCGTTGGGGGGCAGGAGGGGGGGCAGATGACCTGGGCGCCGAAATTAAAAATGATTGATGCCAGGGGGGCGCCAAGGTTAAAGTGAGGACTTTTTTTAGGTCTTCTCTTGAAATTTTTCTCTGGCTATATAAGGGCGCCTCACCCCAGTCCTGGTGATTTTCAATTAGGGGCGCTGATTTACTTGATTGTTCCCGGGCGCAGGAATACCACGCTACGCCACTGCATCATACAATAAAGTCATACTTCAGATAATTGCAGTTATTTCGTCAATGCCGAGAGTGCTTGGAATTGACTATACATGTTAAATTTCAACTACCTAAATGCGGTTGGGCCAAAATTTCTGCCGTATAGACAGAAAATTAATATTATAAGCACCCAAAATTGATATTGTCATCACATGATATTATTAACGCATTCACTTTCCTTTTTTTTTTTAATAGTACTAAACAAATATAGCAAAAAAATGTTCTCGTATTTCATGCATCAAAAATTTAATTAAAATCATGAATTCCATTCATTTTTTAGCCTCTAGCTATTATTAATTAATGAGAGATATTGAATTAGAGCGTATTAATAGTGCTTTGAAATCCGTCTGTCATCAACTAGTCAGGGTAATTTATCATGAGATACCCTCCTTTCAAAAGGATAATCAATCAATAATCAAATATTATGAAGAGGGTGAGCTCCCACGGATAAGACATTTCAAGAATTAATCGATTTTAGAAAACATATTTCAGACAGAAGATTGAGTAGGAAAATAATAAAAATTGAAAGCAGTCTTTTATAGAAAGAAAATAGTGATGACTTTTATTTTTATACTGCATTAGGATAACATATGGCTATGATAATAAATTTTGAAAACGGATAGATTTTTTTTCTCAAATATAACAATAAACTGAAAACCTTCAGGATTATTTTCTCGGTCACAGTGACAGAACTACGATACGAGTGACTCCACACTACAAGGGCCCCAGTTCCGTAGGGGCCAAAAAAATGTATATATGTTTTTGATAATAAAAGTAAATTTGTAGCATATATTGAATATAATAAAATAAAAATTACTTAAGTAACTCGTCATTTTGAAATATCTCACAATTAATACAGTAAGAAAATAAATTTATGTATGCATAAATTATTGGTTGATGCAAAATTAACGCCGAATTTTTTATTTTTTATAAGTTTATTCAACAAAAAAATGGATATGGAGACGATCTATTGCTGTATGGAGACGATAAAGCTGAGCCAAATAGACGTCGCTGTTGAATTGTCGTTTGCCGCTTTTGTCTGGAATCCACTGTTGACGCTCATCATCTTCACTCCACCAAAAGGAAATGCCGTTTGCAATGATCTCCCAATGGATGATTCCGCTTCTGTCCCGCCATACGTACTATTGGCTTCTTACTGTGGGCACCTTTTGCTATTTTTTTCGGCATTTCACCCGGAGATACATAAACTTTCTTGCTTTTGACTTTTTTGAAGAGCAACTACTATTCATCACCAGTGACAAGATTCTTCAAAAATGAAGATTGCACATTTCTCTGCAGCAATATGGTGAAAATTCGAATACGATCGGGTTTGTTACTGTCGGAGAATCCGCGAGGCACCCATCCAGCCAATTTTCACACCTTTCCAAGCTTTTTTAGGTGACGGACGATCGTGTATTGGTTGACATTGAAGTCTTCGGCCAGTAGTCGGGTTGTCATGCTATCATACTCTTCCACGGCTGACAAAAGTGCCTGTTCGTCGAAATCCGATAGCCGTCCTCTTTCTTCATCATCCTTAAGACTTGTGTCACCTTATTTGAACTTGTGGAACTATCATTCAAGGTTTTTGACTGATTGTTTCCTTGCCGAAAAGCTCGTTGAGATCTTGAAATGACAGACTTTCTCGTGGTAGAGCATTATATGACGAACATGAATATAATATTCGACACGCCTTTTTTTCACATAAAAACTGAAGAATATTTTTATAATCATTACATAATGCAAGCGTCATTTTTCAACACAAAATAAAAACTCGTTAATTTTGCACCAACCCAATATTACATTATTACATTTTATTACAATAGAAACATTTAAAATTAAAACAATTACATAAATTAAGTTTTTCACAATTTTTTGGGGTAAGCCAACAGTAGACCCATAACTGGCGTCGACGAATTTGTATAATAATATTTAGTGCACATCAGGTGCGCACCCCGGGGGGGTCTCACGTAGAGATGGGTCGTTCATGAACGAACCGGCTCAGTGAGCCGACTCAGTACACTGGCCGAAGTGACACGGTTCACCAAATTGAAATGAGCCGGCTCACGGCTCACTGTATAGTTTCAAGTTTCAAGGATACGATTGGTCGGGCGATTGTGAGCAGTGACCGGAGTGATCCGGATCTGGATCGATGTCATGTTGAACTTCGCGAGAACTCGGCTTGTAATCTATTATCATAAAGTGTATTATTTATTGTCAACAATTTGTAGGGCAGTTTATTTGAAACTAATAGGCTTAGTCTGTATTTTCTTACAACCATACTATATAAAAATATTAAAAATATTGCTTAAATCCCAGATGTCCGATTTATAAGGGCAATAAACATCGCCATAAACTTAACACATCTGGTTTAAAATACAGTAGCTACATAAAGTGAATTGTTTGTTTAAAAAATGTTAGATAAAAACCGGGGCTAAGAGACGTTCTACCTACGAGCAAACGACCGACAACTGACCGGGTCTAAGCAAGAGCCGGCTCTAAGCGACGTTCTACCTACGAGCGAACGACCGACAACTGACCGGGTCTAAGCAAAAGCCGGCTCTAAGCGACGTTCTACCTACGACCAAACGACTGACCGACCTGTGTCTCGGGATCATGTTTACAGTTCATATATTGCAAGAACCGGCTCTAAGCGACGTTCTACCTACGAACTAACGACCGACCTGTGTCTCGGAAACATGTTTACTTAACCGGATCACTGAGCTGGATCAATGAACCGGCGCAACAAACTGAACGACCTCCACTGATCCGGTTCCGCAAACTGAGCCGAAATTCACATCTCTAGTCTCACGAGCTTCAGCACTGACGTTACGGCTCCATTTTATAATTATCCTGTATACGTATTACATTATACACGTATTTATTTTTATCATCCGCAAATAGTCTATGCATTCGTTATTCGAAACAAATTGAAGAATAAAACTATTTGTTACTTTTCATCCGACCATCAAAATGACGGAAAGCTATGATAAAATTCGTTCTCCCGTTTTTGACTAACGTTTATGTTTTTTTTTTTTCCCTTTGATAAAAATAACCCGAATTTGTTTTATGTATATTATTACCGTATTAGCCAGAATATAACGCGACCCCGAATTTAACGCGACTCCAATTTTTTCATGAAGATATTTTGGAAAGAAAGTTATCCGAAAATCGCATCGTTATCGTTAGTATGCTCGCTTTCAGTCTCCCACAAAATGTTATCCTCAGACCCATTTAAATTTTTTGAATGCAGCATTTCTTAAAACCATCACTATCGATTCAGGTTCGATCTTATGCCAGGCGGTCGCAATCCATTCTCCTAAAAGTGAGACTGAGGATTTCTTTGTTTTTCCTGAAGATGTCAATAGGTGATTTCCCGCTAATACCCAATTGTTGTATTTTTTCGTAAGCTGTTTTTAAATTGTTTATTGACCACAACATCCAAGACTTGCAACTGAGACGACATACCACCAGGTAGAGGGTTATTCGGGAATTCCCGGGCGGGAAATCCCGGGAAAATTCTTTAATTTTTATTTCCCGTTTCCCGGGAAAAAACGAAACATTTCCCGAGAAAAAAAAAACAAATTATTATTCATGCTGATTGCGATACCGATACCGAAATCTTTGTTTAGTTAACTGTAATAGTCGTAATAAATATAAAATTTCATAATCAACATATTATAACGCACTTATCAAATCAGCATGCATCACTTTATAAATCAAAACATCGCTTAACAAAAATAAATTGATTATTTTTTACGTGGAAAAATTATAAAATGTACAGTTACTCAATTTAATATTCGGACACATTATGTGTCCGAAAATCGAAACAAAAACAAATTTACAAAAAGAATTTAACATGTATGAAACAACTGGAAATATTTCTACAAATCTGCAAAAGTTATTGGATGCTTTAATGACTATACAGCCCACATCAATTGAAAGTGAGAGGGTATTCTCGGTGTCATCCAATTTTTTCCATTGATTGCTTGACTTTTCCCTTGATTGCCTCTCGTTTCTAAAATGTTATTTTCTAAACAAGTAAAAGAAAATAATTATGTTTATGTTATATTTTATTGATTATATATTATATCTTACTGTATGTATTTTATTTTTGAATTAAATTTATTTTATTTTTTTGCAAAAACGACATTTATTTAACTTTTCCGTAAAACTATTACAATTTCCACCTCAAATTTAATTTTTTTAAATTTCCCGAGAGTCCCGGGAATCCCGGGAAATTCATTTGTAAATTTCCCGTTTCCCGGGAACGAAAATAATCCGGGAAAAATTACCCTCTACCACCAGGTATGATCGGAATTCAGTGACTGAATTTTTTCTTTAACACCTGACGTTAAGGTGGCCTCGAAATGTATCAAGGAACGAGATTTTCTCTGAGAACTTGGCTGTTTTCCGCATCTCACATTTAACCAGTCTAATACCAATTCCTCTGTCATCCAACCTTTTTCGTGGGCCCGAAATATTATTCCTAGATGCAGCCTTTCTTTGGCCTTTGCTGAAGCTTCTGTCAATCAGCAGTAACGGCAAGCATGACAGTAATTCTGGACTTATCGTAACCAGTTGATTTCGATAAGACCGTTTTTTCACCTTTCTTATGGTGGTGTGGAGGCATAGGCGTATTAATAAGAAGGGTTGTTTATATTACATTCCATTTCCTAGACCTCGAATTTAGCGTGAGTCAATTTTTCACAGAAAAGAACTGGTAAAAAAATATCGCATATATATTTATAAACAAATATGTCTAAATTTATGTCTCCCAAATCATCGTCGCCCAGTTGACCGGCGCTAATTATGACTCACCCAATTGACCATCGTCTATCTGTCATGTACCGATTATTATTTGTTTTATTTCGTTTCCCGTATTATACATATTTTCTTGTGTGCAATTTGAACAATGTAAAACATGTACATCCGAAAAATACACAGAATTTTTCATTTAAATTATGTTTCTGGCATAAAGAGCAATTGACTCACACCATTAGCCAAGAGAACATATGAGTTCCATTCAGAAAACACAATTGTAACAGTTTTTGCAAGCAATTTATAACGCTTTTGTTGAGATATGTTAACGTCAAGGCATATTAAACTAGTATTACAGTTTTTGTTAGGAGTGTCACTATACCTTTTATAAATGTCATAACGAATATTTCTGCCGCATCTCTTTTCCTTTCCAGACTACAAAACACTGTTAATTGAAGTGATAAATATAAATTAGGCACGGCTTTCAATTGTATTCACTGCACATAAATCACAGCTTGAATTGGGGTCAGAATATGTGACGGCGCGCCAGTGAAATTGCATTATGGCTGTGGGAAACAGACGTCATTATTATACAATATCTGGGGACCCTTCAAGCCTTCAGGTTGCATACAGACTGCGACAGGGGTGAATTAGCCAAATGAGAAACTGGACAATTTCATTACGAATTTTATACGATGTAATCCTCGGAAATTGTTACTCTCACAATTAAATTCTTTCTCTTATTTAATTTTTCAAAACAATTTTTAATTGAGAAGGGTTACATAAAACTATTTATTCTTCTATGACATGTATTATTAAGCGGTTGAAACACAATTTTATTAGTGATGACCCAAGTAGCCCAAGATTAATTCATTGACGTATTGGAAATAAAATTTTATGTGTTCAAAACATAACGGCTGAGATAGCATCCTCACTAGCTTGAAACAGATCTTTCATTGTTCGACGAGGAGTGGCTATTAAATAACTAAGCTGCTGCTTTAATCTAATTTTAATGAAAGAAACGGACATCTCCTTTCTCCTTCAATACACTTCCCTCCTCCATTAATGCACCCCTGCTTAATAGTATTCCACTGATAAAAACAATGCTATAGGTATTCTTCCGTCAGTTGTCTAAGAATTCCGTTGTTTTCTTCTTTACCTCAGTAACTGTTTCGAAGCGAGTTACCTTGAGAGTAGATTTGACTTTAGAGAAAAGGATAAAGTGGCATAGAGCTAGGCTTGGTGACTACGGAAATTGTTATTTTTTCATTTATCAGTCAAAAACTGCTTCACCGAGAAAGCTGTGTGGGCTAGTGCATTGTTATGATCAAAAATAGAACTGTTTTCTAACAACTGTGGCCTCTTTCTTCTGAATCTTTTTCGAAAAAGATCCCGAACCAACTGTCTTAATGCATCAACGTCCAGAATTTTCATCGATTTAAACGTTCTCTCGGCCTTTACAAAATCTTTAATACTTTGCGTTCACAAAAATATTCTTATTACACTGAACAGTTTAACAGTAGAAGCTATTGTTAAACTGTTTTTGGTGACTTTTTATTTTGAGAGATTGGCAATACTACTCGTCTACGGCGTGTCATTGATAACCTCAAATGTTTTAAAATGTTTATTTAAAATTCAAAAAGAAAGTTTGTTGTTTTGCATCTGTCAAACTACTGTTGTGTTGTGTTATCATAGAAATTGTTTTATTATATATTGTTGCTATGGTGACCGAATTTCACAAAAATCCCTAGATTGTATTCCGATATTTTTTATAAATGAAATTTTAAAATTTCTATAAAATGCAAGTATAAAAAATACTATATTATGCTCGTTTTATACGACGTATTATCGCACTTGCTTCTTTGGAACACTCCTCGCTGCGCCCGTCGTACTCCAAACAACTCGTGTACCGACCGGCGTAGCGTATTGGTAACACATGTGCTAAGGTGTTGGGTTCGAATCCAGTTCAGGCATGGAATTTTCAAGAATAATAATTGTACTGGTTAATTGCCGAAGCAGCAAAGGCCATTATAATTAAAAAAAAAAAAACAACAACAACAACTTGTGTGACAATACATCGTCTTATTATACCATTCGAAACAAAAATTGCCAACCTATGGAGTTTGACCTGGAAACTCAGGAATTGTCAATTCTCCGAACTCCAGGGCAAATTTAAAAACCATCGGAAATTAAAAAAATATTACTGAAATTGAAAAATACGTCGAATAATACAGTCTAAAGGTACGAATACGTAGAAATATTTTTTCTAGCGCCGGTTTATCGGCGCCTATAAGCGTTGGTTTTTGGCACCTGTTGATGCTGGTTAGTGTACACGTAGAACGACTGTTGCCGGTGCCGGTTTGTTGAAATTTCTTCATTAAAATGCCCTGATCTAGAATTTATGTTACCCCCAAATCAGGTATAGGTTTGGAGGTGATCTATAACCACTAACGCTGGCCATTTCTGGAAACCAGATGTAACCAAATCCATAACAAAATAATAAAATTTATTCTGCGGATAAATAATTGTAAACTTTTGTTCGCTACATCAAAGATATTTTAGAAATAACTATGAAATATAAATAGTTAGCTACAAATTAAATTTTTTTAAAATCAACAAAATATCAATAAAGTGCCAACGCAAGCTGGTAAATAACGTTTCTAAGATTCCTGTTTACTTATAGGTGCATGGTGCATACGCCTCTAAGTACCGACAATCTTTTTACGTGTCTGGGTACATTTGAAAGTAAAGGGATATTTAATCTCGCCGGTAAGCGCCGGCTAGCCAAGAATAGGTAAAAAAAAACATGGAAAATCCATAACCCATTAACGATTTTTTGTAATCCAACTCTGTTAGTAAATCTTCGTGTAATGTCTCTTCGAATTAGCCTTCCAGCATGTCAAGTGACAGCTGCAATGTGGCAATTATCTCACAGACATCGTTTTTTTCTCCTTCCCTGTATTGTGTTTCTCCTAATACGTATTTAAATAATACACACTTGATGGTTGGACTTTGATTTACAATATGCATTGATTTATTTCATGAATATTATAATAAAATGATTGGTACCTCTAATATAAAGAAATAACACGCGCGAATTGATTTCAATAGAATTGAATATAATGGATGCCTGTAGTTTGTTGGTTCAACCCACCGAGATAAAATCGATTGTTTTTTAAATATTGCACGTTGGTAGAATTTTGCAAAGAAACGGAAATGTTGGAAAACAAAAGCACACATTATTCAAAAGAGAAACAAATCAAAAATAATTTATACGAGGGGTAATAAAAAAGTACGATGACTTTTTGAATAACAAAAAAGGGTTAAAGTAAAATCTATATTAAAATAAGTCACCCACAAAGCACTTCCTTCCGCCTACCACATGATTATTCTGTATCCTGCCACTTCTCATAACAGTACCGGTAGTTCTCTTTCTTGGGTTCTGTTCACCTGCCGGACTAGAAGTGGATTGTAGTAAGCCGCATTTTCATAGTGGAAGATGAAGCAATTCACTATTTTTCTGGGGTTTTCTTCGCACTTCGTTCCGTAATTATTCACACTCTTATGGTGTGTTTTTCCATTCTTTTCTGCTGTGGGCCTAACTATACCATGCAAATCCAGCATGTCGCTTGATGTCATCACCCAAAACTCATTTGCGGCCTTCTTCTTCGTCTCCATCTATCCCAGGAACGCCACAGCTGAGTTATAGTGTTCCAGCTGTTGTCTGTTTGTCTGACGTTGTGACCCGCAAACTGTCATTTTAATTTTACAACACTTTCGTTGACAACCATTACCCCTATCTTCCCTCTTATCCATTCCTACGTCTTTCTATCTTGCAAGGTGATTAATAGCATTTATCTTTCCATTTGTCTCTGTGTAATTGCTAGTTTATCGACAATTTTCCTTGTTAAACTTCATATTTTTGCCCCGTATGTTATGACCGGTAAAAAACATTTCTCATAGACTTTAGCTTTTAGGTGTTGAAGTATTTTCTTATTTTTCAGTATGAAAGACAATTTGCCAAATGCCATTCAGCCAAGTTTGATTCTACGATTCAATTCTTGTTCCAGTGCATTCCCATCTTGATTTATGTTTATTATTTCCTCCTGGATTTTTATTACTTTTGCTTTTTTTTTAGACCTACTTGCTGTGATTTTTTCTGATCAGTGATCATTATTAGGAGATCTTCTTTACTTTCAACGAACAACACGACATCGTTGGCATCTTAAATTATGGAGTCTTTCCTCGTTTACGTTAATTCCCTTGTCTTGCCACTCTAGTTGTTTAAATACATATTCGAGGACCATAATATTATAAATAATAAACAGTTTGGAGGATATAGAATCTTCTTGTCTTATGCCTCTTTGAATTGGAATAGCGTCAGTGTCATCTTGAAGTGTAGAGGTGTCAAACTGGCGTTATCTTCAATTTTTGCATTTTTACGGCTTGCAACGACTTCTTATACTATAATAAATTTTAGTACTATATGTCTTATCTGTTCGAATCTGTTAACTCTGTTCGGGCCGTGGTGTCAAGACATCGGCAAAGGGCGGAAAACCAATTATCAGGCAGTAACTGCTGTAGTTAGCCAAATCCATGCGATAGTCGGTAGATCAGTGATTCCCCGTGATTCCAAATAATATGCTCTTAGGCAGAACTTTCAAATAGCACTTCTATAGGTGCAACTACTGTGTACAGTACCAGTACGCTGATTTGGACCCGTTTTTGCTTTGTTGTTCGATACAGAAAATATTTTGGCAAAATTTAATTGATATTATTTAAATATTATTTCTTTGCTTCCATCAAATAAATATTCAGAAAAATAGTGGAAAATAAAAAACAGAATGAGTAATAATATAAATATTGGGTTGTTACATAAGTCTCTTCCTTTTTTTCTTTTTTTTTTTGTTCACCTTTCAATAAAATATACATTCTAAAAAAACTTTTATTATCAAATGTACTATCACTTTGGACAAACGCTCAGGCAATTTCATAATGCCATCTCTCCAAAAGGTTCCATCTTTGCTCTCGAAAAATCTGTAGAGGTGAAATTTGATATCGTCCAAAGATGCGAAATTTTTTCCGTTAAGGGAATTTTGTAGAGAGCGGAACAAATGGTAGTCGGAACAAATGGTAGTTGGAGCATATGGTCCAGACATCGCACCATCCGACTACCATTTGTTCTTCTTTCTACGAAATTCCCTTAACGGAAAAATTTCGCATCTGTGGACGATCAAAATTCACCTGGGCAGATTTTTCGAGAGCAAAGACGGAAACTTCTGGAGAGATGGCATTATGAAATTGCCTGAGCGTTTGTCCAAAGTGATAATGGACAGTACATTTGATAATAAAAGTTTTTTTTAGAATGTATATTTTATAGCATAAAAGGTGAAAAAATAAAAACGAACAGACTTATGTAACAATCCAATAAATATGGTGCGGCCGCGTGAATTTTACTTGTTAGAAAAGTGGTCCAGGGCTGAAATGAGTTTGACACCCCTGCTGTAGTCTAATAATCATTATTGCTTGTTTGTAGATGTTGCGAAGAAGAGGTGTATATCGCAAGTCAACACTGCTTTCTTGCAATGCTTGCATAACAGCCCACATTTCCACCAAGTCGAAAGCTTTCTTATAATCTATCTATTTCAGTAATTTGAGGTAAATAAATTCCGGAATCTATTTAAAAATGTTCGTACACCCATGTTCTGATTAAATAAAATTGTATCAAGGAGTAGTAGTTAAAATTTCATAAAAGAAGAGACAAAGGAAATACTATGAATCACTAGGTCTGATAATGCCTTGACCGGGATTCAAAGTGCAACCCAGTGGGACACTAGCCACATAGTGCTGGGCGTATCGCCTCTGGGAGAGCTTGTCAATAAACCTTATTGATGACTGAAGTGTTATTGCACAAACGGTGTTTTATTGTAAACTGGTAAACAAGGCTTTAGAGATCACGGTTGACATATATGTATGTACCCTCCGTTATATATGAATAGGGGACGATAACTCAGGTTATTTATGTAATTCTTACTGCTATTTCATTGTGGTAAAATTTGAACAATACATTATTACAATATGATTTATTTCTAAGGGATCTAGGATCAAATTCTCCCCATTAAATGTTACAATAAAATACTTCTCTGCCTGTCACCTTTCATTGTTATAAAGTATATAATCCTAGTTTTCACATTGCATTGTTCAAACCTTTGTATTGAACAAATTAGCTTCGCGATTAAGTGAATAAAACGGAGGAAAGCTACAACTTGCTAGGATGTTTGTGTCACAATCAATCCACAAGCTAATTAATATTTATTTAAATATCTACTTTATTTATTAACTGATATATTTATTTACGATATTTATATGCATTGTTTATATGTATATGTGGGTAATTATTCTTTATTTAATTATTATAATTTGCTTTTTATCCTACGCAATTGAACTACCTTGAAATTAAAAGGTTAATAAAAACAGCCTTTAGCTAATCGTTTATGAAGATAATATAATAAATTAGATTTAATGTGGTTGCATTTGATTACTCGTCTAAACTGAGCGGTTTGCACTTTTCAAAAATCATCATTATAGTTAGAATAAAATTCTTTTTAAGAAATATGCTCAAAACCTTCATATCAAGCGGATATATTCTACTGTCAGTAGAGTAACTACAGCCCGGGCCAGGCACACACACTAGGGCAACGACAGCGAAAAAATGTTTGAATTAAATCACGGATCAAATATATTCAGGAGAAATAAAAATCTGCCACTTCAGGGTGTAAATATTTGAGTGGAACCCCATGCCAATCTCGTTAACTCTACATGAGCTAGCGGAATTGCGTATCGCTATTATTATCACATTTATCTGTTTTCGCACCCTGTTTCGTGAATGCGCTCGTTTAGACCCAATGTTAGTTATCTTGGAATCCTTCTTTAGAATCTTCAGAACTACAAAAATCTTCTTTTGTACGGGTCATTTGAAATAGCCTTATGGGTCACCGTGCGACCCGCGGGTCATACGTTCGCCATCACTGCAGTAGGCCATAGTCCTTGAGTCCGCACCCCCCCCCCCCTCGAACGAAAAAAATCATATTTTTACTCAACAAAAATTAAGCAATTGAAAATAAAAATCACCTTTTTAGGATTTTGTAGTTATGACCACCAAAAAACCCTTACAACGACACTCATGTGTCTGTCTGTCTGTACGGTAGAAATTGTAGCCAAACGGCTGAACGGAAAACTATAGAGAGTTTAAAAAAATACAGCGCGGGATAAATATAAACAAATATGTACTTAATAAAAAAATAAATATTTTTTTAAAATTTTGATAGACACAAATTTTGCTTGGATCAACAAACAAATTTTTGTTTTTGAAAAATCAATTTTTTTAATTGATTTTTTGCCAAATATGTTTCAAAAAACTTTTGTCCCCCACCCTATCACCCAAAGGGATAGATATAAAAATCTAAAGAAAATCTCCGTTATGATGGGAACCGAAATAGTTAAATTTTTCGAAAAATATCGATTTTTTTGTGTCGATAAAAAAAAATTGTTTTTTTTTTTAATTTCCTGTGTGTTATCAAAAGAGATATCTTAAGACGTAGATTACGGAACGATAGATAGTTTTTTGAAATTCGTTTCTTTTAACACGAATTTAGCCAAAAATGTGCAAAAGTTCTTGTCCCGCACCCTTTAATCGAAAAGGGTAAAACTAAAAATCTGAAAAAAATATAGATAATGTATATTGATCTGAGCCGGAAACGTACGAGAGGAATTTTTGATCAGATTGTTTTTGAAAAATATGGCAGTTTTTGTGTTTTTGAAAACATGAATAATTTCTTTTAATTCATGGTTAAAAATGGCTAATAATGTTATGGATTTTTTGATTTTATAGCTAAGATAGTGTGTTTATTTTTTTGGAATTAAAAATATTAATAAAATAATATATTTTTTTAATATTTGCGAGTTACTCACACCACACTACACTCTACACTGTAAAATATTTCTTATTAATGTAATGATGACTTGAATACGAAGCAAATGCAAAAAAAAACGCTGAGATATTTGGCAAATTATTTAAATTTTGTTTAAAAAAAATTAAATGGGGTTCTTAGTTCTCAAATAACGAATAAAAGTGTTTGATTGAAAACTGTTGATTTTGATGTGAAAAATATACCGAGACATCCAGTATTATGTTGGCTTCTTACAGCTATTAAATACCTGCAAAACCCTGAAATGGATGAAAATTCACACTTCACTTAAAAAAATTTATTAACAAAAGTTAAATTGTAATCAAAAGAAATTAATAAAGAATCCCACCCCTCTCCGTAAAAAAACAATAATAAATTTCTATTATTTTACGGATATTTTTTCGGAATTGACCAATATTTTCCCCCCGACCAATATACTGTGTGCGCGCCTGGCCCGTCCGTTACTGGACAAGTCCCGGTTCCCCAGCATCGAGTATTAATCTGAATCCAGATTAGCCATCCAATCCTGTAAAGCTGGGTCCAGATTAGCGAGCCGATCCTGTAATGTACCGCGTTACAAAAGTAAAGTTCGCTTGAAATCGCGAACGTATTGTAAACTTCTTATAAACTATCCGAGAATGGTACGAACATAACCAAAAAAATTATATTTCAGTTAGAGGGTAATTTCCACTGTGTATTTAATTTTATGCAAAGTTTTCCGGTTTTAATTTTGTTTTCATTTTATGCCTGAGTATTTTTTCTACGAAAAAAAAAATACTCCAGCATTTCTGGGTTAAAATATGTTACGTAAGGGTAACATTGTATTTTTATTAATTTCTTGTTAAAACTTCAAATATATAACATAAAACACAAACAATTTTGAAAAAATTAATCTGCAGGTGAAACATGTCGAAAAATAATTAAAGAAATTTATTAACTAACATTTACTATCAACTCTCGGTTATGTAAAGTTTGTGTCAAACGTCCATGCTTACGAGCGTCAAATCTACCTCGAACGCGTCCAACCAAATACGACGAACACCTTTGTGCTCGCAACAAAAACCTATACAGAGCGGACCAGGGTGAGCGCTTTGCGAACTGCTCGGATTGTGCGCGTGATCTCGTCCAAACTAGACAAAAATGTTACACGGCGTGTTACATTACGCGGTAAATTACAGGATCGGCTAATCTGAACCCAGCTTTACAGTTTAGTCTCCACGATTCACAACCTTATGTAAGCATAGGAACTGCCACTTATTTATAAGATTTCAGCTTAGTCTATATTCTCATTTTATGCCATAAGTTTCTATGTATAGTTCCACACCTTAGTTGGAAGTTGTGTAGCTTGTTTTTTATGTCTATGTTTATATTATAAGTTATATAACAGTCTAAGTATGCCTGTTGAACTGGATACTTGGCGAGAATGCATTTATTAAAATTTTAATTCTTAATTCTTAAATAATTCTATTTATTATTTCAAAAATCATGTACTTAAAAACACAATTTAGTTTAATTTTTATTATTGGTGCGAAAGTTTCTGACTTTTTTTTCACTCTGGTTATTTAAAATTAAATAAATTCTCGCCGTTTTGCAGTTTTACTCCAGTCGATCGCTGTAGTCGTCAACTGAGTACTTTAGACAATGAAATAGAACACAAAAAATTCCATTTACTAGACAAGGAAAATTGAAAAATCATTTTTTTGCACAACAATGCACATATTGTTGTTATACTCAGTGATCCATTTTTAATTAGAGCTAGAAAGATCTTTAGCCCGAGGCGTCATCACCCTACTTGGAATAATTATTTATTCAGATCAATACAGAACGCTTTCGCAGGACACTTTTGAGATTGACTGTGATACGAAAATGGATCGACGGTTTCTGACAAATACTCGCGGCGAAGACAAATATTTTGATGATTGAATTGTATTTTATTTGTTTTGAAAATAAAGTTAAAACTCGCGAGAAAAAATCGAACAATTTTGCGCACACCAACTACATAACTTAATTTACAAAACCAAAAAAATAGTTCCAATAAAGCTTAATTTATTTCTTTAATTTGCATTGGATTTCAATCTGTGCATGTTAATGTTAATTAAGCCTAGTAGTACATGCTGGCTCGAGAAGTCGTGTGTGATTTCTCACAGATTTTTTTTTTGCTAAAACTAAAACTAAGAAATCTAGCAAAGCTAGGCAGGTAATCTGTAGTAGAGCCTTAAGTTTGTCGTGCACAGGAGTTTTCAACTAAAAATCCCGTTAGAGTCGTGCAAGATTCGCTGTGCGCGAGAGAGATGCGAATCAAATTAATTAATCCAATCCCCATTGTTGAACGAACACGGTGTAGTTGTACAGTCACATCGTGTTGCACGGCACCCCGCGAACTCCGTTTTCCATCGACTCCAGCCTGTTATCTTATTATCTGTAAAACACCATAAGCATCGTATTCTAATTGGCTGTCTTGTCCTCCCGTATTCTCCCGTGTATCAGTGGCGAAGATCGCAACGCGCCGCCAGCGACCAGCTAGCGCTAGAGTCTCCGCGTGCCCGATAACAGTTACCGGCCGGCCGGATAATTTACCACACGTCGAGTGTGACCAACTCCTCTCTCGATGCCATGTTCTAGCAGCTCGTTACGGCGTTTTACATGTCTTACCTTTTTATCAGCTTGTTAATCATTCGAGTAGTGCTCCGCGCCGTATATAGCCGCACCGCACTCCTTAATTACTACTACTTTATCCTCAGTTCGCGCTCGTTCACAGTGCATCATCACCCGCCTGTGCTTTACGATCTTAGCTCCTTACGAAACATCTAGCCTTCACCCTATCGCTTGCCATCATCCTTTCATTAATCACCGCTCGCTCTAACGGAATCCCCGTCATTATTCGCATTCAATTATACCTACTTCTGCACTATATACGTAATGTTTGGTAACCGGAGCGCGATGCTCGCCAGGTATGCGCGTATAAAATATATTTAACGGCTTCTGTTTATTTAGACTGCGAGCTATGAATCTATTTATGCAATTCACGAACGCCACATGATTGATTTAAATAGCACGCTGTACACAACAATGGCTCACCGAGAGCCGATCACTGAATCGGGCAAAATATTGAAGGTTTAATTAAAGCTTCAATCATACGACACAGCTCTGTGTAAAATATTATGAATGTGAAATCAGCCGAAGACAATGAGCGCACTGGAACCGTACACACTTTGCGTGCATGGACAGTCAGGCATGCGTAAGTAATCGGTCCCAAACAACACAACAGGATCAGCGGTGGAGCAGAGGAACACGTGGTGCGCGAGCTACCTACATCAGACGCGGTGGAGTCGTACACACATGGAACATCTGCTCATATCTGCATGCTTCGATGGACACGACTCTCGGTTCGTCTAACAATGTTATTATGTCAAAAGACCTGCTGAGAATGAGGCAAGTTAAAACTCTGCTGGCGGCTGTAGTACTAGTAGGTAACAGTACACGCCTTTAATTAATCTCCAGTGAATACGTCGGGCACATGCTGTGCTACGGATCAAACTTGCGGAGAGTTGCACCGCCACTGGCCTCAGTACTACCCATCACCGTCAGCCCTTTGAAATAGTACACAATCTAACAAGAACGCGTGACCGGTCAAAGAGAAACAAAGAGACCAACCCTGCGAATGATGGACGGGGAACCGTTTTTTTGTTTTTAGTATGAAATTTTGCTGTCTGTTGAAATACATCGCTCGATATACCCTATAAAAAGCAAGCGATTGTTGTTAAAGTTGCGAACCATTGCTTGGACGACTGCATGCCATCATGCTGGTTTATAGAATTCATTTGAGGATATAAGTACTTCGGTGCACGTTGGACATGCACGATTTATAGCCGCTTTTATCATGTACGACCTTTCCAGTGGCGCGCCCGTGTCATCTTGTGTATACGGCATGTCTCTCAGCGTTAACAACGGCGATACCCCTACCGCTGATGAACGACTCGTGAACCCCAAGTACGAAGAAAAACGATATGTTTTATGATGTACGGTGCATTCAGAAAGGACACTCGTACAACTGATGATCCCCTTTTGTGAGGCGATAGAAAACCAAATCTTCTTTTTTGCAAGGACGTGTCGCTGGGGATGGAAACGTGACGCGGTGTGCGGGAGCTAGCAGTGAATTTATTGGGCTTTCTGAGCACCGAAACTGTTCAATATGTCAGCGTCAACCGGTGAATAACACAGTCCCGCGGATCATCTCTAAGGCGTGTGATCTCGGAGACAGGGCCATCAGTCTTGCCAAACGCCCCTTGCCGTTATCCATCTTGGGTCACCGCCACCACCGTTAGCTCGTCTGTCTATCTCGGTCGAACTCTCCGCCGCTCGGCGGTTAGCAGTCGGTGGCGAGGCGGGCACAGATTTGATGGATGAAAGTAATAACCCTTTGCTTCCTGGGCTTGGTCTCGGACAGCAGGAGGCCGTCATCGCGTGTAATTATAAATTTATCACCGTTATTGTGACTAACGTACGTGACTGTCAGGGCGGTGATAACATATGTCTCCAGAGAGAAAGAACACGATGCATATGCGCAAATATGGTTTAAAGAAATATATTATTACTTGATCAATAAACGACCTACATATTTACATATGCTCAGTCTTAATATTTCTCGGTCCTTTCGTAGGATTGGTTTTTATTATGACACGTTGTCACAAAATGACATTATAATCCAGTGGTGAACCTACCGCACAAACATTTCAATCTAAATTGAGGACTGCAGACGGAGCTCATGGTAATGGTTTTGTGGACACCCGTGAACGGTTACCCGAGCTGGAAGGTCAAGCCGTGCCATGCAACTGGAGAATACCAGTTTACCAGTTCTCCGCTCGAAGAAATAAAAATATTTATGGGCCTGAGTTCGCCATAATTCAAAGTTGAAGGAAATTTATCGGCAGTATATTACGGGTCTGACTGACGAGATGGATTGGCTACATGGAGTCGCGGCAGCAGCGCAAAGCGGTGTGCGGAGCTGAGCGGAGACTGCCATAGCTGCAGCCGTCCAGCGATGTATGCACGTGCTCGTAAAGAGCATTGCTCAAATTAACTGCATGTGAATGGCGCTCGTAAACACCAAATGGGTTCATTGTTTATGTGCCCGGTTCACGGTCATTACTTGTCATTACGCATCGACTTAACATTAATTACTCATTTGTTATTATTAATATTCCCACGCGGTGCTGTAATGGGTAGTGCGCGGTGTATGTGCTACACACAGCGCTGCCGCAACGTTTTGATTAATTTATATGTTTGTATAATTAATTCGGTGGACGCGGTGATATTTTATATCAGGTTAATTAACTGTGTTTACTTAATCAGCGGGACGACGCTTTCCTGTCGGCAACGCGGCAATGTGTCGGCCAACGAACAGCGGCATGTGTTTCTGTCCATCGAGCCATGCACATGCGGAGGCCCGCACATCCATTCCTCTCGCTCCGAGCGCAAGGCGGCGGCCATTTGTTACAATTAATGGAGTGCGGAATGAGTACGTTAATTTCGGAGAGGAGATAGTCGGCCGGTCCGGGGCCGGGGCCGCTCTAAATGACACGTCAACGCCGCGGTCGGCGGCTGAACAGAGTGCGGCGTGGCGGGGTGGCGTCCCGCGGTGCTCCCGGCGCGTCATGCCCGCAGCGAGATAAAGACGCGCTGATATTTTGGCAGACATATCACGTGACTGTGCCCCATTAGTGTTCGTGCTCGCCTCATAACTCTCGTCAGTGTGACGGGGTTGGCCTCCCGCGCGGCAGCCATCTGTTCCACCGGGGTAATTTACAGCTTTCATGGCAATAAAAGGATCAACCGCATATCGCTTATTTTTACACTTCATAACTCAGACTTTTCTTTCTTCGCATTCTGCGCCTGCAGCTTCTGCATTTCTATATCTGCACGATCTTTATGTGCTGGAAAATTTAATAGCAATCGCGACAGACTTTCTGCAACGCACCGCCGACTGTCGTCGATAACATTGTTCGCTGAATCCCACCGCGAGAATTCGCCGATAGCGAGTGTTTAGTTGCTCATGCACGGCTGAAACTAGCTTTTAAAATTATTTGTTTTTAATATGTTGACATATCGGCGAATGATTTTTGAAAATTCTTTGGAGATAGGGAGCGGCGGTTGTGGATGTGACGTCGCGTACTGCTAGTATATTTGTGAAATATATTCAAATGCGACATCGGGCGGACGGGAACGAGTGACAGGAACCGGTAACAGAATCGGGCGAGGTATATACAGTTGCGTCGCCAAACTACTACGGATGCAGACATATTTCACCGGGTTACGTATATATAAAACCAAGGGCGGGTTTATATGGCCCTTAAATCAAAGCGGCCGTCACATCAAAATAAAATATGATATGATATTGGCTACATAGAAAAGGCAGCTCCTAAAATGTTTATGGCCGCGCGCCGGGTATAAGCAGGCTTGCTGCTGACGTTTATGAGGGATGTATTGCTGCATTCGGACGGTCCCGACGTTTCGCCTGTAAATTCTGAATATGAAATGAATGATATTTCGCAGCCAGCGACGGATATTTGAGTTCATAAAGCTCGAGGCGGTAGGGGCAGTACGAGCGAGCGAGGAACGTCATAAAACTCCGCCGAACGCTCAAGTTATGATGTGCTCTCTTTGTTTTCCGCGGCTCGGCACTAAACTATCATTTCGGAATTGTAGAATTATGACGGCGATAACTTATTCAACTCCATTCAAGTACCATTCACAGGACATTAATACCCATTGTGCAGGCTGCGGAGTTCGAGAGAGTATCAACTCGACGACTCGCGTATAATAATGCGCAATCTGTGTTTGAGAATTTGCACGTTTATAGTTTCGCGCGCGCTAGGTGCTTGAGCTTGAGTGCTTTTCGGCATAAATATTTTATGATTTAATGCTTCCACGCTGTTTACGTTTGAGTGATAAATTATTGTCGATAAAATATAGCTGCACTCGTATATTAACTAGAACAAACTTATAAATAACATAAAACAGTTATGGGTTATTGTTGGGGCCTCGTAAACAAAATTAACTTTCAGTTTTACTGCGGCGTTCATTTCACACGTGTTCACGGATGAAAAACTCGTTAGAAGCTCAGCCACTCACAGTGTCGGAACGACTTTGACAACTAGTGACATCTCGTGTGTGGCTAACTTAAATGCACCGTGTCACCCTTATTGAATAACAAATAATCAGTCCGATGTTTGCCCTGAATGAATCTATCTGCATATCAGCTGAATTTATTATTCATATAATCCATTATAGAATGACATTAGTGAAGGCGAAGAGAACATCTCAAGGCGACGCTGTCACCGCGACGCTGCCGCGATATATCTAATTATGCGAGTTGAAGCACGTCGCCTCGTCTACGCGTAAATGACTGACATCGTGAACAGTCCCATTAGAGGGATGTTTGCTCTAATTATTTGATAATTTCATTACGGCCCATCACTCTCGAGAGGCGCTATTCCTCACTCATTACAAACATTTTTTTTATTTAGATACAGAAGCGAAATTTTATACGAGCGGAGGGGTCTGGTAAAAGTGAAATTAAAAAGTTTTTAATACAAAATTATCATTAACGTCATTTAAATATTTTGCCTTTTTTATAATTCTATTAAAGGGAAAAACAGTTGCCTACAGAACAGAGAGATGAGATTTAGACCCCGGACTTCTTTTCAAAATTTTCTTCTTCCAATACTGTCAGCTCAGGGGTTGAGGCAACCTCAAGTATTTAATACTGCGTACTGTGAGAAGTGAAGGCTTTTTTTTGCTCTTCACTTAAAATTTAGAAGTGAGGACCTTTTTTTTTTCTTGCTCTTCACTTAAAACTTATAAAGGAGGACCTTTTTTTGCTATTCACTTGAAATTGATATTTTGCCCTATGTTTATAAAAATTATGTATAATTGGACCCCTCCCAAGCCAAAAATCTGTGTGCGCCCCTGACCAGCTAGGCTGACTGCTAATGCCTGTATTTATTTATTTATTGATAAAATGGATAAATCTAACATATAAAAAATAAATATGAAGTGTGATTTTCACACATTTCAGGATTTCGTAGGTATTTAGTATAAGCTGTTCACTTTTGTAAGAACAAAGAGGGAATTATGTTTTCAATAGTTTGCTGCTGTATGTCATGTTGGTATTAAAAAATGTCACTTTTTTAAAATGTCGATCCATTTGACATATTTTATAATGAAAAATTATATCTTAATTATAATGATCATAACCTTAGCAACCTAAAGTCGGTTTTACAGCGTAAGGAATATTTTTAATTGACATTTAGTCAGTAACAAACCATAAAAGTAACCAAAAGAGCCAGATCTAGTGTGTTCTTACAAAAGTGAACAGCTTATACACAAAAATATTTTTATTGTAATCACATCAAATAAAGAAACTTTTCAAAATGACTTTCAAAAATGTGATATTTGAAATATTTGAAGGATTTTAACCTTAACACAATGAAACATAAAAATTAAAAAGCCAAGTATACAGGTTCATATGGTTGCATAAAAATCCATTAACAACACAACAAAAACTACAGTGTCGGACTGGCTTCGCGGGACACCAGGCAATTTCCCGGTGGGCCGATCCTAATAGGACCGATTTTTGGTTCACTGAGACTG
Source organism: Liopterus haemorrhoidalis (assembly GCA_963971575.1). Lineage (NCBI taxonomy): Eukaryota > Metazoa > Arthropoda > Insecta > Coleoptera > Dytiscidae > Liopterus > Liopterus haemorrhoidalis. The sequence goes on along the minus strand of OZ020615.1, from coordinate 43,661,763 downwards.
GTCCTTGATCCAATGAAGCCGGCTCTTGACCCTATGGGACCGATTCATTTCAATTTTCCAGGGCCGGAAAAATTTGCAGTCCACTAGTGGAAAAATGTAATAGTTGAAGATAGTTTTACAAAAAAAAAAAATTCAATATATTGTTATAGGCTATACCAAACGTTTAAACGGAACTAACTGGAATTTTCATTTTCCTAAGTTGTCATGGGTTCTCTTTTTTAGGTTTGAGGTTGGCTTTTGCTAAACAAAATTATCGAAAACCTCATTCAATAAGTAAAAATTACTCAAAAGGTAAAAATTACTAGAATACAAAATGCCAAAGAAACAGACTATAGCAGTGATTCTCAAACTACAGGCTACAGAGGCGCCACGAAAACGTTCCAATATTTCTCGAACTGCATTAGTTAGACCCAGGACCTTTTTTTTCTCATATTTTCACCTGTCTATTAAAATAAAAAATTGAAAAATGACATGATATGCGCTATTTCAGCTTAAATTAAATTCTTTGCCAAGGGCGCCAAAATCATTGCTACGGCCCTGGTTGTATTGACTTAGGGCGCCGCGGAAAAATTTTACTACATTAAGGGCGCCAGGAACCGAAAAAGTTTTGGGAATCACTGGGCGTTAGTTTATATAATCCCGCGCTGGTCCGCAATCCGGTGGTTGAAAAACACTGGTTCACAGAGCCGCAGTAAGGGGGGGCGGAGGGGGCGATTTTAGAAGGTGAGGACCTTTTTTTTTGCTCATCACTTATATTTTGGGAGGTGAGGACCTTGTTTTTGCTTATCACTTATATTTATTTGCCAAGGGCGCCAAAACACGGTTTTGCCCCTAGCGCAAGTTTTCCTTACTGCGGCTCTGCTGGTTCATATTGATGAAATTTTGTTTACATTTTTATTTTAATTGTACAATCATTTTAACCATAATTATGTTAGTTACAAATTCTATTGCCTCTTTACAATATTACAGGTTTTTTTAAATACAATTTTACGCATTTTTAGGACTCCTGTAAAATCAATAGTCAAAAAGAGTCCACGAATGTTAAAAGTTTGGGAAACAATGGTAAATAATATTTAATGACCAAAAATTCAATAAAATTTTTATTTGTCAGCTACTCATTATAAAGAATGTCAAATTAAATTTACAGCTCTGTTAAAAATTGCCCATTTCTCAAGTTTAATTGCCTTTGTCGTCGTGGAATAAACATAGCGTTCGTTAAATTTAGTACGTTAGCAAAGCCAAAACAAAAGGTGATATACATGCAAAATGGTAATGACGCGATTCTGTACGGTTTGCTGGTTGACGGGTAACTGCCCTCTATTGTAATTGGTGACGTGTAATTTGCTTCGCTTCGCTCTCCAGACACAACATAAGATTACTTTTAATGAACACCTTGACGCGGCATTTTGACCAAAACAAATTTTAACAAACACCTGCATCTGAATAGCTTTATAACTTTCAGATACTCGCTCGGAGACAGTTGTTTTGTTCTATGCTGGTTTTAATAAACAAAGTTATAATTTCAATATTGAACTTTAAATTTAAAATAAAATTAAACAAAACAAATTAAAATGATGTACATATTTAGATACATTTTATACATTAAAATCTGTACTAGATGTGACACTAATTTGTGTTGTTTTCCAGATATACATGTGACACAATTTCTTTTATCACAATGATGTCAGGAAGAAGTTAGGCATACTTCATACATTGAGCTATCAGTAGGGTGACCAGATTTCAGTGAAGGGAAACCGGGACACAGGAAAAAAAGGTCCTCATCTCCCAGATCCAAGTGAAGAGCAAAAAAAAGGTCCACACCTCCCAAATTCAAGTGGAGCAAAAAAAAGGTCCTCACCTCCCAGATCCAAGTGAAGAGCAAAAAAAAAATAAATAAAAAAGGTCCTCACCTCCCAGATCCAAGTGAAGAGCAAAAAATAAAATAAAAAAGGTCCTCACCTCCCAAATCCAAGTGAAAAGCAAACAAAAGGTACTCACCTCCCAGATCCAAGTGAAGAGCAAAAAAAATAAATAAAAAAGCCCTCACTTCCCAGATCCAAGTGAAAAGCATCAAAAAAAGAAAGATCCTCCCCTCTCAGATTGACTATACTCTATCTCAGAAAGACTGATAGTAATAAAAATTTTTGTCAGGCAGTTACCAGTGGCGTGCACATTTTAAACACGTTTAAATTGGTTTTGTGTATTTCTATATTACTATTTATTATTTTATTAAACGCACGCCTGTGACCATATTTATCATATTATTAAACACACCCCTGTGGCCATATTTTTTCTCAAAATTTTAGGGTCAAATTTTCATGGTCTATTGTATTTAACCCTAGTTCGTATTCCCATATAATATGTGCGGCACACTCGGTTGTTTTTAACAATATTTCGTTTCGAAATATTCATATTTTGTCACTTTTGTTTTGCCGCTTCTGTGTGAAAAAACAATAACTTTTTAAAAATAATAAATTTTATTACTATCAGTTTCTGAGATAGAGTATAGTTGTAATATTTCATTTCTTACAAATGCAGAATTATGTAAAAACCGGGACAATCGATAATTTCACCGGGACTATGTACATAAAACCGGGACGAATTGTCACCCTAGCTATCAGTGGCTTTGTGACAACAGGTTATACTTTGATAGGCTGATACTCTTTCTGGAGGAAGCGAAATAGGTTCTTATGTGAAGTCTTGCATCTTGTTGAATGTACATTAAAACGGAGAATTCGTTCCGGAAACTTGTAATCCAAAGCACTCGTACATCAAAGCAAATTTCCCAATAAGGGATAATGGAAACTAAATTCGATCCACAACCCAAAAATATTCATATAAAAATAATAAATACAAAATATAAAATAAAAATACATAACAGTTTTTGTTAAATTATTTTTTACCCCAAATTTATTTTCTTACTATAAATTATTTTTGGCATGTATGATTTTGCTGTTAAGTCAATAATAATGGAGATATATGTAGATTTTAGTTTTAGGGTGTCTCCCTGTAACTCCCCAAATATTCAACTAATTGAAAAAATGCATTGGTCAAAAATTATTTGTTTTCTTACTATAATATTATGTCGTCAAGGATGAAATTTGTAGAAAAAAAGGCAAAGTTGGTTGATAGCTTAGAAATATAATTTGCACCCATATTGTCTATACACTTTTGCCATTTAAGCGGCAGGTTGTTCAGGCCAATGGTATAAAACCCTGGCGGACAAGAGTCAATGAATTCCTGGAAAGAAAGGAATTAAACTGTTTTCCTATTAAAAAGTTGTCTAAATTGCGGAAGAAGTAGTAGTCAGTGGGGTCTAGGTTTGGTGAGTATGGAGGATGATGAAGAAGTTCCAACTCCAATTCCTGTAGTTTTGCCACAGTCATATGTGCAGTGTGTAGTCTAGCGTTATCATGCAATAAGATAGCAGTCGATCTGTTGACCAATCTAGGCTGTTTTTATTTAAGTTTTTGCATCATTTTGTCCAGTTAGTTGCAGTATATTTCTGCTGTGATCGATGAGCCAGATTTTTTTTCTTTTTTGTTTAGTTTTTAAATTACCTGTACAAAATTTGACGAACCAATTTGACATTGTCTGCTGCGTAGTAACACTAGAGCCAAATACACTATTACGTTTCGCGCGGTCTGCGATGCCGTAGATCCACGTAAAAACTAATACTTCATAATAGTGCGAATTTCCGACCGTTTTCAATAATTTAAAAAAAAAAAGTTTTGATATTTTTTAGAGCATACAATGATTTCTTTAAACATGCGAGATGTGTAACTTTCGAACAAACAATACAAAACGGTAAAATATTAAGCCAATGTCAAATAATAAGCTGTTAAAGTTGGCAATATTATTAACTACAAATTTTATCCTTGATGATCTGATATAAACAATGTTTGTTCGATATATTTTCCTGTTAGGTCAATACGGCAGTTGTTTAAAAAGTTTAGCTTCTTCTAAATATAAAAAATGCATAGAAATAAAAGATTTATTTTCTTTTTATAAACTATTTTTGTCATATATGATTTTGCTGTTAAGTCAATAATAAGAAAGATTTTAGGGTGTCCCCCCATAATTCCCCAAATATTCATCGAATCAAAAAAATGTATTGAACAAAAAAGATTGGTTTTCATAATATAAACAATTTTTGTTGTATGTATTTTGCTGTGAAATCAATAATAAGAAAGATATTTAATAAAGAGTTTTACCCCAAAAACACCCCTTAGAATAAAAATTTTGAAATGCCTTATAGCCTATGTTCGAATCCTACTTTTACTCTATGACCATAACAAATTTCGTAAAAATATGTCTAGCCGATTTTGCGTGAATCTCGGACAGACAGATAGACAGACAGACAGACAGAGAGACAGGCAGACAGGCAGACAGACAGGTAGGCAGATAGACAGGTAGGCAGATAAACAACCAGACGGACAGACATTTTTTTTTTTAAATATAATCATATCAAATAAGAAATATAATCATAATAAAGCCGAAGAAACAGCCTCCAATTTTATTAATTTAGATATACTTAGCTATGTACAATTTGAACACGACCCGTATTTATGTAAAAATAAATAAATAATAACTTAATCCAGTACCTACGGACTTAGATCTCAATTTTGAATTTGCGCCCAAATCACTTACGTAATATTTTACGTCATAATTTAAACCATTTTTAAATATTAAAATCGTGAAAAATAAAAAAGTAAACTAATATCTCCATCAGAAGACGGAATAGCATCTCGCTTTCTAAGTTATGCAATCCCGCCCGACACACCAGTACTGCTTGCAACATAACTTACAAAGTCACGAAACTCATCGTGTATTCAGAAATCAATTTAAAGCCGCGTTAAAAATTTAACTAATTTGAATTTTAAAATTTAAATAAATTATCGAGATCTGAAAACATTTTTATTACTTTTTCCTAGAAGACTATTAATGTTTGCATATATTTATGACTAGCGTGACATTGAAATACAATTTATATCCCCAGTAAATTTAAATATTAAAATTATTATTATAGAGTCACTTCCAATAAATATGATGCTATAATTTAACTTTCGAGTGCAAACTTTCCAGACTGATCATGCCAACCTAACAAATAATAATACACTGTAACTTGTTTATTAAATAAAACAGAGCTTCTTAAACTAGGGATCAGCGCTGGGAATATTTCAAATAAACTATTTGAAAAAGTATTTCAATTACAATCCGGTATTTAATATTATATTTCAAATACTTCAAAAAATGCTCTTGATGTTTGGATTTACAAATACTTTTTTCGTGGTATTTTTATTAAATTTTTGTTGTCTGAAAACGTCAGTATTTAAAATATTACTCTAGTATTTCAAATATGTCCATAGTATTTCAAATATTTCCCTAGTACATATTTCAAATCTTTCTTTGTATATCAAATTTTATCTAGTATTTCAAATCTCTCTTAGTATTTCGAATCTTCCTTGGTCAAATATTTCCCTAGTATTTTAAATCTTCCCTAGTATTTGAAACTTCCCTATTATTTCATATCTCCCCTAGTATTTAAAATATTTTCCTATTATTTCAAATCATCATCATTGGCGCAACAGCCCGAAGTGAGCCGACGCCTCCTGCTTTCAGGTTTCATGACCACGTTTTCAATCTATGCACATTCTGGAGTAAAAGGAAAAAATATGGTCAGTATTACGTCCATTTTATTTAGCGTACACAGGTACCTACAGTTTATAGCCGGTGGCGAACAGCTAAGCACAGTGGCGCAGCCAGGATTTTGTCTTGGGGAGAGCCGAATCAAATTTCGAGGACACGCGGGCCGCATACTGCCCTCAACCTTTTGTGGCCCCTAAAGCGGTAATCAATTTTGAGCTTATTTAGGGGAAAAATATATTTAAAAATGTAAAATATACTCTCTTCCCCTTTTCTGTTTATAAAAAAATGTCAAGAAACCCTTCGGGATATTTAAAGTTCCGTCACTGCTTATCATTTTGTATGTAAAATATACTGCGACCAAATCAGTTCGACACCCCTGCTGTTGGATACTGATGTTTATATCAAATAATAATTCCATTATTTGTTGATAAAAAAATGTAATTGTTAATCCATGTATCAAAAACTTTCACTTGATTTTTACTTCGATAAATACATATTTATTTATATTTTTCGCGAGATATATTTCTGAAGTCTCAATATTTTTCTTACTAATGTTCAGTTCTCTAAATCAGCCGCTTGGCCACAATTTGTACCGAACGAACAAACTCGTGTGAAGGTTATACCGAAGTCAGATTTTCACTTATCTTATCTGAATCGAGTAATTAGTTGTTTAAAACAGTTTTATCATTTGACTGGGCGAATGTTTTAGTCGATGTGTCAGGGGGAAAAAAGATCAACGCTCCCCTTCATATAATTCGTTGGAGAATATTTGGAAAGTGATGTATTTTCACTTGAACAATAACGGCCCCTATCAAGAGTAGGCAATCACGGCCCCTATCAAGAGTAGGCAATCTTAAAAAAAAAAATATTTATACGAAAAAAAAAATAATAATAAAAAATGCCAATATTGTTTACAATGAAGAAATTTAAAAATTAACTACTCTTGTGTTTAACAAATTTTATCTTCAAATCCCCGAGCAGCTCCGTGTAACCTGCTGGTCCTGGGAGGGGCCCAGGCCCGCAACCCCCCCCTTTGCTGCGCCACTGGTTGTGGTTAACAAATTTTATCTTCAACTCCCCGAGCAGCGCCGTGTAATCTACTGGTCCGGGGAGGGGCCCAAGCCCGTCGCCCCCCCCTTGGCTGCGCCACTGGCTAAGCAGAACCTGTAATTTCTACGGGCACCGTTATTTTGGATGTTTGCCATTGCTGATAGTACTAGGCTAGAATAGTACAATATAATGAGTATTAGTTTATTTTTTGCTTTAACTTAGGGCCCCTAAGTTAAAGCATAAAATCCTTAATTTTACGAACCTTTATTTCAAAATTTTACATAAGTATATACATTATACGTAGGTCGCTAGAATATTTTTGTCGTTAGTTAATTAAAATTTTTAGTGGACAGCAACGATGGCAATTTGCGCAAAAAATTATGTCGTTCGCTAATATAAATAAACAGCGATATCAAGTTTGTACCATTTTAAAATAATCTGTCCATGTCAAGTCGAAATTATCGGACAATAATTTTGTATAATTTTAAAAGTAGTTTAGCAACTAAAGAGTGCTATGAAGAAATATTTATTATATCCCATGATGATTGTCCATTCTTAACGACTATTGAGACGTGGTATAAAAATTTTCAACATGGCGATTTTTAACTAGAAGATTACCCACGTTCTGGGCCATTCTGTTCGAAAAATGTAGCTACTGTTAACATGATAAAAAAAAATCGCCATATAACGTACAGGTAGATAGAGGAATCCCTCAAGATTAATATACCAGCTTTGCATCACACAGTTTTGGTTAGAAAATTAAATTTTAGAAAGATATGTACGTATTGGGTACCCTATAATCCCTATAATTATAGTTTGAGATCAACTTATACAAATTTTTTTGGAAAATTCAGAATTAATATTTCAATCCTCCATTACATAACATCTTTCTATAATCCAGGTCTTGCACCATGAGATTTTGGATTGTTTCCCTACGTGAAAAATTAACTAAAAGGGGGCCGTTTTGCTATTGAACAGCAGCTGTTAGTCGTGTAGAATGAATCATGCGATTATGTGCGACGGAAAAGTGATTTTTTTTAGACTAGTTTCAACGAATGTTAAGTGTATAGAACAGGGGTCGGGGAACATTTTTACCCATTACCCAAAGATATATTTCTTTACACCGACGTTACCCCATTGGCTTGTAAAAAAAAATTAAGTGACAAGCAAAAAAAAAGTTTCTCACGTCTCAAAATCAAAATGACGAGCAAAAAAAAGGTCCTCACCTCTCAAAATCAAAATGACGAGCAAAAAAAAAGGTCCTCACCTTCGCTTGGCGCCCCTTAGTTAAGCCCCTCAGCGCCTTTTTCCTTAGTGCGCTACTAACACGTTTATAAAATAGCAAACTGGAAAAATTTCCTTATTACCCCCAAAAATTCCATTTGGAGTAATTTACCCCGGTTCCCAGACCGCTGGTATAGAGCAAGATGGAAATTATTTTTCAAAAATTTTAAAAATTAAATTTTATGGTCAAACTTCCTTAACGCCCTGCATAATATCAATATATTTCTATAAATATTGCACATACCCGTACATGTATGTATAAGTTCGGAAGACGATATAACTGACACTGTTGGCCCCATAGTGTTCCGGGGCCCGACACTAAATACCTACATACAGAGACGTAGGAACGGGTTGGCATCGGGGCACTTGCCCGGGGCACGAGATATGTGGCGCGCGGCTTGACGAGGGGCGCCATTGTGTGCACTTGGTCAATAAAAGCGGAGGTGAGGACTTTTTTTGCTCATCACTTGGATTTGGGAGGTGAGGACCTTTTTGTTTAATCAATTTACTTTATTTGCAAAGGGCGCCAAAAACATTCTCTGTCTACATATTTTACAACACTGACGTTTGTGAACACATTTTAAGAAGCGCTGATTATAGTATAAAATATTTAAATTTCTGGGGTATTTTAAATAATCCTTTTCATAATAAATTAACATATATGAAAGTTTTAATGATTTCACGTTTAGTTATGCGTTCTTTTTGTAACAATTCGTGATAGTGTTACATTTGTCAATTTTCTTAAATACGTGGTTAAATCAAAAATATGTCATGTTCAAATCTATCTTTGAATAGTTATGTAAAATAACCTATACATGAATTTATGTTAAAAATTTGCAAATTGCTTAATTTTGTAAGCAGAATTTATGGTGGATTTATAAACTTGTTTTTTTTTTCACATAATATGTAGCGTACACACCCAAGGAACAAAAACTCCGATAGGTGTGAAATTTCAATTTGGCGTTGTATTTTAGGGGTCCCGGAAATGTCGTTACCGACTGATAATGGCGAATCGTATATCAAATACCCTGAGACAGTATAATCAAAACATATGCAATATTCAAAATAAAAGTGCTAGAATGGTCTTCCCACGAGAACAGGTCAGTGACGTCACATGCGTAGAATTCGTACCGTTGCTTCATTATTTATTAATGGACGTAAAACCGCCTATATGTCGTATTGTTATTGGTTAGACGTCATTATTTGGCACACATACTATGACATTACTGGCCTATTCTCGTCGGAAAATCACTCTACTTCAGAGTTCGCCAAACTTCTTTCGCCGCGGGCCCCATTCTGTAATTTTTTTTTTATTATACGTCTTTTTACATTACATTTTTTTCTTTTTACGGGGTTTCCCTTTATAATTTCTATTATTTACGATCTTAAGTTCTTATTTATACCGGTTTACATGATTTACATGTTTATACAATTTTACAGGTTTATACAATTTACATCTTAGTATGTGAGAAGCTTAAAGTTGCGCGGCAATAATATGTTGGCTACGCAGGCTAAGAAAACTAAACATTATATTTTCTTGTTGGTGGGCCGCATAATATTGTTCGGCGTGCCTCTCTTCTCCATGGCCTCGTCTACTTAATCTCGCCACGATCTTCTTGTTCTACCTCTCTTACTTCGTTCTATTAGGCTGCAGTCTACCACTCTTTTTATCAATCTTCCTTCATTTGCTCTTTTAACGTAGCTGTACCAAATTAATCTTTTACTTCTCTTTATATTAAAATATTTTTTTCTACATCCATTCTTTTTTTATTTCTTCATTTCTGGTCCTATCCATTCTTGTACCCAAAAGCATCTTCTCCAGCGATCCATTACTGTAGCTGTGATTTTATTTTGAATCCTCTTATTCAGAATCCAGTTCTGTGCCCCAAAAGTCATAATTCTTTGGACTATATAGCTAGTTTTGTATATCGTAGCATCCGTCTTTTTGTGAGTTTTCTGTTCGGTACTATTCTACTTTAGCAAACCCACCTTACTGCGCATGCGTGCAGTGTTGGCAATAGTAAAATGTAATATATCAATTTTAATACTTAATATCAATTTATTAAATGAATTTATTTATAAGAAATATAGAAATAAGTAATATTCCTTTAATTTCTCCTGTGATTAGAGTTTTAATATATAAATGTAGTTTAAAGTTAATTTAATATTATTTATTTTCAGTTTTTTCTGTTGTAGTTATTTAGCATTATTATTATGCATTGTATCGATATTTTTAAAAATTTTCAAAAATTCAGGTGGACTATGAACTGGCCCCCTGCACCACCATATTATAAACGTATGCACAATGATACACAATTTGAATTGGGCTAATGTGGAGGGAAAATAAAGTACTGTGCACCTAAAAACAAGGTAATTAGGTTAGGTTTTGTTAGTAAAAATCTAGGACAACAGAAGCTGAAAGGCTCAAAGTAACCTTATAGGAGTGCGTGTGAAAATATATATAAAGAATCTATACACTTTACAAAATAAAACAACAACAAGATAAAGGTATAACTACTGAATAACATCCTACACCGCACAAACGTTTTTTACACAAACTTTTTTAAGCTTACTTTGAGCTTTTCGGCTTCTGCTGTCCTAGACTTTCCTATAAATTATGTTCCCCTTTTTTAATCTTTAATCACCTGTGAATTTAATATTATTATTTATTCTTATTATAAAATACCGGAATATTAATTTAATTAGATTTATTTAACTGAAAGTTAAGCATTATTATACAAATAATTTTAATTCTATTGTGATTTTAGTTTAAATTTACTTGTTTTAATTTTACTATGGTTGGCAACATTGCCTAGTGGGTTTGCTAAAGTAGAATAGCATCGTAATCGTCAGATTACGATGATTTAATGAAGATATGACTTAGAAGTAACGTAATTTGAATACAGCACTCGCTGCTATAATAAAGTTTAGTAACAACCATATCATTGGACGAAGAAAACGTCTGATTTAAAATGTTAGAAATTAGTCATTCAATGAAAATAATTAGTTTTTATTGGGGGAAAAAAATTAAGTAATTTAAAAGGATCATATAACAATAAAGTAATTTAACTTATTTTGTAAATATAAGTAGTGATACTTACGATGGCTCACATTGGATAATAACAAGACTTTAAAATCCCCTTGTGCTGTTCTTAGTGTTTCTGATTTCTCGACATTTTTCATTTCTCAAGAAATCTCGAGAAAAATAATTATTAGAATATATATCTTTTTTTAATGATGAAAATATTGTAGATTGTAGAGGATAAAAACATGTTAAAATTATAGTCAACTTTAAAGTACGAAAGTATTCATTTAAATAACAAAATAAATGGATAACGGGACTTTAAAAATTATTATGAAAACGGCACGTAATTGCATATTAATTGAAAATACATATGTATAGAGAAATTTTCAAAAAAAAAAGAAATTAATAATAATAGTAATAATTATTTTATTTAACTTGTAGGTAATCTTTTACATAACAGTTTTAAACTGAACAAAAAATGAAATGTAATTGATTATAATAAATAATACACTAAATTAAATAAAAATATTGTAACAATAAATGCTAATTAGCTAAATATTATAAATCGCTTCTTATCTGTTGCTACAGTTGCGTTGCGGGAGACAGAAGACAAATTTTATCAAAATTAAATTATAATCAGTGCCTCATTAAACATTATATTTTTTTTTCAAATAGTTTTTTAAAAGCACAATGTGTTTAACGTGGCGTCGAGAAAATTTTATATTTCTCGAGAAAAAAAAAATTAGAATTATAATTACTTCTCGAGAATTTCTGCCCCCTCAAATGTGCAAAAGTAGCCCCCCCCCCAGAATTGCTTGGAGAAAAATGTATTTTAGAAGTGAGGACCTTTTTTTTAGGTCATCAATGATTTCAAATATTTCCTGCCCCCACCCCCAATTTTAAAAGCCGCCACTTGTTAAGAGATTAAGATATAAAAATATAGGCAATTGAATTTTCAGAACAATCAAATAATGCACAGTTTCCTACACATATTCCTACATACATTATTATTTCCATAATTAAAACCAAGAATTTCAGATATCATGATTTTAATTTATTGATTTCGACCTCGACTATTAATCAATTTGAAAGTGATACATTGCTTAATTTCTTTCTTAAATACTAAAATATGCATAACATAAAATGTTTAAGATAAAATTTCACACATTAATTTGAATTTCTCTTTAATAAGTAAGTATGCATTTTCACAATATTGTTTATATTCAGAGATAATTGCAACTATATTTTAAAGATTTCAACTTAAAAGATTAATATCAATATAATAGCGTGGTGAAACTAGTAATATTATGTGTAATACTATAAATATTGTAATTATATTGTGTAAATTACAGTAATATAATATTTCATTCTTCAGCGGCGAACATTAATGAATAAATAAGATATTATCTGATACTGTATATGTATATAATGGTGACACAGATATTAGTCTTTACTTCCTTGTTATAAAAATAATTAATTAAAATTAAAATGTAGGTCAGATGAGAGATGTGCAAAATGAATGTAGCACCCAAATTTAATATAAGACCTAGAACTTGGATTTGGAAATACAAATTTCCATGAATGGGAGAAACATAAGACACGAAGACTGGCAAGAATTGTGAAGAAAGACAAATAAAAAGCTAAAAGGCAAAATCTTAAAATTTATATTTTTACCGGTTGATTAATTTATTTCCCCTTATGTTTTTCTACAGTATGACGCTATACATATGCTTGATAGACTTTAAGCCTTCGACGCTATTCACAGCTGCATTTGGAACGCTCTAGAATAGGGATGAGCAACCTTTTTTTACTACGGGCCAACTAGAATTTAAAAATTTCCTGCGGGCAACATACGAAATTTATTAAAATATGAACACAAGATAATAAACACAAATTATCTAGTTATTAACAAAATAACAAAATTATTTAAAAAAATACACAAATGAAACATATAATAGAAATGCTAGGTATAAAAAATTGATGTGAAGTGTGAATTTACACACATTTCAGGGTTTTGCAGGTATTTAATAACTGAATGATGATTATTTGGGATGCCAAAACAAATTTCATGTCAAAATATTTTTTTATGAATTTTAATTAGAATTTTTATTCGAAACCATTATTTAAGTTTCTAAATATGTGCAGTATTTTTTTTACATAGCAAGGTTCATTAAAATTTTGAAAATTGCGCCTATGGCTTCTATTGGTTGCTTAAATCATTAGCCCCGCCCTTTGATTTCGTATACATCAAACAGAATTAAATTATAATTTCAACACTTCCCACTGGGTATTAAATTTACGCTTTTAAAAATTAAATGCAACATTTACCAAAATATAAGTAGAATTTTGACAAAATAATTTAAACAAAAGAAAACTGCAAAAAAAAAACAAAAAAAAATAAAATTGACAAGATTCGAACTCTAGTTTGCAAGTTACCTGTTTAACAAATTAGAAAACCAATGACTAAACGCACATCGCCATGAGCGCTGACGTATCAACTTGGTTACATAACGAATTAAATATTTAACATATTTTGGTTAAAAACACAAAAAATGCATTATTTTCCGAAAAAATAATCTGATCAAAAATTCCTGTTGTACTATTCCGGTTCACACCAATATACATTACTTAGAATTTTTTCAGATTTTTAGTTTAAACCATCTGGGCTACAGGGTGTGGGACAAAAATTTTTTGCACAATTTTGACAAAAAAGCATCTAAATAATTTATTTTGCAAAAATAAAAATTTGATCGTTAATCCACGTACCAAGGGCTTTCATTTGATACCCTACTCAGAATTTAAAAAAAATATTTTTTTTTTTCGATGAGCACATATTTGTTTATATTTTAGGGGGGTATGTTTTTTAGATGTTTTAGTATTTTTCCTATGTGCGGGTCAAAGAGTTGTATAAGCATGCCAAATTTCAACTCTCTAGGTTTAGCCGTTTGGCTACAATTTTTACCGAACAGACAGACAGACAGACAGACAGACAGACAGACAGACAGACGACAAAATGACGGTATAAGGGTTTTTTGGTCATACCTACAAAACCCTAAAAAACAGTCAAAGATAATTATTATGGAGAAAAAATCATAAACAAATTTTAATGAGAAGTTTGGCATTGCTTCTTTGCAACCAATTGCTCTATATTGCTCTTATTTATGCTTTAAAATATACCTATGTATTTTTTGCAATTTAATGGCCTTTTTTGAAATTTGACAGACAAAAGCTTTGACGGGCCGCACGAAAAAGTACGCCGGGCCGCGGGTTGCTCATCCCTGCTCTAGAACAAACATAGAAGATAAATATGTATATTCGTATAATAAAAGAGCTGTACAAAGTTAATACATCAACTATAAAATTAGAAAAGTCTGGCGATCCTTTTCAAATTAAAAATGGAGTGAGACAAGGTGACCCTTTATCTCCAGATCTCTTTAATTGTGTTCTCCAATCAATTGTTAACTCATTAGAATGGGAAGAATGGTGTACGCATTAATGGCAAAAATTTACCCATGTTAAGATTCGCTGACGATATAATTCTATTTGCAAAGTCTGTAAACGAGTTACAACAACAATTAGAAGATCTAAGTAATAAAAGTATACAGACTGGATTGAGAATAAATTATACCAAAACTAAAATTATCACCACTGGTTACAAACGCCCAGTGACAATGAATCCGAGACTGTCGACTATGTTGACGAATATATATATCTAGGACAACTAATATCATTTGGCGATAGGATGGAGAGAGAAGTAAATAGAAGAATAAATCTAGCATGGAGAAAATATTGATCACTAAAGCACATATTTAAAAATAACCTCACCATGGAAATCAAACGTAAAATTTTCGATATGTGCGTAAGTCCAACTTTAACATATGGCTAAATGACATTTAAAGTCAGTAATGCACTTATAAAAGTAACCAAAATAACCAGATCTGGTTTGTCCTTTCAAAGGTGAACGTAATATATCGTATAATCCTAAAAATGTTCACAATTTTCCCACTGGCAGTATTTTTTTTTTTCTAATGATAAGTCATTATAGAGAACCCGAGCGTCAACTATGACAGATGACGTACATAATAATAATAATAATAATAGTAATAATAAACCCTTTATACCCATAAAATCGATACGTTGCAAAATTTGCTTACAAAAAAATATAATTAATGGTAATAATTAGAGAGTAATAATAATAATGATAATAATAATATTAAATAATATATTTGTGTATATTTAATTTAGTTACCAACTACTCGTTAAAAAATTCTTGTAATAAGTTCTTAATTTTGAACTGTTTCATGCCTAAACTTCTTAGTTCTGTGGGAATTTTGTTAAATATATGGAAGCCGACGTTTATCCTTCTTGATACTTCGAGTCGCAATCTTGGCACCGTTAGGTCTTCTTTCGTGCGTGTGTTGTAGGGGTGGGACTCCTTGCGAGTGCTGAGATCACCGGCATTTTTCTTCATTTCCAAGCTCTGCAGCAAGATAAACTGGGCATGAAGTGTAAGAATTTTAAGTGATTGGAAAATAGGTTTGCAAGAGGTGGTTTTCGATGCATTCACAATGGCCCTCACTGCTTTCTTCTGTAGAAGGAATATTCTTGCTGCCTGGGGTGAGTTACCCCAAACTATTAAACCATAGGTCATAACAGAGTGGAACAGAGAATGGTACGCTGTTAGTGCCAGATCTTGGTTTGCCACTTTTCTGATACGCCTCATAGCATATATAGCTTTGTGGAGCTGGTTACTTATCTTATCTACATGGTGTTTCCAGGTTAATTTGGAGTCCAAGCGTAGACCTAAGAAGTCGCCAGTATCACACCCGACATTACTTCTGTTCGAGGTGAATAATACATTTTTTGTTTTATCTTTGTTCAGGATAAGCTTATTGACTTCGAACCATTCTTTTGCCTCAGTACTGACTTTGTGCATCTTATTTCTCAGAATGTTCTTGTCCCTATCGTTGACAATTAGGTTCGTGTCATCTGCGTATAGAATACAATCGTAAGAAAGATTCTTCGGTAAGTCATTTACAAAAATAATAAAGAATATACTTTGATACCGTGAAAGACCTATACATTTACGACTCAGGGAACTCTTTGATACAGCTCACGGACCCCCGGTTAGGAAACTCTGACCTACTACATTCTTATTTGAAATGCACTACAGACGTTTTTGATCAGACCACTATACGATTTTTCCACGTTTATTAATTGATATTCCATTCAAACTTGATTTATATACGGTAATATTTTAAAGAGCATAGTTTTTCAAAGTTTTAAAATGTCATTGGAGACATTAAATAGTGAATGTATGAAAGAAATATGAGTGTCAGCATTTAAAGTCAATATTATGAGTAATGGGTTTTGAACATGTCAATTTTTGTTTGAATTATTGAATTTTCACTCTTTTATTTATAAATTGAAAAGTCATAACGCTGTGACTAATGTCAACATTTTAGGTAAAGAATAGACAATTCACAAAATAAAACCTAACCTCTCTATTACTTTTTCTTTATCACTGCAACGAATATAATATTAATACTATAGATTTGTGGTTTTTTTATTTATTTTATTATGGGAATTTTGCTTGATAGACAATTATAGCGGATAGGACATGTGATGAGGCTAAAAGAAGACAGTACATTAAAGAAGATCTGGAAGGGAAGATGAACATTCTTCGACCAGCGAAAAGACTTTAATGAAGAAATCAACTGACAGAAGACCTAATATGTATTGATATACAAGATATCTGGAACGACAGATATCTTTTCAATTTATATTTTATAGATCTGTTCAAAAACTTGCCCATCATTGTAATTTTGTTTTTTGTAAAACACAAGTTTTTGTTTTAACACCCTTCAGGAACCATCATTAGAACCAATGGCGTAACAATGGGCCCTCTAGGCCGGCAACAGTGGTGGGCCACATCATGTAGTGGCTATCAAACTTGTAAATAAGTAATATTTTTTTTTTTTATCGCTTGATCTTTCTACAACAAAGTTGGCAAAGAATAGGGGGCCCAGAGCAAAGTTCTGCGAAGGGTGGGGGCCAAAATATGAAATTACACCTCTGATTAGGACTATTTTGACTATGATAAAACTACTCGAAATAAAGCAATTGTGCTCTCTCCACACTGGTCTCAGAGATTTTCAACCAAGATGTTTTTCTTCTTTTTCCTTTTTTTCCTTCTATCTTCTATTATATTATTACATATAAATAAGTACTAGCTGGAGTACCCGTACTTTGTGCGTTTTTTTTTTTATTTTTATTTTTTTTACTTCGGCCTATTTCTGCAACAAGGCTAATCACCGATGCCAGGGGGCAAGCTCCTACACCTGGATGAGGCGTGAATGATTGTGAAAAGGGGAGTAATGTAAACATATTATTCTCGCCCGAATAATATCACCAACGGGGACTTGAACTAGCTACCTGACAATTCAGACGGTTTTTACCAGTCAGAACTGCGGGGTTTAACAATCTCGGCCACTCCGTTGGCGTACAGTTTTTGTAATGTATATTTTGCTGTAACGTATATGATAAGCGAGATATTTCTTTTCATCGTTTCTTTATTCTAAACCACTCTTTTGTATATATTTTTGACGTTAAGGGTACTTCGTTTATAGGTGGCTTCCCAATGCTCCCCAAATACATATTTTATTAAAAACTGCATTAAACAGAGAGGAATAGTTTTTTTTCTCATATTCATTTTTGATGTTAAATAAATGATAAATGAGATATTTCAGCCTTATAGGCAGAGACATACCAACGCCCTGGCATCGGGGCAAGTGCCAGGGGCGCGAAGCCTGAGGGGCGCCATCGTGCTTTTTCTTGTCATCGCCTGTATTATAGAAGTGTAGACGTTTGTTTTTTAGGTCATAACTTGTATTTTCACCTGTCTATTAAAATAAAAATAAAAATGATGCCATCTTTAAATAAAATGAAAGGGCACTATTTTAGGTTAAATTAATTTACAAGTTTCTACTTTAAATATTTCCCAAGGGCACTAATTTAAGTATTTGCCAAGAGCGTCAAAGACATTCCTACGACTCTGCTTATAGGTAACAATCCCCTGGCCACATAATAATCTTTAAAAAAAATTGTTTTTTTTCGCCATTACAATACTTGCCCCATATATATATATATATATATATATATAGGTCGGGCAAGTAAATATGCAGTTTTTAAATAAATTAAAAACTGCGTCGAAGAGACAAAGAAAAATGTTACCTCATATATATATTTTTGATGTAAAGTAAAAAAATAAGTGACATATTTTAAGATTTAAGTTTCAGTGTGTACCCCTGTAGCTCCCCAAATATTCATTTAATAAAAAGTATATGCAACAAAAAAGATTTGTTTTCTTATTATAAACAATTTTTGTTATGTACATTTTTGCTGTTAACTCAATAATAAGGACGATATTTAATCTAAATTATACCTCAAATATTCATCTAAATGAAAACCAGTGGCGAAGGGAGACCTCCGCTGGACTTGCCCTCCCATATAAAAAATAATAAAAAAATACGTATTTTTTTTTTTTAATTTTAAAAAATATTTAGGTAAATCTTCAAAAATACATCAAATTATGTCCTATACAATTTTTTGTCCAAGGCTTGGTTTACTAGTTACGATTTTTTTTTAATTTTAAAGTTTAATAACTTCCGTTTCCGGTTTCGGATTTTAATAAAAAACAATAGGGTTCTTCCCAATTATTAGGAGAATTTTTTAGTACCAGAACGAACTATTTAAGTTAATCCGTTTTTGAGTTATCGTGTATACACACAGACACACACACACACACATACGGACGGCACTTCGAAAATAGGTTTTTTGGATTCCCTGGACCATGAAACGTGGTCATCCGTCAAAATCTCGACATCGAAAATTTTCGCGATTACAATACTTGCCCCTTATATATTAAGGTCGGGCAAGTAAAAATCAAAGAAATAAAAGATTTGTTTTCTTATTATAAACTATTTTTGTCATATATGATTTTGCTATTTACCTACTAATCTAATTGAAAAGAGGCATTAAAAAAAAAAAAAATTATATATATATATATATATATATATATATATATTTGTTCAGTCAATAAACAAAACAAAATGACGTGAAAATATGTCCAGCCGTTTGTCGGGGATTCTCGAACACAGACAAAAATTAATTTTTTTGCGGATATTATCTTAATCATCTGAAACGTGTAGAAACCAAATATGAGGCCGAAAAAATAAAAAAACAAATATAGCTTCCAATTTTATTAATATATATTTACAAGCAGGATTATATTTTCAGTAAAGCCTAATGGTGTTACTCTGAACACAACTTCTTCACATTAATAGTGCTGTGAACTTCCAAGGTCGACCGATGTTATAAAAATTTATTCTGTAACCTGTCGGTTAACATGTCGCTACGGATTAACATTATCATTGTCACCGTAACAATCATCTCAAAAGTCGGCGTTAGGGGTGCAGTGATATTAACCTCGATGTTAAATTAACAGCTTTGTTCATAATAACACCATAAGATGAAAATATTTCTCAAATATTGTTACAAGATTAGAATAATGTTTGATTTATGCAAAGAACAAGTTAGGATTAATTTCATTTCATTACGAGCAGCATTTCTGTGTTGAGATTATGTTGTTGGGATCCAAATACCCTCGAGCACCTAATAAATCTCCTTCCATGTTCCATATAGAAGCCAACGTTTGTGACTGATGGCAGTAAATCTTGAGTAGAAGCATAGCGTGGCCAGTTTGTAACTAGCACTTGCTTAGATGCTATCTTTAAATATGACCGCTTTCAGTGTTTCTAGCCGCCAGATTGATATCTCGTACATTTCTGCTGCTGGCTTCACATAGCTGAGTGTTATATTCACATACTTGACCATAGAGCTTTATCTTATGGACCATTAGACATTCCCGGATATATTATGAGTAGGCAGACTATGCCTTTAAACGATCAACTTACTTATTTTATTACGTAGTTATTCTACTTAGTTGAGAATTTATCGCTGGGAAATATTAATGTTTAAATTCAAATATACAGAATGGCAGATTAAGATATGCTTCGGAGAAATTTGCCTCCAAATAAGATACTTTAGTGATATAAATAAGGAAGACGACCCAAAAAATCTACTTCTGTTTGTTGTAAAAGATGAATTCAGCTAAAATATCTGCCGTGCATTGGGATACAAAATATTTATTATGAAAATCTGAAGCCTCGTTTATAATAAACAAATAAAATAATGCATAAAGATGGAACAAAGGCTTCGACCCTTCGGTTTCTAATAAACCGAACAAAGAAAGTAGTGTATTTTTTATGCTATGGATACATAGTATAACTGTTATAAACCAGGCTTGACACTTAACAAAAAAGGATGGAGAAATTTTATGCATGAGGTTATACATGCATTATAAATTTTTATTTGATGTGTGATTATATATATAAAGCACTCTTTTTTTAATGGCAAACATCGATTATCTTTGAAACATCGGCTGACACAATATAAAATAATTAATTGATGTGAAGTGTGAATTTTCATACATTTCAGGATTTTCTAGGTATCTAGTAAGTAACAAATTGTGAGTATATACTAAAAAAAATCGATAACTTTTGAAATAAAAATCCCCGTGCTTCACTCCAAAGACTTACAAGCGTATTTAATTACGAGATGTGAGCACATCAAGACGCCATCCCAGTTCTACATTTAATCAGTTAAATAAAAGGAGGGCGTTGCAAAAAATTCGATAACTTTCGACAAACTTTTGAAAAATCAGATCAAAAATTCCTGTTGTACTATTTTAGTTCACATTAATGTGAATTACTGAACATTTTTTCAAATTTTTACTTTAACCGACGGGTTACAGGGTGACGAACAAAAGTTTTTTTACATGTTTTTATCAAAACTAGTAATAAAATAAATAAATTTTAAAAAAATAACGAATCAAAAAAATTGATATTTTTCGAAAAACTAATCTGATCAAAAATTCCTGTTAGATCAACAGGAATTTTTACACGCAGCATTTTCTGAATCACTATTACTTAATAAATACCTACAAAATTCAGAATTAGAAGTGGTGCAAAATAAATATATCAAATGGATGTTGTGCCTAGACAAATGCGCAACGTAGTAGGTATATTTTATCAGAGGAAGTGAAATTAGACATCAGAATAAAAGTTACAAAAAGAGCCATTAAATACGAAGAGAGGATAATAATACGGCCAGAAAAAAAAACTATATCAGTGCTGGACAGAAATAGAGAGAAAAGAGACACCAGGAAAGATGAAATCCAGATGGGAAGCAAAAAGAAGGAAAAGATTTTAGTGTGATGAGTATGATGGCTACTCAACTAAAGAAATATCAAGAAAGAGGTCGGAAGAACAAGATGTGATACTAGAAATAACAGATAGAATGAGAAAAATCTCATTCTACTACAAGAAAGAAGTGAGAGGTTAAAAAATTCGAGGTATAACAGCAAATACAAGAATACTTGGACGATGCAAATACCCGACTAAATTCAAAATAATGGAGCAAAAAAAAGGTAATATCTAGATATTACCTTCTTTTATTTTGTACAGAATATATTTTTAACATATACGAGGTCTATTCAAAAAGTATCGCGAATTTTGAATTTCCGCGGGTTACGTATATTCGATTTTCGATTTTTTTGTGGCGTTATGTTGGTACTCATGTCTCTCACTTATGCCGACACGTTCGGCCATTTTGAATGTTCAGTTAATTTTTGACAGTTGCTTTGCTTGCACATGTTTTGTCTCGTCTTCGCCTATACCAAAAAATGGATCAAAGAATCTGTATCAAATGTTGTGTGAAAAACAAAATAAAGTGCGCGGACGCATTCCGAATGTTGACTGTGGCATATGGTGAAGCTACCTTGGACCGAAGCAACGTTTATCGGTGGTAAAAAAGTTCTCAGAGGGCCGAGGAGATGTGAACGACGAAGAGTGTGCCGGACGCCCGAGCACTTTAACAACAGACGAAAACATTGATGAAGTGAAGAAAATAGTATTGGCCAAACGTCGAATCACCGTTAGAGAAGTTGCTGAGGTCCTAAACATATCGATTGGCTCGTGTCATTCGATTTTTACCAATGATTTGGGCATGAGACGGGTCGCTGCGAAATTCGTACCATAATTGCTCACACATCGTTGCTTGTGCGCGAATTTTTGGCCAAAAACAACACACTAATAATGTCGCAGCCACCGTATTCCCCAGATCTGGCCCCCTGTGACTTTTTCTCCTTCCCGAAACTGAAGAGGCCCATGAAAGGACGACGCTACGCTACGAGTGAGGAGATAAAGACGGCATCGAAGGAGGAGCTGAACAAGATCACAAAAAATTATTTTTTCAAGTGCTTCGAGGATTGAAAAAACGTTGGCACAAGTGTATAATATCTGGTGGGGATTACTTTGAAGGGGACAAAATAGATATTCATGAATAAATAAATAATTTTTGAAAAAACACATAATTCGCGATTCTTTTTCAACAGACCTCGTATTCTACGACAGCCACTATTATTCATGCTGCTGGAGCAGGCGCGCACATGGGAAAACAGACTGAGGAGGGGTCTATTTCTAAAAACTATCCGTTAAGTAATACAAAACTTATTATTGCCTCTTTACGGGGAGGGGTGGTCTTATATATTAATTACATTTTGACTATAATTTGTTTTTATCAACAAAAAAGGTGATTTTATTTTCAGCAGTTTAGTTTTTATTGATTAAGTATATGATTTTTTAGTTCCTGGTTGGGGGGGGGGGGGTAGGACCAAAAGACCCTCTTTCCTATTGTGCGTGCATGTGCTTGAGCTATTTAATGTCCTGGTTGTATATTTTAAAATAATGGTCACTTTATATTATTGTATATTTATTTGTCGAGAGATCGTCTCTATAATATTGCGTAGTAAGTGAGACGTTGTTATTATTTACAATATGTACTACTTGAAACATATTTAGTTTTAAAAAAGACGTCAGGGCGCGGGACGTGGTGCTTTGACCAATAGACAAGTAGACATAGTGATCACCAAGTGAAATTCTCGCATGAAGTAAGCAGCAACGTTTCTATAGTTTTGATAGTTTTGATGTCCGATTGTGACGAGTGGTATTTAAGTTTGTAGACCTAACTAATAAATATAATCTACCTATAAAGCTACGTTTACAGGTCTTAAATTATTCGACTATATCCTATGACTTGTGCACTGTTGATTGTCACTAACAAGTTTGTCCTATGGTAATGCGAGTGACCATTCACAGCTCTAAATTTATTGCACTATACGTTGTCGATTGTAGTTAGTGCGTTGTTTTAATAAGACAGACATATAAACACACATTAGCTATCTCACTTTACATAACCTAAAAAATACTGTCGCACAAATTTCAACCAATTTAGGAAATTGTGAAAAGAAAAAAATTGCTCTAGTTGCGGTCATAATTTTGTTATTAAAATTTAGTAAAAAATCACGAGCTAGCTGATGACGGATTCGTATAACAAACGCTTATATTCTATCGTAGTTGGTTTGAAATAAACATAGATGTCACTGCATTCATTATGCATTAATTTTCATATCTGTAAACGCTTTCGTTAAACGTTAAAACTATCTACTAATTTTGTCCAAAATGCACAGTCTATGACTAATTTTCGAGCTGTGAACGCAGCTGAAGTGTTAAATGTGAATCGATATTTGTTTAACTGTTCTCTGTATTTGTTACTGTCTATCATAATGCTTTCTTTGTGCGCACCATAAACACCGCCCTTTCCGAGATATTTGCGTAACAGTATACATTTGCACGAATGTATACTATTGCATTTGCTCGGTGTCGTTCGCTGCCTATAAACACACCATAAGAATATAATTTATTATAAAAAACATTTGTATTTTATTACAACTTTAATTTTCAATATCTATTTTCCAATAATAAATTAGTCATAAATTTCCATATTACCAAGTAATTCATTTTATAAACTTTAATAAAATGATAATTATCACTGCAATAACAATTTTAATAGCTGATTTTTTTAAAATTTATGGTGAAGAAAACATCATTTGACCTTCGTGAATATTATTTTCACACATTGTAAAAGGTAATAAAATTTAACAATAAAATTTATAGCCGTTATAAATATTATTGTAAAATAAAAATATTTTTTAATTTTAATTACTCAAGTTGTTACTTTTTAATTTTTACACAAATTGGTACCATAAATCTTGTTAATAGCAGAGAATAAATTAATTATGCAATGCCTATAAATATTGCTAGATACTTTGTAGCATTAGAAACTTCATAAAATTATTTTAATTTACATCGGTTTTCATTGGAGTTGCGGCGACTGACTATAAATCAGAATTAACAGTAATGTCTTTTTATTTTCATATACATAATTGTATAAATACGCATAAATATGTACATTATCATACAGACGATGCGAGATTAAACCAGTAGATTTTCATCATAGTGAACTGGTAACCCTAAGGGCTGACCTAGGGATTTATACAAAATATACTGTACTATGATAAATAGAGCTAACTGTGGTTTAAGTAGAATAGGTTCACGACAAATAAAAGAAAGCTCATAAATCTATAAAGAGCCTTGAGGGTAAAACGATTGCCTAAGATCCCGAATATCGAGATTTCGATCATTTTCCGCGGTATTCAAATGCCAGTATTTCATGAAATATGCAGATATTTTGGTATACGTATATTATTCATTACTAGCTGGCGCGCCCGTTGTCTGTTTCTTCCTTCTTCTTCTCTCTCTCTCTCTCTCTCTCTCTCTCTCTCTCTCTCTCTCTCTCTCTCTCTCTCTCTCTCTCTCTCTCTCTTTCTCTGCCACTCTACTACCCGTGCGTATCAACGACTTCACTGTAGACGCTCGGTAGACAGTGCGTAAATCAATAATTCCCGTTAACTATTCCGCCATAGCTCTTTAAATATTTATCGAATCAAAAAATTGTATTTAGATAAAAGATTGGTCTTTTAATTTTAAACAATATTTGTTCGACTTTTTTTGCTGTTAAGTCAATAATAAGGGAGATAATTAAATTTTAACTTTTAAAGTTTTCACGCCATAACTCTTTAAATATTTATCCAATCAAAAAAATGTATTTAGATAAAAGAATTGTCTTTTAATTTGAAATATTATTTGTTTGAAATTTTTTGCTGTTAAGTCAATAATAAGAGAACAATGTAAATTTTAAATATTTGGAGTTTTCCCGCCATAAATCTCCAAATATTTATCCAATCAAAAAAATATATTTAAATAAAAGATTTGCCTTTTAATTTTAAACAATATTTGTTTCACATTTTTTGATGTTAAGTCAATAATAAGGGAGATATATAAATTTTAACTTTTAAAGTTTTCCCGCCATAACTCTTTAAATATTTATCCAATCAAAAAATTGTATTTTTACCTGAAATAAAATAAATAACCTATATCTATACATCACAATTTGCAACGAATTTTTATCTATCTAATAAGATATTTTTAATTGTAAAAAGAACTATCATGTAATTGTAAATACACAAATTGCATTATAGACGCCACCTACTAAACCTTGTAAACCATTTTTACTGACGGATCAAAATCCGGAACCAGAGTTGGGTGTGCGTTCGTTGTTTTGAATCCACGCCAACAGTTTTAGTACCGTCTGCATTTCATAACGAGTGTGTACACTGCTGAGCTGTACGCTATTTTCAAGGCCCTGTGTTTTGTTTTGTCAGAGCAAAGTCGGTCAAGTGTTATCTTGGCGGACTCGCTGAGCGCTCTGAACAGTATCCAAGATCCAGATACAGTGCATCCTCTTGTACTAAAGATCCGGTTGCTACTTTACAATCTGAATGCTCAGAATGTGAGGGTAGAGCTGTTTTGGATACCGGGGCATGTTGGTATTAAAGGCAATGAAGCGGCAGAGGCAGCTGTAAAAGCCGCCTCCTGCAGACCTATGATTGATGTGAGTTTCATATTTGCAGATGACGCAAAGAGTCATCTGAAACATCTTGGTTTAGCCATGTGGCAATATGAGTGGAGCAGCTTACAAAACGTTAAGTTGAGACAGAAGGCAGGAAGGAAACCGCCATCACACGCCTCCGTATAGGTCACTGTTGGTGGACCCATGGAGAATCGAACTTACTGTTTTATGTGTGAAGTCTTGCACCTTATTTTAATGTGTTATAGTTATTGACTGTGATATTCGATGGTAATTAGCCCCTTTACAGCCTCTTACCATCACCCTGCGTCTGTTCATTTTTTCGACTTTTTATATTATTTATTTGTACTTGCCCGTGCAAAATTTCTTTTATTTAGTATGCGTATTTTTAATGATTTTATTTATTTATTTATAATCTAATTCTTTTCTCAAACCTTCGACAGTTGCGGACTACTTTCCGAATTCCACACTAACCGCGGGCCACCAACTTGAAGAAAAGCATTATTTTTGCATAAAGACCCATTATTAATACTAATGAAATTTTGTGTGCGCGGACCACCAAGATCTGACCCGCGGACCACCTGTTGAGAAACACTGGTCTAATTTATTGTTTTTAATATGTAGTGTGGTTATTTAGAATGGCTGCGTTAGGCGCATATAGCCTTTGTTGCTGTGCGTCAAAAATTTTAACTAACTAACTAACTTGTAAACCTTTCGACAAAAATTTGTGTACCATGCGGCAAATTGTAGCTAAAGCTTCATTTTACAAATATGTTTGTAAATATTTTGTTCTATAGTGAAAACTACTTCTAGTTATTGTACGAGGTAATTTACTTTTGCCGCCATCTCGAATCTGCCACGGTTCTCAATATAGGTGCTGCAGGTAAATCTGATTTATTTTTTGTAACATCATTCCATGCTCGTTGCATAATATAATTTTTTTTTTTTAGATTTATACTCTATCTCTGAAAGACTGATAGTAATAAATCATTTTGTCAGGCAGTTACCAGTGGCGTGCACATTTTAAACACGTTTAAATTGGTTTTGTGTATTTCTATATTACTATTTATCATTTTATTGAAAACTGACACGCTCGGATACGCAGTCTGGTGGTCAAATATTGTACTACGCGACTGTAGTACTATTTGAAATTATAACATATGTTCTGGTGTTGATTTTTTGTTAGAACGTCGATAGATACATTTTCATAAAATAAAAATGTACTGTGCTTAAATTAACCTGTTCCCTGTTAGCATATTGACAGCTGAATACTAGACAATTCAGCCATTTTGCCATGAATTACAGCGCCCCCAACGGTAATGTCACTTCTCAATTAAACGCACGCTTGTGACCATATTTATCATATCATTAAACACACTCAAAATCTCAAAAAGACCCTCAAAATTTTAGGGTCAAATTTTTATGGTCTATTGTGTTTAACCCTAGTTCGTATTCCCATATAATATGTGCGGCACACTCGATTGTTTTTAACAATATTTCGTTTCGAACTATTCATATTTTGTCGCTTTTGTTTTGCCGCTTCTGTGTGATAATACAATAACTTTTTACAAATAATAAATTTTATTGCTATCAGTCTTTCGGAGATAGAGTATAGTTTCTGTTTTAATTTCAGTGGGATTTTCGAGACTCCAGGATTCTGTTCCGGTTTGGGTTTACGGCTCTGGTCTTAACATATTTGGTACAGCAAAAGGGTATAATCTTTGTATAAACATTTTATGTTACGCCTCTGAATAAATACTACATTCAAAACATAGCGTGTTTATATCGAGATATCTAAACATAGAATATAATTCATTTTATGATTAGCGATATGATGTTTTTATTAAACATTTTAAACCCAGCTTGACTCACAGTAAGTGACGAAAATATTAAAATATACTTCTGTAACACGAAAAATTACGCTCTATAAATCGTTACAACTTCGACAGTTAACCATTTTAATGTATTTAGTCATTAGCCTAACAACTAAATTATAATTTTATTCTAGAATTGAGGTTAAGAGCAGATTAAGGAAACATTAACTTTGTAATTTAAAGCTGTTGACAGATGTTAAAAGAACCAGTTGATTTTAAACACCTACTCAATTTTTAAAATACTTAAAAAGATTTTGCCGACTTTCGGTTGGAATACCATTGACTGAGAACGGAACGACAAAGAAATAGCGATATTACCCGATTCGTTTTAAAACTGAAACGAAAACTGGAACTATATTTATAAAAAAAAAATTAAATAAAAAAAAAATCAAAAAATAAAATTGTCTCCTCTGCCCGGGATCGAACCCTAGTATGCTGGGTAGCAAGCGAGCAAGCTAACCATTAGACCAGGACACGTCTTCTAATACAGTGTGTTACATAAGTATAAATTTTGTGCATCGTCAACCAAAAAAACACAAAAAATGCGTTATTTTCCGAAAACATAATTTGATCAAAAATTCCTGTTGTACTATTCCGATTCACACCAATGTACATTACTTAGAATTTTTTCAAATTTTTAGTTTAAACCAGTGTTTCTCAACAGGTGGTCCGTGGACCAGCGGCGGTCAGCAGAAAAATTTTAGTGGTCCGCGAAAGTTTTTGTATGTATTTGTTGCAGTTTTCTTGTTATTTTTTATGCACATTTATTATATAAATAATTTATATTTTGTTTATTTTCTGAAAACTTTCTGTGATTTTCTACAAATAAAATGAATGTATTTAGTTGCACATTAAATATATTTGTTTTCTTGCAAAAAATGAATAAACAATTATTATTAGTGGTCCGCGTTAGAAAATTATATATTTTACTGGGTGTGGGACATAATTTTTTTTGCACAATTTTGGCACAAATTGCATCTAAATAATTTATTTTGCAAAAATAAAATTTTGATCGTTAATCCTCTTACTAAGGGTTTTCATTTGATACCCTACTCAGATTTTTTTTTTTTTTTCGATGAGCATATATTTGTTTATATTTTTAGTAGGATATGTTTTAGTAATTTTCCTATGTGCAAGCCAAAGAGTTGTATAAGCATGCCAAATTTCAACTCTCTAGGTTTAGTTGTTTGACTAAAATTTTTACCGGACAGACAGACAGACAGACGACAAAATGACGGTATAAGGGTTTTTTGGTCATACCTACAAAACCCTAAAAATGTGAATAAAGCCAGATTTTCAAAGGACTAAAAGTGTCCCGTAATCCGTTCCAAGCGCTCCAATTTTCCTGTTCGAAGTGGCACACTTTTTCATTCTTCAAACAATTTCTTTCCAGATTCTCAAGTTTGGACCTCAAGTTGACAAATTTTTTGTCATTATTAATAGTACAGCTGAAGCTAAACAAATTAAAGAAAGTAAATAAATATTAATAATAATTTATTAATGACATTTTTATCTTATAGAAAATATTTTACACGTCACTTATTACTTATTTTATATTTCCATGGATACATGTATAAAACCTCTATCTCTTGCCATAGTGGTGTATCCATGGTATTATTGAGATCATCAGAGTCTCGATATTTCAATACTCTCCCACAATGATGATTTCAGATAATCCCATTTCTTTCACGCATTTTTCATTCTTGAATCTAGTTAGTCCTTTTGTGAAAACATCGGCCACCATATCTTCTGTTGGCTTATAATTTATATCAATTAAATTTTGTTCATACTTTTCTCTTACAAAATGGTATTGTATGGCTATATGTTTCGTACGAGAATGAAATCCATTATTCTTCACAAGTTTTATGGCACTCTGATTGTCGTCAAAAATCGTCATTTTATTTTGTCCGACTTCATAATTTAATTCATTTAGAAAATCTCTAAGATAAATTGCTTCGTTTGTGGCCTGTGTAAGTGCCATGTATTCAGCTTCCGTGTTTGATAGCGACACTGATCTTTGTTTTCTGGCTTGCCATGATATTGCTCCTCCTGCGAGTAAGAAAACGTAACCTCCATATGATTTTTTATCATCTTGGTCAGCTGAAGCTGAACAAATTAAAGAAAGTAAATAAATATTAATAATAATTTATTAATGACATTTTTATCTATTAGAAATATTTACACGTCAGTTATTACTTATTTTATATTTCCATGGATACATGTATAAAACCTCTATCTCTTGCCATAGTGGTGTATCCATGGTATTATTGAGATCATCAGAGTCTCGATATTTCAATATTTTTAAGGACAGATGCATTCACTGTTCAAAGGATGCGTGTCACCTAAAAAGTCTTGGCGTGTCACCCGTGACACGCGTGTCATAGGTTCGCCATCACTGGGATATAAGTACAACCAACATTAAGTATATGACCCTTCCACATGTTTCTTCATGCGTCTCTCTGTCTGGCTACTCTTTTTCACCTATTTATATTATACGATGTATTCGTTACGATCCGTGTACAATTATACTTTACATAATTAGCTACAATTTATCAATCTGTCCGTCAGAAAACAAATGCTATCTTACACACATCTTTGTAAACGTCTACATATAAATCACTGTTATTTCAATAGATATAAATCTCAGCTGAATATTTAAATGTGTAAACATCATCATCAAAAAATTTTACAGACACATAAATATTTAAATATTAAAAATATAATAACATTTTGACAGCAATTTAAAAAAAAAATCTGATAGATGGCATAGAAGCTAATAAATAAAATTTTTACAAAAAGTAGCATTTTGACATGTATTATTAAAAAACATGATAAATAAAATTGTTTATTATAAATGAATATTATTGTAGATATGTTCTTGGCATTTATAATTTATTTGTTAACTAACTTCTGAATATCATATTTATGATAAAATTTATTGTTTTTTTCTAAAAAAAGTTAATTATATCCTTTTTAATTTGCATTTGTACTTTTTACCGACCGCCAACATATAAGGGAGGTATTGTGATCATACCGATTGTGACATTTCAAGATTTCGATGGATCTCCGCAAATTGAGGTCCGTACATAACGTTTTGACTATTTTTAGATTGATGTCTTTCTGTCTGTCTGTCTGTCTGTCGGACCGTGTACACGTGCAGAGCAAATTCGGCTAGAACGATTTTTATGAAACTTCATATCTAAAATTTTGACATCAATGGCATGAGTTTTGGTAATGGAACTTTTGGTAAAAATCGGTTAACTAGAAGTTTACTTGTGTCAGTGTTAAGATTTTTGCGAATATTTCGCAACAGAGAAATATTTCGAAAAAAATTATTTAACAAAAGTTGCTATAAAAGCAATAACTAACAACTTTTATTTGAGACATCTTTTGATAAATCAGCATAAATTAAACAAGTTCTTTGTGATGGCGGTCGGTCCTGTGATGGCCACAGTTTTTTTTTTTTTTTTTTCAGTTTATGTACTCCTCATTTCATCCGTTTTTTTTTTTTTTAGGTTTACATTTAAGGAAGTTTATTTTTCCTCTGAACGATACTGTACATAGGTTCCACGACGGGGTCGATATCGGTTCCCTGAGGGTCGATATATGCAATTTTCGTATTCAATCATTGTAATGGTAACAATTATTAATATTCAAATATTAAATTTATAGCCAAACCTAAATTCTGCATTTTGGGTCAATTTTGAAATACGAAATAAAAATAAATAATGGTGGAAGCCGGATATAGCGACATGATTAATTTGTTAAGAAAGAGTAGAAATAAGTTAATTATATTATTAAGTTTTATTATTATTTATATATGACTAACTAAGGCATTTTATTTGGTGTTTGGAAAAGGAATTTTTTAGTATTTAGGGGGTAGATTAGATTACAAAGATTGGCAAACCCTGCTGTATACTCGGGTAAAATCGGGCTAAAAAATAGGATCAAACCGGTTTATGAATTAAAAAAAAAACAGCTGTGGCCACCACAATACCAACCGCCACCACAGAATACGTAATCAAATGAAATTCATTTTAATATGTTTTAAAATTTTGAAACTTAATCAAGAATTTCAGTTGGCGTTTCCGCTTAGTGTAAATTTAGTAAATAAATCACTCCATTAAATCCAAAACAAAAAAAATTATACACTCAGTAAAAAAAAAAAGAAAATCAAATAAAAGTTGTTACCCTCATATTATACAGCAACTTTTTTTAAATATGTTTTCCAAATATTTCTCTGTTACGAAATAGTTTCAAAAAACTTAAAAATTACAAAAGACTTAAATTCCACTTTCGGTTGACCGATTTTTACCAAAAGTTGATCAAATGGTGGTATTAATGTCAGAAACTTAAACATGAAGTTTCATAAAAAACCATCTAGCCAAATTCGCTCTACTCATGTCCACGGACTGACAGACAGATAAACCAACAGACATCACGTTAAAAATAGTTAGAACTTTAGGTAGACATCTTAATTCATGGACATCTATCGACATGTCAAAATCGGTATGATTACAATACCTTCCTTATATATGTATGTGGCGATTGGTAAAAACAAAGTATAATTATATTAGTTAAAAATATTTATGCATATTTTAAAATATTTCAATTTATTTAATATTATAAACTACAAAACTATAATAAAATAAACTAGACCTTTAACAAAACTAAATAATATAAACTGAAATGACAATAACTCCTACAAAATATAAATCAATTTTATTTTCAATTTTTGTCTATTATTATTAATATTATATAGATCAGCGGTTCTCAACCGGGGGACCGCGGTCCACTGGGGGCCGTGAAAACTTCGTGGGGGGCCGCGAAGTCATACAAGATCGAAACATAAAAATGTAATAGAAATGCACTCAATCTTGCAAGATATATATTTTATACATATTTATAAATATCTTACAATTATATTCATAAAAATATACCTTTCATAACATAAATAAAATAAATATTTTATTTATTATTATATTTAATATATTTATTTTGACAATTAATTTAAACTACAGGCTATTCCAAACGTTTAAACGGAACTAAATGGAATTTTAAGTTGTCACTAGCTAACTTTATAATGAGTAAAGTTGGCTTTTGCTAGACAAAATGATCAAAAGCTTCATACAATCGATACAAATTACTAGATTTGAAAATCTAGTGCCGCTTAAACCAAAAAAGACTATAAGTAAATTATATCAAGGTCAAATAAAGTGTATGTGTCGATTGATGCGTTTCTATGACAATGGTTTGCGTTGGAGGTACTTGAACTACTTTCAAGTTGTACTTGAAAGTACGACTTGAAAGTGCAATATTTTTTATTATATACAGGGTGTTTGTTTGAAACGGGACACCCCGAAAATCTCGTTTATTTGTAAAGATACAAAAAATCTTCAAAACAAAAGAACAAAACTAGACAAAAAGGCCAATCTAAAGGTTACTATAAGAATTCTGAGGCACTTCCGGTTTCACCGGAAATGATGTCAACTTTTGATCTAGCATAGGGAATCGATAATTTTATATTTTTTCCTAAAAGTACATTAAATTAGCTTTACAATGACACCAAAAAGTGTCATATTTTTATGTTAACCATTTCAAAATGGCGACCATTTATTTACAAAATAATAATCAACATAAGTTTTACAAAGTTGAACGTAGCAAGCTTTGAAAACAATAAAAAAAGAAACAAAATATGTCTAAGATAAACTGTTATAACTAGTTATTATATGAAATAACATGAAATAATTTAAATTTTAATTTTTCAATTAAATGTTTTATAAATAACAAGAGGAAAAAAATTGTAAAGTTTTACAAAGTTGAACGTAGCAAGCTTTGAAAACAATAAAAAAAGAAACGAAATATCTCTAAAATAAACTATTTGACTATTTAGAAAAAAAAAAACTAGTACTTTTTACAATTTTTTTCCTTTAACATTATAACTGGCGACAGCATTGTAAAAGTCGCTATTTCGCTACATCAATTTACGTTTTTTAATTTTTTTTTTAGGAAATTAATATAAGTGTCTCGCTAAAGATCTCACAGTTCCGAAAAAATATATCTGTTTCTATGGTTTCGACGGTGCGACCAGCGCTAGAGTTGAAAATTTCTGAACTTGAGACACCGCGCTTGTAACACCGCGCTTGTAACACCGCGCCTACGACACCATGGTACAGGTTTTTCAAAATAGAGCGATCCTATTGGTTGAATTTCTTGTTCCACGCTTCCAACACCAGCATGAAAATGATACATTATTTTCAAACTTAGTTTCAAATAACTGTAATTAGGTATAGAGGAGTGCAGCATATTTGATATATCAATTATTTTTTTTACATACAATGCGAAGAATTTGTAAGGTAGATAAAAGAAAAATCATGAAAAGATACATTCACTTATCCTCTATTATAAACACAAAATAAAAATAAATAAACAGATTTTTAATGAACATCGATTGTTTAAAGTTATTTTTAAAAAAACTGGAAATTTGTCAATCATTGCCAACTTGAATTAATTTGGAATACTATTCCAAATTATCGTCACATTTCCAATAATTATTAATTAACTTTTTGTAATTTGCATAATAATGTGAATGAACATCGATTGTGTTTACCTTTTCATTTTTATAAAAATATAAATTTGTCCATCACAGCCGATTTTATTTTTACAGTAAACTTTGACAGATATTTTTGTTCATTGTTTAAGAGTAGATGACAGCAAACAGTGGTTCACTATCATCGTGTAATTTAAACTACGTTCTTTAGGAGCTGGCTCAAAATGGTAAGTGAATTCCTGTTATTTAATTTAATTCTTTAAAAACCAACCTGTTTGAGACATCATTAGGTGTCCTATACTCCAAAAGAAATAACAGGACTGACGATGATTTTATGATTGGCATGTTTTGAACAAATCTCGTATTTGTGGAAGTAATAGTGAATGTATTTCTCATCTATTTCCTTATTTCTCATACAGAAGCTATATAAATCCGTATAAAATTTATTATCAGTCAAAGATAAGCTCAAGAAATCGTTTTACACCAAGTATAGCACTTTAAATAAAGGAGTGTTCGAGGATTTAGTAGCATCAGTCAGTACAGTGCTGCCACATATACCATGTCGTTCTTGAGACTTACTACTCTCTACCGCCAGATCTAACATCTTTCGTGCAAGTTAAGTGCACCAGATAAATCAACTTGTGTAAAGTAATTACATATTAAATTATGATTGAGTACAAGTTTCCTAACAAAAATATTACTTCAAAGGAGTCATGTTTATTTTCATTTTTGTTTTGGTTTCGAGAAATTTTTTGAAGTTTGATAAAGGAACCATAAATAAAATATATTAATATTTCACTATCCAAGGAAATTTTTAATATCCAACCTTCAGATGATGTAACCCAGTCGTTTTCAAACAGCAAACTTCAGAACCAGCCCTGGAGTCACGCGTAGATGAAACAGGCGATCGCCTGTAGTGCAAAATTTGAAAAGGCTCCAAAACGAGGAATGCAAAAATAATAAATCCGCATTTTATTTTTATCACCAGGGCGGACAAAATCTTGCCTGTGGTGTTTCTAACACTGGCACTGCTCAGAACTAAGGTTTCACGATATGAGCTTCCGCCAAAAAAGCCGAATATGTTGACTTAAAACCAATTCTTCCACAACCAACATGGACGATGTTGATAGCTTTATTTGCCTATGAAGCATTGTCTCTAGCAGATGGATAGTGAACAGTGGAATAAAAGCAGTGGCGTAGTTTCAAATTTAGCCCCTCACCCTCGAACATTTTCTTGGGGCCCCTACTATATTCGTTAATATTATACTCCACTACACAAATATACAGTGCGATCATTAATTCCTGAGCGTTATGTAATACGAAACATTTAGTTATCAAACCTATTTCCAAGGACATGTACACATAGGCGTACATTCTATTTTTAGTACCTAATACGAATTAATTATTAAATGAACTTACTTTTTCTCTACACGCCAATGAGTTGATAACCAGTGGCGGCTCGTGACATTATTTTCTGGTGGGGCAAAAAGCTTTTTTAGGGCAAAAGCTTATCAAAAAGATTTTTGAATGAAATTTCCTTGAAATAACTTTATTGTTATTTTTTTTTTTTCCTCGCCACTCTCTCTTCAATTCGGTCAATGAACTCCGGTCTTAGTGGTCCTAAAGTTTTAAGTCTAATTTTTATATCATAGGTTCAATTATTTTTGGAAACCAGATCTAAAATTGAAAGAATGCTATTTTCATTCTCATTCATTTTTAAAATTTATTTATTTATTTATGTATTTATTATTATTTTTTTTTTTCCCCCAAAATTGGCCACTTACATAAAACACAATCACATAAATCTAAGAAAATGTAGCGAGTAAATTATTATCAAATATAATAATAAAACACTATTTTAATAATGTAATTATTAAAACATCAAACATACATAAGCCGGTCGCTATGGCGTAGTGGTCAGCTCATTTGACTGCTAACCATGGGGGCTCGGGTTCGAATCCCGGTGATGGCATGGATGTTTGTATTTGTTGTAAAAATAGATGTATCTATAATAAAAATAAAGATATCCTGGCTAATGGCCAACGTAGCTAAGACCTAAAATTAATTAAAAAAAAAAAAAAAAACATACATAACCTTAAAAGGTTATGTATGTTTGGTGTAACTAAGGTGACCATTCGTACTGGTTTTACCAGTACTGTACTGTTTTATTGGTCATTAGTCCTGGTTAGTCGTGAAATATAACCAGTACAGTTTAGGGACACAAAATCAAAAATTATAAATTTTTCAAAAGATCGAGTAATTGTTCCATCTTTCAATACGCGCGTAAATTTAAACACAAAATACGGCTAAGCAGTGTAGCGTACTTTTCAAATGTACCTTCTTAATCTACAATATAAATAAAAGTAGTACATTCAATTTTTTCACTTAAAGGCAAAAAAAACTAAGCTTACTCTACTAATATTTTTTTAATATATATTCTACGATAGCCACTTTTCTTCATGCTGACTGAGCAGGCGCGCTCCTAGAAAAATTAACTGATAGGGGGGTCTATTTCTAAAAAATATCCGATAAATAATATAAAATTTATTATTGCCTCTTTACGGGGAGGGGTGGTCTTATATGTTAATTATATTTTGACTATGATTTGTTTTTTATCAACAAATAGATGATTTCATTTTCAGTAGCTTAGTTTTTATTAAGTATATGATTTTTTAGTTCCTGGGGGGAGGGTCAGGACCTAAGGACCCCTCTCCTATTGCACGCGCCTGTACTTGAGCTATTTTAAATGTCCTGGTTTTATATTTGACAAAAATGGTCACCTTAGTGTAACACATAACTACAAACAAATGTCAAAATAAAGCACTCCGACTATACTCTATCTCAGAAAGACTGATAGTAATAAAATTTATTATTTGTAAAAAGTTATTGTTTTTTCACACAGAAGCGGCAAAACAAAAGCGACAAAATATGAATAGTTCGAAACGAAATATTATTAAAAACAACCGAGTGTGCCGCACATATTATATGGGAATACGAACTAGGGTTAAACACAATAGATCATATAAATTTGACCCTAAAATTTTGAGGAAAAATATGGTCACAGGGGTGTGTTTAATGCAGTGGCGGCCAATGAAATTTGCCGCCCGGGTGCAAGACTTTATTTGCCGCCCCTACGTATGTCGACAATAAAACACAATACAATTTTAAATGTATCTATATAATTTCATATTTTTAAATCCATTTGAAAATTATTATTTGACTGTAAAAAATAAAAAATAAAAAAATATCTAACATTACCAGCATTATTTATTTTCGTAATTTAAACAAAAATATTTTTTTTACAATCCACAATTATTTAATTAACATGATAAACGTTTTTTATGATTATTATTATTATTACACAACGATTGACGAGGCTTTTTGCCGCCCTTGTGCGGTGCACTCCTTGCACCCTCGGGGTGACGCGCCCCTGGTTTAATGATATGATGAATATGATCACAGGCGTGCGTTTAATAAAATGATAAATAGTAATATAGAAATACACAAAACCAATTTAAACGTGTTTAAATTGTGCACGCCACTGGTAACTGCCTAACAAAATGATTTATTACTATCAGTCTTTCTGAGATAGAGTATATTAATTAAAACTACGGACAAAATATGTTGTGACCCTCTGCAATGGCTGCTACAGGTTACATACTATTGCTCGTCCTTCACCCCCGCTTGCACCACGCATCTACACGCTACTAAGCTTAAAGCTTAATTATTATTTATTATATTTTTATTAATGTTGGATATTATTTTTTTATTAGCTGGCGCTTCACTTATGTTGATTTTTAATAAATATTAATAAATTTTTGTTTTTAATTTTTTTGTGTTGTTTTTTAGAGTTTTGTAGGTATGACCAAAAAACCCTTATACCGTCATTTTGTCGTCTGTCTGTCTGTCTGTCTGTCTGTCTGTCTGTTCGGTAAAAATTGTAGCCAAACGGCTAAACCTAGAGAGTTGAAATTTGGCATGCTTATACAACTCTTTGACCCGCACATAGGAAAAATACTAAAACATCTAAAAAACATACCCCTCTAAAAATATAAACAAATATGTGCTCATCGAAAACAAAAATATTTTTTTTAAATTCTGAGTAGGGTATCAAATGAAAGCCCTTAGTACGTAGACTAACGATCAAAATTTTATTTTTGCAAAATAAATTATTTTGACACGATTTTTGTCAAAATTGTGCAAAAAAATTTTTGTAGCCCAGATGGTTTAAACTAAAAATCTGAAAAAATTCTAAGTAATGTATATTGGTGTGAACTGGAATAGTACAACAGGAATTTTTGATCAGATTATGTTTTCGGGAAATAATGCATTTTTTGTGTTTTTAACCAAAATATGTTAAATATTTAATTCGCTATGTAACCAAGTTAATACCTCAGCGCTCATAGCGATGTGCGTTTAGTCATTGGTTTTACTAATTTGTCAAGCAGGTAACTTGCAAACTAGAGTTCGAATCCTGTCAACTTTAATTTTTTTGTTTTTTTTTTTGCAGTTTTCTTTTGTTTAAATTATTTTGTCAAAATTCTAGTTATATTTTGGTAAATGTTGCATTTAATTTTTAAAAGCGTAAATTTAATAACCAGTGGAAAGTGTTGAAATTATAATTTAATTCTGTTTGATGTATACGAAATCAGAGGACGGGGCTAATGATTTAAGCAACCAATAGAAGCCATAGGCGCAATTTTCAAAATCTTAATGAATCTTGCTATGTAAAAAAAAATACTGCACATATTTAGAAACTTAAATAATGGTATTAGACATTCGAATTAAAATTCATAAAAAAATATTTTGACATAAAATTTGTTTTGGCATCCCAAATAATCATCATTCAGTTATTAAATACCTGCAAAACCCTGAAATGTGTGAAAATTCATACTTCACATCAATTTTTAGCAAATTTTATAGTAATATTTTTGTTTTGATCTTTTCTCTTACAAGCCGTGCTTGGTATAGAATATAATAGGTATATGCAGTTCAGTTTTGTAAGAACAAACTAGATCTGGTTATTTTGGTAATTTTTATAGTGTATTACTGACTTTTAGAAACTTGATTATTTTGTAAAAAAGGCTTTACAGTTTTGGGTTATGTTTTTATTATTTTAGGTTAGTATTATATTTACAAAATATTTGAGATGTCACTATTCAAAATGAAATATGACAAATGATATTTTTTAAATGACATTTATAATCTGACTTTTCAAATTATTTTTCTGTAATACCAACATGACATACAGTTTCAAAGGTGCAAACTGTTGAAAACAAAATTTTCTCTTAGTTTGTACTTACAAAAGTGAACTGCTTATACATATATGTCCGAGAGGTTGGGAGCCCTTTGCGGATCTGGGGCCCAGGGCTTAAGCCCTATTAGCCCGTATGTAGACCCGCCACTGATCTCAGTGTTACCCATGGGAATTATTTCTGAAAAGAGCGTAACGAAACGTAATAGAAAAATAATTTTAACAAATTAAAATTAAAATAAAATTCTAAACCTGAATAATACCCAAAAAATTGTAAAAAACAATTATTATTAGTTAAAAGTGTCTTCATCTTGCCTTCTGGGCAGTGGCGGCGCTAGCGGGGGGTCCGGGGGCCCACCCTCTCCCCAAAACTGCTCAGGCCCCCCAAAATTGCTTGGAGAAAAATGTATTTTAGAAGTGAGGTCTTTTTTTTAGGTCATCAATGATTTCAAATATTTCCTCCCCCCCCCCTAATTTTACTCAAAAGCTACGAGCAAGACTAGACAGGTCTTTAGATTGTTGAACTTAATGTACCAAATATTTAATTCAAATATCATGTTTATATTAATGTTCAAGAAACTACTAAACAAACAACAACCATATTGAACGAACGACTGACAGATGACCGACCTGTATCTCGGGAACATGTTTACTTAGCCGGATCACTGAGCCGGATCAATGAGCCGGCTCAGCAAACTGAACGACCTCCACTGATCCGGGTTCCGCAAACTGAGCCCAAATTTCCATCTCTACTACAAACCTTGACGAGCCCAGGCCTACAAAATGTCTCTACATTACTCTCCTGCAAAATAGATATGCGTACAAAGGATGGAATGAAAAGTAATGAACTACAGTTTGAACACTCGTGCAGTACTTTGTGATAAATTTATTTACAAAATGAATCAATTTGCAGTGGCAGTATTTCACTGGTGGTTGTCAGTTAATATATATAAAATATATAAAGCAGTCAATTAGTAATGCCATTGTGTGGAAAACATGTTTGAAACGATATTAATTAAGTAAGTAGCCATTAATTCGTCACCGTCTATTTAAGTAATCGCACACTCGGGTTCGTAGTACTCGATACAAATTACCTGCACTTGCTCACTCACTGATATGCTTCAATTTAACGCCCAAAATATATGGCCATTGATTTCATATTGAGAAACATACTATACGGTGATAATTTAAATATTCAGTCGGCTTACCTCTTAGTTAAAACGGATGTAGATTACAGTTTTAATCGTAAAATAACTTCGTCATTTCACAACTGTCATAAATTTGCTTTTTATACACAATACACTATTTTATTCAAGTGCTTGTAATATATGGACGTTAGTTGTCGGTTGTATTATTACTTTTATCTAATATAATTTATGTTCGTATATTTTATGGTAATTAATTGCGTTTCATTATTCACGACGGGAATTAACGAACATGATAATTCCATACAAGTTAGCCGGTATTGTGTTATTCATAGCCATACGCAGTAGCAACCTATAAAATATTTTCCAAGAATCGAAATTAAATTCTTTCCGTGAATTATACATCTGGATAAAATGTAAGGTGATTAATAATGAAAAGGAGCAGATTATCGCAGCGTGTAACGGGTAATCTGGTCAAGATTTAACCACTGTGCATTGTGAATAATAGATCTGAGCGCGACGGCGTGGCTGTACAGCGGTCGAGCACAATGCGAAGACAAGGGAGGAAGGCAATAACGGATATGCATTAAAGATATTCCAACAGAACATCCACCGCCGCTGCGCCACCAGTTCGCCACCACCTCGCCACCTATGTAATTACTTAGGATGCGATGCTCTCTGATATAATATGTAAACTGGACTATGAATTTAATCGCGATGCCAAAACGCTTTGGCTGTATCGCACCGGCCATCATCATGTTATATTCCGCATCAAAAACAGATATATGCAGCTTTGATGTGTGCTAATTAATCACACAGAACGCATATTCCACTTTTATTTCATCATCATCAAAGAGCGTGTGATTAATAGGGAATGGACAGGTCGTCCACTGACGCTGACGTCGGCAAGCCTGGAACACACACAGACACATGCATGTATGTGTGCAAGCATGACTATCGACATGCAATCCGCAACCCCTTACGATACTCCTGCCCGCGAAACGAGTGCACATATCATCCCCGCCGGCCTTGATTAGCCGTGCTTTGCATGTGACGCACGCGGTGTTCTCTCATCATCGTAACGCTCGCCCTTCGCCCTTGCTTGTAATTCGATCTGACTGTTCCCTGCTTTCTCACCGTGCTGGTGACGACGACCCATTGTGTGGCCGCGCGGTGTGAAGTGGCCTCCCGCTCTGATGCCCTTCTGCCATAATGGATATGCTTTTTAGAATGCCTTATTAAAATTTCCGACCAGCTGGAGATGAATGGCATGCAAATTGGTTCCATTTTATATGGTCTTTGATGCGTGCGTTTCTTGTAACCGCATTGTCGACGTTATTAGCTCATCTTTGATAGGATCGCACCGCGCAGCAACGCGGTCTCCTTGTTCCTATGTCAGTGTATGTGTCAGTCAAACTACCGCTACTGGGGGATTATCTTCCGTGCAGCTTGTATACCTGGCCATGCGTGCATGAATACGTCCACAGAAATTCAGTTAATCGCTTCTCGTTTGCTCAGAGATTGGAAAGTGTCGCTTCAAGCTTCTTTGTAAATGAATAGACGCAACCGTGTAG
Source organism: Liopterus haemorrhoidalis (assembly GCA_963971575.1). NCBI lineage: Eukaryota > Metazoa > Arthropoda > Insecta > Coleoptera > Dytiscidae > Liopterus > Liopterus haemorrhoidalis. The sequence continues at coordinate 43,619,409 of OZ020615.1, read as the reverse complement.
AAAAGCGTCCACATGAAAGACGCGTTCTTATGCTTTCCACAAACCTGTAACGCGTCTACATCAGAGCGTTCGTCGGTCGTTACAAAACTAATCCTCTTTACACAGTTGGCACCGTCGTTATAACAGTGTACAGGTGCGGCATCCACAAATATTAGTACGATGAAGTACTCGTATGTTCAGTGGCAATGACAGCCTCGGTCCGAAATGAAACACGTCATATTGCATTACGAGATGCATCGCATATATTCGCTGGAACACAAGCCGCAACGACACCTCGTACAAAAGACAGTTCTCACGTGTGACGCTGCCGGATCTGGCTTATTATTTCAGTGACACACACCACACGGCTGTCAGTGCTCTGGTTGCGAGTTGCGCTTGGTTCATCACCCTGGAAAACCGCTCCCTTTGTCCGGCTGTCATCGTGTCGCCTGACATGGCATTGACAAACTCCGGTCACATTCAACAAGCTCCAACTCCCGTCTTACAGCCGAGCGGGTCCGCAGGGATCAACCCGACCTTCACAACACCGAATAGAACGAACGTGTAATCCGCTACGCATTATAAACATACGTCGGTTGTGTAATACCGCCATTCAACTAGGGCTACACATAATGATAGCCCTCCAGGATTACTGTGATTTATTTGAAGTATTTGTAAACGTGGATTATGTTCGGTCGGTGTGTGCTTTCTTTTTCTCTGGATTCATGTTTGCACGTTCAGCAACAATCGAGTGAATGAGCCGAAGCCCGAGTGCGAGGTCTATGTCGGCTCGGGTAATCTGCTAGCTTGTAAACCAGAGTTCAATTTAGACGGATCTTAAATTAGCACCTTCTTGTTCTCTACCCTACTCGGTCGAACGTCTTTTTAACCGAGAGAAATATAGCTCTATCCATCCGGCGACGGTTAATTGTGGAAGGATGTTTGTTCCTTGCTCAGGGAAGCCGTGTTTTCTTCCCGTCTGCTGGCTTCTAAGCCGCATACTTTCTAAATAACATACAAACGACTCGTTCAAACCCGCAATTCAGAGGTGGAAAGCCATCATAAATTACCTGCACACCGCTGTACAAAACAACTCGGCATTTATTTATTTCGTTTGATACCGTGACGAATTTATGTAAATACATGAGGGAGATAACATTTGTTGACGTTTTTATATTATAATGTCGGGTGAAAATCATTAAATTTATTTCAATACGTGAACAGCTATGGGAATGAGCTTTTCATGCATTTTTCATGAAGCTAATAAAACATTTCATTTAAAATTCGGACGGAAGTCCGCGTTCGTGTTTTGATTTTTGACACCTCCGTGTGTCACTGAACTCACCTACATAATCCTCGACATTCCATCACTTGCTCGCTGCGATGCATAGATTGCGGTCATGTAATGAAGCGAGAGCCGCAACTACTCTCAAAGGGTGAAACTAGGAGCACGGCCAATTAGAGAGCGACAGACGGTTACTAGAATAGGACGTCAATTCGTACAATTTCCTTTCCGCTTTATAAATATTCCTGGGCAGACGTTCGCCCATTCATCTCTCGTCGATATGAAGACAGGCAAATGGCGTATAATTAAACAGTATTCTTTCATAGCTAATGTATGTCTAGCACGGTGGTCTCGGCATGTCCGATGTGACACGCATGGCAACAGTTCATTGTTTCGAAGCGGCGGCCACTACGGCCACTGCATTTTTTATTTTTCCTTAACGAGTCTCTCAGTTGTTGTTTTACGAGTGACCAATTGCTTGATAGTTTGAAATTTGTTCCAGAACAGTGAAATACGTATTGTTTGGTTTCACATTGTTCTTTGTTTTGATAGCTGTATGTTTAAAAAAATTATTCACTCGAGTTCTGATTACCTTTCACAATAGTCAGTTTTGTGGCGTGCATTGTTCATTGTGGGAAAATGCCCTTTTTCCGAAATAATGAAGTAACGCGAATTGGTTGTTGGTCCACGGCACGTAATAGTGACCGCAAACCAATCAGCTGGCCGCTGTATTTAGGCTCCGTCTGCGGTCGCCTCATCACTACTGCCTCATCACTACTGCCTCACCACATGTATATACGACATGAACAATGTTCTTTTAACGCAATTACTGTATCTGCTACATCAGCTACGCCAGTCGACTCAAAAAATTAACTGCTGTCCGCGGCCGGCATAAAACGCCAATGATGAACGCCGTAAAATTGCATCTGTTAGTCTCGATCCGGCTAAATGCGTTGAGAGACAGACGGGAAATATTTACTTAGAAATGGTCGTGTTCTTTATTTTGTATATGTAAAGCGTTCCGGGAAGATGGTCGGCATGTGCCTCTGGCAAAGAGTGAAGAGATCAAGAGAAACCAATAGACCATTATTTAATTCCTCGGAAACGATCGGCTGGGCCGGCTCCGGACGATTATTAGGGTCCTTGGAGTTCGTTAATGACATGTTTGTAGAAATGTAGTCTATCGCTGTGAATTATAGTCGGTCCGGTGCGTGGTGTAACATAGTGGTTACGTCCCGGTGTCAGCTCTGACTTTGATAAATGGATACTAAGTGTTAATAGGCTAATCGATACGGAGACATGGACGGCTCGTGGAGCGGGCGCCTCTGTCGAGCGGCACAGAGTGAGTAGTTACGAGGGTCGGCACGTCGTCCGTGACGAGTCGCCCGGCACATGACACGCAACATGCCGCCGGTGCCGTGATCCCTGGCCGCACATGCAATTACGAGTCGTAAATCAAATCACCTTGGATCGTTGTAGTTACATATTTAGTTGTTGGGTGTTAGTCGACCTGTGTCATGTGATTTTAATTAATTTCTAACAACATTACTGAAATAAATATAGGTAATGCCGAATGAAATACGACGTAATTTACCTATAATTTATACTCACAGCTCGGTATCGGTTCCGTTATGTTGATTATGGCCTGAACTTTCATGAAAATTAATGCCTAAGATTTATTGGTAGGTATGCCTGAGTAATATCCGCGTGCAGAATGTTTTAAATTACCCACCCACTTGAAACGTCGCAAAAACATTTCTATTCATCGGTCGTTGTTATTGCCATTCTTCTGAAGCCGTCTGTCGACTTCGGTGCCGCTTTTCCTTGTCTATAGATGTGATTTTATTTATCCTTTGATGTACGCCACGTAAATGCGAATAAAAATATGAAATATTCTAATGGATGTTTGACATATTAAGCGACATGTTTACCTATGTTCCGCCATCCTCCGCTGTATTCACAAATGCCTATCGCGTGGATCCGCACCGCATTATTATAATGTAATTATTATGCTACTGCAAGTAATTTTTAGTAAAATTATAGATTCAATTTCAAATAAAATGCGACTAAATTTACATTCTAACCGAGCGTGTCGCAGTAAACATTTTGTTATTATGTATCTGGTCGTAAAAAACAGTCATTCGATATAAATTATTAATTAAAATGCGTTTACTCAGGAAATATAAAAGTTTAGTTAATGATACAGGTAGTAATAAAACATAACACAAAATTACCATATAAGTAACTCGTCACATGACACGAACAACGGTGAGCTTCCGGTGGTCGGTGCGCGGAGTACGGAGCTCGGCCGTCCATCAGCGGCCGCAGGCTTACAAACAGCATTACAAGAATCTAGTGGCAATTAGCTAATAAGTATGCGCACGGCGCAGCAGTTCGCCCCTCGTCAGTGACATGTGGTGTCGGCAGCAGCAGCCAGCAGCCAACAGCCAGCTCGTGACGTAATCCGCGCTCGGTCGCGCGATTCCGAGAAGCTCGTATGCAGATGAAGAGGTTAGGTAGCAGCTATACGAGTTCTCTCGCAGCGTAATGTGTATTCTTGTTACCGCTTATCTACATTTAAATTGCCGCTCCACGACCAGACAAACACTCCGAGATACGCGGTTAAGTTCTTCGCCGTCGCGCTCGCTCGCCAAGTACCCGGTGGGTCGTGACAAATACATCTCCGGTGTCGCAGTCTCCGTACACGTACACAGTACACGGCTACACCGAGATATCGCATGCACGAGCGTCGAGCGGGTCGTAGGTCCGAGGCGTGTCGCTGTGTAGGTGTCCGCTGTCGAGCCCACACGTTGGTCCATTGTTCGCGGATTGTTCGGTGAACAGTGTCGCAGGGGTTGAGACGTGCCGGCGGAGCGACTGCTCCTTTGATTGCCGATATCGTTCCGTACGCGCCCTGCATTGCTGCTCGACATCTCGGACAAATATCCCAGATAACTGCGACAATGGTCGCTCGGACAGTTACGCGTTTATCTTCTGTGCGATTCTTCTATTTGGGTAGGGGGGGGGGGGGCGCTGCTATTCTGCTACACTTGACGGCGCGATCGTTCACTCCCATTGTATGCTGTGACCGAGTGTTCGCACCTCCTGATTACATGTCCACGGTGGTCTGCCCCGTACAAAAGAGCCGCGTTCGCCCCCCGCCCCGCCTGATTCGTACCCTCGCACACCCACATGTTCAAAGTAAATAAATATGTTTGATTGGGCGGCCGTTGACAATATATAATATTTAATATGTTTTTAAAGCGACTGTGAGCGCACAGTTGACAAGAGTAATTACATTGCACACTGACACAAAAGCAATGTGACTGACAACAAATTTAATTACACAGGAAAACATCATTTGTAAATTAGGACAGGAAATCAAAAATGAATATTTATTAATGGGAAAATTTCACCGACAAGTTATAAATGTCACAGCCCATATTAATCATACGTAATTATGTTTTATGGAATAATTTAGTGTTATTTATGAGCCACGGATACGCATATATTAAATATAAATTGCATTAAGCAACTTAACTCTACAGTCACGACTAGTGTCCGTATTCATTATTTTTATTAGTGGATGTTAATAACGTGTGTAAAATCATTGATGCGTGGTGTGTCACGAAACTGTCTGGGTAAAGCCGGTAACGCATACACATCCAGCATAGATGTATGGGCATTTCGGCTTGTTGACCTACGGCTTCCTCCAGCATTACCATCACCGAATGTTATAATACAACGAATAACTTAACAGTTTTATTGCTCTGGAACGAATAAAATTTTCATTCGCACGGACTTTATGTCGAGAGATTAATAATAAAAAAGCACTTATGAAATGAATGAGTAAAATATTGCTTCATAATTAATGTTAATGTATGTGGCACATAAAATATTGAGAAACCAGTATCTTAAAGACTTTATTTATTAAATCCAGCCATTGTGGAACTTATTTATGAGTAAAATAATCACAGACCGGCTTTGAAATGTAGTCGTTTATAATGCTTATGTCAGATTCAATGGTCTGGTCCGCCATGTTTGTTCCTCAGCTCATTATACGTTATTATGTAGGGAACCTTGGTCGTCCCGCGAACGTGTTGATTTTTAAACAAATTTATCTACCTGCCTCACCTGTATACTAATTAATGGACATGCTGTACATGATCGTACATCACGCCACGCAGACCAGAGCGGTCGGCCGAAGAACTAATCATTTCAACTTGTCGACTACCCGTGTATGGCTAAGTGACGCGATACCTGATACCTGCATCAATAACGCCGTTATGGGCTCGCCATCACCATCACTCGCCACTCTTCTTTATATTTAATCGCGCTCGATATTTCATGTCCGAATTAATCTGCGCGAATTGCTTATAGACAGCGAAGTGTTGCGAGCTGTCTGTCAAGAAGGGAGCCCAGGACGCGCACTTCGGCAGTTGTAAGCGAGGGTGGCATCTCCGACACCTGCGCCTGGTTGTGACGTGTGTCTTGCCAAGCGCGACGCCTTCACTTGTCACAAAACGTCTACCTCTGTGCCTAACAAGGGAAATAGCATGTCACACTGTTGCCGTGAAAGAACTTGACGCATGCATCGTAAAATACATAGACTCGGCACATCATCCGCATCGCCTCGCTCCGCTTTTCGCTGGCCCGGTGTGGTGGAGGGCGGCGGTCGCACTAGATGAGAGACGTGAGGTGAAATATCTCACGTCACTCAGCGCGCCCGTTAATGATGATTATGATTACCGGCTGTGACTTGTATCCGCAAGACGTCCACATGAAGCATATGTTTAATTTAATCAGATCGTCAATCATCACATTAAAGAGTCATTTAAGATCAGAGTCACGTTGGAATAAAGCGATAAACATTAATATAGTAAGCAAGAGATTGTTAACAAAGTTGAACAAAGAACTTGAAACGACTCCGAGTTAATTGTGTGGAAACACATGTAATTATAACACAATGATATATAAAAACATATGTATTATGTATATGGCTTGCTGCAGGTTAGTAGTCGGCCATCTTTCTTCCTGTGACTGCTGCACTTTATAATGCTCGAGCTTATTACATACTTACATGAATATAAAGCTCGTAAATCAGACGTCCATGCGAGAAACTTTTATATGAAGCAATGCAAAACGGTGTAATAAAACGCGTTAAGCCTGTATTTATGACCCCCACGTTAGCTCTCGTACTTTTGTGATTAACATTCCGTCATTATTCATATACAATAAACTACTTCTTCCTACAGCCGGCCATCTTGTAAATTACTCCTCAGCGACCGCACCGTGCACTCTCTCCTTGGCATGCTGGCAGAGCCGTAGGTGATGAAATGTTTTACGGTTCGCCTTGTTTTCAGTGCGGACTAGCACCACACCGCGTTCCTACGATGACATCTTTTTATTTACCTGCTAAACGGTAGCGGAAGGCGGCATGCATGGGACGATCACAGATAACCTACACGCTGCTAGAACGCTCAATGCTCACTGGTCACACACCTATATGGCGTCATTTACATTCGTAAAACAAATTACTGCTTTCCACAAACATAAGTATTTGTTCGTGTGATTAGAATACCGGAATGGACTCCACGGTTCCACTGCTTGTACAAAGCAACATTTTACACATCTTAAAAACTGTTTATGTCTTTAAACATTTACTAGTTTACGTGGCTCCACTACGCTTATTGAAAAAGAAATTCTTTTCTCCACAACCATTATAGAATTTACCAATTCTAAAACCAATTTTGACTACAGAAAGTTAATATTCTAACACAAGAGTTGGAATGTATGAGTTGGATTTTAAAGCACTTATCTTCTTATGCATTTTGCGTGTATTTCATTCCATCACTTGTTATGGAATAAATATCCTATGCTTGTTGTCATTTGTTTTTGTAGGGTTACATTAAAATATATGCAATGTTTACATTAAATAAATGCAACATAACTTCCTAAAAAATACTAAAATAATGGCCGATGTGCGGCAAATTAAATTAAAATTAAACAAATAATAAATAAAAAAAAGGTTTAATTGATTAATTTTTTATGTAATATAAATTATTTGTTAAGATAAAATGTTTGTTAAAATAATTATTAGTTTCTTTCTGGTGGTCGTGGAGAAAGTAGGGTCTGTGTCTCGATTGGAAGAGAAAATTCATGGTTACTCACGCTCGCCTGCGGCTCGCGCTCTGAATGTTCCACTCGCATCGAATTTTCTCATTCCAACCTTGTTACAGAATATACTATTACTTTTTTCCCACTAAATTCAATAAATAACTATTATGTCCGTATTCATAATCAAAGGCGACTTTAATCGTAAATGGGCAATGCACCCCAGGAAAAAAAATCTGTTTTTAAATACTAATATTGTTTAAGATGTTTTATTTTATTTAAAGATGTTAAGATTCTTATTTCATCTTTAATTTAAATCTATTAAATCTATAATCCTAATATCTTGTTTGTTTTTATACGTTGCGCTATTTCATTTCGCGCGATTGTTTATGAATAACACTGCAGTGCTCCCACTTTTCGGGCATGTAACTATTTTATCCCAGACACTGGCATTATTTATATGTGAACTTCCCTTGCGTCGCACCCTAACGGTGACCCTTGTTCTATATTCTCCATAAGAATGCATTGGGACACTGCCCAAGGCTGTGAAATTAGTTATACTAGGACACGACGAATGTTGTATCTCGCCGACAATACACCAGTTAATGAAATGTGACCAAAGTTTTGTCAAAGAATCGAATTAGAGTACTGAAAATTTCCAGATCAAACCAAAACTACATAATATCAAGAATAACTTTGATTTTTTAAATGAGAGCGTATGTCGAATTGGGTATTTTTGGATCAAGCTTTTGAGAAGAAATCAATTTTATTTATTTTTTTTTAAATATTTGATATGGTTTACGAAAAACTGTGTTCTCAATAACGACTTGAAAGTAAAGTATTTTTATTTACAAGTATTCAAAGTGCCTTCCATTTTGATTCAAACAGTTGCGCATCAGTAGCGTATAACTGAGCCAGCGTGTCGTGGCGTAAACAATTTAGATGCGCGTTGGACTAACAGAAAATTAGTAGTGGGGGCGCATGTATTTTCACATTTCGTGCCTTTCTCTTTCGCTTTCTCTCTCTGTCCAGACTTTCTCCCATCCGCCATGGATCGCTGGTTGAAGTATAGCTATGAGCCCTCTACGCCCGTATACGAGGGGAGGCGAGCCTTTTAGGTGCCCATCGAGCCTCTAAATCAGCGTTTCCCAACCTTTTTTCACGGCGGACCGGCAAGCAACCTAGAAAAAATCGCGGACTAGCAAGTTTAGAAATTAATGTGTATCGCAAAAGTTTTATATTTTTTATTGAACTGATTACAATGGCTCTTTTTAACCCTTTCAAGACTAAAGGTAATCAAATGCATCACTGACATCATGTTTTTGATATATGTATCGTTTATTGTGGAAAGTAATTATTATTGTATTTTATAAATTAACATAATTTTTTGTTTTATAAACTTGCACATAAAAATCTCGAGGACCGGTGGTCGGGAAACACTGTTCTAAAAGACGTTTTTCCTTGTCGTTTATTTTCTCTAAGCTAAGAGACAAACCTACGGACCCAAAAAAATTCTGTGGGGAGCCTAAAAAAGCTGTGGAGACTCAAAATATAGGTCAACTGATTCGCATCCGTACTCTTGAGCTGTCTGTAGCTCGGAGCATAATAACAAAAAATAACAATAATAAAATATTTTGAAACTACAATTGCAAGTAGAAATTTTAAATGATAGAATATTCAATAAATGTAATAATCTGATGAAATATTCCGGGCGTAATACACTGGTTACCATTTTTTCGTATTTCTAGCAGAGTACGGCAAATGGGACCCCCCCCCCCTCCCAACTCCAGAGAAAAAGTTTATTTTAGCTTAAAATTACAATTACAAAAATCTAAGTCTGCACATTCGTCCAGGAAGATATTTTTCGGACGACCCTAGTTACAATATTTTATTGTACCACGTAATATTATTTATTATTATTGATATATTTTTTTATGGGATTTTTGCCAAAAATGTTAAGAAACTTTTGTTCCCCTCTATTACCTAGAAAAGTTGATCTAAAAATTTGAAAAAATCTCAATAATTGACATATTTTTGGCGAACATCCCATAAAAAAATTGATTTTTCAAATTTATTTATTATTATTAGTATATCCATGATATTTATATCAACAAATACATTATTTTTTTGTAATTAATTTATTGCCGGTTCAATAAATAATTTTGTTATCCACAGCTTTGTGGACACCAGAACTTTCACTTATCGTGGATAGGGCGTTTCCCATAAATTATTTTAATTTTACAGTACATATATTTGGACTTATCTATTTTATCTATGTGTCAAGTGTTGGGTAAAATTTGTGGTAAAGTTTAAAAAAGTGTATAAAATATAGCAGCATATTTTTTATTTCTTTAGAGAAAATATTTTCCATTAAATGAAAATGTAATGTAGTTCCCCTTTTGAATCATTTACTTCTGGTACATTTCCGCAGTACATATAACTAACCGCATCGTATTTCAAACCAACCATTTTATTATTTCAAATCCCGAGACCACGAGACTAAAAATCATGAAATCCTAAAACTATTTCGCCATAAGTTGTCTGGGGAAACGGGTAAAGTCGACAGTAGTGATGTTCGCTTGTTGACCATCCCCAAAGCGAATTCACAAGCTGTGTAACTTGTAATTTGGTGAACATCCACCGTACGATAAAACAACGTTTTTAAAGATGTGAAAGCCGGCTTGGAAGTTTCTCGGCAGCGGTAAGATTGGTCCCTGGACGACAGGGTGAACGGTGAGCGGTGTTGCTCTGATATTAGCTACGTATTTCAAGTATATCAACACCGTTATGCCATCGCGGTGGTAGCTACAACTACCCCACAGAGTACGATAATACCGATAGAATATTTTTGAGACAGCGTTGTCTTTTTAATGCCCTCACTGTTACAGTGTACCTCTTTCTAACGTCTTTATTATCTTTACTTGTGTTGTGGTGAGGTGTCTATTGTTAGTGTATACAAGACAATAGGTTAATTTTTACAGCAGGAAGTTTCTACACTTTGTGTTTATTATTTTAACGGTGTAAAAGTGGATAATCTACTTGCATTCTTTATCAACTAAGATGCTATTCAGATGCTCTTGATTGTTTTCTTTTATAAAACAAAATATAGCCAGCCATTGTGTTGTGTAAATGATATTTTTTAAACTTTTAAATTGTTAGTCACACAGTTTTTCAAGATAGTTTTTACACTCCCTTTGTGTAAATATGCAATGTTATGCTTTAGATAAAAAAATATACCTAGGTAGATAATGAGTTTTTAATTATATTTTATGTAATACCAACGACGGCTGTTGGGACCAGAAAGGCCAGGCTCCACCTTTATGTTATGACACAAACCCAATAACTTACTCACAAGAAATGTTTTGTATAACCCTTTTTTATCAGTCTGCTTTTATTTGTTCAAATTGAAATCATTTTTCATTGAATATGCCGGGTGTTTTTGGGAATTGCTTAAACATTGTTAACTTTTTTATTATAAGAGATTAAATTAGGAAAGATAAAGTATTTTGCCCTACAAATAAGATTAATAAATTAGATAAACGAGTGAACACCAAATAAAATAGTTATTTAAAAAACACATTTTTAATGGAACCCATTTTATCAACTATGATACCATCAATGAAACGCATTATTTTTTAATCTATCACATATAAAATGTATTTTATTCTACTTCTGTTAAAAAAATTGATGTAAAGTGTGATTTTTCACACATTGCAGGGTTTCGCAGGTATCTAATAAGTGAAGGCGGCATATTGAGTGTGTAGGACAAATTTTGCTTTGTAGTAATCATGGCAAAATGATCGATATTTGTAAAATAATTTATCGTCTGTTAATCTAAGAGCTTTAAAAACAAATTTTATGTTAAATTATTTTTTTGTTCATTTTAATTCGAATATCTAATACTATTATTTAGATTTCTAAATATGTGCAGTTTATTTTTTTTTATATAGTCAAGGTTCATTGGGATTTTGAAAATTGCGCCTATGGCTTCCATTGGTTGTTTTAAGTCATATTCTCCGCCCCTCTGGTTTCGTATACATGACACATAGAATGAAAATATAATTCCAACAATTCCAACTGGTTATTAAATTTACGCTCTTAAAAATTAAATGCAACATTTGCCAAAAAATAACTAGAATTTAAAAAAAATTATTTAAACAAAATAAAAATGAAAAAAAAAAACAAAAAATAAAATTGTCTCCTCTGTCCGGGAGCAAACCCTGGTTTGCTGCGTAGCAAGCGAGCAAGCTAACCATTAGACCAAGATACGCCTTTTAGTACAGTGTGTTACATAACTATAACTTTTGTACATCGTCAACCAAAAAAACACAAAAAATGCGTTATTTTCCGAAAATATAATCTGATAAAAAATTCCGGTTGTACTATTCCGGTTCACACCAATGTACATTACTTAGAATTTTTTCAGATTTTTAGTTTAAACCATCTGGGCTACAGGTGTGGGACAAATGTTTTTTGCACAATTTTGGCAAAAATCGCAACAAAATAATTTATTTTGCAAAAGTAAAATTTTGGTCGCTAATCCACGTTTCTGAATACGGCTTTCATTTGATACCCTACTCAGAATTTAAAAAAATATATTTTTTTTTGTCGATGAGCACATATTTGTTTATATTTTAGGGGGATATTTTTTTTAGATATTTTAGTATTTTTCCTATGTGCAGGTCAAAGAGTTGTATAAACATGCCAAATTTCAACTCTCTAGGTTTAGCTGTTTGGTTACAATTTTTACTGAATAGACAAACAGACAGACAGACAGACAGACGACAAAATGACGGTATAAGGGTTTTTTGGTCATACCTAAAAAACCCTAATAAGGGAGTTATTGTGATCATACCGATTTTGACATTTCGAGATTTCGATGGATCTCCACGAACTGAGGTCCCAAAATAACGTTTTGATTATTTTTAACATGATAACTGTCTGTCGGTCCGTGTACACGTGCAGAGCGAATTCGGCCAAAAAGGATTTTTATGAAACTTCATATTTAAGCTTTTGACATCAATGGCATGAGTTGATCAACTTTTGGTAAAAATCGGTTAACTAGAAATGGAAGTTTACTCGTGTCGGTTTTAAGATTTTTGCGAATATTTCACAACAGAGTAATATTCCGAAAAAAATTATTTAACAAAAATTGCTATAAAAGCAATAACTAACCACTTTTATTTGAGACATTTTTTGATAAAGCAGCATAAATTAAACAAGTACTTTGTGATGGCGGTCGGTCCTGTGGTGGCCACAGCTGATTTTTTTTTTTTAAGATTTCGCGGCACACTAATGTGCCACGGCACACCCTATGGGAAACACTGCTACAGACTATACTTCAAAATTCAATGTTTTGAGGCCAAAACCACGTGGAGACGAAAGGAATATTTGCCACTGAGAGTATAGCAGGCCAATTTACCTTTATTTCTTGCAATTCTGGTCGGAAAACTATTGAAGTAATAATAATTCGTCTTATAATAGTCAACTTCTTAACCGACGTTTTCAGAGCATTATTGATATTATCTGTCTCATTTTGTAATACGGAACTAACAGGAAAAGTTCATTTTTTATGTTGTATATTGACAATACATTTATAATATTATCATAGTATTGGTTCACACGGATACGCCAAAGTCTGTTTACACCACAACAGTCACCAAAGTAACCAGATTTAGTTTCGTATTACAAATTGAGACAGATTATACCACACAATAAATTTTTAAGCAATATATTTGTTTTTTTTTTTATTAACACAAAAAATTGACATATTTTTGGCGAGCGTTCAAAAAATAAAAAAATATTTATTTTTTCCCTAAATAAATATCTATCCTGCGATGTATTTTTTGAGCTCTCTATGTTTTTCCTATATGTGGGTCAAAGAGTTATACAAATGTGACAAATTTCAATAGGCTATATTCAGCCGTTTGGATACAATTTGTACTGTGCAGACAAACAGACAAATTGTCACATGAATGAAGTTAATAACGTTACTCTTTGGTGGTCATTCCTACAAAGTCCTAAAAATCCTTTTTAACGAGTTGTCGTTATTTGAGATATGCCCATTTAAAATTAATCAACGATTTCTACAAATGGACTAGAACCTCATTCAAAAAGGAAAAATATGTATTTATCAGTATCGTTTATTCAATAAAAGCCTGAAAATAAACTATCGATAAATAAACAAGTAATTAATGTAAATAACAAGTAATAAATAATAAATTAATCATTTTCTGAAATCCCAGTTTTAATGATCCGTGAAAAGCTGTAAAACAGATAATAATTATGCTGAAACTATTAAGAAGACAAAAATTTTCTCTTAAATTTTAATGAGAAAAATAAAAAAATCCTTGTTATCTTTCTTATTTGCTTTAGTGATTTCTTAATCTTCCGTCTGCTTCAAATCCAATCAGTTGCATCTTAGGCACAAACAAATTATTCGGCTGTTAAAATAATTGCGCGCGTTTCATCTGAAGATGGGGCGGTACTTATAAAGAGTCAAGTGGAAAAATCCAATTTAAGATTCACATTTTTCTTCCGCGTAGAAAATGTGACAGGTGTCGTACCAGAGATTTGTTGCTGGTAATTAGAAAAGTGAAAGAAGTGTCGTATCCCCTTTTGCACTAACAAACGCACCAATTTCTCATGAAGGTTTCGTTCAGAAAGCGACGATATTGAATTCAGAGAGTTGACTTTACGCACCCTCTGAAATGGTGAATAGTGGAAAATGTCCTACTGGAATGATATTAATGACTGTATAATTACGAAATAATTTTCTTTCGCGAAAAATAAATTTTCTTAATTTTTGAATAAATGTCTTGTTTTTCGTGCGTTTCTTTATTTAATGAAATTAAAGAAAAGTTTATTTTGTTAGCAAATTTTTAAATTGGGTCAATAAATATTTTTGGTCATTAGGTTTATTTAACAAAATATAAAAAATTCATATTAAATATGAATATTCACACATTTATTTATGTTATTAGACGCAAATTTCTGTGCTCTAAAAAATGTTAACTGTTACTTTGGTTTAAGCGGAACTAGAATTTGAAATCTAGTCATATTTACCGATTTAATGGGGATTTTAATCAGTTTGTTTAACAAAAACCCAATTCAATAGTTAAAATGTGAACTGATGACAACTTAAGAAAATAAACATTCCGTATAATTCCGCCTAAACATTTGTGGTATACTTCTATATATTTTTGAAGCGATGTGTTTTTTCGAAGTCTCAAGATTTTTCCTATACACGGGTTAAAAGTCTACACATGCATGCCAAAATTATAGCCACAATTTCTTGATAAGACATACATTAACAACAACAAAAATTATTTTGAAAAACAAGATTAATATTACGTTGTATTCTAACTAAAAATATGTCAAAGATATTTTATCCCCTACCCAATTTCCCAGAGAGGTTGGTTTAAATATATGAAAAACAATAATTTTCGAAAGCTATCGAATGTTGTTCAAAAAATTACAACATACGCTCTAAAAAAAGTAATATTAAAAGGACTTCATGGTACACTAAAAAATGAACTTTTAGTGTACCATAAAGCCCCTTGCTTTTCGTGTTAATTATTTACACTTCTTTTTTGGTTAAATTATAGTGTTAAGAAAATAAATAGTGTTAAAGTAATGTTAATTTTAAAACAGAAAAAGTAATATTTCATAAAAATAACACTATATGAAAAAATAAAGATTTACACGGTCATTTATAGTGCGTTCGAAGGTGAGTTTGCAGTATAGCTCTTATGGAAATTGGGAGCGGTGTTGCCAAATGTTGTAAAAGTGTCAAATGTGTCAATTATAATAATATGAAAAACTCGTATGATTTACAAAAATCAACTCTTATAAAACTCAAAATAACAGTCAACAAAAACAAATGGCCATTTGAAGAATACTGCGTCTTCACAGATCAGCGCGTTTTAGAGCTGGCAACGTCGACAAGCAAGAAAAGGGTAGTGTCATTGTGTAAACCCATTAGAGAGTATGAAAAAGAACTACTCCATATGCCCTGTACTGCAAACTCACCTTTGAACGCACTATAGTTAAAAATACTGAGATTTTTACTTTTTTAAATGAAAATTTTAACACTAAATTTTAACCAAACTGAGATTGAACTTTTACACTTATTAATTTTTTGCTGTGAATAAATTCAAACATTCTTTTTAAATTTGATGTCAGACTTTCCTAAAGGATATATGAACCAACTAGCTGACGTTTCCGTTAAATATTTTTTGTTAAATAACATTTGTGCTAGAAACTGATATATTTAAAGTGTCTAGGTAAGGTCCCCCTAATATTAATCTTATTAAAAAGTACATGAAATAGAATAATTTCATCATTCTAAACCACTTTTCTTTTATACATTTTGGTATTAAGTAAATGATAAGTGAAATATTTCAAGTGAATAGATATCGTAAACCCAATCCCCCCCCTATATTCATATTATTGAACATAAAAATAATGTTTCTTCGTTCTAATCCAATTTTCTTAAATTTTGAAATATATTTGTAAAATGTTTCGAAATTCTTCTAAATTTTTTCATACTTATATATAACGTTTCCATGGTCACGATAAATAATATCTCTGTTAGAAAATATTAGGCCAAGTTATTTCTACTCTGCTGCTAGAATGTATTTTACACAAGTACTGTATGATGGTGGTCGGTCCTGTGGGGGTCACAGCTGATTTTTTTAAAAAAGTCCAGTCGTTTTTGCGAGACTCTCTGGCAAACCGACAGAGAGTCATTGATTTTTCCATAACACCCCCCTAGAAAATAAATTTTAAAATGCCTTATAGCCTATGTTCGTATCCTGGTTTTACTCTATCATTATTCCAAATTACGTAAAAATATTTCCAGCAGTTTTTGCGTGAATCTCAGATAGACAGACAAAAATGGATTTTTTTGCGGAGATCGTCTTATAATCATCTGTATAATATCTTATAATAATCTACACGTGTTAGCCACCAAACATGAAAAATTTAAAAAAAAAACAAGTAGCCTCCAATTTTATTAATATTACTTACTTAATCCTGAAGCCTTTCAACCTTGCGGTGTAAGGCTATAGTCAAGTTACTTATTTTCTGGTGTTGTTCTTCATACTTCTTTCCATCGTGTTCTATCCTTTGTATATTTTCTTATCTCCTCCCACTTTACGCCTCTTTTCGTTGCAGCTTCTTTTGTTTCTTGGTTCCAGGTTTTCTCGGTCTTCCTGGTCTAACTTTCTTCACTGTTCTTGCTTCAAAAACTCTTTTTACTACTTTGTCTTCACTCATTCTGTGTATACATATGTCCCAGCCATCTTAGCTGTCCTTCTTCTATTATAATCTCTACTGGTTTTGTGCCTAGTTTTTCTCTAAATACTTCATTTCTTATTCTGTCCAATTTTGTTTTACCTTCGATTTTCCTTAAAAAACTCATTTCGGAGCTTCTTATTTTAGACTTGTGCGTCTCTGTGGTGATCCAGGATTCTGAGACGTATGTCAAAATTGGTACTGTCACTTTTTTCAAAATCTCTACCTTGATGTTGGTTGGTATTTCTTTTTTAGTTAAGAACGATGTTTTGATGCTGTTGAACATTATTCCTGCTGCGACTACTCTTTCCATAATTTCTTCATCCATTTTTCCATCTTCCGCGAAAAATGTTAGGCATGCGGCGCCACCTCGATGGGGGCGCTGACGTGAGAAAGGGCGCTTAATAAAAGTAATGTGAAATGTGAGGACCTTTTTTTTTAGGTCTTCACTTGAAATTTAGAAGTGAGGACCTTTTTTTAGGTCTTCGTTTGAAATTGAGATGTGAGAACTTTTTTTTAGGTCTTCATTTAAAATTTTAAGGTGAGGACCTTTTTTGATCTAGGGGGGCGCTCAATCCAATCTTGCCTGCGGGCGCCGCATACCCTTGCGCCGGCTCTGCCTACAGGTATTTGTTTTTTCTTTTGTTAAATTTTCCTACCTCTTCTATTATTTTGTCATATATTTTTATTTTGTGTTGCATTTTTGTCCTGCTTATTACCATTGTTTTTGTATTTTGTGTGCAATTGTGTGCTATTTTCATATTTATTTTCTTCAATTCTTTATTGTATTGGTTCAAGTTGTTTTGTAGTTCGTCTTCGTTCCGTGCTATTAATATTAACATTATTTAAAAAACAAATTGCGCGATTTTAAACAAAAGTATGAACAAAATATTGTCTCCCATTATCTTTCAAAGGGATTAGTTTGAAAATCTGAAAATAAAAAACAGAGTTACTGCACGTTAATGTTAAGACTCGGAAATTTTTATGGATAAGTTTTACGAAAGATATCGAATTTTGATATTTTTAATGCAGTTTTAAATAAAAAATATCCCACAATAAAATCCCCAAATGAGCGAAAATTCACATTTTACATTTACTTTTTTATTGAAATTTTTTCCAAATATTTTTCTTATTTTTTCCTTATTTATTCCTTTGATGAATTAAATGCAGAATGTCAGTTCTGGTTTAAATTTGTGCTAAATGGTACCATATGTTGATGATCCCTGTTCATTACCCGGCACTGGTTGTCGGTATTAACTGTGTTATGAGTGTTATAATAACCTGTGCATGTGTGGAATTCTTAAAAACAAACCTCGTACAGATCTCGTTATACATAATACACAAGTGGCCGTGGAAACACCAACTGTGTGATTATAGGTTGACGTGTATGTCGGTTCCAATAAGCGGTTATAATCAGGACGTTAGGGACGCATTGTCCTCAGTCATATTTTCACAATAAATTATTAATCGACAGTAAAATCAAATAAAAAATTCTACATATATTATCATACATTTTAATATATAATTTGCAAACAGTAAAACAACATTTGTTACACTGTTATTTGTTGCTAAAATGAGAGAGAAAAATTCTGTAATTCTATTATCAATTGATAATACATACATAAATGGCGAAGCGTTTATGTTTATTATTTTATTTAAAAACTTTTACAATTTCTTTTGTTTTACATATTTGTAATTTCAAGTAAAATATAAATGCAAGTTATTAACAATTATATTAGAAGACCACCAATTATTTTTAAAATATGTATCGCTTAATTTGGTACGATTAGAACAATTAATATTAGCCTAGACCAGCGATTCTCAATCTTTTCATCTTTTGTACCACATGTCAGGAAAAATGAGGCTAGGCTTACCATCTCAAAAAAATTGATTAATATAATTAAAATGAAATATAATTTTGGGGATAATAATTAATATAGTAAATATAACTTAAAAAATTCAGCTGTGGCCACTATAAGACCAACCGCCATCACAAATTACTTGTTTAATTTATGCTGCTTTATCAAAAAATGTCTCAAATAAAAATTGTTAGTTATTGCTTTTATAGCCATTTTTGTTAATTAAATTTTTTCGAAATATTTGCAAAAATCTTAAAACCGACACGAGTGACCTCCCATTTCTAGTTAACCGATATTTACCAAAATTGATCAACTCGTGCCATTGATGTCAAAAGCTTAAATATGAAGTTTCATAAAAATCCTTTTAGCCGAATTTGCTCTGCACGTGTACACGGACCGACAGACAGACCAACAGACAGTTATCATGCTAAAAATAATCAAAACGTTATGTAGGGACCTCAATTCGTGGAGATCCATCGAAATCTCGAAATGTCAAAATCGGTATGATCACAATACCTCCCTTATTAAGGTTTTGTAGGTCTAACCAAAACACCATTATACCGTCATTTTGTCGTATGTCTGTCTGTCTGTCTGTTCGATAAAAATTGTACCCAAACGGCTAAACCTAGAGAATTGAAATTTGGCATGCTTATACAACTCTTTAACCCGCACATAGGAAAAATACTAAAACATTTAAAAAACATGTCCCACTAAAAATATAGACAAATATGTGCTCATCGAAAAAAAAATAATAATAATAATTCTGAGTAAGGTATCAAATGAAAACCCTTTGTACGTGGATTAACGATCAAAATTTTATTTTTGCAAAATAAATTATTTCAACTCGATTCTTG
Source organism: Liopterus haemorrhoidalis (assembly GCA_963971575.1). Lineage (NCBI taxonomy): Eukaryota > Metazoa > Arthropoda > Insecta > Coleoptera > Dytiscidae > Liopterus > Liopterus haemorrhoidalis. Next base: position 43,600,021 of record OZ020615.1, on the reverse strand, counting down.
CCAAAATTGTGCAAAAAAAAATTGTCCCACACCCTGTAGCCCAGATGGTTTAAGCTAAAAGTCTGAATAAATTCGAAGCAATGTACAATGGTGTGAATCGGAATAGTACAACAGGAATTTTTGATCAAATTATGTTTTCGGAAAATAACGCATTTTTTGTTTTTTTTATTGACGATGTACAAAAGTTATAGTTATGAAACACACTATACTAGAAGTACAACAGAAGGTGTATCCTGGTCTAATGGTTAGTTTGCTCGCTTGCTACGCAGCAAACTAGGGTTCGCTCCCGGGCAGACGAGACAATTTAATTTTTTGTTTATTTTTTTCATTTTTATTTTGTTTAAATTATTTTGTCAGAATTCTAGTTATATTTTGGCAAATGTTACATTTAATTTTTAAGAGCGTAAATTTAATAACCAGTTGGAATTGTTGGAATTATATTTTCATTCTATGTGTCATGTATACGAAACCAGAGGGGCGAAGCATATGACTTATTATATTGTTATATTGGCCATTAGTTTCTACAAAAGCATATGACTTAAAACAACCAATAAAAGCCATAGGCGCAATTTTCAAAATCTTAATGAACCTTGCTATATAAAAAAAAATAAATAAAATACTGCACATATATAGAAACCTGAATATACTATTATTAAATAGGTATTCGAATTAAAATTAACAAAAAAATATTTTAACACAAAATTTATTTTTCAAGCTCTTAGATTAACAGACGATAAATTATTTTTAAAATATCGTTCATTTTGCCGTGATTACCACAAAGCAAAATTTGTCCTACACACTCAGCCTCACTTATTATATACCTGCAAAACCCTGCAATGTGTGAGAATTCACACTTCACATCAATTTTATATGTTGGCGGTCGGTAAAAAGATAATTCGAATTCCCAAAAGGGTGTCTCCAGTGGGATATGCGTCGATAGCGGTATGTAGCTGTTGCATGAAACTATTTTAAAGGGTACCATTTTAATTTTGAATATTTTTTTAGAAAAATAATTTTAATACGCTAGTCCCCGGATTATTTTTGGACACCTTGTATAATATCCCTCATATCATTTTTAGTTGTAACTCAGTTATAAAATGTCATGTTTAATAGCCTGTGAATATAATTCTTGTATCTGTAGCTTTATCAACAGCTCTAGATACTATTCATTGAGGGTGAATTAAAAATATATTATAATGGTTGCTATTAATACTTTATTATACGGGCAAGTCTTTCAATATTTTATTACAACTATTATTTTTTTATTACTACGAATGAAATGTATTTATATGTATTTTATCACAGTGTGAAAAGAACTGGAGAAACTGCGTTGATAAACTGCCAAACTATGGTGCTTGTTAAGCTACTGTGGGTTTTCTCATAACGAACAACAGCCAGTAAACGCGAAAGAATACATTAACGCGAATATTAATTTTTCGTTCGAAATTCGGGAAATGTGTACACTACACGAAGTTCGATTCATAAATGATGTTGATCAATGAAAAAATGATTATTACAAGCGTAGTGTTTGTGTAATATATGAATTCGAGTTAAGCCTAGGAAACCTAGAAGACAAAGAAGATACTTAACGGTTTTATTTAAAAGGCGAATGATTTATTTGACGACATGGTATTGAATGTTGCCGCTTGGCAAATTTTAAAAAGTTTATAGATTAACTATTCCGGATTTATAATAGCTAAAAATGTTTGAAAGTCCAAAACTTATAAATGATGCAGAATACCAATAAATTTTGTAAATGAAACTTCTGGCAACCTGCCAATCATAAATGGAACAATATTGGCGAACTCTTTGAACGATGTGATAATTACTCCTGAAATTGTAGCCGAAAAATTGAAGCAACTAAGTACTACTGCAGCACCTGGTCCTGATGAAATTCACCCATCCATTCTTCAAAAACATCACACTGTACTAGCGACCCCACTATCAATAATTATGAGCAACTCTCTCAACTCAGAAAAAATACCAAAATCATTGTTATGCCGGTAATAGTTCCAATATTTAAAAATGGTAACAGACGTCAAGCATCCAACTACGGGCCCATTAGTCTGGTGTCCACAACAGCCAAAATTATGGAGAGAAGAATTGTTGAAGAAATTATGAATGTTTTACTTCAGTACCATATAATTCCGAACAGTCAACACGGTTTCTTCCCAGGTCGATCTGTGGCATCTAATATGCTACTTGCAACTAATTATTGGTCACTGCGACTGGACTCCTCTGAACCTGTAGATGTTATTTACTTTAACTTTGCCACGGCATTTGATAGAGCTCATCATAGACTATTTGCTAGACTAAATTTAATTTCTTACTGGATGCATATTCCAAGTTCGTGTCCAATTCATATTCCAAGAAGAATGATCCATTCTTCTCGCCGTTATATCCAGTTACGAGTGGAGTACCTCAAGGAAAGGTTATTGGTCCTATTCTATTCCTGATACTTGTAACTGACTTAGTCGTAAATCTGTTATGTGAACATTAGATGTTTGCCGATGACCTGAAGCTATATAAAGAGGCAAAAAAATCAGCAATAATTCAAAGCAATATAAATTCCATCACAGATTAGTGTACTACATGGCTTTTACTGCTGGACATACTAAAATGTCGCATATTACATCTTGGAAACAATAATCCCAGGCACAGAAAGTGTAGTGGAACTTGGCATAACCATTACAACAATCCTTCATTGGTCACCTCACATAGCTAATATAGTGAAAAAAAGCAAATAAAATACTGTACATTACATACAAATCTTTTCCTCATCTAACCCCTTTCTTATTCCGTTTAATTTATCTATCTTACATTCGCCCTCTCCTAGAATTTGCAGTTGTTGTTTGGTCGCCCGACTTACATCGAGACATACTACTTCTGGAGGGGTTTTTTCTTCTTCTTCTTCTTCAAGTGCCATCTCTGCTTCAAAGGTTGGACACGAACATCGCAATCTTAATCTTGGATGCTACCGTCCTAAATAGAACTATGCTTGACATTCCGAACCACTCTATTAAGTTCCGCCATTAGGAAATTCGCCGCCTTCCTGCTGATCTCTTGCCATTTATTTGTCATTCCATTATTAACTGTAATAAACGGTATTTATTATTTTAATTCTTTATTTTTAACGCTCTTTAAATTGGAACATTAATTGTAGTTTTGTTCCCATTTTGGTAAGTACTTTTTTCTGTTGGACCACGAAATGCACAATATTCTTCTGTAAATCCTCCTCCTACTTAACTCTTCAGTTAAAGTCCAGGCCTCTGCGTCATACAACATTACTGGTAATATGTAGGGTGACCAGACGGTAGTGAAGGGAAACCGGGACACAGGGGGAAAAAAAGAAGGTCCTCACCTCCCAGATCCAAGTGAAGAGCAAAAAAAAAGGTCCTCACCCCCCAGATCCAAGTGAAGAGCAAAAAAAAAGGATCTCACCTCTCAGATTGACTCAGTTGTAATATTTCTTTTCTTACAAATGCAGAATTATGTATAAACCGGGACAATCGACCGTCCCGACAGCATTTTTCGGGACACCGGGACAATTGACCTAAAACCGGGACGGATGGTCACCCTAGTAATATGTAGCATTTAACTGTACCATACAATACTGGTAATATGTAGCATTTAACTAATCAAAACTTTAATTCGATTGGGAAGTCGTGAGATGTTAGTTACTTCAAGTGAGATTATAATTACTTTTTTGGCAACGAGATTTGTTTGCTCAAAATAAACAATATTCCAACCTAAAATATTGTTTCGTAATGTTCCAAAATACTGTAACCCTGTCTGTTCTTGCAAACGAATTCACTGAAATTTTAAATACCTATGTGTTCATATCAAATTCGAGCTGATCCGAATTTATGTATGACACCGACCGAAACTTGTACAAGGACAATCGAATTTAATTTTCGTTTACGTTCATTTGCTTTTGTTCACTATATGTATATAGAGCATTATTAACAACCCTCGAAAATTGCAGTCATTAGTAACAATTTGCTATGAACTCGCTAGTGACAAAATAAGGGGGTAAACGAAGGAATGATTATCTTAACATACTAAGTTTTTTTCTTAAGTTAATAATAAGGGAGTTATTTTAATTTTTTTAGTGAAGAGTTTTAACCCTAAAATGGATGAAATTTTTCAGATGCTACATAGCCTATTTTCGAATCCTGGATATACTCTATCATCGTACCAAATTACATGATAATAAGTCCAGCCATTTTGGTGAGAATCCCGAACAATCAAAGAGACAAAGAGATAGACAGAAATATTTAAACAAAGAACAGATATAGTCTCCAATTTCATTAATATAAATCTATATTTATTATTTAACTGTTCAATCGACTTATTTATTAATTGGATTCGTTCTACTGGCGAAAATATTTTAAGTTATAATATATATATATATATATATCTGAAAAAACCATCTACCACGGAGTGGTGTAGGTTATTCTACACTTTCATGTTCCATATTAATTTTCTTGTACTGGCGTTTCTTTATGTACAAATTTGGCCCATTCCTTTCTGTTCGTTGCTAGCCTTTTCGCTTCGTTAATCGTTTTCCCTCTTGCTTTTAGTATCTTCTTTATAGTTTCATCCCATGTACGACGTGGTCTCCCTTTTTTTTTCTTTCCTTGAGTTTTGGTCTCCCATACTGCTTTTACCTGTCTTGTGTTCTGCATCCTCTGTATATGTCCCCACCAACTCAGTTGTCTCTTTTCGATAAACTTGTGTACTGGTTCGATTTGTAGCTCATTTCTTATGTCAATGTTGCGTATTTTGTCTCTTTTAGTTATACCTTTTACTCTTCTTAGATATTTCATTTCTATCGCTTGGATTTTACTCTTCTCTCTTGTCGATAAGTTCCAAGATTCACATCCGAAAGTCAGGATCGGTCTATATATCGATTTGTAAGTTATAATACGTGATTTAAACTAATATTTTAGAGATAGTCCAATAACGGTACCTCTGTCAAAAGGGGCCTACAGGTCTTGCCTCGTGTGCCTAATGTTAAATACGGCCCTGCCTACAACCCTGGTGACTCCTGCTGGATAACTTTTAACAATACTTATCAATAGCTCTTATTAAATAAAACATGGAATGAAGACCCCAGAAAAGTTTTATTTACCAACCAGTCGATACTGAAAACAAAAACTGTGAAAATGAATATTGATGCGCGCCACTGTTCAAAGTGGTGATTATTTAAATACGTCTCTCTTACACATTTACGTGACTGAAACAGAAAGAATCTATCTCACTTTTATCGATTGAGTTTGACGGATTTTATGAAAGTCTCGTTCAGTCCAGCCCACCAATAAAACCTGTATAAAAATCACAGGGTGTATGCTTGAAATCACAGCTATTTCCCTCTGGAACCATTTTCTAAAACACCAGTTTGCTGCCCACGAAATTATAGTGCATATACCGAACCGAAGACACATCGGACACATTCAAGTAGACTAAAAAGTCACGAAAAGTCACGGATACATCACGTGACTTCTAACATGCAGACGTCGGAATTGAGCATATCAGAATACGATCACGTCAAAAAAATTTAATATGTATGTGAGAAAGCTATAAATCATATCGTTTTGTATATATGTCCAAATATGAATGTTAGATGAAGCCATTATTGATGATCTGATTTTGTTGAAGGACGAATATTTATAATACTTCACAGTTTCAGATAGCAAGTTGATGAAAAATGATGTTATTTTATACACGTTTATACAATTTTGTTTATTAAAATGTTGAAATTTTGATCAGTAAGTTATGAAATGACAGCTAAGGTCTTTTTAAGTAAGCTGTTCTTTTTTTGGGCGGTATTGTCTTCTAATTGTTATTAAGTGCCAGGAATATAGAGATTAGAGATGTGCCAGATATCCGTATTCGTATCTGTATCGGTATCCGCAAGGAAAAACATATCCGAATCCGTATCCGTTGATTTTGTTATGGATATTATAGAAATATTTTATTAATAATAATGTATTGCGAATAAAAGTATGCTGTTGTTAAAATTAAATTAGATTTAAAATTATAGTTTACAAAATAAATACAATTCTTTTCATATAAGATTAACTTAAATAATTTTAATCTGTTTTGGGAAAAGTTTTGGGAGTTGAAAATAAGATAAACGATATTAAGTTTACAAAATTTCATTACAGAAATACAAGAAATGTTTATAACGTCTTTTATTAGAAATTCATTTATGCTTTTCATTTTCAAAAATATGCTCGTCGACCAATTAAATCGGTTTCAAGTCGGGCGCACTAAAGAAAAGGGCGCTGACGGGATTGGCTAAGGGGCGCCATTGCGAACGCGAGGACCTTTTTTTTGCTCGTCACTTGGATTTTGAGAGGTGAGGACCTTTTTTTTTGCTCGTCACTTGAATTTTTGAGGTGAGAACCTTGTTTTTATTTGCCAAGGGTGCCAAAACACGGCTCTGCCCCTAGCGCAAGTTTTCCTTACTGCGGCTCTGACCCGGTCTCAGGTTTTCACCCGGAGTCTCAGGGTTTCCGGCCAGAGTCTTAAGGCTCCGGGTTTTGTTATAAAATCTCCGGGTTGTAGTTTGGAGGTGAGGACTTGTTTTTGCTCATCATTTTTATTTTGGACGTGAGGACCTTTTTTTTGCTCATCAGTTGGATTTTAGAGGTGAGCACCTTTCTTTTTGTTCATCATTTATATTTTGGAGCTGAAGACCTTTTTTTTTGCTCATTACTTGCATAAAATATACTGTATTTCCATTTTTTGTTTTTTCAATCTTAGGGTTTACCTCAACTGAAATTTGGTCACCCTGAATAGAATACATCTCGCTAAATCACCCTAATTGTTACACATTTAGAAGAGGGTAGATGGAATCTCTTGTCTCTTTCTTAAAACTTCGTCTATTCTATTCCGCCGCCAGATTCATCCAGGATTATTTGTAACCACTTAATAGATGCTCGATTATTTCTGCTTGTTCTCTGCTGGTTCTGCATTCATTTTCTTCCTCTGTTCTCCAGTACTGGTTCGCTGCCGCGTCATACCCATATTTAAACTGTGCTACCATCTTTGTGTTCTTGTTACTTTCGCTGAGGTACCTTGGGATGGATAGCACTTGATTTTTTTTTTTTTTGTATACCGTACAATACCTTGATAAGTCGATATCGGTGTTGATTTATCTATTTAAATGTAATGTCCATTTGATATACTGTATTTTTTTCACTTCTTGCATCAAATAAAAACATTCTCTTCTTAAAGTCATCTGTAAATTTCCTCTCGTCGATACACCAAATTTGCCCCATTGCATTTCTAACCCCTCTTATTCTCTCTTTGAGATAGTTGTAACCAGAGATGGGGAGTGGGCAGAAAAATTACCGACTCCGACTCCGACTCTCAACTCTGACTTCGACTCCCGACTCCCGACTCCCGACTCCCGACTCCCGACTCCCGACTCCCGACTCCCGACTCCCGACTCCCGACTCCCGACTATTCTAAATTCCAAATATTTAAGCGGAACAAAATGGATTTTTTATTATCTTAAGTTATGCTCACTTTTTAACGATCGAAGTGTAATTTCGTTAAACAAAATGATAAAAAGCCTCATTCAATAGTTAAAAGTTAGTAAATATCAATATCTAGTTCCGTTGAAACTAAAGAAGCAGACTATACATACATTATTTTGGGTTGGAGTGAGCTGTTTTTATAAACAAGTCATTTTCATTTCATCTTGACTTTTTAATTTTTAATACAAATTTTCAAATACATTAGTTTTCATAAATTTTTATTGTATTTTATATATTTTATTTTTTATAATATAACACTTTTTCCTTTTAACACTTAGTTTTTGGCTGCTAACATGAAAGAAGAAATAATCACGAAGCTTTTTTCAACTTGAGAAACTAAAAATCCAATTTAGTTCTGCTTAAACATAATAAACAGAGTATACAGAAAAAGATAAAATGAATATGAGTAAAATCAAATATCTTTACTGCATTGTATTAATCTGTTAATACTAGCAGTATTAATCAAATTTTAAACTGGAAAGCATGAAGGAAACCGGGTAAAACCGATATTGAATATTTTCAATTTAATTTTTGTTCTTGAACAGAGAACAAAATGTCGTTCCTGTTTCCGTGCTTTAAAATTTTTTTGGTACTATGTTTATTTTGCTTTCATTTTCTGTTTGTTCTCATCTTTGATAAAAATAGAATGAAAGAGTAAGGAGTTGATAACTTTCTCTGACTCCCCATCCCTGGTTGTAACTACATATTTGTCTATTTGGTTATTTAGGATTATGTCAGATGCCAGTTTTAGTGAACTTATAACTAATTTTTGTATTTATCTTAATATTTGGTATTTTTGTGCTTGAGGAATACAAGCAGAGCCGCAGTAAGGGGGACAGAGGGGGCGACGGCCCTGGGCGCACTAAGGAAAAGGGCGATGACGAGCTTGACTAACCTTTGAGGACCTTTTTTTTTGCTCATTACTTGGATTTTGGGAGATGAGGACCTTTTTTTTGCTCATCACTTGGATTTTGGGATGTAGAACCTTTTTTGTTTTGCTTATCACTTACATTTATTTGCCAAGGGCGCCGAAACACGACTTTGCCCCTAGCGCAAGTTTTCCTTACTGTGGCTCTGAATACAAGCATTAAGCTTCTCGGACCTAAAAGCTCTTAGGCTCGATTAACAATATTCTGAACCAGACGCTTTAGACTAGGTTAGGTTAAACCATCCTTTCAACATGGCAGTTTCTTTTTATTGCCTGTTCAGTGAATCTAATAAATGTCAATAATTTATTTACCGTTTTATCAAATGATAAAATAGAATAAAATATTTATGTAAACACAGTAATAACATAAAAATTAGTACTTTACAATAAAATAAAATAAAATTGATATCAACGATTGTCAAGTCTAAAAACTTATAAATTTTTTGCAATAGCAAACAAATAATTTTTGTTAAGACCATAAATTGTATTAATAAATAAAAATATCTACATAAATCATAATGTAATGTGTTTATGAATCTTGAAATAAACAATCTTTTGTATTTTTACGATAGTAATAAATTTTTTAATTACACGTGTTTCTTTAAATAAAATTCTAATTAAAAATATAATTGTAAAACCGCTTTGGCTATTAATCAAATCTAGCGTTTGACAGTTGGGTCTTAGGTCATTTGAGATCTAAAGAATGACACCAGCTCGCTTTGACAGCTTTACGAGTTTATTTTATTTCAATGCGATAACCCCCATAGTCGTTTAGAGACTTGTTATGGCTAATTCTTTGTTATTATTTTTCTAAAAGCAATTATTAAATAAACGATATCTGTTCGATGTGTTTATATATTTGTTTATATGATACTTTATAATATACCGCGTTAATATTAAAGATTATTTATTATTTATGATAGTTGTGTTTTGCAAAACTTTTAATGTAGTATGAATTTTAAAACAAATATTAGATAATGGATTGTGAAAGGGGCTTATGTTTATCATTAAAAATTATTTGTGAAATAAATCAACAATTTATAAATTCGCAGTATTTTTATCTGTCTGTATTCATTAAAATATCTATGAAAAATTGATGTGAAATGTAAATTTTTATACATTTCAGATTTTTGTAAGTGATTTTTTTGGATAAGAACATCATTACCTGCAAAAGGCGCGCACCCAGGAGAGTCAAGTCTTGAGACAACACGTTATTATCTTTTTCAATAATAATTTCTCTGCTATAAAGTATTTTGTTTAAGTAATTTGTGGCGATGGTCGATTCAATGGTGTCCACAATTATTTTTTTTTTTTTTTATTTCGGAGAATTAGTACATATGTAGGAGACGAAGATCTGTAAATGCATGCTAAATTTCAACTCTTTTTGACCGCAATATCTACCGTACAGACAGACAGGTAAAGGAATGAGGATACATATAAGTAGGCTTACAATACGTCCCGGTTTGACCGGGATTGTCCCGGTATGAAGGTATGGTCCCGGTGTCCCGGCCAGTTTGTCATTTTCTCCCGGATATTTCGTAAAAATTAAAAAGTGCAAAATATACGCGCTGTACAAAAAGTACTGCCTCGGAAAATAGCAATTAGACAACTATAGGCTATTCCAAACGTTTACACGGAACTAGATTTTGAAATCTATTAATTTGGACTTTTAGTCATATTCTTTAAGCTTTGTAAATCATACTCACTTTGCAAATTCTAGCTTAAATTGATTGTCATCATAAAATGTCCTTTACATTTCATTTAAATTTTTTGTCATTTTTAATAAAAAATTCCCATTTATTTATTTTTTGTCTTCAAAATATAGAAAAATGTATTAAAATTTTTGACATACAGTTAGTCAACTTAATATTCGGACACCTGAAAATTTAATTAAAAAAATCAGAAAAATACGGTTAATAATGATATTTATTTAGTTAAACTAAAATAAATCATTACAATAATATATATTATATAACACAAACTAAAAAATAAATAAATTTTCCACATAATAATTACTAAAAATTATAAAAATAACATTGGTGATACAAATATAAGGCCAATTTAATATTCGGACACTGGTTTATGGCCATTAGCTAGAATAAAAATCTTGGATTTTAATATCTGGTAGGCCACCCTTTTTGTCATTAATACAAGAAGTCATTAAGGACTTCTTGTAATCTATTTTCCATCGATGAAACTAATTTTTTTGTGAAATTCGGGTCAATATTCTCCCATTTTTCTAGAAGGGCCTGTCTTAGCTGATTTTTGTTGGTAATATTTCTCACTCTAAGTTTTCTATCTAAATAATCCCATAAATTTTCTATGGGGTTTAAGTCTGGGGACTGCGGCGGAGTGTCTAAAACTTTGGGACAATTGTACAGTAAATAGGTACGAACTATATGGCGCTTTATGTTTAGGGTCGTTATCCTGATAAAAATTAAATGTATTTAAGATATCCAATTTCTCAGCACTTTGTTTAAGATTATTTTTTAAAATATCCATATATGCATATTTGTCCATAGTATTTTCAATAAATGCTAACTTACCCACTCCTGCCGCAGCCATACAGCCCCAAACCATAAGGGAACCGCCACCGTGCTTGACTGTTGGTCTTAAATTGCTTATCAAATTCGGTATTTGGCTTTCGCCACACATTTACCCTACCATCACTACCAAAAATATTGAATTTGCTTTCATCACTAAATAATACGCTAGACCAAAAATTTTCATCTTTATTTATGTATTTGTTAGCAAAGTTTAGACGTTTTATTTTATTAACTTTAGAAATGAATGGTTTTTTTCCTAGCGATTCTACCTTTGTACCCATAGCTTCTAATAAGTTTCCTTATAGTTTCCGTGGAAACAATTTTTTTATACGCTTGTATGAGTTCAGTTCTCAACTTTGGTGCACTTATTTTTGGGTCATTTCTTATTTTGCTGATTATAAAACGCTTTTCATTCGGCGTCAGTATAGACGGCCGCCCACTTTGTTTAATAGAATCTATTCTGTCTTCTTTTTTATAACGATTTATTATATCGAAAACCGTACTTTTACTTAAATTAACAATTTTAGCAATTTCCCGAACACTTTTCTTCTTTTCATAATTAAATATTACAATTTGCCGCTTATCAAAAGACGAATTTTTCCCTTTGCGCCCCATAGTACGTTTAACTAATATCATGAAATGATAAATACTGACAAAGTGTAATAAAACTTGACTATACTGGTGTAATGCACGTGCTGTATTTTTGTTGACTTATAAATGCCAGGAAAATACGTGTTTTACATTAACTTTTATTAGTGTCCGAATATTAAATTGGCCTTATATTTGTACCACCAATATTATTTTTATAATTTTTAGTAATTATTATGTTGAAAATTTAATTTTTTTTAGTTTGTTTTATATAATATATATTATTGTAATGATTTATTTTGGTTTAACTAAATAAATATTATTATAAATCGTATTTTTCTGAATTTTTTTATTACATTTTCAAGTGTCCGAATATTAAGTTGACTAACTGTATATCATTCGTTTCCATTGTTTCACTGTTGGAATTTTAAATTTTCACATACCAAATGTGAAACATTAAATAACCCAATCAAGGTTCCTTCTCGTGACAACCTAAAGAACGAAATTTCCATTTAGTTCCACAGTTCCACCTAAAAGTTTGGGATAGCCTATATATAAAAAAAAACAACGAATTTTTAAAGAAATTTCACGCTACTTATTGGTAAATATTAATATCTTTTTAATAATAAGTTATGTTCAATTAGTAATTAAAAATTATTACTACGCAATTTTTGATTTTTGTTAACCACTCCGTTATTTATCCTTCTTAATCGTAAGTACTAGCGTAGACGGCGATACTTTCTGTTTTTAATAAAATCTCAAAATTGTCCCGGTTTGAGAAAAAAATATTATGGTAAGTCTACATATAAGGATTTCATCTTTGTAATCCTAAAAAACAACAAAAGAAACTCCAAGAATTTGTAGATATTCTCTTCGATATATATTTCTACTTATTACCCGTTTATTATAACAAAGACTATACTAATCCACGACTTAATCATTAAGGGCCGGTTGCTGAAAGCTTAGCCGAGTTTAACCATTTGGCTAAACTCGGTTACAATACGAGGGTTACCTTTTATGTTTTTACAAACGACCACTAGATGGCAATATTGAAATTTTGTCATTACTATATTCGTAAAATTTGACATTTGTTATTGTGAAATCAGTAGCAGCTTATAAATTGCCCGAGTAGTTTGTTGACAGTGAGCCTTAAAAAAAACAAGTTTGTTTTACGATTTTAGTAAACGCCTAACTCAACAACAATACATAGATTCGCTTCGTTCAACTTTTGGTAATGAAGCACCATTGCAAAAGACTGTTTACAATTGGTTTGCAAAATTTAGTCGTGGACGTGCGTCCGTCAGTGATGAATCACGTGAAAGTCGACCAAAATCGATTGTGATTCAAAAAATCATCGATTCTGTGCGCAAAATGATTGAAGAAGATTGGCATGTGACTTATCGTGAGATAGAGGCATCCTTTGGCATATCGCAGACTGCAATACAATCGATTTTGCATTAAAAAGTTACATTTAGCTATTAAAAAGATCTGTTGCCGATGGATTCCACTTAATTTGACCGAAGCTGAAAAAAGTCTCGTGTTGATTGGTGTGAAGGAATGCTAAAAAAATCAACCTAGGCACTTCAAAATCCGTATACAACATCGTTACAGATGACGAAACTTGGATTTATTCAAATGAATAGGAAACTAAGCAACAATCCACTGTTTGGGTCTTCCAAGATGAACCGAAACCCACAAAAGTTGTTCGTTCACGAAACACTTCCAAGAAAATGATCGCTTGTTTCTTCGGTTGTACTGGACATGTCGCAACCATTCCTTTAGAGCAGCGGTATTGAACCGTAGGGTCGCGACCCCCAGGGGAGTCCCGAAAAGACCTTAAGATGTCCCGAAATTAAAAGAAAAAATTCATTTTTTACCAATTTTTTGTTTTAAAATTACAATAAACTTAATTATTAAACAATAAATTATTAAGAACGTTTAAAATATTACTTGAAAAATTTTCTTGGTGGGTCCATAAAATATTTTAGGCTAGTTGGGGGGTCCCGAGTATAAAAAGGTTAAGAACCTCTGCTTTAGAGGATCGGAGAACAGTTAATATTGAATGCTATACAACAATTTTTTGCCAGAAGTCATCGACAAAATCAGGAAACACAACCAAAAAACCTCGCATCATTCTTCATCATGACAATGCAAGCTCCCACACAGCACGTCAAACAATGGATTATTTCTAGGAGAAAAACATCGAATTAATATCTCATTGCCCGTATTCACCTGATTTATCCCCTAACGATTTTTTTTTTTTTGTTCCCTATATCAAACAAAAAATGCGACAGCGATTTTTATCATCTCAAGGAGCTGTTGAAGCATTCGAAAACATTGTTTTTGAGATACCAACTTCAGAGTGGAAAAAATGTCTCGAGAATTGGTTTGAGCGCATGCAAAAGTGTACAAATCTTAAAGGCGAATATTTTGAAAAGCAATAAACAGTTTGTTCCAAAAAAAAAAATGTCTTTCTTAGTTTTGGTAAAAACTTAAAAGGTAACCCTTGTATTACCTACCCGTTTGTTACAACAAAGAGTATACTAATCATTAAGTTATCAAAGATATAATAATTAATCACCAATCTTGACAGTATTTATTGTTTTAACACATTTTTTTACAAAATTATAATAAAAATATAAAATTAAAAGGTTGTGTCAGAGTAATTACTTTTTGATATTTCCAGATATCCTGTACCGCAAATAGCAATAAAATTAACAAACTTAGTTCCGTATTTTAATTGCATTTCAAACAATCCATTATTGTGAAATCATTGGCTAGATTCGTGTTGTCGCCTGGGGGTTCGTTTATATTGCATCCGTAGCAGACAGATTCAAAGGGCGTAACACACCCTAAGGCACACTAAAAATTACTTGAGGGCCAACAGGAAATTGGTCCAAAAACTCATATAACACCACCATTTCCCCCACCTAAAACCAGATTACAAATTTGCAAACTAATGTTATATTTAACGCTTGGATACGCACATATGGTAATTTTCAAATTATCCCCACAGGAATGAATATTTTTATTGCATTTTAAATTATATCTTACATGCTTGAATTTTACCGAATTAAATTGTTTACCCTCGGTATACTGAAAAGGCTAATAAATAGCTTCCCCTCCTATTTGCTGATACAGTCAAATGAGTTCGCTTGTATTTTGTCGACGAAATTTGTCTACAGTTGTTTGCTTTCACGGTGATAAAAGATAGTATTCATCTTCCTAAAATAAATAATGTCATGTTTTTAATTATAACTTCTATGTATTTAATTATCTTCATGACAAATTTCATCAAATAGCTTGTTTATTTCATTACATTTACAATTACATATTTAATTGTTAATAGGTTCTCAACGTCTAAGTTCGCATTTAAGAGACGAATTTGGTTTTATATGTTGATTTTATTCTAAAGTCCTAAACAAAATGATACAGGCTGACTCAATTTAGACTGACTTTAGCAAAGTATTTGACACGTTTGATCGTAACTTATTATTGTCAAAACTTGCTGGTATCGGTGTACATGGCAGTCTTCTGAAATGGAGTAATTCGTATTTAGCTGATAGGAAACAATATGTGGTAGTAAATGGGGTTTCCTCAACATATATAAAAATTATGTCCGGTGTACCTCAAGAATCACTTGGGTCCTTTACTTTTTACCGACCGCCAACATATATAAGGGAGGTATTGTGATCATACCGATTTTTCGATGGATCTCAATGAATGCTAAAAAAATTCAACCTAGGCGCTACAAAATCCGTATACAACATAGTTACAGGTGAAGAAACTTGGATTTATTCATATGAATCGGAAACTAAGCAACAATTCACTGTTTGGTTCTTCCAAAGTGAACCAAAATCCTCAAAAGTTGTTCGTTCACGAAACACTTCCAAGAAAATGATCGCTTGTTTTTTCGGTTGTACTGGACATATCGCAACCATTCCTATAGAGGAACTGTAAAATCCGTATACAACATCATTACAGGTGACGAAACCTGGATTTATTCATATAGACCGGAAACTAAGCAACAATCCACTGTTTGGGTCTTCCAAGATGAACCGAAACCCACAAAAGTTCGTTCACGAAACCCTTCCCAGAAAATGATCGCTTGTTTTTTTGGTTGTGCTGGACATGTTGTAACCATTCCTTTAGACTTTAGACGATCGGAGAATAGTTAATGTTGAATGGTATACAATAATTAGTTTGCCAGAAGTCATCTACAAAATCAGGAAAAGCATCGAAAAACCTCGCATCATTCTTCATCATGACAATGCAAGCTTCCACACAGCACATCAAACAATTGATTATTTGAAGGTATAAATCTTAAAGGCGAATATTTTGAGAAGCAATAAAACAGTTTTCTTAGTTTTTGTTCGATATTCTGCATGGTATTTTTATGTTTATAATTATTAAATTGGTGGGAAGCTTGCTAAATGACTACATATTGTCTCATTTGCAAAACTTTTTATTCTATGAATTTTTATACATTTTGTAGTACACGAAATTTACTTTTTGTTAAAAAACTGCAATTTCAATTTTAGAAAAGAGTACATCAAACTGGACTATACAAAAAGAAAATTTGGAACTGAGTTATGAACGTACAGGTTATTTAAAATCAAAGAAATAAAAATTGTATGTGGACAACGTATATTGTCACATCATTTTTTTTTTTATATTTTCATATTTCACATATTTACAAAAGTAATTTTTCGTTATTGACTTGCTATTCGAAAAAAAATATCAGAATTAAAATTGATTCAAATAGTTGTTTTTTATTACCATTACTGTTACGTTTTCTACCCCTTTTATTCATGAGTTTTCTTTTTTCAGTTGGCATCAACTGCATCATTTCTTCATTCTTACATAGTTGGACATGACCATACCAGATAAATTGTCTATCTTGGATCTGGTCTAATATATTAATGGTTAAGTTCGTCATTTCCCTGGTCCTGCCAGTTCTGACTTTAGCCAGTCTTGGCACTGTGGTGGATCCGTTTCCTGAAATCCATCTCAGTGGCTATAGTCTATCTCTGAAAGACTGACAGTAATAAATTATTTTGTCAGGCAGTTACCAGTGGCGTGGACATTTTAAACACGTTTAAATTGGTTTTGTGTATTTCTATATTACTATTTATCATTTTATTAAACGCACGCCTGTGACCATATTTTTCCTCAAAATTTTAGGGTAAAATTTTTATGGCCTATTGTGTTTAACCCTAGTTCGTATTCCCATATAATATGTGCGGCACACTCGGTTGTGTTTAACAATATTTCGTTTCGAACTATTCATATTATGTCGCTTTTGTTTTACCGCTTCTGTGTGATAATACAATAACTTTTTACAAATAATAAATTTTATTACTATCAGTCTTTCGGAGATAGAGTATAATTGTTTTTGTATCATAAAGTTTGTGGGTGTATAACATCGGAGTTTTATAGTAATGTATCAATTATTTTATAATAATAAATTAGAGCATTTCACGCAAAATTATGAAGTATTTTACACTATACATCAAAGATTGATAATAACGAAGTTATCACAGTATAAAGTGTACGCATGCACAAAGTTGTTGAAAATTGTACATGTATGTCGCTATTTGGTGCGGTACTTACCAATAGATGGCACTGCTGGAGAATTATTTATGTCCCATCGCCTAATAGTTAATTGCAAATTGTATTATCGTTTTATATATTTAACTTTCACGTTGTACGCGTTCTTTTCTTCTTTCTTGGATTTAAAGTAATTAAATACCGTCACGAAGCACGGGAATCCCACCTAGTATGAAATAAAATTAAACTTACCGTATTTTAAATAATGTATCAGAAAATTTTATAACAAAAATAAACAAAATAAAATTTAAAAATCTAAACAAACAAATTTTCTAGTTCAATAAATTTATACCTGCGGGTTTCTTCAAAAGTAATTTCACCCGGTTTACAAGAAAGTGATTTTAAAATTTAAATCCGATTTTAAGTTTTAAAGTAGATTTAAAATGTTAATTACCCTGTTGTAATCGGGAAAATATAAGGGTTAAGTATTTAAAGAGGTCCATTGGGTCGGTAATTCTAAAACAAATCGGATAATAGGTAATTAGGATGTATTTTGAAATGTGTTAAATAGATTTTATGGGGTTCTAAAAGAATTAGTTCAAATTTAATCTTTCAGAAATGGAACATTACAACCTTTGAAGAGGTTTCTGGAGAATTTTAACTATACTTAGAACTGCTGACTATCTTAATACTAAAATGGCTGTCAGGGCGATGCCGAACAATTTTGGCGGACCATACTAATGGCATCCACCTAGAAACATTATATGGGATGATCAAAAAAAGTAAATATCATTAAAATGCAAGTGATGAGTAAAACAAAACTCAACACTATTAAAAATTTAAGTGATGGGCATGAAAACGGAAAAATCATCCAAAATATAAGAGATAAACAAAAAAATGGCGCCCCTTTTTGCCAATAAAGGGGAGATGGGCAGCTTACTTGTCTCACCCTTGACACAGTCCTGATGTCAGTAACATAAAAAAGATAGTTTCACATGAATATTTATCTACTATTATCGTCTATAGCAGTGTTTCTCAACCAAAAATGCACCGCGGACCAGTATAATATATAATTTTTTAACGCGGACCACTAATAATAATTGTTGGTTTATTTTTTGCAAGAAAACATATATATTTAATATGCTACTAAATACATTTATTTTATTTGTAGAAAATCACAGAAAGTTTACCGAAAATAAACAAAATATAAATTATTTACATAAAAAATGTGTATAAAATTTTTTAAAAAACACATAAAAACTTTCGCGGACCACTAAAATTTTCTGGGGACCACTGGTGGTCCGCGGACCACCTCTTGAGAAACATTGGTCTATAGAATCGTATAGATATAGACGGATTGCTGATAAGTGACTGTTCGTTGCTACAAGTATCGATATTCAATACTATATGCTTTCTCTGTCTATATCATTATAATTATTTATATATCATTATAATTTTTACCTTCAAAATTATTTGAATAAAAAACAAAGGATTAGAAAGAAACGGCATGATTCGTAGATATCTTTACTAAATAGAGCGCTAAAATAAATTTACAGCAGTACTCAAACAAACAAAATTATTAATTTTAAAGTAATAATTATAAATAAGGAAAAATTTATACTCATACGTAAATTTTGGATTATAATTTGTTGTTTATTCCGGCAGATTTAAAATTAAAGTTTGTGAATTTAATAATTGGCCGTAAGCCATATTTTAATTAATATTTATTACCAGACACTGAGAGTTAAGACAAATAACAAAAAACATTTTTAAAATCGCTGAAAAATGGTAACTAGATTATTATATGAATGCACTACTTGATACATACATGTAACAGTCACCTATCAGCAATCCGACTATAGCAACCCTACTCCGTGAGTAAAAGATCTGTGGTCTAAAGCAGTGTTTCTCAACCTTTTCTGTAATGGGACCCCCCGAAATTGTGGAAATATTGTCTGCGGTCCCCCTATATACAGGGTGTTAGGTAAATGTCCGGCACAATTTAAAAGACAGCATGGTGACGTAGAATACAACCCATTTTTCCTTTGCCAATTTTCTCTAAAATGTGAATTTCGTCCAAAAATAAACAAACAAAAAGATACCCCAAATTTTGAAGACCACTGACTTTTTTTAATTTTTCATATTAATCCAGAAGTTGTGTAGTTGCCATAGAGAAAAAACACATACTTTGATATTCTGTTATTGAACTACAATTAAAATATTTTTTTCTCTATGGCAACTAAAAACTTTTTTAGTATTTTTACGGTTGACAACAAAACTGACATTTTTAACGACCCTATAACGACTTGAAAGTAAAATATTTTTATTTACAAATGTTCAAAGGACCTGACAATTTGATTTTAACAAATTAGCATCCTTACTCTTGATTTATCTGTCGCTCGGAGAGTAATAAAACATATATACAGTGAATTTCTTTAATCCTGCAATATAGGTATTATCGTTACTATGGTAATTGAAATCTGACAGCAATGTAAAATTGCGTTTCTTTTAATTTGCAACATAGGCTTACATTACATTGCTGTCAAAATAATTTGTCGTTACTAGGGAAACCATGTATAATATTAATTTCAATGTTGCAGGATAAAAGAAATTCACTGTATTAAATAAATATTGCACTTTCAAGTCCTACCTACTTCAAAGTACAACTTGAAAGTATTTGAAGTACCTCCAACGCGAACCATGGTCAAAGAAATGCATCAATCGATACATACATTTTATTTGACCTTGATATAGTTTACTTACAGGCCGTTTCTTTGGTTTAAGCGGAACTAGATTTTCAAATCTAGGAATTTTTATCAATTGAATGAAGCTTTTGATCATTTTATCTAGCCAAAGCCCATTTTACTCATTATAAAGTTAGCTAGTGACAACTTTAGAAAAATAAATTCCATTTAGTTCCGGTTAAAGGTTTGAAATAGCCTGTAGTTTAAATTAGTTGTCAAAATGAGTATATTAGATATAATATAGATTAAATAATTATTTTATGAAAGGTATATTATGAATATAAATGTAGGACATTTATAAATATGAATAAAATTTATATGTTGAAAGATTGAGCGCATTTCTATAATATTTTCATGTTTCGATCTTGTATGATTTCGCGGCCCCCCGGTTGAGAAACGCTGATCTAAAGCATGCGGTATGACATTGTTGTTTTCATCATTAAGGCGGCGCACAACCCTATAGTCCTCAATAGTTTCTTATACAAAACTAATAATTGGAAATATAATTAATAACAATCTATATATCAAAATTTGCAGCGAATTTTTATCTATCTAATAGGATATTTTTAATTGTAGAAAAAACTGTTAGGTAGTTGTAAATAAGCAAATTGCATTATAGACGCCATCTTGTAAACCAATTGACGCATATTTGCGTACGATGCGGCAAATTGTACCTAAAGCTTCATTCTACAAATATGATTGTAGCTATTTTGTTGTATTGTGAAAATTACTTATAGTTGTTGTACTTGGTAATCTATTTTTGCCGCCCTCTTGTATCTGCCGCGGTTTTCAAAATTGGTGTTACGGGTAAAAATGATTTATTTTTCGAGAAGAATACGTGTACCAAGTGGCATTCTATTATCTTTAAGTATAATATTTTTCGACGAAGGCTCTAAACTACAAGTAATCAAGTCGAAAAAAAAAATTGACGTATTATTTGAACATTTCTACACAAAACTATATAAATATAAAAGTTATTCGAAACCCACAAATAGATTTAAAAAATTACAGAACAATATCGCTGATGTCTATTTTTAAGTTATTGAGAATATTTTTACAATAAATGTTTCTACAATTAAAACTATCATATTAGATAGATACAAATTCGGTGCAAAATTTGATGTATAGGTTGATACTAATTTTATTTCAGATTGTTAGTTTTGTATAAGAAACTAATAACCTCCGGGGGTTATACGCAACCTTAATACTCAAATAACGAATCAAAATGATTGTCAAAAAAATATTCTTAAACATCCAGCATTCTGTTGGATTCTTACACTTATTAAATACCTACAAAATCCTTAAATGTGTGAAAATTCACACTTCACTTCAATTATTTTAATCTGGTTTTGTTCTTTTGTCCACTGAAGTCTACCGAATTGGCTCACGTGTCGCCTACCTTTCATTACACCACTGAATTATAGGATATGAGACTAATTTTTAAAAATTTTGGTGCAGTGAATTTTAATTATTTTAAATTAGAATTTTCTATGGTAATTTTGTAGTGTCAACTAAAATTTCTAGGTCAAAAAGTACAAAATTTAAAATGTTGATTTTTACAAAGTTGTTTTGAATACTAATGATTGCAACTAAATATTCTATTATTTTAAATAATGTAGTGTTTTTGTTGAGTCAGAACACGCTATGTTAATTACAGACATTTTAGAAAAGGACTGTTTAGTCCTAAAATTAGTTAACATATGTTTTCACATCTGAATAAACAAAAATGATGAAAATTATATTCACAAAATTAATGCATTCATTTTGTTGAGAGATATGTTCCATCAATTAAGTATTTATTTAATTAAAAAATGTCAAAGAATTAATTAATTTAAAAATAATAAAATTGTTGGAATTAATTTATTTTTTAATTTATCTAATTAACATATTTTTTATGGCAGTTTTACTCTCACATAAATTTTGTCATTGAATATAAAAAGTAAATTTATGAAATGAAATTGTGGATGTATACATAATATATTTTTCTAACGATAACATTCCAATGGGTTAATGAAATTCACTATTTATCTACATCAAGATTTATGGTACCTATTGACGTCGATTTCCTGCACTCGAACGTCTATTCTAGAAATCTTTATTTTCCCATTCTTTCTGCTTTAAACCCCTTTTCTTCCATTTCCTTCTCAGTCTGTGCAAGTTGCTTCTTTCGGGAAAACAAGACAGGATCAATTGCGTACTTCCCTAGTTTCTTTTGGAGCCCAAAGAAGCTAGGATGTTGGTTTGTTTGTGGCAACCATTTTTGTCCCCTTGATTGCATATGACCAAACCAAGTGTTTTTCTTCTATGCTTTCGATTATTAGGTGTTCGATATCCGACTCTTTATTTCTTTGTCGGTATTAGGATATCTAGAAGCAAGTACCTTAAGGGGGTAGACCACAGTAGAGGCAAAAAAAAGAGTCATTTTTTGGATTTTTTTTTCTAAAAAACCATACAAGATATCGAAATTCGGTAAAAAGTTCTATATTCTATAGGTATTTGACATTCTTTGTGAATTTTTTCAGAATTTTAAATAACAAAATGGCGGCTCCCCAGCGGTTCTCCAGAGACGCTTTTTTTTTTCTTAGCTGCGCGGCCGTAAGGTTTTCTCCTGAAATTTTAAAATTATGATCATCAGCCAAGAAAATTTCGATAAAGCATCATTACAGCTAGAGAAGTACGTAGGATTTTTTTTTTTAAATTGATTTTTGCAAAAATGGCGTCGTTTTGAAAAAAAGTAAAAAAAATCCGAAAAAAACGCTCGAAAATTGTTAATAACAATTGAAATATTCAATATAAAAAAAAAATCCTACGTACTTCCAAGCAGACACTAGTTGTGAATATGCTGTAAACATGATGCCATTTGCCACGTGATTTCTATGATGATAAGGTATAGTTTAAAGCAAAAAAAAAAATTTTCGATTTTTTGAAAATTCTACTGTGGTCTACCTCCTTAACTAAGAACTTGTGTTTAACCAACGCAACGGTTGCGTTGGTTAAACATCTCAAAAACATGGTGATCGAAGGCTTCAACAGCTGCTTGAGGTGATGAAAATCGCTGTCCACGCATTTTTTGTTTGACATTGGGGAACAAAAAAATGGGGTTAGGGGTTAAATCAGGTGAATACGGGTAATGATAGATTAATTCGATGTTTTTCTCCTTCAAATAATCAATTGTTTGACGTGCTGTTTGGGAGTTTGCATTGTCATGATGAAGAATGATGCGACGTTTTTGGTTGTTTCTCCTGATTTTGTCGATGACTTCTGACAAACAAATTGTTGTATACCATTCAGCATTAACTGTTTTCCGATCCTCTAAAGGAATATTTGCGACATGTCCAGTACAACCGAAGAAACAAGCGATCATTTTCTTGAAAGTGCTTTGTGAACGAACAACTTTTGTGGGTTTCGGTTTATCTGGGAAGACCCAAACAGTGGATTGTTGCGTAGTTTCCGGTTCATAGGAATAAATCCTTCCTTTCCTAAATAAAGTTTGTTGTCACCTGTAACGATGTTGTATACGGATTTTGCAGTGCCTAGATTCAGAGCCGCAGTAAGGAAAACTTGCGCTAGGGGCAAAACTGTGTTTTGGCGCCCTTGGCAAAAAAAAGGTGGTCCTCACTTCCCAAAATCCAAGTGATGAGCAAAACAAAAAAAGGTCCTCACCTCCGAAAATCCAAGTGATGAGCAAAAAAAAAAAAAGGTCCTCACCTTCGTAATGTGGCGCCCTTTTCCTTAGTGCGGTAGGGGCCGTCGCCCCATCCGCCCCCCCTTACTGCGGCTTTGCCTAGATTGAATTTTTTTAGAACCTTACATCAATCAACACGAGCCTTTTTTGGGCTTCGGTCAAATTATGCGGAATCCATTGGGAACAGATCTTTTTCATAGCTAAATGTTCATACAAAATCGAATGTATTACAGTCTGCGATATGCCAAAGGATGCCTCTATCTCACGGTAAGTCTCATGCCGATCTTCTTCAATCATATTGCGCAAAGCATCGATGTTTTTTTGAGTCACAACCGATTTTAGTCAACCTTCACGAGATTCATCACTGACGGACGCACGTCCAGGACGAAATTCTCCAAACCAATTGTAAACAGTCTTTTCTGATGGTGCTTCATTACTAAAAGTTGAACGAAGCGAATCTGTGCATTGTTCTTGAGTTAGGCCTTTACTAAAATCATAAAAAATCATCCAACGAAAATCTCCACGAGTAATATTCATTTTTTCACTAATTTGTTGCACAATAAAAAATGTAAAATTTTACAAATATAGTAATGACACATTCCAATATTGTCATCTAGTAGTCGTTTGTAAAAACATAAAAGGTAACCCTCGTACAATGCAGGACAGACTTAAGGTAGCACTCTTACTAGTGAGCGTGTATAAATAGAATGGAGACGTTGTTGTTTTCTTCTTATTTGATGTTTCATTTATTCCTTCCATTTATTTATTTTTTACCTTAATTTAAATAATTTTCGATAATTTCATCACAATAAATTTTAAATTAAAAAATCCCAGCGACTTTTTCTACATTTGCTACGTATGTCAGTTTTCATTAAATTAATAAGAAATATATTAATACATGGCTTCATTTTTTCAATTTCAAAAACGTAATTCTCATTATCAAAAATGTGATTTATTAGTATATCACTACTAAAAATGATTTATTCTTGTTTGGTAAATTAAAAACGAAAAACTAAACTAATTCAAACAATAGGTTAAAAAAGAAGACATATACCTTAGCCATAAATAAAAAAAAATCACTTTATTAGCCATTAATTATTAAAAAAATAATAAATTTGGTCAAAATCACAAAATTGTAATATTTTTCAAAAACGCAATCTGATCCAAAATTCCTCTCGTACGTTTCGAGTTCAGATCAATGTACATTGCCTATGATTTTAGTTTAATCCCTTTGGGTTAAACGGAACAAGAACTTTTTTAGCACATTTTTAACTAAATAAGTGTTAAAAGAAACGAATTTTAAAAACCTACTCTTCGTTCCTTAATCTACGTTTTAGGAGCTTTCTTTTTAGGGTTTTGTAGGTATGACCAAAAAACCCTTATACCGTCATTTTGTCGTCTGTCTGTCTGTCTGTCTGTCTGTCTGTTCGGTAAAAATTGTAGCCAA
Source organism: Liopterus haemorrhoidalis (assembly GCA_963971575.1). Lineage (NCBI taxonomy): Eukaryota > Metazoa > Arthropoda > Insecta > Coleoptera > Dytiscidae > Liopterus > Liopterus haemorrhoidalis. Next base: position 43,574,983 of record OZ020615.1, on the reverse strand, counting down.
ACGGCTAAACCTAGAGAGTTGAAATTTGGCATGCTTATACAACTCTTTGACCCGCACATAGGAAAAATACTAAAACATATAAAAAACATATCCCTCTAAAATATAAACAAATATGTGCTCATCGAAAAAAAATATATTTTTATATAATTCTGAGTAGGGTATCAAATGAAAGCCCTTGGTACGTGGGTTAACGATCAAATTTTTATTTTTACAAAATAAATTATTTTGAAGCGATTTTTGCCAAAATTGTGCAAAAAATTTGTTGTCCCACACCCTGTAGCCCAGATGGTTTAAACTAAAAATCTGAAAAAATTCTAAGTAATGTACATTGGTGTGAACCGGAATAGTTCAACAGGAATCTTGATCAGATTAGGTTTTTGGAAAAAAACGCATTTTTTGTGATTTTTTGCTAATAATGTACACAAGTTATAGCTTTGTAACAAGCCACACTCTAACGTGTGTGCTGGTCTAGTGGTATTTTACGCTGACTTTTCACCCATGTAACCCGATCCGATAGGGATCGAACCCTGGAGAAGAGACTGTATATATATATTTTTTTTTTATTTAATTTTTATATTGTTTAAATTATTTTTTCAAAATTCTAATTATATTTTGGCAAATGTTGCATTTAATTTTTAAAAGCGTAAATTTAATAGCCAGTGGAAATTGTTTAAATTATAATTTAATTCTGTTTCAATGTACACGAAATCAGAGGGGCGGAACTTATAGCAACCAATGGAAGCCATAGGCGCAATTTTTAAAATTCTTAATGAACCTTGCTATATAAAAAAAATACTGCACATATTTAGAAACCTAAATAATGGTATTAGGCGTTCGAATTAAAATTAACAAAAAAAATATTTTAATATAAAATTTCTTTTCGGATCCAAAATACTCATTCACTTACTAAATACCTGCAAAACCCTGAAATGTGTGAAAATTCACACTTCACATCAATTTTTATTTATTTTTTTTTAATGAAAATATTTTACAGGTGCCTCAGCTACTGAGGCTCTTGGCACCTTGGTACCTTAGTAATGCATATTTATGTTACAATAAATTATTATTATTTTTAATTATAAATATGGTTGTGTGAGTGTATGTTGTACGTATGTGTGTATGTGTATGTTGTGCAATTTAGATTTTGTGGTAAATGTTTATATCTTTCAGGAAGTTTAAGATATTTGTTTCGGATTGATTGTTGTTGCATAGTGCTTCTTTAATTGTGGTTGGTATGTTGTGCTTACTCCGTTCTGATCTGAATTCATGACATTCTAGTAATAGTGGCTGATTGTGAGTCGTGTATTACATGATTCACAGGTTGGTGGTTCAGCGCGCTCTAATATGTGCTTGTGTGTAAGAAGTGTGTGACCTAATCTTATTCTTGTAAGCACAATTTGGTCCTTTCTGTCGTTCCTTGTATTCCAGTAGCGAGTGTCCTCTTTTATGGTTCTTAGATGGTTTTCTGTAGTAGCTTTCCACATCGATTCCCACTTTTCTTTTATCTTGGCTCGGACTTGACACTTCATGTCTGTAGGTGTAATAGGCATATGATATTTATTCTTCTTGGAGCTTTCTTTTGATACAATACATTTTTTTTTTAAATAATTTTTTTTTTTCATTAACACAGAAAAATCGATATTTAATCTAATCTAATCGAAAATTGCTGTTGAAATGTTTCAGTTCCCATCATTGTACATTATTGAATTTTTTTTCAGAGTTTTAGATCAACTCCTCCGGGAAATAGAGTGGAGGACAAAAGTTTTTTTGACATTTTTGGCGAAATCCCTTAAAAAACTAAAAAAAAATTTATCCACGCATTAAGAGATTTCATGTAATACCCCACTCAGTATTTAAAAAATATATTTATTTTTTCATTAAATACATATTTGTTTATATTTATTCTACGATGTATTTTTTTGAACTCATTATATTTTTCCTATATGTGGGTCAACAGCTGAGTGACCAGATTAGGTATTAGTGTCAGTTTAGGTAAACACTGAGATTGAAAAAAAAATCAGAAATACAAATATATGTATACATAGGAAATATGTATATAGTGATATAATCAATAAATTAGAAATTATATTTCTTATTGGTCTGACAACATTTCAGTAACTCTCTTTGCTCATCTTTTGATAGGTAATCATCAAATTCCTGACATGTCATATATTTTATTAACTTTTGTTTTTATTTCCTAAAATCGCCACCCGCCACCGTCAATCGCCACCAGCTACTGTCTGACTCGCACTACCGGCTTACAGTTGATCGTCCGAGTGCAGAAATTGGCGACATAGAACAGTCGAACAGCCGGCGACTGCTGCATTCTCTATCCGGCTAATCGACTTAAACCGTTGACGTGATAGGAAATAGAAATAATTAGATATACACGGGAACTGCGCGGAAGATTTGCTGTGATTATATGAAACGTAACTACAGAGTGATTATTTAATGGCGAGACGTCACCGAATTTTACGTGCCTCCTAGCAGAATACTATGACTATAATAACCTTGAAGAAAATTTGATTATGAAGAAAAAAAAAAGATTATGCGCATGCGCGCATAATCGCCTGCTACGATGTGTATGAAACGGCAAATTATTAAAACTTCCAGTGACGTCGTCTCGCCATTAAATAATCACTCCGTATGTTATTTTCATTGCTATAAACCAGGCCTAGGCAAATGGCGGTCCGCACTGAAATTCTGTCTGGCCCGCGAAGCACTTTATAAATTATTGTGTCCTGTAAAAATATTAATGTATGTCCAATATTCTTTCAAATTTTTATTCTTTCCAATTTTTTTTTCAATTTTTTTCTTTAAATTGCATAATAAATACACGTTTTGGTTAAAAAATATTGCAGCAAAAACCATATTTAAATTAATTTTTTTAAAACAACCAAAAGATTTGCCCACCCCTGTTATATTTACATTCATATTAGATACAATTAGCGTAACCCGGAGATTTTATAACAAAACCTGGAGCCCGAAGAATCGGTGTTGAAACCCTGAGACGCCGGGTGAAACCCTGAGATCTGATCACCCTGGTTAACAGGCACATGAGTGACGTTGTAAGGGTTTTTTGGTGGTCTTACCTACAAAACAAATAATTTGTTATGAAAACAAAAATCCTCATTATTCCGATGGACAGTGCCAAGATCAGCAGAGGGTTATTATTTATTATGCTTAAAATTTAAATTACACAAAATTTTAATATCTGATAGCGCCAGATAAAATCTTGTTGATTAAAACACATACCATATTATTAAAATGTCAAAATTTTCATACTACTTATAAATTATTTCATAATTTTATATTATTATACCTTTCATATCGACATGGACATAAGCTGAAAATCAAAATTCAAATTGCACCTGAGTAAATCATTGAGATACGTCCCTGTAAATGATGAGTTGGCAAACTACCAAAAAATGCTAAAGAGGTCAGAAAATGACTAGCAATGTTGAGGTGCTGACGTAACGATACCAAATAACAAGGCAACGTTAAGCGCAACGATGTGATTACAAAGTACAGTAACGCGAAATAGCGGCGTTTGCAGGCGCCGTCAGATGATGGCCCGACAAATATGTACGGAGAAACAAGCCTAGGACGGAGAGAAAGAATTTTTAAATAGGGGGTCTGTATTAATCCTGTCACCTTTCTAGATATGTCTATTATTATAAAACTTTTAAATTTAATGATTCTTGTATGTATATAAAAAAAAAATATTTTTTTTACAAATATTATTACCTTTTAGTAGAAAACTTTGGTCACCATTGACCCCACTGTTATCACGGGTCACAAAAAAAAAAAAATGGGTTATGAGGGGTATTATGTGGGTTAAACAATATTTTTATAACTATTGTGTTGCCCCACCCTGTATATCGTCTTTACTTTCCTGATCGAGCCAAGGACAAAAAAATTTGCCCCCTCAACATTAAAGGAGCCGACAACAAGTGAAACTACTAGTAAATACTGTAATATAACCTAATTAGTGTAACATTTGTACATAATAACAACTGACAACAGAGCACTTTTCTCAACCGTGACGTCATTTCATAGTTATCTTGAACAGATTTTACTCTGGCTAATTATCTAATTTCAGAATTAAATAACCGAAATAAAAATCAATTTTTAACGAACTCCACTGTAAATACCTTGACAAGCGGTAAACTGTAGCCACATCAAGCAAACTTAGTAGGTGTTTGTAATGATCAAAGCCACTATACCGAACCACGCATGTATTATATATCCTTATTATCATATTTTTACGCCAACCAGTTTTTGATGATTAAATAGAATTATTAACTACAAAATATTTGACTGTTTGATTTAAATTATGGACTTTATTAGATTGTTTATTTTTACTTTAATTTATTTTAAATTTTTATATTTGATTTATTTTAATTTTATTTGTTTAACATGTGGAGTGTTATTTATTATTTTGTACCTGGAAATCGGTGTATGTATAATCTTTATTATATGTTTTATGCTAATGAATTGTTAGAGAATAATTTATGTAGTCAGTTAGCGAGAAACTTGATACAACTTCAAAACAAAACAATAAACACTATCAAGATAATATCTACAGAGATTCTCTAATCAAAGATGTAAGTATGGCAAGTTGTGTGAAATGCCAAAGGACTACAAACATAACTCTCGGCAAAAACCTGATGGTACAAGATCTGTCAGAAGGCCTAAAGCCATGGACCATGTGAAGCGTAAGTTGTCGCACATTTCATAAGCATGGTTTATAACTCCATAACATAAACGCATATGCATTGAACAATGGATTTGACCCTTCAAAACATCTGTTTGTATTAAACAGAACAGAGTAGAGTAATTTTTATGCTTATGTTCCATGGCATATCTATTATAAACCAGGCTTTAAGCTATTGAAAGATATGTTATGGATATATAAGCATAAAAATGACCCTATTTTCTTTGTTCTGTTTATTACAAACAGATGTTTTGAAGGGTCAAATCCATTGTTTAATTCTTATGTGTTATGTTATGGAGCTATTATAAACCAGGCTTTTGTCTCAATATTTTTTGGGCACAGTTTTAAATGTAACCGCGTCAAAAGTATATTTCTTTTTTCAGGATTTTGTAGGTATGACCACCAAAAAAACCCTTATAACGTCACTCATGTGTCTGTCTGTCTGTCTGTACGGTAAAAATTGTAGCCAAACGGCTTAATATAAAAAGCTGAAATTTGCCATGCTTACACATCTCCTTGGCCCAGAAATATGAAAAATACTGAGAGTTCAAAAAAACACATCTCGAAAAAAATGATATATTTAATAAAAAAAATAAATATAAATTTTTTTTTTTTTTTTTGATTTTGAGGGCATATTACAATTATTACAAATTAAACAAATGGTTATACATTTTCTTATTCAAAGAGACCGAAACCCATATCTTTATCCTCGGATTCGAACTCCTCCTTCTTCGCTTCTTTCTTTTCCTCTTTCTTCTCTTCAGCCGCAGCTGGAGCTCCTCCAGTAGCCACAGCTGGAGGGACAGCACCTCCTCCGACAGGCATGGAGCTCAATTTCTCACGTCCCTGAGCGATGAGATCATCGATGATCTTGCCGTGGATAACCTTCTTCAATTTTTCGGAATCGGCCTCTATGCCAACGGACCCCATGATCTTCTCCACATTTCCGGCTGCTCTCCAGCAGCCGGATTAGAGGCTTTGCCACTCACACAAAATGAAACCTCTTAATACGTGGATCAACAAGCAAATTTTGCAAAAATATGTCAAAAATCTTTTGTCCGCCACCTTATCTCTCAGAGGGGTTGGTCTAAAAATCTAAAAAAAATCTCCATAATGAACATTGATGGGAATGGTTTAACAGGCATTTTTAATCAGGTTAGTTTTTCGAAAAAAGTAATTTTTTTTGTGTCGATAAAAAAAATATTTTTTATAAAATTAATTGTGTGGTATCAAAGGAAAGCCCTCAGGACGTAGATCAAGGAACGAAAAAAGGTTTTTAAAATTAGTTATTTTCTAACACGATTTTAGTCGAAAATATGCTAAAAAAGTTCTTGTCTCACCCCCTTTTACCCAAACGGATTAAACAAAAATACTGAAATATAGGTAATGTATATTGATCTGAGCTGGAAAAATACGAGAGGAATTTTTGAACCGATTAAAAAATATTGCAGTTTTTGTGTTTTTGACTAAATTAATAATTTTTTTAATTCACGGCTAAATTATGGTTAATAATGTTATGGACTTCTTTGTATTTATGGCTAAGATAGTATGTGTCTTTTTTGAAATTAAAAATATAATAACAGCTGAGGACCAAGTTTTGAACACCACACTACCCTCTACACTGTTGAATGTAGTGTGTAGTGTTTAGTTATTTTATTATACTATTTTACGTTGTGATTCAACTTTTTGTTTTTAAGGTATCAAAGAGGAATAAATCATTTGTAGTAATGAAATACTTATAAATCATATAACACATTGTGAATAGTGAAAAATACGTTTCTGAAATTGAAAAAAAATAATCCATTTATCAATATATTTCTAATTAATCTAATGAAGACTTGAATACGAAGCAAATGCAGAAGAAAAAAAACGCTGAGATTTTTGACAAATTATTTAAATTTTGTTTGAAAAAATTAAATAGAAGCACTTAGTACTCAAGCAATGAATAAAAATGATTATCAAAAATTATTAATAAAACACGTTAAATGATTTTGATGTGATTATAGAACAAATATTCCTAAACATCCAGTATTATGTTGGCTTCTTAACCTTTTTAAATACCTACGAAACCCTGAAATGTGTAAAAATTCACACTTTACATCAATTTTTTAAATCAGTCTGTTAATCTGAGTATTAGGGGCCGTTCATTTTCGAAAGAACACAATGAGTCATCAAAGACGCGAACTTCAACTATTTTACCAGTGGCCGGTCCGAAACACAAACAAGGTACCAAACAAACAGCTGACTAATAAAATAATAAGTAATACATCACGCCACTGCTTTACATGTACGCAGACGCAGTAAGCTCTCAGTCAGTAACTCGTTTCTACGCAGTGTGTTGTTTCGAAAATGTACGGCCTAGAGTGTAGATGAGCAAGGAAAATTCTCGAATGTCCATTCGAGAATTTTCCACGATACTACGAAAAGCGTTGGTAAGCCAATAACATGGACGGACGATTATAAGAGAATTGCTGGAGACTAATATTGTTATTCCAAGCAAACTCACACACCCAGAATTTCTTTCTTGGGGGAGGGCTCAAGCCAAATCTTTCTTATGTGGCTCAAAAGCCAAACATTTACTTGGGGGAGCTCACGTTCAATTACAAGAAAAATGTGTCCCTTAAAAACGTGTTATAAAAATGTTTGGAAAAGAGCGCTAAAATCCGCCCCCCCCCCCTTACGTGCCTCAGCCTACAACAGTAACGTTTGCAGAATAATAGGGAGACCTACACACAAAGAAATTTTGCTTAAAAACGAAAGATTTTACTTCTAAAAAGCGGCCGACATCAATAAATTACAAATTGAAATCATGAGTAATTTCAAACTATAATTTGCTTTTGTTACAAAAGTAATAGGCTTTTGTTTGTATATATAAATTTGAAAATAATTCTCTATTGAACCGTCCTGTTTTAAAATTTAAGGCATTATACTGTATTTTCGTTTTAAAAAATTATAATGTCTAATTGAATTTTAGGTACTGCGCTTTAAAACGAACATCATTGTTACTCGTATTAGTTTTTTTTTTGCATTTAAATTAAAATTACAAAAAATATAAAGATGCAAAATTAATTATATTCATAAAATATATATCTCATAATTTGTACAATATCTTACCATAACAACTTTTAAAAAATTGAAGTGAAGTGTGAATTTCCACACATTTCAGGGTTTTGTAGGTAATAAGTGCAAGAAGCCAACATAATACTGGACGTCTAGGTATATTTATCACATCAAAATCAACAGTTTTTTGATTTTCTGTCTGTCTGTACGGTAGAAATGGTAGCCAAACGGCTTAACGTAGAAAGTCGAAATTTGACATGCTTATACAACTTTCTGACCCACATATAAAAAAAAATAGTGAGTTCAAAAAAACACATCTCGAAATAAATATTACAAATATGTATATAATAAAAAAATAACTATTTTTTTAAAATTTTCAGTGGCACACCTAATGAAACCAATGCGTGGATCAACAAACAAATTTTTATATTTGAAAAATAATTTTTTTTATTGGACTTTTGCCAAAAATGTTTCAAAAATCTTTTGTCTCATTTTTGATTGATCTAAAAATCTGAAAAAATCTCCGTAATGAACAATAATGGGAATCGGAATAGATCAACAGGAAATTTTGATCAGATAAGTTTTTCGAAAAAGGTCTATTTTTTGTCTCGTTGATGAAAAAAAATATATTTAAAAAATATATATTGTGTGGTATCAAAAGAAAGCTCTTAAAACGTAGATCAAGAAACGATAAATAGTTTTTTGAAATTCATTTCTTTTAACATGAATTTAGCCAATAATGTGCAAAAGTTCTTGTCCCGCACCCTTTTAACCAAAGGGGTTAAATTAAAAATCTGAAAAAATTATAGGTAAAGTATATTGATCTGAGCCGGAAACGTACGAAAGGAATTTATGATCAGATTGTTTTTGAAAAATATGGCAGTTTTTTTGACTAAATTAATTATTTTTTTAATTCAAATTATGGCTAATAATGTTTTTTATATTTATAGCCAAGATAGTGCGTGAATTATTTTGGAATTAAAAATATTAAAAAATAATATATTTTTTAATAGTTGCAAACTTAGTTACTCACACCACACCACACTACACTCAATATTTATTATTCTAATAAAGACTTGAATACGAAGCAAATGTATAAAAAATTGATGTGAAGTGTGAATTTTCACACATTTCAGGGTTTTGCAGGTATTTAGTAAGTGAATGATGATTATTTGGGATGCCAAAACAAATTTTATATCAAAATATTTTTTTATGAATTTTAAATCGAATGCCTATTACCATTATTTAAGTTTTTAAAGATGTGCAGTATTTTTTTTTTATATATCAAGGTTCATTAAGATTTTGAAAATTGCGCCTATGGCTTCCATTGGTTGTTTTTAGTCATAGCTCCTCCCCTTTGATTTCGTGTACATTCAAATATATAATTAAATTATAATTTCAACAATTTCCACTGGTTATTAAATTTACGCTATTAAAAATTAAATGCAACAATTGCCAAAATATAATTAAAATTTTGAAAAAATAATTTAAACAATATAAAAATGCAAAAAAATAAATAAAAAATAATATTGTCTCCTCACGTAGGACTCGAATATGAATTCTTGGGCAGAACGCTAGTATCTTAGCCACAGCACCAAGAAACACGTTACTGTTTAGCGTATTATATAACTATAAGTTGTCAACATTATTAGCAAAAAAACACAAAAAATGCTTTTTTTTTCCAAAAACATAATCTGATCAAAAATTCCTGTTGAACTATTCCGGTTCACACCAATGTACATTACTTAGAATTTTTTCAGATTTTTAGTTTAAACCATCTGGGCTACAGGGTGTGGGACAAATTTTTTTTCGCACAATATTGGCAAAAATCGCTTCAAAATAATTTATTTTGCAAAAATAAAAATTTGATCGTTAATCCACGTACCAAGGGCTTTCATTTGATACCCTACTCAGAATTAAAAAAAAATATTTTTTTTTTTCGATGAGCACATATTTGTTTATATTTTTAGGGGGATATGTTTTTTAGATGTTTTAGTATTTTTCCTATGTGCGGGTCAAAGAGTTGTATAAGCATGCCAAATTTCAACTCTCTAGGTTTAGCCGTTTGGCTACAATTTTTACCGAACAGACAGACAGACAGACAGACAGACGACAAAATGACGGTATAAGGGTTTTTTGGTCATACCTACAAAACCCTAAAAAACGCTTGGATCTTTGGCAAATTATTTAAATTTTGTTTAAAAAAATTAAATGGAAGGGTTCTCAAATAACGAATAAAAGTGATTATCAAAAAAACTGTTGATTTTAATGTGATAAATATACCTAGACGTCCAGTATTATGTTGGCTTGTACACTTATTATATACCTACAAAACCCTGAAATGTGTGAAAATTCACACTTCACTTCAATTTTTTAGTTAACACTTGTATTTTGGAAGTGAGGACCTTTTTTTCAAGTCCTTACTTGTACTTTGGAATGTAAAGTACTCTTGGTCAGCACTTGTTGCCAAGTAATTTTCCGACCTCAGCCCCTATAAAACAATTTTGTCTTGTAAGCCCCCCCCCCAAGAAAAAAACTAGTGTGCACGCCTGCCTGAAACCATGTAGAAACGAATTATGTGAACGAAAAAAATAAATAAATAAAATAAAAAAACAGATAGCCTCACAAAGAAATGTCTATAATCAATGTATCAATAACAATTAATTGTCATCTCATGTTCCAATTAAGTGACAAGCAGTTTATCCTAATAAATACAACAGCCACCCATAAATACATATATTCTCTCTAACAACACACACATACATACAGCCAGATATATAATTCCCTTATTAATAATTCAAGAAACTAATAATCAAAACATGCTAGCCTCAAAACAAGACTCGGTAAATCTTTGGTCCACTTTGCCGTCCTAACGTCGCCGTTCAAATTGCTATGGTTTCAGTAAAAGGAGCAGTGCTAATGATATACTGACGATAAATACACATTCTGAACTCTCTTTTGAGTGCCAATTATTCCGAACTTAAATTATAGGTAATTAACTTAATGACCGTTATTTTAAATGCATTTTAGATGGACGTTGTTGCTGGCTCATTCGTGTTATAAGCTGTTTTATGTGAAAACTTTTTACGGTGGTCCCGACTGTCAAGTATTTTGACGTGTCCTTGATGTTACCATCAATTTTATATTGTTATTATTATGATTATTTGATTGGTGTATAAAATTTATTGCTCCGCTTGATCACGCTATATTTTTCCTATATTAAAGTTAGAATAAACCATTATATTTAAGCAGTTTACACTATTAATATTGTCGAAAATACTGTCAGCTGGCTTGTTTTTTGACCTCATTCAGACTAATCTTACATAAGCCAGGGTCAGGGTTATTGGCGGGGGTGCAAAAGGTGCACTTAAACCCTAAAAGGGGCAAAACTCTGAGGCGGTTGGCTACATACCGTTTGTGTTGTGGCAAATGACAAAAAAATTGATGTGAAGTGTGAATATTCACACATTTCAGGGTTTCGCAGGTATATAACAAGTGAAGGCGGTATGCTGAGTGTCTAGGACAAATTTTACTTTGTAGTAATCACGGCAAAATGAACGATATTTTTAAAATAATTTATCGTCTATTAATCATATAATAAGATAATTATTAAATTTACGCTCTTAAAAATTAAATACAACATTTGTCAAAATATAACTAGAATTTTGACAAAATAATTTCAACATAATAAAAATGCAAAAAAAAAAAACAGAAAAAATAAAATTCACCAGTACTCGAACTCGAAACCCTTCGTTTATCAGCGAGTTTTAGCTTACGAGACCAGTGCTCTAACCAATAACGCCATCGTACGCCTTGCATGTGAGTGTCTTACATTGGTATAACTTTTGTACTTTGTGAACCAAAAACCACAAAAAATGCGTTATTTTCCGAAAACATAATCTGATCAAAAATTCCTGTTGTACTATTTCGGTTCACACCAATATACATTACTTATAATTTTTTTAGATTTTTAGTTTAAACCATCTGGGCTACAGGGTGTGAGACAAAATTTTTTTTGCACAATTTTGGCAAAAATCGCATCAAAATAATTTATTTTTCAAAAATAAAAATTTGATCGTTAATTCACGTACTAAGGGCTTTCATTTGATACCCTACTCATAATTTAAAAAAAATATTTTTGTTTTCGATGAGCACATATTTGTTTATATTTTTAGGGGGGTATGTTTTTTAGATGTTTTAGTATTTTTCCTATGTGCGGGTCAAAGAATTGTATAAGCATGCCAAATTTCAACTCTCTAGGTTTAGCCGTTTGGCTACAATTTTTACCGAACAGACAGACAGACAGACATACGACAAAATGACGGTATAAGGGTTTTTTGGTCATACCTACAAAACCCTAAAAATTGATGTGAAGTGTGAATTTTCACACATTTCAGGGTTTTGCAGGTATTTAGTAAGTGAATGATGATTATTTTGGATGCGAAAACAAATTTTATATTAAAATTCTTTTTTTGTTAATTTTAATTCGAACGCCTAATACCATTATTTAGGTTTCTAAATATGTGCAGTATTTTTTTTATATAGCAAGGTTCATTAAGAATTTTAAAAATTTTAAAAGTTGTAAGTTCCGCCCCTCTGATTGCGTGTACATTGAAACAGAATTAAATTATAATTTAAACAATTTCCACTGGTTTAAAAATTAAATGCAACATTTGCCAAAATATAACTAGAATTTTGAAAAAATAATTTTAACAATATAAAAATTAAAAAAAAAAAAACAAAAAATAATATTGTCTCTTCCCGCAGGGTTCGATCCCTTTCGGATCGAGTTACTTGGGTGAAAAACCAGCATCAAAAACCACTACACCAGCATACACGTTCCAGTGTAGCGTGTTACAAAGCTATAACTTGTGTACATTATTAGCCAAAAATCACAAAAAATGCGTTTTTTCCAAAAACATAATCTGATCAAAATTTCTGTTGTACTATTCTGATTCACACCAATGTACATTACTTCGAATTTTTTCAGATTTTTAGTTTAAACCTTCTGGGCTACAGGGTGTGGGACAAATTTTTGTCTGTCTGTTCGGTAAAAATTGTAGCCAAACGGCTAAACCTAGAGAGTTGAAATTTGGCATGCTTATACAACTCTTTGACCCGCACATAGGAAAAATAGTAAAACATCTAAAAAGCATATCCCCCTAAAAATATAGATAAATATGTGCTCATCGAAAAAAAAAATATATTTTTTTTAAAATTCTGAGTAGGGTATCAAATGAAAGCCCTTAGTACGTAGATTAACGATCAAAATTTTATTTTTGCAAAATAAATTATTTTGTGCAATTTTTTTTTTGTCCCACACCCTGTAGCCCAGATGGTTTAAACTAAACATCTGAAAAAATTCTAAGTAATGTACATTGGTGTGAACCGGAATAGTACAACAGGAATTTTTGGATCAGATTATGTTTTCGGAAAATAATGCATTTTTTGTGTTTTTAACTAAAATATGTTAAATATTTAATTCGCTATGTAACACAGCAATGGAACACAGCACATTGCAAACTAGAGTTCGATTCCTGTCAATTTTAATTTTTCTGTTTTTTTTTTTGTGATGACCAATAAAAAATGGTCCCCGCTACCAAAATACAAGTGATGACAAAAAAATAGCTCTAAAACTCAAATGAAGGAGTGAAAATTCAAGTGTGTTCCTTAAAAACACGTGTTTTTGAGTTCTGGGGGGGGGGTCAAATCCCCAGGGCCCCCCGAGGAGCCCATGATAGACAATAACTTTTCTATAGCTTTAACAATGATTTCCTTCAGTAACTTTGGTAAGCATCAAGGGAAAGGAATTTTTCTAAATTAAAATTAATCAAAAATTACCTCAGATCGACGATGCCACAGGAAAGGCTAACTAATCTTACATTATTGTCAATAGAGAAGTATATTTGCGGGAAATTGGATTTGTCAAATATAATTTGTTGTGTATTAATAATTTTATTTAAAATATATTTAAAAATCATTATTCAAACCAGGGCTTCGAACCGGAACTGAACCGAAAACCGAAAAAAACCGTTATTTTTGTCGGAACGAAAACCGGAGTTGAACCGATAATGAAATATCGGTTTAGTTCGGTGTATGTTTATGGAAGTGAATATAAAATACATTTTATTTAAGATTATTTTTTAAACTGATGAGCAGAAAAAACCATAATTTTTTTAACTGACAAGTTAAAAATAACTGCGCTTCTATTATTTCGGGGAGGGACAGAACACCGCCCCAACGGCTTTGGTATAATCATTACAAAATAAGGAATAAAATGTTCTTCTAAATTATAGTAGAAAATAAATTACTAATACAAATAAAAGCATTTAAAAATTTATCACTCGGAACTGAACCGAAAACCGAAAAAAAACTGTTATTTTTGCCGGAACGAAAACCGGAACCGAACCGATATTTATTTTTTTAGTTGAACCGGAACAAAAACCGAATCGAAAAAAATAACGGTTCGAAACCCTGATTCAAACACTTGGCAATTGAGACTTTTTATTTTTACTTTTAAATTTAATTTTTTTTAAACTTTATAAATCAAGGGGGCCCCCCAAGATATATTTTGCATAGGAGCCCAAGAGTTCTAGTTACTCCACTGAATTTAGAATGTTTTTACCAGCGAGAATTGCGCGATTTAACGAGCTCAGCCACTCCGTTGCCAAATATGTATATATTATTAGACCGGGAGCTCATGACATTTTTGGTCTCCGATTTCATACAGCATGCCTTTTGGAGGAGAGAATATTTACCCTGTGACAACAAAAAAGGGATGGTACTAAACCCCTGCACGCTTTCCGGTTATAGGGAAAATTGCATTTCCGCTTGCACAAAATTTTTGTGTTTTTCTCTGACTTAATATTGCTTGCCCTTTTGTCAAAAGAAAGTTATAACAAATTTAAAGTCTTTTAATTATAGGCATGCTGTATGAAAACGCGGAAAATCATATTTTTTTATTACAAGATCACATGACCGTTTGAGCCCTTTGGGACCCTCCGAATCGCATGCATATATTTAAAAGACTTTAAATTTGTTATAACTTTCTTTTGACAAAAGGGCAAGCAATATTAAATCAGAGAAAAGCACAAAAATTTTGTGTTTAAGTGGAAATGCAATTTTCCCTATGACCGGAAAGCGTGCAGGGGTTTAGTACCATCCATTTTTTGTTGTCACAGGGTAAATATTCTCTCCTCCAAAAGGCATGCTGTATGAAATCGGAGACCAAAAACTGTCATGAGCTCCCGGTCTATATATGTTATTGTTTTATTATACGTTAGCAAAAATTAAATGTACAACTATATAAGTTGTATATTTAATTTTTGCCATCCAGTACATTTTAAAATTTAATTTGTGGCTCTCTTATCAAAAAGGTTAGTGATGCTTGATCTAAAATATTAAATATCCGCCCCTTCTTCATTAAATTTGTAATAAAAATTATAACAGATGATTTTCATTAACTTAAGGGCATATTATAATGGGCATAAAAACTGAAACCCTTCCCTCATTACTGAAGCCTGTTATAAAGTTAAAATTGGTCAGAACATTAATTTCTGAAATACATATTTTACACATTATTTATTCCTGAAAGTCATTAAACAACTTAATAAGTCACTATTCTACATCTAATAACACAGTTTGTTACCTCCAAATTATCCGTTAATGAAGATTTTGATACAATGCTGTAATAAATTAACTGGCTTTTATTTTTGACATGTCAGCATTTGTTAACTGTTTCTATGGAAATTCATCTTTGTTGATTAAAGTCATTTGTTCCGCTTTCTTATAACGGTCTCCGTATGTTACAAATAACTTTATCAGGATATATCCTGTCAAATAAAAACCATTTTGCCCTCTGAATCTGATACTATCTGTTTGTTTTATATGATTGTTTACTTGTCATAAGTTTCTATCAGAACGTTAATACGAAAGTTATCTTATTTACTACTCTTTAATATAACTTTTGTAATAAATTTAAGATATTGCTTCCCATTTTTATAGCGCATTCAAGAGACCATAACACATCAAAATATAAACTAATTTGCTCAGTAATAAGGCTGGACTGGGGACATGTCCAGTACTGTGAAATCTGGTTGAGGTCGACTCAGACCAGTTGTTAAAATTGATAATAATAATAATATTTATTTTAACCCTTACGTTCCGGTATCCTTTGGTTGCGGTGTGGGGTACGAATGTACCCCATTTTTATTTTATCGTAAATAAATAATTTGTATTCAGGTTTACTATGGAATATATTAAACATGTTTTTTAGCTGAAATTACAATATTTTCAATAGCAATGTTTTCATACGTTCAACATTCATAAAATCCTGTTTCATACTAACCAACTAAATTTCTAGCAAAGCATAGTATACGCCCAACCTGATACATCCGTCCTGTCCGATGTCCAGATTCAGACTGAAGCGGGTACTTAAGCGGTAACTGCTTTGCAAAAATCAAGGAATTCACCGGAGTTGACCCCGCCCTTTACTTAAAAATAACCAATAAAATTCATGAAAAATAAATTAATTAATATTAGGTGTTAAAAATAAAAAATTAAAAAATATTTACCTACATTGTTTCATAAGTAGGTAAATAAAGTATTTATGGTATTTATAAAACTCAAGAACGATTATTTTATTCAAATTTTGTGGGGTACATTTTAAGTAGCACCCCTCTGTAAGAGTTAAGCAAGCCTGTAGCCGCAAACGTTAAATCGTCTGTACTTGCTACTTGACCGCTCAGCAAGGGCACGGACGTGAGTTCAATTCCTGCTTATGTCAAATAATTTGTGTAAAAATATTTATACAAATTACAGGTTCTGCTTAGCCGTTCGCAACCGGTTTTAAACTGTAGGTGCCTTTCTGTGTACGCTAAAAAAATGGACGTAATACTGACCATATTACTTCTGAATGTACATAGATTGAAAACATGGTCACGAAACCTGGAAACAGGAGGCCTTGGCTCATTTCGGGCTGTCACGCCAATGATGATGATGATGAATAATAATTTTATTTATTACAGTTGAACTAATATAGGGTGGTTGAAGTTACGGTACCTACCGCACAACTTTTTAGGGTTTTGTAGGTATGACCACCAAAAAACCCTTATAATGTCACTCATGTGTCTGCCCGTCTGTACGGTAGAAATTGTAGACAAACGACTGAACATAGAAAGTTGAAATTTGGTATACATGTACAACTTTTAACCAACATATAGGAATACTATAGAGTTCATAAAATTACAGCGCGGGATAATTATAAACAAATATGTATTTAATAAAAAATAAATATTTTTTTAAATTTTGAGTGGAATACCAAATGAAACCTCTTAATGGGTGGATCAACAAACAAAATTTTATTTTTGAATAATCTATTTTTTTTTATTGGATTTTTGCCAAAAATGTGTCGAAAAAACTTTTGTCCCCCACGCTATCTCCCAAAAGGATTGATCTAAAAATCTAAAAAAAATCTCTGTAATGAAGATTGATGGGAACCAGTGTTTATAAAATTTATTGTGTGGTATCAAAAGAAAGCTCTTAAGACGTAGATTACGGAACCATAGACAGTTTTTTGAAATTCTATTCTTTTAACACGAATTTAGCCAAAAAAAATCTGAAAAAAATAGGTAATGTATATTGATCTGGGCCAGTGCCGCACCCAGGAAGTTTGTGGGGGGGGGGGGCGAAGACAAAATTATTTAAATTATGAATATATAAAGTAATGACCTAAAAAAAAAGTTCCTCAGTTCTAAAATACAAGTGACGACCTAAAAAAAAAGGTCCTCATTTCTATTTTTATTTTCTTTTAGTGTGTTTGTGTGTTTTAATTTTTATTTCCTTCCTTCTTAGGGGGGGGGGGGGCTCCCTGGGTGCGCCACTGATCTGAGCCGGAAACGTACGAAAGGAATTTTTGATCAGATTGTGTTTTTGAAAAATATAGCAGTTTTTGTGTTTTTGAATTTTTTTAAATTTTAATTCATGGTTAAATTATGGCTTATAATGTTATGGATTTTTTGTATTTATCGCTAAGATAGTGCATGTATTTTTTTGGAATTAAACATATTTAAAAAATAATATATTTTTTTAAATAGTTGCGAACTGAGTTTCTAAAAACTGGTTAAAATATAAATTCATGGTTAAATTATGGCTAGTAATGTTATGGATTTTTTGTATTTATAGCTAAGATTTTTTTCAAAGTTTTTTCAAATATTTGTGTGTTATGAAATATTCGCAAAAATCTTAAAATAGACACGGGTAAACTCACCATTTCTAGTCAACCGATTTTTACCAAAAGTTGAAGAACTTGTGCCATTGATGTCAAAAGCTTAAATATGAAGTTTAATAAAAATCGTTTTAGCCGAATTTGCTCTGCACGTGTACACAGACCGACAGACAGAGAGACGGACGGACGTACGGACAGACAGTAAGACAGACAAACAGACAGACAGACAGACAGACTGTCAGACATCATGCTAAAAATTCGTGAAGATCCATCGAAATTTCGTAATGTCAAAATCGGTATGTTCACAATACCTCCCTTATATATGTTGTCGGTCGATAAAGTGGTTTTAGCCAAAAGTATTGTCCAGACCTCTAGCCAGAGTCGGAATTGAGGACTGAGTTAAAGTTGGAAGCCAGAGTTAGGCGTCAGATACAAACTTTAAAAATTTGGAAATTGGAGTTTGAGACGAAGCCAGGATTTTCTTTTTTTTGCCGACTTCAAAGCCCAACCGCTAGTATTCGGGCTGTCTGAGTGTCCCTACAATATATCTAGGAAATACTGAGTGTAAGAAAACACACCTCAAATTAATTTTTCATAATATTCAACACGTTGTACATTC
This sequence comes from Liopterus haemorrhoidalis, assembly GCA_963971575.1. Taxonomy (NCBI): domain Eukaryota; kingdom Metazoa; phylum Arthropoda; class Insecta; order Coleoptera; family Dytiscidae; genus Liopterus; species Liopterus haemorrhoidalis. Next base: position 43,556,362 of record OZ020615.1, on the reverse strand, counting down.
AAGTTACCTTTGTTGAAAAATATGATGTCAATACAAATCAATATAATTACAAATTAGTTATAAACTGATGTTTTTTCTTATGCAATTAGCATTTGGGATTATCAGGTACTGCATTCTTGTATTCTGCACATCACGAACAACAAATAATATTATATTATTAACTATTATTTGAAGTATAAAAGCTAATTTTATTATTAACTCTGTCAATGCATAATGCATGTAATTTTTTAACAATTATTTCATACTGTTTCATGCATGACAAACTTACTTGACGTGCCACTCCTAATTTTTATTATAACTGAATAATTATTACTTCATTTTATGATTAATAATAATATATTCACGTTAACGTCAGAATAATAAGTAAGCTTTCATGACAATAAATATAATTAAAATAATAATTTCATAAATTTAAATTTCTATAAACAAGAATTCAAATTCAGAAGCCGTGTCAAATTATATAGAAGGACTGTTATTAGTCTTGTATAATGTCTTCTGGGATATTATTAATAAAAATATTTTTCGTCTTTTGTAAAACCGAGCGATCATTTATCGTCGAATTTGGAGGTCAGTAAGTTTTGACATCCAATTAACAGACCAGGAGTAAGCTCATTTTATTTGCAGTTAGTAAATTGTTACAAACTTCCTTTCAGGCGAGCACACAGAAAAATGGTCTGTAGGGGTCCATTTTGAATAATATCCGTAAAATAAAATAAAATTAATATAGATTTCTACGTTTAATTTTGATTAAAATTTGATTTTTTTTAATAAAAATGATTTATTTTTTTATTTTCAGTTGCTGTTTATAATTTTTAAAGTATATGATTTTTTCGTTCCCGGGGAGGGGGCAGAATTAGAGATGGGTCGTTCATAAACGAACCGGCTTGGTACTCTGACCGAAGTGACACGGTTCACTAAATGGAAATAAGCCGGTTCACGGCTCACTGCATAGTTTCAAGTTTCAAGGATACGATTGATCGGGCGATTGTAGGCAGTGACCGTAGTGATCCGGATCTGGATCGATGTCATGTTGAACTTCGCGAGAACTCAGAAAATTTGTAGGGCAGTCTATTTGAAACTAACAGGCTTAGTCTGTACTTCCTTACACCTATACTATAGGTGCGTTCGGTATAAGCTAATAATCTACACCAGTGTTTCTCAACAGGTGGTCCGCAGAAAAATTTTAGTGGTCCGCGAAAGAGTTTGTATTTTTTACATTTTTTTCGTTGTTTTTTATGCATATTTTTTATGTAAATAATTTATATTTTGTTTATTTTCTGTAAACTTTCTGTGATTTTCTACAAATAAAATAAATGTATTTATTTAGCACATTAAATATATTTGTTTTCTTGCAAAAAATGCATCAACAATTATTATTAGTGGTCCGCGTTAGAAAATTATATATTTTACTGGTCCGCGGTGCGTTTCTGGTTGAGAAACACTGATCTACACATTCTGCATAATTTACACAAGAAGCGTTGATCATAAAGTTTCTGTGTGCTTTATGCTGCACGAAGATCGTTCGGCATATACTGTGCAGTGCAGTTTTTGTTGCACAATCGTCACTAGTTCAGATCGTGCGGCAGTCTCTGCAATGGTGTTTTTCGAGGTAAAAATACAAAGTTATTATTTCTACAAAACAATATGAGTGAAAACAATCAAGATATCATTGTTTATGCCTGCAGTATTTAGAATAAACAGTACAGACATGAACCTCATGATGGAACATGAAAATACACTCAAAAAGACTTCAAATTTTCAGGATACACGCGGAAATGTACTTTAAATTGATTTGTAGTCATGTTTGGAACAGTACTCTCTGCATATTCAAACACTTTTTCCAAAATATTTTCTGGTTTGGAAAATTCTTCTGAATTGACTTCCTCATAAAATAAAATTTCTTTTATATTACTTAAAAGCATCGCACATATAATTCATTTGTTTACAAAAAAATTAAATAAAAATTGGTTACAATAATAGTTTGAATAACTGCACAATCTGAACAAAGCGTTCGTCTTTGACTTTCTTGCACAGTCTGCACAGTAGTCACGTGACAAAAAACTTGCACGACACAGAGTTAACACTGCACAGTTATGTCGAACGCACCTTATATAAAAAAATTAAAAATATTGCCCAAATCCCAGATGTCCGATTTATAAGGCCAATAAACATAGCCATAAACTTAACACATCTGGTTTAAAATACAGTAGCTACATAAAGTGAATTGTTACTAAAAATAAAGGTAATAAAGCGACAAATACTCCGACATTTTTATCGCATTTATTCCACTGGACCAAACAATTTCACTTTCCGGTGTCTGTTCATATAATACAAGAGCCGGCTGAGCGACGTTCTACCTACATATTGCAAACCAACAACCGGGTTAAACGGTGAGAGAACTCACAACTGACCGACCTGTTTCTCGGCGACACGTTTACTTGCCGGATCACTGAGCCGGATCAATGAGCCGGATCACTGAGCCAGCTCAGCAAACTGAACGACCTCCACTGATCCCGTTCCGCAAACTGAGCCGAAATTCCCATCTCTACTAAAAACACGTTAAAGCAACTGACAGGTCATAGCACAGGCCTAATCTCTCCCTGGCATCCTCGAACTGTACACATTCAGTTAAAAAATATAACACAGATAAATTTGTGTTACACGTCTCACAGAGAGGGGAGTCCACCAACAGTGGCCTATACGGAGGCGTGTGATGGCGGTTTCCTCCCTGCGGTTAATCCTGCAGGAAGTACCCCATGATATACCCAAAGATGGACAAAACATGATGAGAATTACGATGATATTTGTAATAAAATACGGTGCGTGGACCGGAAGTTTAGAACCGCTACCAAAAAATACCCACTAGCGTGAACTGAATCACCTACTACAAGAAAAAAATAATTGCAACCAATATTAACTTTTTTAACAAAGTATTTTAAACAAAGAAATACATAAAATTCTAATAAAGTTTTTAATTTTCCAGGTTATAATTTTTAATTTATGGCAAACAATATTATCAGTATTATAATCAGTAATATTATTCAGAAACAAGACCATTGTTTCGTAGGTCAATAATTAATTAAATATAAAAAATTACCTGAAACCTGCCCTGAAAAACTTACCTGACATATAACATTTTTCATACTAACAAGAACATTAATTTTTTACTTATCATACAACTGGACACTAGATTGATTATTCGTCAAAGAAAATTTAAAACCATAATAAATAACTGATACTAAAATAACGATTATGAAATTTATAAAGGCGAATCGAAATAAATTCAGAGTTGACAACCATTTAAAGTGATTATGAGAAATGAGACCAACATTAAAATGTTATTGCCATTTTGACAGTTGGAAAACATGTCAAAATTCACGTCAGTGGTGTGAATTTGACCTCCGTTAAAACGAACCACCTTCAGTCATATTTTAAGTGACATGTCAGGCAAAACTGTCAGACAAGAGATTAATTTAAAGTCTGTGTTAAAATAACATGAAACTAGGAATTGGGACATTGTCAACGATTTTGTTTCTACCTGACATCTGCTGGTGTCATTTACACTTATCATGGGCGTAGAAATGTCAAGTTTCAGGACACCGTGACAGAAAGATTTAGTAACATGTATTATGAGAATTAGAAGCATAGAAAGGTGAAAGCTTCACAACATTTATCTTTCTCAAAGAATATGTTATTTGTCTAGTTTTTGTTGTCATATGACGACTTGAAAAGACATTTTGTAAATGTAGAATTAGACATTTTTTAACACTGAAGAATTATCAAGATGATATCCAAGGGAAAGTAAATTAAAAATGCTAATAACAAAGGATATCGAATTGATATAAATTCGCCTTCTGCGAATTTAAACGAATGGATAGTTAGGAATGAAAAATATGCTTCAACATTTCTTCTTCTGCTCTTTCCTTATTCCTTCATATCGTTAGTTATCATCCTGTCAAGCTGTACTTGAGATAGAGCCAGGAGATACTTTTGAAGAGGAGAGGAAGCCTCTTCTCCTTTCAGTTTTCCTCTACTGCAGGGGTCGGCAACACGGCGCCCTCTGTGGGATTTTTAGACGCCCTCGAGGACCTTTTTTGTTTTGCTCGTCACTTGGATTTTTGGAGGTGAGGCCCTTTTTTTTGCTCGTCACTTGGATTTTGGGAGGTGAGGACCTTTTTTTTGCTCATCACGTTTTATGCGCCCTTAATAACATTTGAATTTATATTGCGCCCTTATTGACAAAAAGGTTGCCGACCCCTGCTCTACTGTATTTTGTATGATACCGTATTTATGTTTATTCTTCATCATATGTCTAAAATATTCTATGGTCTATTTCAAAGTAGAAAAAAGTAGATAGCGCTGCGAACCGAGTACGATTTACACTGATCAAATACAGTATAGCGGGAAATTTAAAATAAGTTACAACTAGGACATGGGCGTAGCAACTGGGTTAGATTTTTTTTTAATGTAAAAAAGGTTAATAAGATATTGAAATAAACAAGGCAGATATTACACTTACGTTATTTATACGACATAAATTCAGTTTAATGGGGAATTTGAAAAAGTTAAAAAAATATTAATTTTAAAAATAATGTACTATATATAAAAAGAGAGATTTGGCTAAAAGAGTTTAAATAAAGCAATAAAACAAACAATATATCTTCAGAGCCAAAGTTTCTTATTTAAATAATTATTGTAAGTAAAAATTAAAAATATATGTATTTATGAAGGTCTAAAAATTATATCAATAACTTCTTCTTTGGGCACAATCAGCTGGGCTGTCTTTTGGCCTCACATTAGTCCTCTCTCTTGATCTGTTAATTGTCAACTGTCAAAAAATATTTATATGTCAGATAACCTAAAAAATATATAACTGCGTAAAAACAAATTACATGGAGAATTTTCTCCATAAAATCTACGCCAAGAATATAAATAAAAGTCTAAATATGTAAATAATAACAAAATATATGAGAAAAATTAAATAATATAAATAATATATATTTCCAATGTACGACACTGAACATCTGTCAACTTATACTAAAAACAATATTTTTACAGTGTAATAGGGATGACGATTTAAACCAATCCGACGCAAGAACAAACAGCTCCTATCTTCTTACACACATTTTTCTACTTTGAAATAGATCATAGCTTTCATTTCTTTATAGTCTGAATGACATCAGGTAGGCAAATCATTGCCCACATGACTTCATCTTTGCTGACTCGGTCAAATCAGGAGTTTCTGAGTACAACACTTTACTCAACAAGTCTCCGGTCTGACATATATATGCAACACTGTTGACAGACCCATATGATTTGTGGATAGTACCAACCTTCAAACGATATGTGTGAAAATTTCATGACATTCTGACAATTAGTTTAGAGGTTACAGTGGTTTTAGTGACCACTTTTGTTTCCAGTTTTGTAATTTTCAAAAGAATGGATAAAAAAGAATTTCGTATGTTGATTAAACATTGTTTTTTGATGGGAAAAATACTATTGAAGCCAAACAGTGGCTTGATAAGCGTTATAGAGACTCTGCACCAGGAAAATCTACTATTACTGATTGGTATGCTGAATTTAAATTAATTAATTTAAATTTTTTTAATTTTAGGAACGTTGGAATGAATGTATCACTCTTGAAGGAGAGTAGGTTGAGGAATAAAGTTGAATTTCTAAAAAAACAATTGTTTTTCTTAGTTAGACCGGAGGCTTATTGAACGACGTGGTACCTACCTACTCCTGTAGATATTACAAAGGCTTCAACTTTCTTTTTAGTAACTTCTGACATTATTGAAGAAAAATGGCTACTTCGCAGCGGCTACGCCAAAATAGCAAACGGAAATTGATGGATAAATAAAATCTGTTATTGAAGTTAGAGCGTGTTAACCGCGACACCTTAGCAAAATTTAACGGGTCCGCGAAAACTTTAAAAATATGTAGTTGATAATGATTTTGTATAACGATTTACAATTACTAGGACTAGTATATAAAATTGTACAATTTTGTATCTATTAATAATTATTTTTTTTTATCCCTAATTTATTACATATATAAAAGCCCTAATTTCAGTGTATCCTCGTAACGCTATGTTCTAGGAACATAGTGCAAGCGGGGCTTGAGGTGTGTGGTCGGTCGATCCCCACCAGTCAGAGCGACGTTCTCCGACAACAGCTCACTTAGGCTAAGCACATAGTGAAACATAGAGCAAAGCAGCTTTGAAAGCGGAGAGTAAAACAGCGAAAGAATGTCCCGCTTATAAAAGAGTGTCTACACATAGTGACGCGTTTAAAATCGAGCAGAAAGTTCACGAAATTATAATGGATTTAAACAAGAAGAAAGCTCTTCCATGAAAATTTGGTATTTACTAAAAAATAAAAATAAACACACTAGAAGGTGCAATGTTCACAGAATAAATAAAAGTAGACAAGTAGACAACTCCGTGAACATCCAGAAAAATTTCATTCTTATTTTCGCATGATTAGTTCAACGTTTGATTATATTTTGGAAAAAATTCAACATAAATTGGTAAAAAATGGACAAATTTCAATCGGAACCTACTATAAATACCTCTTATAAATGAGAACTACTTGTAAATGCCTCAATATCCATTTTAAACAACTATTTAGCAACGATGATAGCAGAGAAATCAAAATTGTTTGAACGCGTCGCTTTGCTCGACTATAACAACGATATAACCTCGCTGCAGTACGCTCCTCTATGCGCGTGTTAACAGGAATTAATTTATTTAATTTCGCCGCTTTCATCGCTGCTTTGATCTCTGCTTCACTGTGTGTTTAGCCTTAGCGAGAATATAGAACTTAGCTCTCCAGTCAGTATATACCTTGGCTTAATTAAAGAATGTTTTATCAATTAACGTTATGCCCGCGGGCCGTGTCTGCCCCGATACTTATTTTTAAACGACACGCATTGAGCGGCTTTTTAGGATTTCTTAGGTATAATCAGGAACAACTATACCATTCATGTCCAGCATATGGCCCGCGGGCCGTATCCTGTCCGATACTAATTTTTAAACTAAACGCATTGAGCGGCTTTTTAGGATTTCCTAGGTATAATCAGAAACAGCTATACCATTGATGTCCAGAATATGGCTCGCGGGCCGTACCCTGCGCGATATTAATTTTTGAACGACACGCATTAAGCAGCTTTTTAGGATTTCCTAGCTATAATCAAGAAACGTTTTTGTTTTGTTAATATACACAGAATCATGCAAATTTTAATAATTGATTCTTGCTTATATTGATTTTTATTCGATATCAGTTTGCCAACGTCGTTGGTAAATGTGTAAAAATATTTATACAAATTACAGGTTCTGCTTAGGTGTTCGCAACCGGCTATAAACTGTAGGTGCCTTTCTGTGTACGCTCAAAAATGGACGTAATACTGACCATATTATTTCTGAATGTACATAGATTGAAAATATGGTCATGAAACTTGGAAACAGAAGGCCTAGCCTCACCACGGGCTGTCGCACCAATGATGAGGACAGAATGGAAAAAGTGGTTTAGAGAAGAAAGACAAGCGACAAGTGTAAAATCCTCATATAAGCGCCAAGAGATCTGTAGAGAGACAGAGCCCAATTGAGCTTAATCATCAGGAACTGGATAGTAATTTAATTTTATAATGTTACCTGCCTGCATTCAAAATCTATTCCGTAGGATCCTAAGAAATGAACTATATTGATGCTTATACAATATGATAGAGAAAAATGTCTAGATATCTATGAAATTTATATGTTTTTACTTTATGTTGGCAATATCACTCTCCATATCATTTACTCACATATGACGTCCAAAACGTATATTTGTATTTTCGTTATAATTATTGAAAAATACAGTTCATTTCTTTGGTTTAACTAAACGGCAGTTCCATTTTTAGGGTTTTGTAGGTATGATCAAAAAACCCTTATACCGTCATTTTGTCGTCTGTCTGTCTGTTCGGTAAAAATTGTAGCCAAACGGCTAAACCTAGAGAGTTGAAATTTGGCATGCTTATACAACTCTTTGACCCACACATAGGAAAAATACTAAAACATCTAAAAAACATACCCCCCTAAAAATATAAACAAATATGTGCTCATCGAAAACAAAAATATTTTTTTTAAATTATGAGTAGGGTATCAAATGAAAGCCCTTAATACGTGGATTAACGATCAAATTTTTATTTTTGAAAAATAAATTATTTTGAAGCAATTTTTGCCAAAATTGTGCAAAAAAAATTTTGTCCCACACCCTGTAGCCCAGATGGTTTAAACTAAAAATCTAAAAAAATTCTAAGTAATGTATATTGGTGTGAACCGAAATAGTACAACAGGAATTTTTGATCAGATTCTGTTTTCGGAAAATAACGCATTTTTTGTGGTTTTTGGTTCACAAAGTACAAAAGTTATACCAATGTAATACACTCACATGCAAGGCGTACGATGGCGTTATTGGTTAGAGCACTGGTGTCGTAAGCTAAAACTCACTGGTAAACGAAGGATTTCGAGTTCGAGTACCGAGTGAATTTTATTTTTTCTGTTTTTTTTTTTTTGCATTTTTATTATTATGTTGAAATTATTTTGTCAAAATTCTAGTTATATTTTGACAAATGTTTTATTTAATTTTTAAGAGCGTAAATTTAATAATTATCTTATATGATTAACAGACGATAAATTATTTTAAAAATATCGTTCATTTTGCCGTGATTACTACAAAGTAAAATTTGTCCTACACACTCAGCATACCGCCTTCACTTATTATATACCTGCGAAACCCTGAAATGTGTGAATATTCACACTTCACATCAATTTTTTAAGTTGTCACAAAAACAGAGCTTGCCTAGGTTATTTTATGTTGCATTTTGGCATTTACAATTAAATGACATTTATTATAAAAAATTAAATACAGGCTATTCCAAACGATTAGGCGGAACTAACTGGAATTTTAGTTTTTGTAAATCGTTGGTGGATCCATGGACACCTCCTTCGAGGTGAAGAGACTCCTATCTGTGAGACATGTAACACAGATTTGTCCGTGTTATACTTTTTAACTGAATGTGTACAGTTCGAGGATGTCAGGGAGAGGTTAGGCCTGTGCTATGACCTGTCAGTTGCTTTAGGTCACGACAGAGTACTCTTCCTTAGGCTGATACTCTTCCTAAGAGAATCGAACTTACTGTTTTATGTGTGAAGTCTTGCACCTTGTTTTAATGTGTTCTATTTCTAAACTGTGATATTCGATGGTAATTGGTCCCTTTACAGCCTCTTACCATCAGCCTGAGTCTGTTCAAATTTTCGAACAGACCTTTTATCTTATTTATTTGTGTTTGTCTGTGCAAGATTTCTTTTATTGATTATGCGTAATTTTATTGATTTTATCTATTTATTGATTGTTTAATTTTTTTTTTTAATATGTAGTGTAGTCATTTAAAAGGGCAACATTTTTGTAAGTTGTCATTAGCTATTTTTTATATATTGAAGTTGGCATTTCCGGAACAAAATGATCAAAAGTTTCCATCAGTCTGTGAAAGTTACTAGATTTGAAAATCTAGTTCCGCCTAATCGTTTGGAATGGACTTTATATAATACATTTTTTAATTTTTGGAAGAGAAATTTTAAGAATTTGTATTAAGAATGAGACAAAAAATTAAAATGTAATGTAAATGACATTTTATAATAACAATTTATTCTAACCTATAAATGGTCAAAATGCTCAATGTAAGTATGATTACAAAGCTTAAACAAAATGGCCAAATGCCTAAGTCAATCGACAAAAATTAATAGATTTCAAAATGTAGTTCCGCTTAAACGTTTGGAAATGATAAACAGCTCAGAATTACCAACAAAAAATAAAAATTCAACCGACGCCTCTTTTCGATCATATTAAATAACAAAGAGAATCATGCTTTACGGCGCAGAATTATGGAATATGAACGACCAAAGTTCATATGTAAAATAATTAGAGATCAAATCCAACAACAAAAAAAAACAACTTTCTTGATACCATATCTAGCAAAGAAAGAATTCCAAAACAAGTATTGCAGTGAATGCCAACGGATGGACAGAAGACAGGAAAACTAAAGAGACCATGGATAAAAAGAGTACATCAGACTATATCGGAAATAAATCTGGTTCCAGGAGATTGGAATCATGCAAGATGGCAGGACTGACGACTGGAAACCGAAAGCTGTCAAAGAATCCTGTAAAACCAGCATTATGATACATTATTTATATAAACATATTCAGAATATCTAAAGAAAATCAATAACATTGTTGCAATTCTCAATTTTAGAACATTTTAAATTGGAACTATCGATTACAGTAACTTATCTTTTATTGCCAAAGACTTATTTTGTGTTATTTATAATTTCTTTTCCCAGTAAAATTTATAGCAATAGTTTTGATAAATTATGACATAAAACATAAAATATGATTGTATCTTTATTTTATATATTTTAATCATGTATGTATTTCATTTTTTGATAAACATAATTTATCGAAAACACATAAATTTGAAACAAATATGATGTAAAATTATTTCAAAACCTTTCGCAACTTCATTAAGTATAAAAAATTAGTTTTTAATATCAAGTTATGCGCCATTTAGTTGTATATCATTGGGAATTTTATTTATTGTCGACAACTTCTAATCTATTTTATGGTATATTTTTTTCTGTCAAATTGCAAACAAGTAATACCATAATAAAAACGTTTCAACTTTTATATTTGTTTCCAATGAACTACCGTGGTAAGATAGTTTTCTATGGATAACAGAATGGTGGGTTCAAATCCCGAACAAAACATCCAGTTTGTCTCCTTTCGATACTATGGATTCGACGTCGTCGGTGTTTCGAAGGCCGACTTAAATTCTAGTAACTAACCTTAAAATGAGTATAATCGGCGGTTGTATATTCGAGCCTTAACGCAACGGAACGACGTTCCGGTACTATTTTGTATGTCAAACAATGTCATTTTAAATTAATAAATTTGCATTAGCGCCCTTTCATTTGCTTCTAAGCCCCTCCCCATGTTCTTAGGGAGGGGCCTAGAAGACACAATTGTTTTACAAGGACAGGGATGGACCAGGACCAACAATTTTATCGGGAATTTACTGCCCGCGTATTTCTCTTAACACAACAAGGGCCAACCAAAAACCGTAAAGAACTTTACCTTTAAAATTCAAATGATGACACAAAAAAGGTCCGCTCTTCCAAAATACAAGTGATGACTAAAAAAATAAAATTCAAGAGCTTTAAAACTCTAGTGTGTCTATTAAATACACTAAAACCACGTATTTTAGGGCTGGGGGGGGGGCACTCTTGCTCTCTTATGAATGCAAAATAGAAAAAGGAGTATTGTAAACTTCTCTATCTATTAGAATAAAGGTATACAGGCGCATTTTTTTATTTTTGCCCCCCGCCCCCTCACTCCTCAAATTAATTTTGGAATATCTACTCCCTCGACATCAATTGTAATTTTTAACTTCTATACTCCCCCACCTCCTTTCACACTTGAATGGACGAGCAATCAATTTTTTGTTTTTAGCATTACTCTGATTACATTGACAGAAGGGTCGTTGAAACAACCAGTTAAGTCATTAATTCTAAACTACTAGTTGTAAAACTTTAAAATTATTTTCAAACATAAACTAAATATAATTACCATAGATACGTTTTACCAAAATAAAAGAGTGAAGACCAATAATAAAAATAAAAAAATAAATAAATTTAGCTTTTTTTCGCCACTAATTTTGTTTATTAACAGGCATAATAGGACTAGCCGAGACATCACGTTAAAAAAAATTATTTAATACCAAGGCGCGCACACCGAAAATTGTATAATACAAATTTATTATTGCTCTTTTACGGAGAAGGGTGGCCTTATATATCAATTTAATTTTGATTATAATTTAATTTTTATTAATAAAAAAGGTTTTTATTTTAAATTGCTTAGTTTTTATTAAATAAGTATATGATGTTTTCATTACTGGGGGGGGGTCTGGACCCGAGGACCACTCTCTTATGTGCGCGTCTAATAATACCGAATATTTAGAAACGGAGAACTTACCTTTTATGAATGAATGAATTAATTCTACCAGTGGCGGACGTAGGGAGGATTAAGGGATAAAGCCCCCCCGGAAATTTTAAAAGTTCTAAAATTATAATTACTGTATTTCAAAACTGCGCCCATTTCAATACGTATAAATTCCGAAGTTGTGAAATATCCCGCCCCCGAAATATTTTTCTGCGTACGCCATTGAATTCAGATGAACAGATGAACAACTTCTATGAACATTGGGAATTGATTCTAATTATTTTTATTATTATTATTTTATTTATTATTTTTTTCTTTTAATAGACCAAAATTTCGAATTGGAATCATATTTGTGTTTCAAAATGTGCAAAATTTTGCCATTTCATTTATTAAGCCTATTACTCCATTTTTAAATTTTGACAGGATTTATGATTGGTTAAATCATAAGTAAATGAATATTTCCTTCAACAAATTGTTAATTAAAAACTAGATGTATATTTTGACCGCAAACCAGTTTTATCAGTGATGCCTTTCTTAAAATTTTCAAGTATGGGTGCAAAATCTTAATGTATATTTTGGAGAACTATAGCGGACACCACCAAAAAAATTAAAATACCTCACTTCTTATACTAAAAATGTATATAACAAAAGTTGTTTAAAATTAGAAAATCTTTTTATCCTAGACAATTTTTTAATAGAATTAATATTTATAATGAATGTATATGGGGAATGAATAGTATATGGGTGCAGAGCCGCAGTAAGGGGGGGGGCAGAGGAGGCGACGGCCCCTAGCGCACTAAGGAAAAGGGCGCCGACGAGCTTGACTAAGGGGCGCCACATTGCAAAGTGAGGACCTTTTTTTTTTTGCTCATCACTTGAATTTTGGGAGGTGAGGACCTTTTTTTTTGCTCATCACTTGGATTTTGAGAAGTGAAGACCACCTTTTTTTGCCAAGGGCGCCAAAACACAGTCTAGCCCCTAGCGCAACTTTTCCTTACTGCGGCTCTGTATGGGTGGATATTAGTGGCGCGTTTACATGTAATTAAAAATAAAGCAACTAAAATGGAAATAGACAAAGAGAAATAGATGATAATGAAGGAGACACTGTGGATACAGCTAAATCAAAAAAGAAGAGAAACAAAGAAATGGTAATATGAAATAAAGAAACATACGGATGTAAGATGTAACATGGACAATAACAGCAGAAAATAGAGAAGATTGGAGCAGGCGCGCACTAAAAATATTTTCTTAAGAGGGTTTTCACACATTGTATCGAATTTTGATTAAACAACATGAAAAATGCGTTCTTTTAAAACTTATAATATGAGATGTTTGGGAGAACTCAAGCCCTCCCCTCCTAAAATGGAGAGAAATTGGAGTAACCAATAGAGTAGTATTAAAACTGGAAAATTGGATAAATTCCATAAATGCATGGATATAAAAATTATTAATTTCTATTACACAAATATATTTTTATAACTGATTGTAAGTATTACGAATGTTTTTGTAAATCAATTAATTTTGTTAATTTGTTAAATAAATGGGCAAATATTATAGTGGCGTGTCCGATGTACGGGTACCTTAACTAATGTATAATAATTTTGAAATATCATACAGTTTGCTGTTTAAATGCACATCTTTATTTTCAATTTAATTAAAGTTGAAATGAAAAATAGATACAGTGTAGGTAAGTTAATAATTTAATTTATTTTATAGTGCGCAATTTAAGATTTTTCGCGAGAGAGAGAAGCAGTAAAAATGTTAAGTTACTGACAAAACCTGTTTGAAAATTAAATTTGTTTCTTCTAATTATAATGGAATGTGATGGTTTTAAAATGTGCTTATATGGCAGTAAAGAATTAGTTACGAGACAGAGCAACATAAAATGTCTGCACACTTCGCGTCGTTAATTCCCATAGTTATAGATGGCTCTGTTAGCTCCTTTGAAATGTGATAATATCTCTGACGACAATACTGGTCTTTACTCTTCTCCGATACTTCATTTCTATAAATCTGCGAACCTCTCACATTCCCAAACGTCACTCGCAGTCATTAGTTACTTAAAAATTTTACGTTTCAACATATTTCCTCGGACGATGACGTACTTATTTTGAAAAAACGGCAAGATGAAGAAATGACTTGCCACCAGAATTAATTAAAATATGCTAATGATGGCTTTTATCTTTTTACAAATCTGTTTATTTCATAAATTTTTAGTATTTAATTCCAAGTTATAAACATTAGCTATTATTGATCAATAAAAATGCCAAGCCGAATGCATAAATTAACAAGTTGTATTTTGTAAACATTCTTCAGATTAGATTAATAAATATGTCACACTGTAATAGAGAATGATATTCCATTTGATAGGCAGAGGCTACCAATGATGGCATGTCATTCGCTAATTGTATTTTTGATTCAGGGGATCTGTAATATGAAAAATGAAACACATATTTATTTTGGTGTATATAATTTTAATTCATTTATGAGAATAATTTTTAAGAACACAAAAATTACAAATTTAACAATAAAATATAATTTGAATAATATCTATACATTACCCACATAGAATGTGATATGACTTTTTAAAGTTATTCGTTCTAATAGTGTACAGCAGTTTTAAACAACAAATACATTTGATGAACACGGATTTTATAATAAGCAAACAAATCATCAAAGTTGCGGCGAAATGAGCTCATGCAATATCGCTATATGTCCGTCAGAAGGGGTCGCGAGTGCGGCCCAGCCTGACCGAACACAGACACAGAATATCAAATATACGAGCGTCGATCTGAACGGAACGGAACATGATTGAGATCCATAATAAATAATGTACAGTACTTACAACGTCAAATCGGTGAGCAATCATCAAATGTGAGTGATTGCGGGGCAAAGAGCTATCGCGAATAGCGAGCGCAGCGCAGGGCAACGCAACTCAACGCAACAACGACCGACACTGTCGCTATATAGTATTTATTGCAGTCTGTCTGATCGGATGTGTCGGTCGTGTCATACAGACAGAACAATACATTCATTCATATGTAGATGTACTTGTGTGCAAAAGGTGCCATGCAACTTCAGTTTTTGGTATGCTTGCATATTAAGTCCTGAGTACAATTAAGAAAATAGTATTTGTTTTCTTTTTGGATCACACTCTGCTTCACCAGTCTTATCACTCACGAATAAGTTCGCAACAGGTACACAAAATGTTACGTCACAACTCGGTATACATCAGTTCACTAAACATGGCGTCCATCGGGGTGCCAGAATATAGGGCTTCTAGGAATTCGAATATATTTTATAATTGCGACTAGCAGCGTCCATCATGGGACATCGATACCACAGTTAGAAAATGCGTAGATTGCTCTTCGGGCGACCTACGGATGCATGGAGCTTGCGGCGCCCAGGCGCGGTCCGTATAGCGAATAGGGAGGGAACGAGTAAGGTGACAGACTTGGGTGGCCAAGAGGGAACCCTGTCAAGGAAGACGCTGCCAGTGAAGGAGGCAGAAGGGATGGTTTTGAATACGGGTGATACCTGGCCGTGGCCAGCGGACTAAGAGGCGGCGTTGGGTAGGTGCGATGAAGAAGAGGGTGCGTGGGAGGTAACTGTGGATTGAGCATTGATAACGCTGCACTGGATTCTGATACCGAAGCTAAGCTAGTGTGCGTCCTAAGGTGTTGTAAAAGTTCTTCCGATGTTGAAAATCTCTTTCCGCAATAGGCTGCATCACCAGCGATCCAATTACACACGTAGGGCAGTTGAGAAGCAGCGGCTAGGGCCGCCAACTGAGCATGGGCGTAGGCTGCCGCGGCGGGGCTGTGTCCTAAATAACTTGCCTTGCTTACGTGGTCACACTGTGTGCATCCCGCAGGACATGACGTAGGAGTCTTTACAGAGTTCGATGAGCCTAGTAAATGCGAACTTAAGCTGCAGCCCGTACAATAAGGATCCCTGCACACGGGGACAAGCGTGTCGGCACCAGATGAGTTCTTCATTCGCGCATAACTCAGATAAGGACTAAGCGCGCCTGATTTCAATGCGTGGTGAGACATTATACTGCTAGCCATGAGATCCATAGGATGCATTCCTGGGGCTGGATAGCCAGTACCGAGAAAGGCCGATGTCGGTGGCATGGCTGAACCAGGTTTGAATGTACCCAGTGGCAAGTCTTTAATTGTGAGATCGGTTGTCGATGTTAATACACTAGGGGTTGAACCATGCCGACTGGAACTGGTGGATGTTGTTGTATGCGAATTGGCTATACTGTCGCTCATCTTGAGCGAGGAGCTGGAATTTTCCGTACCGGAATGACTGCTCTCGGAAGGTGTTGCAGGAGTCTTCCTGCCGACTACTGCGGGGGATGTCCGGGGAGATACGGCACTCTGGTTGCTAGCGCATCGCCCGCCGTTAGGGGTGTTGGAATTGCTCTTAGATGTAACCGGAGTACGAACACGGTTTCCGGTGGACGATGAACTGCTACAATCTTCCGGTGAACGCGTTTTCTCCCTTGAAATCGTTGATTCGTAGGGCTTAAAGCTGGATTTAAGTGGTGTCTCGCTACTTATAGAGCTACTGAGGGAAGAGGGCGGTGACGTTTTCTCCCTCGTCGACTCACTTTTACTCGATTTCGTTTTTTCTGAATTGGTTAACAGCTTAGAGTTAGGTGAATCTGCTCCTATTTGACTGCATGTTTGGGCCAACAGTGCCAAAGGACTTTTTTTGGCATCCAACTGGAAAAACAAAAAGAAAATGTTTAGTCCGTGTGTGAGGATAAATTACGTTGGACATGTTAAAAGAATAGTCCGTCATTTTTATATATAGCCAGAGCGTGTCTAGATGTAATTACTTTTAACAAGTTTTTAAGCAAAAATTTACACGCACATGAGATATCGCGGTTCGCATAGAAGTAATGGAGCGCACTGTGAATCATGTGTGTAATTAAAATAATTAAGTCATCTGGAGGTAACTGATGATGTGCTGCCGAACATGCGAGCACGGCACATGAGCCACGACGTTTTTCATGTCTGAGAATAATGTAATTGGCCTATAAATTACAGCGTTATATTAAACTTCCATAGCCATTTCACATCCGGAACATAAATTTCTCATATAAAAATGACAGTTTTACGATCCACGCACGGCTAGGCAACAGAAGCATGTGAACATAAACTAATGAGTTGTACGTACCGTTGTTGGAAGCGGGGTGAGATACTCCGGTCTCAAATACTGGTTGGCGCTGGAGGACATCATAGCGCCGTGTCTGTGTCCGTCAACCGCTTGACAGACGTCGACGTCGGAACTTGTCGTTAAACTACACTTTTCACTAAGTCCACGATGCACTCTAGATCTCACTTGTTATCACAATACACCAATACAAAACAAACTAATCAACAAATAATATCCAGGTGTGAGGGGGTGGTTGGCTGTCAGCGACGGCCGCGATCACGTGCTGCGGTGTTGTGCTTGCTGCTCACTGTATACTATGCGCTCTCTGTCACTTTCTGTGCTCGCTCTTTGAACCGTTCTCCAAGCGCTCGGCTGCGTGACTGACTGCCGTGCTATCGGGGCAGCGCGTCGCGCTCCGACACCGGCGTGACGTCACGCGCGCTCACCCTGCCACCACCATCGTCCCCACCACTAAACCGACACATTTTCCTTTGACACTCTACCCCCAAGCCGCAGATCGCCGTGTTATTGCTTCTTCTATTTGCTTGTCGACACCCTTTGTGCTTTTGCCACTTCCCGTATTTCAATGCATAAACATTACACAGGGGCTGATTTCAAATGGAATTACAGAGCACAACATAAATTGAAATGCAATGTCGAAACTACATAAATGGATTTCATTGAAGTCCTTAGGGAACTCGGGGCATCATTCGAACTTCCTGTTTATTCCTAGTTAACGCCGCTAGTGCTCTTACAGCTCATATATGTCATCAGTTGAACGGCATCCGGACAACCGGGAAACGGAGCGGAAGGAAACAGAAAGCTATATCAGCCCGATGATAAGTGCTCTGGCGAGCGTCAGGCCGTCCCGCGTTGCGCCGCCTCACGTCTTCCCGCTCGCCGGAGAGAAGAATGATTCTGTTTCTGAGACGTCCCGCCGACGACTGAGTTGGCCAGCCACCGCTGCCGCTGTTGTGAATAGCGTTAAAAGACAAATTATGTTTTCGCAGTTCCGGACTGTGAGTTGGCGGGCTTTATTGTTGACGCTTGTTCGTTGCAGCCAGCTCACATTTATCACGTGCCTCCTTGGAGACGACAGTGCGCCAGTATCAGTGTGTTCGCGACGTCTCAGCAGAGCTACAAGAAGCGAGGAAAAAGAATCGATGGTTATGTGTAGCTCGTTGAGCGGAATGGCTCATGGCGAACGGTGAATGGTGAAGACGAAGTGAGTGCAAGTGTGCCGGCGTTGTACACGCTCGCGATCAATGATCACACGAGTGGTCCCTCGAGAGAGATTGGGAGAGACGACCAGTGAAATCCCTCGCTCGACTGTGCCTTATCCTCGCCACCTACAGGTCGTACATCTTGTCACGTCAGCACAGCCAATCAACCGTGATTTATGTGCACAGATACGCGGTCAGCGACACCATTAGGATATCAGCGACGGGCTGCAGAGAGCCATCGGCCCCGCACCGTCATTACGTGCATTCGCATATGTTCGATGCACGGCGTCAGTACGCCGCATACTGAATATGTTCCAGGCCTCACACAGGGCGCTGATTCCGAGAACGGTCGACTAGCTCTGGCGCTCACTTGAATCGCTGCAGACCCACTTCTCTTCTGGCGGCTCTGACGTGTTTATGAGACAGATCTGTTGATATAAGAACTCAACTAATGCGTCGACATGTGTTGCTCCTCGACATGATAGCGTTTCAGACTAAATTATTTACGTATGTTTTACATTACAGCAGCGGTATGGTTGGCGGATGGTAAAGGATATATATCTTGCGTTAATTTATTATGGTCGTTGAGATTGATGGCTGCGATCCGCAAGACGGAGCGTTCCCGCGATCCCTGCCGTCGAAGCTTCCAGATGCCTCCGCACCGCGTCGCTCGGCTCGCTTTGTCGGCGAGCGCTGTTTGTTTTTGAAAATGCGTGACTGAAAGCAGTTTACGTTTTACCCCCGGAGATTGTTTTTGAAGCCGTTTATGTCAATCTCGACTTTAACACCATGTGGACTTCCGAGAACTGTATATCACATAAACGTCCGCTGCATAAAGATATACGGCCTTTGAGAAGTAAATCACAGACGGCGAGTCGCGATGCCGTGTTCTATAGTTGGCTCGATAAATTCACGTGCTCGGTGAATCATTTCATGAGTTCAGTTCACCGTGCCGTGAAACGATTGACAATGATATTTCAGGTGAAAAGTCGGCCACCGGCTATGAAAGGTAAGGCATGACTATGGATAACTGTTTAATGGTTCTTCCTCTTTGTGGGGACTCCATATATCATTGGACAGGATGACATTAGCCATAACTAATGGCAATGCATTTTTGGATTAGGCACGGCACAGCAAGGGCTGTTTGAAGTGACACACCGGACACTCGACCATGCGGCAGCTGTTTCTGAACTTTCATTGTCTGCCGTTGCTCTCTTATGTCACAATTTTATTTATGTTCTTGCTTTATTGCGAACCGGATAACACCCCGCGGTTGGATGTTCGAATATTTTTCATGTCATGATGTCGTTTGAAAATAAGTCTTGTGTGCAATTTTGCGTGTAATTCGGAAACCCCGCGGACGCTATGAATGCTTTCGTCATGGGCCCATTCGTGTCAAGCGAGTCCGGCCTCTGGACTGGCGATTGATTTACTGCGGCCGGAGCACAACACAACACAAGAAATAATATCCCATCTCTATATTTCACGTCTCGCACGCAACACAAACTACACCAATTGCCTGGCTTTGTGTGCCTGTTATTGCGTGAAGAGACGGAACAGCTCCTAATGCGGGGTGATGGAGTGCCGCACTTTGTCACATATAGCTGACATGACACCATTTATTTTTTATTTACACAGAAAATAAAGCTCGTATATCTGTCGCCCGAGTATGAAAGGAAGGCCTGCCACCGTTGCCACTGGCGCTGCCACGTATGTGCCGAGCCGGCTTCTAACCGATTCCCTTTTCCCGTCCCTTATCGCGACCCCATATCCCGTGCGAAATTTATTACCTACATATATTATGATTTACGAAGCCGATTGTCACAATAATCGATGTGTATATAGGTATAGGTTACTTTAATAAACGGGCGTTTCAGCGTGTTATCGGTCTATCACGTCACGTGTCGGCCCGCAGATGCAGCTGCCCTGTCTTGCTTGCACCAGCACCGCTCAACCTCTGCGCGAATCCCCTAAGTACAATATATGAGCAACGTAAAACTCGCAACGTACACCGTACAATAAACGTCCAAACGTATTTTATGACTACCCAATAAATAAGTTGGTTATTCTATTATGAACCACGAAGCACACCGACCACGTCCGTTCCATCGGATTACGTCATAGCCGGGCTGTGCACGTACAAGTGTGATATACCGGTACGCGATACACGGACGTACATCGCATGCTCGCAGGGTCGCTGAAACCAAAGCGCGCTAATGCGAGATACTTTGATAGTCCGGTGTTCTCTCGCACATCCATGCATCACATCCGATGATGGCAAATCCATCACGACTTCAATAATTTGTGGCGACAGCTGTGTGGAGGAAGATGATGTA
Source organism: Liopterus haemorrhoidalis (assembly GCA_963971575.1). Taxonomy (NCBI): domain Eukaryota; kingdom Metazoa; phylum Arthropoda; class Insecta; order Coleoptera; family Dytiscidae; genus Liopterus; species Liopterus haemorrhoidalis. The sequence continues at coordinate 43,535,600 of OZ020615.1, read as the reverse complement.
TTTGTGGGGAGTTGCCTTTGATATTCCCACAACCTCCGATCAATCTTCATTCTGCGACGTCATGCGGACGACCGTGACGCAGGTCCGTACTCGCACAACGTTACGTGGTTACCAGCCCTGTGATTGCTGGCGGCCCCCGTCATTGCGCTTGATACACAATCCAATTTTGTAACTGACAGCTTTGGCCCGCGAGCCAGATATCCATTATATATCAGCATTGTGCTTTGATGAAATCCGTTCTGCGGAACGAATTATATTATTGCAGCTGTCTGTGAACAAATACAAAAACAAAATATTATATCAGCTTTGTTTACACACTCACTACATGTTTATTGCTTTAAAATTATGGTCAGTATAAATAAATTATCATTGCAGAATGCAGGTACACATACACACACACACTGATATGGACCCCGGCACGCACATAAATTCACGGCGATTGAGAAGAGCCGCGGCCGTGTCCATAAACGCAGTTGATGCTCCGAGTGTTATTATTCCGGGTAATTCCGGGAGCAGTCGCCCCGGCCAGGTTATGTTATGACTGTAGCTCCGGTAATTCCCGATGAAGATTATCCGGCAGAGGAATCTGGCGCAGCGGTTGGTCCTGGGCCCACATAATCTTATAAAATACGTCAATGTATGTGATCATGTGTTGACCCCGCAGCGCCGACGACTTTTACCAGACCCATTACTATTTTATTGTCGCAATAAAAGCTCTTAGGCGCAATTTATGTCAGTTATATACAACACTTCACATTCTCACACAGCCCTGAAATGTTTACGCGATATAATGTCAGTCGATTCAGCTATTACAGGCGGATATTCGGTCGAGGATTGGGACTGTGTTCTCTATATGCCTTAATCTGAATATATGGCTCGCCTTATTGTCCCTCCCGGGGGTCGCGTTCGCCCTCGCGCTCAACTGCGCACCTTACATCAACATCACCCAGACATATACGCGGAAATAAATGTCTCGCGCTCGCTTTATTTACGAAAAGATAAGATACTAACTTCCACATAACTTACACTTAAGATGAAAAAGTGTCCATAAATAATGGATAATCTTCCACCACGTTTTCCAGACAATCGGAATATTTAAGTTCCATATCAATTACTCGGCAATGCATTCCTGTACTAAAAAGCAGTTAAAAAATACCGTAGCAAAAACTCGTTGTTCTAACACTGAGTTGGCCAGAAATGCAATCTTGGGCAGTCCCTAACCTTCATAATAACGTAGCACATAGCGTAGTTATGCTGCTGAAGGTGACGTTGCAATCTATTTCACCGCGGGTTTATTTCAGCGACGATGACTGTACAAAACAATGATGACGGTAGAATGATGAATGATTGCTGACACCGAGCTCGACATCTTTGGCTCTAGAAACAAACAAGTGATGCGGCGAGGAAAATGCGCTATATTGTTAAGGGATAATAGAGTGCGGCGCACAGGATCTGGCCGCCATTTACACAGGGTAATAATGATGGCCTTTGTTAACGTTCACACCACAGCTCAGCTTCGGCTCGGTATAAAAGTGCTGTCTAATTCAGTCCACAGCCGAAAGTAATTACTCAGAGCCTGTGTCATGTCATGCCGCCTAGATCGCAGCGTCAAATCGTTTATTCATCGCGCGACCTCTGCACGGACATCGAAAATTAACTCTGCCGCACCTAGAGCACGTCCACCTGCATGTCCAGGCGCAGTCGATTGTCGCCACTTGGAATCACACGTGGCATGCGTTTTACGCAGTGTAGCACGGTATCCTCATAAGCAGGTATCGCGATTTATTAATTTTTGTCGATCGTCAGCCTGCTTGCTTTCCACGAACCTATGAAAATAGCTAGCTCGTTCATATGAATGGTTTGTTATACGAGTTCAGGAAACGGCCATGCTAAAATACAGACATTTCTAGAACGAAATATAAAATTTTACAACAGTCCACGCAAACTCATAAATTTTATAGATGGAGCGGCATGAAATTTTCAAAAGGATTTATTGTGCTTGAACAGCAAACGAATACTTATTGCCATTCTAAAATCAGTAAAATACAATTACACAGAGGGTTTATTTGCGCATTTTATTGGAGGGTTGCAAAGCCGACAAATACATCGGCACGTTTGAAGAGGTGAAGATACAATACCGAGTGATTTTACGGTCGCAACCTAGCGCCCTCCAATAAAGAAGGGAATACCGCTTGACGAGGGCGCTTCGGCCGGTACTGTACGTGCGTGAGCGTCCGAGCATGAGTGCGTGAGCTGGGGTACAACTGATAAAGTCGCTGGTGATCGATGTCAGCGGTCCACGCGCATTAACGTCACCGACGTACCCACGGCTCTCGATAGATACATCCTGTCAGATAAGAGAGCGCGGAGCGGCATGTCGAGTTACTGCTGACAGTTCATTAAATATGAGAAGTTCGGAATGTGTGCGCGTCGCTCATCGATATAGCTACGCATCTCTTTAATCGAGTCGCCGCATCTAATCGCGACACCGACATGATGCTGGCCTCTCTACCAGCTCTGTCATCGTAGCTGGCATGCCACCGGCTTCCAGGTGACAGCTAGACATTTTATATAAACTACCTTCGTAATCAACCAAATGACTCGGCTCTCTAACAACACGACTATCACGACCGCGGTCCTTGTCGAAACATTTCCATTAGTGATCTGTGTCCGTGTCTGTCATCCTGATCTTGTTACTGTCGACTCGAGACTGTCTTAAGTTTAAGGTGGCCACACTGCCTACGCATATATATGCATAAGATTAAGTACCCACGTCCCTCGTTGTTCTTCCTCAGCCTGAGCTCACTAACAGGCCTTAATTATAAAACGAACATCAACGCATGTTTAACCATTACTATTTCTAGCAAATCATTAATTTCTTTTTGCTTCTTTGTTTTAATATCTACATTTTGCTTTTCATCTGATTTAATTAAAACGTAATTTTTCCGCTTTTAAATTTACATAGCACTTAATACGGTATCTAATGAAATTTAACTAAAAAGATAACAATCTACAGTTTAAATAATTAATATTTAAATTATTATCGTAGACTGAAAGAAAAGGCAATTTAGACACCACACAATAAAATCAAACAGAAGGCAGACAGCAGTGTGAAAAAGTAAGCATGTTTGACAAAATTGCATTTGTCTATGTCCACATAGTATATGTTTTTAAGTCAATTCACAAAAATGTGTAAAGCAAAAAATGATATGTTTATATATCATTCAAAGGGATTTGAAACGTTACATTTCAGACAAACATAAACAATCTAGAAAAAATCTTTTACGATTTCGTACGTATAACCAAGGAACCCCTATACTAGGGAGTCAAGAGGACAAAAGGATGGGGGGGCACATCTCATTACTTAAATTTTGATGTCTTTAATAAATGTCACTTAATAATAAATACCAACACGAAACATGATACAACCTAAGCAAACTCTATTTTCGTGACAACTTACTAAAACAAAACTGCCGTTTAGTTCCGCATAAACCAACGAAATGAACTATATGTTATATGATTTTCAATATAGACGAAAATCATAAAAGATTTTAAACACAACTTTCTTTAGGATACCATATAATTTCTTTCCAGTGTTAGTAAGTACTAAAGCTTCGTAAACTCATAACATAATTCATAAGAATATAATTCATATCCATCGAAATCTCGAAATGTCAAAATCGGTATGATCACAATACCTCCCTTATATATGTTGGCGGTCGGTAAAAAGGCACACAATATTATTTGTATTTATATCTGAAAATAACAGTTGCCATGCACACATGAAATTCAAATGTCAAACAAAGTTTATTTTCAGGTTGAACATAAATTTACAAAATAAAATAATATTGCTATTATCTAAATTAAATTTTCAAATAAATTTCTATTATTAGCTAAACAAAAACCTATTGTTGAAATTTCTGTTTACATTTGCAATAGTCCGCGGATGATTATTATTACAAATATTAATTATTTTTTCTTAAAATCGTGATGTTATTGAAATTATACACTTTATTTTTATAAAGAGCTACTAAATCTGGTGACCCTAGAGGCCAAAGTATTTTACTTCCTTTTCCATTTACACTTATTTGGAAAAGTAAAATTTAAATATATTTTTACTTCGGTACTAGTGTTGTGAATACCGGCCGGAATTTCTAATACCGGTATTTCGGTATTCTGAAAATCTAATACCGGAATCCAGGTATTAATACCGGTATACTGAAAATATAGAAATAAAACAAAAGTTTCCTTTTTTTATGTTTATTTTAAATGCATATGTAAAGTTAGCCAGATACGATAATATTACTTGAAGCATTCTTGTAGAGGGGACTGCAAAAACAGACATATTTTAATGAAAATATGTCTTTCAAAATATATCTTTCAAAAAATATTGTCGTACTTAGATAATAAGTAACAAAAATTATACTTTGTTTTTACAACTAATTACAATAATATACTAACAATTAATTATAATTAAAAATATTAAGGTAACAAAATAAAAACATATATACAGTTTTGTTTCTAAAAAGTATTTACAGCAGTAGGATTCTTCTGCAAAAAAATTAAATCAAAGGAAAAATGTAATAAATCTTTTATTTTAAAAAATGTGATCTTACTTAACATAAATTTGATAATGTTTCTTCATCTAAACGAGAACGAATTTTGGTGCAGAATTTAGCTGCTGCTGAAAATGCCGGTATTTTAAACAGAACACCGGTATTTGAATACCGCTAAAAATTACCTAAAATACCGGTATTCATCTTCACCTACAATTTCAACCATCTTGTTTGCAATTTCGTTTTGCAACCAATCTAAATACAATGCTGAATTTAGGTTTCCTTCAACAAATACGGGTCCTACAATTTTATTTTTGAAAATACCTACCCAAACATTTACTTTTTGAGGATATTGTGGCCTAGAGTGAACAATAATATTCTGATTTTTGACCAATATCGATCAAATTTTATTAATAAAGTTTTTGTCTATAACTCATAGTAGAGATATTATATGCAACGAAAATTTAACATGGGGAACAGTGTTACCACCTGTCCGGGATTTGCGCTACGTGTCCGGGTGTCCGGGTGAAGCCCAAAAATGTCCGGGAATTTAGAAAATTTATCAAAACATCAATAATTTTTTAAAATACATTATTAATTTTTTAAATTTTATCCTTTTTTCAATATTTTGCGTTGGTAGTAATGAGATGGCAGATAGGGGAATCCCATATGTTAATATTGAACCAATTGTGTAGTAGTAACGTGAATGAATTTTGAGCGTTCATTGGAGCTCCTAATTTGTAATAATTTAAAAATTAAATGTGAGGAATGTCGTAGCACAGTAATAGGCAATAAATAGCTTTGAGAAGCGAGACGGGGCAATATGAAATGTTTTAAAGAGAAAAAATAAATATTTGTTGCAAAATTTTATGATTTTATGATATTTATATTAATATTATATCAAAAATGTATGTATTGTATATAGTCTAGTGCCTACGTCGAAAGATACTGCACTTGATGATAATGGAATGCCATTTGGGACACGTGTTCCTTATAAAAATTAAATCATTTTGACCCGCAGCACCTATTTTTGAATTGAGCCAGATTCAAGATGGCGGCGAAACTAGCGCGCAAATTACGATAACGATAACTAATTTTTATGATAGAGCGAAATAGCTAAATACATATTTGTACAATGGACCTTTAGCTACAATTTGCCGCGTCGTACGCGAATTTTCGTTACTTAGTTTGCAAGATACCATCCAGAATTCATTATCTGACGCAAAAAAGTGATTTCCGAAATGGCTAAAGAATTTCGTATGATATGGCTCGTTTTCTATTAATTTAATGTCGTAGATTACGAATCTGTTATCAAAATTGCAAAAATTTTAACTTTTGATAGATTTTTCTCCCAAATTTGAGACATGATGATATACTCTATCACTGCAAATCTGCGTTTATTAACATTTTGTTTCAATTCTTCCTGAATCTGTAGGGCATAACCTTGGCTACAAGAATGTGCCGAATTTTTTTCTGAGGGGCGCCGAAATTAGGATAACAGCCGAAATACGTAAAGTCTCAACTTCATATTATTTTGACACTTTTTATATCGTTTTCTACAAAATCGGACCTGTAGATTACAAAACGGAAATAAAAAATGGCATATGACTTGTTATTATTCGGGTTTTGCCCGAAATGAAATTTAAAAAAATACATATCCGACCGGAACGGCTGTAAATTATGACATTTAAGTAAGATACTCCATGCATATACGAAATGCATAAATTTGCTTAGGTTTGTTCGCAGCACGTGGTTTCAAATGAAGCCGCTTTCGAAATAACGCTCGAAAATCGAATTTTGCTATTTACATCAAATTTGTTGAGTTGTATATCAATTTCTGGTATATTGAAGTCGTAGATTTCGAAAATGGAGTTAATTTAAAGATTTGCTACACATAAGATTGTATTTTGCCCGAAAAAAATAATTACATGTATTCTTTACATAGCAGTGAGATTCATTACTCGACAGTGAAGTGTCTCTGCATCCAAAAGAGTAGTATATAGCAGTTCTGACAAAATAATATAGATTACTACACACTTAATACGATTCTAATGCTGGCCGAAAACTATTCTTTCGAAAATGGTTTTTCGAAATTCCGAACATATTCTTGTAGCCAAGGATATGCCCTACAGATTCAGGAAGAATTGAAACAAAATGTTAATATACGCAAATTTGCAGTGATAGAGTATATCATCATGTCTCAAATTTGGGAGAAAAATCTATCAAAATTTAAATTTTTTGCAATTTTGATAACATATTCGTAATCTACGACCTTAAATTAATAGAAAACGAGCCATATCATACGAAATTCGTTAGCCATTTCGGAAATCACTTTTTTGCGTCAGATAATGAATTCTGGATGGTATCTTGCAAACTAAGTAACGAAAATTCGCATACGACGCGGCAAATTGTAGCTAAAGGTCCATTGTACAAATATGTATTTAGCTATTTCGCTCTATCATAAAAATTAGTTATCGTTACCGTAATTGGCGCGCTAGCTTCGCTACCATCTTGAATCTGCCTCGATTTAAAAATATGTGCTGCGGGTCAAAATGATTTAATTTTTATAAGGAACACGTGTGCCAAATAGCATTCCATTATCATCAAGTGCAGTATCAACGTAAAATATGGCGCGTAGGCACTAGACTAATATAGATTAATAAACTTATGTATGTTTCATTAATTTACGATATTATTTTATTACATTGGAATGATAAATGTCACCTTTTTTTTGCTCGCAAAATTTTTATGTCCGATGAGCAACATTTGAAAGGTGGCAACACTGATGGGGAACCACTATGTTGCAAGTCGAAAAAGGACATACGGTATATGGAAGCGGTATACATATATGAAGATAAAACAAAAAGCAAAATTTTCACGTCAAAACAAGACGTGATTTGTGCAAATATATTTTTGATCCCCATCCTATTGCATCTCTAGAAAGGTTTCTCTAGAAACGAAATAGTACGCTCAGAATTTATGATCTAATGTTTTTGTTTCGAAATATTAATTATTATTATTTTAATTTAACGGGTAGACAAAGTTTAAGTAATGACAAAAATGGAAGAAGGATCGGAGTAATGAAAAAAAATGGAAGAAGGATCGAAGAAATGACAAAAATGGAAGAGAGATCGAAGTGATGACAAAAAAAAACACGGAATCGAAATGATGACAAAAATAAAGGAAGACGAATCGAAGAAATTACAAAAAAATGGGTCGTAGTGATATTAAAAAAAAGAGGACAGTTCGAAGTGTTGACAAGAAAAGGAAGATGGACTGTACCTTCCGCCGAAGGTGCCCACCTCGCTCACCACACCCTAGACCCGGCCCTGCTTTTACTTACTAAATGTTTGCGAAATTATGATATTATTACACCTTACCCTTCACAACAGGCTCACACCCAGGGCTCCCCCCCCCCAGTATTCAAAAAATGTGGTTTTTACGTGTTTTTATCAAAATATAAGTTACTAGGAGCCTCAGCTTCTCTCCTTTCTCTAATAAAACTCGTCGCTTCGCGACTCGTTTTCTTGTGTTTTAATATAATAAGGCATTTTGCCTCACTTGTCGATTATAAAACTCGTCGCATCACTGCTTAATAGATTTATCGTTACCCTAAAAACGTATTTGAATATAACTAAAGATAGGTTTAACATTTAAAACGTTCGAACGACCCTTAAAATATATTTTGATAACTCAAAACTGTTCACCTAAGAACTTACTTTCTTTTCAGTTTAATAGCATTTTTAACTGTAAGGCAATTTTATGGTCTGCAAAAATTTTCAAAATGTATGCAAATGTGTAAAACCTTAAAAAATTTCGTTATCTTTATCAACTCTTATGTAATTTTTACACATTTCAGCAATTTTATTAACAAATACCTTCAACTGTAAGTTTTTCAATTCAGTTTTGGTACGACATCATCTCCTAAATAGTAGAAATATTAATACACATCTTTTATCGTCAGGTGAAACCAGTCCGTGCTGTTCAATGGTGACGTTCAACGACACGGATTCGGAAAAATGCATGATTTTTATCAATAAAAATTAGTCAATACCCCCCCTGTTGAAATAAAATTAAGCCTAAGCACTAAAAATATATCACCCCGGATTCATTTTCCTCTCTCCGCCTTACCGTAAAAATGAAGATACAGCAGAAGACGAATAGAACATACATACCAACACTTGTACAATATAATAATAGATGAGAGAAGAGCTCCAAAAACGTGTGGCTGGTATGGTTGTCAGGCGTTTTTGTTAAAATAGAATTGAGGACCTTTTTTAATGTCATCACTAGTATTTTAAAAGTGAGGACCTTTTCCATAATTAAAATAATTTCGTCTTCTGAGCTCCTCGCCCCTTCAAATTCCTGGGTGCGCATCAGTTTTTTTGATTGTCAAAAATATGCCCAATTGTGTTTGCGATCGATAGAAAAATTCTCAATATAATACCTACAAAATCCTGAAATTTGTAAAAATATCCATTATACATAAATTTTCTAACATCAGTCACTCAATATTACTATACATTTAAAAACAGTACTAAAATTATCCTAGGCTTTCAGAATTGTATTTAAATTTAACGACCCCCAATAAAGGATCTAAAAGGTTCGAACCACTTAATAGAATCCGACAATAAATATAAACCACCCTGAATTTTAGCAGTTATCTGTTATTGAGGCTGTGACGCCAAGGGTTGTCTACGTCATAAACCACGTGTCTGCTTTGTCGGCAAGGTAAGGTGTGGACAGGCTTGTATATCGTGGTGCGATTAGAAAGGATGTTTATGAAACCTTCTTTTCTGCACTGCACTACCTAAACTTATGATGACAATAAACACAGCAAGCTATGAGAAAATAAGATACTATCGCATAAATATTTGTTATGGGAGGTCTGTTTAAAATTTAAGATGAAACTGGAGGTACCGTGTTAAATAATAGCATCTTAATAGTTTATTGTTGAATTTGAATTTTTTGTTCATTGTTGAGGGAAAACATCTATTGCTTTATTATTTCCTGAGCGAACAAAGAAAATTATATTCTATTATTAAGAAAAAAGTAGATCTTTCCTTCAAAATTTTATTTTTTCTAGATGCACATTTCTTTCACCACGTGAACATCATCAATAGACCAAATTATACAAACATATTACAATATTTATACATAATTAGTTAAGATCAGTGGTGTGAATGGGGGTGAATTAGGATATTTGAACATTTACGATTACTGTAGATAATGCTAAATTAATAATAAATTAATATCAACCTATACATCAAATAGCAACCGCAATTGCACCGAATTTGTATCTATCTAGTATGATAGTTTTAATTGTAGAAACATTTATAGTAAAAATATTATTTATTTATTTATTTATTTATTTATTTATTTATTTATTTATTTATTTATTTATTTATTTATTTATTTATTTATTTATTTATTTATTTATTTATTTATTTATTTATTTATTTATTTATTTATTTATTTATTTATTTATTTATTTATTTATTTATTTATTTATTTATTTATTTATTTATTTATTTATTTATTTATTTATTTATACATTGGGGAAGCTAACGGTTGCCCACAAGTAGCTTCCACGAAATACAATTAAATAGTGAACAAAATCTTATAAATTATATTACAGATTGTGTACGTAAACAAAGTATATTAATTATTAAAGTATCTCATTACAATTTATATTAATTAAGTATTTAGAAATTATAAATCTCATTACAATAATTTTTTTAGTTTATTAAAAGTTAAGGAAAATATATCGAAATTTTTGAAATTATTGTTATATGAAATCATTATTCTATTAATTGGTGAGTTCTTGCAACAGTTAGTTTTAAATTGATTAATATAAAATAAATTTTGTGATCGTGTAGACTTGTTTGGTATTAAAAAGGTAAATTCATGTAAAGAGGTCTGTGTGTCAATCATATTATTGAAAATTTTGTGTAATAGCAGGATATCGAATTTAGTTCTTCTTTGTTCTAATGATTATCGCTCAATAACTTAAAAATAGACATAAGCGATATTGTTCTGTAATTTTCTAAATCTGTTTGTGGGTTTCGAATAACTTTTATATTTATATGGTTTTGTGTAGAAATGTTCAAATAATACGTCAATTTTTTTTTCGATTTGATTACTTATAGTTTCGTCGAAAAATATTATACTTAAAAATAATAGAATGCCACTTGGTACACGTATTCTTCATGAAAAATAAATAATTTTTACCCGTAACACTTTTGAAAACCGCGGCAGATTCAAGAGAGCGACAAAAATAGATTACCAAGTACAATACCAAGTACAACTATAAGTAGGGTGACCAGATTTCAGTGAAGGGTAACCGGGACACAGAGAAAAAAGAAAGGTCCCCATTTCTCAGATCCAAGTGAAGAACAAAAAAAAAAGAAAAGGTATTCACCTCTCATATTATACATATATTTTCTTACAAATCCAGGATTATCTAAAAACCAGGACATTCGACCGTCCCGAAAACATTTTTCGGGACACCGGGACAATCCCGGAAAACCAGGACGGATGGTCACCCTAACTATAAGTAATTTTCACAATACAACAAAATAGCTAGAATCATATTTGTAGAATGAAGCTTGAGGTACAATTTTCCGCATCGTACGCAAATATGCGTCGATTGGTTTACAAGATGGCGTTATAATGCAATTTGCTTATTTACAACTACCTAACAACTTTTTCTACAGTTAAAAATATCCTATTAGATAGATAAAAATTCGCTGCAAATTTTGATATATAGATTGTTATTAATTTTATTTCCGCCCTTATGAGCGCCGCCTTAAGAGTTATGTTCCATGCGTAGGGTTACCATACCGTATATCCTTTTTCGACTTGTAACATAGAGCTATCACATTTTAAATTTTCCATTGCATATTCTATCTCTACTATGAGATTTAGACAAAAACTTTGTTAATAAAAATTGTTCAGTATTTTAGTTCCAACATATTGAATCAAAAAATCACAATATGTTTGTAAAAAAGCACACAATATTTTTTGTATTTATATCTGAAAATAACAGCAGCCATGCACAATTTAAAAATTTAAAGAGTAAATATACAAAAAATCGATTATTTAAATTTGGATGAATCAGGTTTTGGAACTTATTGGACAAATGTTGATTAACAAGTTGGCACCTGGGGGGGTCACGAGTTTGAGCCCCCCAAGAGCTCCAAAAACATGTGGTTTTTACGTGTTTTTGTCAAACTTTATTTTGTGAGGTCCTTTTTTTATCTCAATATTTGTAATTTAAAGTGAGGACCATTTTTTTTAGGACATCACTTTGTAATTTAGAGGTGAGGATCTTTTTTTTAGGTCAACACATGAGATTTTCCAAAATAAAGTGCATTTGACCAGCATTTATATCTCAATCATTTCCCGATTCCTACCCCTTCAAACAACTTACGAACGTCTTGTGAACACCCACAAATAAAATTTTCTGGGTGCGCGCCTTGTTATCTATATGGACAAAACCAGAATAAAAACTGAATGAGTGTTTAAAAAAGTACAAAGTTTACAATAAGGTATTAACAAAAATAAATTTAAATTATTTTATTTATTCTTTTTTTAAACATTATTATGTATTTATCCTATTTTAAATATGCAAATTCCAACTATAATTTTTCAAATAAACATAAAAACCCTCTTATTAAGGAACTTCTATAGATGAAAGATTGTAAATAAATTCTTTGTACCGTTTTATAAGTTCTTCAAAAAATTAAAATATGCACTATTCCAATTTTTTAAATTTGTTTGTTGTTTGCTCGTTTTGGATGGTACAAAACACATTTTAGACTACTTTAGTGATTCTGTTTTATACATTTAACAAAGAGAAAGACACTGATATCAACATCTCTATTTTGAATTTTGTGTGACAAACCACGTTTTGAATGTTACCTCCTGATATATTGAGCTATCAAAAGGTAATAAAATATTACTAAAATATAATCAATTTTTAGAAAAGTATAAATAGGCACATGAAGATAAATAATATAATATAAACATTAATAATTTTAGGTTTACTTTTTTCTAATGATGGAATGAACTAGAGAGTTTGACCCCAGCGTTTTTCCAGGCAGGAATCAAGTCTGCCAGGTTAAATCTCGTTCTTTTATTATTATTACTATTATTATTTTCTTCCTTTAAATTTAATTCACGTTATAACGTGGAATTAAACTATTATTATTATCATTATTTAGCAAAACAGATGGCAATGCTGATAATGCATTACTTTTAAAATAGCATTTTATATATTGGCTATAATACAAGGTGTCTCAAAAGAAATTTTATATTTATTTAGCTTACTGCGTGAACGCATCGTATCCGAGGGGTGCGGGGGTTATGTCAATCGGTAGCCTGGCTCTTGGGAATTTAGTCGCTATGGAGCGTTTCTCGGGAGAAGACCGCGCGTTACGCGTGCGAGAGTTTTACAAAAACGGTGATTCGGCGACTGTAGCACGTAGAAAATTCTGCAGTATTCGAGGTTTTCGCCACTTAAATGATGCGCCAAGCATTCCTCTAATTCGACATTGGGTTAAAAAGTTTGAAGAGACTGGTACAACGCTGGATAAATCAAAATCCGGGCGACCTAGGTCATCAAGAACGGTAGAAAACGTGGAGAATGTTAATCAGTCTGTTCGTGACGACCCGAACCTTTCAATTCGAGAGCGCGTAAGTGCTTTAAATGTGCATAGATCATCATTACATCGCATTATGCACAAAGACCTAAAGCTGCACCCCTACAAAATTCAATTGGTGCAAGAATTAAAGCCCCAAGATGCCAGTCAGAGGCTTAATTTCGTAAATCAGGTGATTGAGCGATTTTCAACGTTTACCAACATTTTGTTTTCGGATGAAGCTCATTTTCATCTTAATGGCCACGTAAATAAGCAGAACTGCCGCTACTGGAGTGCAACGAATCCGAAACGCAAACATCAGAAACCCCTACATTCGCCTAAAGTGACCGTATGGGCTGCGATGTCGGCGCGAGGAATTATCGGCCCTTACTTTTTTGAAGACGAAAGGGGGCGTGCAGTTACAGTGAATTGAGAGCGTTATGTGGAGATGTTAGACAACTTCTTGGTACCTGAACTGCAAAACTTTCCTGGCTATAACCAAAGAACATGGTTCCAACAGGACGGAGCAACTTCACACACGTCCAATATGTCTCTGCCACGTGTTCGTGAAATTTTCTCAGGCAAATTGATCTCCCGGAGAGGTGACATAAATTGGCCTCCACGCAGTCCAGATTTAACCCCTATGCACTTTTTCCTATGGGGTTATCTTAAATCTAAAGTTTACGCCAATAAACCGACTTCACTGGCGCATTTGAAAGAAAATATCCGTCACGAAATGGCAGCCATCTCTGAGTCCACCTGCCGAGACGTCATAAGTAATTTTACTGTTCGATTAAATGAGTGCCGAGAACGCGAGGGTCCACATTTAGACGATATTATTTTTAAGAAATAAATCCCCAATAAGTGTATTTTAATAATTAATAAACATTTTTTCTATATACGGCTTACTTTTTTTTTAATCGATCCACTAAATATAAAGTTTCTTTTGAGACACCTTGTATATAAACTTAACACATTAATATAAATAATTATGATAATAAAATGCACCAGGATATACACTATATATAGGGTGACCATCCGTCCCGGTTTTAGGTCAATTGTCTCGGTGTCCCGAAAAATGTTCTCGGGACGGCCGATTGTCCCGGGTTTTGAGGTGCGGACCTTTTTTATCTTTTTGCTCTTCACTTTGAATTTGGGAGATGAGGACCTTTTTTTTTTGTTTTGCTCTTCACTTGTTGGATCTGGTAGGAAACAAAGACCTTCTTTATTTTCCTGTGTCCCGGTTTCCCTTCACTGAAATCTGGTCACCCTAACTATATATATAAATTATTCATTTTTTCATTTTTTCCCAAAAATTAACTTACACAACTTTCATAATAAACAGTCCATTGATGATCATTGCACAATACATTATCGTATTTAAAATTCCTATCGATTAGTTAAAAACAATGCAAAAGTACAATTTGTCGTTGATTCTGGAGGCCTCTTAAATATGCAGACGTGTAGCTATAGGTACAAGCAGGTTGACCAGATTTCAGTTGCGGTAAACCCTAAAATTGAAAAAATGGAATTGAAGAAATGGAAATACAGTATATTTTATTCAGTTTGGCTCATTTCCAAAAAATACAAATGATGAGCAAGAAAAAAAAAGGTCTTTACCTCCAAAATATAAATGATGAGCAAAAAAACAAAAGGTCCTCGTCTCCAAAATCCAAATGATGAGCAAAAAAAGGTCCTCACCTCCAAACTACAAATCCGGAGATTTTATAACAAAACCCGGAGCCCTGAGACTCTGGCCGGAACCCTGAGACCTGGTCACCTGAGTACAAGTCTTCATAATTCGGTCGTTACCGGCTGATTAAGGCGAACCATGCATCTAATGCTATATATATTATATATGGTATAAACCGTAAGCAAAGCCGTAACTAGTCAGGGGCAACAAGAGCACAGGCCCGAGGCCACAGATCGAAGGAGACCACAGAAAGGAAAATATTGACATAATAATTGTATTTGAGTGAGGACCTATATTTAGGTCATCACTTGTATTTTAGAAGTGATGACATTTTTGTTAGGACGTCCCTTGTATTATATAGTGTTATATTGTTTAGGGGGTCCAATTATAAAATCTTGCCCAGGGCCCGAGAAACCCTAGTTACGGCCCTGACCGTAAGTTTCAACCAAGAATATGATTTATCGTTTCGAAAATACAAAACTGTTGGAAGAGTTTGATAGATTGATTACTAACCAAAACTACCAAGTTCGAATTCTGGTTTTTCTCGGTTTCTTACTCACTTCTGCTTTATTATGGCACAAAACTGTCATCTATTCAAATAATCCATCATCATCGCTTTCAACTGACCTAATTCATGGTCAGTTGAAATATCTCGTTTAATAAATATTGTTGATACATATTTATTTGTGTACCTTGAAACACTTTTTACATTTTATTACTTCCTTTTTTATTATTTTCTAAACCCTTGAGAATACCATGGTACAAATGGTCGTGTGTAGGGATGGAACGAATAATCGAATGATTGAAATAATCGATTATTTTGTTTCAGTTAATCGGTTAATCATATGATATTTTTGGTTTCGATTAATTAATAATTTATCGATTCATTTATTATTAATCAATAACTTTATTTTATTTTCAAGAAATTACTTAGTTGTATTGTTCAAACACTGATGGGTAGATAACTTTGTTCTCTTCTTTTCAATAAAGTCCCTAGATTACTGAGCCTTCAGAACACTCGTTCTGGTCCATCTGGAGAATTAATCTCAACCGCTACTTATTTCTGGACAATATACTACTATAGTTTGCGTCTAATCAGATCAAAAGCTCAATAGCGAAACGCAATCTTCTAGCTCGATAATTTGCGAGAAAAGCCTGGCAAGTTACAGGTCTTCTGGATACAAGCCCGTCTTTGGACAGTTCGTGATGAATTTTCCAAATTTCTATCTTCTTCGAAATGACGTGCGAGAAAAGTTAAGGACAAGTCAAGATCGCGCAGAACAATTAGAGTAAGAAATCAGTCGTTTCTAGCGCTTGTGGCTCCTGGATGATTTCAGCCAGTTTTTTTTTTTTTTATGTAGATGCCAATTCACTGATGGCGCTTTATAGCGTAATTAATAGAGTTTTTAACTATAGTGCGTTCGAAGGTGAGTTTGCAGTATAGCTCTTATGGAAAATGGGAGCGGTGTTGCCAAATGTTGTAAAAGTGTCAAATGTGTCAATTATAATAATATGAAAAACTCGTATGATTTACAAAAATCAACTCTTATAAAACTCAAAATAACACTCAACAAAAACAAATGGTCATTTGTAGAATACTGCGTCGTCACAGATTAGCGCGTTTTAGAGCTGGCAACGTCGACAAGCAAGAAAAGGATAGTGTCATTGTGTAAACCCATTAGTACCCCCCCTGTACAGCAAACTCACCTTTGAACGCACTATACATCCAAAACACCAGCGATATTCCAATACTGCGCCCATCTTCATATAATGGCAAGTTCGTACAACATCTTCCGGCCACATTTTAATTTTAATACACAAAAAAAACTAGTAGGAGTTTAGAAATCTCTAATGGCAAAATTTTATTTTAACAATGAGTTATTTTTGTTAAAACTTATGTAGATAATATGCGAAATTCTATAGTCTTCGTTCAAACGGGAATTATTTATTATTACAGCCCGTAACAATAAATCTGCTTCAACAAAAAGTATTTGTTCATGCAGACATGTATTACCTCCCATTATTTATAGCTTCCTAATAAAACTGTTAAATAATTTTTTATCAGTCTTTAAAATACAACGTTAAGATATTTTTTTGTCAGCTATCAGATCAATTCTGTATAAAATTACTGTGTAGTAACTTTACTACAAGATAAAATGTTATAAAAAGTATAATGCCTTTCATTCATGATAGTAACTGACCTTGCTCATAGAGACAAATTTAGTTACAATTATCATAGTAACAGAGTTACAGAATTGGTCTGAGTGTGTTATTTTTAAATTTCATAATCGATAAATCGATTATTTTCTACCAATTGAATCGAAAATCGATTATAACATTTCAATTAATCATATGATAGATTAATCGATTCGTTAATTTTTATTGCCATATCTAGTCGTGTGTGAAAAAATTAACATAACTCATTTTTAGTAAACAATTTGTAAGAAATCAAGTTCGAAAACAAGTTTTATTGTAGTTTATAAAAGTATGGCAAATATAACTATTTTAGATTGTAGGAACTGAATTCCAGGTATAAGACTTGTTATTGTTTCGAGGTACAAGAAGCTACGTAAAATTGTGTAAATGGTCAAAAAAAGACTGAATAGGTTGTGTCTGGAGTAGAAAATAATGCTGTAGAAATACTCACCAAAGTCTATTGCAAATAAATCATACTTCTCCACGGTCTCTCACTTCCCAATGACGTTGTTAATCAATGAAATTAAAATAAGAAAACAGAAGAAATCCTAGTTTACTGTTGTGAAGAAAAACTTTGTACAATAATTGTTCCTATACTGTATATATTGTAGGTATTTGTATTTAGCTGACTAATAGGTTGTAAGACTAATGGCCCATAAAACAATATAAAAAAAAATTATATGAAGTGTGAATTTTCACACATTTCAGGGTTTCGCAGGTATATAATAAGTGAAGGCGGTATGAGTGTGTAGGACAAATTTTACTTTGTACTAATCACGGCAAAATGAACGATATTTTTAAAATCATTTATCGTCTGTTAATCATATAATAAGGCTGGTTATTAAATTTACGCTCTTAAAAATTAAATACAACATTTGTCAAAATATAACTAGAATTTTGACAAAATAATTTCAACATAATAAAAATGCAAAAAAAACAGAAAAAATAAAATTCACTCCGTACTCGAACTCGAAACCCTTCGTTTTCCAGCTCATTTTAGCAGTGCTCTAACCCATTACGCCATCGCACGCTTTGCATGTGAGTGTCTTACATTGGTATAACTTTTGTACTTTGTGAACCAAAAACCACAAAAAATGTGTTATTTTCCGAAAACATAATCTGATCAAAAATTCCTGTTGTACTATTTCGGTTTACACCAATATACATTACTTAGAATTTTTTTAGATTTTTAGTTTAAACCATCTGGGCTACAGGTTGTGGGACAAAATTTTTTTTTGCACAATTTTGGCAAAAATCTCATCAAAATAATTTATTTTGCAAAAATAAAAATTTGATCGTTAATCCACGTACTAAGGGCTTTCATTTGATACCCTACTCAGAATTTAAAAAAAATATTTTTGTTTTCGATGAGCACATATTTGTTTATATTTTTAGGGGGATATATTTTTTAGATGTTTTAGTATTTTTCCTATGTGCGGGTCAAAGAGTTGTATAAGCATGCCAAATTTCAACTCTCTAGGTTTCGCCGTTTGGCTACAATTTTTACCGAACAGACAGACAGACAGACAGACAGACAGACAGACAGACAGACGACAAAATGACGGTATAAGGGTTTTTTGGTCATACCTACAAAACCCTAAAAAGATTCTAAGGCCCCAGCCGTGTGCTTCACATGTGCCTGTGCGGTGACCTGCCACTGCTTACCATGTAATCTCGCAATATGACCTATAGATCAATCTTAATAATTGTTACAGTCGTAAATTAGCATTTATAAACATTTATAGTTAATAAAAAAACAAGTAAAAGGATCTACAGTTAAATCTAGCAGTTGGATATCATTGACGTCATATGCCAATCAGATAATTCCATAGTATATACCTATTATTTTCTATGCCTCTGGAGATGATTAGATTAACAAACTAACAAAAAATCCAGACACACCAAAAAAATTTGCATAATTTTGATCGATTCATTTCTGATTACAAATTAGTTAATAACCATCATAATTTACTCTGCACGTTAATAAAATCATAAAAATATTTTAAATTATATGTTTTGCAACAATTTCTTTTAGAGAATAGACATATCATTAGTAACATACATATATTTTTTATTAATTATATTAAATTAGTCTCCTAATCACATAAAAATCAAGGACGTCTATTTCCTGATTAACATAATTTAATAACTTGTCATTAAAATGATCAATGACGCGTGTAAATGAAATTTTTATCTATAAATGCAAAATATATTGAATAAATTATGATTTTTCTTTTGCGTAAACATAATTTAACCCAACATAACTTCATAAAACTCCAAACAGTGACAGCCATATGAGGGGTGCAAAAGATGCACGGCACCTGGGCCCTGGGCTGCATAGGGAACCCTAGTTTGTTACATGGGACTCCAGAAAAATCAGGTTCCCGTTTTTCAATTGTCCGGAAACCAATTTCTGACCGCCTTCCGCTCTACAAATGTTCAGTTATGAATTTCTATGTGAAATTCAATTAATTTGAGGGATCCGAATCATTTGAGTTAGTTTTCCAGAAAGATTTATTCACGAAGATAAGCCGAGTCACTGAAAGTTTCGGTACGCTATGAACTATGAACAAGAGACACGATATATACGGGTATAGTACAAACATATTATGCCCTGTTTTGGCTAATCAGTTTTCAAAAACAGGGTATTTACTGTTTACAAACTGACAGAACAAAAATTGTGCTTTATGGCAACATCTGAGCCGTGTGAAATTTTTGATACCGATAAGGGAGGCAGAGACGCACTCGCCTTAGGGTGCCAGATTGAAAAGGCGCCAAATTGAAAAAGGTGCCAAATAGAAATGGCACAAAAAAAAACTCGATTTAAAATAGGTGCCATATAGATATATCTAAAATAAATAAAGAGCTATCTCATCGCAATCACACAGTAGTCTGAAGTAAATTTGTATTGTCTATTTATTTCAAAGATAAGGTGCTTTAATAGTTCTCATCCTAAGGCTACTCGTCCTTTGGACGTCTTTTGGACAGACTGCGAACAATCCAATCACAGCACAATGAATTGAAGCGCGACCTTTGGATGCGTTTTCATCCGATCCGATCAGAACAGATTTCGGACGAAAAACTGCGAGCGATCCCATCACAGCAAAATAAATTGAAGGTCGTCCAGTGGATGCGAAGTTATCGGTCCGAATTCGTACGAATACAGCCGACGAGCCAACGATCCCATTCAAATGGGATTTTACATGCGAATGAGGGGAATTTCAGACATATTTATCATATATGTAATTATTTACTTATCATGGATGTCGAAAAGTTAATTAGTTCAACAAGTGAAAGAAAGGTTTTATGGGACATGAGAGATTAAAAATATTACTTGAGGGATGTCCAAAGAAGAGAGTGGAAAGAAATTGGTGAGAAAAAAATTGTGATGGTAAGTAATAAACTTCAAGTTTAAAATTATTTATTTACGTAACGTTCTGTTCATAAAAATTATGTTTTTCTAATTATACAATTATTGAGAACAAAAATAGGTTTTAAAATTATCTCTGATAACATATGCGGAACTATTGCCTCTATTTTCACCTAGCGTCGCAAATCTGTTATCTGCATGTTTTTGGTGTGATGTGAATGAAGTTGCTTGCTCACTACTTCTTTATCAATTATAATATTATGCAGTAAGCATATACTTTGCAAGAATCTCCATTTGCTGGTAATAATACCAAATGCATATTCAATAACTTGTGCTCGAGATAGGCGTTTTTTAAATTTTTTTTCTGCTGGTCCCAGTTTTGATACTGGAAAAGGTCTCATTATAAAATTTTTTAGTGGATACGCTTCATCTCCCAAAAGAACATGAGGTGTTGTAATATTTGTCCCTGGTAGTGGCGTTTGAATCCTAAGACCTATTTCTTTTCTCAGATATATGATTAGTCCAGCATTCTTTTCTCTTTCTTTGAAGTCGGCGTCTAACTAAATAAGAGTTCTCCAAAAAAATAAGGTTATCCATTGCACAATTTGTTTTCAGAGCTTGTTGAAATAAATGAATTCTCCCACTCGCGTCGCATCTGACGCATTGCGAAATCGTTCGGATTGGATCGGATCGGATGAAAACGCATCCATAGGACGAGCAGCCTTAATCATGGACTGAAATTATAATTGAAGTATGGAATGAAAGTATTTATTGTTATCGTCAGATTAACGCTCAAGCTCACAAAGTTCGCATTTGGTGCCACAGAATCTCAGAGAGTAAAAATATTATATCGGAAGGTATTTGAAAGGACGAGGGCTCAAAGTAGACTGCGCTTATGTCCCTCCAATTGCTTAAAGCGTCACTTCAAATGTTTGGAAAATGTATTATTGTTTTTCGATTGCAATTTGTTGATTTCAAGGCTTTTTTTGTTGATTTCAAGGCTTATACACAAACGCGTTGTACCGAAGGATGTTATCCGCGAACGAAGCTATTAATTTTAAATGAACGCAAACAAACTGAAACTGTTAGTTCAAACTGGTGACAAGAATTAAGTGAAATTAGATAGTCTCACGGAGACTAAAAAATGTTGTTGTTTTAATAACAATTTGATGTGCGCTCCTTTGAAGTTATATAATCTTTTATAAACATATTTTCATTACATTTTTTACTCCACCCATAATAAACTAAAGTTAAGAAGTTTTTTTTGAAGATATAACAAATTTGTTTATTATTGTAATATTTAATAAAATTATGATAGTAAAAAGTGTTTGTTTTATGTGTTTTATTTATCAGTATTTTATGTGACAGCTGCACAAGAGACGTCATAGAGCAAATGGCTTTCATCTCCTGCGAACTAGAGAGCTTCTTTAAGATTATGACAACATATGACATTTGTTCCTTAGAGTGTCGAGCGTGCAGTGTGCACTGTGCACTGTCGTGATGGGATCAATCACTCATTTCCGCTTCACAGTTCACTAAGAAATATTACAACAACACAAGAACTAACACTGACAAACAATATTTTCTGAATAGGTTTTAAAGGATGTTTTTATTTACAAAATTGATGTTAAAAATAGGACATTTCTAAACAATTTTATTTTGCTATATACATCTACGGCTTGAATGCATAATACTAGTACCCTTAATAAATTTAAAATATATTTCCCAGAGTTGCCGTAGGTTACTTGGTAAGATGGCCTACAACGCACAGAGATGTGGGTTTAAATTCCGGACACCACCCCAGAATTTCCGTTTTCCATTACACTAACACCTCGCTATACGGCCGCTCTTTATACGGCATTTTACTATAACGACTTTCTTTAATCATGGCACTTTTTCGATTTATTGCCCAAAATGTTTCGTTAAACGGCAAAAAAAAAAAAAAAAAATGGCCAGAATGCCTAAAAACTAATGATCCTGAAGTTGATTATTTTTCTGAAATTCGACAAACCATATTGAACCTAGCAAATGATTTTGGTTTTGAGGGTTTGGGCGAAGATGATGTGCTTGATTTACTAGACGTTGATAGAGAACCCCTTTCATATGAGGAACTGATCCAATTAGGGATGGGAACGATATATCGATATTTCGAAAATATCGATACTTTAGAAAAATATATCGATATTTTTATATCGATATTTGTAATGCGATATATCGCGCAAAATATCGATGTTCGCACAAAATATCGGTATTCTTGTATGTTTTTTACATTCAAATTATGCACTTTTGTAAAAACAAACTATAGGCAATTCCAAACGTTTAGGCGGAACTAGATTTTTAAATCCAGTAATTTTTATCTGTTAATTCGGACTCTTGGTCCATTTGTTTAAGCTTTGTAAATCATACTCACATTGCAAATTCTAGATTTATTGCTTGTCATTATAAAATGTTCTTTTCATTGCATTTTAATTTTTTGTCATTCTTAATACAAATTTCCCATTTATTTATTTTCCAGTCTTCAAAATATGGAAAAATGTATTAAAATATTTGACATATGTTATTCGCTTCCATGGTTTCACTGGCGTTAGTTTCACTGTTGGAATTTTAAATTTTCACATACCAAACCTGAAATATGTAATAACCCAAACAAGGTCCATTTTCGTGACAACCTAAAATAATGAAATTTTCATTTGGTTCCGCCTAATCGTTAAAGTAAGACGAAATTTTGATTACAATAATTTGCACCTTTGAAATTGTATGTCATGTTGGTATTAATTTTTTTTTTAATTTTCACTTTCTTAATAATGATCATAACCAATTAATCTAAAGTCGGGTTTACAACGTAAGGAATATTTTTAATTGTCATTTAAAGTCCGTAATACACAATAAAAGTACTTTACTATAAGTTGTTTCATTTTGTAACACGTAACTAGATCTGAAGATTTTGGTAATTTTTGTGATGTGACTATTGATAATATTGTAAATGTATTGTAAATATACAACATAAAAAATGAACTTTCCCTGTTATAGTGCGTTCGAAGGTGAGTTTGCAGTACAGGGCATATGGAGTAGTTCTTTTTCATACTCTCTAATGGGTTTACATAATGACGCTATCCTTTTCTTGCTTGTCGACGTTGCCAGCTCTAAAATGCGCTGATCTGTGAAGACGCAGAATTTTACAAATGGTCATTTGTTTTTGTTGAGTGTTATTTTGAGTTTTATAAGAGCTGATTTTTGTAAATCATACAAGTTTTTTATATTATTATAATTGACACATTTGACAGTTTTACAACATTTGGCAACAGCGCTCCCATTTACCATAAGAGCTATACTGCAAACTCACCTTTGAACGCAGTATAGTTACATATTACAAAATAAGACAGATCATATAAAAAAAAATATTTACTATATTTACTATAAAAGTAACCAAAAAGATCTGGTTTGTCCTTACAAAAGTGAACAGCATATATATGTGTATATTTAATTATAAGAGCAGTAAACTAGGAAAATATTGGAAAGTTGGTTGGTAGCTGGGTGAGTACCAGCTGTAAAGTGATTGCCTGTCAAATGACGACTTATTTTCCCGCCAAGCCAACAAGAAAAAAAAAAAAAAAACTGTAATTTATATATCTTGCATGTTACGTGTTAGTTATTTCGATATATCGAAAATATCGATATTTTTACTTCAATATATATCGAATATCGATATCACACTTACGATATATCGAATCGCGCATATATCGATATTCAAAAATAAATTCCCATCCCTAGATCCAATTAGAAGCAGAACGAGCACTTGATGAGGAGCCAGAGCCAGCTGTATACAAACAGTTAACATCAAAGAACTTGTCGAATGCGCTTTCTTATTTCGAACAAGGAATAAACATCCTTCTTCAAAATGATCCCGATGTAGAACGCAGCGCTAAAGTTTCTCGAGGAATTAACTCAACCATTAGCTGTTATAAAGAACTGCAAAAAGAAGCAGAAAGAAAGGCAAGACAAACAACGTTAGACAAATTTTTTAAACCAGGTCAATCCACATCAGCAGAAAGTGATGCTGATGTGGATTGTGAACTATACCGTCATAGTATAGTTTTTTAGTTTCAGTTTATTATTATATGTACTCAGTGGCGGATTTAGGTCAGTTAAAGTCCCGGGCGCAGTAAGAATATTGGACCTCTCAATTAGAAAAAAGTGTAAAATTAGGGTTTTTGCGGGGCCCGTTGCAGAGGCGTACTTAACGGGCGTCGCACCTGGCGCCTGCCAGGGGCCCACGGTGGAGAAGGGCCCCGCGCTGCACAAATTAATATATTGGAGGAACGGGGAAGGGGCCCCCCATGCGTTTAGCGCCAGGGGCCCCGAGAAGTGTAAGTCCGCCTCTGGCCCGT
Source organism: Liopterus haemorrhoidalis (assembly GCA_963971575.1). Classification (NCBI taxonomy): domain Eukaryota; kingdom Metazoa; phylum Arthropoda; class Insecta; order Coleoptera; family Dytiscidae; genus Liopterus; species Liopterus haemorrhoidalis. Next base: position 43,510,755 of record OZ020615.1, on the reverse strand, counting down.
TGCGCCCGCCGTTAAATCCGCTTCTGAATGTACTCGTTATGTATTTTTATTTTATATGTAAGCATTTTTAAATGAAATACATAGGTATAAAGAAAAAAATGCATTTTTAACTGAAAACTACGTTATTTAATAAAAGATTGGAACCGATTCTATTGAATTTATATAGGTTTATATCAAAATAATTGATTCGTTATACGGCTTTTCAATTTGCGGACATTTTTCCCGGAACGTATCTAGGCCGTAAAGCGAGGTATGAGTGTACTGAGCAGTCAGTCCACAAGTCGACACAGTCGACACAATAATTCAGATATATTCTTAATTATCTTTTTTTTAATAAGTTCTAACTGAAGTCAAGCAAGTTGCCTAACTTCGAATACTTTTAGGTATGCAACTGAAGAAATAAAAACTGTGCTAACAGTCAAATGAAATAAGCGTATGCAGGGCCGCCCCTAGGTGGGGACAAGTGGGGCCCCTGTCCCAGGCCCCGCACGTCGACCGTCAAGTAATAAAATAATGAAATACATTAAAAATATTATTCCATGTTTTATAAATAGTTGGAAAAAATTTATATTTTTATTGAATATAAGTATGTGTACTTTGTTAACCACTTAATAGTTTTGCACGAGCGTGACTCGGGCGCTCATTTTGTTCATATAGTGACATGCCCGAGCCTCGTTCGTTTTAAATTCTGTTTTGACTTGTAGAGAGTGATTATCACGGATATCGTTCGTGCAAATCATAGGTAGGAGTGAATTGAATCGCACATGTGTTACTTGCTTTTTGAGTGGTAGGAAGTGTTTACAGACAAAAATTTAGTTGTTTCACATTTCGCAACGTAGTCCAGATTGTAAGGTAGGATTGTGCATTGAATGTTTCAAAATATATTATACCCAAGTTACTTATTGAATAAACTTAATGCATTTAATTGATTGTATTGGTAAATAAAATCAAATAAAATGAAAAAGTGACAATTTTTGGACACCTTTTCTCAAAAAAATCCGACAGTTAAGTGGTTAATAGTTAGTAATATTAAAGAAAATATCGTTATTCAATATATAAATATAGATGGGGCCCCGCAAATCCAGTTTTGGGGCCCCGCAAATCTAGGGGCGGCCCTCGGCGTATATTTGCGAATTCCGCGAACAAACTAAATTATTAAGATATTTAGTTATTGTACGTATTTATTAATGAATATTAACGAGTTTCTGACTAGCTTCATAATTTCAGATAGGGTATCCGTAATTTATTTTAATACCACGCTTAAAGCCTGGTTTATAATAGATATGCTATGGAACATAAGTATAAAAATTACACTACTCTCTTTGTTCTGTTTATTACAAATAGATGTTTTGAAGGGTCAAACCCATTGTTCAATTTCGTATGCGCTATGCTATGGATTTATTATAAACCAGGCTTTATTGCTGTTTATGCATCAGCCAGTTTGTGGGGTATCCATAGCGAGCAAACTTTCCTAACTTCCAGATGGTCGCAAAGAATTGAACGGATAGCTGGTGCATTAATGTGAAAAGACACCTCTATCTGCCTGTATGTCATTCGCTTATTTTTATCAAGTAGTTTTTTAACCGCAACAATATTTATAGGAGTAATTGTTTCACGGGGTTTTCCTGGGCGAGGATTATCATCTAGGTTAAAAATTTCTCCATGAAATTGTTTATACCAGTGATTCTCAAAGTGGGCAATACCGCCCCTTGGGGGGTGTTGGAATGATTCAGGGGGCGATAGTAGCCTCGAGTGCATTTGGGGGGCATTGAAAATGATGTAAACTTGCTTACCTATTGTCAGCACTTGGATGCTCTCCATTCTAACTTCAACGAACGATTTGAAGATATTTTTAAAATGAATATACCCGACTGGGTTTTGGATTCTTTTTCAAGTGCAAACACTCTTACGAATTGAAATTTAAATTCAAAGACGGCTACCAACAGTTCTGGCTGCAAAAGCAGATTCCTACAGCTTATCCTGGGTTATGGGCTATAGTACAAAAGTTTTTATTTGCATTTTCTTCGTCATATTTAAAGAAACGTGGGTTCAGGGCGGTCACAAATCTATTAACAAAAAAAATAAAATAAACCGACAGAAAATAGCTAATCGCGGTGATTTAAGAATACTGCTGACAAAAATAGAGCCGAGGATTGATACATTGATAGCAGCGCACCAGGTTCATCCTTATCATTAGATGAGAATATGATTTTAATAAATAATTTTTAATTTCAAGCTTCAAGGTGTCTTATTTAAAACATCTTTCTTTATTATATTTTGGAACGTAGGTAGAAATATAGATACATATATCTTTCTGTTTGTTCGCTTAAAGAATGTAGATTTCCAGGGGGCGCTGAGTAATTTTTTCCTGAAAAGGGGGCGGTAGGCCAAATAAGTTTGAGAACCACTGGTTTATAACAACTCCCGCAGACAAACCACGTTTGAAATATGTATAAAATTATTGCATGATGATCTCGTCGCGTTAACTGCCCATATTGATAAATTTACACTTGCAAACAATAGACTGACTACATAAAATTTTGTTTTCTATTATGTTTTGAATGGTCTATATAATAATACAAGAATAAACTTGCTATTATTCATGCAGCCGTATCTCGAACTCTCCTACCGCCCCACGTATGTGTGCTTGGAGTAGTGTGTGAAAGTAGTACACTGTCTTGGATCGTTAAATTCAATCAAATGTATTTTTTGACAGCAAATAAAAAGTGAATGTCATTCAAATTACTTTATTATAATACTTGATGGTATATCTAAAATCATTTCCTATTTACCAGACATATGCAAGTTAAGTTATGTTGGCAATGAATGACATAACTCGACTTGAAGTTTTTATCTGACAGACAAAGAATTAAATTACTATAATACATAGCAATTTGGCACTTGAATATGGAACATGTTATTCTTACATATGAGTGCAGAGTAGATTTTATAAACAGTATTATAATAGTTATTTGAACTGTCAAGTTACTTGAAATGTTATTTAAATTTCTAATAGCAACGATTGTTTACAATTTCATATTGAATTGAGTTTATAGCTGGGTATGACAAAGGAAAGCATTGTGTTCAGTAAGTCAGTCAGTTTGTGTCCTACATTGTACTTATTAAGATTTAACACTCTAAGGACACTTTGTTGAACAGTGAGAATTTATTATTTAAATAATATTATGTTAACACTTTTCTTTTGCAGTTAATATCTTCCTCTTCTGCGACCAACCAATCTACATATGGTGACGGAAAATTATACGTTTGCATTTATAAGACAAAAAATGTATACGACTGGCCAACAAGCATTTGTACAATGATACTACAATAACATACAGTTGTCGCTTGAATGTTTATTTCCATACATTTTATTTACAATATAGTTTTTCACGTAGTATGTACTGAAAGGGAGACTTTACTGGATGAATAGACAATCAGAACTATAGGCGAGTCTGGAAGCCTTCCAGTCCAGTAAAAACTCACTTTCAGTACGAACTGCGTACAATATTTTTTGTTAAATCGAGTGAAGAGTTTCCAAGCTGATACAATAATAAGGTAATTTAACAATATACAATTATCAATCTACCATATGACGGAACATATAATTGAAAAAACTTTCAAGTAACAAATACGTTTTGTGGAAATTTTTCAGTAAAACCATGGAAGATTTAAGTGATTCTGATGTATGTGGTACTCCACTGCAATTTTATTTTAAATGTACTACTTATAAAAAGTACAAAACAAATGAGTGAGAATTAAAAAAAAAGATCAGATTGAAGTTTACGTGAGGTAAACGTACTCTGATGGTGATATATATAAAAGACTTTTACTAAAAAACGACTTTTTTTTAAACTTTTAGCTCGATAAATTTTGCCCAATGTTATTGTATCTTCTTTAAACCTTCCTAAAAGTACGATTTCTCAAACTCTGTAAAATAGGCGAGTGTCTTTTCATGTTTGGAAACAAAAATAAATCGCAGAGGGCCAAATCTGGAGAATAGGGTGAATAAAGGAGCAATTCGTAGCAACCAATTTGGCCGTTGAAATTGCGGACGAGTGAGTTGATGAATTGTTATGGTGAAACAAAACCTTTTTCTTTGCCAAATAGGTCCGCTTGATCAATTGATCAAAGCGGCGTAATATAAGGTGACCATACGTCCCGAATTGGCCGGGACAGTCCCGATTTTCCACCTTGCGTCACAATTTTTTTCACAGGCAATATTTGTCCCGAATTCAAGTTTTTTGTCCCAAATTTTAGAAAAGGTACTTGTTTTCAATATTTATTTTAAATATATTTCAACTAAAACTATTTTTAAAAAACTTGAACTAAATAAAATCTACCGAAAGGGTATTTTCCTTGATGAACAGCTTTTGAACTGTGAACTATGAAGGAAGCTGTGCGGATTTTTTAAAAATGCTTCAGGCGATTAGCCTCTTTGCAGAAATAGGCCGATGTAAAGTAAATAAAATAAATAAATTTAAAATGCTTCAAAGTAAAAAAGAACTAAGTACTCAAAAAGATCCATAGTTCGGAAAAATATAAAAATTAATTAATAGAGTAATTTTAATGAATAAATTTTGAATTCATTTAAAAAAATACTGTGACTTTAATAATGTCCCTTTTAATAATATAAGTTAATTATATCTGTGATTGGAAATTTTTATTTATTATAAATTATAAATATTTAAAAAAAATGAATTACACAATTATATTTGAATAATTAACCCCTCCCCCGTTAATAAGCTCCCGTCCCGAATTTTGAACTAAAAAATATGATCCCCCTACATAATATTGTGCTGTGATCATTTTTCTCTTAGTCCATGAATATGTGAAGCCTGGCGAAATTCAGAAAATCGTGACCATAACTTTTCCAGTTGAGAGACCCTTTTTTTGTCTTTTTCGTAGCAATTTCTCCAATAGAAATCCACTGTTTCGACTGTTCTGTAATTGCTGGTACGTAATGATGGATCCATGTTTCAACAACGGTTATAAAACACCACAAAAAATTAATTGGATTGTGCTTGTACATGTTCAAATATTGCTTCAAAATGGTCATCTGAATCCGTTTTCAATCCATTGTGAGCAGACCCATCTTGCCGCTAGCTTTTTCATGCCCAAATGTTCATGCATAATATGAAAACACGTTCAAATGAAACATTTAATGCATTATAAATTTTATTTATCATCTCTTCAGTTGTAATCTCATTCGAACGTCCCGACACTTAGCATCATTCGTGCTAGTACGACCACAACGAAATTCAGTGAACCACTTGTGATCCATTCCGTGCGATGGAGCCGAGATTTCATAATACTATTTTAGCTTTGCTTGAACGACTGCAAAGAATGACATGTGTCAGAAATCAGTGGAGCAGCCAGGAATTTTTGTTGGCGGAGGGGGGCGGAAGACAAAATTATTTAAATTATGCATAAGGTTCACACTTCTAAATTTCAAATGATGATCTAAAAAAAAGATCTTCGCTTTCGGAAATAGTACGTGACGACCTAAAAAAAAAGTCCTCATCTCTATTTCTAAAATTTTTTACGGCTAGTTTTACAATCGGCAGTTAAGTCTCTGGCTAGTGGTTACTGTGGAAACTTATGGTAATTATTATATTGCAAATATGTTGTTAGCCATTGATTTGAGCTAACCAACAGGTAACCATGAATAGTAAAATCGGCCCCTAGTGTGTTTGTGTGTTTTTATTTTTATTTCCTTCCTTCTTAGTGGGGGGGGGGCACCCTCCTTGGGTGCGCCACTGTCAGAAATAATATCTTGCGATCTGAACGCTAGCTCTTACCGAAGTCACTGACTTAACAATCACCTTGTTTACACTAAAATACTACTACCTGAAACTAACCTAAATCATTTTGAACCTAATCTATTCTAATCGAACTTAATGTAACCAAAGCAAAAAATTAATTTCAAATTACAAATTTTGTCAGATTACTTAATTTTAATCGTTTTTAGAAACATACTGTAATATTATTAATTATTTTAAATTTTATTTGCCCTGTGAAAGTAAATAAAACCAAAGAAATGGCAAAAACAAATTGATTCGTTTCAGTGCCAAACCAAATTTGTGTTCATGTTATAAAGAAAAATATTAGCCGTAAATTTATGAAGAAAGAAACAACATAACAACAACTAATAACACTCACAATAGCTTCACAAGTTAAATAGCCCCTAAAATAATATATTTACAAACATAAATAAAACATTAATAGTTGTGTAATATATTTCGGTCGGCCATTAGATGCGGCGTTTGTGTTCGGAGGCAGACAAAAGTATCAGTTGTCTATAATCGTCAGTCTCCCGCAGAGTCCGCCTTTCAACCCGCTGGAGAGGCCTTTCTTTCAAATCCCACCGCCAGTTGACTGGCAGTCCCACCCAGAGCGCTCTGGCGCCGAATATAAACACTAACCTTAGGCATGATTGGACGCAATTTTCAAACATAAATTGGACATGGCCCAAAACCATACATCTTTTTGTCAAATGCTCGATTAACAACCTCTCTCCTATACTATTATATTTATTTTGGCTTTTCATTATTTTTGAATACGACATTATGAGACCATTTACTTGGTGCCATACACACTCATTCTATGGTTATTAAGAGTCTGCCAATATTTAGAATTGATTTGATGCTATGCCGACATGTTATTAACATTTCTGTTTGTTGTAAATTGTTTAAGGTCTTTGATGTTCAACCTAAAACTGGAACGCTGCTCTAAATTGAATTTATAAATGAAATTTAATAAAAATGTCACGCAATATTAATAGCTCAAATGCTATTACATTTAAAACAACTCACTTCTAACATGACATTTAAAAATAAGAAACATATTTTACTAGAAAATGGAATCCATTTCCATTTCTTAACCAATAATTGTTTTTAAATATAAGAAACAGTGTTAAAGTCCATACCATATTAGTTTTGAAGATCGCAGTAAAATAATAAAAGTTAGGGATTTCATATAATTACAATAGAAGTGATATAACTATACTCTATCTCCGAAAGACTGATAGCAATAAAATTTATTATTTGTAAAAAGTTATTGTATTATCACACAGAAGCGGTAAAACAAAAGCGACAAAATATGAATAGTTCGAAACGAATATTGTTAAAAACAACCGAGTGTGCCGCACATATTATATGGGAATACGAACTAGGGTTAAACACAATAGGTCATAAAAATTTGACCCTAAAATTTTGAAGAAAAATATGGTCACAAGGGTGAGTTTAATGATATGATATATATGGTCACAGGAGTGCGTTTAATAAAATGATAAATAGTAATATAGAAATACACAGAACCAATTTAAACGTGTTTAAAATGCGCACGCCATTGGTAACTGCCTGACAAAATGATTTATTACTATCAGTCTTTCAGTTCGCATCGTTTTTCACATTACGCATCTTACTTAAAGGATTAACAAAAACAAACATCGCTGCGCCACTGACCGTTGACTGTTTACAACGTGGTTGTAAACATGAACCCTAGTTCTTCTGTAGTTTAACAATGTGATTATAGTTATACGGGATAATTGTTTTATGCCGATCTTCAAAAGTAATATGGCATGTTCTATACACAAAATGTGATTGTGGACCTTTGGAAATCCCCGTGTTTTTGAGGGCGTCCGCCAGACTAAACTATTTTCAACTACCACTAGGTTCGCCGAGAGCGGGCCCTGCTGAAATCATAACGTGCCCGATAACAGATAAAAAAAAACTGTGCGTAGATAGAAATTGTTCTTTAATTTTTCTACCCTAATATTTATTGTAAATAAAAATTAAAAATATATGTATATATGAAGGTCTGAAAATTATATCAATAACTTCTTCTTTGGGCACTATCAGCTGGGCTGTCTTTTGGCCTCACATTAGTCCTCTATCTTGATCTGTTAATTGTCAAGTGTCAAAAAATATTTATACAAGGTGTCTCAAAAGAAATTTTATATTTATTTAGCTTACTGCGTGAACGCAACGTTACCGAGGGGTGCGGGGGTTATTTCAATCGGTAGCCTGGCTCTTGGGAATTCAGTCGCTATGGAGCGTTTCACGGGAGCAGACCGCGCGTTATGCGTGCGAGAGTTTTACAAAAACGGTGATTCGGCGACTGTAGCGCGTAGAAAACTCTGCAGTATTCGAGGTTTTCGCCACTTAAATGATGCGCCAAGCATTCCTCTCATTCGACATTGGGTTAAAAAGTTTGAAGAGACTGGTACAACGCTGGATAAATCAAAATCATAGGTCATCAAGAACGGTAGAAAACGGGGAGAATGTTAATCAGTCTGTTCGTGACGACCCGAACCTTTCAATTCGAGAGCGCGTAAGTGCTTTAAATGTGCATAGATCATCATTACATCGCATTATGCACAAAGACCTAAAGCTGCACCACTACAAAATTCAATTGGTGCAAGAATTAAAGCCCCAAGATGCCAGTCAGAGGCTTAATTTCGTAAATCAGGTGATTGAGCGATTTTCAACGTTTACCAACATTTTGTTTTCGGATGAAGCTCATTTTCATCTTAATGGCCACGTAAATAAGCAGAACTGCCGCTACTGGAGTGCAACGAATCCGAAACGCAAACATCAGACACCCCTATATTCGCCTAAAGTGACCGTATGGGCTGCGATGTCGGCGCGAGGAATTATCGGCCCTTACTTTTTTGAAGACGAAAGGGGGCGTGCAGTTACAGTGAATTCAGAGCGTTATGTGGAGATGTTAGACAACTTCTTGGTACCTGAACTGCAAAACTTTCCTGGCTATAACCAAAGAATATGGTTCCAACAGGACGGAGCAACTTCACACACGTCCAATATGTCTCTGCCACGTGTTCGTGAAATTTTCTCAGGCAAATTGATCTCCCGGAGAGGTGACATAAATTGGCCTCCACGCAGTCCAGATTTAACCACTATGAACTTTTTCCTATGGGGTTATCTTAAATCTAAAGTTTACGCCAATAAACCGACTTCACTGGCGCATTTGAAAGAAAATATCCGTCACGAAATGGCAGCCATCCCTGAGTCCACCTGCCGGGACGTCATAAGTAATTTTACTGTTCGATTAAATGAGTGCCGAGAACGCGAGGGTCTACATTTAGACGATATTATTTTTAAGAAATAAATCCCCAAAAAGTATATTTTAATAATTAATAAACGTTTTTTTCTATATACGGCTTACTTTTTTTTTAATCGATCCACTAAATATAAAATTTCTTTTGAGACACCTTGTATAAGAAATATGTTCGTGACGTGACCCTCACGGGGGTCGCCCATTTTCGTGAAATATATTCACTTGGAGGACATCAAAGAAGAGTTTCTGTTTTGTAAAGCACAAAAAACTACTACGAAAGGTGAAGATGTCATGGAGATGATAAGTTCATTCTTTGAAAGTAATAACTTAACAATGGAAAAACTTGTGTGGATTTTGTACCAATGCAGCACTAGCCATGCTTGGATCGATGTCGGGCTTTCAGTCAAAAGTTAAAGAGCTTGCACCCCAAGCAAAGATATTACACTGCATTATTCACCGATTTGCCCTTGCTACCAAGACTCCTCCAAAGCCTTTGCAATAAGTGCTCGACTCTTTGGTGACAATTGTCAATTATATAAAATCTATTGCTCTCAATACTCGTCTGTTCAAAGAACTATTCAAAAACATGAACTCTGATCACGAAGTTCTTCTTTTATACACTGCTGTTCGTTCGTTATCAAAAGGAAATTTTGTTGGCCGAGTTTTTGAATTGAAAAACGAAATAATACAGTTCTTAGAAATAAAAGGAAAACATGAGTTTATGACACATTTTAATGATGATACCTGGATCCAAACAGTAGCTTATTTATCTGATATCTTAGATCAGTTAAACAAGCTAAATTTGAAACTGCACGGTAAAGAAACGCACATTATTCACTTCAGAAATATTATCCAGGCATTCGTATTAAAGCTACAAGATTGGCGCCGTAAAGTAAATCTTGAAAACTTTGCCATGTGTGAACACCTTTGCACCAAGACTGAAGAACTGGAGATGGGAATTGAAGATAACCTGAGAGAAGAAATTAATAACCACCTTAAAGCTCTTCAATCCGAAATTCAACGTTATTTCCCGGATTCTCTGAACAAGAAGTTGCATTAGTACGAAACCTATTTCATGTATCATTGGATGTTACCGACATTCCCGCACCCCATGCCGAGCTTGATTGGTGAGCCGATGAAGTACAGGATGAATTTTTGGAGCTGCGAAATGACTCCTCTGCGCGTGATATATTTCAGGAAAAATCGTTATCTATATTCAAAAATAATAAATATTAATTTTGGTGTGTTATGCATCATTCGTATCCTAAAGGTTCCATGTTTTCTTTTCGAATATTAGTGCCATTTGCTTCTTCTTACCTCTGCAAAAGTGGATTTTCAACTCTTCTGCAGATCAAGACAAAAGCCAGGAATAAGCAGGATGTTCAAGATGACATGAGATTGGCCTTGACAAAAACTCAATCAAGAATTATAACACTTGTTAAGCAGATGCAAGCTCAATCATCACATTAATCATTAATAATTAATACTTAATAAAAAATATCATCACTTTTGTTAAGTCCCAAAATATATTTTCTGAAACCCTTTATTTTTTTGATCAAATAAAGCGGGTGCGAAAGGGGAGTCGCGAACATTTTTAAAAATTCTAAAATTTTAAAAAAAGGTTGGGAACCAGTGTACTATACGATACAGGAAAGGCACTATCTACGTTTTTTAGCATTTTTCATCAGCTTTCGATCTTTCGAAATTCCAGAGCATAGTCGGTCAGACGTTAAAATTACCGACTTTAAAATGTCGACAAAATATTTGTAAGTATTGTAAGACACATCTTCACCAAAAACCGAACAACTTGATTCGCCTGCTTTAGCGATGTTTTTGCCTTGATGGAACGCACCAAATGCAGTACCGAATATATTGCCTGTCATCGAATGTAATTTGAACTACAGACAATTATTTAAATTGCACTGTTCATATCATTTTTATTAGTTAACAATGATATGGAACTATAACTTGAAACAGTTGCTGAAATATATTATTAAATAATTCTTTACTATTATAAATTTCAAGGAAAAAGCATTAATAACATGAAAAGCAACAGCTACACTTAAATTTAATTACAAAACCGCACATAAGTAATTAAATATTACTTTTAAAGCCGTTCTAAACTGAACTATAAATTATTTAAAGCGATGGTTTTTAAATGATCTAACAGTGCTTGTGTTTTAAAAGCAGTCGAACCAATATTTCTTGGTTCATAAAACTGAGATATAAAATGGCTTATCAGTCGCCCGTTTGAAGTGAGTGATACTAATATATAGTTCAATAAATCAACATGACCAATTACACCAAATGCAATTTTTATGTATTTTGTTGTTGGCACGACGTCGGAAATAACATGAATTACTATTGGTAATAGATAATCGAGGTCAGCATGTGTCACAGTCATTAATTTTATTTATCTGCTTCAGAAATAACTGTCAATGTGTCAGCGGTGTTTTACAATGAAAAGAAAAATATCTACGGCTTATCTTTCAAATGAGAATTTATTCAGATGTATTACATGCTACACACTTTGATTTACTCGACTTCTGGATACCGTGATATCTGCTCCCAATGCAGCCACTACCAGCAACGATGTAAGAACGTTATTAAAATATTTCCACCGGAATGTTTTCATGAAATTTAAATGGATTCTCTAAACATACATTCGTTCTCTGCACTACACATATAATTATATCAATGGATGTTATTAGGGTTTCGTAGATGTAACCTGTAGCGGCTGGTGGGTAAAATATTGGGGGGGAGTCACTTTTTGATCAATATATTGCCGTGTCCAGCCAGTGGCGGATCAAGCCTTCGCCGGGCCCAAGACATTTTGATTTACGGGCCCCCAACGTATGTCCTCACCTCCCAAATTCAAGTGAAGAGCAAAAAAAAAGAAAAAAAGGACCTCACCTCCCAAATCCAAGTGAAGAGCAAAAAAAAAAGGACCTCACCTCCCAAATCCGGGCCCTTGAAAATTACGGGCCCAAGACAAATGTTTTTTTTGTCTCGGGCGAAGATCCGTCACTGTGTCCAGCATACGGCCCGCGGGTCGAATCTGGCACAACAGTTTCAAACGGCTCACATTAAATTTCTGCCCATTGTTTTTTTAGAATCACCACTTCCCCCTTCCTCAAAAGATTTTCGGAATTTCTCCACTCCCCCAGTCCTTAATTGATTTTCAGAATTTCTTCCTCACGTTCTCAAATGATTTTCAGAATTTCTCCCATCCGTACTCTGTGCCTTTAAAATATCTGGCCCCCAATCCAACTCAATCTGGCCTGTGAAACATTTTTAGAATTCATATACACAATATATCAAGGTAGAGGAATTTTTCTCAAAAACGGGATGTGTAAGTTGGTATACTCTATCTCAGAAAGACTGATAGTAATAAATCATTTTGTCAGGCAGTTTCCAGTGGCGTGCACATTTTAAACACGTTTAAATTGGTTTTGTGTATTTCTATATTGCTATTTATCATTTTATTAAACGCACGCCTGTGACCATATTTATCATATCATTAAACACACCCCTATGACCATATTTTTCCTCAAAATGTTAGGGTCAAATTTTTATGATCTATTGTGTTTAACCCTAGTTCGTAATCCTGTATAATATGTGCGGCACACTCGGTTGTTTTTAACAATATTTCGTTTCGAACTATTCATATTTTGTCGCTTTTGTTTTGCCGCTTCTGTGTGAAAAAACAATAACTTTTTACAAATAATAAATTTTATTACTATCAGTCTTTCTGAGATAAAGTATAAAAATTTTTATGACCAAAGTTGACCATAATAACATTAAAAATGATTAAAAATATTTCGCTTTCAAATTATACTTCCAAGTACGACTTGAAAGTGAATAATTTTTTATTATAAATATTTTTTTATAAAGCTCCGAGCTACAGACGCTCAATCATTGGTCGTTAAAAGAAATTAGTTTTGGGTACCCCATTCCAAATTATTACTATTGTTTTTTACTGAACTCCCTATTTCCATTTTTGTTCGATTGTGAAATATTCAATTTTAGCAAACGAGGATTAATATTTTTTATTAATAATATAGTTTCATAGTTAAGCACGTTAGTTTTAATATAACGCACTGTACCCAGTTTCACGTCTGAGTAAAATAAAATCAAACGTACAAAGCTAAGGCCGCCGGCCTAAATTCACCAACACATACGCACTAACAACTCACCGATGTTGCCCTTTTCAGTTCATTTTTACTACTTGCGTAGATAAATACATTAGAAATCGCATGTGAGAACACTGTGTAGCGGGACACTAACGTGTGGTGTCCACAGCATTGTTTTCTAGATCTAAATTTTTAAAATCTAACACTTATATGAAAAATCTTTGAATTAGAAATAATAAAAATGAATATATAATCTGATAAATTCATTTTATGCTCATTGTATATAAACTTGAACCGTTTTTTTTTTTAAGTCGTTGTCAATATAGGAATCTAAGTCAAGAAAGTAGGACTAATTTAAGCTATTTAGGGCAATATCTCCACCATGGTAGGGTCGCAACTTCATATGTCGCCGACTCCCGCAGAATATTCTTTTGACAATATTCATGTCAGGTGTTCAGCATTCGGATCCTCTGTTAATCGTAATTATTTTCTAGGTTCTTACGAAATCCTAATATCACATTTTTTCTATTTATAATCATTAAAAATGGAAATATCGGTCAAACCTTTTAGCACCAATAAAATGCTTCTGTAATTTTCAATAAACTATCTAGGCTGCAATAAATGTTTATGTGTTCGAAAAAGGAATAAAAATGTATGTAATGTGTGTAATTCTCTGTAAATCGAGTGCGGTTAGAAAATCATCGACCGCAGGATAATTTTCTGTGATTTACAAAGATAATTCAATGTAATTGCAACCACATAGTTCTTTGTATCGTTCTCAGCCGTGTCACGATCAACAAAAACTATCATCATTGCCGAGCCGCTGGATCTTTTCAATTCTAGATGGCATTATTCACCCCATGTGGCCAAACTGCTATAATGTGCTCTTAATGAAAAACTAATTGGAGCTCCTTTTAATCCGTAAAAGACGTTTGTCGCGCATGTTCTATTCACATAATTGAATGGTTTCTCGAAAACCGGTCGGTCCATCACTGACATCGGTCACATAGTGTTAGACGGTGATGATGACGGCGAAGACTTGAAGAGAAAAGTGGTTTTTGTTTGGACGGCGCTGCCGTTGCCGCAATCCTCCATTGTATTAGGGCTGCGGGCTAAAGCTACCACGGGCGATGAGTGTGAGAGAGTCATGTATCCGAGACAATGAAGCTATCTATCACGATGATTATAAAAAGACGAATTGAGTGCCGCTACCTATTGATGCAGAACCAAGGTTGTCTTTTGTTGAACAGCGGATATGGCGTGTCGTTCGGCTGTTCTCGGTAACATCTCGGAGCTTTAAACTTATTTATAGCTTCATTGTCGCTCATAGGTCGAGTCGATCAACAAGGTGTGCTTGCACAGTGAGAAGTGCTAATCAGTGACTCGCCGAGCTAGCCACTGTCTGTTTTACGAGCAGTCTGTTAATGTGGTGCCAATTAAATGAATGTTCACTTGCTTCTTGCAATCTACCTGGAAATTACATGTACCACGTACAGCAGCGAATATCTGAGCGAGCAACGAACATCTCGCCTTGATTCTTTCGACGTAATTAACTGCCGCACTTACACAAGATATCAATTATATGCAAATTAACCCTCATCTAAGCGCGAACCGCCGTGTTTTATAACTTACCAGGCGCGCGAGTAACACTACATCTCGGCTCCCGCGGTGCCGCTCGTCAAATAAACAACGGTTCTTCCCGGATCCCTGTACGTCTTTTGATAAAAACGTAGGGCATCGTATGTGTCAGCGTGAAAATGTAAAAGTTTTGTTATGTTTACGTTGTTGGCTCCTCTGGTGGGTTGTCTAGTCTGGTTATCCGGGCAGTTTATTGCCGTAGGTGCTGTGAGTGGCTGAGCTGGCGATGGCCCTCTGGTCGACCATGAGCATGCTATTGTATCGCCGCTGTTTGTTCGGGACGGGCCCGTAGGGGCTACTTCACCTCTTGTCAACTCCCGAGCCCCCGCATCACACACGTGCACCCCGTTACCCCTCCAGCCATACATATCACTCACCACCGCACTCTCGACTTTGTTCTCTCTATCACGAGGAACGCGGTTGAGTGGCTAAGTGCAACAGCACATATATTCAGGGCAGGGGGCTGTTTAACTGCACGTGTTTAACGGCGCCTCGGGCGATGTTTGTTATGCTGCTTCGTGATAACATGAGCGTAAGTGAATTGTCCGAGCTTGATTGGTCGCTGCGGACTCATCCCCTGCAGACAGCGGGTGGAGGACCGGAGCGGTTCGCGAGCGACCACTTGCTCATCAACCACCGACCGAGGAATAAATATCGGTATTTCGGGCTGCGAGTCCACGTAATTTACAGTCAGAGTAATGGGGCACATTAACACTATAAAGCAGCCTTAGCGTAATGGCTGCCGACTCGCTGAAGTCGAGTGAGAGGGTAATATGTTTCTATTACCGGTACAAACTATTGCCGCTGTCATCGTGTACAAGATATGCGCGCCCGCCACCCCGGTTACTGCTTACGGTTTCCAGCACTTACATATCTTTACGTTCCACCTTACGTATACGTGTATGTGAGTACGTGAGGTAGGGAAATGCGCCAGTGCGCCCCCTCCTGACAGAATTGCTTTCCATATAAATATATTGATGTCATAAATTCTGTAAAAACGTTGAAAGCTCGGAGGGCGTTGCTTTTACTCGGTGTTGTTACAACAAAGACTGATTCACAACAATATGTAGGTATCTATGAGCATTAGTTATTCTAATAGATGCGGGTCTCACTCGATATATGGGCATCGGCTGTCAGCATGTTATGCTCTTTTATCGCCGTAGTTTTATTGTCCTGTCTCGGGAAATTTATAAATAGGAATTTTTGTACATAATTCTCCTACATCACGTAATCAAAATAGTTATCAATCATTTTAGTGGTTATGATTCTCGCAAGTTGGGAACTACACGTGTACGCTGTATTTATTGGTTATCAGTAACCAATAATCAATGTGACAAGAGTAAGCAATAACCAACTCGATATTTTGTCCTGGGGGTTGTCGCTGGTTAATTTATAGCGCACCGATGTCACGCAAACCGCGCCTCATGAATTTCAGCCGTCAGCCACTCTTCCAGACGTCAAAAGTGATCAGAGCAATAATGTAACGAGACAGCTAGAGGATTCCGTTGGACGGATCGGGAGTCGCTCGCCCAGTAAACAGTGAAGAGGTACGCTGGTGCTCTCTTTTCGCCGTCTCTTCAATAGCTCTGTGGGGTTGAGTTACGACAATATATCCCATTACAAAGATAAAAAAGCGTCCGCGAGTGTGGAGTGGCGTGTGGCTGTAAATACACAGCTAAAGAGGCGGGCACTTAGCGCCGTCACTCCACTGCCATTGACATAACTCTCGCAGCTGTTTGTTTAAACATTCTATTATAAGCTCGGCTGGTAGCGGTGATGAGAACGAGAGCTATGACGGTGGTGAGACGGGTTTTCTCTCGCTTTCTGGTTGAGTCGAGCATAAAGGCGGTCAGAGCGTGTCGATTGGCGATGGGGTTGTACGGCGGACGCCGCTGGCAGGCCACTGGCTACTGTTCGCAGCGCTAATGGTCAAGTACACAAACCGCAGTTTGCCGTCCGGTCGACGTGCAAACAGCTTCCAGTTGACACATCACCGGACGCGTTAAATTCTTTCCCACCGAGCGTAACGATCCTCTGCACTTCATTCCGCTGTTGTTTTGATGGACGATTATGTGCACCAGATTTACCAACCGACGACTCTTTTCCCCGCTGTTTTTATTGCTGCGTACCCCGCTAAATATTTTAAGTCGAGATAGCTGGCGTTGTTTATGAATTACGGTTATTGCTGTGGGGTGAGACGGAAAGAATGCCGAGACTGCCCGGGGAATTATTGTTTTCCGATGTTTACGACACTGTTTCGATTTCATAACTTGGCGGAACACGGGGGCTTTGAGTGCACGTTTTTAATTTATCAGCCACTACATCAAGTTCAATGGGCGAGCTCTACTGCTCTCTCACTCCGATCACGACCAACCCCTTCCGTGACTAAGCGACAGCCTGCAGCCTGCGCATTCCAACAAATCATCGGCTACTGAAATGAAAAAATATATTACAAGTAAGATCATAATACCCTGCGATAAATCTGTTCTGGTTGTTTAAGGGGTTTCCATTGCCGACCCCGAGATCGGAACAGGGCGCGCGGTTCTCACCACACTCTCCGCAGTAATCATAATGCGTTTGTTATCCCGGGCACTAAATCATGTTAGGCCCCGCAGTATGGCTGTCGCCGAGCAACACATGTGTATTCCCTCGAATTAATTCAAGGATTATCGCGTCTTTCTCTGCCACATGTAATCATTTCAGCCCGCCGTGTTTTTATTCGGTAAAATTGTTGTTGTTGCGGCCAGCGGAGAACAGCATGAAAGCTTGAAGCTCGGAACGAGTCAGCAAACCTGCCAGTATCCTCCTTTCATCTCACGCTGAAGTAAATTAACAGCGCGTCATTACGAACAAAAGAGATTGTTTTCCTTTCTCGCCGACCCGTCATTTATCTCATACCAACAATACCTGTCTGAGATTTGACACATCTATCAAACCACAAAGAATGGGTTACGGTCTCAGGAGGACAATAATGGATTGCTATGGCTGTCCTCCGCCTCCGAAGCGGAGGATGTTAAAAAACGCTCCACGTTGAGATAATGCACTGTTGTCCGGACACGCACGTGCTTATCTTACTATCATGCGGGGACGGGCAGGTATGACGACTGATCACTTGCTCCACCACGCTCTCGGGGGAGATTGCACATCACAATATGGAGAGTTCAACGCCTATAGCAAATCTAACTGCGTCATTACATACTGATATTCTACATCCGATCACTTTCAAAGAGCTCTTTTCTCCTTCAGCACCGAGCTCATGCAACTTAAATGACACCCGGGATGGGAAATCCGAGAATTATGATGTATAATTAATTTGAACTGCATCTAGTAACCGTCAACAGAACTGCAACCGAGTTGGTAGTTGCATATATGAAGAGTAATGACGATCCGTCAGCAGTTCGCGATCTAATGAGAACGTTTTTGTGCGATTGCACTTGGTATTCGCATCGAAGAGCGTAACAAACTGTGGAAGGCAGCGCTGATAGCGGTCAGAGTAGACATCACTCTCTTGGGAGACTCAAAGGCACCGCCTCGCGAGTTTCATTTCAATCACGTAGCTTTATGTATGGCAGACATTAGCTATAACTAATTATCAGTCCGGTATTTACCAAAGGTATCCACTAATTTTACGTTCCGTTGTTATATCGTTCGGAAACCGATGAGAACATTTTAGGAATGAGATGTATGTCTCTGATTGTAAACGAGCCGATCGGATCGTAGGTAGAGCTAGCTATGAACATCGCAGGTAGTGGCCGGCGTACAGTAGCCGTCCACGGTGACGCGGTGCTGGATGTCGACCAACGCATATTTCAACAGAAGCAGATGGAAAAATTTTATTCGATGTCAGCCAGTAAACACAATATGTGATCCATCAAGTCTGCTCGTAATTCGTGGGCGACCAAGATTGCTGCTGTAATACTAGACTTATGGACGGCCAGCTTGCTTTCTAAGATATAATGTTTAGCGGTAGTAAAAAAAAAACAGACACGTTGAGAATATAAATTATACTTATCCACGGACGCGGTAAGCTAAGATGGTCGCCATGTTGCACATGTGCAGGGAGCCACGGATGGACGGCATTGACGACACGCAAAACTTGAATCAAGCGCGCGTTAATTCGAGAAGGAAATAACATGGTCCGAGCTTGGCGCGCATTGTCATTACGAGCCTAAGGGGGTGCAACATAACGTGCACTCTTGCTTGCACCAACACTATAATTGTAATTGCTTATTACATAGAGTTAGATTGCACCTTTCCCGTCTCGGAATACCTAGTTTAGACACTTTTTGTGCTAAGTAATTGCCAATTACTATTTGTTTCCCATAATTACGGACAATAACAAGTATAAAATTGACGTTTGTGCATCTCAACTCGTAAACTGAAACACATTAGGACAGTTAGAAATTGCTTTATAATTAGAGTTCGGTATACGTCTGTGAGAAGTAGACACATCAGCTCGAAGAACAAATGACAGACAAATACATAGCAGGCGGCGCATGAGATGATGATATTATTTGAGTTGTTTTCCTTTAAGATGTGCGGCAATAGGATAGGTATACAATTTGTGATTTTCAATAGAAAAGACGGTGTATCCATGGTTTCCTGTATTCAGTTAAATCTCCAAATAAGTGTCTTTATCCTGTGGAATCAATTGATCCGGTGTTGTGAACGACTGTGGTAAATAGCGCACGATATAAAAACAGCGGGGTGTTTCGGTGGTCGCTGATGGAAGGAAGAGGCGCGGTGTAAGCTGTGGAGTTGTCCGCTGTCTGCTCCGAGCGCGAGAGCGGGTCAGCACGATGTCGAAGCCGGTGTCGAGGTTGTCGAACAAATGGGTTTCGCAATTAGGCGCCATTGTCCGATCGACGTCTCATTGTGAAGTGCTGATGCCGACCCGAAAAGCGATAGCTGTTTTTCTTGTATCTGTCTGACACACTCTGGCCATTTATCACCGCTCTATATATTTCTCTGTCTGACCTGTGTGCCATACTGTGCTGTTATCCGGACGGACGAGCGAAAAGGAACGGAATAGCGAATAGCACTGGCACTACAAGCCCGACGAGCCGTCCTTCAATTAATAACTGACGTGATCCGGGACCAGAAGTGATCGGTAACTAATGTCCTCGCCAGATGTAAAACTTCATTAATCATCTTTCGCCGCCGGGGTTCCAGACGTCTTTCAATGAATCATAAATTTAATTTGAGTACTTTTACCTCCGACTGTAATTAATTATTGCAATGTCAGCCTGTTTATATATCGATTCATTTATCTGCGAACTTTCTGATTACATTCTTTCCAAAGCGTATTTTATGATTAACGATGTGATTGTGAAGCCGCCAGAACGGATATGTCCCGTACAACACGGCATTTGACACAAACACACACAAACGTTTGTATGTTGTCAAAACAGTGGCGCAGCCATTATGCGCTATTATACCTGCATTAAAGATGTATGTTTCTGTTTGTCAGGGGAACTTTGTGTGGGGTTTAAAGGTAATGCTAATAATTATTGATATATAACCGTTGGACGTTCAATATCCCGAACTGACACGTACTTCGTAAACACACACCTATTACTACGATGTATCATTGTTCCTTTATGTTTTGATTATAACTTATAACCTAAATTAACATGAATAATGTAACACGTAATTGTTATTAGTCTATGAGTGTTAGAAATAATAAGCACTATTTAAAATAATTTATATAACTGTGACAAATTATTCAATTATCTATTTTTTATAAGTACTATTATAGTATTTATGATTGAAAATAGTTTTTACAAGTCCTATGAATCATTTTAATTGTGGTGTCACAGGGTAGTAGAAGCGACAGGCGTGTGTTATATTTGAAAGTTTGAAAGTCATGTTGGCGTTAGAAGCGTGATAAGTGCGCATTCTTCAACTTTGTTGTATCTAACCTACAAATGTATACAAGTACTTGTAGTATAGGTTCCTCAGTTTCATTAAATATATCATCAAATCGAAAGAGACGGAGGTATATCTTATTTATATACCTATTTAAACTTACTGCGATACAAATTGTTGTAAATAAATTGGCTATAGGTTGTTACAATTGCTTAAAATTGCGCAAAATGCGCATGCCCAGCAATGCAACTAGAAGTTGAAATTTCTGAACTTACGACACCAAGCTTGTGACACCATAGGCGCTTTCCAGGTTGCTGTAAAGAGTAGCTCGGAGTTACTCCGAACAGTTCGCTAGTTGTTCCAAGCAAAAGTACTTCACACTCTCAAATACACCAGAATTTCCTCCCCCCGTTCCCTGAAGTACCTACCCAGCAAACATTTTTATACGGGCCAGTGCTGGTAAAGCACATACTCCCCGGCATTGAAAGTAATGGGCCAGTGCTGGCATTTCGTACTGGGCCAGTACCCCGGTGTCCCCGTGGCCGTTATTGGCCCATTGATGAATCAAGCGCCGGCCCAGCAACGGTAAAGTGCATTGAAAGTAATGGGCCAGTGCTGGCATTTCGCACTGGGCCAGTGCTGGCATTTCGCACTGGGCTAGTACTGGTATTTCGCACTGGGCCAGTGCATATATTATACCCACTCTCTAGTGTTTCAAATGTAACATATGTGTACTTACCCAGTATTAAAATAAATTAATGGTTAGGTGCAAAATAAATACTCATTTGGCCATTTTCACCAACGTTGAATAAATTTATTTAACAAATAAAGTTGACAATGTCGCATCGGTTTTAAACTATTAATGAAGAAATTAATATTGCTGTCAATAGAATGATGCGATATTGTTAACTTACGTTGTTAAATAAATTTATTCAACGATGGTAAAACTGGCCGATTGTAAATTGTATTAACAGTTATAATTTATTGATTTATTTATAAATATTAAATAAATATAATTTCAGGAATAACAGGAATTAGTTTATTTAATTTATTAATTTAATGAAGAATTTTAAGAAAATGGTTTTCTGCCATTTCGGCCAAAAAATTGCATCCTAAAGATAAGTGGTGACTATTCATTTTCGCCAATATTCGGCTTATTTTATCTACCACATCTTTTCCCCCTGACTTGAAGAGTGCCAACCTAAAGAAATCATACTTGTTAAAATAAATTCAGTTATCAAATTTTATAAGCATTAATGCTATAAGCTGTTACTTTTATAAGAACAAACTAGATCTGGTTATTTTGGTGATTTTTATAGTGTATTACTGACTTTTAGAAACTTGGTTATATTGTAAAAAAAGCTTTACAGTTTTGGATTAAGTTTGTATTATTTTAGGTTAGTATTATATTTACAAAATATTTAAGATGTCACTATTCAAAATAAAATATGACAAATTATATTTTTTAAATGACATATTTATAATCTTGTAACAGATTTATTAATAATTGAAAATTTTATTACATGAAAAAAACTATGATTTAACTAAACTAAAAATTAAACAATTTAACATGAAACAGTTTGTGTAAAATACGTCCTTAAATCTAATAAAACACACACAAATCACAATAAAAAGCTGTATAATGTTCACAAAACAATAACTATTTAAATACACATCTTGACACATCTTGACTGTCCACCGACACGTATCAACTTGTACTGGCCCTCCAAGCCCACGCGGTTAGGGCGTTTTATGACTAAGAACAATCAGACTTTTCAAATTATTACATTCAAAAAAAGTTTAGTTTTAAGTAAAAAGTATGAGTGAAGAAGAGACGATAGCCCGTATAAAAATGTTTGCTTGGATTAATACAAATAAGGAGTGCTTATAAAATGCTGGTAAAGTACTTCGTATAGGCGGAATGCGAAATACAAATGTGAAGTACATTATTGATACTGGCGTTGCACTTACTTTTGGTGCCAGCAATATACCAACAGTAAAAGCAGTTTGCCGGCATTCGGCCGTTAGTTGAATGTTTGCTGGGTACCTTTATTTTAGAACTTGGAGTTCCTTTGTAGTGGGGGTAAACAGCTGATGCAATTCAAACTTGTTAAAA
Source organism: Liopterus haemorrhoidalis (assembly GCA_963971575.1). Taxonomy (NCBI): domain Eukaryota; kingdom Metazoa; phylum Arthropoda; class Insecta; order Coleoptera; family Dytiscidae; genus Liopterus; species Liopterus haemorrhoidalis. The sequence continues at coordinate 43,487,919 of OZ020615.1, read as the reverse complement.
ATTTATCACGCATTTATAACTGGGTATTTTTTTAATATTAAATAAAATCCATTTATCTTATCATAAATATGTAAACTTTAAAATAATTTGTACATTTAGGATAGTTTTCTTTGAAATTTGTTAATTCGTAAGATAGCAGCGCCTCTTTCCACTAAATACTCAACAAAAGTGTTCCACATTGCAAAAATTTGTGCGCATTGCAAAAAGAGTAGTTTGGAGTAGAACAGTTCGGAGTAGTTCAGAGTATTGCACACCTATCTGGGAAGCACCTCATACCGACTACTATAAAAAAAAAAAGAAAACACTATCAAAATAAAGCTTCCAACGCCTGTATGAAAATAATTTCATTGCATTTTTAGTTCTTACATGAGTCAGTTTCTTTCCTATTGTGTCTTAGAAGGAACTTTGCCCATAAAAATTAAACTTAAAACGTAAAAACACATATTAATTTTACCATATTTCTTTAGATTTCGTAGGTAAAATTAAGAAACCCTTATTCGTAGTTCACGTGTCAACATATGGATACGTCAGATGTTAGTTTAACACGTTGAGCCCCGCATGCCTACCGGTGGGTCACTACTTTACAACACTACCGGCCCGCGGGCTCACGGGTGGGCACGCGGCATTTTCTACTTCGGGACCGCGTGTGCACTGGTTAGTATGATTTAACACGTTGAGCCCCGCACTGTAAAATCGTATTTTTCACGTACGGACCGGTATTTTTATTTATTGTAAATTACTTGAATACAATTTATGTACAGTAGTCCATTTGCCGGTCCCTTGAAAAGATACAGGACCTAGTGAATTTGGCATAGAACTCAATTTAAACGATTTTTTTAAAATACAAACATAAATTTTTTATTTTCAAATTTAGAAATCCAAATTTGTTTTCTATTTGTTATTTATAGTTATATATAAAAGATATATTAATTCAGATATTTATATGAATGTACAGAGCCGGCGCGAGGGCAAGATTAAATTGAGCGCCTCTAGGCAGGACAGGGCGTTTTTTCGAGCATGTCAAATGAAGAAAAAAAAAATGTTCACTCCTAAATTTCAAGGAGACCTAAAAAAAAGGTCCCCACTTCTAAAAAGGTCCCCTAGGTTTGCGCCCTAGGTAGTTGCCTAGTTCGCCTATTGCCTAGCGCCGGCCCTGTTTATGTATATTGATAAGTTTATAAGATTTTCTAGGTAAATTAAAAAACTTCTAGATATATTTTATTCAATATTATTGAGTTTTTAATAACAGTAAATACAGTTTTATGCAATATTTTTGTGTTTTTTTTTAAACACTCGATACAAATTGGTATTTTGCAATTTTCACAAATTGTATTGATTCTTGATATTGATTTTTTGGCATTCTTGCAAGCATATGCAGATCCATTAGCAATGGACATATGCTTGTAGCAAAGACTGCACCGTTTCTAGTTCCGTATCAAAGCTATAAACTAAGGAATGTGCAAAACAAACAATGACTCACGGGTGGGCATGCAGTCCCAGGAAATAAATTTACATGTCAAGACCGGGTAACCACCCGTGATCAAGAAATTAAAATAATTAATTAAAGCTTTTAAAATGTCAAGCACAAAATATTGTAAACTAAAAAAATATTTAAAAAACTCTATAAGTAATTTACAATAAATAAAAATGCCGGTCCGTACGTTAGAAATACAATTTTATAGTGCGGGGCTCAACGTGTTAAATGTAATTTTTTTAATATATATATATGCACAATGAAATAAAGCGAAAATCAACCGGAATTTTTGAAAGAATTATATTTCAAAATATCCAATATTTTGGGTAGATGAAAAAATAATTAACTAAAACAATTACCTATGCTAATATTCAGAGTTGGTCTAAAAACAAACTAAACTAAACTAAATGAGTAAAGCATATTGATGTGACCAAAACAGAACAAATAGAATTTTTGACCAGATTAATTATTTGAATTAAAATTAAATTTTTGTTTCTTTTTTTAATTTGTAGCTTATTAAATGAAAGGTTGAAAGAAAAAGAATAAAAATTGTTTTTAAAAATATTTTGACTAAAATTAGAGATGGGTTCTATCGTCCTATTTGTAGGGCAGCCTATTTAAAACTAAAGTGAATTGTTTATTTTATTTTTAAACCGACAGTTGACAAATAACCATAAAAAAAATATTTAATTCACTTTTTAGAATCTTATTTATTTATTTAAAGTAGTGTGTTGTATACAGCAGTGTTTCTCAACCAAAAACGCACCGCGGACCAGTATAATATATAATTTTCTAACGCGGACCACTAACAATAATTGTTGGTTAATTTTTTGCAAGAAAACAAATATATTTAATATGCTACTAAATACATTTATTTTATTTGTAGAAAAACACAGAAAGTTTACAGAAAATAAACAAAATATAAATTATTTACATACAAAATATGCATAAAAATTTTAAAAAAACAGCAAAAAACACATATAAAAACACAAAAAAATTATTAAGATATAGAAAAAAGATATACACAAATTTCATCACTAATATAACAAAATCACTGTTTTCTTTATTTATTTAAAGTAAAATAGTGATTGCCGCACTATTAACTAACCTGGGAGTAGAGGAGCACTTTATCCATGGCCCAGTTATCGCAGGGGCCTGAAAATATGTAAAAGAAAAAAATATTTTTAGCAAAATGATATATTTACATATATTTTAAATAGAAATAACGTTATAAATAGGGCCAGGTAAAAGTTTTGGGGGGTCCGATCCTGTTGGTATAAGACCTTTTGGTTTTGGGCCCTTGAGCTGGTTTGCTCGATTTCTTGATCCGCTATTGCAGTGGGGGAGATACAGAAATACGGAGTCGACAATGTCATAAATTGACATAAATTACGTCTTGAACCATAAAACGCAAATGCAAGCAGTAGGAAACGTACCTCGTGCACATTGGAAACTAAGAATCATGTTGAAAAATATGTGGGGAACTGACTGACATACTATACATTCTTGGGGATTCGCTTACTAAGTCGGTAATGTGAACTGACCCGAAAAGCCCATCTCTAAACTCCATTCACAATAAATATGAGATGACGTCACACTTGGTTAATTTAAGTACCAATGTTATGATTTGATTTAACCAACATCAAACCATTACTCAGTTAGTACATTTATTTACTGAATGTTCGGAACGTTTTTAGACGTTGCAAGGTTTAGATTGTACTGTTCAGTCGTTTTTAACTCAGGTTTGACATTTAAGTGAGGTTAAAATTTAATTTTCATTAATGCCCGATTGCTAACGTCAGATTAAAGCCGCATTCAAACCTCTTTAAATTAAAGAGTTATAGACTGTGCGTTGTGAGTTATGCTTTAATGCATTCTTTTAACGTTCCATACCGTTCACATCTGTTATAAATTAGTACGTTACGAATAGCGTGTGAATTCATCTGTGAATTTTGAAACCAACTATTTAGCTTCGGAAAATATTTTATATGTATTATCGTTCTTATAATTCTGTTGTCTTAGATTTTAACTACCTAATTACCTGAATTGATCATATTTACTGTCCGTCTTTGTAATTTTGAGCAAGATTTGTTAATGATGACATTATGTTAGGTTTTGTAAAGGCATTCGATAATTACGGTGTCACTTATAGAATGCGATAGCCAATGTGTGTATATGTCTGTCTCATTAAAACATCTCACTAGCTATAAGTTTAGAAAATTATGCACAATCCACAACAAACAGCGTATTAAATTTGGAGGTCTGAACGGTTTCACGTCTTATCATATGACAAACTTTCTGGTGACAGTGAACAGTCCATAAGCTACAGTGCATAAGCTATTGATTTAAGAGCTCTGAATACGGCTTTAATGCTTTAAACTCAGATTATCACTAACCCAAGTAAAAATGACAAAAAATGCTTTGCTAATTTGTAAGTTAGTTTTAACTAGGATTAAAATAAACAAAATATTTAACTCTCCAATATGGGCGGTTTAATATTTAACCTCCGATTTTAACTCGAGTTTTGATAGTGACGTTTCTGTAATACAACTACTCAACACTTAATTTAATAGGATTGAATTTATTAAATTATTACTAATAATTAATTAGAGTATACTTTTTAATTATAAAATATAATACAGGTTTGTACCAATAAATATCTTGTCCTTTAAACTTTGACATGTACAATAAATTTAAGTAAAACCATTATTTTTAATATGTGTATATTATTTTTAATATTTATACATATTTATTTTATGCTTAGATCCTATGTTTACCATGAGCAGTTCCTCACAGTCCTCATCCTCATCCTCCACTTTTGAATAAACTGTTCGAACAGGCAATAATATTTGAATATTCATTATTCGAAGAAAAATTGTATCAAACATCTGAAATACAAATATTTAAAAATTTATATTAGAATAACAAAAAATTTGACTCTTTATCATTGCTTTCTGATCTCTTTAGGTGGGTTCGGGTAGCAAACTCGGAGCGTTCGAGAAAAGGTTGGAGTTCAACAGAGTAACTCAAAACACTCCGAGTTTGCTTCCCGAACCTACTGTATCTATGTGAGACCAGGCGAAAAATTAAAATAAATTATATAAAAAGGAAGAAAAAAAAAAAAAAAAATACGACACATTTCTAAAAAAACTTATTTTGGATGATTCTTATACACTGAAATTTTAAATTTATTTTATTTAGTACTACATAACACATTTAATATAATTTAAACCATAAATTTCGCGACAAATCGCTAAGAAAAAACTACTCTGCATTATAATTTTCATTAATTCCTTTTCTCCATAGAAAATATAGGTTTTCAACCTGTTTTTAGAAGTAGCTCGATATAACCTAACTTTTTTGACAATTAGCGAAGTTTTTCAACGGTGACGTCATCTCATTGTTATGGTAAATGGACTCTATTTTCGATGAGTTTATGGAAAATGTTGCCCCAGCCAGGCGCGTACTCAGGGGTGCTCAGTAGGAATGGGAAAAAAGCATCGATGTATCGAAAACATCGATGTTTGTTTTAAAAACATCGATGTTTTTACCATCGATGGTCAAATGGCGATAGTATCGATAAAACATCGATGTCTACTACCGATGCCGATGTTTAAACTTTGAAATTCAGAAACTACTGGTAGACCGCTGGAATCTTAAAAATTTAATTTTTATTAATATTAGTACACAAAATATAAGCGCCATCTATTGTGATATAACAATACTAATAGTGTTCGTTCTTATTCTTCTTAGCAGTTAGCAGAATAAGAAAAAAATAAAAAGAAACTTCTAATTTTTGCAAACAATGCCAACGACCAACGACGCCAACAAACTTATTGCTTTTTGAGTTTTGTTGACACTTTCCCAGTTGTTATTCCACCAATCCCTGGAATTACCGTATTGAGAAATATAATTATAATTTATATATTAATAAAACTATTATTAGGATTATTATATTGTAATGTTAGTGTAAAATTAATATTAGGATTGCTATATTAGTGTTAGAAAAAAATGTAATATGTACAGTCTATTCCAAACGATTAGGTGGAACTAACTGGAATTTTCATTTTTGTAAGTTGTAATTAACTATTTTTTTATATATTGAAGTTGGTTTTTCCTGAACAAAATAATCAATAGCTTCAATCAATCGGTAAAAGTAACTACAACTGAAAATCTAGTTCCGCCTAAACCAAAGGAACAGACTTTATTTCAACTTAAAAAAGTAAAAAAAAAATGTGTAGGACAGTATGTTATTTTTATGTTAAATAATATAAAATTAACAGATTACTATATTAGTATTACAATAAAATGCAATATTTCATTTTAGAAATGTAAAAATAGTAGGTACAAATTAGGATTATTATATTAGGTATAATAATGTTAATGTGAAATTAATTACTATTAAAAAAGAATATTATTTAAAAATCTAATAAATTCTTTTTGTGTATTATATATTACTTTTTTTCGTATTTTATCTTTACATTATTAAATAAAACCTATATAATATAAATAAATAGCTTTTTTTAATATTAATAAAACATCGATGTATCGGAAACATCGATGTTTCAGCGCCGATGTTAATATCGATGTTAAACATCGATGTTTTGTCTTCGATGTACAACCCTAGTGCTCAGGAGCTTGTTTTTTACTAAATATCTACATAAATTTGAAATGTCAAAATTCACACATTAATTTTTATCATAGTTAAATACAAGGCCAAAAAAACTATATCCTAAAATGAGTGAAAATTTACACTCCACATTTTTTTATTATCCTTTTTTCTTGGCCAACATCAAACCGATTATTGGTAAGAATATTGTGAAAGACATAACTGATATAATCAAAACCAGTACGCCACTGTATTATCCCTCCATTGACAAACGTCTATAACTTTTTGTACGATTATTGGCATCGGAAGGTTTCGCATAGATCGGCCGATCCCATGTTGTAGCCACTCTTGTAAACGGAATGTTGGGTCATTCCTGTCATCGGCTGTGTGAAAGATGGCCAGCTACTGGTTCTAAAGAAACCTTTTGCCGACGATAGACACTTACCATAAAGGTATGAATCCATAAAAGAATCACTGAATAAATAAAGGAACGTTTATGGTTGTAACAGATTATGACATTAGATATTTTTGTTGAATTTATATAATCGGGTTTTAGAGGTAAATGAACAGAGGTATAAAGGTAGAACTACATTTCCTTTAAAACGTTTCTAATTATCTACTATATAGGCTTTGACATTCTATTTGACGTATTTTAGCGCCCATAACCATAAATATACACTCTAAAAATAGTAGTGTTAAAGGGCCTTCATGGTACACTAAAAAAGTGTGAATTTTCACACATTTCAGGATTTTGTAGGTATTTAGCCTACAAGTGTAAGAAGCCAACATAATACTGGATGTCTAGGTATATTTATCACATCAAAATCAACAGTTTTATTCGTTATTTAAGAACTAAGAGCTTCCATTTAATTATTACCGACCGTCAACATATATAAGGGAGGTATTGTAATCATACCGATTTTGACATTACGAGATTTTGATGGATCTCCACGAATTGAGGTCCTTACATAACGTTTTGACTATTTTTAGCATGATGTCTGTCGGTCTGTCTGTCCGTCCGTCTGTCTGTCTGTCTGTCTGTCTGTCTGTCTGTCTGTCTGTCCGTTTTATGAAACTGCATATTTATGCTTTTGACATCAATGACACGAGTTGATCAACTTTTGGTAAAAATCGGTTGACTAGAAATGGGAGTTTACTCGTGTCGATTTTAAGATTTTTGCGAATATTTAGCAACAGAAAAATATTTCGAAAAAATTTATTAAACAAAAGTTGCTATAAATGCAATAACTAATAACTTTTATTTGAGACGTTTTTTGATAAAACGATAAATTTCGAAAAAAATTTCCGTCTGAATTTTTTCATACTTACATATATGTAACGTTTCCATGGTCATGATAAATAATATCTCTGTTAGAAAATATTAGGCCAAGTTATTTCTACTCTGCTGCTAAAATGTGTTTTATGCAAATACTTTATGATGGCGGTCGGTCCTGTGGTGGCCACAGCTGATTTTTTTAAACATAATTTAAATAATTTGCCAAGTATCCCAGCGTTTTTTTCTGCATTTGCTTCGTATTCAAGTCGTCATTAGATTAATAAGAAATATTTTACAGTGTAGAGTGTAGTGTGGTAAAAAAATACAGGCACCATCTTAGCTATTAATACAAAAAATCCATAACATTATTAGCCATAATTTATCCATGAATTAAAAAATAATCAATTTTGTCAACAATACAAAACTGCCATATTTTTCAAAAACACAATCTGATCAAAAATTCCTCTCGTACGTTTCCGGCTCTGATCAATATACATTACCTATAATTTTTTCAGATTTATACTTTAACCCCTTTGGGTAAAAGGGTGCGGGACAAGAACTTTTACACATTTTTGACTAAATTCGTCTTAAAAGAAACGAATTTCAAAATCCTATCTATCGTTCCTTAATCTACGTCTTAAGAGCTTTCTTTTGATATAACACAAAATTATTATAAAAATATTTTTTTTTAGGTCATCACTTAAGTCCGTTTTGCATTATACTTTTTTCAATACTATCCAACTCTGACGTCGTTTCAACTTTTGATACTACCTACAGAGTACAGTGGGGGGAAAAATAAGAGACAGCGATACCTTCCATCTTTTATTACTTTGTGATACTCTTCACTGCATACTTAAAAAATTCTAGGTTCAGGTGACAGACAGCAGTTTGGTTCTAGAACCATTTCTAGTAACCAATTTATAAATATTGTTTAATTGTGCTAAGTTTATATTTAATTATATGTTATAAATAAACTTCTTATCAACTTAATAAACTTCTAAAAGTTAAGTTGTGAACAAAAACTAAGAGTAGTTGGTACGACTGAGAAGTATACAACTGTCACCCAAAAATTTGACCGGAGATTGTTTTGAAAATAGTGTAGTTTGTAGTGTAGCATCGAAAGTTGGAAAGAAATATTGTGTTTCACATTATACTTTTTACGTCAGTACTACGCAAACAATCTGTAGTGCTTCGCAAAAAAGTATAATGTAGAACGGACTTTATATTTTCACTTGTCCATTAATAACGATAAAAAATTATGCCCTCCCTAAATATTTCCTGGCTCCTCTAGGTTTTACTCAAATATTTCCTGCCCCCCCCCCATTTTACTGATATGTTACCTGGCCCCTTCAGATTTTAAGAACTAGTACCGCCACTGCTTCTAACGTTTGGGAAGCAGTTAAGTATTAAATAAATGTTTTCTATGTTTGCAAAATCTGACAGACAGACAAACGTGTTTGTGCGGTTTACCGCACTCCCAGACGATTTTGGTGTCTGTAGAGTCTTGTCTCAAGTGTGAGCTTGAGACAAGGACTCATACGACTAAACTTTAACAAGGTAAATTTTCGTGGTGTTCTTTTAGTTCGTTTGATTTTTTTTTTTTATTAGAATTTTAACAGCAACGATGGCTATTTGCGTCCAATGGCAGCTGAGACGCGATGGCGCTGGGACAGTGTCCTCCTAAAAAATTTTAATAAGGAAAACTGAATTTAAAATCTTATTTATATTTTAAAATTTCATTAAACCAGCTAAATATATCTGCCTATATTTATTTTTATTATTTCTAATTCAAAGATTTTTTATATAAGTGTGAGATTTTAAAAATTTTGATCTAGAAAACAACGAATACTGTGGACTCTACATGTTAGTGTCCCGGTACAGTGTTGCCACATGCAATTTCTAATGTATTTATCTACGTAAGTAATAAAAATGAAATGGAAAGGGCAACAGCGGCGAGTTGTTAGTGTGAATGTGTTGATGAATTTAGGCCGGCGGCCTTAGCTTAGCGTTCGTTTCATTTGATTTTATTCAGACGTGAAACTGGATACAGCGCGCTATATTAAAACTAACGTGCTTATACTCTATCTCAGAAAGACTGATAGTAATACAATTTGTTATTTGTAAAAAGTTATTGTTTTATCACACAGAAGCGGCAAAACAAAAGCGACAAAATATGAATAGTTCGAAACGAAATATTTGTAAAAACAACCGAGTGTGCCGCACATATTATATGGGAATACGAACTAGGGTTAAACACAATAGATCATAATTATTTGACCCTAAAATTTTGAGGAAAAATATGTTCACAGGGGTGTGTTTAATGATATGATAAATATGGTCACAGGCGTGCGTTTAATAAAATGATAAATAGTAATATAGAAATACACAAAACCAATTTAAACGTGTTTAAAATGTGCACGCCATTGGTAACTGACAAAATGATTTATTACTATCAGTCTTTCTGAGATAGAGTATAACTATGAAACTATATTATTAATAAAAAATATTGGTTCTCATTGGCCAAAATTGAATATTTCACAATCGAACAAAAATGGAAATAGAACATTAATAGAAAGTTCAGTAAAAAACAATGGTAATAATTTAGAATGGGGCACCAAAAGCTACAATATTTTTTAACGACCGGTGATTGAACTAATTGTAGCTCGGAGCTTAATAAAAAAAATGTATATAATAAAAAATTATTTACTTTTAAGTCGTACTTGGAAGTATAATTTGAAAGCGAAATATTTTTAATATATATCATGTATTTTAATATAAATCATTTTATGTATATCAGGGGTTGGCAACACGGCGCCCTCTGTGGGATTTTTAGGCGCCCTCGAGGGACCTTTTATGTACCTCGTAACTTGGATTTTGGGAGGTGAATTTCTATTGCGCCCTTATTGACAAAAAGGGTGCCGACCCCTGGTGTATATGAATTCTAAATATGTTTCACAGGCCAGATTTAGTTAGATTGGGGACCAGATATTTAAAAATCACAGAGGACGGGTGGGCGAAATTCAGAAAATCATTTTAGAACGTGGGGAAGACATTTTGAAAATCAATTAAGGACAGGGGGAGTGGAGAAATTTCGAAAATTTTTTGAGTAAGGGGGAGGGTGATCCTAAAAAAACAAGGGTTAGAAATTTCATGCGAGCCGTTTAAACCTTATTGTTGGACCAGATTCGGTCTGCGGGCCGTAGGCTGAACTCTGCAATATATTGATCAAAAAGTGTCCCCCCAAATATTTTACCCACCAGCCGCTATTGTTTGCGTCTAACACAGCCCATCTAACTGACGTGGTAATCTTTTCGTGGTGTGAAACTGTTTAGTCAAATATTCAAAATGTTAAGACTTGTTGCTTAAACATAATAGTATTAAGACAGTTTAACAGCTTTTATTATAATTTATAGTCACCTCCCAGTTTTCGAACGTTTATAATAACTACCATATCAGGAAGCGTTTATAACAGATATCCTTCTACACATGATTAAGTTCGAAAAGCATCGATGTTACTTCTCGCTGCGTCCATTACCTTATGCTGCATTCAGTACATATTAAATTAATGCAATTTTTATAAATTATTGAGTGCCTGAAATGGTATTATACCGCTTAATAACTGTTATCCATTTTATCTTTAACATAATAATAATAATGTTTTATGATTGTGATTATTATTCATGATATCCTGTGGTGTCAGAATCATTATAGACATTTATATTCAGGTCCGGAGTATTGTTTTGTGTCAACATTAAACATTATTTTGAGGGTGGATTTTTGCATGACAGAATTTTGGTTTTTAATTCTGAAAGGATATAAGCGACCTTAAATTTAGAAGATCCTAATGCTAGTTCTAAGAAAAACTACTATTAGATTTATATGGAGATAATAGATACGATTAATTTAAAGTAGTTTTTCAAAAACTCGTAAAACTAGATAGCCAGTATCTCGTGTTTTATTCAAAACACGAAAAAGTATAAAGACATGCATACATACGAGGTCTGTTCAAAAAGTATCGCGAATTTTGAATTTCCGCGGGTTACGTATATTCGATTTTTTGTGGCGTTATTTTGGTACTCATGTCTCTCACTTATGCCGACAAGTTCAGCCATTTTGAATGTTCAGTTAATTTTTGACAGTTGCTTTGCTTGCACGTGTTTTGGCTCGTCTTCGATTTTTGCCTATACCAAAAAATGGATCAAAGAATCTGTATCAAATTTTGTGTGAAAATCAAAATTAAGTGCGCGGACGCATTCCGAATGTTGACTGTGGCATATGGTGAAGCTACCTTGGACCGAAGCAACGTTTATCGGTGGTACAAAATGTTCTCAGAGGGCCGAGAAGATGTGAACGACGAAGAGCGTGCCGGACGCCCGAGCACGTCAACTACAGACGAAAACATTGATGAAGTGAAGAAAATAGTATTGGCCAATCGTCGAATCACCGTTAGAAAAGTTGCTGAGGACCTAAACATATCGATTGGCTCGTGCCATTCGATTTTTACCAATGATTTGGGCATGAGACGGGTCGCCCCTGCCCACACATCGTTGCTTGTGCGCGAATTTTTGACCAAAAACAACACACTAATAATGCCGCAGCCACGGTATTCCCCAGATCTGGCCCCCTGTGACTTTTTCTTGTTCCCGAAACTGAAGAGGCCCATGAAAGGACGACGCTACGCTACGAGTGAGGAGATAAAGACGGCATCGAAGGAGGAGCTGAACAAGATCACAAAATATGATTTTTTCAAGTGCTTCGAGGATTGGAAAAAACGTTGGCACAAGTGTATAATATCTGGTGGGGATTACTTTGAAGGGGACAAAATAGATATTCATGAATAAATAAATAATTTTTGAAAAAACACAAAATTCGCGATACTTTTTGAACAGACCTCGTACATCCAAAGCCCTGAGAGCTTCAATGGGGAGAAGATTTTAGGATAATTCAAAAAGATTTTAGGATGTTATGCAGATGAGCTAAATATTATTTCAATTAAATTTGATAATGTAATATACTTAGCCAGGGGCGCGCCCAAGATTTTTCTTTGGGAGGGCAGTGATCAGCACTACGGCTCAGTGAGACTACTGTGACACTTTTGGGCTAATAACACAATAGAAACCTGGGAAATTTAATTCAAGATATCCACTATAGCAGTGTTTCTCAACCTTTTCTGGCATATGACCCCCCAAAATAACTTAAATATTGTCTGCGGCCCCCCTATATATATATATATATATATATATATATATATATATATATATATATATATATACATATTGTCACGGGACAAGAACGGGAGCTAGAGCAAAGGAAAAAATTTAACCACAAAAAATTGTTTTATTATTAAGTCTTACAAAAGAAATATGCAGATGGTCTGCTGCAGCAGAAAGTTAATTATTTTATTTATTGTACCAGTACAACAAATATTTTTAAGAGCAGGTTCTAACTTATAAATTGTTGCTGCTATACCAATATAATTCAATATTCATTTAGTCAATAATCGGGATTTATGAAAATGATTTAAAAAATAGTTTTGTTTCTCTAGTTATAGCCGATAGTGTATTGTGTTTGTGTTTCTATATTGTCTATAGAAGCACATTCTACATAACAATGACTTACAAAGTGCTGGGTTTTGCCCTTTTTCCCGGCGTAACTAATTGTGTGTGGTAACATAGTATTAAACACTATTGTTAAAAAATAATAAAATATTTATACTTGAATACATAGAAATACAATTAGGCATATGTATAACCACTATGTAATTTTATTTTTTTTTAAATTTGTACTTTAATTGCCTGGCAATAAAATATTTTATATAAAAAAAAAAAAAACAATGACTTACATTATAAAATTAACAAAAATTTCTACAAATACCTTTCCAGTCGCTCCAATTTTGGTCTGCATGTATTCCAAACACTAAAGTCCACACTATAACACACTATTTCAAGTATTTTCTGCACTTTTATCACTTAAAAATAACTAAAAACGTCAGAAAAAAAATGAAGACGCCACTTGCTAAAATCACGTGTCACTACATATCAAGATGGCTAATCCTGATAAAGCTCGTTAAGGAATATAGTTATTAACAATTAATACATAAGGAACAGAATTGCTTAAAATAATTCTTTATGAGAATAAACACATATATTAATATTTTATCAATAGTATACAGGTGGTTGAAATTGAACTACCGGGCCCAATACACTATTTTTTTATTATTGAAGATGAACTATAACGTTAAATTTGGGAGTAACTTGGTACTACATGATCTAAAATAGTTTATATTTTGTTACTTTGTATCTTTATATAAATAGTTATACATTTTGACTGAGGATTTATTAAAATTTCAGAGCTATAGCGTTGGAGAAACGGCCTATATGGTAAAATGGGAGAACAGAAGTGATAACAGGATGACTTTTGGGCTATCAATGATCAATTCTGAGATTTCAAAAAGGGATGAAAATTACTATTGGAAGTATAATGGAGTTATCTCTCGAAAATTTTATACATTAATTTTTTTATTTACGGGTTCATTTGGAGGGCTAATGCTTTCCATTTTGAACACTTTCGCATCCTTACTCTTTAGCTAACAGTAGCTCGGAGCATAACAAAAAATATTGCAAGTTCAAGTCGTACCTCCTTGAAAGTACTTGAAGTACCTCCAACGCGAACCGTTTTAATTAGTTTAAATTAGTTGTCAAAATAAGTATAATTTATTTTATTTAAGCTTAAAAGGTATATTTTAATGAATATAAATATCATATATTTATGAATATATCTTGTAAAATTGAGCGTTTTTCTATTATAATTTCATGCTTCGATTTTATATGACTCCGCGGCCCCCCGACGAAGCTTTCACGGCCCCCCAGGTGGCCGCGGCCCCCCGGTTGAGAAACGCTGCACTATAGAACTGAAGCTGGTAAGTGATCTTACTTTGCTCTCGGTCCTCTCTTCAACACATGACTTTTCTTTAGATTTTTCTAGACATCAAGATCAAGCTCTACCAAAGTATTGTGTGCTCATACTTATATATGACTCCAAAGCATGGGTATTTCAGCAGGATCTACAGCACACAGTTTTAAAATACAAAATATAATACCGAATTTTTGGACCCATTCAATTACTAGTTCGTAGTGGGAAGAGTGATCTCGCAAAATAGAAAGAGATCAACTAACCGATGATCTAACCAGGGCTTCGAACCGGAATTGAACCGATAACCAAAAACTGAAAAAAACCTTGTTGTCGCAACGAAAACCGGAGCTAAACCGAAAAAAATATCTTGGTTTATTTTGGTTCAAATAATGTTTATGGGAGTAAACCAAAATATAAAATACATTTTATTTAAGATTATTTTTTAAACTGATACGCAGAAAAAAATCGTATTTTTTTTAACTGATAAGTAAAAAAAATCGCTTGTATTATTTCGAGGGGGGGGGGGGGTAGTGAACGACCAGAACCCTCCCCTGGCATTTTCTACTAAATTATAGTAGAAAATTAGTTTCTAATAAAAATAAAAGCATTTAAAAATTTATCACTCGGAACTGAACCGAAAACAGAAAAAAATTTGTTCTTTTTGCCGGAACGAAAACCGGAACCGAACTAATATATATAATACATATATATATATATATATATATATATATATATATATATATATATATATATATATATATATATATATATATATATATATATATATTTTAATCGAACTGGAACAAAAACCGAAACGAAAAAAATAACGGTTCGAAGCCCTGGATCTAACGAGTATTGGTAGACAAAATATATGAAAACACCCGACACTTAACAGATCAAGATAGAGGATTTGCGTGAGTGAAACCAAAAGTCAATTCGATTGACACTGCTCAAAGAGAGAGCGAACGAGAGACAAAGAAAGAGAGAGAGAGAGAGAGAGAGAGAGAGAGAGAGAGATAGAACAGATTTCAGTTTTCTTTAAAATTCTCAATCAAAAGCAGAAAACAAAAACAGTATTATTTAAAAAAAAATTAAATGTATGATGTTTTGTCGTTCTTAATTAAAATATAAACTTTGAATACGGGCCTGATTATTGGTCTGATGTTGAAGTGCAGGATAGATTAAGTTATATTAAATTATTTCTTCATCGACAGTATCTTATTGCTTCGATATCGATACAGTTATTATGACTTAACTGCCGCTCGTAGCATAAAATTAAACAATATAAAATTTTATTATCTGTCATACGACTTATTAGGTACTATAAAATAATATTTGAAAAATTTAATTGCTAATTTAACAGAACAGGTTTTCTTATATTTGTTCTTATTAGTATTTCATCTTTCTCTTTCCGTTGTTCCTATATTAATAAACAAACTAGAAGTGTTAATCAAAACTGTCTAAATGCAAAATTTTGTGTTGAAATTTAGATTGGATGATTTTTTTTATTGATTTAAATATGGACCTGAAGCTAGAAGTACGAAGTATGGGAAAAAAAACAAAAGCTAAAATTAATGAAGATAATAATCTGCCCTAGTGAAAATCTTTGGTTCACAATGGTCGAGTTCTTTTTTGCCAAAGCTTTCAATATTCAGTAGTTTTCTAGTATTTTAAATAAGTTTATCTATACTAGGTCGTTCATGAACGAACCGGCTCAGTGAACCGGATTAATACGCTGATCGAAGTGAGCCGGCTCATCAAATTTAAATGAACAAGCTCACCGTTCATTACATAGTTTCAGGAATTTGGATGGACGTTTGCGAGATTGTGTGCTGTGACCGAAGTGAGACGGATCGATGTTCATGTCAACATGTCGTCGTGACAGTTTGGCTTATGATGCATTATGCACATAAGAGTTTTTAATTCGAACTTGACTGAATTATAGTGAAAAAACGTGGCCTCGCATTATCTCTGTGTTCTTGTATAAAATTTGCCCATTTATGCTTCCATAAAACCGCACTTGCTTTCAGGGGATTTTGTACAGTTATTTGTACAGTAATTAATAAAATAATTTAGAAGAAAGCGAACACATTGCGGCATTATTATGTGACCTTTCTAAGGCGTTTGACTGTGTTCCACGTGGAAACGGGAAATGCACTAAATCTAGTTGATGACTTTCTTAACGATAGGTAACAATGTGTTTATGTCAATGACGTATTGTCAAAAATGGTAAATGTGGATGTTAGAATCGGACAAGGTACAATACTGGGACCTTATCATTTTATATTATATATTAATGACCTACCTAAGAATGTAAATGCAATATCTATTATTTACGTCGACGATTCGATGTAGGGGGGTTGACCATGATGACATAAATATAGTTTTACAGGATGCATTAAATGAAGCAACGCAATGGTTCATCGCTAATAGTCTAAGTCTAAATTCATTAAAAACCGAATCTATAGTATTAATATTATCGAATCTATAAAATCTATAGTCTAAATAGAACTGTTTATGATGATACTCACTACAGGTGTAACAATGTAAAATTTCTTGGTTTCTATTTAGATGCGCAGTTACCTGGAAAGACCACATAAATTCTGTTGCTAAAAAAATGAATACCTACAACTTTATGTAAGCAAGATCAGCAATAATGTGTCGTTCCATGTAGCTAAAATAGTGTATTTTGCCTATATATGTACAATCGGCTATGCAATACGGCATAATATTATGGGGAAATTCTATGGAATGGATCAGAATATTCAAACTACAAAAACGTTCGATACGAATTATTTGCAAAATCGGTAAAAGGGAATCCTGTAGGAAATTATTTTCAGAGCTTGATATTTTAACTTTTCCGTCGCTATACATCTTAAATTTACTGATATATATCAAAGAAAATATCAGTATGTTCCCAAAAAATAATTCCCAACATGATCACAGTACTAGGCATAAAATGATATTCGTATTCAACTAGTGAAATACAAAGTGACAAAAAATTTGCCTAGCTATATTGGAGCAAAACTTTACAATAAATTGCCCGATTGTACACAAAGGCTAAACACAGCAAAATTTGTAGTTTCAAATGGACACGACTTGAAAGTGCAATATTATTATTATTTATTATATGCCGAGCTACAGATAACTCTAGAGTAAAGAAGCGAAAATGTTTAAATCTAAATGGAAAGCACTTTGAATACTTGTAAATAAAAATATTTTACTTTCAAGTCATTATAGGGAATACAATTTTTCGTCAACCATAAAAGATATTTAAAAAATTGTTTCTTTTAAAAAATTATATCCAA
Organism: Liopterus haemorrhoidalis; assembly: GCA_963971575.1. Classification (NCBI taxonomy): domain Eukaryota; kingdom Metazoa; phylum Arthropoda; class Insecta; order Coleoptera; family Dytiscidae; genus Liopterus; species Liopterus haemorrhoidalis. Next base: position 43,470,340 of record OZ020615.1, on the reverse strand, counting down.
GGTTAATATACGTTCCCATTTAAAAAATTGTCCTTTATATCCTGTACATGCTAATTTCGGAGATTTTCAATAGGTACTACCATTCAATTCTTTGGATAAGCTTTGGTCATCAAACATTTTTCCCAATTAGCTCACACATCGCATTTTTTACTGCGCCGTCTTGCAAAAATAATTTTATAAAACTTACTGATGTAAATATTTATTTATGCCGTCTGTTAATGAAAAGAACTGAACTTTTAAAAACCACATTTTTTCATCGCGTTGTTTACAAGTGTTTTTGTGTCGAGCTTGCTTTTATTTCTAAAGTGGGTTTTACACGATTCAATTAATTGATCAATTAATTGAAAAAGTTCACATTCAATTAATTGATGTGTGTAAAGTGTATAAATTTCGTCAATTAATTGATCAATTAATTGACAAAAAAATTGATCAATTTATTTTGAAAATAGAACAAGTTCTATTTTTCATAAATTTTTTATCAATTTTTTAGGGAATTCTAGGTATATTTTTATCTGTTAAGATATTGGCAACTGTTTAGTTGTAGCATAACCTCCAAATATATTTTTTGCGTTTCGTTTTCAAATTTGACATAACCTCGAACGTTCTAATTTACCATCATCTAGGTTATTTCTTTTGTTTTTGTTTACAGCTCGTAACTTTGTGAAGATTTTTTCAATATTTTCATTCTGATAAACATGTCAACATATTTTACAGTTGGTAATGTAAAAGTTTTCAAAAAAATTGATAAATAAATGTGTGTAAAGTGGTGTTTTGTTTCCAAGGTTACCAAGTAATTGACAAAAAACTTGATCAATTTGTTGATCAATTAATTGAACTGTGTAAAACCAACTTTATTTATTTATTTATTTTTTTGAGTATTGCTACAAATATATAATCGTGTTATAAGCGTTTAAACTACGGCACAGACACAATAATAACGCTGACGCCACGGTTCACCCTGTATATATGTATATATAGGAGGCCGCAGATAGTGTTTAAATAATTTTGGGGGGTCCCATGCCAGAAAAGGTTGAGAAACGCTGGTCTATAGTATACAGGAATACATGGACTTAGATTTAAAAGGGGTAGCAGACCATATTCTGTAAAGTTAGATTAGTGATCTTATTATGACGTTAGTTATGTATATTTTGTACCTCAACATAAATAAATATTATTATTATTATTAATAAAATAAAACAAATGTTAATAATTCAGGAAATGAGTACTAATAATTAATTGCACATGGAACATTTATTATTTTATTATGGAAAGTGAAATACTGCTCATAAATATTTCCTCTTAATATAAAATTATACATAAACATCAATAAATATATAACAAATTTAATATAATGATATGTGTGAATGTATGAGTGGTAAATATATTTGTTATTTATAGTTTCCTTCTAGGAAGTATCACATTACATATGATAAACAACATAATTAAATCTATTAATGCTTTTAACAATAATTACACGTAATGTTGTGTATGTTTTTAGCAATAACATGAATTTAAAAATGATAAATAGTCTCTGTTGGATTTATGATATATTAATCATATCCTTTGTGAGGAACAAAAAATATATATCTACCTCGATACTTTTATTATTATTATTATTTTTAATGTTCTTATATTTCCCACTCCCTGAACATATTAATATCTTCGGATTGATGTCTGTGTATATATTGTCACGCTATATCTCGCTGCCCGCTCTGCTTCGCTCGGGGACAATTCGTTATTATTGAACTACATTTTTTGGAACTTACAACCTAGCTACTCGTATTAAGGTAACGTGACCATTCGTACTGGTTTTACCAGTACTGTACTGTTTTTTTGGTCATTGGTCCTTATTAGTCGTGAAATATAACCAGTACAGTTTAGGGACACAAAATCAAAAATTATAAATTTTTCAAAAGATCGAGTAATCGTTCCATCTTTCAGTACGCGCGTAAATTTAAACACAAAATACGGCTCAGCAGTGTAGCGGCCTTTTCAAATGTACCTTCTTAATCTACAATATAAATAAAAGTAGTACACTTTATTTTTTCACTTAAAGGCCAAAAAACTAAGCTTACTCTGCAATATTTTTTTAATATATATTGTACGATAGCCACTTTTCTTCATGCTGACTGAGCAGGCGCGCTCCTAGAAAAATTAACTGATAGGGGGGGTCTATTTCTAAAAAATATCCGATAAATAATAAAAAAATTATTATTGCCTCTTTACGGGAAGGGGTGGTCTTATATGTTAATTACATTTTGACTATGATTTGTTTTTTATCAACAAAAGAGATGGTTTTATTTTCAGGGGGGGGGTCAGGACCCAAGGACCTCTCTCCTATTGCACGCGCCTGTACTTGAGCTACAATATTTTAAATGTCCTGGTTTTATATTTGACAAAAATGGTCACCTTAATTAAGGTGACCGTACAAAAGACAATACTATAAATATGTGAATGACCAGGATTAAACTGAACAGGAATACTTATTTGAGAGCCTCTTTATAAACAATGTTTTTAGTTTTATCATTTTGGAGGTAAATATAGTTGCTAGAACCAGTGGCGCGGCCAGTGCGGGGGCCCGGGGGACCCCGCCCCCCCTAAGAAGGAAGGAAATAAAAATAAAAACATACAAACACACTATACTCTATCTCAAAAAGACTAATAGTAATAAAATTTATTATTTGTAAAAAGTTATTGTTTTATCACATAGAAGCGGCAAAACAAAACCGACAAAATATGAATAGTTCGAAACGAAATATTGTTAAAAACAACCGAGTGTGCCGCACATATTATATAGGAATACAAATTAGGGTTAAACACAATAGACCATAAAAATTTGACCCTAAAGTTTTGAGGAAAAATATGGTCACAGGGGTGTGTTTAATGATATGATAAATATGGTCACAGGCGTGCGTTTAATAAAATGATAAATAGTAATATAGAAATACACAAAACCAATTTAAACGTGTTTAAAATGTGCACGCCACTGGTAACTCCCTGATAAAATGATTTATTACTATCAGCCTTTTTGAGATAGAGTATAGAAAATTTTAAAAATAGAGATGGACTTTTTTTGTTAGGTCGTCACATGTATTTTAGAAGTGAGGATCTTTTTTTAAAGTCATCACTTAATATTTTCATAATTTAAATAACTTTGTCTTCCGGTCCCCCTTACAAAAATTCCTGGGTGCGCCACTGGCTAGAACTGACTGCGACCATGCTACATACAATCAGGCCCGGCAAGAGAGGGGTAGCCGGGGTCCCCGGGTGTTTGGGACCCCGGAGTCCTGGGCAGATCCCTAGGAACGGCCTGGCATCGGGGCCAGTGCCAGGGGCGCATGGCCGTCACTCACTTGTATTTTGGAAGTGAAGATTTTATTTTTGCTTATTACTTGTATTTTTTCTTAGGTTATCAGTTGTATTTTCACCTGTATTATAATAAAAATTCCAGGATATAGAGTTGATCATTACCCGGGGCCCGCAAAGAAAGTTTCTCCCCGGGGCCCCAGAAGTCCTCTCGGTGACCCTTCATATAATTACCCATGCGGGAACCATGAACTTCGCAAATCAACGCCAGCTATCTTCAGGGTTTGACTCTGTGCCAGTTTCTAGAAATTGTAGTATAAATTATACGACACTAAGGCCAACCAGAGCCGCAGTAAGGAAACCTTGCGCTAGGGGCAGAGCCGTGTTTTGGCGCCCTTGGGAAATAACAACAAGGTTCTTACCTCTCAAAATTTAAGTGATGAGCAAAAAAAAGGTCCTCACCTTCCAAAATCCAAGTGACGAGCAAAAAAAAAAGGTCTTCACCTCTCAAATGACGCCCCTTAGCAAGCCCGTCAGCGCCCTTTCCTTAGTGCGTTAGAAGCCGTCGCCCCCCCCCCCCCTTCTGCGGCTCTGAGGCCAACTATATGCATAAACATTAAAACAAAAATGAACTGTTAAACTTAATTCTAATTTTTATTTTACAACACCATTAACATTTATTAACTATTTATTAACCATTTATTAACTATTACATTAAATGTAATAGTTAAGAAATAAATAGTATTATACTTTTATTTACATCTTTCGGTTTAAATCTACATATTAGGTTTCAGTGGCGGCGCTGGCTCTTAAAATCTGGGGGGAGGGGCAGGAAATTTTTGAGTAAAATTTGTGGGTGTCAGGAAATATTTGAAATCAGTTTTTATCGTTTACACGTGGAAATACAAGTGATGACCTAAAAAAATTGATGTGAAGTGTGAATTTTCACACATTGCAGGGTTTCGCAGGTATATAATAAGTGAAGGCGGCATGCTGAGTGTGTAGGACAAATTTTGCTTTGTAGTAACCACGGCAAAATGAACGATCTTTTTAAAATAATTTATCGTCTGTTAATCTCAGAGCTTTAAAAACAAATTTTATGTTAAAATATTTTTTTGTTAATTTTAATTCGAATACCTAATGTCATTATTTAGGTTTCTAAATAAGTGCAGTATTTTTTTTATATAACAAGGTTCATTAAGATTTTGAAAATTGGGCCTATTGCTTTCATTGGTTGTCTTAAATCATACGGTCCGCCCCTCTGGCTTCGTATAAATGACACATAGAATGAAAATATAATTCCAATTGGTTATTAAATTTACGCTCTTGAAAATTAAATTCAAAATGTGCTAAAATATAACTAGAATTTTAACAAATTAATTTAAACAAAATAAATATGAAAAAAAAAAACAAAATATAAAACTGACTCCACAAGCCAGGAACGAACCTGTGTAGTGAATAACGATCCTGTGTAGCTGTCGCGCAACTGAGCCACTAGACCACCAAACGCTTATCAACTTAGTGTGTTATAAGAGTATAACATGTATGCATCGTCAACCAAAAAACACAAAAAATGCGTTATTTTCTGAAAACATAATCTGATCAAAAATTCCTGTTGTACTATTCCGGTTCACACCAATATACATTACTTAGAATTTTTTCACATTTTTAGTTTAAACCATCTGGGCTACAGGGTGTGGGACAAAAATTTTTTTGCACAATTTTGGCAAAAATCGCCTCAAAATAATTTATTTTGCAAAAATAAAATTTTGATCGTTAATCCACGTACTAAGGGCTTACATTTGATACCCTACTCAGAATTTTAAAAAAATAATTTTTTTTTCGATGAGCACATATTTGTTTATATTTTTAGGGGGATATGTTTTTTAGATATTTTAGTATTTTTCCTATGTGCGGATCAAGAAGTTGTACAAGCATGCCAAATTTCAACTCTCTAGGTTTAGCCGTTTGGCTACAATTTTTACCGAACAGACAGACAGACAGACAGACAGACAGACAGACAGACAGGCAGACAGACAGACAGACGACAAAATGACGGTATAAGGGTTTTTTGGTCATACCTACAAAACCCTAAAAAGGTCCTCACTTCTAAAATATATTTTTCTCGAAACAATTCTGGGGTGGGGGGGAGAGAAATTTTTAGGGGGGCCCGAGTCCCCTGAAGTTAAAATAAGTGTATTTTTTAAAAATAACAGCAGTGTAAAACTTATTTAACTAAAATATTTTTTATAATATCTGTGTTAAATATTATTTTGAAAACATATTGTTATAAATAATTATTCTTCGTCTTTAGCACTGAGTCAATTAGCTTATTGAACACATTTTATAGCCTTTAATTGTACGTTGAAAATCTTTTTTATAATAACCACTAATAACACTGGTCAACAAATTTAAACTTTTTTTTGCTGACTTAGATCTGATATTTGTTTTTAACTAATTTTGGGGTGCTGATTTAAAAATGTTAACAGTTTCTGCCTATCACGTCAAATTTTTGTTCTATGGTTGACTAGAAATGGGAGTTTACAAGTTTCGATTTTAAGATTTTTTTAACAGAAAAATATTTCGAAAAAATTTATCGAACAAAAGTTGCTATAAAAGCAGTAACTAACAACTTTTATTTGAGACATTTTTTGATAAAACGAAAAAAATTGAATAATCTATTTTTTCATACTTATATGTAACGTTTCCATGGTCATGATAAATCATATCTTTTGCTTAAGTAAGCCTAGATCAACAAAATTTGGTCCATTTTGAAGTTTGGGCAAAAATTTTGGAATTATTGACGAAAATCTGACCCAAATCGGCTCTAACTCAAAAACATGGCATGCATTTTTTTAATATTGTTTTCATAATCCTCACCCCAAAATTAGTTTAAAACAATATTTTGGCTAAAATTGGAGTCAAAAAAATTTTCACCAAAATTTCAAAATTTTAGTAGAAATTTTTTTAAAATGTTACTAAATTGGTATACTTAATATTATTAGCCTTAGATCCCAAATATATAGTCACTTTTGAGTTAAAGTCTAAAAATTAGAAATTTCCAGCAAAAAAATGTTTAAAAAAACAGTCCACAATAATTTCACAGCCGATGAAATGTTAGCCTGCCCCCTTTTTTTTTAAACTATCTTGATAAACTAATACTTACTTCTTATCTATATCAACAATTCCCAAACTGTGCGCCGCGGAAATATTCCAATATTCCTCCATTTGCGTTAGTTAGACCAATGTTTTGACTTGGGGCGCCGCAGAAAAACTCTGAAACATTATGCGCCGTGAACCGAAAAGTTTGGGAATCACTCGGTTAGGATCATTTATCAAAAAATATCGTGAAATTTCTCACATGAATTTGTTAAATTATACTTTACGCTCAATTTGAATTATATATTTTTTATAGTACATTTAAACTGAGAAACGTAGATATTTTCGCAAAAGCGGGACTTTTTTATAACTCCGCGGGACGCGGGACAGTCCTTTAAAAAGCGGGACTGTCCCGTCAAAATCGAAGCGTGTGGTCACTTTACGCATGTAGAACTTCTTAGTGTCAGACACATATGGCCGACGTGGCGATTAACGTATTAAAAACAAAAAGGTTGCTTTTCTACGAATGTGAAATCTAATAACTATTTTTTTTTGTTCGGTTTGGCCATGTGAGGCTTTATAGAAGTGGGCAATTTTCCGTGTGAGCATTTTTCAGTGTAAGTAACTTTCGTGTGGGCATTTATCACTGTGCCTTATTTTCGGTGTGGGCATTTTTCGCGTGATCATTCTTCTTGTGCGAATATGTCTGGTCACGATACAAAGCAATCCGTGTCCGTATCAGCGGCTTTTAAATTTGTATGATCTGGCACATCCTTAATGTCAAATACTAGACCACAACTGAGGTACACCTATTAATATAAACGATGCCATTAAAATGATGAGTGTAATTGATTTGAGCATCGTATAAAGTAATTTAAAGAATATCAATGGGTTCATATTGTCAGTCTGGTCATTACTTGTCTAAGAGTTATCAGGTGTGGCCATGGATGTGCATTCTCATTAGCAATTTTAATCATTCATGCAATTATCCACGATCGTACGCAATGTACTGCATTCGCGGGTGGTCGTATACGACATGTCCCGACGACATCTACACATTTACATATCTCACTAAATGATGTATTCACTGTACATTACATTCACACACACATACAATATTAACAATAAAAAGTTTCGTATGTCACGTAGATAATGTTAATGATTTATTGATTTCTAATGCTTCATCGTTCATCGTTTTATGAGATGTCGCTTTTTATGTTGTAAACATGTAGTAGGCACTGTTGGTATTTTAGACACGTATCAATGTGTTCATTATATTGTAATTTTTTTATATTTTATTTATGAATGTATAATAATATCGAAATAAGGAACCGCTGGAGAATTTTAAAATTAATAACTTCGATTGTTTTTTTCGTTAAATTTAGGAAATATATTTTCATCTATGCGTGCTACAAAACCAGTGGCATATTCAGGGTAGGAGCATTGGGGGGCAAGTGCCCCCCTTAAAGGCCAATGAAGTGAAAATGTGAAAAAATTAATCCATTTTACGCCAGAGTTGCATATTATCTGAGAACTGTAAAACCATAATAAAATTTAATTAATTAAATAGTATTTTATTTAATAAGCATATAATGGGAACAATTTTTCACGAGGATGAAGTTTACCTCTCGAGCCGTAGTCAATAATTGTCATTGTCCGAGTGAAATATAACCAAATATAATATTTACTCTACAACTATATAGTGTTATCATTAAAAAATTAGTAAATTTAATTTAAAACAAAAATTTTGAGCCTCAATGGTTTAACTTCAGAACCCATGTCATCAAGATGAGTGCCGAACCGCCAACTGATTGTATTATACAGAGCGGTCATAATTTCTTGTCAGTTATGTAATAGTTGACAGAAACATTTTGTTATCAAATTTATTTCCAAGGACATGCACACATAGACGTAGATTCGATTTTTATATTGGGTTATGTATGTTCAATATTTCACTTACCTCTAAGAGCTAACCTCGATCAACAATCGTCTTCCAATTACAATCTTAATAAAACAATAATATCAACAACAACAATAATAACGAAAAAAACAATAATATATCTTAACAAAAACCAATTCATTATGAAATGAACACTACTTTTTCTCTACACGCCAATGACTTAACGAACAACATGAAGTTATCAATACAATATCGTTACTGATTGGTTCTTTGTTAAATTGGAATTTTTAGATATGAGATAGAATACTGTTTTGATATTTTTAAGCTCTTTGTTTACTGTTATGTATCTGACAAGAAATTATGATCACACGGTATAAAAATGTTAAAAATACTATTATTTATTGTTTTATTTATTCTAACTTATAAATAATATTCTAATTATAAAGATGGGCTGTGTGAGGGGTAAATAGGCATAATTGCTGAGCAGGCGGAATTTTTCTTGAAGGAGGCTCAGTAGAAAAAATTGTTTTAAAAGGGTTTGATGAATCATTAAATTACTGTTAAACCGTTAAATCGTTAAACAAGTTCTAGTTAAAAGCACTTTGTTTTCCAAAGTGCGTGAGTTGACCTAAACACAAGATCTTCCAAAATTCCAAAAACTTCCAAAATTCGAGTGATGACAATAAAAAAAAAATTATGTGAAGTGTGAATTTTCACACATTTCAGGGTTTCGCAGGTATTTAGTAAGTGAATGATGATTATTTGGGATGCCAAAACAAATTTTAAGTTAAAATATTTTTTATTAATTTTAATTCGAATGCCTAATACCATTATTTGGGTTTCTAAATATTTGCAGTATTTTTTTTTATATAGCAAGGTTCATTAATATTTTGAAAATTGCGCCTACGGCTTCCATTGGTTGTTTAAGTCATAAACTCCGCCCCTCTGATTTCATATGCATTCAAACATAGAATTAAATTATAATTTCAACACTTCCCACTGGTTATTAAATTTACGCTTTTAAAAATTAAATGCAACATTAGCCAAAATGTAACTAGAATTTTGACAAAATAATTTAAACAAAATAAAAGCAAAAAAAAACAGAAAAAATAAAAATTGACGGGATTCGAACAGTAGCTTGCAACTTACGAACCGAGAACGTTACCACTGGACTATGGACGTTCGCTAGTTTACTGTGTTAAATAGCGTATTAAATATTTTACATATTTTAGTTAAAAACACAAAAAATGCGTTATTTTCCGAAAACATAATTTGATCAAAAATTCCTGTTGTACTATTCCGGTTCACACCAATGTACATAACTTATAATTTTTTAAAATTTTTAGTTTAAACCATCTGGGCTACAGGGTATGGGACAAAAAAATTTTTGCACAATTTTGGCAAAAATCTAGTCAAAATACTTTATTTTGCAAAAATAAAATTTTGATCGTTAATCCACGTACCAAGGGCTATCATTTGATACCCTACACAGAATTGTAAAAAAATATTTTTATTTTCGATGAGCATATATTTGTTTATATTTTTAGGGAGATATATTTTTTAGATGTTTTAGTATTTTTCCTATGTGCGGGCTAAAGAGTTGTATAAGCATGCCAAATTTCAACTCTCTAGGTTTAGCCGTTTGGCTACAATTTTTACCGAACAGGCATACAGACAGACAGACAGACGATAAAATGACGGTATAAGGGTTTTTTGGTCATACCTACAAAACCCTAAAAAGCTCATTAGCTCTAGAATTCACGTGTAAAAATAACTGCTTTCGTTAAGTGAATACTCCAAAAATAATATACAAATAGTCTTGGATGTCTTAAGTTATTTTTCCTGGGTCAGGACAAAAAAAAATTCTTCATTTCCCGGAAATTTTCCCGCGTCAGAAACCCTAGTGTATTCAGACCGGAACGCATCGGAACATTCCGAATCTTTTATTAAAATAGAAAAACACTAAATTTAAACACATAGGGCCGGAATCTGAAATCTTAGTTAACTATAACCAAATAGTTATAAAATGGTTGCTATGGTTACTTATGGCATTGTTATATTGTAACCGAGTTAAATCAAAAGATTAAACTCGACTAAGCTTTCTGAATGATTGTTTAAACGAAATACAAAATTTAATAATAATTTACGTGAAATTTACAAAATTTAAGTTAAATAAGACATAAAAGTTGTATTAAGACATTAAATTTATCTCGGCTATAAAAAATTGTTAAATGACAAATATCAATTTCTAATATTAATAATCCATTGTTATAAAAAAGACGGAGGCAGCATACATTGTATTGCAATGAGGTCGATATAATAAACTTTACACATTACACTATAAAACAATAGTATAACTAAATAATTAATTATATTTTTATGAGGCGTTATAAAACAATATTTTTATTTCTATAGTTTTAATGAATTATTAAAATCAAACCTACAAATGAAATGTTCAAACTAAAGAATTGAGTTTATAAAAACTGATTTTATTTAATTATAAGTTCAACCATAAATATAAAAGTAAGAATTTGTTTAACAACGTTTCATAAAATCGCTGATGAATCTAATTCTGAAGTGTCAATTCTATATGCTAACATTATTATTAGCAGAGTTGCGATTACAATCAGCCAAACTAATAGTATTCTTTACGCAAATGAGGTGAATAGTGGCGTATTCATGGGAGGGGAGCACTAGGGGCACGTGCCCCCCTTAAGGTCAAATGATATGAAAATTTAACAAATTTAAAATAATCGCACAGCTTAAGTTAGTTTTACACAGTTCAATTAATTGATAACAAATTGATCAAGTTATTGTCAATTAATTGAAAAATTTATTGGTAACCTTGGGAACAAAAACAACACTTTACACACATCAATTTATTTATCAATTTTTTTGAAAATTTTTACAACTGTAAAACACGTTGACATATTTATCAAAATGAAAATATTGAAAAAATTGTCACAAAATTACGAGCTGTGAACAAAAACAAAAGAAATAACCTAGATGATGATAAATTAGAACGTTTCAGGTTATGTTAGATTTGAAAACGAAACAAAAATAATATGTTTCGAGGTTATGCTACAACTAAACAGTTGGCAATATCTTAACAGATAAAAATATACCTAGAATTCCGTAAAAAATTGATGAAAAATTGACGAAAAATAGAACTTGTTCTATTTTCAAAATAAATTGATCAAATTTTTTGTCAATTAATTGATCAATTGATTGACGAAATTTTTACGCTTTACGCACATCAATTAATTGAATGTCAACTTTTTCAATTAATTGATCAATTAATTGAATCGTATAAAACCCTCTTAAGGTTTCCAATCCGGATATGCGAATTTCCGAATATTCGGATTATCCGACCAATTTGGATTATTCGATAATCCGGATAATTTTCATGGAATATCCGATAATCCGGATAATTTTCATTGAATATCCGATAATCCGGATAATTTTTATTGAATATCCGATAATACGGATATTTTTTGATTAAACAAAAAAAAATTTTTTTCAACAATTTTTTCAATTTACTTGGTACTTTTTTTATACCTTTTCGCCTTATCAAGAGTTAGTTTAAATCACGTGACGAAATATGTAAATGAATTAAAGCTTTCATTTCGTTTATCAATCTATTTTTAGAATGAAAGCAGGAAATTAATCAGGAAAATCAAAAAAACAAGAACAGATAATTTAAATATATTATTTAATGCACTTCTTACAATAAAACCAACATCTACTGCAGTGATGGCGAACCTATGACACGCGTGTCACGGGTGACACGCCAAGACATTTTGGGTGATACGCATCTTTTACGGACGGTCTTCGGCCAAGAACAGTGAACGCATCTGGGCTCAAGTGTTTGTCGAAACTTGAGAATCTGGAAAGAAATCGTTCGGAGAAAAAAGTGCCACTACGAACAGGAAATTTGGAGTGCTTGGAACCGATTACCGGACACTTGTAACACTTTGGAAAATCTAGCGATGGCTTAATTCGCAATTTTTCCCTCTACGCACATTAGTAAGACCTTATTCTCGGCTTTAAATAATAAAACCAATAAAAGAAATCGACTGACAGATGAAGTTAGTAGCGGTTGCTTGGGCTTGAAGGGCACAAAATACCAACTGAAGATTTAGCAAATGTAATTCAGCACCAAAAAAGTCACTAATGTAAATAATTATTTGTTTTTGCTTTTTTAACAAATAAATATATCAAAAATATAACTATTTTCCTATTAGGGCTGCAAATATCACAAAATAATGGATATTTCTTGATATGACACTACACCTGAGATAAGCTAGTTTTTTTCAGAATTTTTACACACCGAGCTCAAAAGGTTAGCCATCACTGATCTACTGCAACAGAGCGCGATTTTTCAATTGCAGGCCTAACTAGGACAAAAATTATAACTCGCTGGAATTTTGAAACTTTCAATGCAATTATTTTTTTTAAATACGCATTTTTAAAAATGAAATAAATTTAATTATATAATTTTTTTTTATTGTTTTGTAAATTATTAATGTATATAATTAAAATACTTAAATTAAATTAAATAAATGAGTTATAAAACACCATGAATATTGGATTCAATCTAATATCTTTAATGCGGGCACCGTTATTTTGGACGTTTGTCATTGATAATAGTACTAGGCTAGAATAGTACAATATAATGAGTATTAGTATCAAAAAGATATAATACTTCATGAGTATATAAAATAAATTCGGGCGTTTCGAAAACTGCTCAACAATCTGTTTCCGTCTTCAGCGATCGCCAGAAGTGATGATCACTTTTACAAATGTGTGCAGTTATTTTCTCTATTGAAGTTCGTTAAATCAAAAACAAAGACGCGGAATAACGGATTCGCCCCTAGAAAACACGTTGCGTACTGCTACATCAGTTGTTTCCCCAAACATTGGCAAACTTGTGAGCAATATGAAGTTCCAACCGTCTCATTACAATTGAATAAACATTTTGTTCTTATTTAACAATATTTATTCATTATAAAAACAATCAATTTTGATCGACCTTCACGAGATTTATTACTGACGGACACACGACTACGACGAAATTCTACAAACCAATTGGTAACAGTCTTTTCTGATGGTGCTTCATTACAAAAAGTTGAACGAAGCAAATCTATGCATTGTTGTTAAGTTAGGCCTTTACTAAAATCGTAAAAAATCATCCAACGAATACCTTCACGAGTAATATTCATTTTTTCACAAACTTGTTTTTTTAAACTCTCACTGTCAACAAAATAATCGGTCAATTTATAAGCTACCACTGATTTTACAATAACAAATGTCAAATTTTACGAATATAGTAATGACACATTTCAATATTGCCATCTAGTGGTCATTTGTAAAAACATAAAAGGTAACTCTCGTATTATTATTGTCTAGCAAAAATATATAAAGTAGAAATACATGTTTTTGAAGAATTTTAGAAGCACTGGTTTTTATAAAACAGTGGCACTATGCTTGGCAAGCAGTATAATATTTTACCAGTCAAAGAAAAAAACGAATACTGAACTGCCTATAATAATTCACCTTATAAAAATGTTCTAGAATTTCCAACACTAACTTATTTCAGTGTAGATAAAATTGAAATTCTAAAATAGCTATAACAGGTAAAATATTTGACATGCTTCTGAAATAAGTGTCTATGTTAAATAAAACAACAACTTCTTATATCTTTCAAAATAGTATTAAAAATAAATCAATCCTAATAACAAACAACAGAAACATAAAGTGTATTTGTATCCACATTGCAGACCGTTTGTTTTCAGTAGATTATGAAACATTTCACGTGTCTCTGCTTGTGCTTTTATGGAAACAGCCATTTTCATCCATACTACTGGGAATTGTACAAATAAGGATCTATCTTGTAGTTCTCAGTTAAAAAGCAACCCCATGGTGATCACTGATGATATTTATCCCTGATCGCTTACAATTTTTAAAAGAGTTACCGCAGAGAGTTTTATTTGATATTCACGGCGTATGTCGACAGCGGATATCTCTTGACAAGATCTGTTTTCTTCTCGTCAATGCAATGCCGCTTCGTTAAACTTGGTCATTGATGAATTGAACGGATATAAGGACATGTCTCGATGACGTAGATCAACCATCAACTTAACTCAACTCGTCTTGTCTTGTTACGTGCATGTGATACTTTTTAAATTCTTGATAAGGTATCAACATCAGAAGCTTTTGACTGCATTTTTCTAAAGAATTTATCCGTTTTTCGACATTTAAGAGCGATAAACAACCTACATAATTTCTAAACGGTGTTGCTTGACACTATTTAGTAAAATGGAATAACTTATTTATGTACAATAGTTAAAAGAGCCTTATTTTTCACGTTACATTGTTATTAACAACTTGGTTGATTTATTATGTACCTGCTAACCCGTCACAAAATATCTGCTCTAATTTATTAATTTTATTGATCAACACAGCTAATACGAGGGTCGTCTCATAAGTAAGTTACACTATTTTTTTTAATCCGTGTGGTTGGCGGGAAAAGTCTGAGAATCTCAGGGAATTTGAGTCTGGGTGTAGTGCGTCGATCGATCCGGCAATCAGGCTCCAGCCACTATGGAGACTCCACTTGTTCCTACCGCCGATTGAGAAGTTCGTGGTGTTATTCGTTTTTTGACGGCAAAAAATAAAAATTGATGTGAAGTGTGAATTTTCACACATTTCAGGGTTTTGCAGGTATTTAGTAAGTGAATGATGATTATTTTGGATCCGAAAACAAATTTTATATTAAAATATTTTTTTTGTTAATTTTAATTCGAACGCCTAATACCATTATTTAGGTTTCTAAATATGTGCAGTATTTTTTTTTTATATAGCAAGGTTCATTAAGAATTTTAAAAATTGCGCCTATGGCTTCCATTGGTTGTTATAAGTTCCGCCCCTCTGATTTCGTGTACATTGAAACAGAATTAAATTATAATTTAAACAATTTCCACTGGTTATTAAATTTACGCTTTTAAAAATTAAATGTAACATTTGCCAAAATATAACAAGAATTTTGAAAAAATAATTTAAACAATATAAAAATTAAAAAAAAAAAACAAAAAATAATATGGTCTCTTCTCGCAGGGTTCGATCTCTTTCGGATCGAGTTACTTGGGTGAAAAACCAGCGTCAAAAACCACTACACCAGCATACACGTTCCAATGTAACGTGTTACAAAGATATAACTTGTGCATATTATTAGACAAAAATAAAAAAAAAATGCGTTTTTTTCCAAAAACATAATCTAATCAAAAATTCCTGTTGTACTCTTCCGGTTCACACCAATGTACATTACTTAGAATTTTTTCAGATTTTTAGTTTAAACCATCTGGGCTACAGGGTGTCGGACAAAAATTTTTTTGCACAATTTTGTCAAAAATCGCTTCGAAATAATTTATTTTGCAAAAATAAAAATTTTATGGTTAATCCACGTACAAAGGGCTTTCATTTGATACCTTACTCAGAATTATAAAAAATATGTTTTTTTTTCCATGAGCACATATTTGTTTATATTTTTAGGGGGATATGTTTTTTAGATGTTTTGGTATTTTTCCTATGTGCGGGTCAAAGAGCTGTCTTGACAGACAAACAGACAGACAGACGACAAAATGACGGTATAAGGGTTTTTTGGTCATACCTACAAACCCTAAAAATGCTATTGAGGTAGAACCAACATAGATTTTTTTGCCAAAGATTTAGTATGCGTTTCAGGACACCCGCAGCTTTTAATTTCCTATCCCAAATAACGATATTCTTTAACTCTCTCAATATCCATTTCTTCCCATGTCCAAATTCTTCTTTCTCCCTTCCTTTTCCCTTTTTACATACCACAACCTTCGACTTCCTTGGATTTAATCTTAGTTTTTTTCTATCCAGATATTTATTGTCAAAGTAACATATATTTGTTCATGGGAAAAGACTGGCTCAGGTAGAAGTAATCCCACATGTTCATACGTTTGTCCCTGTGCAGTGTTGATAGCAACAACAAAGATTGGTATGATTGAAAACTATCATTAAATTGAAATAAATATTTATTTACTTATTTAGTTTTAATAAAATACGAATATAAATGCGCTGTTAAAATGTTTATTACGTAATAAAAAGTTTAGTCCTAGAAATGAGAAGATTTAATATTTTGGGACCATTTAACACAAATCAATTGCAGAACTCGTACATTACAGTACTGACTTGTTGCTTGACGGAGAGTGAGCGTCCAGCGTGTAGTTCCCCTCTCACTTAGTTCCCTTGAACACCGACACGTCTCCACCCCAGCTCCCAGCTCCGTACCTCGTACGTTATCCAAAGAACGACACAGGACTTTTATATGTATAATTTGAATTTATGGATAGATTTACGGATGATCTATCCATGTAATTCTTGATGTATATTTTTTGAGATTATTATTTTTGGGTTTGTTAGATATTGACAAGTGTCCACGTATCTCACACGTCAGAAACGAAGAGATCTGTCCAGGGCCGCCCCTAGCATTTGCGGGGCCTGGGGCGAAACTGGAATTGCGGGGCCCTAAAACTGGATTTGCGGGGCCCCATCTATACATATACTGAATAACGATTTTCTTTAATGCTATTATTTATTAACAAAGTACACATACTTATATTCAATGAAAACATAAAATTTTCCAACTATTTATGAAACTTGGAATAATATTTTTAATGTATTTTATTATTTTATTACTTGACGGTCGAAGCGCGGGGCCCTTAAAGGCGCGGGGCCTGGGGCAAGTGCCCTACTTGCCCCCGCCTAGGGGCGGCCCTGGATCTGTCACACAAAGAGACCAGTAGAGCTACATATGGCTGAATCCCAAACCCTATCCGTGTGCAGTTGCGAAAATTAGACCAAATCGTGCATGTACAGTTCGAAGCGACCCAAAAAATACTGCTCATAATATCATTTGGTGGTTACCAAATGAAACAAAAATGGGCTCGTCAAGTATAATCTAAACATGCTAAATCCTATAAATATTGTATCTAAATTTTTGTGCTTAAAGCTTTAATCAGCTTTAAACTACAGTGCATTTCCATAAAATTGTACAATAATAATACGTCTATATCTTTAGATTCTTTTTTTGTATTTTGTATTTTGCGTAGAAAATCCATTGCATATACATATTTTACAAACAATAAAATTATTTAGATTGTAAGCTTTTAAAATAATGGTTAATATGATTTTAAGATTTTTTTTACAAAATAATAAATCGCCCATGCTTATATAAAACCTACTTAATTTAATATTATTAATATATGCATTACTTGCAGTTTTATTAAATGTACTTATAAAATACATATTTCCTAATCTTGCCATAAATATTGTTACAAAGTTTTCAGTGACATTCCACAAGATGCTTACAGATGTTTTAATTTTCCTTTCGTATATAATAAATATATTCATCTTTAACAAGAAACACCAATCAGTTTTCAAAATGACCACTTCTAGCGGTTACACAGCACTTAAAGCCCGGAACAGAATGCACAGCGCGTTACGCCGTCAGCGCACCGGCATTTGCGACGGCGTTGCTGAGAACGCCGTTGAATTTTCGCCTGCCCACAATGCAATCATTTTTAACGCCGTCAAGTGTCACGTGACAACCTATATCTGTGTTTATACGTGCGCTTTCTTTTATTAAAAGTATAATGGATGATGAAGACTTGTGTGTGATGTTATTTATGTTGTATGCAAGTTATTTATACATACAAACACTTTACCATTCAATAAAAACTGAGGTTAGATATTCTGCGTCAACGTTCAACGGCGTCAAAAGTTGGAAGTTGACGAACATTCAGTATCAACGGCGTTCGAACGCTGTAGGACGTTGTTCATTCTGTGCACTTGCGTATTACAGCCTTGTTTTTAACTTTGCGCTGACTCGTTGCATTCTGTTTCCCACTTAAGTGTTTGCAGCCGCACGTCAATAGAATTACGAAGAATTTTTATAGAACAACCCTTTACTGCTTTCATCAGGAAGCAAGCGCGCACACAGAAAATTAATCTGGGGGGGCCATTTCGAAAAAATATCCGTAAAATAATACAAATATATTGGTTTTTTTTTACGGAGAGGAGATGGCTCATATATATTTTAATTTTCATTATAATTTAATTTTTGTTAATAAAAAAGTGATTTTTTATTTTCATTTGCTTAGTTTGTATTAAATATAGTAGCATAAATAAACTTCATCTTAACCTCTCCAAATGTAAAATAATTTCCTACACTCGCAAAACCACACTTATTATTTTTTCCATACTCTATATCCAATCAATCTTTGTTCCGGTCTGAAAGCACTGTGGATCTGGATGTAACATTTGATTCAACGCTAACATTTAATCTTCACTTAGATAGAATTTGCTCCTCTTCTCTTAAAATGCTTGGCTTCATTATTCACAACTCTCGCACCTTCTCTGACATCACTGTATCTTCAAACTCTATTATTGTTTCATGCGATCCAAACTAGAGTACTATAATATGGAATCCTATTTACGAGGTCCAGAAAAAGGCTATCGAAAAAATTCAATACAAGTTTTTAAAATTCATCTATTATAAAATCATGGGCTCCTATCCCCCACTTGACTTTCCATATAATACCCTTATTCAAATATTTTCTATGAGAACTTTAAGAGAACGTCGAGACTTAAATTCACTAAACTATTTTAAAAAACTTATTTCTAGTAATATCGACGATCCCACCTTTTTACAAGAAATTAATTTTCATACCCCTCTTCTCCGTACCAGAAATCCATTTATTTTCTACCTTCCGCATGCTCATTCCAATTTATTTCTCAAATCTCCCATAAACCGTATGCACTCACATTATATTCCAAATGAGTCTCTTATAAATCTTTTTTGAATTAGTCATATATCAATTATCCCTAAATCTATTATGTTTATATATTATTTCTTTTATTATTATATTTTGTTACTTTTATTTACTACATTATCATTTTTGTATATTTGTATATTATTATTTTTTTTGTATATTACTAATTATTGCTGTGTTTATCACATTTATATGTTTGCTTAAATTGTACCCGTCCATTTATTGGTTAAATCTGTTGGTAGTCGAAAATAAAATAAAATAAAATCAAATATGATTTTTCCATTCCTAAGGGGGGGGGGTCTGAACCCGAGGACCACCCCCTTGTGTGCGCGCCTGTCAGGGAGCGCTTCAGTCTAGCGAATTAAGGTGTCTCTCCTTGCAAGCCATGTCCTGAAGCAGGGACGAAAATTTGTAGTCTAAGGCAGGGGTCGGCAACCTATTTGTCAATACGGCGCAATATAAATTCAAATGTTATTGAGGGCGCATGAAAAACGTTAAATATGTAAACACTCGTGGTTCGCAAGGTCGTCTAATCTAGCGCTGATCGCTCAAGTCGAATCACAAATAGATGCGATGTGGATATTGGGCTCAGTATGGGTGTGTCTCGATAGCGAGGGCGCATAACAATCTTACCGAGGGCGCCGTGTTGCCGACCCCTGGTCTAGGGGGTTGAGGCAAGAGCTGTTACGCGGCGAATCAGCATCAGAAATAAAGTCATGTACATTGATTTCAAATCAATGCTGCGTAGCGTTTGCATTACGGGCTGACGCTTGTTAAAATTAAATATTATTATATTTAATATAAATAATTTTTCTTGTCACTTTGTGCACTTAATACCAACGACTTCTGCTCTGGAGCTTTTAAATAAGAAGATAAATTTTCACAATCCATGTCGAAATCAACTCTAATGGCGAGTTTAGATTTTATTAGATTCAAACGCATTCTGTTTCCATCGCCCCTCCAAACAGGTTCCACAATAGAAAATATTCGTTCCTCAAATTGTGTTACTATCTGGAAAAGCATGGCTTTAGAAACTTTTTTTTTATTTGGTACACATTATCGACAGTTTTAAAAATTGCAACCCATATTTTTTCGCTACTTGATCAGTTGGAATCATTTCGTAATTCGGTAATATACTGTCTAAATAGATTTATTTTGTCATATAATCGATCTTTATGTATAATTTTTATGTTTAATAAATACGCAATTTTCAATATTACTTCGTAACTTGGATCACTTTTTCGTATGTTCAATGCAGATAAATGTTTGAAACAACTGCTATCAAAACCATAATATTTTTGTATGAAGGTTCAGGTGTAGACTTTGTACTATACATGAGTTAACCCGAAGAATTTTATTGAGAACCCAGAGCCCGAAGGTTGGTCTTCAACCCGCCCGAGCCCGAAGGTTGGTCAAAATGACTATGTTGGCAACACTATTTGTATTGCGTTTTCAACGACCAGAGCGATTTACAGCTGATAACCTCGCCAAAGAAGAAAAGGATAGTGTTGGGGATAGGGTTGCCAGGTCGCCAAACCTAATAGCCGAACTGACCAGCCAGTTTGGCCGGACGTTTGGGTAAAAAAGCCGGACACCTTACATTATTGAGGATTTTGTTTTTCAGTATTAATAGGTACGACAAAAAAAAATTATGTAGAATCAAGCTTTTTTGATTATTACCATAAATCTTGTTAAATTCTAATGAAAAATAAATAAAAAATAAATAAAACGCCAAATCAGTCTAAATAATTTATTATTAATCAGTCAAATAAAGTCATCAGTCAAAATTATATTGTAGATAAACATTTATCAACATTTTTAGATTCTCCTTAAATTAAATAAAGACAATTGCACAAATAAGTCTTATTTACTTGCTATTACTTCCCAAAACAAAACAAAATAAAAAAAACAATCTAAACAAAACAAAAACAAAACAAAACTTTAAGTTAAACAATAAAAATAATTATTCATATTTTTGGTTGGCAGAAATCTGCTTTAAAAGCTCAGTTTCTTTCAAAATGCAGTTGTAAAAATCCTTACACGTCAAATGTTTTAAATTAAATTCTACTACCAACATTTTAGCTACAATATTAACATGTAATCTGTTGCGTGTTTTGACCATTGCTGACCTATCAAGGAAAAAACTCTTTCAACGTTTGCGTTATGTCCTGGGATCGCAAAGTAATACTGACAAATAGTTAGGAATTCTGAAAAGCAATCTTGATTACTCATCGATTTAAAATAGGCTACCCATTTCTTGTGTGCTAACAGCTTCTTGAAATTAACGTTCCCTTTGTTATTGTTCAGAAAACGGCGCTCGCTCGTTTGCGAAATGTAAAAAGCCTAACAAAAGCCGGACAAGCTGGACACCGTTTATTTTGGCCAAACAAGCTGGACACCGTTTATTTTGGCCGGACACGCAATCAAAAAGCCTAAATATGTCCTGGTTTATCCGGACGCCTGGCAACCCTATATGGGGAGAACCCATAAGAGAGTATGAAAAAAAAGAACTACTCCATTTGCCCTGTACTGCATTATAACGTTTGAATGGACTATAGTTCGGGATCCGTAGGGATATTTAACACTCCAACACGAAACCTATTCTGTCTAGTTATATCTCTGGTTTAATACATCGAGAACACCTTCTGCGATAGAGTGGTTAAATAAATTAATTTATAACATACAGTATTATTATCAAGAGTAATTTTATATTAATATAATTATAAAGTAATGTGTATATTATGTAAATGTATTTGGCTCATATAATAGTATGCTTTTTTTGTCTTTTACCTTTTCCAACATTTAAATATCCTACTCAAACATTTTTACCAATTTTATCAGGCGCATCGCATCCAAATCTTATATTTGTATCATGGCTCCCGATCATAAATCTCATAAAAAGCATCTGTCAGGTTTATTAGAATTTACAACAACAGCAGAGTTGATGCACATACTTCTTGTCAATTCTGGTACTCATATCAGCTGTCCATCAGCGATCAACGATAGCTATCCTCCGCTTACAGCTTCCAATGTAGCGGTTCTGCATGATTGCCATTGCTTGTTATTGTCTGAGCACCAGCATTCGAAACACAGAATAATAACCTCGTATAAATCAGTTCATCTGATCAATGTATGAAAGCATCAAAGCATCAGTCGGTAACAGATCTGCCATCACAACATTCAATTAGAGTTCAGTTTCTTAAAGAAAAAAATCATATTATGTGTCCAGCATTAAATCTCTCTTAAGTTGTTAGTTAGTTAGTTAGTTAAAAATTTTGGAGCACAGCAACAAAGGCTATTTGCGCAACAATTAATAAATAGATAAAATCAATAAAATTACACATACTCAATAAAAGAAATCTTGCACAGACAAACACAAATAAATAAGAAAAAGTCTGTTCGAAAATTTTAACAGCCTCAGGGTGATGGTAAGAGGCCTTAAAGGGGCCAAATACCATCGAATATCACAGTTTAGAAATAGAACACATTAAAATAAGGTGCAAGACTTCACACATAAAACAGTAAGTTCGATTCTCTCAGGAAGAGTATCAGCCTGTCCATGAGTACTCTGTCGTCACCTAAAGCAACTGACAGGTCATAACACAGGCCTAGCTTCTCCCTGATATCCTCGAACTGCGCACATTCGGTTAAAAAGTGTAAGACAGACAAATCTGTGTTACACGTCTCACAGATAGGGGACTCTTCACCTCGAAGGAGGTGCCCATGGGTCCACCAACAGTGACCTATACGAAGGAGTGTGATGGCGGTTTCCTCCCTGCGGCTAATCCTGCAGGAAGAACCCCATTGTTAAACGACTCCTTTAATCTGTCTCAACTTAACGTTCTGTATGCTGCTCCACTCATGTTGCCACATGGCTAAAACAAGATGTTTCAGATGACTCTTTGCGTCATCTGGAAATATGAAACTCACATCAATCATAGGTGTGTGGGAGGCGGCTTTTGCAGCTACATCAGCCCCTTCGTTGCCTTTAATATCAACATGTCCCGGTATCCAAAACAGATCTGCCCTCACATTCTGAGCATTCAGATTGTAGAGTAGCAACCGGATCTTTAGTACAAGAGGATGCAACTGGATCTGGATCTTGGATACTGTTTAGAGCGCTCAGCGAGTTCGTCAAGATAACACTTGACCGACTTTGCTCTGACGAAACAAAACACAGGGCCTTGAAAATAGCGTACAGCTCAGCAGTGTATTAGTGTACAGCTCAGCGTTATGGAGTGCAGACGGTACTGAAACTGTGGGCGTGGATTCAAAACAACGAATTCTCTGAAAAAAGCTTGTCTTAAGCCTTAAGTCTTTAGCTGCGTTCACAGCTCTAAAATTAGCCGACTATGCATTATACGTTGTGGATAAATTTAGTAGACAGTTTTACTGTTTAATACTAGCGTTCACAGTTCTGAAAATTAATGCGTATCGAATTTTGTTGAATGTTGAAAAAGCATCTATGTTTTTTCATACCAACTACGATGGAATAAATGCATTTATGGGACTTTTTACGAACCCGCGAAATAGTGATTTCTTACCAAATGTTAAGTTATATGCAGTGGCGCGCCAACGAAATTTGCCGCCCGGGTGCAAGACTATATTTGCCGCCCCTACGTATGTCGACAATAAAACACAATAAAATTTGTAATGTATCTATATAATCTCATATTTTTAAATCCATTTGAAAATTATTATTTTCCATAATTATCTAACATTACCAGCATTATTTATTTTCGTCATTTAAACAAAAATATTTTTTTTACAATCCACAATTATTTAATTAACATGATAAACGTTTTTTATGATTATTATTATTATTAAACAACGATTGACGAGGCTTTTTGCCGCCCCTGAAATTTGCCGCCTATGTGCGCTGCACTCCTTGCACCCTCGGGTTGGCGCGCCCCTGGTTATATGTTACTCATTTTGCTTTTCGCATTTTGAATTCTTTCTGTCAACATGAAACATGAAATAATCGAGGCCAGTGTTTTCCAACCGCCGGTCCGCAAGATTTTTTGCGGGTCCGCACAATTAATTTTATGTGCAAGTTTATAAAACAAAAAATTATGTTCATTTATAAAATACAGTAATAATTACTTTCCACAATAGACGATACATATTTTATTTTTATTCAGAACAGATATATCCACCTCGCGATAAATTTATTCACTAAAAAATATTCATTTTACTATGCAACTATTCGCGTAATAAGTTATAAACCACTTAATTTTGAGATGAAAATCTCGGTCCTTAAACTGTTAATTGCTTAAATAATAATTTGTTTCTCTTTTCACTAATTATATTTGATTTTTTATTTGTTATTTTTTTTGTGTTTGTTATCAGTGCAATAAAAAATAAAAAATCTTTGCGATATACATTACTTTCTAAACTTGCCTGTCCGCAAATTTTTTCTAGGTCGTTTACCGGTCCGCTATGAAAAAAGGTTGGGAAACGCTGATCTAGGCAAACTCGGTTCTCTTGACAACTTAGGGAAATGAAAATCACGTTTAGTTCCGCAAACAAACATACATTAACTAACATGCCGTAGCTTAGGCCCCACGATGCGGGGGGCGTGAAGTTATAGGGTCTTAGTTATAAACATTTATGTACGAGTATATTTTATGGCAAAGTATAAATTTTCGGAAGGGGGGTGGGTGAAATTAACCATCATTCTAGTGTGACAGTTTATAGAAAAAAAAAACAAATTTAGCCTTAATATTTAGCCATCATACTCCCCTGATTTAGACCTGTGTGACTTTTTTTGTATCCAAAACTGAAGGCAACGAAACGCATATACTAATGAAATATTGAGATTGAGAGAAATGAGATTTATTTCAGTCAGTGCTAAGTCCAAATCGTTTACTAATATCTATTAATTGATCTAAGCAGAGCCGCAGAAGGAGGGGGGGGGAGGGGCGACGGCCCCGAGCGCACTAAGGAAAAGGGCGCCGATGAGCTTGACTAATGGGCGCCACATTGCGGAAGTGAGGTCCTTTTTTTTGCTCCAGTTGGATTTTGGGAGGTGAGGATCTTTTTTTTTGCTCTTCATTTGGATTTTGGGAGTTGAGAATCTTGTTTTTGCTTATCACTTACATTTATTTGCCAAGGGCCCCAAAATGCAGTTTTGCCCCTAGCGCAAGTTTTCCTTACTGCGGCTCTGGGTCTTAGTTAGGGTAACGTTCTGCTGATCACTTGGTTTTGTTTTCCTTTTTTTTAGTCACCACCAGCGTGACCAGGTCGCGGGTTTTCGGGCCAGAGTCTCAGGGCGGGTTTTGTTTTAAAATCTCCGGGTTTATAGTTTGGAGTGAAGAACCTTTTCTTTTGCTCATCACTTAAATTTTGAAGATGAAGTCCTTTTTTTGCTCATCACTTGTATTTTGGAGGTGACGACCTTTTTTTTGCTCATCACTTGTATTTTCTTGGAGGAGAACCACTTGAAACCATCTTATCTTTTTTTTATTACTTGAATTTTTAGGGGCGCTCAATTTGAAATTGCGTTGAGACGCTAGGACCCTTAGAGCCGATACTCCGTATGAACATATGTTATTAAAAAATTGATATTCCCTTTTACAAAAATTTGTTTAGTTATCATAAAATGAAATGTTACTACTAGTGATCCCCGAGCATTCATATTACTTACCTGCATGTTTTCCAAAGAGAGGATAATATGCATTTAAAATGTCGCTGTTATTTCATTATAACGGTTGCATTGTGGTTACTTTTTAAGCACATTTTTATGCTGGACTTATAAGCCTTTCGGTACTTGTGACTATCTCCACGCTCATCTGTTACTGTCTTCTTCTGTCACCTGTCAATCTAATCCTCCATTGTATTCAGAAATGAGCATTTTTGCATCGTTTCGTGAGTCGGCATCTCTTTGCGCATTCATCCGCTTGATTCCAGCGACTTTGAAGTTGGTTTTAATGAATTCATCCACATACAATGTGAACTGCTTCGCTCACAAAATGCCTCTGC
The DNA here is from genome assembly GCA_963971575.1 of Liopterus haemorrhoidalis. Classification (NCBI taxonomy): domain Eukaryota; kingdom Metazoa; phylum Arthropoda; class Insecta; order Coleoptera; family Dytiscidae; genus Liopterus; species Liopterus haemorrhoidalis. The sequence goes on along the minus strand of OZ020615.1, from coordinate 43,444,192 downwards.
TAGATTCCTGTCTGGACTTTTAATTCCATACTTTTTATGAGATATCTCTTTAAAATATTAATGTTCCCTGCTGCAACATAAATTAAGAGCCTCAGAATGTTTAGTCATAATCGCGTTTGTAACATTTCAATGCAATCAGATTATTTGCAATGCTATAATACAGTTGTTTACGTGAATGCCTGCAGCCTACGCTACGGTGGCGCCATAATTTACAATATGTAGATTAAATTAAAAGATATGATTATTGAAAAGCATGATCGTATAATAGAAATGAATTGACTCAAAACTGAGCATCGTAAACTTGCAAATGCATTCGTGTGGGATGTGCAATCGGTGTCAGCAACTGCGGAGCTTGTGCGTATTCATCAAGCCTGGCATTCAAGATCTGCGAAGAGCAAGAATCAGAAGTGTTCGACAGAACTGTTTTGAGGGTTCCGGCCATGTCGCCTGGCACTCAGTTTAGTAGATTTACGAGCGTTTTACGAGAGGCAAAACCATCAACCTGGAAAGGCGAAATGAGATCTCGCAGCTTTATTTATGTCGTCGTTCTCCTTAACACTGTGACGTGCAAATGGCTTCAGTAATGGGCTGGCGGCGTTAAGGGAGTCGAGGCCGACTCGAGGAGGGTTTCAGATGATGGTGTGGTAGCGAGTGATTGCGATGCGACGTCTTCGCGAGTAGCTCCCCGTTCTCGAGCGTGCCGGCTCGGCGACCGGCGAGTCCGCGGCCGGGTCGCGCCGCTGGCCGCGAGCCTCGCGCTCTCGCGATTTGACTTACCGTTGAGGTATCGCCTGCCAGTGCGTGTATGACGCCATCTTGCATTGCGACGTCATCTGTTGAGATCCTGCCCACTGACCTGAGAAACTCCGCCTCTTGTACTGTAAGCAGACCCATCTTTATTACGTCTAGAGCGACACACAGCGGCGCGGAGAGGGAAAGATATAAGTGGCAGAGAATGACTGGCTATAGTTAGCTCTGGAACGGGCGCTGAGAGTTGGAGATTGAGCGAGACGACTCTTGGGTACTTCAAAGAGAGCCGACACGGCAAGCGCCTTCGGTAATAAATTGATGGAATCAGAGTTGCTATTCATAAAAGTTGCCGCTATCGCATTAATTACTTATCCTGCTGTTAGTCGGGCCGTGTTCAAACAGTTTGCATATGGATGTCGTAAATATCTCCGGATGTCTGCCACTCCAAGATGCCACGCTATATGCCATTGCGGCCGGGCCCAGCTCTCGTTTCAGATTTATGTGCGTCTGCAATCAACACAACATACTGGTGTATGGACTGGCAGAACTACCGACTGATGGCCGTGTGGCAAATATCATAAAACATAACACTCGAACGGCCTGTCTCAATTTGTAATCACGCCGTCCTGTCCGACTTCCGTTTCGATCCAGTAAAACCCGACAGAGCTGTTTACTTTCTGAGAATACTTGGCCGGGAGTCGCGCTCGGCGGGGTAAAGATCTCCTCCACCGCTTCCGTCGCCACCTCCGCGGCCGGTGGAAGCTGTCAGGCCTCGGTCCGTTATCAGCCATACTGTGCAATGATTGATGGCGGTTATTCATCATCTTTGTATTTCCTTTCTTGACACTCTTTCCAACTTTTACTTTGTATAATTACTCAGCTTTCTCTGGCCGGGTGCTCGATCACGGCTATGTCGGCGCACCCGTGTCGCTCTGTCGCGAGTGACGAGTGGTGAGCGAGACCGACGGTCACAGTACTCGCATACCCATACCATAGTCTTCAACACCCTGCCGCCAGCCGCTGCAGCAGGCTGCGCACTTCGCTCCATTACATGACATGAAAGTAAAGTAAAACAAGAAAACTTTGAGTCTTAAGATCTAAAGAACCGCCCGGATGTGGCTTGTTTATGTGTTTGTGCTCTTGGTAACCTTTGCGCTTTATCTGGCATACACCACGCACTTTTATCAGTTACAGTACTAAAACATCGTTTATTGTCCGTTCTGTGATGTTTAATGGTTTCACAGTATGACGGTGGGACGTCCGCGTCATGTGGAACGTTAGCGCGTGAAAAGCACATTGTTCCTTGATTGCTAATTCATCACTGTCCGCCCAAGCCCGGTTTCTAATCATCCTTGTACGGTGTACGGTGTGCGGTGTCGACTCTATTCGCTCATGTGTACCATCGAATGGCCAATGATTAATTACCTGGCTGTCTTTAATCTACTTCTAATGCTGAAATTTATAAACACTGCCATCGACTGTTAATTCCAACCGAACAAATACGGCCAAGTCACATTACGGCTTGACAAAACAAACATCTCAATTACGCAGATACGTGTCTATCGAACATGCTACAATGTATATGCTCTAACACCCTGCCCGAATAATTTATGGGAGAAAGAAAACTATTTTTCACGAAATGATTATATTTTATTTATATTTATATCCTCGGTGCCGGCACGTATTTAAATAATGTGTTAAAACGAAGGTCGACAGATAAAAAACGATTGATATATTAATTCTGGACAAGTTTTTCGATGTGTATAAATAAACACAATAGTGGGAATTTTTACGGATGGTTACAACTGGCAATTGTTGGCCGGTTCAATTTGTCAACACGACTGCTACTAATGAGATATTTAGCCTTCCTGACTACACCTGTCTTTCGTAATGGCATTTTTTATCCTCGGTGAATGATTATCGGCGCTCGACTGACTAATGACCTCTTCCCCAAAGAATAATTTCCTTCCGTCTGTCCACGTCACGCAGCGTCGGGGCGCGCTCGTCGCTCGTTCCCCGCGTTAGTTGTAAACGTTCCGGAGGCGGCGGTGGCAGCGGCGCTCGAAACGCCAGCGGGGTTGACATGAGTCATTCCCTCGCCTCGGGTCCAAACAAAAACATCATCGCCTAATGGAATCCGCCACATTAATCACACCGGAGCTACTGCAGCGCGGTTATAAAACGGAAATTATGTCGCCCACGGGGACAAGACAATAAGGATGAAAAAAGGGTTGTCACACATACGTCCCCTCTTCATTATCACGAAACCGCGCTCCGCGTATCCTTCACGTAGCGCGTTACACACAGACTTCATCATCATCTGACTTCGACTGGGGCGGCTCGACGTTCGAAACGCGATAAAGCCGTTCAGATTCGATACTGAACGTACAAATATAAATTTGTCGTTAAAACAATATTGTCAGGTTAGCGCTGTCAGCGCGTGGTTTATTATCGCACCGAGTATTAAATTCTCTAATTAATTAATAACGTTCGCGTAATATACAACAGCGTTCCATTAAATCTGTTGTCATACAGCTTAATCAGTAATACGGGTTGTTGTCCATGAACAAAATTAGTGACGCGACGGTGATTGGCCATACTGTCAACGGACGCACGCTACTCGAGTGATATTACTCTGCGCCCCGCTCCACCCGTAGGGCTGTAATCAATGAAGCACTAAATGTATCACAAATTATGTGTCGGCTTTTATACAACGGCAGCGAACTGAACCCTTGCTAGAGCGACCACCGCATTTAAGCGGTACTATTCTGGAAATGTTACCGGGAATGCTCTGGGACGACCGTAATACAAGTTGGTCCACTGGACTATTATCACTTTCCAGTTGACCCGAGCAAAGCCACCGCAAGCATCTGCGAGATTGGATAGCATCGCTCCCACAGGACCTAGCAAGGAAACCGGGAACAGATTGGCGCGGTTTATCCGGCAAACATCGGTGTGCGCTCGGGGCTGCTTTGGGGCGGCTGCGTGGCCGGCGACGGCGCTAGTATCGGTGCTGAAGAGCGATGCGTGACTGCCGCCACGCGCTAGCAGCCACCGATGGTCGGCGGCGATAACCCTGCTTGTTCAGAACGCGAGCCAGTGGATGTACGGTAATACAGAGTCACCCGCTTCACGAGTTAATAAAACGATTTGTTTAATCCCGTCTGTCAGATGGTATCATCAGAGCATGAAAGCAATTGCATTAATCATATATCTGCGTCGGCGAAAGTTGAAAGAAGACATTAAAGTAACGAATGGGGTCAAGTCGGGCTGAAACAACATCCCAGCTTCCCGTATCGACGGCACACATCTCGGAATTGGCTCCGCAGTTAACAGAGGGTGTGGAACATTGATAAATGGTGTCATAAATTATCGCTCGCGGCTCCTCCCTGGAGTTGAGTGGGCAAATATCTATCACAGTTATAATTTAAAAGATCGTTTATCAAGATATTTATTGCAATCATAAAGCTTCCACTGGTAAAATATACAGTGACAGCGTTTCATAACGACGATATCTGGAATAATAAATCGTCAACGGGCGGATACCGGCTGGTAAATAATGTGTCCGACATGTGTGCGGCCGGGCGGCGGGACTGCGGGACGGTTGGGGATTGCAGCGACGGACGTGCGATCGCCGTCTCCAACGTCACCGACGTCGATCGCTTTCACGGACGCGGACCGTTCTACTTCGCAGGCCTTATGAAAATTTAACCATGCTTGTTTCCATCCAATAAAACACTTTTTCAGCGGTGCTCATAAAAAACCCAAAGTGAAATATTTTATTGGCTTGTATTTTATAGTATTCCAGTAATTTACATTTCAAGTTGGCAGTTGTGAAATAGCCGGTTTTGTGAACACTTACTTATCTGACATTTATACGTAAGCTACTTGTATCTAACTATTATTTATTATTACTTTTCCATTGCCGTAAATCATTTTTATTGCTTCATCGGCCATGCTTGTTTACGTGTAATTCCATTATAGCTAGTCATTTGTTATACGCTTGCTGAGAAATGTCAGGCTATAATATACAATTTATCGAAGTAATTAATGAAAGTTATGGGAAGTGGGTAACAAATTAAATATTACAAGTATCGGGTCGCGGCTTTCGTAAACATTAACACGACCGGCAGACAGACAGGCGAGGCAGTGGTGGACAGCGGTCAGAAGGCAGGAGGGAACGACTAATAAGTGATACGTGTGTAGAGGAAGAGACACGGATAAATGGGGCGACGACACAGACAAGCGCTGAAGAGAGCCATGTGAAGAGTCGGGAGCTTAATTAAACGCATTCTTGGCGCAACTATTCGTTCTAAGCGCACCGTATAATGCAGCTGTACACGTGAACGGCTATCTTAATGGATATGCTCACAATAACTGGCGATTTGTCACCGGCCTATAATTGAACATGGTCGTAGGGACATCTTCAGTTTCAGCTGGCCATACACTCAGATACTGAGATATTCCAATCTAACAAACTTAACAGCGTTCGTGGTAGGAGCGATCCGATAGCATGGCAATCTGAGCCACCTTCTTCCTTGGGCACACAACCATGAATAACCGATTCGAGGAATCTGATAAACCAATTATTACTGTAACAGATAAGTGGGGAATATATGGCTTGTTGTTTGTATCTTGATGTAATCTTTGGGAAAGGATCCAATTTACAACACTTTGGTCTCGACATACATTCCTTTAATTGACTTCATGTGGTGGCCTGCGGTTCGTCCGGGGGGCGAAGAGGGACGATCACTATCGCTGCCTCATCGACAGCCTGACCGGACAGCCGTGCGGTAAAGTTGTTGCCATTGCTGAAACTACCAACACTGGTAGCGTTCTAGTCGTGGTGGTCCAACACCATTTCACTTGTCATGTTTTACTTTGTTTTATAAACATTTTTTTCTAAAAATTTAATCGATAAAAGTATTTCGACTAGTAGGTAAACTCGTTATTCAAAACCTCTCGAATTATAATAATATATATATTTTATTTAAATGATATGGGTTGCAATAATTTGTTACTCTGAGAAAGATCCTTGTAATAGTATCAGTAAGGGGTATGAGGTGTGCGGACCGCAGCGGGCGTCACTATCAGAAGGGGTGGCACCCTTTTTAATAAACATTTTATAACAAAGTTATATTGGTTCAAAATAAATAATAATTATTAGTTTGCCAAAATTAACAATTTATGTATCTTGGTTTTGTCGATCTCTTTGACACTTCTCAGACTAATCAAAATATACTAAAAAAAAAAGAATAGAGTAGTAAAGTCATCGAACAGAGAAAGCAATAATATTAACCAATGGCGTATTCAGGAGGGAGCACAGGGGCCAATGCCCCCTTAAAGCTCAATAAAATGAAAATATAATACATTTTAAATAATCGTTAGGATATCTTTTATTATGATCAGTATTGAAATTAATGTCAAATACATGTCGTCTGTGATTTTTAGGTTTTCGTAGATATGATATAGAAACCCTTATACCCTCACTCATGAGTTTGTTTGTCTGTAAAGGTACCTGTCCACTTGAGAGTAAATAGTGGCGAGAACCTCTCGATAGTAGTTACTCGTCGATGGACACACCTGTGAGAGTAACTCGCGGAAAGTGGCGAGTTACTCTCTGAAAGCTAACTTCTCTCAACGTACTCGCTAGTGGATACGTGCCCCCTACCCTCTCCGATAGAAGCTCGCCAAATACGAACTGTGTTCGAATTCTGAGAGTGCTATCGAGAGCTGTCTATTTACAAGATGTTCAAAAATTGGTCACCGGAGGATATAAATAAATTAATCGACTTGTACGAACTCCGGGAAATTTTGTGGAACGTAAAATATGTCGACTACCGTGACAGAATGAAAAAACATAATGTTTTGTAGGAAATTTTATACCCCCAAATTTACAAAATTACCAACCTATTAACCAAATTTTTAAAAATTTTATTAAACACAATTAATTAATTTAAATTCAATTCAATTTAAAAATAAATATATGTTTTTTTTATTAAAATAAAGTTTAAAAAATTATGTGCCCAAATAATTAAGTAGAGCCTAAAATAAACTTATTAAATTATTTTAGGAATTACATTTAATAGAATTACTATTTTTTAAAGTATCAAAAAATTTGTACATCATCTACTAAAATGTAATTAATAAAAAAATAAGCTAATTAAGCTTTTAGGTACATACCCCAAATATAAAGCCCCAATTATACCCCCAATACAAAAAAATTAAAAACACAAATTTACTACTCCTAATATTTATTAAAAATCAACATAAGTGAAGCGCATGTGTAGGGCCCCTTGGCATTTTTAAGCCCTGGGCCCCCAAAAAGCTAGATCCGGCACTGTACATAACCTAACATAATGTCATCATTAACAAATCTTGCTCAAAATTACAAAGACGGACAGTAAATATGATCAATTTAGGTAATTTGGTAGTTAAAATCTAAGACAACAGAATTATAAGAACGATAATACATATAATACATTTTACGAAGCTAAATAGTTGGTTTCAAAATACACAGATGTCGGACTATTCGTAACATATTAATTTCTAACTGGCTATGAACGGTACGTTCAACGTTAAAAAGAATGCATAGAAACATAACTTACAGCTAACAAAGAACAGTCTACAACCTGTTAATTTAAAGAGTTCTGGATGCGGCTTTAGACTATCCCTTCAGTTGCTTAGTCCTAGAGCTGTCACTGTTAGACACTGCGAAAGTGTTAGTCGCTTGACACTGTCGCGTGACCATGTTATACTGTACAGACACGGTATTATTTTTCAACTTAAAAAAATCTTTTTCAAGGCACATTTGCGTCCTGTTCAGTATTATTGTTTTCAAGACACGTTAAATGAATAATAAACAAAAATAATTATCCATTTGGGTTGGCATGTTTTTAATGGTAACAACACTCCCACTGGTCGAGTGCAACACGGCTCGTTCTCGCTCTATGTGAACGCTGTTCAGTGAAAGAGATGTGGAATTGAATACACAATATTGCAAGACATGAAATTAATTGCACAGGTAGGTGTTGTACGGGAGGTGTTTTATATGATATGCTGTCGCTGCGAGTGCTTGCGCGGTTTATTTTTTCGAGCGAGATCTTTTATCCAGACAATGCTCACGTTTAGCCGCTCCTCCGGTATAATTAATTAACCTGTAATCTGTACTCGCATATACAGTTCGGCTCTGGTCGGGCTCAGGGCTCAGCTGATGCAAGAGATACCGTGGTCGGTTCTGTGTCGACATAATAAGAGTCTCACTGCGTGTCCATTAATTATAAACGGCGGCCATTTTATCAAACATTATATTAATCAAGATTTATGAATACACGTGCACACTATTTATTGCTCGCCATGTCAACAATTTATTGTTCATTTTTATAAATTTGTTTTTTGCGCAATGTCATGCATCATTAATTCTTCCTTTCCTTAATAAACTCGTAGAGTACGCGAGAACAAGTTTAAATTATTGTTTATAGATGTTGAACAGAGAACGGAAGCTAATAAAATACAAATAATGACTTTAGAAATCTAGCGGTGGCAAAAATATTGTCCATCCACGGAGAGAAATAAATAATCGCTCCACTTAGCAACGAGATATAGCTGGCTCGTTCGGAAATCTCGCGCTGACATATTTGACTTTGCTAATGAAATTTAACAGTGTACTGGGTTGGGTCTTCATTATTCAGTGCTTATGCGAATTAAGCTCATGAATAACAGGCGTGCAGCAGAACCATCGCGACGGTAATTTCGTGAGCTATGATCATGGATATGACTTAATTAAAGCTGCGACTCCCTTCCCGCCCGTCCCTCGCCATCGTCTCGCAGGACCTATTTGGCACACGGAAGTAGATTATTATCACCCGAGCTCCTGGATTCTGAATTACCTTGTGTATGTGCGAACACCTAGTTCATAGTGTCGGACGGCAGTGTTATGAGGCGTTCGGCTGCATATTTGATGAAGAGCTCGCGTTCAAGCTCGTCCGATAGCTCGGGCAGGAGGTGCATCGTGTGTGCTGATATCACCTCGCAACCTGGGCCCCGTGTGCTTGTGCACTTAATGAACTAATAAATATCTCATTTTATCAGATTGCACTTGGACGCTTTCTTCTCTTCGCTGTGCTATCTTACGTTGTGCTGTAGTATGTCCGCGTTGTAAACCATCCCTTCGCTTTGAACGGTAGATAATAACGTTAGAAGGCCATTAAAACAATGGTCGCGCGGTTTTTCGTGCTCGCTGTCTGAAGATAGGATCACGGACATATATTATTTATTTAACTCCGGGTACTTCAGTGCGGGTCCCGTAACTCTAAATTAGCATAACATTAAATTATACTCGCCGCGTATCGCGCCACGGTCCCTGAAACGCGTTTTCGTTGTTGCAAGTTTTAATTGAGGCGTGAGTTATTAACCAACACATATTTTACTTCCAGGTGAGCACATACAGCCATTACTTATCCTTATGTTATGCTGACAGGAAAATAATATGTTTGCGGTGTGACGGTGACGGTGTGGTGGTATAGCAACACGTTCATGTACGCGTTGAAACAGCGAGCGCTAGGCGCTGAGAGAGGAGGCATCCACATAAGGTATTCATGTATTCGCACCTCGAGAGTTGCGCTCGCTCGCTCGCTCGCTCGCTTCACCGTCCTTACGTAAGCACTGCCTAGATCTACGGTAATTAATGGCTGTACAGTTGTTTAACCTCGAGTTCGCGGTTCGCGCCCCGCTCGTTAATGAGTAACGAGAGCGGAGCTTCTGAGAAGGAGACTAGTACGGAAAGAGCGACAACAGAAGAACCGAGTGCTGCGGGTCTTTGTGTGTATATGTGCCACTCATTAGCCGAGACCGCACACCAGCCTCGTTAAGCATCCGGGATTGCAATTTCTCCATGCAACCCTTGCTCTAACCCGACCTTAGCAAATACCGCGCTACGCGTTATTGCTCAGCTCACCACAGTTTCACATTACCAACGTACCTGTGCATTCGCATGCACTTAGCGCGAACGTAAGCATGTGAGTACGTCAGATAGGCACGTCTGCGTGCTGCGTGCACATTTCAAAACCAGGCCTATATGGGCTCCAGTGATTTCTCATTCAGAGAGCACCTATACACATATATACCTGCTGGCATGTTTATCTTGTCAGATCATTCGTCTGTTACTAAACACAATGCCTCGTAAATATGTAGAAAGAAGACAACATGAATATAAACAGCCTTATATAACGACTCGTGTTTCCTGCAAAAAGCCTACGTATTCAGCGGAATTATGTTTATTATAGGCGCGAGCTTGTGCCCTGGAACATGAAGCCACAACGGTAATTACATTTATACATATATACCTGTCCACAGCCGACACACTAAAATAATACATACGTTTTCTAAATGTCAAATAATCACCGGCAGTAATATTTCTCGGCGACTGCGTATATACGACTGTTGAGAAGATGTTGAGAGCCGCATGGCGTGCTAAGTTTATATCTGTTCGAGTCGACCATAATTTATGTTTAATAAGTATGCAAATATATGGTTTCATTTAAGGAACTGGATATTCAGGATGTGGTTGAGAAATGACTATAAGGTGAAGTGCTTCCATAATTGGCTTCGCCGACAAACGCTCCGTTGCGCTGTCCGCAGCGATGTGCGAGCGAAGAGAAGCAGAACAGAGCGACGTGTGCGTGTCCCAGTCGGTAATCCACAGCTTGCCATCTTATATGTATGATTTAACCTGGTTGGCAGAGTGCTCGACGCGGCTGGAACGGGAACCCCTGAATTCGTCCGCCATCAGACACCGGTAGCGCAGAGATAAGAGCCGCGACACGGCGCGTGATAAATTGCTAATGATATGTGCAAGAGGTGCCATTACATAGCGGCTATATCGTTAACAGTTTCCTTTTCTGACAGTGAATTAGCAATACGTTCTTCCGAGTTATTTTTACGGCACCGAAATGACAAGTGTTCATGTAGCTTGTCCGCGAGCCCGTTGCCGTTAGTGCGAGAAGGACGGACTGAGCCATCATTAACGATAACCATCGCGTCGGCAGGCCGTCCCCCGTCCCCGCGGCCGGCCCTTGCCCACGGCACCAAGCTCCACGGCTAAGACAAATGAAGGTGCGAGCTGACAGCGAACCCATTTAGTCGGGAAGTCGTAATTATAAGGCGTGGTGATGGCTGGGCATTCGGCTCGCAGGAGCACAGGCGAGACAGACAACGAGCGATGCAGGGAAGAGAGCGCGCGGTGTTAGAATCGCTCGTTTCACACAATCATTTCCACACCTGACTGACGTCATCCGTCCCTCGTAAATTACTCTCCACAACTCTGCACATTAAATTCTAATTACAAATTAATTATTATCTCACCGGGCTCGTTATCGAGCGCCCCCGGCTACGGCGATCTACTCTTTCGCTCAGCGCTCGGTTCCTCTAGCGCTGTCCTTAGCTTAACACTCTATTAATAACGAGCGATGCACAGAACACACACACATGCGAACTATTGTGTGCGCGCCTGATGGTATCTGCCGAGGATTGCACGTCGCTCTCTGCATGGACCGCCGATAGTCCGGCAATATTTTATAATATGCATGTGTGATTGCCGGTGTATTTGTGCGCGCACGTTATGATAGCGGCAGCTCGTTCGCTCGGCTGTGATGTATGGCCAGCGACGTCCGATGCCAACAGTAACTATATACAAAGTCATTAAAACAGTTGTCGATCGGTTAATGCATGTTTATATTTGATGATAAACAATGGGGCCATTTATTATGCGATGGTTGATGGGCGGACGTCAGTTAGCGTGGCAGCTGTCGTTTGTCATCGTCGGTGTGGGGGGCGTCTCGCGCAGAGGGGGTTGCTCTGGGACCGACGTCACTTCAAAGAGTCGTCCCTTGATTAATGGCGTCCGGAGAAACCGACATAATAGAAAACTGATACACCGACAATAGTTACCCATCGAATGTTATTAATGGCACCGTTCGCCGTCTAATTTTCCACTCTTCCATCCTAATGAGATATCGTCAGAGGCAGACCAACACAACAAGCGTTCATAATTTATTTTTCCTTCATTAAATTCTTTCTGGAAGTCAAACAAATGCGTAACGCTGGATGTTTGTCACGTATGCGGCTAGATTTATTTAGCGCGAGTTTTCATTATGTGTTAGTTTACACGAACTGTCACCCGGCAGTATAATTTCGTACGGTGAATAAGTTTATTTGTTGTTAAAACATCCTACATATAATTCTTTAACGCGTTAAGAGTAGACAGTAAATTGTCTGCGAGATCCCCTCAAAAGACAAGTCAAATGTAAAATAGAAACGTTAAGTATTTTTCGGAAAGAGATTTCGAAACACAAGATAAATCTCAAGTAGTTAATCTGCCTTTAAAATTAACTCCATGTTGTTTTCGTGTTATTCTTGTCACCATAACTACTTGTAACATTTAGCATTTTCGTTACGGCACAGGCTGCAGCAGTTTGTATCATTTAATTTTATTTACGGATGTCGCGAAAGCCGTCTTCTGGACAGTCGCCAGGGCCGTCTTGGTTCGGAACGAGGCGCCATATTCAGCGCAGCCCAGTAATTGGTCTGATCCGGCGCGTCTTAGCCCGAGCCCGCGTCTTCAAACACGAAATTATGAGCACTTACCAAATTACTGAGTGTTAGGTTATAGATCATTCGGTTGTCTTGTCTTTTCGCCGTTTACTCCGCGGCCTTTGTAATTCCTACCTACTCATAATAACTGTACCTGAACGGCAGGCGCCACAGGTTGTCTGCTGCCCCGGACGTCGCGCGTCCCTTGCCCTCAGTGGTCCACCGTCCCTATCCCTGCGAGCTACCCTCACACCCCACTACCAGCCGACAGGCATGCTTGTTTGCATTCCCTGCACTCCGCACTATTGTGGGTACATCTTCTAATGCCGGGATTATAACATCACTGTTCTACGAATCTCGCCGAAATATGTTTAAGATAAACCTTCAAACGGGTTCTACTAATTTATGAGATGGGCGTTTGAAACATTCTTATCCTCAAAGGATTACAAATTTATTGCTGCTATACACAATGTAATTGTGTTGCTTTTCTAGTTTTCCTTTCATATAATTTGACACGAGTGAAAATAGCTGACAGTACACATCATGCAAGTAATTGACTATGACCGATGTTATCATCAAAGGATTACAAATTTACTACAAGCACTAGACAATATAATTTTACGGTTTTATGGTCCTTTCCATAGAACTACGAATAATTACTCTGCTGTTAACACGAAATAAACGATGCTTGGAAGAGATTCAGTCGATAAATTCCCAAATACTTTACTATGTTTAACATAAATGAATTATTTCAGTTGATCCAACCCCTTGTTTTTCACGAGCGACTCCCCTTGACAGTCAACCCCAGGACACATAATTCATTTGACGTTTGTTAAAATCTTTGTAATAATATTCATTGATATGTATATGTTGATAACATATGTCAACTATCTCAAATGAAATCAGACAATCATTGTTGAATGTCATGATTTATATATTAACTCCGCTGACATGTAACCACCGAAACTGTCTCATATCCTGATTCAAATCAATTATATTAAAATATTTTAAACTATTAGTTCAGTAAAACATGTACACAAATTATTTACTCCAACATAATATTCTATTTCCCTACTAATTGTAAACTGGTTAAATTCCAATGGCTTAATCCTGGACAAAGTTTTTAATAATAACATATGAAAACATAGTAATTAATCTTGATAAAACAAAAACATGACTGCTTTTAAAATTATGGTTTTGGTTTTGATAGGAAAAATGGAAGTGACGTTTGGACGAAGACCAGTGAATACTTTCTTTAACTTACTTATATAGTTAAAAAATTTATGTGAAGTGTGAATTTTCACACATTTCAGGGCTTTGTAGGTATTTAATAAGTGTAAGAAGCCAACAGAATGCTAGATGTCTAAGAATATTTTTGTGATAAAAAGTTTTTTTGATTAACATTTTTATTCGTTATTTGAGTAATAAGAGTTTAATAATAATTTTTTTAAACTGAATTTAAATAATTTGCGAAAATTTCATCACAATAAAATTTAAATTAAAAATCCCAGCAATATTTTTCTGCATTTGCTTCGTCTTCATTAAATCAATAAGAATTAAGAATTTTTTTCCAGTTTCAAAAATGTATTTCTCGTTATTAACAATATGTTATTTTAGTATTTCACTACTAAAAATGATTTATTCTTGTTTGATACCTTAAGAACAAAATCTGAACTAATTCAAACAATATGTTACACAGATTTTTGGCTGGGGGGGGTCCAATTATACAAGAAAATATTTAATACTTGGTATACAGGGTACTTGGCAAGACTTGACAATAAATAGATCGAGATGGAGGGCTTATATGAGTGAGGCCAAAAGTCAACCTGACTGATAGTGTCCAAAGAAGAAGAAGAAGAAGAAGATATGCTACCTTAGCCATGAATACAAAAAATGCATAACACCATTAGACATAAATTAGCCATTAATTAAAAAAAAAATAACAATTTTGTCAAAAACACAAAAACTGAAATATTTATCCAAAAGCGCAAGCTGATAAAAAATTCCTATCGGACGTTTCCGACTCAGATCAGTACATTACCGTCGTAAAATTAGATTTTTAGTTTAACTCAGTAGTTCCCAAACTTTTTCGGTTCCCGTCGCCCTTAATGTATCAGAATTTTTCCGCGGCGCCCCAAGTCAAAACTTTGGTCTAACTTACGCAGTTGGAAGAATATTGCAATGTTTTTCCTGCGCCCCTGTAGCCCAGCCACGGCGCCCCAGAACGCCTCGGCGCTCAGTTTGGGAATCATTGGCCCCTTTTAACTCGTTTGAGTAAAAGGGGGCGGGACAAAAACTATCTTAGCATATTTTTGGATAAAATCGTGTTAAAAGAAACTAATTAAAAAAAAAGTTTCGTTTCTTAATCTACGTCTTAAGAGCTTTCTTTTGATACCACACAATATTTTTTTTTTAAATAATTACCTTTTTTCAACGCCATAACAAAAATGATATTTTTCGAAAAACTAACCTGATCAGAAATTCCTTCGATTGGGTGGTGGAAAAAAGTTTTTTGACATTTTTGGTGAAAAACGCACACCCAAGGGACGGGAGCTTATGCCCCCCCCCCCGAACTCAAAAAACACGTGGTTTTTACGTGTTTTTGTCAAAATACAAGTGAGGACCATTTTTGTTTTCATCACTTGTATTTTATAAATGAGGAGGTTTTTTTTTTTAGATCCTCACTTGTAGTATATAAGTGAGAACGTTTTTAATAATATAAATAATGTCATCTTATAAGACCCCCCCCCCCAAGAAAAATTCCAGGGTGTGCGCCTTGTAGGGCACAACATTTATAATTATTTTTTAATTTTTTAATTTTTTGGTCTTAGCTACTAATGGCCTTAACCAGTATGTTTTATTAATTTTTGGATAAATTAGTAATTTTACAACAAATACTTCCATGCCACTACCGGGATTCGAATCCCCATAGTTAGGAGACAGACACGCTGACCACTACTCCATGGCGACCAGCACATTTTTAGTTGCCTCAAGTAATATTCTGAATTCTCACACTCGAATTTTTTAAATTCTCCCTCACACCCGGATATCATTTGAATTTTTTAATTTCTACCACATTTCCCCTTCCTCGTTTATTTTTTTAAATTAGGTTTTTCAAATACACACTATTCCAAAAGTTTAGGCGGAACTAAATGAGAATTTCGTTCTTTAAGGTTGTCAGGAGAAGAGACCTTGCTTGGATTATTTCATGTTTGACGTTTGGTATGTGAAAATTTCCAATTCTGGAACAGTGTCTGGAACAGTGAAACCATGGAAACAAATGACTTATCTCAAAAATAAAATTCGTATTTAACTATTTTAATGACAAAAAAAAAAAAAAAAAATTGGAAATTTGTATGAAGATTGACACAAAAACTCAAAATATAAAGAAAATTACATTTTAAAATGGTATTAACCTCTACCAATTTTTTTTTATTGAGTATGATTTACAAAGCCTAAACAAAACGAAAAAAAAAACGATTCAAAAGATGAAAGTAAATAGATTGCAAAATCTAGTTGCGCCTAAACGTTTGGAATAGCCTATAAGTCGCTGGACGTCTGTACTGGAGAAAGCGCAACTAGACACTTGCCACAAGCGCTTAATACTCTCGTTATCGCCCTCAAACACTTTCGTGAACAATCAACATTTATCACTGTAGGTCAGTGTTTCTCAACAGGTGGTCCGCGGACCACCAGTGGTCCCCAAAAAAATTTTAGTGGTCCGCGAAAGACTTATAAATTATTATTTTTCAAATTTTTTCTTAAGTTTTTTATGATCTTTTGTTCATTTTCCGTGTATTTTGTTCATTTTTTAGGGTTTTGTAGGTATGACCAAAAAACCCTTATACCGTCATTTTGTCGTCTGTCTGTCTGTCTGTCTGTCTGTCTGTCTGTCTGTCTGTCTGTCTGTCTGTCTGTTCGGTAAAAATTGTAGCCAAACGGCTAAACCTAGAGAGTTGAAATTTGGCATGCTTATACAACTCTTTGACCCGCACATAGGAAAAATACTAAAACATCTAAAAAACATACCCCCCTAAAAATATAAACAAATATGTGCTCATCGAAAACAAAAATATTTTTTTTAAATTCTGAATAGGGTATCAAATGAAAGCCCTTAGTACGTGGATTAACGATCAAATTTTTATTTTTGCAAAATAAATTATTTTGATGCGATTTTTGCCAAAAATGTGCAAAAAAATTTTTGTCCCACACCCTGTAGCCCAGATGGTTTAAACTAAAAATCTAAAAAAATTCTAAGTAATGTATATTGGTGTGAACCGAAATAGTACAACAGGAATTTTTGATCAGATTATGTTTTTGGAAAATAACGCATTTTTTGTGGTTTTTGGTTCACAAAGTACAAAAGTTATACCAATGTAAGACACTCAGATGCATAGCGTTCAATGGCTACATGCGTTAGAGCGCTCTTGAACTGGCTGGAAAACGAAGGGTTTCGAGTTCGAGTACGGGGAGTGAATTTTATTTTTTCAGTTTTTTTTTTTGCATTTTTATTATGTTGAAATTATTTTGTCAAAATTCTAGTTATATTTTGACAAATGTTGTATTTAATTTTTATGAGCGTAAATTTAATAACCAGTCTTATTATATGATTAACAGACGATAAATTATTTTAAAAATATCGTTCATTTTGCTCTGATTACTACAAAGTAAAATTTGTCCTACACACTCAGCATACCGCCTTCACTTATTATATACCTGCGAAACCCTGAAATGTGTGAATATTCACACTTCACATCAATTTTTCAGTGATATTTTATTACCAAGATATATGTAGAATTTACATATACAATTTGTTTAATAGTACATTTATTTTTAGGGTTCCGCGGTAGAAAATTAAATAATTTACTGGTTCGCGGTAGAAAATTTAATATTTTACTGGTACGCGGTACGTTTTCAGTTGAGAAACACTGTTTTAGGTTATGTAGAGTTCTATGTGATGATGATAAGTGAAGATATGGAAGCAATACTAAACAAACAATTAAAGAAGTTCATTGGAGCGAGAAAAAAAAAATATTTTCAATATTGATAGTTTACTTGTATTGTGAAAATGCAGGGAAAAGGTATTAGTGAAAAGTCTGACTGTCAAGAAAGTGCAGAAACATATATTTGAATATACATACCTACTATAAACATGAAATAACATTAATTAAATACTTTAAAATACAAGAGCTACCTTTCAAGTTTTTACAAAAACTATGAAAGAAAATGTTTTTTTTGGGAACAAACTGTTTTATTGATTTTCAAAATACTCACCTTTAAGATTTATACACTTTTGCATGCGTTCAAACCAATTCTCGAAACATTTTTTCCACTCTGAATTTGGTATTTCAAAAACATGGTTTTCGAAGGCTTCAACATTTCTTGAGGTGATGAAAATCGCTGTCCATGCATTTTTACTTGCCCGACCTTAATATATAAGGGGCAAGTATTGTAATACAATGCGTGTGTGTGTGTGTGTGTGTGTGTGTGTGTGTGTGTGTGTGTGTGTGTGTGTGTGTGTGTGTGTGTGTGTGTGTGTGTGTGTGTGTGTGTGTGTGTGTGTGTGTGTGTGTGTGTGTGTGTGTGTGTGTGTGTGTGTGTGTGTGTGTGTGTGTGTGTGTGTGTGTGTGTGTGTGTGTGTGTGTGTGTGTGTGTGTGTGTGTGTGTGTGTGTGTGTGTGTGTGTGTGTGTGTGTGTGTGTGTGTGTGTGTGTGTGTGTGTGTGTGTGTGTGTGTGTGTGTGTGTGTGTGTGTGTGTGTGTGTGTGTGTGTGTGTGTGTGTGTGTGTGTGTGTGTGTGTGTGTGTGTGTGTGTGTGTGTGTGTGTGTGTGTGTGTGTGTGTGTGTGTGTGTGTGTGTGTGTGTGTGTGTGTGTGTGTGTGTGTGTGTGTGTGTGTGTGTGTGTGTGTGTGTGTGTGTGTGTGTGTGTGTGTGTGTGTGTGTGTGTGTGTGTGTGTGTGTGTGTGTGTGTGTGTGTGTGTGTGTGTGTGTGTGTGTGTGTGTGTGTGTGTGTGTGTGTGTGTGTGTGTGTGTGTGTGTGTGTGTGTGTGTGTGTGTGTGTGTGTGTGTGTGTGTGTGTGTGTGTGTGTGTGTGTGTGTGTGTGTGTGTGTGTGTGTGTGTGTGTGTGTGTGTGTGTGTGTGTGTGTGTGTGTGTGTGTGTGTGTGTGTGTGTGTGTGTGTGTGTGTGTGTGTGTGTGTGTGTGTGTGTGTGTGTGTGTGTGTGTGTGTGTGTGTGTGTGTGTGTGTGTGTGTGTGTGTGTGTGTGTGTGTGTGTGTGTGTGTGTGTGTGTGTGTGTGTGTGTGTGTGTGTGTGTGTGTGTGTGTGTGTGTGTGTGTGTGTGTGTGTGTGTGTGTGTGTGTGTGTGTGTGTGTGTGTGTGTGTGTGTGTGTGTGTGTGTGTGTGTGTGTGTGTGTGTGTGTGTGTGTGTGTGTGTGTGTGTGTGTGTGTGTGTGTGTGTGTGTGTGTGTGTGTGTGTGTGTGTGTGTGTACACGATAACACAACAACGGTTTAACTTAGAGAGTTCGTTCTGGCACTAAAAAAATATCCTATTAATTGGGAAGAACCCTATAGTTTTCTATGAAAATCCGAAACCGGAAACGAAAGTTATTAAATTTTAAAATTTTAAAAAATTCGTAACTAGTAAACCAAGCCTTGGACAAAAATTTGTATAGAACATAATATGATGTATTTTTGAAGATTTACCTACAAATTTTTAAATTTAAAAAATAAAATAATTTTTTAAATAATATATTTTTTTTAGTTATTATTTTTTTATGGGAGGGCAAGTCTAGCGCAGGTCTCTCTTCGCCACTGGTTTGTTTCACATTGGGGCACAAAAAAAAGTCGTTAGAGGATAATAATAATCAGGTGAATACGGGTAATGAGACAAGAGCCTAGATGAATTGAAGTTGTCTGGGCCACCATTTATTTAAGAAACTTTAATGTAGCCCGCTTCTAAAAAGTTTGGAGACCCCTGGTTTAGAGCAAAAGAATTCTCATATTAGCCGTCTTTTAATTTGATAGATATTAAATATAAAAAAATTTAATAATTCATTAAAAAATGAACTGAAATAATAAATCAACAAATATGAAAGCCATGGTAGTAAATAAATAAAATAATAATAAATTTTATAAAAGATTTTATTGACAGTTAATCAACTTTGACACTATAATAATTTAATATCAAGCCATCTAAAATACGTTTGTTTTGTATTGCCCCATGATTGCACTTGCAATTAACAATCTGTATAGATTTTTTAAATATTTTAAGGGTTTTATGAAATAAAAGATCTTGATGCCCAGATTACCTGAAGGAAAGTGCTCAAGCGCTTAAGAACCCCGCCAGGTGAGAGCCTGGTAGGGTATCTCGACATTTTTACAAAAATATATCTAATAAATGTTGTTGCCCAAAAGGAGTTAGTCAAAATATTTGAAAAATAATGAAGTAATGCACAGAGATGTAAACCTGAATAGTAGGCTCGGAATCTTTGATGCGAAAAGATTTTTGAAACTGACGCATTTAGCAGCTGTTGAGTATGTTGGCATACAGATCGCAGTATTTTGCTTGCTGTTCGTTAAGTGTTATGGCAAAAATTGACTGTAATCACAAAGTAAAAAGGTTGAGTGCTGCTTCTAAGCAGTTGCGTTCGTTAAACGTGGTCATTGTCAGCCAATATACTCAACAGTTGCGTTCACTACACGCGCCCAATATTTTTGTTGTTTTTTTTTAATTTGTAAGGTATTAAATGAAAAATACTTAGATTAATAACTCCAAAAGGGCTGATTTTGATGCAATTACAAATTATAGCAAAACTATATCCAAGGTGTTTCAGTCATCCAACATTCGGGACCTCTGTAAGCAACCACCAGTTACTACATAGATTAAGGACGCATTCAGGGGGGAGCTTAGGGGCTTGGGCACCCCCAAGAGCTCCAAAATCACGTGGCTTCAGGGGCGTAGCCAGGGGGGCATAGGGGCAAATGCCCCCCCCCCCAGGATAGTTTACCTTATATAAAATATAATTTAGGTTGTTAGAAGTTTTCTCCACCGGAGGTTTTTTTTTTTACTTTACTTTTATTTACTTTTATTATTTAATATACTACAAAAGACCTAGAACAGGGGTTAGCAACCTGCGGCTCTTTTAGAAAATATTGTGGCTCTTTGAAAATTGGCTGGTTTTTATTTTAATATAATCTATTTTTCAATTTTCAACTTTCTGCCTGTGCTATACAGGTTTTGTATTTTTCAGAATGTTTTACGGTGCAATTCACGCCCGGTAATTCCCCGAGTTACTGCATATTCCCTTTTAGAAGAAATTATTTGTTTCGAAAAAAAGTTATCTGTATTTGTGAATGATTTACGTGCAAAAACATTTTTACATTTTATTAATTTACAAAAAAAATTTTAAATGCATTTTTTTTTTTTGCACAAACTATTGTTGACATGCAAGAAGCTTTTCGAGATAAAGAGTTTAGAAAATATAAAGCTACAATAGCTTTTTTGACAAAGCCAATTGAAGTAGATATGTAGCAATTACATTTATCACCTTCAATTAGTGGATTTGAAATCCAAAGGTTTATGGAATTATATATTCTTAAAACTTAATTCTGAACTGGAAAATTTAGAAAAAAAAAAGTGAATTTTATGTTCCCAGCATAAATGTACCGAAATTCGCAATCTTCAAAATGTACCATAGATAAAGTTCTTTTCAAAGCTTGGAACCCTCTTACAGAATCGTTCAATCTTTTAAAAAATTATGCTTTTGGGCTAGTGACAATTTTCGGATCCACATATTACTGTAACCAAATCTTTTCACATATGAAATTAATAAAGTCAGTTTAGAAGTAATCTTACTGACCTAAAACTTGAGTGCTGCCTTAAGTTAAAGATTACTGAATATTCACTATATTAAAGTCTTATAGACCACTATACAGGAGCAATCGTCCCATTAAAAAAATTATTATATTGTAATATACTGGCAACTACAATAGGTATCACAAACTAATTGTATAAGTAAATATTAATTTATTGTAATACTTGATTATTTTAAAACAAATAAACAATTTTTACGTTTTTTTCTTAAATATAGCATATATTTTTTAGCGGCTCTTCCATGTTATTGTGTTTTTTTTTTTTCCAATATAGATTTGGCTCTTTGTCACTGAAAGGTTGCTGACCCCTGACCTAGAACGCTGTTATTTTCTACCCAAGCCATGTAATTAAGGTCGTACCGACCATATTAGAATATTTTGTTATTTTTGCCCCCCCCCCCCCAAGCTGAAATCCTGGCTACGTCCCTGCGTGGCTTTATGTGTTTTTGTCAAAATATAAGTGATGAAACCCCTCCAAGAGCTCCAAAAACATATGGTTGTTAAGCGTTTTTGTCAAAATAAAAGTGAGAAGCTTTTTCATAACTTTAATAGAAAAAATTCTGGGTGCGCACCTGACATAGATACTTCTGAAAAACTCACTCCAAATCATTTTTTTTAATTGCCGAGTTTCAGTAGGTTGGCCATACGCGCTCTTTTTCTCGGATTGTCTTCATTTTGAAGCTTTAAATTTTTATTTAAATTTGGTTTCGCAAAATAAATAAGTACTAGGCAGGCGCGCATCCATCGGAATGCTCAAGGGCTTGAGTCCCCTTAAGCATTGAAAAAATCGCGTGTTTTTAAGGAACACATTTGAGTTTTCACAATTTTAGAGCTCATGTGATTTTTTTAGTCACCACTTGTATTTGGGAAGTGAAAACCTTGTTTTTAGGACATCATTTGCATTTTGGAAGCGAGGACCTTTTTATTAAGGCATCGTTTGCATTTTCGAAGTGAGGACTTCTTTTTTAAGCCAGTTTGGACGTTTTTGACACGATAAAAATGTAGGTTCCGGTTCCAGCCCTTGTAGAAAATAAACACAAACTTATCCGCATCTGAACTCTGAACGCTGTTAAAAAGGTAAATACTATTTTACAGATCTACTTGAAACTTAGTATGTAAGTCTACGAAGAATGGCAAATGTCAGAAACAATATCAAACTTCCGATCTATACGCCATCTTCTATCTTAGTCACTGATTTATCGAACTCCCCTCGTATTAAATAAATTATATAATATTTTTATATTATAAACTAAAAACTAAAAACAAACTAATATCAACCATGGTAGGCGTTTTTTAAAGACCACGCAGCGCTAGGGGCATTCCATTTTTGTCGCTTGCTTTCTCTTCACAAAATTGACAAAAAAACTATTAAAGGGCCAAAAGGAAATTTGCGGGGTGACGGACAAAATGTGAAATTATGCCACAATAAAAATAATTCTTTATTTCCCTGCGCCTTGCGGCGTTTAGGGTATTAACCATTACAAATAAAATAAAAAACAAAATAACGTACAATATTTGATCTTCTTGCTTCCAGTTCTCTCATCCATCTTTCTCTTTTGCTTTCCTCACTCATCAGATCCTTTATCTCTATCTCCTAGACTGTCATCTCCTTGCAACTCTTAGCTAAATGCTCAAAGATTTCCTCTTCTTCCTTGCACATTCGGCAGAGCCAAATGGCAAATGAATGTAAAAGTAATTTAGTGAAATGTTATTTCAGAAGTGAGGACATTTTTTTTTAGGTCTTCACTTGAAATTTAGAATTGAGGGCCTTTTTTTTAAGGTCTTCACTTGAAATCTAGAAGTGAGGACCTTTTTTTTAGGTCTTCATTTGAAATTTAGAAGTGAGGACCTTTTTTTAGGTCTTCATTTGAAATTTAGAAGGGAAGACTTTGAAAAAAGCTACTTGCGCCCTACTTAGGGGCGTTCAATTAAATCTTGCCTACGGGCGCCGCAGACCCTTGAGCCGGCTCTGTCCTCTGGCCTTGCCCAGTATCTATTTTTTCTCTCTGTTTCTGGGTATTTATAATAATTATTCCAATAAGTGAACAATTTTAATCGAAAATTTTTATTTTACAAGATTTATATACTTTTCTATTGTCTCGGTTATTTCAGGATCAAATATAAAATAATTTTGATGTGTAGAGTACATAAATATATGAGTAATGTCTTGAAGCTGTTGTGTTCTAGAAAGTCGCCGAAATGGTTTTGAGATAAGCTCCTAAATGGCACGATTACTTTATGGCATAGGCGTTAAACTTTCTTATCCTTAAAGGATTACAAATTTACGACTGGGATTATAGATTAGTCTCAGAAACTATATAATTGCCTGTTTTCTAGTTTACCCTCAGAGTCATATAACTGAAATTGGAAGAAATAACCAGAAGTATATTGTTATAGTTTTGGAAAATTTTAAAATCGAAAAATACTTACATGTTTTGCAAGTAAATAACACTTTTCAGTAAGATTTGGCCATGCATTTTATCAGGGCCGGCGCGAGGCATGTGCAGCATGTGCAGCCGCACATGGCCCCACGGTCAACAGCAGGCCCCGCGGTTCAACAACAGGCCCCGCGCATGGAGATTCTATATTTCTATATATCTTTAATAAATTTGTTTTATTTTCTGACTGGTCCGAATCCCATTACCTGCAACTATAATTATTGAGAATATTTTCAGATTTTTAAATCAACCCTTCTGGGAAATAGGGTAGGAGACAAACATTTTCAGAAATATATTTGGCGAAAGTCCTTTAAAAAATTATATTTGATTTACCAAAATTTAAAATTTGATGATTTATGCACGCATTTAGAGATTTCATTCGAGTCCCTATTCAAAATTATTCAAAATTATTTCTTTTTATAGATTTTAAAAAAATAAAAATGTATTCGTCTATTCACGCATTAAAAAATTTAATTTTTTTCCATCAAATACATATTTTGTCATTATTTATTTAACTCTCAAGAGTTTTCCTATATGTTGGTAGAAATGAGCCGGTTAGTCATTTCCAAATAAAAATGTAGGTCCTGGTCTATCTCTGCCCCTGTAAAACAATTTTGTCTTCTAACACCCCCACCCCCTCGCCCCAAGAAAAAATCCAGGGTGCGCGCCTGCTACCGAGAATCTGATCACAACTTAATTATAAATGCTGAATCACATATAGATAAGGACACCACAGACACATATAAATGTGGGTCGAATAACTGTATATGTGTGCCAAATTTGCACTCTAGATCCAACCGTTTGGCCACAATTTCTACCGTACAGTCAGAAAGACCCACGAGTGACGCTACAAGGTTTTTTGGTCATGCCTACGAAATCATGAAAATGAAATTAAAAACTAAATATTTTCTATATATAAAAAAAAATGTATCCTGTGAACCGAATAGTTTAATTTTTTATGGCTACTGAAAATAAAACTGTAACTCTATTTATTTATATCTAGCCACGCATATAAAGATGTTATATGCCATGTGGAGACAGAAAAATTTAAATCATTTAAATATAGAACAACAGAATTTACAACAAGCAACTTACTAATATTTTGTGTTCCAGGAAATCCGCGGCAACAAATTTGAAATAAATAACATAGGCATTTATGTACATTCTTGGCTTAAAAGGATTACAAATTTACGACGGGCAATAAACAAAGAAATTAGAAGCTTAAGAAGTGTAAGTAATTACAGACATATAGAAAGTGAGTAAAGTTAAGCAGACATAAAGCAAAAGGCGGCAATTAAGCAGTCAATCTCAGGGCGCTAGGGCGTTAGGTTATTGCACCGATATGTATGAGACATGTAATAAGAGACATGTATATGAATTTTCTCTGTTGAAATTCTGATGTAGTGCGTTGGTGCAGTGCATTTGCTGTTCACATGTCATACGTAATACATATTTCATATCGCGAAAGCAGAGGAACATGGCGACTCTCCTAGTCGTGTGTTTGATGGGTGTACATGCGGCTGCAATTTCAGCCTTCTTCCACTAAACCCGTTCTTCTATTTATTATTCGTCGGCAACGCAAAGACTCAGACAATAATTGGATATCGGTCGAACCGTCTTCTAAAAAACCGCGCGGAATGATATAAATAATTTGTGTTGCTTGTCAACATCAGTCACTTGATTTATGAGTCGCATCTCGTTGAATCTCTAGTGATGGAAGCCGCTGCGAATAAAGAATCAAAGAAGTCGATGCACGATCAGAGAGATGCTTCCGGAGCGACCGCAGTTCGGTCCGCATAGACCGCGCCCTGCATGTCTGGGTCTCTCAACCTGTGGGCCGATAATCACAATTTAATGCATGTTATATTGATATTCATTCAACCCTCACTCGCCTGTCAAAACTACACCTCTCTCTTTTTCCGAATAATGACGCAAATAAAATCATACGTGCTCAGCCAGAGAGAGATAAATATGTTGTCGTTATGAAACTTTTGGTGAGCGCTGTCGATAATGAATCTGCCTGGAATACTGAATGCTGTCATTAATATCGGCGATCGACAACTAGAATCAAAACAAACGAACCGGCTCTTATCGCCGCCTTTATTCAACAGTTGCGTACCGTGAACTGACAGTCACAAAAATATAGTGAGTGCCGCCGTTCGTGAACGAAGATGCCAGCTACTCGGGCCGTATATTTTATTTTTCTACCTTTGGCATTGACAATCCTAACCGTTTTTCGAAGAAGATACTTCTTTTTCTTTAAATTCTTATGGTAGAAACAATGGTGAATCAAAAATGGCATGAATGAAAGATGTACGCGCCGAAGATGAACTGAGACGAACGAACGGACATTTGAGATGCCGAGACAAGCATCTCCGAGTTCTTGCAGTGCGGCGACCACTCTGCAGCATGTTATTAATATTTATGTCGAAGAACAGTGTCGGCAGCGGGGGACTGCTGCGAAACTGCTTATTATGGAAGCGGTCCGCAGGCCATACAGGAAGGAACGTAAGGGGTAATATTTTTATCCGAGCTGTCTGTTAACTCGCTGTCAGTTTGATGAGTCAAGCTCGGAACATGATTTATGAGCGGCCGTGTGACCCTTGTTGGCAACGGCGGCGTCGTCTGCTTTTCGCCGGCTCAACATAAAGTGACAACTGTCATAACCATAAACTTGGACAACCGTTCTCTGACAAAATACATTTGCTAAATGTGCTTACTAGCGGCCTACTCATTCACATTATACTGACGTTGTTTTACAGCTTTGGCAGCGTTGAACAGACAGTTATTTCGTAGATGTAGATCACCCGATCATGCACATGCAGCATATTCCACTCGCATATTGATAAGTTCCCCTGATGCGCAGCCTATGTGACAACAACTGGCCACATCATCCATCAAACAGTGCACTGAGCAAAGACAGCCGAGCCTATTGAGCGTGTTTGTTATTCTGTGCCCTGTTTTGGAGGCTACTGATCGCATCCAGCATGGCAGGCGTCTTGCAGACTGTAAAGGCGGCATTCTCAAAGAGATCCAGAGGTTCTGTCATCGTCACCAACGTCATGGGTGGTAAGAGCCGACAGGCCAGAAACGTGGTGGTATTAGCGCTTTGTCATGCCACAGCACAGACTTGTACCAGCACCAGCCAGAGGGGTGAAGTGTACGTTTGAATTGCCCGGTGGTGGGGCTTGCCGCGGTTGCGCACCAGCTCTATACATCCCGGAGTTGGCTCGCCAGCGAGACGCGCTCATATCATAATAGTGTGTTAAAGAGGAAAGTTCTTGTATTAAAGTGAAGTTTAATTTCGATTTCGAAATTAAGTGTGAAGTGATTCAAGTGTTCTCAAATCTTGGATTAAGTGTTTTGACGTACATTTTGTTGTGAAAAATTAATCCAAATGGTGGTTCTTGAAGGCGGTGGAATGCTTACCAATTCAGGAAACCAATATTTGCAGCCGGATTATCTTTCTCCGCTTCCAACAACGGTTAGTATTATTTAAAATATTAATAATCAACACTATTTCATTATATTTACATTTTGTCAGACCAGTTTGGTTAATAATATTTTTTTCATTCCTACTATAATTATTTGTTTTTGTTTATGTACCATATTCATTGTATTTGTTTTTATTTGTTACAGTTGGATGCGAAGAAGAGTCCTTTGGCTCTATTAGCTCAGACATGCAGTCAGATCGGTGCGGATACACCCACATCCAAGCCATTAATTTCGCCGTTGGAGAAAAACAAGAAAACTTCATCGGCTAGTATGGAAAACTTAACCCGGTCTTCTCCAGCTGCAGCAAGGGAAAGGAACGAGAAAAATACGGCGCGTAGCAGTCCTGTTGAAGTGAAACTCGCGTTTAAACCGTATGAAAATAACGTAATTTCCAAAAAAAGTGAAGAAACTCGCCCCCCGTCTAAGGCGAGTAGTGTTCATAATTCTGAAAATGGTGATGATAAGAAATCTGAATCGCGAACACCTAGGGGTAAATCCATGTCGCCTTCCGCTAGCAATGCAACAACTCCGGCTCCGGAAGCAGGAAAAACAAGTCCGACGGCATCCAGTGCGGACAGAAAATCAACTTCCCCGAGTTCATCCGCTGCTCGCGGGGCAAGTCCTATCATCAGATCTGGATTAGAAATTCTGCAGGGACACCCCAAGGATATGCCGCTAGGAACTTACAAGCCGGGAAGTGCTTTATCATCAGGACTTTCTGGTGGACTTGGAGGTCCGCTCAGTTCGTTGTGTTGTCCGCCGGGTTTAGAACATGTAAATCCGGCGTTCAGGCCTCCGTTTCCCGGCGGTCCGTTCTCACATCACCACGCGGCTATGTTAGCCGCCGGATACCCAAGTACTACTCCCGGTCCATATGTAAGTTATGCCCGCGTGAAGACTCCGTCCGGCGGTGAAGCTCTAGTACCTGTGTGTAAAGACCCTTATTGCACCGGCTGCCAGTTTAGTATGCACAATCAACAGCTGTTAATGGGTGGATCTCCCGGTCCATGTCCAAGTGGGTGCACACAGTGCGATCACCAGAAATACGGGTTGGCGATGGCCATGTCCCTAGTGCCTCCAGGTCCAGTGCCGCCGTCGTCACTCGCATACCCTCAACTCGGCCGCCCCTACGTTTGTAATTGGATAGCTGGAGACACGTATTGCGGCAAACGATTCGGCACATCTGAAGAGTTGTTGCAGCACTTACGAACCCACACCAGCCTGTCAGCCGCGTCGGATAACAACTCAGGTGTTCCGACATCTACAGCATCAGCGCTACTTAACCCGCACTCGTTATTTTCTAGTGCTGCGCTACACAGAGCCGCTTCAGGTTACCCAAACCCACCGTTGAGCCCGTTGTCAGCGGCGAGGTATCACCCGTATGCCAAACCTGGATTACCCGGCTCTCTCGCCGCCTCGCCTTACAGCGCTTTTAACCCCACGGCGCTCGGACCTTACTACTCGCCCTACGCTGTGTACGGACAGAGACTTGGTGCTGCGGTACATCCTTAATTTAAATTATTTTCAAGACATTGTCTCAGTTTTAACTCACGTTACGCCGATTGTATTGGCGGAGTTAAATAGATACGTCGTTGTCCGTTTCGCTCTACTGTGATAATAATGTAAATAATACTCTTATTTGCTATGATGTAAGTGCAATCTTCAATATGC
The DNA here is from genome assembly GCA_963971575.1 of Liopterus haemorrhoidalis. Lineage (NCBI taxonomy): Eukaryota > Metazoa > Arthropoda > Insecta > Coleoptera > Dytiscidae > Liopterus > Liopterus haemorrhoidalis. Next base: position 43,415,377 of record OZ020615.1, on the reverse strand, counting down.
GAATATAAGATAGAATGGCAAAAAAAATATAAATAAAATGCCATTTGTGTATATTGATTTTATGTTATATGGCAAAATACGATAATTTAAATGTATATAATTGTAATATAAATATATGTTGAGTTTCAACGATGCTTTAATAAAAAGACGTTTGTAGAACAAAAATTGTATTATTGAGTGTTGTTTGCCTGAATCCGTCCCTTTTCTGATAGATGTGTGTTGTAAGATGGACGTTGCGGGCGGTGTTGCTCTCGCGTCGGCCGACGGCTGTCAGCGGCCGAGGGAGAGCTGTCATTACCGATGTAGGAACGTGTCTATATTCCTTTGACAGCTGTGATAACCGCCAGACTCGCAGCACAATAGAGGCGTTCCAAAGCGTGGCGCATAGAAGAGGGTCCGCCGCTGTCTTCTCTAATCTGCCGTGCATGTCATTTTGGTCGAGTGATATGCCGCCACTCAGAGACGGCCAAGATTCAATATTACGGGAGCAAACGCGAGCGGATTTTATGCGATAAATTTAAACGTGCGCCTACCCCACGGACAACTCTGTCATTCTGTTTACCGGCGACGCCGCTGCCGAAAGATCCAGCCGAGTTATTTCCCTGTTATTTTTCTGTTTCAGAAGTGAAATATGAGATCGTTGCCATGAATAATGTATGCCCCATATATCATTTATTCTACACGCTAGTTGCTGTTTCCTTCTAACCCTTATAAATTTCATTCTTACAATTTATCATACTTTAGTGTTATTGGTATCAGCTATGAATAAAACCGTAATTTCGGAACACTCTCGCCCGGACGCGACGTAATATTTCACGTGTGAATGTAACACATGTATGTTTCATATGTAATCGGAGCCGCTGCCGAGGTGTTTGTAATTTTTATCGGACGTTTTAAATTTTAATCCGGGGAGTTACGCGACGGGCTTGCCATAAATAACAGTTTCCTTAGCCTGAGGTTTGCTAGCTAGAGAAGTCTGCGACGATGTATTTTATGCTCGGGTTTATTGTAGTTTGTCACGCCTCGTGTCAGAGGGGGCAACTGCTCACATTAGTCACTGTCACCTTCGGGACTGCCCCTCCCGTCTTGTCATCCCAGCTGAATAGAGATGCTCTGAATGCTTCGTCCTGCTCCGATATTGAAATGCTATCAGCGTAGAGAGCGGAGTGAAGAAGCAGTCCATGAAGAATGTTGAACTGCAGATGCATTTAACTTGTCAATGTGTTGAGTCATCAACCATGCGTTTTCCTTTCAGATCTTGACATTTACCGTTTATTTATGTGGTCCAGGTGAACCCTCGTGTCGCCCAAGCACTATTAAACCTCGGTCAGAGTAGTTAATGAAACAGTGTCGACTCTAGTGGGAAGTGCGCTTAAACAGAAGTACATAGTGTGTTTATTATCAGGGTATGAAAGGGGTTGAGCACTCCCGCACCCAAAGACAAGACACGTCGTTTGAAACGCGCGCGGGTGTGAAGACGCGAATGATAAATTACCAGAGAGTGACCTCCTCATGCCATCATCCAATCTCTCCTGCATGATGGATCACCTGAACCTGTCACGCACTCATTCATCACGCGCTCACTGTTAGCTGCTGTGCTGCTGCTAGATACACCGTTTGCCCGTGTAATCCTCAATGCCCGCACGTCCCACCGCTCATCCGTTCGTCGACACCGTCGATTGCACAGTTAATTGAAAACTATCCAAAGAGACAGATAGACAGACACACACATGCACTGTAGTGACGCATCACGCCAACCTATTTCTCGTCGTCGTTACAAGTTTGTTTTTCCGAGCATAACAATCGTAAAACGTTCATCAAATGTCTATATATCTCTCAGTGTGGATCGTTTAACTTTCACAGAGTTTGCTCGTTGTTCCGTTCAGCACTCAGCGGCCGGGCTCAAACGAGCGAGATGATAGATTTAGATGGTAACAGGTGTCGGAACTGGCGCGGAAAGTGTCGCGAGGAAGACGTTTTCAGACTGGCTGCTGTTTGCGACGCGACAGAAATTACTTACGAACCGCTGACATCGACGTAACGTACATTCAACGTATTCTCACTGTTCTTGTTTCCGCAGTAAAATTCTTCGTTCTTTACTTACTTCGCTCGCAGATACATTCGCCGTATCGCATATTGTCGTTGGATATCTGCGTCTGGATTCGTTCCGGTACGTTCCTCTGCTGATAAACTGAGCGTCCTAAGGCACCGCGTTTGTAATTATCAAGATATATGGTCGAAGGTTTCCGTTGTCTTTTTCCACTTGTGAGATCATACGCGTCAGAATAACGAGCCTGTTATTATCCACAATAGCAATCAGTTACGATATGTGGCCGTCAAAGAGCGAGTTCTAACAGCATAATGACTGCCCATCATCCAATTACCTGCCATCATCAATTCTAACCGAACTGGTTACAGGTTATTCTTTTCTGTCATGCCGTAGCTTCTGCGATTAATCACAGCCGTATAGATGTTAGACGCTTCGGGAGAATGATGTCTGTTGCTGATACGGAGCCAGTGGCGTGCGCTATTCTTACCGGTCGGGAACTACCACGACCTGAATTCGCGCGAGCGTTATTTGCGCGCTCATATAAACTTTCATTATCGTCGGCGATAATGTAGCCTTTGTGTTGGTGTCGTGCGAATTATCCGGATTACCTACTTTATCGAAAAATATAAATACACAATAGCGAACATAAATCAATTTAATGTTTTCAGTGTAACTGCATGACAAGGTTCTTATACTTTTAAGAATTATATATTCGCTATTGTTTTGCATTTTACTTGGCACATAAATAACAGCTGCTGTCAGATATGCTTGTCACGATGACAAATAACAAGAGATTTACGTTTCCTTAAAAACTATGTCTTCATATATGAACTCGGTGTGGCCTACTGTTACATGTCATACTCACTTGGCGCTTAGATTCGGAAAAGTAACAAGCTCCGAGCTGACCGGTGTGACACGCGAGCTGATATACTAGGCATTCAGGAATATTACGCAACTACTATATTTACTTGTATCGTTTACCAAAACACGCGGCAAATGTACACGTCGCATTGTTTATTAGGGCTGACATTATACTCACTACATTTAGTCGCAGATAGGAAGTGATTTATAGTTAAGAAAATATCCGTTACATGATTGTTTTACGAACGTAAGCACAGCTTTGAAATATTTTGACACCTATAACTTATACAGAGCCGTAGTAACGGCCTGGCATGGGGCCAAGTGCCAGGGGCGCGAGGCTGGATGAGGGGCGCTATTGTGTGTTTTTGGTTATTACTCCAGAGGTTGTATCAGTTGTATTTTGGAAGTGAGTACCTTTTTTTTTAGGTCATCACTTGTATTTTCACCTGTCTATAAAATTTATGTCTAAAATAAAAGAAGATAAAAAGGGCGCTATTTTCACTAAATTTAATTTATTTGCCAAGGGCGCCAAAAACATTGCTTCGGCTCTGAACTTATATAGACTGTTTATACGATATCGTAGGTATAACCAGAAACGGACTGGAGATTAAAATAGGACCGGGAAGTAGGACCACGAAACGACCACGAATTCTTTTAATAAATGTAATGTAAAGTAAAATTAAAAAAATAATAATAATAATAATAACGCCAACGGTCTAGTCCTTTATTTGGTACAGAGCATTTTATATTTCATTGTATTACTTTTCTAAAACTATAATTGTATTAGTTTTGTAATATAAGAATAATGAAAATAGGCAAATTAATTTCTTATTACAATCGTTTAACGCTTTCGAATATGAAGAGTACAGTGGTTAGGGGGCAGGGGCGCCACGAGTGTACTCCCTACCCGGGTGCGACCATCACATGCAGTGCCGGCGCGAGGGTCTGTGGCACCCGTAGGCAAGATTTAATTGAGCGCCCCTAAGTAGGGCGCAACTAGCTTTTTTCGAGATTTTCCCTTCTAAATTTTAAGTGAAGAACTAAAAAAAAAAGATCGTTACTTCTAAATTTCAAGTGAAGACCGAAACAAAAGGTCCTCACTTCTCAATTTCAAGTGAAGACCTAAAAAAAAATTGATGTGAAGTGAGAATTTTCACACATTTCAGGGTTTTGCAGGTATTTAGTAAGTGAATGATGATTATTTGGGATGCCAAAACAAAATTTATATTAAAATATTTTTTTTGTTAATTTTAATTTGAACGCCTAATACCATTATTTAGGTTTCTAAATATGTGCAGTATTTTTTTTTATATAGCAAGGTTTATCAAGAATTTTACAAATTGCACCTATGGCTTCCATTAGTTGTTATAAGCTCCACCCCTCTGATTCCGTGTACATTGAAACAGAATTAAATTATAATTTAAACAATTTCCACTGGTTATTAAATTTACGCTTTTAAAAATTAAATGCAACATTTGCCAAAATATAACTAGAATTTTGAAAAAATAATTTAAACAAAATAAAAATTCAAAAAATTAAACGAAAAATAATATTGTCTCTTCTTGCAGGGTTCGATCCCTTTCGGATCGAGTTAGTTGGGTGAAAAGCCGGCGTCATAACCACTAAACCAGCATACACCTTCTAGTGTAGCGTGTTACAAAGCTATAACTTGTGTACATTATTAGCCAAAAAAACACAAAAAATGCGTTTTTTTCCAAACACATAATCTTCTCAAAAATTCCTGTTGTACTATTCCGGTTCACACCAATGTACATTACTTAGAATTTTTTCAGATTTTTAGTTTAAACCATCTGAGCTACAGGATGTGGGACAAAAATTTTTTTGCATAATTTTGGCAAAAATCGCTTCAAAATAATTTATTTTGCAAAAATAAAAATTTGATCGTTAATCCACGTACTAAGGACTTTCATTTGATACCCTACTCAGAATTATAAAAAAATATATTTTTTTTCGATGAGCACATATTTGTTTATATTTTTAGGGGGATGTTTTTTAGATGTTTTAGTATTTTTCCTATGTGCGGGTCAAAGAGTTGTATAAGCATGCCAAATTTCAACTCTCTAGGTTTAGCCGTTTGGCTACAATTTTTACCGAACAGACAGACAGACGACAAAATGACGGTATAAGGGTTTTTTGGTCATACCTACAAAACCCTAAAAAATGGCCCTCACTTCTAAAATTACATTTCAATAACTTACTTTTATATTCATTTGGCCATTTCGCGCCCCCGTCGCAGTGGCGCCCGCATGCCTTGCATGCTGTGCAGCGCCGGCTCTGATCACATGCACAAAATAAATTTACATCGCTACAAGAAAATTAATTGTTATAGCGCGTTTAATTTGGACCGATACATAAGTACTCACAATTTCCGCCATCATCCCATAGCTGTGAAATAGAGATGGGAATTTCGGCTCAGTTTGCGGAACCGGATCAGTGGAGGTCGTTCAGTTTGTTGAGCCGGTTCATTGATCCGGCTCAGTGATCCGGTTAAGTAAACATGTCTCCGAAACACAGGACGGTCGTTAGTTCGTAGGTAGAAAGCCGCTTAGAGCCGGTTCTTGCAATATATAAACTGTAAATATGATCTCGAGACACAGGTCGGTCGGTTGTTCGGTCGTAGGTAGAACCTCGTTTACAGCCGGCTCTTGCTTAGAGCCGATTCTTGCAATATATGAACTGTAAACATGATCCCGAGACGCAGGTCGGTCGGTCGTTCGGTCGTAGGTAGAACGTCGCTTAGAACCGACTCTTACTCAGAGCCGGATCTTGTAAACATGATCCCGAGACACAGGTCGGTCGGTCGTTCGGTAGAACGTCGCTTAGAGCTTAGAGGTAGAACGTCGCTTAGAGCCGACTCTTGCTTAGAGCCGGTTCTTTTAAACATGATCCCGAGACACAGGTCAGTCAGTTGCCGGTCGTCCGGTCGTAGGTAGAACGTCGCTTAGCCCCGACTCTTATCTAACAATTTTGAAACAAGCAATTCACTTTATGTAGCTACTGTATTTTAAACCAGATGTGTTAAGTTTATGGCGATGTTTATTGCCCTTATAAATCGGACATCTGGGATTTGGGCAATATTTTTAATATTTTTATATAGTATGGTTGTAAGAAAACAGACTAACCCTATTAGTTTCAAATAAACTGCCCTACAAATTGATGACAAAATACACTTTATGATAATACATTACAAGCCAAGTTCTCGCGAAGTTCAACATGACATCGATCCAGATCCGGATCACTCCGGTCACTGTTCACAATCGCCCGACCAATCGTATCCTTGAAACTTGAAACTATACAGTGAGCCGTGAGCCGGCTCATTTCAATTTGGTGAACCGTGTCACTTCGGTCAGTGTACTGAGCCGGTTCAGTGAGCCGGTTCGTTCATGAACGACCCATCTCTACTGTGAAACACAATCGAACAATTAGTTAATTACGCTACATTTCCAATATTATTCCGCCCTAAAATCTGCCGCCCGGGTGCGGTGTACCCCTTTAACCCCCGAGTTGCTATTCACTGTCAGGAGTACATTAAACAATACAAGAGCGCGCATTTGTGTTATAGTGGGGGTACTGTATTTTCCAGGCGAGCACTTAAAAGGGGCTAACAAATTTGAGCCCCCCAACACTCAAAAACACCTTTTTTAGCGACACATTTTTTGTTTAACTGAATGTGAACCCTCTGAAAGAAGAATTTTGGCTTCTGAGCCTCCCCCCCCCCTTCGTAAATAAAAGGGGGTGCTCGCTTATTCTTTTCTATCTTTTAACTCTGTGTGAGATGAATATATAAAGTAAAACCAAATTAATGAGACCACCGAAGGGATCAGTTCGAAGTGATCATCTTGAGATCCATCAGTGAGACAGGTGGATCTTACGCAGAAAGAGGTACCGTATTAAGAATGGTGGTATCATCATCACATGCGCGACTGGTAGAGGTGAGCCTAACCATCCTGTTTCCAGATTTCATGACCATATTTTTAATCTGTATATATTCGGAGCAATATGGTCAGTATACGTCCATTTTTTTAGTGCACACAGAGAGGCACTTACAGTTTATAGACGGTTGCGAACGGCTAAGCAGAACCTGTACACAGCAAAAAATTCGTAAGTGTCAAAGTTCATTCTCAGTTTGGTTAAAATTTTAGTGTTAAAAATTTCATTTAAGTAAAAATAAGGATAAGCACAGCTAAAATACGAGAAATGCGGAAAAGTATAATTTAAAGCAAACTAAAAAGTCATCTACACAAAAATCGATATTTATAAAAGGTTTAGGTGCGTATAATAACCAGGGCTTCGAACCGTTATTTTTTTCGTTTCGGTTTTTATTCCGGTTTAATTAAAAAATATATAAATATCAGTGTGGTTCCGTTTTTCGTTCCGGCAAAAATAATGTTTTTTTCGGTTTTCGGTTCAGTTCCGAGCGGGGCTTCGAACCGGAACTGAACCGAAAACCGAAAAAAACCGTTATTTTTGTGAACGCCCAGACCACCCTAGGCAGCGGCCTTGGTATGATTATTACAAAATAATGAATAAAATGTTCTTCTAAATTATAGTAGGAAATAAATTTCTAATACAAATAAAAGCATTTAAAAATGTATCACTCGGAACTGAACCGAAAACCGAAAAAAAACGTTATTTTTGCCGGAACTGGTTCCGATTGATAAATTTTTAAATGCTTTTATTTGTATTAGAAATTTTATTTCTTATTTTGTAATAATCATACTAAAACCGCTGCCAGGGGGGTCTGGGCGTGCCCCCGCCCCCCCTGAAGTAATAGAAGCGGATTTTTTTTTACTTATCAGTTAAAAAAATACTTTTTTTTCCTGCTTGTCAGTTTAAATATAATCTTAAATAAAATGTAATTTATATTTTGGTTCACTCCCATAAACATTATCTGAACCGAAATAAACCGATACTTTTTTTCGGTTCAGCTCCGGTTTTCGTTCCGACAAAAATAACGATTTTTTTTCGGTTTTCGGTTCAGTTCCGGTTCGAAGCCTTGATAATAACTTACCAACGGAAATAAAAAATATCAAAATTTTGAGGGAATTTAAAAGAAAGCTTAAATGTACTTAACTAAAAATAATTAGAGTCTATCTCAGAAAGAGCGATAGTAATAAATCTTTTTGTCCGGCAGTTACCAGGGGCGTGCACATTTTAAACACGTTTAAATTGGTTTTGTGTATTTCTATATTACTATTTATCATTTTATTAAACGCACGCCTGTGACCATATTTATCATATCATTAAACGCACCCCTGTGACTTCAAAATTTTAGGGTAAAATTTGTATGATCTATTATGTTTAACCCTAGTTCGTATTCCCATATAAGATGTGCGGTACACTCCGTTGTTTCTTAACAATATTTCGTTTCGAACTATTCATATTTTGTGTGCCGCTTCTGTGTGAAAAAACAATAACTTTTTACAAATAATAAATTTTATTACTATCGCTCTTTCTGAGATAGACTATAAAAGTGTATTTTCTTTTTTATAGGGATAGTTGCATTGTTAGGTTTAAGAGGGTATAATGTTGTATTATGTTAGGATAAGCTGTACATTTTCATGTAATTATGTAGTGAAATGCTGAATTATATATATATAGCTGTAAGCTAATAAATAAAAATATTGTTATTATTATTATTATCATATTATTAAAAAAAGTAAAAAGTTCACTATTTTTAACCAAATTACTGTGTAAAAACCTTTATTTATTCAGATAGTGTTATTTTTTAGAAACATTACTTTTTCAGTGTAAAATTAACACTATTTATTTTCTAACACTATAATTTAACCAGTATGTAAGTGTAAACTTTAGACTAAATTTAACCAAAAAAGAAGTGTAAATAATTATCACGAAAAGCGAGGGACTTCATTGTACACTAAAAGTTCATTTTTTAGTGTACCATGAAGTCCCTTTAACCCTTACGTTACGGTGTCCTTTGGTTGCGGTGTGGGGTACAAATGTACCCCATTTTTATTTTATCGTAAATAAATAATTTATTAATAATTTGCATTCAGGTTTATTATGGAATATATTAAAAATATTTTTTACCTGAAATTACAATATTTTCAATTGCAATTTTTTCATACGTCCAACATTCATAAAATCCTGTTTCATACTAACCAACTAAATTTCTAGCAAAGCATAGTATACGCCCAACCTGATACGTCCGTCCTGTCCGACGTCCAGATTCAGACTGAAGCGGTTGTTTAGGCGGTAGCTGCTTTGCAATAATCAGGGAATTCACCCGAGTTGACTCCGCCCTTTAATATAAATTAATATTAATTTTTCCGCCCTTAATTAATATTAGGTGTTTAAAATAAAAAATGAAAAATATATTTACCTACATTGTTTCATAAGTAGGTAAATAAAGTACTTATGGTATTTATAAAACTCAAGAACGATTATTTTATTCAAATTTTGTGGGGTACATTTTAAGTAGCACCGGTCCGTAAGAGTTAACACTACTTGTTTTAGAGTGTAATTTGTATAAATATTTTTTTACACAAATTATTTGATATAGGCAGGTGTTGAACTCATGTCCATACCCTTCCTTAGAGGTCAAACAGCAAGTACAAACTACTAACGCTTGCGGCCACTTTGGCTTTCTTTGGTGGTATATTTAGCTTATTTATTGGAAAATAGATGGATACCCTATTTATTATATTTTTTCGCATAAAATTGATTTGCATCTCTGTATATTATGTACTCTTGTTTTGAATATTCGTGAATCAAATAATTATTTACCTTAGTAAGCATAAAAAATATATATATCCTTCAGGTATATTTTTGTATTTTGGTTTAGATAATTTTATGTTTATCCTTTTAACTTCTTGGAACTATTCTCTATCCTCCGGGTTTCAAATAAAAAACAATATATGAAACACCACACAAAATGTTATAACCGATATAACCCATATTTACAAGGAACATTTTCAAGTTCCAAGCCAAAGTTTAAAAACATAAATTCAGTTGTACACTATCTAGATATTGCGTCAATATCTTGGAGCTCCTTATTCAGATAAAGTGGAAATAAATTAGCAATAACTGCCTGTTTAATGACGAACAAACAGTGTTGTAAACATCTAGTCGTGTGCAAGATGGCACGTCCCTGTATCGCAACATGCTAATGTGATTTAGATTGAGGTACTGATCATGGTCCGCCAACGCTCGCGAGGAAGCAGATGCAAAGAGTTACTACAAGACGCGATAGCACAGACGGCGTGACGTCGCTTACATCATTCTCGCGTCTGAGAAAAAATTATTTACACATATTTCAGGATTTCGTAAGTATAGTTCAATCCAAAATATGCTTCAGTAGGACATACTGATGATCCAAGTGGGAGGAGGGGGAGGGGGTGTTATTAAAATTTTCTGTTAACAGATCTATTTTCGGAATCTGTATATCAGACACATATTCAGAAAGCTAATTGAATATATGTAACAATAAATAAATATTCGAGTGTATAGTTTGTAGCACATCTTAACAAACCGTTAGTCTAAATCAATGGTTCCCAACGTACCGCCCCCCAGTGGGCGCTGGAATCTTTCATGGGGATGGTAGTGAGTCAAGAGACAAATGGGGGACGGCGTACCTTTTAAGAAATTAATAATAAAATACTTTTAAAATACCGTTTTCATGAATAAACATTTTATTTATCTATCTAAATATAAAATTTCCCTCTTATTGTTATGGCGTAAATAAGCATTACCCCGAACCCGACATTAACAAATTATTGAAACCATCAGCCACAAACATTTCATTTTTTTTTTTTTATTACTTAATAATTTTTGTATTAATTTTTAAATTTTCAATAAACATATTTTTAATCTACTATATTTGGCCTTTTTAATTTTTACTTTGCGATTCCTAATAGACAGATGGATAAAATATAGATAATGTGCAATCATATTTTAATATTTGATTAAAGTTTAACCAAATATCAAAATAAGAGTTTAATCGGTTTAACCCATTATGGGAGAGGGGGCGTTGGATTTTTATTTTATTGTAAAGGGGGGCGATGGTCCAGAAAAGGTTGGGAACCTATGGTCTAAATGAAAATGTGAGTGTTGGTTGTTGGTGAACGCGACATACCTCCAATAGGGCAACCAATTCAATCAAGTCAAATCAATTCATCGAATGATCAATTCATCGAATCGTCAATTCATCGAAAAAAAATATTTTGTAAATATTTGAGAGGAATGCCGAGGGGATCGGAAAATCAAAAAAGCAGTGGTCAATAAAAGTAGACAGACTAAGAAATAATTGCATAAAATTTTTTATATGGTTTAAAAAAAGGTAAATTAAGTGACATAGTGTTTGAATAAAAATAAAGAAATATAATAAGAAAACTTATATAATAAAACAAATAAATTTTTTGTTTTTAAGGTTTAATAAGACAGGTTATAGGTAATTGCACGCAAATAATCGATGAATTGATCATTCGATGAATTGATTTTCGATGAATTGATTTTTGATGAATTGATTTTCAATGAATTGATTTTCGATGAATTGATTTTCGATGAACTTGCCGTGAATCCTCCAATAGAGACGTACAGACAGACTTTCACATGTATATATATATATATATATATATATATATATATATATATATATATATATATATATATATATATATATATATATATATATTTCTTTATCTAAAAAAATGGATATTTTTATTCCTTAACTATCCGACAAATATCGTCGTAGAATATTTAATGTTTTAGTTGGACGTAAGACATCTCATTTAGCTAATTAGCATTTATTGTTACAATATTTTATTTTAATTTAGTGTATTATTTATTATAATCAATTATATTTCATTTTTTGTTCAGTTTAAAATTGATGTGTAAAATATTACCTAGAAATTAAATAAAATAATTATTACTATTATCAAGGCCGTTTTTAGATTTTTTCGGGCCCTGGGCAAGATTTTACAATTGGGCCCCCCAAAACAATATATAATACAAGTGATGTCCTAAACAAAAGTCCTCATTTCTAAAATACAAATGATGACCTAAAAAACAGGTACTCACTTCTAAAATCCAAATGATGACATAAAAAAAAGATCCTCACTCAAATTCAAAGACAATTTTTATGCTAATATTTTCCTTTCTGGCCCCTCTTCGAACTGGGCCCTGGGCTGTGTCCCTGTTGCCCCTGCCTAGTTACGGCACTGACTATTATCATTAATTTCTTAATTTCTTTATACATATGTATTTTTAATTAATATGCAATTACGGGCCGTTTTCATAACCACTTTTAAAGCCCCGTTATCCATTTGTTCTAATTAGTGGCGGATTAAGCCTTCGCCGGGCCCAAGACATTTTTGATTTACGGGCCCTCAACCTAGTGGCGTTCAAAGGGGAAGGAGAAAGGCGAAGGGTTCGTTGGGCCCTTGAAAATTACGGGCCCAAGACAATTGTCTTTTTTGTCTTTGTAAATGAATACTTTGGTACTTTAAAGTTGACTATAATTTTAACATGTTTTTATCCTCTATAATATTTTCAACATTAAAAAAAGATATATATTCTAATAATTATTTTTCTCGAGAATTCTGGAGAAAATAAGTTAATTTTTCATTTCTCGAGAAATAAAAATGTCGAGAAATCAGAAACACTAATCTCATTGCAAAATCTGGACTGTCCTACTGAAAGTAGGTGATAATTTAAGTACCAAAATTATTTGATTTTTTTTTTAATTAATTAATTTTGGTTAAGATCAATGCGCATAACTCTACATTTTTTGTGGCAATATAAAACTAGATATATTTTGACAAAAATCTTTTTAAAATACTTGGATACTTAGTAATACCCCGTTGCCGACCGGCGTAGCGGAGTGGTAACATACGTGCCTTGTGTTGCTACCGTCTCGATTCGAATCCTGTTCAGGTATAAAATTTTCATTAAGAAAAAAAATAATAATAATAATTGTCCTGGGAAATTGCCTTAGTAGAAAAGGCGATGAACGTGGAATAAATATTAAATAAAAATTTATGTGAAGTGTGAATTTTCACACATTTCAGGGTTTTGCAGGTATTTAGTAAGTGAATGATGATTATTTTGGATGCGAAAACAAATTTTATATTTAAACATTTTTTTTGTTAATTTTAATTCGAACGCCTAATACCATTATTTAAGTTTCTAAATATGTGCAGTATTTTTTTTTTTATATACCAAGGTTCATTAAGAATTTTAAAAATTGCGCCTATGGCTTCCATTGGTTGTTATAAGTTCCGTCCCTCTGATTTCGTGTACATTGAAACAGAATTAAATTATAATTTAAACAATTTCCACTGGTTATTAAATTTACGCTTTTAAAAATTAAATGCAACATTTGCCAAAATATAACTAGAATTTTGAAAAAATAATTTAAACAATATAAAAATTAAAAAAAAAAAAAAACAAAAAATAATATAGTCTCCCTTCACAGGGTTCGATCCCTTTCGGATCGGGTTACTTGGTTGAAAAATCAAGGACTAATACCACTAGACCAGCACACACGTTCCAGTGTGGCGTGTTACAAAGCTATAACTTGTGTACATTATTAGCCAAAAATCACAAAAAATGCGTTTTTCTCCAAAAACATAATCTGATCAAAAATTCCTGTTGTACTATTCCGGTTCACACCAATGTACATTACTTAGAATTTTTTCAGATTTTTAGTTTAAACCATCTGGGCTACAAGGTGTGGGACAAAAAATTTTTTGCACAATTTTGCCAAAAATCGCTTCATAATAATTTATTTTGCAAAAATAAAAATTTGATCGTTAATCCACGTACCAAGGGCTTTCATTTGATACCCTACTCAGAATTATAAAAAAATATTTTTTTTTTCGATGAGCACATATTTGTTTATATGTTTAGGGGGATATGTTTTTTAGATGTTTTAGTATTTTTCCTATGTGCGGGTCAAAGAGTTGTATAAGCATGCCAAATTTCAACTCTCTAGGTTTAGCCGTTTGGCTACAATTTTTACCGAACAGACAGACAGACAGACAGACAGACAGACAGACAGACAGACAGACAGACAGACAGACAGACAGACAGACAGACAGACAGACAGACAGACAGACAGACAGACAGACAGACAGACAGACAGACAGACAGACAGACGACAAAATGACGGTATAAGGGTTTTTTGGTCATACCTACAAAACCCTAAAAAGAACTACCCACGTCACCTATGTTACTAAATTAAAATGGGTTTGGGATGGTCATGTAAGTAAAGACGCCTATTGACATTACAGGTCAAAAATATTTGCTATCCAGCAACAATATATACAAAAAATTTAGAATTATAATTTATTGTTTTAAGTAGGTAGTTTACAATTTAATAAAAGATTCCAGCTTAGCATTCAATAATCAGTAACATAAGAACAATAGTTTTTGTTATACAATGTGATTTAAAGAAAATTGATTTTACTTGCTTTGATTTTTTTTTCTTTTTCTTTATTTTCAGTCAACAAGAAAGTTAAATTGTTTCGGCTTCAGCTGTGGTTACAGGAACTTAATAGTACACATAATGCAATGGTTAAATTCAGAAATGAGTTATAAATATTTGTGAATCATCACCAGACAGTTATGAGACATATTCAATCCTGAGGATGAAATTTAGATTTGATAGTACATTTTTTTTTTAAAATAATATTCCGAAAAAAAAGCAAGCGTTGCGAGCCACCATAGCGCAGACACATTGAATTTTACGTAGAATTGTGTGGAATAGAAAACATTTTTTATCAGTTCTATGTCTAAGGCTGCCAACCGTCCCGGATTAGGCGGGACAGTCCCGGATTAGCGACCCCGCTTTACTTCTCATACATAAATTCGTCCCGGAAAATTATTTATTGTCCCGCATATCCCGCATTCGGAAATATAGCACTTATTCTAAAATAATAATATTGTTTTTATAAATTTTTAGGGTTTTGTGGGTATGACCAAAAAACCCTTATACCGTCATTTTGTCGTCTGTCTGTCTGTCTGTTCGGTAAAAATTGTAGCCAAACGGCTAAACCTAGAGAGTTGAAAATTGGCATGCTTGTACAACTTTTTGACCCGCACATAGGAAAAATACTAAAACATCTAATAAACATATCCCCCTAAAAATATAAACAAATATGTGCACATCGAAAAAAAAAAATATTTTTTTTTAAATTCTGAGTAGGGTATCAAATGAAAGCCCTTAGTACGTGGATTAACGATCAAAAATTTAATTTTTGCAAAATAAATTATTTTGAGGCGATTTTTGCCAAAATTGTGCAAAAAAATTTTTGTCCCACACCCTGTAGCCCAGATGGTTTAAACTAAAAATGTG
This sequence comes from Liopterus haemorrhoidalis, assembly GCA_963971575.1. Classification (NCBI taxonomy): domain Eukaryota; kingdom Metazoa; phylum Arthropoda; class Insecta; order Coleoptera; family Dytiscidae; genus Liopterus; species Liopterus haemorrhoidalis. The sequence continues at coordinate 43,400,129 of OZ020615.1, read as the reverse complement.
AAAAAATTCTAAGTAATGTTTAATGGTGTGAACCGGAATAGTACAACAGGAATTTTATATCAGATTATGTTTTCGGAAAATAACGCATTTTTTGTGTTTTTTGGTTGATGATACATACATGTTATACTCTTATAACACACTAAGTTGATAAGCGTTTGGTGGTCTAGTGGCTCAGTTGCTCGACAACCACACAGGATCGTTATTCACTACACAGGTTCGTTCCTGGCTTGTGGAGTCAATTTTATTTTTTGTTTTTTTTTTTCATATTTATTATGTTTAAATTAATTTGTTAAAATTCTAGTTATATTTTAGCACATTTTGAATTTAATTTTCAAGAGCGTAAATTTAATAACCAATTGGAATTATATTTTCATTCTGTGTCATTTATACGAAGCCAGAGGGGCGGAGCGTATGATTTAAGACAACCAATGAAAGCCATAGGCCCAATTTTCAAAATCTTAATGAACCTTGTTATATAAAAAAAATACTGCACTTATTTAGAAACCTAAATAATGATATTAGGTATTCGAATTAAAATTAACAAAAAAATATTTTAACATAAAATTTGTTTTTAAACCTCTGAGATTAACAGACGATAAATTATTTTAAAAAGATCGTTCATTTTGCCGTGGTTACTACAAAGCAAAATTTGTCCTACACACTCAGCATGCCGCCTTCACTTATTATATACCTGCGAAACCCTGCAATGTGTAAAAATTCACACTTCACATCAATTTTTTTTTAACTAAATATTAACGATTTTATTATTATTATTATTTATTTTTTAATCCAAAATTTAACATTTAATTTTTATACATCTTGATATCTTCACGCTGTTAGCAGTTATCAGGAGATTCCCCTTAATATAATATTAACTACTCATTCAGTATGTGTTTTGTCTACCTGGAACAAATGGACCTATTGAGCGAGTATTCTCCCTTGTAAATGCAATGTGGACGTCCTAAAAAACGGCGTTTAAAATTGACACTGTTCATGCAATATTGCAAGTAAAGTTTAAAATGTGAGAACTTTTATGAAATTTAGAACTCTGACTCTGAACCTCTGAAGAAAATTCGCAAATGTGCAAAAATATGATTTTAAAAGACAGTGAGATATAAAATATTTTAATATAATTTTAATAATATAATAATATTTTCGTATGAAGTGCTTTATAACTGTTTGTAAACAAATTGTGAATTATATGCCTCATTGATAAAATTCGAAGAAAATCTTGGGATATACACAGTTAAAAATACACGGCTAAAAAAATGTCCCGCATTTAGTTCGTAAAAAGTTGGCAGCCTTATCTATGCGATCAATCGGCGTGTAAATTCGCATTAACTATATGCTATTCAGTTGAAATATAACAGAAGGTATACACTGAATACCACCATATACCCTCCACTACAGCCCTGCCTGTATTCCATTAAATGGTGTCGGTGCCGGTCCTGCCTGTTATTATCGACTTATTGAAAAAACATAAATTATATACATACGAGTGTACGAAGCAGTCATTAAGTCTTGCTGCACTCAATTAATATTTATGGTGAAATAATAAAAAAACATGTAAAAGTAAGTAGTGATAAAAGCGTGTTAATATTCAAATAATTATGTCCATTTTAAATATGTCATAAATGCTATTTAAGCGTATGAAGTTTTATTATTTAAGTGCAGAGTACAAGAACCTCGTCAAAGCGATGTGAGCGCCTTAGGTCGGCAGTCGGGGTCCTAACTAGTAGTTTCTATCAACGATCTTAGTAATTATGTCGTCAGATGGCGAGTATAATGTTTTCTATGCTGGCATGTTCCATTGCATGTGTTCTGCACAACGGCTCGCAACTTCTGCATACCACTTCACATACAACATACAATACTGCCAGCAGAGGCGGCGATAACGTAATTTCTCTAATTCACAACAATTAATTTCCCATCACAATAGACATAATTATTTTATTACATATTCTCTTTGTAAGTGATGTTTGATGTGAAAAATGTCGTTGATAAACAGAGGCGCCACAAACGTACTTGCCGCTATCAGAAAAATTGACGTGAGTTTATAAGTCTCAAGAAAAAATTACTTTTAGATTTTTGAAAGATTGAAGCGAGCTAGAGGGCTGAATGTGGATCGCCTCCATCTTTTAAAAATCGAAAATATGAAAATGCACTGCACATTCACTGGAAATTAGTGGCGTAGCCAGGATTTTGTCTTGGGGAGGGCAGAATCAAATTTAGATGGCACGCGGGCCGCATAAGGCCCTCAACCTCATTTTTTGTGGCCCCTGAAATGGTAATCAAAATCACTTGAGCTTATTTAGGGGAAAAATATATTTAAAAATGTAAAATATACTCTCTTCCCCTTTTCTGTTTATAAAAAATGTCAAGAAACCCTTCGGGATATTTAAAGTTCCGTCACTGCTTATCATTTTGTATGTAAAATAGACTGCGACCCAAATCAGTTCGACACCCCTGCTGTTGGATATTGATGTTTATATCAAATAGTAATTCTATTAATTGTTGATAAAAAAATGTAATTGTTAATCCATGTATCAAAAACTTTCACTTGATTTTTTCTTCGCTAAATATATATTTATTTATATTTTTCGCCGGATATATTTTTGAAGTCTCAATATTTCTCTTACTTATGTTCAGCTCTCTAAATCAGCCTCTTGGCCACAATTTGTACCAAACGAACAGACTCATGTGAAGGAATAAGGATTCCTTGATTATACCTACGAAAACCTAAAAATAACATTTAAATATGCATTTTCTGTTAATTTCAACACTAATCATAATAAAATATAGCTTATTATTATTGTAAAATACGTAAGTTATTTTGCTGTACGATTATGATAAATTTCTTAAATTTTCATTTCATTGGACCTTCAGAGGGGGCTTGTGCCCCCCCTCCTCTGAATACGCTACTGTTGTTCAGTACAACTTATATCAGTCCTTTTTGTGTGTGAAACATCATAATTTCAAAAATACCTAAGATATTGATATTCACATTTGTCTACAAAATAAAACCAAATACCGATTTTAAGAGCGCGATTGTCTCCAAAACTACTCTCTTTATTATATTTCTAATATTTCTACTCTATTTCACGTTTGAGGTGTCATTTTAAAATTACATTCTGAAGGTTATATCGAAGTCAGATTTCCACTTTATCTTATCTGAATCGAGTAATTAGTTGTTTAAAACAGTTTTATCATTTGACTGGGCGAATGTTTTAGTCGATGTGTCAGGGGGAAAAAGGATCAACGTTCCCCTTCATATAATTCGTTGGAGCATATTTGGAAAGTGATGTATTTTCACTTGAACAATATTTATGTTACTTTATCAAGAGTAGGCAAGAGTATTATTGGCCTGGACGAATATTGGAGTTCCACTGTACATGTCTGTAATAGGTACATCAAATATATTACGGTGACTATATTTATTTGGAAAAAATAATGGTCTTATCTGAAAAAGGTTCATAGAAAAACAGTGGGTATTTATTATTTTATGAAAAGAAATCTCAGGAGTAAAACTAAGATAAATATTGTCAAAAAGTCTATCAAAATTATTTTTCTGATAAAAATAACCAGATTAAAATTTATTTAAAATGATTGTAGATGGTTGTGATGTGTAGGCTACATCAATGTGTAGGCTATTTAAAACGTTTAAGTGGAACTAGATTTTGAAATATAGAAATCTAGTAAATCTAATAAATCGGGCTGTTTGCAATTTTGTTTAAGCTTTGTAAATCATACTTACATTGCAAATTCTAGGTTAAATTGACGGTCATTTAGTGGCGTAGCGTCGATGGAAGCAAGTCATCATATGATTATAATAATTACTTTAAATTAGTCGAATATACAAAGCGTAAATTATAGTATAAAATATAGCGAACATTAGAAAGACGCTGATATAAAACTGCTGGATGCGGCCATATTTTGTGCATTAAGACAGGGATAGCGTTTTCGCGCTAGAACGGGTTACGTCGAGTACGCAGCAACGCCAGGGCGAATGATTTAAGCTAGTCTGGATGCATACTGAAAGTCAGCTTATTTGAGTTCACCGGCGGTAACTATTTAGGGCTGCCCAAATTTTTAGTGAAAATTCCATAAAAATTTATTTTTCAAAAATAATAATTTGCTTGTTTAACCGTTTCATTTGATAGCGTCCCCCCATTCAATATATTTTTTTTAATTTAATAAATATTTGTTTATATTCATTTCGTAATGTTTTTTTCTGAACTCTCAGTATTTTTCCTGTATGTGGGTCAAATAGTTGTATAAGCATGCCAATTTTCATATTTCTATGTTCAGGCATTTGGCTACTATTTCTACCGTACAGACAGATAGGCATACACACAGACAGACAGACTTATATACAGACAGAGCCGTAGAAATGTGTTTGGCGCCCTTGGCAAATACTTAATAAAGCCCTTTTAATCTTTTTGCATTTTATTTAAGGAGGCCATTTTTATTTTTTTGTTATGACAGGTGAAAATACAAATACAAATGATTTAAAAAAGAGGTCCTCACTTCAAAAATACAAGTGCTGACCACAGACAGACAGACAGATAGACAAACAGAGGCATGAGTGACGTTATAAAGGTTTTTTGGTGGTCATACTTACAAAACTCCACAAATAGTATAAAATACCCGTTACATAAGGCTTTTTGTTGCTCTTATCTAATAGAATTGGAAGAGGAAATTGTTTAGGGCCCACGAATATCAAATACGGTCCTGCAGTAAGGGTGTTACCAGTTAATGAGTCAGACTAAACATACACAATATTTCTTCTTTTGGCATTTTTCTTGTTATTAATCTTTCCCTTTATCTACCCTGTCCGTATCGCCGTATCAATACAATTAATTTCAATGGGAAGTGAATCTATCATATCCTGTCAAAGAGAGTGACGGCGCCTCTGCTACTACACAACCAAGAACAGAGCATTAGCCACTACATACACAGACAAACAAACACATACAAACATATACTCACACATAACATCGATATTCGCTACCAGCTGGAACCAAGGCAATTATAATATGATACATTCTAGTGTCACAGTCTTAATAACATACGGATCAATTAGTTGCCGCAACTAGTTGTTAGAATATGATTGGCTTGAAGTAACTCGCGGTTTTGTAGCATGCAACCAATTTATTCTGTCATTCCATTTTGATATGTGCGCTTGCTTTTCAACTTAACTGATGCTAATTTACCGATCATTAAGGCAAAAGTTATTGATGATAGTTTTATAAAAAGGATACTTTAGATTCTGGTTACGTTTTATAAAGCCATATTAAGAAATTTCTTGATTGCTTCCTTTAAATATTGCTTGTTATTATATAATATATCATCCTGTGAAATGCAGCTTGACGTTTAAAGTCTATATTTTAAATTATTCTATTTACTGCTTCTGAATTACTTTGTATGAAATGCATACGATTTTTAGATTTGAATTGTTTACTAATTAGCTATGGCGTATTACATACACGTGTAATTTAATTATGAATAGGTAGGTACTAAAACCACGTGTCAATGTCTGATTAATTGAAGATGCAATATTCATTTTGTTTAATGAGGAGTTTAATAAACAATCCACAACTACAATTTTGTATATATTTTCATATAAAGAATGGGCAATAGGTTGTATACAGGATGACCAGGTCTCAGGTTTTCACTCGGAGTCTCAGGGTTTCCGACCAGAGTCTCAGGGCTCCGGGATTTGTTATAAAATCTCCGGGTTTGTAGTTTGGAGGTGAGGACTCTTTTTTTGCTCATCACTTGGATTTTAGAGGTGAAGACTTTTTTTTTGCTCATCACTTGTATTTTTTTGGAGGCGATCAAAACTGAATAAACATTCTGTATTTCCATTTTTTTCCTCTAGCGCAATATAATTTGGAGGCTCTCTTCTTCTAAATACTTTCCATGCGACCTCCCTACCTATCCAATGTCTATTAGGAGGTAGCAAAAATATCTGATTATACAATTGAAATCTATCTCTATTTTTTACTCTCTGCAAATAACATACGAGGTGCGTAAATTAAGTAACCGGACTGGCAACATAGCGTTTGGTCGAGCAATAATCGGGACGCGGGACTTGGAGAGGCGGCAGGTGACTATGTGATACGCCTTAAATACGAGTTAAGAACTAGTTAGAGTAATTTTGTTGTCCGTAGCGATTTTTTTCGTGAAACAGTTTTTTCTAGTGCATTCTAAAAATGAGTGACGTTCATTTCGAGCAACGGTGTGCTATCAGGTTTTGCTTCAAACTTGAGCACAGCAACGGAAACTTTTGCATAACTTCTGCAGGCCTATGGTGACAGTGTTTTGTCAAGGACCCAGGTTTTTTGGTGGTTTAAAGCATTTTCAGAAGGAAGAGAGTTGGTTGAAGATGAATCACGCAGCGGAAGGCCTTCATCTTCAAGAACCGATGAAAATGTCGACAGAATCCCGGATCTTGAGCGTTCAGATCGTCGGTTGACAGTCAGAATGATCGCGGAAGAGTTGCATTTGACTCACACTACCGTTCATCAAATTTTGACCAATGAAATGGGCATGAGAAAGATCTACCTTGTCACACAGCAATTTCAATAAACGAGTTTTTGGCCAGTAAAAATATTCCTGTGGCGTGGTAAAAATATTGAGTCCTTGTGACTTTTTCTTCTTCCCAAGATGAATCATCGCAAGGGACATCATATTGGGACACTTGGAAAACATTCAAACGTCCATAACCGACCTGAAAGATTTCGGTTACCAGCTAAAGAGACCAGCTAAAGAGACCGGCTACGTTTCGATAGATTATAATATTGCCGACAATATTTTTGTCTCACGGCGCCCCTGTTGTATGGCGCCTTTGTGCGACGCACATCTTGCACACCTACCTGCGATGTCCCTGACTGTATGTCTTGTTGAATTATGCTACATACTGTTTTTGAGTTACTATGTCTGAAACACCTGAACACCTATGACCTATAACTCTTGGATTTGAATTGTTTACTAATTAGTTATGGCGTATTAGGTACACGTGTATTTTAATTATGAATAGGTAGGAAGCCCACGTGTCAATGTCTGATAAATTGACGCTACAGTATTCATTTACTTTAATGAGGAATTTAATAAACAATCTAAAACTTTATACGTACATGTATATTTTCATATACAGGTAAATAAAATGTAGAAAGGTTAAAAACGCCAATAATAAATCTTTCAATTCGAGTTTTTAGGTATAACCACTGGAGGATTAAGCGGATATCAGGCGACTATCAGGGGCTCTGACATTGAAGAGTTCAGAGAACCGCAGGGTTCTTCGATATTTTTATTTTCATCTTCAAAATTTCTCGGGAGGTCCAATGAAAATTTTCTGGATCAGGCGTCAGCTATTGACGTCTCTGGGATCCCCCAATTGATCCAACTGCAGAGTTCCTTTATTTTACTAAAGAAAGATGATCAGATTTTTTATTAACCAAGGAAAACAATATTGATACATCGGTCTGTTTTATTCAAAAATAATAAATTCAAATTGAATTCAATTGAAAATGGTTACAGCTCGCGTATTCTAGGATTTGACTGAGCATTAATGCACAGCAGATTTGTGGTGAAATATTGGAGGCAGCTACATTACTACAGCGAGTATCATTTCTATGGTTCATCGGATAACTCTTTTCTCTGTTTTTTATTTCATGGTTAGTCCTACGATACGCGACCTGTGTTTTATTAACATTATTCTCTATTTCTTACTGCCAGAGCGACTTCATCCACTTCTGGGTACAATAAAAAAATATTAGGTGTGTATCGGACTTGTAGGTACCTACAAAAGTTTTATAATAGAGGCGAAAATACTCTATGGCCGATAATGCCCCGGCCTTAGTGTGTAGTTACATTGGATGTGGAAACGTGCGATTTTTTGAACGTACGAGAACTGACAACAAAACAAACGCACGAAGTTAAATGAGCATGGTTATAGTATATGCATATTTGCGCTCGGTAACTTGCGTCCACGCACAAACATGTTTGTTTTTTGATGTGTCCAGCAGGCCAAAAATATGCGTTTTGATTCAAAGATTTTTTTTCCCAAAATTAGAAGCAGAATAGAATTGTTAATATGCTGCTGCATAAGAATGGAGATTATTTATTTATTTATTTCGTTATTTATCTGTTTATTTATTTATTTTGTTTCTTTCTTTCTTTGGAGTTCAAAATCAACAAAAAATCTATTTCTATCTGTCTATTTTTCCGAGATTAATGTAAAAATTGTTATTCATCCAGATGAAAAAGTACTTCGGGCAAGAATATTGGTTTTTTTAATCTAAACAATTTTTGTCATACACATTTTTGCTATTAACAATAAAGGAGATATTTCAAGTTCTTAGTTTTAATGTGTTTCACCGTAACTCCCCAAATATTCAGCTAAAAATGCAAAAAAATAACAAAAATAATTTGTTGTATTACTATAAATAATGTTGTTTTATATGTTTTTGATGTTAAGTTAATAATAACTGAGATATTTTAAATAAAATAGTTTAATTAATCGCACGTATGTATTGAAACCACCCATCCTCGGATCAGGAAAAGAACGTTCAGGGTAAACGCTCGTTACCGCACGCACGGATACAGTGTAACCGTAGCCTTAGACGCCTTGCTGCATAATGGCTCGAAAATTATTGATATTAATTTTTTTCTTCTATTAGATGAAAATGAGAAAAGTGTGAAGAGTTGTTATATTTTCTGTATACCAACTAAAAAAAAAAAAAAAAAAATGCTACACAACAACAATATCCACACTTTTACCCTAAGCCATTAAATTTATTTATGTGTGTGATAAAAAACTATTTGATCTGTTGCCGACTGTCACATAGACACAATATACTATCATGCTTATTACTTACTAGCTGGATCGCCCGTTGTTTCTCTCAAGTTTCATCTCTCCCTTTCCGTCTCTGCATCCCGTGACTATCAACACACTGTCTGTGCTCCGTGAGCAATGCACTAATCATTTTGAAGTCTTAAAGCATCAAAAAGAGGCCTCAGCCTGCGGAAAGATTACCTGAACAGGTTGGTGCAAACTATACTGCATTCAAAGGTGAGTTTGCAGTACGGGGTATATGGAGTAGTTCTTTTTCATACTCTCTAATGGGTTTACACAATGACACTATCCTTTTCTTGCTTGTCGACGTTGCCAGCTCTAAAAAGCGCTGATCTGTGAAGACGCAATATTCTACATATGACCATTTGTTTTTGCTGAGTGTTATTTTGAGTTTTATAAGAGTTGATTTTTGTAAATCATACGAGTTTTTCATATTATTATAATTGACACATTTGACACTTTTACAACATTTGGCAACATCGCTCCCATTCGCTATAAGAGCTATACTGCAAACTCACCTTTGAACGCACTATAGATATAATGCTACTTCTAGACTTAAAAAAAGCAGCAGCTGAATTTTGCAGAGGACGAATTAGATTGCATTTAATTGTTTTATTTATTTATGTTTCATTTATTACTTGAACCTTCTTCCTACCCCCCAAACTAAGCGTGTACTTATAAAAAGCGAATTTTTGTTTGCTGGCCACAGGCGCTTTAATTGCTAGTAACGCCTCTTTATCATACAGTTCATATACATGTAAATATTTTAACCTAATTTTTAATTATAATTTGTGATGCAAGGCCAGTTTTTATTGTTCAACAAACAAAGCAAAAATAACATATTAATCAAATTGTTCTTAATAATAACTTATACGAAATATAATAAATAATAACTTGTTACTAATTAGTAACACGACTGTTGTATATTATCTTTTCTGTTAGTTTTAATTAAACATGCTTATATTTAATTTATTAGCTGTATGTGAATTTTAACGCCTGTCAAAAAACAAATATAAAAAAAAAATATATAGTTAAACAAAGTTCTTATTAATTTGTAGATTATAACAGATTGTTTAGGAAGTTGTTTATAAACACCAAGTTTTACAACTCTTTTATCACTTACAGATTTGTTGTTAATAGAATATATAGAAAAACAATTCCAAACGTTTAAGTGGAACTAGATTTTGATATCTAAAGTCTTTTCAAGATAACTATGAAATGATGTAACTGTTGAGAAATGTGCTCTGTTGCCAGTTGTTATTTACAAATGCCAAATAAGTTAGGTTATATCCAACCACTTCTAAAAAGAGATTGTTAACCTATATTTTCTAGGGAGTAAAGGGGCACATGTGAATTAGGCAGTGGCAGCTGGTTCATAACTGCAGAGCTACATTTCCCCCAAAATTAAATGAATTTATGATATTTTTGAGCTCTCTATCTGTAAATTTACTTAATATTTTACTAAAAACCTTTAGTATTTTTGTGCGTCATGCGTAAAACAAATAGTTCGCCCACAAATTATGATGTACAATGTGCTGCAGGCATTGGCAGCTCGGATTGCAATGGTAATGCGGCGTTTGGTATTAATTAGGGGAAACGGCTGCCATGGTCACCCTACTTTTATATCCATCTTAATAATGATTTACTTTCCTTGTTCACTTATGCGTCTGGTCTTTCCAGAAATTTTTTGTTTATCAGGTCTTCTGCAACTTTTTGACTGAATTCTGGATTCTTTTGGGGGTATTGCGCATTCTTCATTCGTTGTCCAGACAAAGAAAGCCTTTTCTTCCCAACCATGTCAACTATGTTTTCTTTTAGATCTATTTTGAATCTTATTATTTATTTCGTACATGATCGAGCTTTAAGATACCACAATTTGGCCCAGATCCGCAGTAAGGAAAACTTACGCTAGGGGCAAAGCTGTGTTTTGGCGCCCTTGGAAAAAAATGCCCTTGTAATGGCGCCCCTTAATCAAGCTCGTCAGCGCCCTTTTCCTTAGTGCGCTCAGGGCCGTCGCCCCCTCCTTACTGCGGCTCTGATTTGGCCTCGTTAAATGCATCTCAATTTAACATAATTTTTCTATATATTTCTTAAGTTAAAAGTTTGGCAGTTGCAAAATTTGTACTTTCTACATGCAGATGCTGTCTAAAATGGTTTTGTAGAAAATTTTCTTAGGTTTTGTAGTAACTATCGTTCTAGAGCAGTGTTTCTCAACCGGTGGTCCGCGGACTATTGGTTGTCTTTAGCAAAAATTTTGTGGTCCGCGAAAGGCTTATAAATGATTATTTTTGAGATTTTTAGATAATTTTTTATGATCTTTTGTCCATTTTATGTTATTTTTGTTAATTTTTCAATGATTTTTTATTACTGAGATATTATATAGATGTAGAGTACATATACAACAAATTTGTTTAATAGTACATTTATTTTTTGTGGTCCGCGGTAGAAAATTAAATATTTTACTGGTCCGTGGCACGTTTTCGGTTGAGAAACGCTGTTCTAGAGGACACAAGTAAGTTCTTTTATATCTAATCAGGGGTGGGACTTTGACCTAGGCTAACTAGGCAACTGCCTGGTAAACCGGTTAGAAAATCTGGGGCCCAATAAAACGGTTTTACTATATAGTTTTGTATGGAATGCAACTAGACAAACTGACCAGTTTCGAAATATTTTATATCTTCATCAGAGCTACAAAAATATAAATCAGAATTTAAAATACAATAGCTGATTTACAATGTTCTAAAAACGTTCTAAAAACGTAGCTGATCTAGTATCTGATTTAGTAATTATAACAAAACTTAGAGCCTAGGGATACGGTGTTTAACCCGGATATTCCGGGTAAAACCATAAGATGTGTTCACCCTAACCGTGGCTCGTTTTCGTTTCTGGGCTGGTGCAAAATAACTTTCTTCACTATAAGATAGTAAGGACTCTATTATCCTCACGCTTGTTCAGAGTTGATTTTTTTTTTCTTTGGCAATGTAATCAGTCTTCATTATTTGCGATAGTTGTTTAACTAGCCACAATTCGCGATTGTAAGAAGACTTCATCCCACCTGGTAATTTTAAGGCTCGTTGAGAATCAATGTCATTAACAAGAAATTGTTTGTAAATGACCGCATAATTGAGTCTACTCGTTAAATTTTCTATTAGCTGATCCATCTTTTGCAAAGTTTTTCCACAAAAGATTCAAAATTCCCTTCCAGATCTTCTTCATTATTCTATGCACTTTCATCACGTACCTACCATATCAACTGTAATCGAATATACTTTAATGTTTTAATACATTTTATGCAAGTGTTATTTAACAGAATAAATAACTAGAATGTAATAATTTCGTATCAATTACCATAAATATACTCCAGCAACTAATGTTTCCTCAAGCAATATTTTCGATAGCAATCAGTGATCAATTATATAAAGTATTTAATATATTCCATTTCCTCGCATCACTGCTCAAATACAATTCACCTAGTGAAATATACACATATTAACTTAACTATTATGGCTATATTAAAAACATACATAGGAAGTTGTTTATAAACACCAAGTTTTACAACTCTTTTATCACTTACAGATTTGTTGTTAATAGAATATATAGAAAAACAATTCCAAACGTTTAAGTGGAACTAGATTTTGATATCTAAAGTCTTTTCAAGATAACTATGAAATGATGTAACTGTTGAGAAATGTGCTCTGTTGCCAGTTGTTATTTACAAATGCCAAATAAGTTAGGTTATATCCAACCACTTCTAAAAAGAGATTGTTAACCTATATTTTCTAGGGAGTAAAGGGGCACATGTGAATTAGGCAGTGGCAGCTGGTTCATAACTGCAGAGCTACATTTCCCCCAAAATTAAATGAATTTATGATATTTTTGAGCTCTCTATCTGTAAATTTACTTAATATTTTACTAAAAACCTTTAGTATTTTTGTGCGTCATGCGTAAAACAAATAGTTCGCCCACAAATTATGATGTACAATGTGCTGCAGGCATTGGCAGCTCGGATTGCAATGGTAATGCGGCGTTTGGTATTAATTAGGGGAAACGGCTGCCATGGTCACCCTACTTTTATATCCATCTTAATAATGATTTACTTTCCTTGTTCACTTATGCGTCTGGTCTTTCCAGAAATTTTTTGTTTATCAGGTCTTCTGCAACTTTTTGACTGAATTCTGGATTCTTTTGGGGGTATTGCGCATTCTTCATTCGTTGTCCAGACAAAGAAAGCCTTTTCTTCCCAACCATGTCAACTATGTTTTCTTTTAGATCTATTTTGAATCTTATTATTTATTTCGTACATGATCGAGCTTTAAGATACCACAATTTGGCCCAGATCCGCAGTAAGGAAAACTTACGCTAGGGGCAAAGCTGTGTTTTGGCGCCCTTGGAAAAAAATGCCCTTGTAATGGCGCCCCTTAATCAAGCTCGTCAGCGCCCTTTTCCTTAGTGCGCTCAGGGCCGTCGCCCCCTCCTTACTGCGGCTCTGATTTGGCCTCGTTAAATGCATCTCAATTTAACATAATTTTTCTATATATTTCTTAAGTTAAAAGTTTGGCAGTTGCAAAATTTGTACTTTCTACATGCAGATGCTGTCTAAAATGGTTTTGTAGAAAATTTTCTTAGGTTTTGTAGTAACTATCGTTCTAGAGCAGTGTTTCTCAACCGGTGGTCCGCGGACTATTGGTTGTCTTTAGCAAAAATTTTGTGGTCCGCGAAAGGCTTATAAATGATTATTTTTGAGATTTTTAGATAATTTTTTATGATCTTTTGTCCATTTTATGTTATTTTTGTTAATTTTTCAATGATTTTTTATTACTGAGATATTATATAGATGTAGAGTACATATACAACAAATTTGTTTAATAGTACATTTATTTTTTGTGGTCCGCGGTAGAAAATTAAATATTTTACTGGTCCGTGGCACGTTTTCGGTTGAGAAACGCTGTTCTAGAGGACACAAGTAAGTTCTTTTATATCTAATCAGGGGTGGGACTTTGACCTAGGCTAACTAGGCAACTGCCTGGTAAACCGGTTAGAAAATCTGGGGCCCAATAAAACGGTTTTACTATATAGTTTTGTATGGAATGCAACTAGACAAACTGACCAGTTTCGAAATATTTTATATCTTCATCAGAGCTACAAAAATATAAATCAGAATTTAAAATACAATAGCTGATTTACAATGTTCTAAAAACGTTCTAAAAACGTAGCTGATCTAGTATCTGATTTAGTAATTATAACAAAACTTAGAGCCTAGGGATACGGTGTTTAACCCGGATATTCCGGGTAAAACCATAAGATGTGTTCACCCTAACCGTGGCTCGTTTTCGTTTCTGGGCTGGTGCAAAATAACTTTCTTCACTATAAGATAGTAAGGACTCTATTATCCTCACGCTTGTTCAGAGTTGATTTTTTTTTTCTTTGGCAATGTAATCAGTCTTCATTATTTGCGATAGTTGTTTAACTAGCCACAATTCGCGATTGTAAGAAGACTTCATCCCACCTGGTAATTTTAAGGCTCGTTGAGAATCAATGTCATTAACAAGAAATTGTTTGTAAATGACCGCATAATTGAGTCTACTCGTTAAATTTTCTATTAGCTGATCCATCTTTTGCAAAGTTTTTCCACAAAAGATTCAAAATTCCCTTCCAGATCTTCTTCATTATTCTATGCACTTTCATCACGTACCTACCATATCAACTGTAATCGAATATACTTTAATGTTTTAATACATTTTATGCAAGTGTTATTTAACAGAATAAATAACTAGAATGTAATAATTTCGTATCAATTACCATAAATATACTCCAGCAACTAATGTTTCCTCAAGCAATATTTTCGATAGCAATCAGTGATCAATTATATAAAGTATTTAATATATTCCATTTCCTCGCATCACTGCTCAAATACAATTCACCTAGTGAAATATACACATATTAACTTAACTATTATGGCTATATTAAAAACATACATAATAACGAAACGTCCATAACAATTTACTTTTATTATTTTTTTAATTAGATTCCATTCATATATTTACAATAATAATATTTCTCGGGTAGATAATAATAGTGTTCTCTCAGCACGTCAGTTTCACCCGGGGTCATTATGTCCAGTGGTATAATCTTTAGACGAGCTCAATTCAAAATTAATAACATTTTAATAAATCATATTAATCGCTGGGAATATTGCGATCATCATCCACAATTTTTTATCTGAAAGGATAATTATTTAAAATCATGATACCGGCATATTTTCTTCAATAAACCGGAGGTAATTATGGTCAGTAACATAATTCTTTGAATCTTCTCCGTACCTCGTTTAGGATGAAAACACACCTTGGTTCTGTTATGGTTTAGGGGGGAAAGGAAGGGGATCTTCTTGAGTAGGGAATGTCTATAGCTAGTCGTCACGAGATCACGAACGATGAAGCGAAAAGAGACATCGAAATTACAGGGTACGGAGAAACCTATGATTTATAACACTGCTACTCTACAAGACCACAGACATGCATGCAACTACACATAGGCGCCAACATTTTAGGGGCAGACTCGATTAATTTTGTATTTTACCTAAATTAATGTTATCTTCCCTATTAGTTGGCAGACCTGTTATAACGGCTGACTATTTTGTAAAGGTTTGAGTGTCGAATTTTTGATGGACAGACATGAATTATAGCTTAGGGGGTCTGTTCCGTTGTTTTATTTAACATAATTAACACTGGATGTTCTTTTGAGTGAGCGGATTCAGGGGAGGACTGACTATGTAGAACATGCTGGTTTTCACACGACCAGGGTCATGTCATTTCCATATGTTACGCGTTGTAATTGTGTCACCATTGTGTTCATAATGGTAGATTGAATCTGAGAATCATGATAAATCTGATTCAACAAGAAATCAAAAACAGAATTTAAGCTGCCTTACTTATTTTGCAATCGACTCTTGAAGATAGGTATATATCTTCAAGAGTCCTCTCTATAAACACCAAAACGAAGATTTGATTTTACTTACGAACTCTAGTACGTCCTACGCGATAGGTTTTTTCAAAGTCTGAATCTTCCAACATGAGGATAAAAAAATTGTGTATGCATGCTAAATTTTAAATTTGTAGCAGGAACGTGTCGAATAATTTTGGCACCAGAGGCAGACTATACTAACTGCCCTTTGAAACGTCATAAGCGATGAGCAAAAAAAGGAAACATCATTAAAAATTAAAGTAATGAGCAAAAAAAAACGAAAGAAAACCATTAAAAATTTAAGTGTTGAGCAAAAATATGAAAATTCATTCAAGATTTAAAAGAAATTTCCCCTTTTTACAGTTTTGGCGCCTCTTTTTGGCAACAAAGTTGAGGAAAACCCTGTTTCAATCTCGGTCATTATAAAAAATTACGTCAAAATATTCAGCTGTTTTTCGTGAATCCTGGAAAACAAACAGACAGAAATTAATCATATAAAAGTGATTGTGAGTATATAAACCAATAAATTTTGATCTTAAAAAAATCTTTTTTTATTGGATTTTCTCAAAAAATGTGTCAAAACCTTTTATTTTTCCGAAGGGTAAAACTAAAAATTTTAAAAAATTCTCAATAATAAACATAGAAGGGAACCGGAATAGTTCAATTGTCATATATATAAGATTATTCTTTATTTTTTAAAATTTATTGTGGAATATCAAAAGAAAGCTCCTAAGAAGTAAATTAAGGAACGAAAAATAGTTTTTAAAAGTCTTTTTTTTAAAACGGTTGTAGTCAAAAACGTGCTAAAAAACATTTTTCCCGCACTTAATAACCCAGGGGGGTTAATCTAAAAGTCTGATCAAAATCTGAATAATGCACATTAATGTGAACTGGAATGGTACTACAGGAATTTTTGGTCTGATAATTATTTCTAATATTATATATTTTTTACAGCATCGATTTTAGAATATTTATCTGACTGACTGGAGAATAGGATAACTGTAGCTGGGTCTTGATACGAGCACATCTCAATTGTAAGTCTCTATAGTCAAATGTTAGAATGCAGTACAGGGCGAATGGAGTAGATCTTTCTTATACTCACTAATGGGTTCTCCCATTAAAGCTATCCTCGGCGACGTTGCCGGCTCCAAAATACTTTGTTCGGTGAAGACACAGTATTCTCCAAATAGTTGTTCATTTTTTTTCAGCGTTACCTGATTTTTGTAAATTATGCGAGTTTCCGATATTTTTTCGGTTTAGTTTCAAAGAAGAAACAACAGAAAAACATAAAATACCGCATAATATATTGACATTTTTGACACTCTTATACAGGGGCGGCTAAAGACGGTATGCAGGCGATGCGCCGCATTGGGGCGCCACGATCACAGGGCGCCGGGTCGAAGAAAAAATTTATAGCTTATTACAATAGCTTTAATTAAAATAATAGTAGTATTCATTTTTGTAATAAATATTGTTACCTTTAATTAAATCTAGCAAAAACTACTTTTATTTACTGGGCGGCACTTTAGGCTTCTAGTAAAAGGGGGCGCCATGCAAGGAAATTTAGAAAAAACCACCTTTTTTTACTGGGTGGCACTTCAGGCTTCTAGTAACAGAAGGGGGGAGCAGCCAAAAAGGAAATTTAGAAAAAAACTACTTTTTTTACTGGGCGGCACTTCAGGCTTCTAGTAAAAGAGTCGGGGGCACCAAAAAGGAAATTTAGAAAAAAATTACTTTCTTTTACTGGGCGGCACTTTAGGCTTCTAGTAAAAGGGTCGGGGGCACCAACAAGGAAATTTAGAAAAAAATTACTTTCTTTTACTGGGCGGCACTTCAGGCTTCTAGTAAAAGGGGGGCGCCAGAAAGAAAATTTAAAAAAAAACTACCTTTCTACTGGGCGGCACTTCAGGCTTCTAGTAAAAGGGGGGTGCCAAAAAGGTAATTGGGTTGGTTTATAAAACATGCATATTTATATTATAGACTAGGTGATTAATAGGAAACTATTAAATTTTTGATTATTACAATTTCTAATTATTTATAACAAATCCAAACTAAGTTATTACATTTTTATGATTTATTTGTAATAACGTTAATTACGTATTATTGCTCGTTATTATGTCAATGTTGACAGTTATTACATTATAGTGATTTTTTTTTGTTCTTACTTTATAATAAAAAGTATATTTTGATCTAATCCTAGGTTTGTGAATCCTTAATGTTATTTTTTTATAACCATGTTTTTTGTTACTACACCAAAGATGTAAATTCTGGTTTTTACAAGAGTCAGAAAATATTTAGTATTATATTAAAAATGGTAATTAAATATGTTTATTTTATTTTGTAGCAGTTATCAAAAAAATTATTTAAAAAAATATATGAGGCGCCAGGTACCTTCGAGTCGGCCCTACTCTTACAACAATACAACATCGCTTCTATTTCACATAAGAGCAATACTGTATTCTAACGCTTGAACGGATTATAGATGGAAGCACTTGAATTATTCTTTTACAAGTAATCGAAATTTATGATTTTTAATATGTACCCATGATTTATTACCATTTACTAAATACCTATAAAATCCTGAAATGTGTGAAAATTCACAATTCACATCAATTTTTTATTTATATCCTCTGGCTCGCGACAGAATTTAGCCCGCGTTGGTGAAAATTTGGCCATGACTAAGATAAAGCCTCCAATTTTATTCTTTTATTTTCTAGATCTACATATTGAAATAAATATAGGTTAAATATAATTTTGGCCGTTGAAAAAAACCAGATGTAAAATATGAAAAGAATTTAGACATTTAAAGAATTAATGTTTTCTAAAATGCCTCCAACAGTTTATCACCTTCCCATAAAATATAACGATTATCTAATTTTTACCACATAAATATTTCGGCTTCTTTTATCATTTTCAAGTCACATTTATTTCCAAATAAAATTTCTTAACAATACCTCAAACTAATAAATTTCAACCTAAAATACAAATCGTCCATTACCTTTAAATTTTTTCGAAGCAGATGCTGACAATATAATATAATTTAGTTATTTCTAAATAAGGTTTGAAAAATGATGACACTTTGTGACACTTTCTAAAAGGAGAAAAAACAACCATTGAAAAGTGTAACATTAGTTATGGGCAACCCCTATTGTGTTGGAATTGGGTATTAGCTGACCCTACACACCTTGTCATTTGGGCCTCACACACTGACAGATCTTACTGTTGATTTAACATTGTGTAAAATTATTTATTTGAACTGATTCTATTGTGTCACTTCTGTCTTTAGAAAAGTAAGCCAGTTTGATTTTGTTAAGGGTACCTCTGGGAGTTTTAGAACTTTCTAGAACAAACTAAAGGAGTAATTGAAACAATTCTTTCTAGATTAAGTCTGATGGCTTCAGCGTTTTACTTAAATTATTTTCTGTTATCTGTTATAGTTAGATTTTGCCACATTTTGATAATTATTTTAGTTGGAATGCTTCTATAAAAATGTTACAAGGGCGATTGAAGCCTACCACTACAAAACATCCTGAACCAAATTACCATTACAGGCCATTTTGGTTTGTACATTATGTTTACAAGATATGTTAGGTTATATTACTGTTGTGATCTATTTAATTTGCTTACATTTGTTTCTAAATCTAATTAATAATTGTCATTGGGCATTAATTATTACTTTAATGTAATATTTTTAATGGTTGGTATAAAATATGAAAAGGTTTTTTTTTGGTGGCATATTTTTTTTAATTTAAATTTTTGTTTTTTTAATATAATAATCAGTGGCGTAGCGTAGGGGCGGGTGTGCGGCCGAAAAAAAAAAATAATGCAAATTTTTCAAATACAGTCGATTCCGCTTTATCAGGACACCGGTTAATCGGGACAGCTGCTTATTAGGGACAAATCCTAAAGAACGGAAACAAAACCGAGGAAATAACACAAATTTATTTCGCTTTTTCGGGACAATATTCCGTTTAATCGGGACAGTAAACATGTGAATTCCCGTGGCGCCGTAGAAAAAATGCTTGTAAAATTAATTCAGTTTGTAGCTGACTGTTGGCGACCTATAAAAACCAGCAAAATACAAAACTGTTTTGGTTATAGCGGTTTAAAATCTTCAGATATTCCAGAGCACAGAAGCGACGAAAAAAATTAAATATCACAAGTTGTTAACTGTCTTAAATTTTCGACAATTTTTAAACAATTTTTAACAAATTTACCATTTTATGACGAGAATGGAGATTTTGAGGACGCAATTGCCGAAGGAGTTAAATCAAAACATTAAAATTTGGAGGAACCCGACGAAATTGATGATGATGATCTTCCTGTGCCCGTATCTAACCGTGAGACAGCAATGTATTGATAGATTACAGCGTTATATTATGCGCGATAGAAATAACGGGGCGCTGATTTTGTACAACTTCAATCGCGCAAAAACCAAAGGCAAACATTTTGAAGGCAATCTTGCAGAATACATAATTTAATTTAAATCTGAAAATTATAATTCTTTCAGAATTTATTATGTAATTTATTGTTTCAGAATTTATATTATTTTTTCGACTGATTTTAATCGACTGTATTGATGAAGATCTCGACACGGAGGAGGATATGACGGAAGATGAAATTTTAGCTGGGTCAGATCTGAATTTGGAGTCAGAAATAAACAAGGACGAAGTGGAAATGGAAGAAACAACCGACTTCCAAACACCTACTATAAAGGATGCATTTTCAGCAGTTGAACCAATTCAGTATTTTTTCACGTTTAATCAAAATTTAAAAGCGGCTAAAATAGATTTTACATGCTACATTTGGAAAAAAATTATTGAAAAAACTTTTTAGGAAACCAAAAATAACAAAAATAAACCAAAATGATATATTTTTTAGTTAAAATTTAAATATATATGCATACACTTGGCGCCCTTGGCAAATAAAGTAAACTGATAAAATTTACTTTCTCAAATCCAAGTGAAGAGCAAAACAAAAGGTCCTCATCTCTCAAATACAAGTGAAAAAGCAAAACAAAAAAAAAGTCCTCACCTCTTCCAAATACAAGAGCAAAAAAAAAAACAAAGGTTTTCACCTGCAATGGAGCCCCTCATCAGGCCCCGCGCCCCTGGCAAATGCCCCGACGCTAACCCGTTGCTACGGTTCTGCATACGTATGGAAAATTATCTAAGTGTTAAGTTGTTTGTAAAATAAGTTGGATTGTTTTTTTTATGTTTAGTAACACTTAAATATTGTTTTTGTTGCTTAAGCTCCATGCACTCATGTAAATGTACTCTTTTCTAACATAAATAAAATGTACACATTTTTCAACATTGTATTTATAGTGTTTGGATATAGCGATCTACGGTTATAACGACCGAATTTCATTGGTCCCTTCAACGTCGTTATAAACTATATCCACTGTATAGGTAACGACGAGGTAATCTTTTAAGATTGCAGCGCCAAAGTGGCAAAATCGAAAATAACCAAATAGGCAGTAACAACTTTTTGACATATTGACAATACGTTGTAATCTGACATTTAGAAAGATTTTATTAATATTTTTGTCTTGATTTGTGTTTTCTTAATAAATATAACACTTACGCCAAACAGATACAAAATCTAAAAATCTAAACAAATGTAACACGTGCGTTAAAACAATAACAAACTTGTCTATTTGGTTAGTTCAATATAATTCCGTCAGATAGTTCTGTAAAAAGTTACTGTGTAGTAATGTTACTACAAGATAAAATATTATAAAAGTATAATGACTTTCATTCATAATAGTAACTGACCTTGCTCATAGTGACAAATTTAGTTACTACGATCATAGTAACTGAGTTACAGAATTGGTCTGAGTCTCTCTCATGACCATTTGCCTATTGTATTTCACATTATACATTTTACGTCAATAAAACGCAAATAATGCTTTGGAAAATGCGTAGTGTTTAGGAGAAAAGAATAATGTTGAACAAACCTAAGACATTACTACTTTGGAACAGCTCCAGGGCTCTTCAAAACAGCAGTTTTAATAAAGTTTTAAGTTCTTAGTCAACATCCAGAACAGATAGGTACGAGAAAAAGAAGTAATATATTTATACCAACAACTTTTTTACCCTTATTACCTATATTGCGTGTAACATAATCAGTTAATATTGATATTAAGAAAATTAGTTCTTGACAATTTTTTTATAAAAGTTTGAGAACTACTTTTTGTCTGGAGTATTCTGTTAAGTTATTTTTTAAGCTGGGAATGTTTTGAGGTGACCTAAATCAGGTTTTATCATACCTTTGTTAAAGAATTCGTCACACTTTACGCTTTAATTCATACCATGTCAGATTTTTAAAATGAGAAAAACCAGATTGTACCTTAGGGAACAGAAATTTATATTTTCTTTTCAGCACGCTTTTGTTCGGTATTCGTTGTACAATATGATTTCACTATACAGGCTTGCACTATGTAAATGCCATTAAATATCTATTATATCTATATCTATATATTATAAATATTTATTATAAATATCTATTTATAATATTAAGTTTATAGTCTACTGCAAATAAGAATTCAGTTAGCGCTACAAACCGAAAACAAAAAATGTATGTGATGTGTGAATTTTCACACTTTGTAGTTATTTAATAAGTGTAAAAAGCCAACATAATACTGTATGTTTAGGAATATTTGTTCTATAATCACATCAAAATCAACAGTTTCTTGATAATCACTTTTCTTCGTTATTTGAGAACTAAGAGCTTCAATTTAATTTTTTAAGCCAAATTTAAATCATTTGCCAAAAATCCCAATAATTTTTGAAATGGCTATATAATATTGAGAAATGGCTTCATTTTTAGGGTTTTGTAGGTATGACCAAAAAACCCTTATACCGTCATTTTGTCGTCTGTCTGTCTGTCTGTTGTAGCCAAATTGTAGCCAAACGGCTAAACCTAGAGAGTTGAAATTTGGCATGCTTGTACAACTTTTTGACCCGCACATAGGAAAAATACTAAAACATCTAAAAAACATATCCCCATAAAAATATAAACAAATATGTGCTCAACGAAAAAAAAAATATTTTTTTAAAATTCTGAGTAAGGTATCAAATGAAAGCCCTTGGTACGTGGATTAACGATCAATATTTTATTTTTGCAAAATAAATTATTTTGACACGATTTTTGTCAAATTTGTGCATAAAAATTTTTGTCCCACACCCTGTAGCACAGATGGTTTAAACTAAAAATCTGAAAAAATTCTAAGTAATGTATATTGGTGTGAACCGGAATAGTACAACAGGAATTTTTGATCAGATTATGTTTTCGGAAAATAATGCATTTTTTGTGTTTTTAACCAAAATATGTTAAATATTTAATTCGCTATGTAACCTAGTTGATACGTCAGCACTCATAGCTATGTTCGTTTAGGCATTGGTTTTCTAATTTGTAAACAGGTAACTTGCAAACTAGAGTTCGAATCCTGTCAATTTTATTTTTTTTGTTCTTTTTTTTGCAGTTTTCTTTTGTTTAAATTATTTTGTCAAAATTCTAGTTATATTTTGGAAAAATGTTGCATTTAATTTTTAAAAGCGTAAATTTAATAACCAGTGGGAAGTGTTGAAATTATAATTTAATTATGTTTGATGTATACGAAATCAGAGGGCGGGGCTAATGATTTAAGCAACCAATAGAAGCCATAGGCGCAATTTTCAAAATCTTAATGAACCTTGCTATGTAAAAAAAAATACTGCACATATTTAGAAACTTAAATAATGGTATTAGGCATTCGAATTAAAATTCATAAAAAAATATTTTGACATAAAATTTGTTTTGGCATCCCAAATAATCATCATTCAGTTATTAAATACCTACAAAACCCTGAAATGTGTGAAAATTCACACTTCACATCAATTTTTTCAATTACAGAAACTCTTTTTTTCACTATAAACAATGTGTTATTTGACTAATAACTATGTCATTGGTATAAATGATTTATTCATCTTTGATGCCTTAAAAATAAAAATCAAAAGTAATTCAAAAACTAGGTTGAATCACAGCGTATAATAATATAATAAAATAACTGAACACTACACTACACTCCACAGTGTAGAGCACTGGTTCTGAACCGGTGCTCCGCGAGCTTGTTGCAAGTGCTCCGCGAAATTTTTAAATCCGAATTATAGTGTTGACTCCAATCATATCTTATTACCCAGATGCTCTATCTGGGTATTGACTCTATATATATATGTAAAATTGATTATGCATAATGAATAATCAACGTTATTTTTACCTGTTATGTAATAATTATGTTAAATTTTCAATAAAAATGATGTGTTTGTTTTGATGTATTTGTTTGTTTTTTTTGCCTTTTTGATTTTGGTGCTCCGCGAATTTACCTTATGGTCAAAAGTGCTCCGTGACTTCAAAAAGGTTAAGAACCACTGGTGTAGAGTGTAGTGTGGCATGGTGTGTGTAACTTGGTTCGCAACTGTTATTTATTTATTGTTTTACATGTATATATTTTTAATTTCAAAAAAAGACACGCACTGTCTGAGTCGTAAATACAAAAAAATCATAACATTATTAGCCATAATTTAGCCATGGTACACTAAAAAAGTGAAGTGTGAATTTTCACACATTTCAGGATTTTGTAAGTATTTAATAAGTGTAAGAAGCCAACATAATACTGGATGTCTAAGTATATTTATCACATCAAAATCAACAGTTTTATTCGTTATTTAAGAACTAAGAGCTTCCATTTAATTTTTTTAAACATAATTTAAATAATTTGCCAAATATCCCAGCGTTTTTTTGTGCATTTGCTTCGTATTCAAGTCTTCATTAGATTAATAAGAAATATTTTACAGTGTAGAGTGTAGTGTGATGTGGTGTGAGTAACTCAGTTCGCAACTATTAACAAAATATATTATTTTTTAAATATTTTTAATTACAAAAAAATACAGGCCCTATCTTAGCTATATATACAAAAAATCTATAACATTATTAGCCATAATTTAACCATGAATTAAAAAAATAATTAATTTTGTAAAAAACACAAAAACTGCAATATTTTTCAAACACACAATCTGATCAAAAATTCTTCTTGTACATTTCCGGCAATGTACATTAACTATAATTTTTCCAGATTTTTAGTTTAACCCCTTTAGGTAAAAGGGTGCGGGACAAGAACTTTTTTAGCACATTTCTGGCTAAAATCATGTTAAAAGAAACAACATTAAAAGAACTTCCTATCTTTCCTTAATCCACGTCTGAAGAGCTTTCTTTCGATACCAAACAAAAAAAATTATCAACGACAAAAAAATTTATATTTTTCGAAAAACTTATCTGATCAAAAATTCCTCTTAAACTATTTAGGTTCCTATCAATGTTCATTATGGATTTTTTTTTCAGATTTATAGATAATTCTCTCTGGGAGATAGAATGGGGGAAAAAAGTTTTTTGACTCATTTTTGGCCTAAATACCATAAAATAAATAAAATTGAGTTTTCAACAATAAAAATATGTATGTTGATCCACGCCTTAAGGGCCGGATTCTGAAAACTTAGTTAACTATAACCAAATGGTTAGAAAATGGTTGCTATAGTTACTTTTGAGATTATTATATTGTAACCGAGTTTAACCAAAAGATTAAACTCGGATAAGCTTTCAAAAACCGGCCCTAAGAGATTTAATTTGATATGCCACTCAAAATTAAAAAAAAATATATATTTTTTTTTTATTAAATACATATTTTTTTATATTTATCTCGAATTGTGTTTTTTGAACTCTCAGTATTACTTCTATATGTGGGTCAAGGAGTTGTATAAGCATGCGCAATTTCAACTTTCTATGTTAAGCCGTTTGGCTACAATTTCTGCCGTACAGACAAACAATCAGGGAACACATGAGCTGTGGCGCACCCAGGAATTTTTGTTGGAAGAAAAATTTATTTAAATTATGAATAAGGTTCACACTTCTAAATTTCAAATGATGATCTAAAAAAAAAGGTCCTCACTTCTAAAATACAAGTGATAACCTAAAAAAAAGGTCCTCGCTTCGGAAATACAAAGTGATGACCTAAAAAAAAGTTCCTCACTTGTAAAATACAAGTGACGACCTAAAAAAAAATTTCTAGTGTGTTTGTGTGTTTTTATTTTTATTTCCTTCTTTTTTAGGGGGTAGGAGAGGGAGGACTCCGGGCCCCTCGCCTGGGTGCGCCAGTGCACATGAGTGACGTTATAAGGGTTTTTTGGTGGTCATACCTACAAAATCCTAAAAATGAATAGGTTGATAAATATACCAGACAGATAATACACCTACGTTATTTACGTAACACAAATTCAGTATAATGGAAAATTTGATTGAGGGATTTGGTTAAAAGGGGTTTTATATTAATAATACAAACAATATATGTCAATATATCAGAGCTATTTTTTAAATAAATAATGTAAAATTTATAAATTTTATGCTAACCTTGCCTAACCACCTAGATTCTTGGTGGTATGATCTATTCTGTTTTTACAACTTTTTCTAGGTCTCTTTCAATAATTCTTTTCTAGTTTGTCATCTTCTTAACGATCGTTTTTAATTATTTTAGGTTTTTTCCAACTGATCCATTTATTTAGATTATGCCCTTCCAGCACTTCTTTTTCCAGATGTCTGCTGTTTAGAGATTCTTCCCGACGGATTATTTTCCTGCATTCGATCCAGGTCACCTGACCCGTTTATATTTAACGCGTTACTCGCGAACTGCTGATCCTATTTTCTTTCCTTGTTTTTTTGTTTTCTATCTGTAGCTACATCATCTTCTCATATTTTAGGCTGTGTTTAATTAAAATTGGTTCAGTAGTTTCAAAGTTATAATGACATTTGTGCGCTCAGGTAAAACGAAATCCATGTTTTCCGATCATATTTAACGCATTTTCTTGACATTATAGACAACATATATTTCTTCAGTGGTAAACTTAGTACACTATCCAGATATGGAAGAATTTTTAAAATAGGTTCAGTAGTTTAGCCGTAAATAAAAATTTGTTACTTTTAAATTTG
Source organism: Liopterus haemorrhoidalis (assembly GCA_963971575.1). Classification (NCBI taxonomy): domain Eukaryota; kingdom Metazoa; phylum Arthropoda; class Insecta; order Coleoptera; family Dytiscidae; genus Liopterus; species Liopterus haemorrhoidalis. The sequence goes on along the minus strand of OZ020615.1, from coordinate 43,373,290 downwards.
TATTCTCATATAGGTTTTGAAATAGTTTTATGTAGATTTTAATCTGGATGGAAAAAAATATAAAACTGACCAGATTTCAGTTAAGGTATACCATGAGATTGAAAAAAAAAAAAATGGAAATACAGTATATTTTACTCAGTTTTGCTTTTTTTCCTAAAACGTTAACAACGGTCATCCACCGTCAATCGTCACCGTGCTACTGTCTGACTCGCACTACCGGCTGACAGTTGATAGTCCGAGTGCAGCGGTTGGCGACACAGATCAGTCAAATAGTTAGCGATTACTGCAGGCTCTATATATCCAGCTCGGCTTTAACATTTTTCGTGATCGTTAATAGAAAGAGTTATTTGAGCCAATGAAAATGTTATTTTCATTGATATAAACCATTTACAGTAATTTTAAATAAAATTAGCCTAACGCGGAGATTTTATAACAAAACCTGGAGCCCGAAGAAACGATGTTGAAATCCTGAGACTCCGGGTGAAACCCTGAGACCTGGTCACCCTGCTACTACAACCTTTTTTTTCTAGTCTTAAGTAATTTTTCTTTTATAAGGAATGATAATTTTTCCTTCAAACAAAACATATATCTGTTTCCAAACAAGTTGTTATGAAATTCCCACGTGAACCCCTAATGAAGTGGGCGCCTCTGTGTTGATGCAGTCTATACATGAAGTGCCTTACCTCTGTTTAGTTCAGATTGACGTGTTTGGAAACCGACGGTAGAAAACCACTCGACGGCGGCAAACTGCAGAGGCAAACGGCAACAGCGGTCTACTACAACCCGTGATATATTGTGGACGTGACTGTTCAGAACGTTGCCTGTCAAATTGTTATATCGTTCATGAAAGTGTGAAAGATTCTTTCATCGCCATGTCAGAATCTACACTTTTTATAACTGACATTTGTTTTATCAGGGAAACGGAAAACAGCACTAAAATAATAATGTTAAATTTGTAGATAATATATAAAAGTCAAAGTTGTTTGTTATTTAGAGTTATTTTTGGTTGGTTCTATCGATGGAACGATTTGTCATATTAAAGAATTTATGTTAGATTTCTTAACACTTAATAAATCATATTTTATGGCCATAACTCAAATGTTGGACTATATTTCAAGTAGTGAAATTTGTAAACATCCGAATTAAAGAAGATGCTTTTAATTTCATTTCCTCATAAATTTTATCTGGGATAAACTTAAAACTAAACGAAGAAGGCTGCCGCCAGTACGGTTTAGAATTATTGCCATTCTACTTGTTTTTTGGAAAGAGTTTGGACTACTTTTGCAACATAAAAATAATAGGATCATTAGTAAAATCGTCTATTAGTAACAAAGCCAGTCACAGAGAGGGCACAGAGCAGGGTTGCCAGATTATTATTTTACCAAATCGGGATTAAGGCGCAAAAAGCGGGACAACCTAATAAAATTTACAGTTCAAAATATTTAAAAATGTTTATAAAAAGACTCTCTTCCAAAATAGAAGTGATGAGCAAAAAAAAAAGGTCTTCACTCCCAAAATAGAACTGATGAGCAAAAAAAAGGCTCATCACTCCCAAGTGAAGAGCAAGACAAAATTTTTTGATTAATTCCTGATTTTAGCTGTACCGCGAGGGACAATCTATTTTTGTTCAAAAAGCGGGACGTCCCGCTAATTTCGGGACGTCTGACAACCCTGGTACAGAGTGTGCGCCGCACAAAGCCTCACGACTTGTTTTGCCCCACGCTGGCATTTTTTTTAGTTTGTTTTATTAGATACTTTGAATTTGGATTAGTTTCCTTGGATCCATTTTCCTGTTTTTTAGTCATCACTTGGATCCGTCTTCCTTTTTTTTTGTCATCATTTGACATCACTTCTATAAAGTGGCTCACCCAGGAATTTTTGAGGAGGAGGGCCCGGAAGACAAAATTATTTAAATTATTCACATTTCTAAAAAAGTGGTGATCAAAAAAAAAAAAAACTCCTCACTTCTGAAATAAAAATCCAGGTCCTCGCCCCCCTTGGTGTGCCTCTGCTTGAATATGTCTTCTTCTTTTTCCGGCCAAGCATTTATTTTTGCGCGCAGCTCCGCAACCGTAGGACTGGCATTGATACTAAGTTAAATATGTTTTTTCGAATCTATCAAATAATCGATGAGTACAAACACGTAAAAGGATTGTCGACGGCGGCGAGCGAGAGTTTAAAATTTTATAATCGTCATTTATGGCCATTTGCTGAAGAACGACGAAATATTTAAATGTCCTAACCTAACTCAAATTAAAATGATATGTTTTTGTATGTTGTTTCGACTCGACTTAGGCATAAATAGAGTTAAGCGCAACCGTCGTCAACAAAAGATTTAGTATATTTGCCCCTTTTCTAGATATTTGATATGAGTAAAAAAAAAACATTGCAGGAAAAATATAAACAAAATGTACTTAAACAAAAAATAAATATTTAAAAAAAAAAATGATCAGGGAATCAAATGAAACTTCTTAATGACTGGATGAACAAAAAAAAATCTTTGAAAAATCGAATTTTTTTATTGGGAAAATCTGTCAAAAAAGTTTTTCCACATCCTATTTCCAAGACGGGTTCATCTAAAAATCTGAAAAAAAATCAGTAATATACATTGATGGGAACTGGAATGGAAAAATATCGTATTTTTTGTGACTGAAAAATATAATTATATTTTAAAAACTAATTGTATAATATCAAATGAAACCTCTTAAGACAGATTACAAAACGCAAAGTTGTTTTTTAAATTTTCTTTATTTTAATACGTTATTTGTCAAAAATGTGTTAATAAATACTTTGTGCCGCACCTTTTAACCCGGGAGGGAGTTAAACAAAAATTCTGAAAAAAAATCCAGAGTAATGTGAATCGGAATAGTACCACAGGAATTTTTGATCTGAGAATTATTTCGAATGTCGTCGAATTTTTTAAAATACAATGCTTATAATCTTTATTTCACTGACTAGAAACTGAATAGATATACGAGCCCCGTCTCAGTGACATTGGCCCAACGATTAAAAATAGTGTTTTCAAAGAAAATATTTATATTAGAAGGGAAATTTCTCTCTCTCTCTCTCTCTCTCTCTCTCTCTCTCTCTCTCTCTCTCTCTCTCTCTTTCTCTCTCTCTCTCTCTCCATCTCTCTCTCTCTATCTATCTCTCTATCTTTCTATATCTGTCATTTTCTTTCTTTTTTATTTTTCGATCCATTGCCTTACAGGGGCATTTGGTAGCGTCATGTCCGCACTAGTTTTCGGAGCTTAAGATCTTTGACCAAATGTGTAGTTTCTTGTAGCATATAGTGGTTGAGTTAAAGCTTCATTTGGTCGATCCAGTATTTGGGATATCTGCCTCGACTGACGTGTATCTACTATCCCTTCCATGATTTACCTTTCCATTCCGTCTTTTCTTCTGGATATATGTAGGATAACTTATAATTGAAAATATCAGAAAATATTTTATTGAAATACTTTTAACAAAGTACTGTTATAATAAAAACCATTTATTTAAAGTTATATTTACTCTATTTTAACATAAATTTACAATTTCTAGATGGAATACCGTGGTTTATTCTTACAAAAGTTATCGAAATTTATGGTTTTTAAAATGTACCTACCCACAACTTGTTATCACTTACTAAATACCTAAAAAATCTTGAAATTTGTGAAAATTCACACTTCACATCCATTTTATTTACGTTAATCAGTGGCGGACTGGCCCACCTGGCACCGATCTTGATCCAATGAGACCGGCTCTTGACTCTATGGGGCCCATTATCCAATTTACCAGGGCCGGAAAATTTTGCCAGTCTGCTACTGATGTTAATATGAAATATCACAAAATAACGGACAAATCAATTTCCATTTTATGAATTTTTAATAAATACTACCCTTTCTATAAGATAAGATATAATAAAAAGATTATTTTCCGATTTTATACATTAATGCTTACATTGTAATACAAATGGTCACCACAAAATTTCCATTAAAATAAGATTTTTATTTGATAGGTTAAGCTTCTTCATAACAAATTGTCTACCCTTTAACATAAATTATTTATTCAAAGAAGTTCCTGTTATTATTTATATAAAAAACAAGTACAAAGGTAGATTTTTAATTTACAACTTTTTATATAACAACCCATGTGAAAAATACGATTTGAAATATAAAAAATATAAGGGGTGAGTATACAAAACAAGCAATTTTGTGAAGTGCCATAAATACAAACGTTTATAATTGAATATAGTGTTAAAACTGGTTCAGCTTTTAATACCTGATGCTGAGCTTATCAAAAGCTCTGCTAACCACACTATAATTTACCAACCTAAAAAATATAATTCAAATATTCCCCTAGGTTCCCTGAGGCATTTTATTCGGTATTGTGACTGGATGGATGGGGAGTCCAGCAATATAATATCAAAGGGTAAGCAGTTGTTTGTACAACGCATTTAGTGTGAGGTTACCCGAATGCAGATCACATAGAGATAGAGATCTACAGAGGAATAATGAAATCATAAATATTACATGAACGTATACAAATACGTTGGTAATGGATTGTTTTCTCTGACTGTTTTGGTAATAAGTTGCTTTGGATTTTAAATAGAATGCTTTTAAAGCGGTTTAAAGTGGTTTTACATTTGACAGTCATTTTTAATGCTTTAAGAAAACATTCAGTAGTATAGTTAAGTGTGAATGTTTTATCTACGGTCTCTACAGTATAGGAAACAAAATATGAACTAGTAAAGAATGCAGTCCGGATTGCTAGACGTCTGGATTCTGGAGGGAAAATCGCGATTTAGAATTCCGACTTCCTATACACACGTCTATAATTACCGATTTGCACAGAAAATTCTAAAATCGAACTAAATAAAAGATTTGTTATTATTATGAATTTGAAATAAAAGTAAAAACATTTGGTGTAGGTTCCATTTAGTATATTGTAAAATATCTTTATATAAGTATTTCGGCCAAAATCAGTTGTCTTTTGAGAATGGCATAGCAATATCTTATGTGGAAATTACAAGTGTTTTTATTTTTATTACAAATTCCTAATTTTGAACATATTCCATCGAAAAGCAACAGCTATATCAATCAATACCATTATTATTATAATTGCAGCTTTTGAATGGTTATTATGGTATACATAAACTGTTTGATGACAGCAACGGAATTGATTGTTGCTGAATAACTTAAAAACCAAAAATGTACTGGCAGAAACTAAGTACCTACTTTGAAAAATGCAGCTGGAAAAGATAAATATTGGAGATAATTATGTGGTTTTTAATGTTTTAAATTATATTTTGTAATATAAATGTTTCATTGTTGGATTTTAAAGCGTAGAATGAAAGTATTCAATTAAATGAACCAAAAAAATGATTTTATAAATGTTCTTTTTTGCTATAAAATTCCTATATGGTGTGGCAAATTGTAAGCCATGTGGTTTTGCCATTTGACAAGGACGTCCACACAGGGTCAGGCAGGGCCGGCGCGATAGTCTTTGGCGCCCGTAGGCAAGATTTAATTGAGCGCCCCTAGGCAGGGCGTAACTATCTTTTTTCGAGCCCTGGGTAAGAACTACAAAATTTCAAGTGAAGACCTAAAAAAAGTTCCTCACTTCTAAAATTACATTTCACTAAATTACTATCATTTGCCATTTGGCGCCCTTTTGAGTTTCACGTCAGCGCCCCCTCACATCGGCGCCCCTTTCCGCCGGCCCTGGAGTCAGGTCAAACGTCAGCTCAGGGTAGAGTGTATCAGTATGTTATTAAACATGTTCAGCATAGCTTGTGAAATACATTTTGTCAGCCCAAATTGTATTTGTATGCCGCTTGGCACAGTTGGCACGTCCACACTATGAGCAGTGGCGGCGCTAGCTCTTAAAATCTGGGGGGACAGGAATTATTTGAAATCATTGATGACTTAAAAAAAAGGTCCTCACTTCTCAAATACATTATTGTCCAAGCACTTCTGGGGGGGCAGATGGGGGCCAGAGCAAATTTTAAGGGGGCGCCCCCCGGGTCCCCTGCTAACGCCGTTACTGACTATGAGCATTGGATCGGCTTTCTTTGATTCAGATCGCCATCAGTTGGGTTGAAGTTAACATTCCGCGCGATTCAACGGTTCGTCCACACTTATGCAGCTTTATCAACTAGTATAGTGTGGACGAAGCTTTAGCAGCTTGAACTAGTTTTCTGATTTCTTTTTGTATCAGATTTACTTGATTTACCATGGTGCCTAGGAATTTGAAGTAACTCTTTCAAAGGTACTATCATTTCTAAGTAAGTTGGTAGTCTTTTCATGACTGTGTCAACTCCACTGAGATACTTCGTTTTACCTTATTGATGTTGAGTTCTACTTTCCGAGTTTTTATTTGTTAGTTTGCTATACTACGTCTTCAATTTTATTTTAGTGTTAGTGTCCCGGGGGTAAGTGTCCTAGAATCATTCAACATGTTAATAGGAATCGCACCATTTTAGATATGTTTGTAGATGATCTGAATATAATTTCAAATAAAATTGAAGACGTAGTATAGCAAACTAACAAATAAAAACTCGGAAAGTAGAACTCAACATCAATAAGATAAAACGAAGTATCTCAGTGGAGTTGACACAGTCATGAAAAGGATTCTAGGACACTTACCCCCGGGACACTAACCCCCGGGACATTAACCCCCCGTCAATAACCCCCGGGACATTAACCCCCCATGTCAATAACCTCCCGTGCCATTAACCCCCTGGACAATAACCCCCGGGACACTAACCCCCGAGACATTAACCCCCAGTCAATAACCCCCGGGACATTAACCCCCCGTACCAATAACCCCCCGACCATTAACCCCTTGGCAATTGATTAATATTTTAAATATTTATTTTTATTTAAAATTTGAACATTTGAAATTATTAATATAATATTAGAATAATTTTTACTTCCTCGTATGTATAGAGAGTAGGGTACAGTGATGAGTCAGATTTTAACCCCCCCCCCACGGATTTTGATGTTTCTCCACGTTTCACATACCTGGGAACCCGAAAAACATGTTTGTGGAAAAATGTCTGTCGGTTTGAAGTGTAATTGTTTCGCCAAGCCTAGGGCCTAAACTACTCGACGGATTTGATTGATCTGTCATTTAAAGTTTTTTTGTGAATATCTAGATGTATGTATTTTTTTACTTACACTAGGCCGTAAAGTTGATGTTCATATAGAGGTCATATGAAGACCAAACTAGAAAAATAAAATTTTCTCAAAAATGCCTGTAGCGTTTTTGTTAATTTTTTTTTTTGTGTGAATGTGGGTTAACTGAAGTAATAATATGTGCCCAATTATATTTCCAAAAAAAAGTGGGGGTTCACAGTAGGACTTTTTTTTTTATTGAAAAATGTACTGTAATTTTTTAATTTAATAAGTGACTCTTATCGGATCTTAGACGACCTACTATGTGATGGAGAGTCGACTTGACAAAAGCCGCAGGAAATCAGAGGACCAAAGCAGCTAAGAAATCAGCAGAACAATCTAAGAGCGGTGTATGTCTACGTTAGCGATAATATAAAAATAATAAAATTATATTTTTGTGTGCATGTTGATTAAATAGATCTAAGACAATATGATCAAGAAACAATGTCGTCTAGATCAGTGTTTCTCAACCTTTTCTGGCATGAGCCTCCCCAAAATAACGTAAATATGGTCTGCGCCCCTACATATATATATATATATATATATATATATATAGAGAGAGAGAGAGAGGGGGGGGGGATCACAAGGTGTATCAAGATAGAGGAAACACGATTTTTCTCGAAAAGACGATGTGTGAGCAAGTTGGGAAAAAATTTGGTATATATTTGGATAAAGCTTTTGAAAAGTAATAACTTTTACATAAACATGTTTTTAATATCTGTAACGGTTACCTATAATGGTTTGCAAGTATTTTTATTTACAAGTGTTCAAAGTTGCTTTCTATTTTCAACACTTTCGTATCCTTACTCTTTAGCTCGGAGCATAAAAAAAATATTGCACGTTCAAGTCGTACCTACTTGAAAGTACTTGAAGTACCTCCAACACGAACCGTTTTATTTAGTTTAAATTAGTTGTCAAAATAAGTATAATTTATTTTATTTATGTTTAAAAGGTATATTTTAATGAATATAAATGTCATATATTTATGAATATATCTTGCAAAATTGAGCGTTTTTACCGACCGCCAACATATATAAGGGAGGTATTGTGATCATACCGATTTTGACATTTAGAAATTTCGATGGATCTCCACGAATTGAGGTCCCTACATAACGTTTTGACTATTTTTAGCATGATGTATGTCGGTCTGTCTGTCCGTCGGTCCGTCCGTCGGTCCGTCCGTCCGTCCGTCTGTGTACAGAGCAAATTCGGCTAAAAGGATTTTTATGAAACTGCATATTTAAACTTTTGACATCAATGGCACAAGTTGATCAACTTTTGGTAATAATCGGTTAACTAGAAATGGGAGTTATCTCGTGTCGATTTTAAGATTTTTGCGAATACTTAGCAACAGAAAAATATTTCGAAAAAAATTATTTAACAAAAGTTGCTATAAATGTAATTACTAATAACTTTTATTTGAGACATTTTTTAATAAAACGAAAAAAAAAATCAAAATTTTTTAACATCTATTTTTTTATACTTATATGTACCGTTTCCATGGTCATGATAAATATTAGGCCAAGTTATTTCTACTCTGCTGCTAGAATGTATTTTATACAAGCACTTTGTGATGGCGGTCGGTCCTGTGGTGGCCAGAGCTGATTTTTCTATTATAATTTCATGATTCGATCTTATATGACTTCGCGGCCCCCCGACGAAGCTTTCACGGCCCCCCGGTTTACAAACGCTTGTCTAGATTGCTATCGCATTTATTTATTTTGTAATTCGGTTTGATATATCATTCTCCTGTATCATTTAACTGAAATAAGCAGGCCCGTAACTTGGGCGTAGCAAAAGAAGCGCCTGCCACCGGCGCAGCTGTGTTGAAGGCGCAAAATTTTAAGTTGCTGGCTTTTTTGTGTCATCAGAGGGAGGACCTTTTTTTGCTCATCACTTATATCTTGGAGATAAGGACATTTGTTTTGTTTGATCATCACTTGTATTTTGGAGGTGAGGACTTTTCTTTTTTGTTTGCTCATTATTTGTATTTTGGAGGTGAGGACCTCGAAACGGCGCAACTTGGACACTTGCCAACGGCGCTTAATATCCTCGTTACGGCCCTGGAAATCAGACATCCGAGTTTGAGGATATATTCAAAACAAACCTATGTAGCTACAAAATATATATTTGTAATTGTATTTGCAGAATTTTTGCAAAATACACATTATGATCACAAGGAACGAAGGTAAATGCTTAGAAACGATGAACATCACAGAATTAACATTTATAAAAATAAAATTCAATGCCTACTTGAAGCCTTTTTTCTATTATAATGTATTACTTTGCTAGTTTTTTTTTTTTTTTCTCAAGGTATAAAGTGTGTAGGGGCAAAAGTCCTAAAGCCGCATTCAGAGCTCTTTAAATTAACACGTTGTAGACTGTTCGTTGTCACGTTGTGCGTTATGTTTTTATACATTGTTCTACGTACCGTTTACATCAGTTAGAAATTAGTGGACAACTGCGTGTCTTTAAACCAACTACATGCTCTCCTAGATTTTAACTAACTAAACCTAACCTAATTACCTAATTTGATCAAATTTACTGTCCGTCTTTGTAATTTTGAGCAAGATTTGTTAATGTTGACATTTTGCTAGGTTATGTAAAGGCCTGCGATATCTACGGTGTCTTTGATAGACTGAGGTAGCCAATGTGTTTATATGTCTGTCTCTTTAAAACATCTCACAAGCTATAAGTTTAGAAAATTATCCACAATCGACCAGAAACAACGTATTAAATTTAGAGGTCTGAATGTTTTATCGCATTACCATATGAAAAACTTGTTAGTGACAACCAACAGAGTACAGGCCGTAATCTACAGTCTATTGATTTAAGAGCTCTCAATGCGGTTTAACACGTATAAATAACTAGATAGAATAATGGCGAAGGGCATAAACAAACCCATACTCAAACTCTAATATAATTTGGCACTTAACGGTAAAAAGGCTTAAGGATTAGGTAAGTAATTTTCTGAACATTTTTATCCTTTGTAACGCTGAGAATCTGACCAAATAACTGTGTTGTGAGATATGGACTAAGGCAATAACACCGCCGTAAAATTTAACGTATCTTGTTTAGAATTGGCCTTATAGGTAACTATTTTACACATTACAACTAAAACTCATAGGGTAACATTAAAACTAACAGTCATGCAGGCTCAGATAACTGCCTTCTAAACTATCAAAATACATGTTCTACCGAGCTTATGAGTATAAAGGAACCCTTATATTAAATGTGGTGAAATTCATCCAGTCGTATCATATTTTAAAATATTTGCATATCATTACAAAGATTTTTTTGGGTAGAACAAATTTGTGAGTGACCTAAATAATAATTCATATTCAAAAATATGTAACGATCCCTTATACCCTTGATGACCGTAGAGTCATCAATCTTACTCTGTCTTTTGTGTTGAACCATGGGGAGCTGTCATTTTCACATTGACCGAAACGCATAACCAATCCCTTTATTCAGGTATTATGTTTGTGTTTTCTCTCAACTCAAATAACTACATAGTTTTGTCAAGTTTAAGCTGTGGGGAGCTGTCACTTTCGTCATTGAACGAAAGGTGGTGCTGTAATAGGTCGTTAAAAAGGTCTTATGGGACAGACTTTCTATGGAATATTATATTTCATTTTAATACTATTGTAAAATAACCGAAATAGGAAAAAATATTGTATACCACTATTATTACAGATGTTATCATCATCAATAGCTCACTATCTTCTATTAGCCTTAGATTCTTCCAAAATCTAGACACTAGACCTAGTAATATTCCATATCCCCTTACTCCGAGATTGGTAATACAATTTTCTACGGCATCGAACCATCACAATTTGTACCTTCTTATGTTTTCTTTCTCGACCATATTTTTCTTAGAGATGTTATCAAAACTATAATAATAAGAAACGTTTTATTTTAAGATTGCCCATTGTTTAATTTCGAAACGAAATAATTGGCTCTATGTGCAAATTAAATTAACATTATATACTGTTCTTGTTAATTTGTTTATGTACCTAATCATTGTGTAAGTGCTTATTTTGGTGTCGCGATACGAAACTCAAAAAAGAGTAAAGTCTATTTACAATTTACGATAACAATGAGGTGACAACACAGTTGAAAAATTTACTGTGTTGCCACTTCGCTAATTATCAAAAAAGTTAGGTTATATCGAACTACTTCTAAAACGAGATTGAAAACTTATTTTTCTTTTCCTATGGAGGAAAGGAATTAATGTGAATTATGATGCATAGCAGTTTTTCCCAACCGATTTGTCGTGAAATGTATGGTTTAAATCAGTGTTTCTCAACCAAAAAGGCACCGCGGACCAGTAAAATATATAATTTTCTAACGCGGACCACTAATAATAATTGTTGATGCATTTTTTGCTAGAAAACAAATATATTTAATGTGCTAACTAAATACATTTATTTTATTTGTAGAAAATCACAGACAGTTTACAGAAAATAAACAAAATATAAATTATTTATATAAAAAATGTGCATAAAAATAAGAAAAAAACTGCAAAAAATACATACAAAAATTTTCGGGGACTACTAAAATTTTTGTAGTCCGCGGACCACCTGTTGAGAAACACTGGTTTAAATTACATTAATTGGGTAATATAATAGATATTAAATTAAATAAAATGAAAATTTCAGTATATAAGAATCATCAGAAATAATTGTTTTTAGAAATCTCTTGTGTTCTTTTTATCCTTTTTATACAATTTACTTTAATTTTTCTCCTGGTGTGTCATATAGACACAGTGGTTTCGGGAAGCAAGCTCGGAGTGTGCAGACCGCGCGAGGAAACGCGTTTAGACCTTTTCTCGAACGCTCTGGAGTTAAACAGAGTGACTCAGAGCACTCAGAGCTTGCTTCCCGAACCCACCTAAAGAGATCGGAAAGCAATGATCAAATTTTTGTACTGTAAACAGAGATTTCACGAGTACGCTAAAATTTCTTTTCCCTTGCGTCTGGAAAATACTTAAACATACAAACAGTTCAAATACAGTAAAAATAAAATATTTTAAAATTGCAATAGGGCACGTATTTACTTGATACCTATAGCATATTGTCCATATATTTGACTTGTGTAAAATTATCAGAAGATAATATTGGATTTTTCAGTAAGTAATTCTTGATAGTTTTTTTTTTTAGGGTTTTGTGTGACCACCAAAAAACCCTTATAACGTCACTCATGTGTCTGTCTGTACGGTAGAAAATGTAGCCAAACGGCTTAACATAGAATTTTGAAATTTGGAATTTTTACATTATGTATCCCAACTGTTGTAAAATTGTCTAATTCTACAACAGATTTAGTACGTGTTCGTTTCTTTTTCGGGCTTCTGACATTGTCACGTCTCGATTGTTGTGCAGCGATTTTATTCATTTTAGAAATGCTGACATCTAATGCAGCAGCAACTCTCTAAAAAGTTTATTAACAATTACTTTTAGAAAAATATTCAAGTGAAAAGACCATAGATATAAACAAAATTTAATATATACTTAAATCTCTCACACATTTCAAATCGGCTTCTAAGAGCTTTCGGAATTTTTATTATAATAATATTTGATTTAATGCAAAATAAAGTTTAACCTCACTCATATATCAAACAGAAATACAACCAAACAGTATTATTTAAACGTGGCAACGTGGAAAAATGGTACCAACATGTAGTAGCTAAATGAAACAACATCAAATACAATATTTTATTTACAACTATATAGTTTTGGCATTACAAAAATTGTAAATTTAATTTAAAAACTCAAAAATTTGGAGCGTCAAGTGTTAAACTTCAGAGTTGATGCCATCAATGATGTCCGTAATTTTGGGCTCGACCCGTTTTCGGCTCCAAAATGAAAATAAATCAAGATGTCTAATGAACCTTCAGCTGATTGTCACCTACAACCATGTTCAATAATATATCAAAACACAAGTTTCATAAGGTATGAAAAAGCTTTATCTGATTTTTTTTTTTTTTTATAATTTTTCAATTTTGTGTTTTATACTTTTTAAAATAATACATTTGCAGTATATAATTAAACAACATCCTCGATTAGAGAATTTGGTATGTGAGTTAAAGATTTGATGGATCATAAAATTTTCATATTCGCGGATACGGATATGGATTATTTTGTGGAAAATCCGTGGACACGGATATGGATATGGATCAAAATGTTCTGTTAACTTTTGTTTTAAAATTGTAGCTTACAAAATAAATACGATTTTTTTCATATGAAGGTTAATTTTAATATTTTTTAAGCTGTTCTGGGATAAGTTTTAGACTTAAAAATAAGATAAACAATAATAAGCTTATCAAATTTTAATACAGAAATACAGTTGACAATGATTTTTATTAGAAAATTAATTACTTTTTATACTACGATTTTTATAAAACTGATTATAAAAACAACTTAACAAGTTATTAAACAAGTTTATATTGATGAAAGTAATTTGTTTAATTTTTCATTGTTGTTTGCTTTTATTTAATAATCAAAATATCACTCACGCTCAGTTTCATAAATCTCTTAAAATTACTTATAAGCTAAAACTAAATATAAAACAAAAATACTTAGGAACGTATAGGGTTGCTAGGTATTTTTGTGTTTTATATCTACTAGTTTTATTCATTATTGCTCGTGTTCCTTCATATTGTTGATGTTCTTTGGTGTTTGTGTTGAAGTTTGCTGTTTTTATCCCTTCATGTTTGTTCGTTAGATGTATTAGGCTATTAAAAATATGTCATATCAAACTTTCCAAACACACATGTTCAACAGTAATAATAAATTTAAAATATTCGCTCTTATCAAAAACTTACGTTATGCATTTTGTTCCTTTGACAATGATTTATAACGTGTGATAAATTAACTTCAAAATTTTATCAAAAAAATAAAAAATCTCTAAAATGTTGTTCGTCTTTTGACAGGCAGGAGAGATAACGCGACATAAACTCAATTGAATGAATAATGGCGACACGACCGTAACCACTGTATACTGGAGCGAAGATGAACGATTAAAGTGTCAACGTAATGAAGAATAGTTGCATATAAATATTGATATTGATGCGTGTGAAGGGATACAGTTGACAGTTCCCTCATTGTTGCTCAGTACTTGTTCTCCATATGCCATTTGTTTCAATCTGCCAGCGGCGAGATTAGGTAGAAACATCCTTATTACTCATATCACGTTGTACGGCTGCATTTGGATAATTTATTCTGGCTTATTTATACAGGGCGAACACAATAAAGTTCCTGCCAGGGTTGCACTGATTTAAATCTGATTTATTACATTGATTTCTATCAGTGAATCTCAACTGGTATGCTGTGACACACTGGTGTGCCGCGAGAAACAAAAGGATGTTTGTTTTTGTATAATCTTGCATTGAATGAATAATAATATTAGGTTGTTGCAAAGCTTCATTTGTTCGCATATAGATGGTGATCGTGAGGAAGATGCTCAATCGGCAAGTGAGCTTGCAGGGCAAATAGAAGTTGACCATTCAACAATTGCTCGTTATTTGAATGCAATGGAAAATATCCAGAAGTTCGGAAAATGGATTTCACACAAACTGTTGTGATTCAAAATCGGTACAAAGTTTGCCTTTCACTCTGAATAATAATAATAATCTTTATTGGTGTTTTCTTACATCACAGAGAATGTTTACACAAGTCAAAGAATAAAATAAAAACTAATAATAAAAATACAGTAAGTCAAATAAATAAAATAATATTGAACAATACAAATAACATATTAAAAAAATGGCTTAAAAATTGAATTAAAAAATGTTTAGAATAATTTAAAATAAATACAATACATAATTAAATAAATTTACAAATATACATCAATACGCAACGACAAATATGTCAAACTTATCTAGACAGCGTTCACGAGATCATTAAAGTTATTGGACAGGTAGTCGTCAATAGAATAAAATGCTTTAGCAATAAGATATCTCTTCATAGTTGTTTGAAAATTGATAGCTGGTTTTTGTCCGAGGTAAAAGGGTAAAGCATTAAAAAAATTATAGCGTAATAATTGTTGCTATTTCTAGATTTTGTTAGTCGAGTAAAATCAGGACGAACATTAAAACTCACCTTGTTGCCAATTCGTAAACTGTCAAAAAAGTTAGGTTATATTGAACAACTTCTAAAAATATATTGAAAACCTGTATTTCCTATGGAGGAAAGCACAGCAGTTCTTTCTAACCGATTTGTCGCGAAATTTATGGTTTATATTATATTAAGTGTGTAATGTAGTATTTAAAAAAAAAATAAATAAATAAATTTCAGTGTATAAGAATCATCAGAAATATTTGTTTTTAGAAATGTGTCGTGTTCTTTTAATACTTTTAAAGGCGCATCCCCACTATGCCGCAGTTTGCCAGTTGGCAAGGCCAGCTGGCAATGCCAACTGGCAAAGCCAACTGGCAAAGCCAGTGGCTCTATACACGTCCACATCTGTGTTGGCATTTAGTTTAGTCGCACAATGTTCACCGAGGAAGAATTACTAATTGCTTCAGCTGCTGTTATCATACTTGACAGTGAAGAAAAAATACGCAAACGGCGCAAAAGACTGTTTTGGGTACGTCCAAGTCTTCAAAGTAGATCACGCACCGGACTTATTACATTCCCTCTCTTTTTTTATTTCGCGCGAAAAATGACACACCAAGTTTTTGATTTTTCTATCAATTTCTTCTTTTTGTACTCCAAAACTAACCGCAATTTCCAATAGAGCGTCACATCTCTTATTCCTGTCTTTATAGTCCTTTAAACGACAGTCCCACAAAACAGGACGATCCCGGTACAAATCGATCAAATTAAACACTTTTTCGTTTGTCCACTCCATCTATAAACAACGTTGCTCATATGCGTCTGAATCACAACTTGAATTTAAGCCTAAAGCCGCGTGATGCCAGTTGGCACGTCCCCACTCACCGTTCTTATCGGCTTTCTTTGAAGGAGACCGACACTCGAGCGATTCTCGTTGGCATGCCGCTGGCACGATGGCATGTGCCAACGGTTACGTCCACACTATGCCGCAGTTTGCCAGTTGGCAAACTGCGGCATAGTGTGGACGCCGCTTTATACAATTTATTTAAATTTTTTCCTGGTGTCACATTGACACCAGGAAATTGGTTAATTACAGCATATGGTTCAATGGGAGAGAACTATAGCAATAAAATTTCCATTTTTGAATAGAGCCATATCATTTGTTTCACTTGCCTGTCTTCCATCTAGTGGTGGGAGCTGAATGCCCGCGCGTGTATACAAAGGGACATACGTTGAAGTTACCATATTATAATATAACAAAAAAAGACAAAAACTATGAACGTACGTTACAGTAAGAAGCAGAAATACGTTCTTGACATCTTACATAAAACTGTGTGAAATAGATATATATTTCTTTATCGGTTCTCAATCGATCAATCTGTCAACTAAATTCTCCTTTACTATATTAACACTTATTAATAATATAAGTACCTATTTTGAATTTTTTTTATCAATGTATTAACTTATGTATTTATATTGTATTTTTAATTTTTTTTCAACAATCACCAATGTAATTATATTTTTCTTAAATAATGTTGTCGTTGTAGTGTTGGGTTAGTCTTATTTCCAACGCTACAAACATTAAATAAATAAATCGGGACAGATTTTAATGCGCTTGGAATCAAACCTTGAATTTTAAAACATTAAGAATAAAAACAATATCCTGCTACTTTATAATTTAATGATAAAAGTAAATGCATTACAAAATAAAAAATACATGATATGCATAAATTTCAAGACATAATTATCTTCCAAAATCAACAAGAGAAAAACAAGAAACAAGTCATTAAAAATATCTATAATCATGCTGTCACATCAATATAATCTGTAACATTGTGGTCATTTACAAGGAGTGTAACAAGCTAATATTGATATGATACATCAAAGATAATTACTCAAGTGCAACGACATACGGTGTTCTTATCTGTGAACGAGTATCAAGCAAAGAGTCGGATCGCGAGCATGTCAAGTTCTTGAATCTATAATCAGGGTGTTGTCAGTACCAAACCTGGGGCGAAACGCTGTCACACAGATTGAATTTGCCCTCCATCACAGTAATAGAATGCTCAAGGCAAAACAGACCAAGTTCTTATTTTTAACTGTCTCTTGTTGAATTGAATTATAAATATAGATTGATGTATTAAATTATAATTTATTTTCAAGTTAAAACTTCACTTAACTTTATTACAAGATTTCAAAATAAAAATTTCGGGTGTTTATAGAATGTGACCAACTTTTTAAATATTTTTTGTAGCATTATGTTGAGTTAATAACATAATATTTTATTTTTAACTCAGGATAAGTGTATTTTTGAATAATATTTTCGAAATGTATCACCGACATATTATTAAGAAGAAGAAGAAGAAGATTTCCTATTCTAATACTTTGAAATTTCAATAAGTAGACGCATAAACCTTTCAAGTTTGTATTAGGGATGTGCTGGATCATAAATATTCCATAAAAATTTCATAAACGCGGATACGGACACGGATTATTTTTTAAAATATCAGCAGATACATATACGTATATGGATTTTTGCGAATATTTAGCAACAGAAATATACTTAGAAAAAATTTATTGAACAAAAATTGCTATAAATGTAATAACTAATAACTTTTATTTGAGACGTTTTTTGATAAAACCAAAAATTTCGAAAAATTTTTGTAAAATTTTCAAAAATTTGTATGTCTCAATTTTTTCATACTTACATGTAACGTTTCCATGATCATGATAAATAATATCTCAGTGAGAAAATATTAGGCCAAGTTATTTCTACTCTGCTGCTAGAATGTATTTTATAAAAGTACTTTATGATGGCGGTCGGTCCTGTGGTGGCCACAGCTGATTTTTTATTATTAATGTAACAAGATTTTTATTTATTTGAAACAAATATTTATAATGATATAAAAAATTATAAGTACAAAATAAAAAATACAACTTTGAGAACTTATTCATCGCACAATGGTGAAAATTTATAATTTTTACATAAATACAAATTACATTACATTTAATTAACTTCAAATGTGTTTCTTTATATTTATCACTGCTCTGAAAAAAATCAGAAAAGCTGCATGGGGGAGAAATAATATTAATTATGTACCGCGGGGGGGGGGCAATCGCCCCCATCGCTCCCCCATGGTCTGCGCTTATGGGCACCAGTATACGAATGAACTCCGATCGAGTATGTTTTATCATGATTTTTAACATTTTCATGTCTTAGCAAAAGACCTTTCGAAAAGGAAAATGCTGATTACAATTGTTTTAACCTGTTGGTACTGAAAAAAATCGAATCTAAAATGATAACTTCTTGATATTTGCGGTTGAACCACAGTATAATACAGTAATCCCACTCTTATCGGAACCTTTGATGTTCGTGTACCATATTTTCGTGACCTCGAGCTACCTCGTCCTACCCAGGATGCTAAAGAACGATACAGACTATAACGCGTATGGATACGGACGAAGCTTTATATGACAACTGACGAATTGGGTGAAAGTTATCTCTATGGTGACAGTAAATAAGTGTAAAAAATAAATTAGGTTATAAATGAAATAACTGAAAATTATGAAGATTTGTACTAAACAGGGAATTAGTTACAAAATGAAATTTTATTTTAAAATGTCAAAATTAAGAATTTTGTATTTTATGACTCTAAAATGAATTTAAAAAATATTATATGCTTCGGAATAGCTTCGGAAAACTTCCTACACAGGACTCGCGCATGCGCATGAAAAATCTGGTACAGAAAAACGGTCGAGTGAAACTACTTTATTATACTGTCGCTGAACCTAAGTCAGTTTTGATGATTTTGTGTCCGACAACATTTTTGTAGTGCATTCAATTGAGTAATCAGGATGATAATTTAGCAGTACACTAACATAAATATTTTTAATAAATACACCAAAAAGCAGGCTTCCCTATTTGTTCATTCTGAAAATAAAGGTCTGACCCCAAAATTGAGCTTAAATTTGCTCAAATTTTTTGTCCACCTTCATCCTGAACCTGCAAAGGGCAATATTTTTTTAATATTCAGCTTATTTTCTGATTCACAGCAATAGATAAAAACTTCACTATCCATTTTCAGATCCACAACTGCTTTGGTTGTCCAGTCAGAAAAACTTTAAATATTTTGTAGCCGTTCAACTGCGTTGTGAGACAGACCTACAAACAGACGGCTTTATCTCCCAGGATATTTAATATATCTAATATTGGTCTTCAACCAATCAAAATTTCAGCCAAATCGAAGACAATCGAGCGTGGGCGCTTTCTAAAATCAGACCAACTTTTTCTTGCATACTGGAACATTGTTTATGATATTTAGATAAATATTATTTATATAATAATATGGCAGAACATGTGGTCATTAAAAATAATTACAATACATTTTTTTACATATTTTATTAACATATTTTGCTATTAATATATGAAAAAATAATTAGTGGTTGAAGTGTGAATTTACTCATCTCATTAGAGAATTCATTTAAAATTATATTAGATGAATGCTAGTTTAATTAGCGTGACAGTCTATTCTATTCTACATACTTTAGCACAGTTTCAAAATTCATTCCACGTAACATGTTTATATCAACAAACAATTATAGTTATTGCAAACATATATTCTGGACAAAATATGTTGAGTGGGTAACAAATAAATGTTAATGACAAGTAAAAATATTTAAGAATGATTTATGTCAAAAATAATATAAATAATTGTCCCACTATAAGATGTGGGACAATTTTCAAGAAGGTTGTTCTAAATAACTGTGAAAAACTGAAATAGTGCACACAAATGTGAAACGAAATAGTACAATAGGATTTTTTGATCAATTTATTTTTTTAAAAAATATCGAATTGTTATTTTTTAAAAATGTATTGTGTGATATCATATTAAAGCTTTTGAAGCGTAGAATGAGGAACAAAAATTAATTTTATAATAATAATAATTAGACGATTTTTACAAAAAATGTGCTAAAGAATTGTCCTACTTCCTATAACTGAGAAGACTTTGTTATGATGAAAAAAAAAAAAAAATAATAATAATAATAAAAAAAAAAGTGAAGTGTGAATTTTCACACATTTCAGGGTTTTGCAGGTATTTAATAGGTGTAAATAGCCAACATAATACTGGATGTCTAGGTTTATTTATCACATGAAAATCAACAGTTTTTATGATAATCACTTTTATTCGTTATTTAAGAACTAAGAGCTTCTATTTAATCTTTTTAAACAAAATTTAAATAATTTGCCAAACATCCTAGCGTTTTTTCTGCATTTGCTTCGTATTCAAGTCTTCATTAGATTAATAAGAAATATTTTACAGTGTAGAGTGTAGTGTGGTGTGGTGTGCTATTACAAAAATATATTATTTTTTTAATATTTTTAATTCCAAAAAAATACACGCACTATCTTAGCTATAAATACAAAAAATCATAACATTATTATCCATAATTTAACCATGAATTAAAAAAATAATTAATTTTGTCAAAAACACAAAATCAGGCATATTTTTTACAAACACAATCTGATCAAAAATTCCTCTCGTACGTTTCCGGCTTAGATCAAAATACATTACCTATAATTTTTTCAGATTTTTAATTTAACCCTTTTTGGTAAAAGGGTGCGGGACAAGAACTTTTGCACATTTTTTGCTAAATTCGTGTTAAAAGAAACGAATTTCAAAAAACTATCTATCGTTCCGTAATCTACGTCATAAGAGCTTTCTTTTGATACCACACAATACATTTTTTAAACATATTTTTTTTATCATCGACACAAAAAATCGACATTTTTCGAAAAATTCTGATCAAAAATTCTTGTTGAACTATTCCGGTTCCCGTCAATTTTCATTACGGAGATTTTTTTTCAGAATTTTAGATCAATCCCCTTGGGAGACAGGGTGGGAACAAAAGTTTTTTGATATATTTTTGTAAAAATCCAATAAAAAAAAAGATTTTTCGAAGATAAAAATTTGTGCATCTACGCATTAAGAGGTTTCATTTGTTTCCACTCAAAATTTTGAAAAATATTTATTTTTCCATTAAATACATATTTGTTGAAATTTATCGCGCGCTGTATTTTTTTAATCTCTCTATAGTTTTCCTATATATGGGTCAAAAAGTTGTACAAGTATGCCATATATCAACTTTCTATGTTCAGCGTTTTGACATACCAACAAAAACGTAAGTATGCCTATTCGGTCAAATAACTACGTTTTGACGTTTTTCCTTTAATTTCTCATTTAGTCTCTAATTGTTGAAACTAAATGAAAAACATCTATTTTTTTTTAACCGAAAAGGTATAATTTTTCATCATGACAATGCACAACCTGATTCAGCAAAAATAACCTGTGAAAAAATTCAGGACTTAAATTGGGAAATTATTACACATCCACCATATTCACCCGAACTCGCGACGTCCGAGTTCGTCTATTTATGTCTATAGAAAATACACCCAGAGATAAATTTCGAAATATCACCGATGTAGAAAATCACCTTTTCAGTTATCTTAAGACCAAATCAGTTATTTTAAGTCAAAATCAGAACACTTTTATAGAGAGGGTATCGAAAAATTAGTACAACGTTAGAAAAGCCCGATAAATAATGATGGAAATTATATTTTGTAATTAAACATACTAAACATTTCTAGAAAAAAAAAAAAAAAAATTCTCTAAAATAATGGATTTCTTTCCGGCCGCCCTAATGTTACGAGATGTCAACCATGGAGAACTAAAACTGTGGTTAGCGAATACGGTGGGCATACCGTATTCGATTTTCTGCACACTGGAAAAATATATTTTTTAAATTTTTATTGTATAACCCGCAATAGAATAATGAAAGCTCTTGTAAGGTACATATAACGTACATGAAGGAAAAGCAATTTTTAAAATTATCTTTACTTTGTATGGATAATATTAGAAAAATTGCTAGAAATTGACTTAGCCTAAGACAGAAATGTAGAGGCTTGGAAGAAGCAATGGAGAGATGTTCAGTGGACGAATACGGTTGGTAATGATGAAGAGATTTCTTCTACATAAATAAGCTGAACCTTTTATATTACATAGGTACAGAGTTTACAGAACTTAAGTATAAAAAAATCATGATAAAGAAATGTGATTTATTTTCTGTATGAATTGTTCCAGTGAAATATGGTTATAAATGCGTGGTTATCTTTTGTTATAACAAGTGTGACAGTAGAACACGGCCATAAATTGTAAAATGACAGTATGTGGTTCAACAACTACGTTGTCATTTTCATAATCGACACATATTGACACTAATTTAATTAACTAAAGATAATGTTGCCCGGAGAGTGACGAGTGAGTGGCGAACGACGGGTTGCGGGAAGAGTGGTGCGAGTAGCGGCATATCGTTGAGAGGGAGCCGCATGAATAATGGCCGATATTTTATATGTATGTAAAACTGCGTGTAGTATTTCTGCAGTGGTAGTTATTTACAATGCGTTATCGACATAGCGCGCTGATCGGCCGCCGAGGTGTCCTTCATTCTGTAATGGTAAATCATTTGTAGCTATGAATATGCATGATTCGGATACGCCATTATTTACATTCATTGACAAACGATGTGTCATTTTCACGAATTATATGTTAATTATTCAATTATTCATGATTTTGTTTTTATCTGTGTGACTATATGTTTACATAATTGACGTGCTGTTTTAATTAACAGTTCAACTATTTACGAATAGAGAGGCGTATTTTTTCATGTATAAATTATAGGCTGTTAGTAACCTACTTTATATTTAACGTACACACGCTGATTTAATATCAATTTTTTCCTGGATTCGAGCCCAATTACAACATATAAATTTAGCATTTAATGGGAAAAGGAAATGACATCATGAAAGTTTGAGTGACAGAAGCAGAACATCGGTAATAAAACGGTCGACAGCTGTGATATGTCTAATTTATCATAGTCAAGTGTGAGCGATGACATTTCCGACCGAGCCTATGTCGGTAGCAAGTGTCGGTTACTGCCTGATCTGTACTCCGCACTCCGGTTCACTGTCCCGGAAAATCTGGCTCCAAATCCTAGCAACGCACTACCGTCCGTCCGCATTGCTGCAATTTAAATAGCGTCATTAACATGTTGGGAGGTCAGTCCGAAGTCTTACCAGCAGAACTCCTCCGCCGCCGCCATTTGCAGTGCCGCCAGGAACGTATTTGCTTTACATACAATGGGAAATCGTGTTGTTACGTGATCGTCTTTCAAAGCACGTGTTTTGATGCGGGGACCCGGTCTCTCAGATAAATACCACGCGAGACCACTGACGGACTGATGAATGAGGCGGAGGTAAGTCAATGGTGCCTGTCCGAATAGCATTGAGCGCCACGGGCAGAAAGAACCTACCGAACAGACTTCTTAAAAACTTGCATGAATTTCAAGTGGAGCTCGAATCGAACATAATCACCAAAAACCACAAGAAAACGGAACGAACCAGTCGCAGAGGAGAATGCAAGAACGAGTGACGGTCCGTGTCACGTACGTTGCCGATGACGAGAAAGAATTACCATGATTGTCGAGTCAGGGAGCGCGGTCGCAGCTTGATTGAGTAACGGCTGACAGGCGTACAATGACGTGCGGCCTCTCTTTAGTGGCGGCCGCTGATGGCGGACGAAGGAGAAGGAGGCACCGGATGCGAACAGGGACGTGAGATGCAACCTGAAGTTCAGTGTGACCGCAGCCACCGCGTCCGGCCACTACTGATTGGATCGAGGCTACGACCTGAGACCGTTACCGCCACCGCCACCGCCGCACCGGCACATTCATACCCTCTAACTAATGGGGTATGGTGCTTGAATTATGTCCGTTTTGACAGCGGCAGCCAGTGTAAATCAGCCATGCAGCCGCAGCGGTCATGATTTCTCTCGACGCCCACCCCGGATCGATGTGAGCTGCATGTGCACCGTGCATCGTACACCGGGGCACCGGTGACCGGGCAGCACACTTGTCACACGGGGCGAGTAGGTGGGGTGGCCACCGATGTCGCCGTCAGAGAAGTGACCGGTGGGTGATCTGGTTGCGTGTGCATGTATGTATCGGTTTAACAAATCGAAAGCGCCGCGTGATTTACAGGACCCGCCGCCGCTCGCCTGTTTGCACATTTATCACGCGGGGCTGAGTCCGCCCGGTGTAATCTCTGATTATAGAGCGAATCAATTACGTTGACGTTTACGGTCACCAGCCATTGCTGTTCGCGCCAAATGTCATATCAAATATTAATCATGTTTTGTATTTTATAGTTATTTCGTATTATATTTCACGATATTAATTTTATATTAGTTAAAGTTGTGGGATCGAACGTCAGTTTTCCAATCTGTCATTGCTTTGCATGATAACCAACTTATTATAACTTCCGCTGATACATTAAATTGGCTTTGCAACTTTTGAAAGTTATGGCAAACAAACAGTAATAATGTAACCGATGAATTGTTAATGACATATCGTGTTTAGGAGTGCGGCTGTGTGTGTAGAGCGACAATGAGCAGCCATTAACCATCTCACTTGTTCTTCGGTTGTCTGCTGATGCGTCGTGAAGTTCCCAGAGTTTGTCGCGTTTCACGTGACAGCGGTTCCATTGTGCTCCCTGAGAACCTTCTCGGTTACTTTCGGGTTCACCTCTGATTGCCTGTTTACCACAAAGGTGAGTTCGCTTTCCCTTTGTGCTCTAGCTGTTCAGCTCGCACACCCTGTTATTTAGCAAAACACTATACAGCTATTTATAATGTGTGTGTATTATAATATGCTAATGCGGAGCTAAAGTGATCTATAGCCACTCATGTCATTATAACGTTCCCGGACTTCTACATTAATAGTATGTGATGCAGATGTGTGAAATCTCTTCTTAATCTTAATACTAATGACCACAGTAGTGACTTATAATACGAATTGATTTATTCTCAACTTGTGCAGGTAAAACATCAATTTGAAATATTTTTTTTTAAGTAGCGCATAGCAAGGCACAAGCGGCTGATAGGTGTTTCTTAGTGCGATCTGGCGATGGCCTGTTGCAAGAATGCAGTAGAAGCTCAAAGCAGCGGTGTGGCCCGCACTGGGCGGTCTGAGGTCGTGAGGACCACTGGCGGATCACAATGGCGGTGCCTCAGGATTAATAGTCAGAGAGGGACGTCGGAGCAATAAATTCCCACCCAGGAATTACCGGCTTGCAACTTGCGAAATATGACAGTGTCATAAATTCCGAGCAGCGAGAAAGCAGGAAAGAGCTAGCAGGCGACCCGTGTAGAACGTGTAATAATTCTGCGGCACAACTTTACTTGCTGCTCTACAGATCTGCAAAGTGCAGACGGTACTCTTATATACAGACCTTGCTTTTTAAAGGAAATAGTTCAGAGACCGGCTCATTTTTCTCCGGCTAGGAAAGGAAGATAGTTAAAGTGATTTATCTGTGAGGAAGATAAGGTGAAGCCAACCGCGAAGTGATAACGTCGTAAGTTACACAGAGGTCTCGGACCTGAGATTCATCTGGCAGAAGAGCGGGCGGGACTGTAGCGGACGAAGGCGCAGACCAAACACCGTTGTGGTGGAGTACCGGACTCTCCTCAGGCAGATACGTATAAATTAAAACATATAAATACGTTCTTGTCCTGGGCGGACCGTGCTGCTGTCAGCCAGACACGCCGAGGAACACGATTAACAGAGATAAATCTAATGGGGAAACGGTGTTGCGATGTGGCTCGGCTCCACACTGTTCTCGCCTCTGTTAATGGACAAGCACACACGGCACATCGTGTCCGAACATGCCGTCACAAACGTGTAGTGCGTTCGGCCGCTTGTCCTGCCGTGAACAATGCAGGAGCTGGACACGACTCTCTCACACATATATGTACACACCACTTCGAACACGCTGCTTGCTTCAACTGATCATCTTACTTTCCTCCTCCTCCTCCACCTCATTGACGGACTCTCACTACTCGGCGAGACAATGAGTTAGCTCTATCCTGCATTTTAACAGGTTTGTTTGTAATTACTTCCAGTTTGATGGTTAATTTATTATGAGCTTTATTTGCCGGGTGATTTATGTTTATGGCAACGTGGAGATGCATTGTTTGGTAATATGAGCGAGAGCGCAGCTATGGGTGTGAACGTGGCCGCGCGCATTGTCTTCGCCGTACAATACGGACATAATAATTCTTGCACGCTCAGCATAACATACGACCAGGTGTACGGTACAGCTTTATAGAATAACATTAACCGTTTATCATAAGTTACCGCGGAGAGTCGTGACTGAGTTTATATACTCCCTTGTCGCAGGTACAGTCGCAGTCGTAGTTACAGACGACAAGAAGAACGACGAAGGAGCAGCACTATGGTCGGACTTGTAACGACTCCGGCACTGGTGTCGGAAAGAACACGAGGCGCGGGCGAGACCGGCTTCTACCGCCGCGGGAACAATTGGATAATCAGCACTTGCCCGCCGGCCTAATAAGTTTATAACTGTCGGTTCCGACGTTACAACACAATTCAGCTCATTAATCCACGTCAAACGTACTTTCTATGTGTTGGGCCGCAGCGCCCGAACTCAGCTCGTCGGCTTTGCTCTCTGGTACTAGCTACTCGGACAGCAGCTTTGTTCGACTTTCATTTTATTAATTTGTATTCTGTTCTCATTCCCGCAGATGAATATGCATTTAACGATCTTAAATCGATAACTCGTTATTATAAAGTATCACTAACAGCTGGCTTGATTTATAGCGAACGTGCCTTTAAAATGCTGAGTATTTTTAATTTGGCACCGCGGTGAAACGTTGTTTATAAGGTTTACTTGGACGTGCTTCATAAATATTAACTGTGCGGACATATCCACTGATTGGCTGCAAAATTATTGCAGTTGCTGTCTCTTAAATTATTGTAAGGCTTATAAATAAAGCCGCGGTTGCGCAGCGAAGCGTGCACGCCGGCACGGGAGATTCATGTTCGTACATTTATTTATTTATATTTATACAGATATTCAGCGGGGCCGCGAGTGGTCAAGGACTCGGACACCTGTTTACTGCACATCACAATTAATTAACCCGAGTAGTTTACGGGGCGAGGGTGTGCGCCGCTCACTGCTTGATTCCTGTAAGCCTGCAGACCCGCCGAACGTCGACCGCCGCCGGCGATGTCCAGGCGAACGAGCGCATGCCTCTTGCCTCCACGTCATGTTCTTGTTAAGTAGAAGATAACTTTGACTTTAATTTATGACAACAGATTCTTATATGCAACTAGAAAGATTCATTACCTTTTATCTTAAGCAAAAATACGACGTGTCTGCCAACTTTGTAGTGTATTATAAATTTAATTACCTGTCCGTTAAACTGGTCGACTGTAAAAGAAGAAAATATAACATGTAAATAATTGAAGTCATTAATTTCATATTTCATGACACAGACAGTTTCACAATAATTTGTGCCGCGGAGTTGCCTGCAAAGCATGAATATGTATGGGTAGACGTTTGCGAGACATAAGTCAGCCTTAATTCATGTATGCGCGCAAAGACAGCTGAAATATTTATATAAGCTCGACCAAATAACTCCGCATATTCACAAAAATATTAGCAGACAGTGGGCTTATGTATAGTTAGATAGTGCTGTCGATAACGATAGCAAATTTATCATTCGGCGGTGCGGGTAGACTGCTCGCGGTAGTACAACAACCCCGCGACGAGAATGATCGGTGCGGCGTTGCGACGTCCTGCCGCCCCTCGCCCATCTGCCGCCCGCTGATGATGTCTGTGCTATCTGATGACGATGACATACGCCTCTCTGCGAATAGGTAAGTGGTGGCGCGGAGGAGAATGAAGCCGGTCGGTCGCCGGTGATAAATTAGTGACAGGCCGAGTGCCGGTACACAATTAGCTGAAACAGCATAAAATATATAAGGCTCGGCTTGACGGCTGACGTTGACAGAGATGCTTACACCGTGCACCTTTACAACTGTCTCATTTGCATATCCTCGGAGAAATCTTTTAGGTACGGCCACAGGCTTTTAATTTACACCTCATTAATTACCGATACAGTCTGACCGCCGACATTATTATACTGGTTTCCTTCATAAATGTCAGCTAACTTCTGCTACAACTAATTAAAGGTGTACAATGTTTGAAAGCGGCTATAACTCACTGCACTTTATTACATTAAATTATCTTTTCTTTAATTAAGCGGTCCTTGGGCCCGAATGGGAACATAAAATATTTGTTTACTGAACCGTTTTTATTTGTATTCTTGTAATTTACGGCCGTTTTTGTGGAACGCAGTTACTGTCATCGCTTAACTTTCCGCCCAAAATAAATTACCGGGGACTCTTCTTCTCATCGCCGTTACCAGATAGAATATACCCAGTGGTCGCTCTACTCCCAGACATAACTTGAATGCATTTTTTAAAAATACATTTTGAAGCTACTTGTTTAACAGTCAGAATTTATGCGGGCTTGTTCGAAATGACATAGTCATTAGCTATTTATTTATAGGAAGAGGCGTCTCTGGCCGCGAGCAGCAACTCCAGCATAATTTAAAACATAATCTGGTCGGGTGTCAACATTATTTACTCGTCTGGGCGACGAGAGACAAGAGGAAAACGGACGGGTGCGTGCTTGTGACAGCTCGGGCAAGATGTCGAAGTTACTACACACTACACTACACGAATACAGGACGTACCACATTTCACGGCGTTCGGTTCATGTGCACTCAGGTGCGAACAATGACTAATGAATACAACTCTGTGAGACGGCGGTCTGGCTCTATGCTCTCGCGAAGGGAATAAATCTCAACTGTTGGCTGCACTGCTCCATAAAACTTGTACCTCACAAGCATTTAGGTCCACGTCCAATGACTTTAGTGCTCTCCAAGACCCGATGTTCTAGACGCGTTATGATATTAAGTCGTTTTTGAAAATTAATTACTGTTGGCAGATAGCACTCTCACAAATCTCGTAATTAATACTTTATCATAATAAATTGTTATTCGCGCGAGATGGGCATGGCTCTGTCCATGTGGGCATACCTGGCTGCAGGACCGGACTTGATATCTATATATCAGGTTCAGTCCGGACCTGGGCGGACCTCCATGCCGTTCTCGTGACGGCAACAGCAGATACTGACCATTATGTGGCAGGGAGCAGAGAGCACAGTCGGACCCCGACGGAGATGGCCCTGACAGCCTTGATAAACTACTTGCCGTGGGTGGTGGGCGCTGTTTTTGTCCACAGGGCACCTTGTAAACCGGCCTTTTACGTTCATCTTATTACTTCAACATAACTTGAGGAATATCAGCCACGCGCGACCTCTCCAGACAGGCTCAAGTGCATAAATCTAGGCAATACATGCAGCGCCTCTCTCTTATTCCTAGAACTTACATTGGCATTGTTGTTTGTAACTCTTATTTAATTGTTGGATTTACTGAACCACATGTAATGTACATTATTCGAGTCTAGATACAATACATTAAATTTAAATGATAACAGTAAATTTAAAATCTAGACGGTGGATAATGGCTCACCACGAAACACGTAATAAAACAGCACCGAGGTTAAAATGGCGTCATAGATAAACGTAGCATTTAAGCACTTTACCAACGGAAGCTATTAACTAGAAACATGCAATGCAGTTCGGCGGCGGCAACGGCGGCTGTACACTACGGTCCAGTGTCGCGTGGCCGGTCGCCGAACGAAACCATCGCGGTCACGACTGTGCCAACTGGCATTCTGCGGTTTCCATTTCAGACCTTTGTCCGAAACTGTTAGTCGGTTAGCTGGACGGTATATCTAACTCGCCTGCACTGTTTCAGTGCTTGTTGATGACCATCACCACGCCACAAGGAAGATATAACTCACTTCTCTGACAACCTACACATATCTCTTCCGTCCGTCACAAAACCGTTCTCGTTCTAGTGTTCCGCACACCAACTCGCACACTCTCGTCTACGACTATAGTCACTTTCCTCCCCCTCTCAGTACCTCATCCTCGTCTTTCTGACGGCTGTAATTTATTTGAATATTTGTAAAAGTTAAGCGGCTGCTGAAGTTGTAAAACTTCGTGCTAAAAAGACGGATGTTTGAACTTGGAACTTGAACCTCCGTGAAAATAAATTTCTCGCGAGAGATGAATAGCTTTGTGGGCGTCAGCATTCCCTTTGCGTCTTCTATCAGTGCGAAGGATTTCTCAATTTGCCACTGCCTATTCATCATTGCAGAGACGCCTTTATGTGCCAGCCATCCGGCACTTATAAAGCGCCCATTATGCACTGAGATATTAAATGCGTTGTCTGACGCTGCGAGCAACTATCCATTTGTGGTTGTCGCCCGTCGCTGTTACATCACTACATCGCTGTTCTGTTTGTAGTGTGGGCCGCGTGATTCAACCCTAGCGCTCCGTGCCGCGCCGATATGTTTGCTGCGCTGCCGCTCCTCTCAGCTAAAGATGAGTTATTGCAATTATGCTCTCTTGCGAAGGGTGGCCTAATAATTTATAGCGGTGTTCAACAGCCACTCTTGCATAATGACATGTTTTACAGCAACCCTTCTGAAATATGCATCGACTTGGACTATGTTGTATATCTTGTTAGTTTTTTGTATAAACAGTTCTACAGCAACAGCTGTCCGACATACATGTTAGGTAAAATATGGAGCCTCTTATTTTGAAATGAAACGATCATAAACATGTTCGGATACAATACACCGTCTTGAGATTTCCAATCTCATATCTGAAATTTACAGTCGTTAAAAATCATAGTTGACTTTTATTGATGCTTTCATGTTCGCGTTTTAAAATGTACCTTCATTAAATTGCTTATCGAGTATCGACTTTAAAAACGGGATCATAAACCAAACACCCCCTGTATTGTCACGAAGGTATAATATAAAAATCAAAATTTAACAACATAATAATAAATTTCGGAGTGACATGTTGATTGAAGTTGCGCTTATAATGAAAACGACAATCACCGCTATATTATTACAATCGTTTTCGTGAAAAATGGATATTACTTTTCATTTTGGAATACATTAACATTTTTAACATGGAAACGTAGTTCATTACGGCATTTTTAAAATGTATAGTAATGACTTCATTGCACATTGTTTCAGAAATAATTAACCTATCAAGACGTCAAATACCTTAGTTAGGAATGTCAGCGTGATTAATAAGTAATCGTTAATAATTCCCGGTGAATGCGGTTTGAGTGAGAGGTGTAATAAATTATATGTCACTTTAAATTGATATTCAGATTTTTGTCTCGACAAGGTAAGCACATGTTTTAAACTCTTAGATAGTTGATTGATATTTATGAGATATTAATAATACATAGTGGGTATGACAACAGTTTTATTGACGAACGTTTTATGATCTTTAAATGTGTGGGTTGTTAAAACTTTGTCTTTTTACAAAAATCCAACCTTATAAAACTTTAGTATATCCTAAGTGCGTTTTAGATTTTATATTTATGGCAATGACTGGAAGTTAATTTTGATTTTATCATCAGTGGCGGACTAAGGAAAATTGGAGTCGAAGCCAAGGTTTGTATTGCGGCAGGGCCGGCACTTGGGGGAAACGAACTAGGCACAGGCCTCAGGTGACGAAAGGCTTCAAAAAATTTCAAGGTGTACATTAAGTCAGCAAATTCTTTGTAAAGGCCTTATTTTAATGCTTTGCCTCAGCCCCATAAAATCACGGTTCGGTACTGCATTGCGATTCCTATACAAATAATAAAATACTGAAAAAGCAGCTTTACTGGTTTACTCAGATTTACTCCAAAAAAAATTTAATATTAATAATAATAATAAACTGCAAACCCCCCCTTCTTTAATAATATATATATATATATATATATATATATATATATATATATATATATATATATATATATATATATATATATATATATATAATAAGAACTACCTAGTCTGCCTAGGTCAAAGTCCGCCTTTGCGTATTACTAGCAGCCTGGGAGTAGTGGAGAATTCTCCAGGCATGCTGCACCTGCTCAATAATTTTAAAAAGGGTATTTCATATTAGCAGAGTATACCACTTCGTTAGAATTTTTCTTTTGCTGCATGTGTAGCATCAAGAGAGGGCACAATACTATACACATAACAGTTATATCCGTCCATTAGCGCCATTTAGACAGTTTTGACATTTAGAAACGAGGTTATGTACGAGTAATAAAAATTATAACATTTTCACAAAATTAAGTGTTTGTTATGTTTTATAAAACTTAATAAAGAAAATTAAACTGTAAAAGAAATATAGAAGACTTTTATTATTACAGAATTTTTTATTAAAAAAAAAAAAAAAAAACATTAAACTATTATTAATATTAGTAAAATAAAAA
This sequence comes from Liopterus haemorrhoidalis, assembly GCA_963971575.1. Lineage (NCBI taxonomy): Eukaryota > Metazoa > Arthropoda > Insecta > Coleoptera > Dytiscidae > Liopterus > Liopterus haemorrhoidalis. The sequence goes on along the minus strand of OZ020615.1, from coordinate 43,340,734 downwards.
TAAAAAGGCTGTGTAACTTTGCAGAATTCAATAAGTAATGGAAATATATTACCGGAATGCGCATCGAGGTCTAGGGCAACTCGCCGCGACTGACTCGCTGCAGGGCCAACTAGCCGCGCGTTTATGTGGATGTTTCGGTTGTCGCGGTGGTTGTTTGTTCCCAGGTCCGACAAGAGAGGGAGGTAGCCGGGGAAAATTTCCGGGGCCACGGGGTCTTGGGGTCCTGGGCAGAGCCGTAGGAACGGCCTGGCATCGGGACAAGTGCCAGGGGCGCTAGGCCGTCACTCACTTGTATTTTGGAAGTGACGATCTTTTTTTTGTTCATCACTTATTTTTTGGAAGTGAGGACCTTTTTTTTCCTCATCACTTGTATTTTGGAAGTGAAGACCTTTTGTTCTGCTTTAAATGTATATGGCCCAGAGTCCGAGCTGAAAGAATTAGTTTTCACGGCTCTTGACGGCCCCAGGTATAGAATTGATCATTACCCGGGTCCCGCAAAGAAAGTTTCTCCCCGGGGCCCCAGAAGTCCTCTGGGCGGCCCTTTTAGTTCCTACTATTTTACAAACATTCGACAAAGTCAAAAACAGTTTTCTCTGTATTTTATTAAAAATTACAGCAGAAGGTCCAACAGTACAAAGTTTGAGACAGGACTCATAATACAAGGTGTCTCAAAAGAAATTTTATATTTATTTAGCTTACTGCGTGAACGCAACGTATCCGAGGGGCGCGGGGGTTATGTCAATCGGTAGCCTGGCTCTTGGGAATTCAGTCGCTATGGAGCGTTTCTCGAGAGCAGACCGCGCGTTATGCGTGCGAGGTTTTACAAAAACGGTGATTCGGCGATTGTAGCGCGTAGAAAATTCTGCAGTATTCGAGGTTTTCGCCACTTAAATGATGCGCCAAGCATTCCTCTCATTCGACATTGGGTTAAAAAGTTTGAAGAGACTGGTACAACGCTGGATAAATCAAAATCCGGGCGACCTAGGTCATCAAGAACGGTAGAAAACGTGGAGAATGTTAATCAGTCTGTTCGTGACGACCCGAACCTTTCAATTCGGAAGCGCGCAAGTGCTATAAATGTGCATAGATCATCATTACATCGCATTATGCACAAAGACCAAAAGCTGCACCCCTACAAAATACAATTGGTGCAAGAATTAAAGCCCCAAGATGCCAGTCAGAGGCTTAATTTCGTAAATCAGGTGATTGAGCGGAGAGGTGACATAAATTGGCCTCCACGCAGTCCAGATTTAACCCCTATGGACTTTTTCCTATGGGGTTATCTTAAATCTAAAGTTTACGCCAATAAACCGACTTCACTGGCGCATTTGAAAGAAAATATCCGTCACGAAATGGCAGCCATCCCTGAGTCCACCTGCCGAGACGTCATAAGTAATTTTACTGTTCGATTAAATGAGTGCCGAGAACGCGAGGGTCTACATTTAGACGATATTATTTTTAAGAAATAAATCCCCGAAAAGTGTATTTTAATAATTAATAAACATTTTTTCTATATACGGCTTACTTTTTTTTTAATCGATCCACTAAATATAAAATTTCTTTGAGACACCTTGTAGATCGAGGTATGGGATTATGCACCGGGTTCAAAGTTCCTGGAACCTGGGTTGCATATAGGGCAAAAAAAAAATTAAAAAAAGACAATTCTTTATTAGTATTATTTCTAAATGTTAGGCTTTTTTATCGATAACAAACTTTCTCGAGCCCCAAAAAATGTCTTGCAACTATACCCCTTTATAAAAAAGGTTAGCCTGTCGTAATACTATTCTTTTGCATATACCAGTGGCGTAGTCAGGATGTCTTCATGAGGGGAAGTTACAAAAATGGAGGCATACAAAGTAACGAATGAGCAAAAAAAGCGGATTGAAGTGAAGACAAAAAAATTGAAGTGTTAATTTTCACACATTTCTGGATTTTGTAGCTATTTAATAAGTGTAAGAAGCCAACATAATACTGGATGTCTAGGAATATTTGTTCTAAAATCACATCAAAGTCAACAGTTTTCTTCGTTATTTGACAAAAATCCAAGCGTTTTGTCTGCATTTGATTCGTATTCAAGTCTTCATTCGATTAATAAGAAATATATTGGTAAATGGCTTATTTTTTTTCAATTTCAGAAACGTATTGCTGACTATTAAAAATGTGTTATTTGTTTTATAAGTATTTTATTACTACAAATGATTTATTCCTCTTTGATATACCTCTTTGAAACAAATATCTTATGTAATGATTATATTTTTTATACTTAACTGTAATTGGTATGGTAAATAAATGAATTATTATTACTATTTGGGGTTTGTCAGGTCTTGACAAGCGTCCACTAATCGCAAACTTCAGCAACCTTTTGAGCCGCGTCATGCTAGAGACTAGTGGAGCTAAATACACACGACTGCAAAAAATAGGTTAAATCACAGAGTATAATAGTATAATAAAATAACCGACAACTCCTGAACTACTAACTGAACTGAAGTGTTGAGTGTAGTGTGGTGTGGTGTGTACAACAATTGTGGCTAAAAATTGCTCTGGCCCCCAGGCCCCCCCTCCAGAAATTCTTCGAGAAATATGTGTACGCAAGTCAGGACCTTTTTTGTAGGTCATCATTTGTATTTTCACCTGTCCATTAAAAATGATGCCTTCCTTAAATATTTCCTGGCCCCCCAGATTTTACTCAAATATTTCTTGGCCCCTGCAGATTTTAAGAACTAATGCCGCCACTGGACATATTATGAAAAATAATATATATAAAATAAAATGAAATATTTTTAAAAAGTATATTCAAAAATTTGTATTAAGAATGACACAAAAACTCAAGATGTAATGAACTTTACATTTTATAATGACAACATAAAGTATTTAATAAGTATGATTTACGAGTGAAAGGAGAAATAATTTCATTAATTCAGTTGGGTTTTTGGCGTATATATTTACTGCTGTAAACAATTCTCTTTAATGTAAACAAATTAAATTGTTTTTTTTTTCTAAATTTACTATTGGCTATTCCAAACGTTTAAGCGAAACTAGATTTTGAAATCTAGTAATTTTTATCTAATAATTCGGACTTTTGGTCAATTTGTTTAAGCTTTGTAAATCATACTCACATTACAAATTCTAGATTAAATAGATTGTCATTATAAAATGTCCTTTTTATTGCATTTTAATTTTTTGTTATTCTTCCCAATTATTTATTTGTTTCTTTCAAAATAAGGAAAAAGGTATTAACTTTTTTGACATATGTCATTCGTTTCCATGGTTTCACTCTTGGAATTTTAAATTTTCACATACCAAACGTGAAACATGAAATAACACAAGCAAGGTCCCTTGTCGTGACAACCTAAAAGGCAATTAGGTCACAAACTGATGTTGGAATGCTGAAAATAGCAGTGAGCTAGTTCCAAAAGTGTGATTAGGTGGCAGCACAATCCAGCTTGATAACAGTTATGCGGCAGTTGCCGTGTGCGTGCGCAGGCAGTGTTAAAATGGTGACTGTGCTCGAAGAGTATACTGCGAAAGAGCATGTTGTGCATGTTTTGTGGGCAAAAGGACTTCCTGAAAAGGACATTCATTAGGAAATTTCCATTTAATTCCGCCTAAACGTTTGGAATAGCCTGTACTTTACACTATTTCCTTAATTCCCGGGTTTAGTTTTTTAACTGTTCGTATCAGGCGCGCACCAAGTGTAGCGCTCACGGGCTTGAGCCCCCAAGAGCTCAAAAAAACACATGTTTTTTTGTCAAAATACAAGTGGTGACCGGTTACTTTTTTTTAGGTTATTACTTGAGTCGGAGTAGGAAGTCGGAGTCGGGAGTCGGAGTCAGCAGTCGGGAGGTATAGTCGGGAGTTGGCACGCGAAGTTGGAGTCGGGAGTCAGAGTCGGCAGTCAGAGTCGAGAGCCGGTGTCGGTTTTCAAAAATACTGATTTAGGAATCGAGTGTCGAGAGTCGGAGTCGGGAGTTGGAGTCGGTTTTTCAAAATACCGACTCAGGAGTTGAGTGTTGGAGTCGGAAGTCGGAAGCCAGCAGTCGGGAGTTGTAGTCGGGACTAGGAGTTGGCAGACGCAAGTCGGAGTCGGGCGTCGGAGTCGGGCGTCGGAGTCGGGAGTCGGAGTCGGGAGTCGGGAGTTGGAGTCGGGAGTCGGAGTCGGCAGTCAGAGTCGAGAGCCGGAGTCGGTTTTCAAAAATACCGATTTAGGAATCGAGTGTCGGGAGTCGGAATCGGGAGTTGGAGACGGTTTTTAAAAATACCGACTCAGGAGTTGAGTGTTGGGAGACAGAGTCGGGAGTCGTAGTTGGTAGTCCGAGTTGGGAGTCTAAAGTCGAAGTCGGGACTTGGAGTCGGGAGTCGGAGTCGAGAGTTGGAGTCGGAGTTGGGAGTCGGAGTCAGGAGTCGGAGTCAATTTTCAAAAATAGCGACTTAGGAGTCGAATATCCGACCCTGATGACAATCAAAATATTTTTTATTTTTGGAAACATTTAAAAAAATCATCTCAAATTGAAAATTAAACAGCTTCAACCGAAATCATTTGGTGGTTAGACAAGTTACGTAGCTGTCAATCTCTCTGTTTTAAAAAATAAAAAGCACATATTTTCATTATTTATCCCATGAAGAGGAGAATGTTGAATGTTAAGGAAATGGGGGTAGCGGGGGTAGTGGGGGAAGTGGGTAAAGGGAATAGAGTGATAGATCAGTGATGTGAGGTGAAGGGTGGCTGTTGGCTGTTACAGGGTGGTTGGAAGTCGGGAATGACACGCTGGCGTATATTTTATTAAGACTCTCACCTGTCGCGGCTCGTTTGCCTGTTCCCAAGCAGCTAGCAGCGGATGTCGTGTCTGTCTCTCTATGTGACGGGTAATTATACGTTGACAGTGACATAGTATGCGGCCCGCACTGCTGCATTTTTAAAACTACTTCATTCAGGGGCGTGCCTTAGGGTGGATACATATTTACTATTTGATTTTAATTTTTTGCTTTACAAATATTTAGCACAACGATTCGACACGAACCAGGATGTGACAGACTATAATAATGGCAAAAAGTGTTGTCAAAATATTTACAAAAAGGAAATTTAATAGATATATACAATTACGAAGTTAGGATTTTGACAGAATTGCTTATTTTGAAGTATTTTTGGTATTTATAGTTTGACGTTAATTGTATAATTATTTCTCACGGACTTGTGGTCCCCACAAGAGCTCAAAAAACTTCTTGGTTTTTACGTGTTAATGTTAAAATACATGTAAGGACTTTTTTTAGGTCATCATTTGTATTTTCGAAGTAAGGAACGTTTATTTTGTAGGACCTCTCTCGCAGGCCCGACAAGAGGGGGGTAGCCGGGGAAAATTCCCGGGGCCCCAGGGTTCTTGGGGCCCCAGGATCTTGGGCAGAGCCGTAGGAACGGTCTGGCATCGAGACAAGTGCCAGGGACACGTGGCATCACTTGTATTTTGGAAGTGAGGACCGTTTTTTTTAGGTCATCATTTATATTTTCACATGTATTATAATAAAAATTCCCGCTTCATTTGTATATGGTCCAGAGTCCGAGCTAAAAGAACTATAGGTATAGAAGTATAGAATTGATCTTTACCCGGGGCCCGCAAAGATAGTTTTTATCCGGGGCCCGCAAAGAAAGTTTCTGCCCGGGGCCCGCAAAGAGAGGTTCTCCCCGGGGCTCCAGAAGTCCTCTCGGCAGCCCTGCTCACTCGTAGCCTCCCCCTCCCGAAGAACTTAAAAAACTCGTGGTTTTTGTCAAAATACAAGTAATGACCAGGGTGACCAGATTGCAGTTGAGGTAAACCCTGAGATTGAAAAAAAAAAAAATACAATACATTTTATTCAATTTTGATCTTTTGATTACCTCCAAAAAATAAAAGTGATGAGCAAAAAAAAGGTCCTCACGTCTAAAATACAAATAATGAGCAAAAAAATATATTCTCACTCACCTCCAACATATAAATAATGAGCAAAAAAGGTCCTCACCTCCAAACTACAAACCCGGAGATTTTATAACAAAACCCGAAGCCCTGGCGACTCTGGCCGGAAACCCTGAGACTCCGGGTGAAAACCTGAGACCTGGCCATCCTGGTGATGACTGATGACCTTTTTTAGGTTTTTACTTGTATTTTGGAAGTGAGGACCTTTTATTAGGTCTACACTTGTATTTTGAAAAATAAAGTGCTTTTGGCCAGCACTGTTGCCCAGTAATTTCCCTTTTAAAATAATTTTGTCTTCTGAGCCCCTTTCCCCTAGAAAAGTTCTTAGGTGCGCGCCTTATAATCAACACGGTTTACTTTACTACAGTAACACTCAAATAATCAATAACCACTATTCATTGCATTTATACTGACTCTAAGTTTCATTTAAACTCTTTGGTATAGACTAAGATTACGCACTTACTGAATAACTAACCCAGTGTTTCCCAATCTTTTTACTCTCGTGGCACATTTTCAAAGAAGAAAAAATTTCGCGGTACACCTACGTAGTCATAGAAGAAGAAATTTATAACGCTAGTTTTTTACCGACCGCCAACATATATAAGGGAGGTATTGTGATCATACCAATTTTGACATTTCGAGATTTCGATGGATCTTCACGAATTGAGGTCCCTACATAACGTTTTGACTATTTTTAGCATGATGTCTGTCGGTCTGTCTGTCTGTCGTTCTGTCGGTCGGTCCATGTACACGTGCAGAGCAAATTCGGCTAAAAGGATTTTTATGAAACTTCATATTTAAGATGATGAGTAAGTAATGGGATTCGGACTGGTCAGAAATTAAAATTAAAACAATATTTTAACTTCGCTAACGTTTCGATTTATTATGAAATCTTCATCAGAGCTAGGTTAAAAAGTCACAAAATAAAATAAAATAGTCAATAACCTAGCTCTTTTTAACCTAGCTCTCATGAATTCATAATAAATCGAAACGTTAGCGAAGTTAAAACATTGTTTTAATTTTAATTTCTGACCAGTCCGAATCCCATTACTTCCTCATCATATTATATTTTACGGACGTAACCATCTAATTCAAGACAAATATTTAAGCTTTTGACATTAATGGCACGAGTTGGTCAACTTTTGGTAAAAATTGGTTAACTAGAAATTGAGTCATTTTTATATTTCACAACAGTGAAATATTTCGAAAAAAATTATTTAACAAAAGTTGCTATAAAAGCAATTGCTAACAACTTTTATTTGAGACATTTTTTGATAAAGCAGCATAAATTAAACAAGTACTTTGTGATAGCGGTCGGTCCTGTGGTGGCCACAGCTGATTTTTTTTCTTTAAGATTTTGCGGCACTCTTGGACAATTTCGTGCTACAGTAATGTGCCGCGGCATACCCTTTGGGAAACACTAAACTAACCTAATAAATGAACCTATGTACAACACTCGACTCAATCAACGCTTATACCTGATAGCTGATCTTTACTGGGTGTAACAAAAAAGAGGGAACACGTTATTTCTTGAAAACGCAACATGTGAACAAGTTTGGACAAAAATTTTGATGACTCAAAGAATTGAAAGGTAGTATTGAAATTTTCCGGAACAAACCGGAAATACAGGATATCAAGGAGAATATTTATTTTCTAAATGAGAACGTATGTCGTATTGGGTATTTTTGGATAGAGCTTTTTAACAGAAACAAATTTAACTTAAACATTTTATTAATATTTTTTACGGTTTAGGTAAAATTGTAATCTCTAAAAAGTATTTTTATTTACATGTGTTCAAAGTGCCTTCCATTTTAATTTAAACACTTTCGAATCCTTGTTTTTGAGCTATCTGTAGCTCGGAGCATAATAAAAAAAATCAGCTGTGGCCACCACAGGACCGACCGCCATCATAAAGTACTTGTATAAAATACATTCTAGCAGCAGAGTAGAAATATTTGGCCTAATATTTTCTAACAGAGATATTATTTATCATGACCATGGAAACGTTACATATGAGTATGAAAAAAGTGAGAAAAAATTTTATAAAAATTTTTCGAAATTTTTCGTTTTATCAAAAAACGTCTCAAATAAAAGTTATTAGTTATTGCATTTATAGCAACTTTTGTTCAATAAATTTTTTCGAAATATTTTTCTGTTGCTAAATATTCGCAAAAATCTTAAAATCAACACGAGTAAATTCGTCAATTCTCATATTCCTCAATTCGTGGAGATCCATCGAAATCTCGAAATGTCAAAATCGGTATGATCATAATACCTCCCTCATATATGTTGGCGGTCTGTAAAAACATTTTACTTTCAAGTACTTGCAAGTTGTACATTCACATTGGTACGACTTGAAAATAAAATATTTTTATTTTTATTATGCTCCGAAAAAACTTTTAAAAGAAGATATGCCATGTAATCGAAAGTGAGCCAGCCAAGAAAACAATTGACTGAACACCCTCAAATATTTTTTGGCTTCTGTGCCTCTGAAAAAATCTAGGTGGGCACCAAAGTGGCAGTGTTGTATTTATAACTTTCGCATGTAAACATACTAGAAAGTGGCAAATCCCTAGGTAATGTATTACTAATTTATTTTATTTTTTTATTTGTTTTATTTTTCTTGTCTGATATTATTTTTGAGTTTTTTTGCTTTCTAGGGCCATTCATGTTAATGCGATTCTGTCCTGCTGGAATGACCGAATTGTATAAAATAAAATGTATCACAAAAGTGTAAAAAATAAAAAAAAAGATCTTATTAAAAGAAATTGTAACTTATTGTTATTTTTAAAAGAAACTTTTTGGCCACTCTAGATAAGTTCGCATCATGAGGGCAAAGGTATGATGAATTAATAGAATAACAAAGTAGAGCCCTATAAGAAGAAGAAAACGAGGAAGACACAGAAGATCGTGGGACGATGAAGTCGCCATGGAAAGAAGAGGCCTGAAACACAGAGAACGGGGGAACAACTCGAAATCGCTCGGACAGTAGAGCAAATATCAGAATACCAGTGTTATTCGAAGGCCGATAGTTAGGAATTTCCAGCGTAAAATTTACTAAGTAATAATAAGAAGAAAATAATATGTATTTGGAACCAGACTGAAACAAATTCATTAATTCAGTGGGGTTTTTGGCGTATATATTTACTGCTGTAAACAATTCTCTTTAATGTAAACAAATTAAATTGTTTTTTTCTAAATTTACTACTTACCTTATTTCCTTAATTCTCGGGTTTAGTTTTTAACAGTACATACTTGGCGCGCACTAAGGGGGGCCTCACGGTCTTGACCCCCCCCCTCAAAATCTCAAAAGACACGCGTTTATTTTTTTTGTCCAAATGCAAGTGATGACCGATGATCTTTTTTAGGTTATTACTTATATTTGGGAAGTAAGAACCTTTATTTTAGGTCAACACTTGCATTTTGAAAAATAAAGTGCCTTTGGCTAGCTTTGTTCTCGAGTAATTTCTGATCCCTACCCTCTAAAACCAATTATGTCTTCTGAGACCCCCGCCCCGAAAAATTGTAGAAAAAAGTATTATAAACATGATATTGCCCAATAACTTAATAATAGGTGTTACAACATTTTTCCGTAATTAATGGTTTCAAATAACTATGATATTTACACAGTTCTGTGTAAAAATGTTCAAATAATACGCCAACATTTATTTCAACATGATTATTTATATAGTGCGTTCAAAGGTGAGTTTGCAGTACAGGGCATATGGAGTAGTTCTTTTTCATACTCTCTAATGGGTTTACACAATGACGCTATCCCTTTCTTGCTTGTCGACGTTGCCAGCTCTGAAACGCGCTGATCTGTGAAGACGCAGTATTCTACAAATGGCCATTTGTTTTTGTTGAGTGTTATTTTGAGTTTTATAAGAGTTGATTTTTGTAAATCATACGAGTTTTTCATATTATTATAATTGACACATTTGACACTTTTACAACATTTGGCAACACCGCTCCCATTTGCCATAAGAGCTATACTGCAAACTCACCTTTGAACGCAGTATAGTTTAGAACCTTCGTTGAAAAATATTATACTTGATGATAATAAAATGTCACTTGATACACGTGTTATTTACGAAAAGTAAATCATTTTTACCAGCAACACCTATATTGAGGACCACGCCAGGTTCAAGATGTCTACAAAAATATAGTAACAAGTACAATAATTATAAGTAGTTTCCACAATAGAACAAAATAGCTCCAAATATATTTGTAAAATGAAGCTTTAGCTACAATTTGCTGCATCGTACACAAATATGCGTCGATTGGTTTACAATATAGCATTTATGTTACAATTACATAGAAAATTTTCTACAATTAAAAATATCCTGTTGGATAATAATTCGCTGCAAATTTTGATGTATAGATTGTTATTAAATAATGTCAGATATAAGAGTTAGTTTTGTATAAGAAACTATACAGTTGTGCGCCCACTAATAATAGATATCAGAAAAAAAAAAAATTGTAATTTTTTAAATATGTTTGTGGGTTTCGAATAACTTTTATATTTATATACTTAGTTTTGTATAGAAATGTTAAAATAATATGTTTTTTTGACATGATTGTTTATAGATCAGATTATTCTCGAAAATACTATACTTGATGATAATGGAATGCCACTTAGGACAGGTGTTTTGTACGATAATTTTATTTTTTCCAGCAACACCTATACTGAGAACCGTGGCAGATTCAAGATGTCGGAACAATAGAAAACCAAGTACAATAATTATAAGCAATTTTCGTAATATAACAAAATATCTACCAACATATTTTTAAAATGAAGCTTTAGCTACAACTTACCATGTCGTACACAAATCTGCGTCGATTGGTTTAAAAGATGTCGTCTATAATTCAATTAGTTTTTTTACAATTATATAATCTTTTTACAACTAAAAGAAAAAAACAAATTTTGATGTATATACTAATTTTATCTCAGGTTGCCAGTTCTGTATAACAAACTTGTAAGAGCTATACTGCTGTGCTTCCCTTTAAGAGCTGTTTTGATTTATATTTTTGTGAGACATGGTGTAGAATAATATAAACGCACGACCCTGGTGCTAATGGGGAGAACGATGGTGTGACAGGGAAGAATGACACTGTCGACAGTGCGAGAATGCGATACCTACTTTGACGGGACGCCAAGATTCATGAATTTCACGTCCGCCTTACAACCTACGAATATTTCACGGTCCGCTTGTGCATACCGGTACGAAGCATTCTGTCATTACGGCATTTTACATTATTATTTATTACACGGCATTTTTTATTCAACGATCACTGCTCATGAAAAATACTTAAAATATTTTAAATTTTATTGCAATTAAAACCACAACTATTTGGTCTCCGTGTTATCGTGTATTGTGTCAGTGTGTTAAAAATACGTTCAAAGTAAAACAGTAAAATCCTTGTTGAATTTACATAATTGAAATTAACGGTAAACTAATTACTTCAAGTTAGGTGGATGACGGTGTACAAGTTTCCTCGCTTAGCGCTTAGTCTCGTCCGCAAGGAGCACTTTCGTACCTTATCTGAGCAAGTAATCAGACAGCGATTCAGGCAACACGAACAATAATTAACTCGTTTTGTGGCCGACGGAGATTTGTCATATTTCAAGCGTGCTTTGCAAACCGTTTCTGAGCAGTAGGTCATGTCCGAAACCGACATAAATTGAATGCGGAGCCGCGTTGAAAGTTATCCAGCGTCGCAGCTGTCGCACGTCGTGGTTCTGTCGGCGGCGTCTGAGGCGGCCGTGACTTATGGCTCGAACATGTGCTCTCTGCACTCAGCCATGCTTTACCCCACACCACGATTTATATCTCGGCCTATTTGTACTTCCTCTCTGCCGTCAAACGTTCTTTCAGTGCGGCTTACCGATGATAGCGATAGATCCTCACTATTTCGACAGCGGTGTCCTATCTAATTGACTGTATGCATGTGCAGCTCTTTGATGTGACGCGGGATCTCAGAGCCGCCTGCGTGCAAGTGCAAGGAGACGGCGGCGGGCGTCGGCCTTCTTCGTGCTGTGGTCGCCCTGGGGTTGTCGGTCGCACCAACACATGCCGCCGTTCCACTTTATGCGCTGCTCTTATCGACTCTCCAGGAAAATTTATTACGACGCTTCTGATACGGGTATGATAAATGACCTTCGAGATAGCTTTATTTATTCATCGGGTTCTTGCTAAGGTTATAAACCAACACAAGTGTTCCCTGCTGTGTAAAAACTTATGATTAGGGTCGGGGAGGCAGACCGGCTGTCACTTCGAGCCGCTCGACACCTCTCCGGAACCTGCTGGACCCATCTCATTCACACGTCGAATGTAAATGAACCTCATACGGAGAGCCGACGTGATATCATAATAAACTTCTGGAAGTAACGGGTCACCCGCGACACAAGGGGATGTCAACTGCAGCCCTCAGTCTGTGTTCGGCTTTACTAGCACCCCAGCCATGTGCGATGGCATAAAACATCGGGCGTGCTCTTATAAAATGAATGTGTGTCTCGTAAAACAGTAATAAAATATACGGTGCAATAAAGCGTTAGCTCCGCGGTGCTATAATTGCACTTAATGAATATTTATCGGCATCTATGTTGTGTTACATTATACGGGCTGCAGAGTGGCTGAAACAGCGACCTCAGAGAGCCTACACAAGTCATCTGCATGCAATGCGCCTCCAACGCTTGCCACCCGCCGGCCGGCGGAGGTTCTGGCGCTCTATGACAGGGTGGCCGCCGATACCCGCAGAGTCTCACTGTCTTTCCAGCAACACACACCTGCGCGCGCACTGCTGTCATTACGAACACCTAGTGCACTGTATCGAGGAGAGGACGTGTCGACCTTAAATGTCTATTAATTAGAGAATTTGCTCCCTCGCTGTTTATGCTATCTACCGTTAATTGTCTTTCAACAATCATCGTGTAAATGTTTATAGTAGAAAAAGTGAGCGTTCATAATGACGTGTCGTGGCAGGTGTTGAATGTAAAATGACACGGTTGACATCTTTGGGTACGTTTAGGCTTCCGGTGATTTTTCAGTTTGTTAATATTCGTGTGGGTTTCAACTGGCACGACCTTATAATATTTTTTAGCTGCCATGACACATTGCCGTAATTTGTTAAACACATCACATTGCATTTGTTATTTATTGCTCGGCAACTGTTTACACTGGTCGTGGAGAGCGAGCGGGGCGTAGGTTGTAAAAAATAACACTTAAAAATAATATTTCGACTGTGAAATATTTACTAGTGGCTGCCATTTTATTGCCGCACATTAAAACGTTCCTGACAGATTGATATAGAATTATCTTAAGCTTCGCACTTAATAACATCCATCATCGCAGCGGGGTCCGGATTCCGGGAGTGACAAGTGATTAATAGCTGGCATTAATTAAAGTCCGTGGGATAATAAAAATGCGTCCACAAATCAAAGAACGCGCGCAAGTTTTCTTCAGCAGTTTCTTCCTTCTCTCTCGCCGTTCCGACGGCCATTTATAACTTCTGTCTATTTTGTTTTCGTATTTGGCCGAACGCGAAGATTATTAATTTCCGCGTCCTACATTTAATAACGCGCGGCAACACTGACAACGGAAATTTGTCAAAGAGATTGTTTGATCGGAGTTAGCTATGCGCTGTGACAGAACAGCCATACCGCTCACCCACTCCACTTATGATTGATGCGGCCGCCGCTTCTGTCGACTGTTCAACGAGCTGCCGGAGAAAAACGTCTGGGAACATGTTAATTAATTGGAACGTACGATTATCTTATCTGCAACGTCTTTTTAATTGGAATATAAATATCTGGAGAGAATTTATGCGGACAGTTAGGATGTCTGAAGTGCAAATTTCGATGTTCTGATTATGTTTTAATGACGATGTGGCACTGCGAGAAGGCCGCGGATTGTGTTTGATGATGTCGGTCGGTCGTGGGGAGTGAGGGGTGCGGGCGGGGCCGAGAGTTCAGTAGCGGTCAGAGAGAGTCCGCGGCAGCAGCAACACACCAGAAGGAGCCTGTGCTGTGCGGTTAGAGGAAGACATAACATTAACACAACCCGACACGGGATCGCCTCATTTGACGAGATCAAAGGAGTCCGCCAGCCGCCTCTCACACAGGGATATATGAGGCATATACACACAACACAGCCTCTGTCCCGTCATGATGTCCCAGATATAATCCAACTGTCAGTCCAAACTAAACAGAATCACCATGTGCGACTTGTCAATCCGTGCGCTGGCTGTTCGCCGCTCCTCGCTCCTTGGCTTTTTTCAGCCTGTCTGGGGGAATTTGCATTTATGAACACAGACATAGCTCGTTAAAACACACTGTTTTTGTTATGAACTCGTATTTTTACACGACTTTGACAACATCTCCACCTGCATTCTGTCAATGGCATCCTGTTTCTTTGATTGATTTATCCCGTTTCCATGTTCTAAATTATTTTTCTAAACAGTACTAATCGAGTGATCCCGGAAGTAACTAGTTAACTCTTCATATATATTACTTTAAGCTAATTAATTTTAACACCGTTAATTATTCCAACTTATTAAAAGGGTTATAAAGTGCGCGGCGTTCGACTTGTAATTTATAAAATAGAAAGCGAATCACATGTGTAAGGCAATTAACTCGGAGTGATTAATGGCTGTTTAAGTCAAGTTCTTATAAATGATAAGTTATGACATATTTAATAACAGCCTTGTCAATCATCGCTGCGGTTCAGACACGGCGTCCTTGGGATTATGGAAATACGTCTGTCAGGTGGGCACTACCCGTCTTCTAAATCGGCAGTAGGCAATCAGCATTCTGCAGACGAGAGGATGTGCGAGCTGCAACCCGAGCAGCGTCGCATTCCGAATGGAACCCCGTAACCCGTTCACTCGACAGACCACGGTACGGCACGACACACGAAATAAGCGATCTTATCTCAGCAGTGTTGTTAGCAGCTGTAGCTAACTTACTGGCATCCTATCCACGCTGACACATGACAACAATAACAATAAAAACAACACACTTTATTGCGGTTGCGTATAAATAATTTATTAGTTAATGGGCAATAACAGAAACGTAACGATAATAAGTTAGTGTCGCCATATAAGAAGGTTATAAAGTAGATGTGTTACGGGGTATATTTAGCAACACTAATGTACATGTTTGACATGTATTATAATTGAGGGAACTACTTAACTGCGACAACAAGCTATCAACATGAGCGCGCGGAGAGAGTGGAAAGTCATGGACGTCCGTCAATGTGGGCGCCTCGCAGAGCAGGTAATGGCCTCTCGTGCGCCACGTATTCACTGCGTACCGGTCGGGCAACTCGAACAAAATATAATCACCACACATTATCAATTATATGCCAGTGGGGCGTCGGGCCTCCGCATAAACTCTAATATAATTAAATGCATAAATCAATTACTCACATAGAAAACATTCATTATCGGCCCACCTCTCCTTCGCTCCGGCCATATGCACCGCGCGGAGCTTGTACCTGCCATAGGTGGGTGGATCGCATATCACTCCTAATTAATTCACCCAGATACTAGCGATATCGGTTTGGTTATTGCATTCTCTTCCTTATATCCTCGCAAACTTCAGTCCAACAACAAATCAATTAATATGGTCTTGTAACACTTGATTAACCAGTTTCGGAAAATCGACATTAAAAAATTGAAGTAAAATGTGAATTTTCATACATTTCAGGATTTTGTAGGTATTTAATAAGTGTAAGAAGCCAACATAATACTGGATGTCTAGGTATATTTATCAGATTTTTTTTTTTTTTTTTGATTATTACTTTTATTTGTTATTTGAAAACTAAAAGCTTCCATTTAAGTTTTTTAAACAAAATTTAAATAATTTGCCAAATATCTCAGCGATTTTTTTTTGTATTTGCTTCGTCTTCAAGTCTTCATTAGATTAATAAGAAACATTTTACAGTGTAGAGTGTAGTGTGGTGTGGTGTAAGTAACTCAGTTCGCAACTGTTAAAAAAATATATTATCTTTTAAATATTTTTAATTCCAAAAAAATATACGCACTATCTTAGCTATAAATACAAAAAATCCATAAAATTATTAGCCATAATTCAACCATGAATTAAAAAAATAATTAATTTTGTCAAAAATACAAAAACTGCCATATTTTTCAAAAACACAATTTGATCGATAATTCCTCTACGTTTCCGGCTCAGACCAATATATATTAAATATAATTTTTTCAGATTTTTATTTTAACCCCTTTGGATAAAAAGGTGCAGGACAAGATCTTTTGCATATTTTTGGCTAATTTTGTATTAAAAGAAACGAATTTCAAAATATAACGTATGCAAAAAACTTTCTACCGTTCCTTAATCTACGTCTAAATTATTTACTCTTTTGATACCACACAATAATTTTTTTTTAAATTATGTTTTTTCAACGACACAAAAAAAATCGATTTTTTTCGAAAAACTTATCTGATCAAAAATTCCTGTTGAACTATTTCGGTTCCCATCCATTTTTATTACGGAGATTTTTTTCAGATTTTTAGATCAATCCCTTTGCAAGATAGGGTGGGAAACAAAAGTTTTTTGACACATTTTTGGTAAAAATCCAATAAAAAAATTAAGATTTTTCAAAAATAAAAATTTGTTTGATGATCCATGCATTAAGAGGTTTTATATAATATGCCACTCAAAATTTTAAAACAATATTTATTTTCTCGAGATGTGTTTTTTTTTGAACTCTCAGTATTTTTCCTATGTGTGGGCCAAAAAGTTGTGTAAGCATGCCAATTTCAGTTTTCTACGTTAAACCGTTTGACTACAATTACCGTACAGACAGACAGACAGACACATGAGTAACGTTATAAGGGTTTTTTTGTGACCATACCTACAAAACCCTAAAAATCAGAATTAAAACAAAAAAAAAAAAAAAAAAAACGAACTTTTTCATTAGAACAACATAATTTATAATATGCATAGAACTTGCGTGCCGTAATTATTCAGAGCTTAGCTCTGATCGTCTACGAGGTGTGTAAATTAAGTAACCGGACTGATTTAATTTTTTTTTTATTCGTATAGGGTTACAATTCAATATTTCTCCCTCAAAATAACTTCCTTGGAAAGCCACACAGCTCTGGAGGCATTTCTTCCAATCCTCATAGCAGTGCTGGAACTCGGATACTGGAATAGCTTTCAGCTGGTCGGTTACGGACGTTTGAAAGCTTTCGAATGTTCTAAAATAACGTTCCTTGAGGTAATTTTTCAATCTTGACAAGAGGAAAAAGTTACAAGGACTCAAGTCAGGCGAATAAGTAGGCTGAGGAGCCACAGTGTTTACTGGCCAAAAACTCGTTTATTGAAATTTCTGTGTGACAAGGCACATCCCCAATTCATCGGTTAAAATCTGATGAATGGTAGTGTGAGTCAAATTCAACACTTCCCCGATCATTCTGACTGTCAACCGATCTGAACGAACAAGATCCCGGATTCTGTCGACATTTTCATCGGTTCTTGAAGATGAAAGCCTTCTGCTGCGTGATTCATCTTCAATCAACTCACTTTCTTCTGAAAATGCCTTAAACCACCAAAAAACCTGTGTCCTTGACAAAACATTGTCTCCGTAGGTCTGCTGAGTTTTTTAAAAGTTTCCATTGCACTGTGCCCATGTCTGAAGCAAAACCTGATAGCACACCGTTGCTCGAAATGAATGTCACTCATTTTTAGATCGCACTAGATAAAACTGTTTCACGAAAAAAATCGCTACGGACAACAAAATTACTCTAGCGCAGTGGTTCCCAATCTTTTTAAGATGTTGTACCGGTATTCAGTAAACAATATAGTGGCGTACCAGTAGAGAAATATTTTGGTAAATGAGTCCTAAAAAAACTTTCCTAAATTCTCAAGTAATAACCTTCTTTTTTTGTTGATAATCTCTCTCAAAAAATATGCCGACCAAAAAAAAAAAAACGACTAGCCCTACAATAAAACTTTCCTAAATTCTCAACTGATGACCATTTTTTTAGATAAATAGGGTTTGACGATGTATTGTATAAAAGAAAACACATTATTTTACGCAAAATATTGTTTTCATTATTATTACATTCACTTATCGCGTACCGGTAATCACGTACCACAGATTGGGAAAGTCTGCTCTAGCGAGTTCAAACTCGTACTGAAGGCGTATCCCATGTTCACCTACCGCACCTCCAAGTACCTTGTCCCAAATGTTGCCAGATCAAACGCTATGTTGCCAGTCCGGTTACTTAATTTACACACCTCGTATGTTTAAGCGGGAATTTTTGGCGCAGTCTCGTTTGGAACCTGTGCTGCTAAGTGTGCTTACCTAGGCGGGCCATAAAGTTAACTTCGCGGGCCGGATATGGACTGCGGGCCGTGGTTAGTCTACCTCTGAACTAGACCCTTCTAGTCCGAATTCGTGGTGTCTGTAATGAGCTGTGCTGCACATGTGCGAGGCTGCCCGCTCGACCTCCTATTACATGCAGCTTATCGTTTTTTTACGAGCACATGGCTGTGTAATTATAACGTCAAGTTGGCAGCTCGACTGAATTATAAAATTTCTGTGAAATAAGAAATAAATCTTGTTGCGTGTTTGTGGCGAGCACGCATTGTGAAAGAGCCCGCAGCTTTGAAGATTGTCAGCTCGTTTCGTAAAAGGTCAGCCACCTAAACAGCTTTATAACATATAGGAGCGGCATCCATAATAATCATATAAATGTTTGTATATATTAAAACACTGTAAATTTATGGAGTTGTAGAGTCATTATAAAAAGATGAAGTCGACTGCAGAGTGCTGCATAGCTGGCCAGACATGAACATAACTCCGTATGTTAGGATGACAGTTCAAGCATGCGCGCCGCAACATATGAAGAATCGCCATGAGATATTATTCACTTTTCTTTTTGCACTCTTCGCAGACTATTAGTGTCAATTCCCGGTAATTAATTGATGTCGTACACAAGAAAAATCAGGCTTTAGTTTCGATAATAAACGTTTTATATTAGGATTATTGTTTTTGACTATTTTTGGTTACACGGGAGATAATAATATCTTTATTAACACAGTGGCCAATCAAAAATACAAAAACAGAAATTAAAATAGCATTTAAACTAAAACTACATATAATAAGTATGAAAAATCAACAAAACAAATTTTTCAAAAGATGTTCACGTACTTTACACTCATATAATTTGTATCTTTAATTTCTTTAGGAAGTTGTTTATACAAAGTCAAACCTTTAGAAAAAAACACTGCTCTTAGTTTAGGGCTGCCATAATTGTCGGACTACCGACCGGGACCCCCCCCCCAAACAACTAAAAAAAAACTTTTATCGACAATAATACCTTTATTATAAAAAATTGCACAATATTTTAAAAGACAAAAAAAAAATAATTAAAGTAGAGATTGATAATAGGTATTCCAAGAGCAAAACGTTGGGATCAATAGTGAATCATTTTGTTTTTGGTTTCAAAATTTGATGTTTTTTTTTTGTGGATGCGTCTTTATCAAATCTAAAATAATATAATATAAATTAATGGGCGATTCAATTTAATAAAACCAAAAGTGTCACCTATCACTGTCAGTGTTGCCCGCTGGCAAAAAGTGCTTGCGAATTTCGGTGTTGCCAGTGCCGGCTGTGGGTTTTGCGGGGCCTCGGGAAAACTTGTAAAAAACGTTGCATTTGGTGTCAAAAACTTGCCCTAGCTACTAATACATGTTAGAAATATGAAGGCGCGGGGCCCCTTTAAGCGCGGGGCGTCGGAAAAAATCCCCGAAGTCCCGACCTTTGAGCCGGCCCTGGGTGTTGCCAATGTGCTGCGTGCGCATATCAACATTAGACAATAGCTGACTGGTACTCGGCATTACTCCGGAACATTTCGGACCTCGAATCTATTATATAATTTATATATAGTATGTATATATGTATATGTACAATATTATCGAAAAATAATTTTTTAATATGCATAAATTTTAAATCGACCGGGACAAATGACTCTTGGACCGGGACGCTGGGACACAAACCTCAAAACCGGGACATGTCCCGGGGTACCGGGACGTATGGCAGCCCTATCTTAGTTGCTTCCTTTCTATCACAAGTTATGGAAAAATCTTCCTTATTTCTTGTGTTGTACACATGTACATCTTTATTTTGTTTAATTCTAATTCTTTAGGTACCATATTTTTCAGTACTTTATAAATAAATGTTAATACTTTAAATTCAACATAATTCTTTCCAAAAGAAGAGCGAGAGGTGATCTCATTCAAACATGGAGAATTCCACACAACGACTTTTCCCTTAACTTGTGCCATATGTTCAAGTTAAGTAATAACACAAGACTTCGCAGACATACCCTAAAACTAAGTCCTGAAAATTTTAAACGAATCCCCCGTGAAAATTTCCTTACGAACAGAGTTTTCCATAAGTGGAAGGAGTTACCCAGTGATATTGTGAGTGCAGTCTCAGTGAACTCTTTCAAAAATTGTTTAGATTCCCAAATGCCAACTAGTAAGAATCTGATTTTTGATTTTTGTTTCTTAATCTGATTTTTTGTAAAATTTGCTAGGTTTTGTTATGCATAATTGCTGTATGTAATGTATATATTTAATTTACAAGGTATTAATAGTCCTGATAGTTGGTGTTTTGGGTGGCATGAAAGCCTCCTATCGAAGAAGAGAAACAGAAAGCAGTGCTCCTCGGGTCACTCCGCATTGTGTGGGCATTGGATCTGGCGTAATTTCCGCGGCTGCCTATCGCCAGGGTTTGGGATGCAGTCGTGTGTATTTAGCTACACTAGTCTCTAGTATGACGCGGCTCAAAAGGTTACTGAAGTTTGAGATTAGTGGACGCTTGTCAAGACCTGACAAACCACATAATAATAATAACATAACTACTGACATCTAGCCAGTTCATCGTCTTTAACATAGACATAATATTTGGGCCTTATTTTGACATTTCTGTAATTTATCTATATCTGTTTTATTGCACATAAACGTGCCAGTTGCACAGTATGTAAAGTGTGGCAGTATAATTGTATTATATATTAATAATCTAGTGCAGCGGTTCTTAATCTTTTTACACTCGGGATCCCCCAACTAGCCTAAAATATTTTCTGGATCCTCCAAGAAAATTCTTGAAGGGTGCATTCGAGTTGTACAGAGTAGAGCGAGCGCTGAGCGAACAGTTGATGGTGACGTCATGAATAGATCACTAACGGAGCGAGCGTTCTTGTGACGTAATGTTTATAAAATCTAACCCTACAATTTTAGGCGGCGTTTTTACTGTCAGATTAGTTCACGTCAGTCATGAATCAAAATTATATACCTCGGTTTTTCCTTGATTTTTTTTCAATGATGAAGAAATAAAATTAATTAAAAATTAAATAATAATTAATGAATTAATTTAATGAATTTTTTCCACATTTTTTAATTTTATGCACGGTGTATTTCAATAATTTTTTTGCTGTTTACAGAACGTCACAAATAAATAAAATGTCCGTACTCTGTAGCCATAGACAAATAACAATATTATTTTTCCAGACAAATAACAATATTATTTGTCTATTGTTATTTGTCTAAGGCCATTATTTTTATTTTATTTATAATTTAATTTTAAACTTTTATTTCTTTCCCGCCGTTCCCCCACTTTTTTCCGTCATACTCCATATGCTCGGTCTTAAAACCCCGAACACATAGAGCGCAATCTAAATGCTCGCTCGATCGCAAAACGAATGCAATTGAGAGTATTCCGAGCGTCAAATCGAACACGTTTGAGTGTACAGAACGTGCTCGGAACGCTCGGAGCGTCAAATCGAATGTACCCGAAATAATATTTTAAATGTTCTTAATAATTTATTGTTTAATAATTAAGTTTATTCTAATTTTAAAAGCAAAAACTGGTAAAAACTAAATTTTTTCTTTTAATTTCTGGACCCCCTAAGGTCTTTTCGGGATCCCCTGGGGGGTCGGGAGACCCCAGTTAAGAGCCGCTGATTTAGTGTATCTACTTAAACTATACTTATAAGAAACTCTGCTGACAAAAACCTATTTTTTTGCCACTTTCTTAATTACGTATTGCACGTGTTCTTTAAATTTCAACTTTCTATCTAGTATAACTCCTAAGTATTTATATTTATCAACCAATTCTTAACACACAATTATTAACTGCTACTCTTTCTACCCTATTGTCTTTTATATCTAAATCGTAATCACTATTTTTACATAATATCATATATTTACATTTATCTAATTCTAATTTAAGTTTCAGTATGTTAATTTCAAAATACTCATTCATTATTTTTAGTTCATGATTTAATCCACTAAATACCTCTTTATAACTGTCTCCTTCAACATATATTAAAGTATCATCCGCGAACATATTTATTTTACTCTTTTTTAATATTTTTCTAATGCCATGTATACAATAAATAGCAGTGGTCCCAACACACTTCCATGTGGCTCTCCTATACAGTTTTCTAATTTCTCACCAAGCACACCATTCCATTTCACCTTTTGTTTCCTGTTCAGCATGTAAGTGTTGAACCATTTCAATACTGTGCCCCTTATACTATAGTAGTAAAATTCTGCAGCAGTATTGATCTATCAATAATTTCGAACGCTCTTCTTAGATCTAAGAAAACTAGCCCTAGGCATAGATAGGAAATAAATATTGAATCCCCGGGTCTCGGGAAATAAACATTTTTTTAATAAATATATTTCGGGTGCAAATCGTTACAATATGCTTAAAAATTTGATTACTGTGTGAAACTCTTTATTTTTCTATTCAAACAGCCAGCTTTTAAATTTATTATTAAATTCTATAAAACTAATGAAATTCAATTAAATTCTAATAACACAAAAAATATTCAAATATTTATAGAATACGAATTTTAAATTGTAGATAAAAAAGATATTAATCTCATTTTAAAAAATGTTTAACTACTCTTAATAAATAAATAATTAATAGCCCAAAACAATATATCAAATAATTATTGCACAAAAATTACAATTTGTGAATAAATCACATGTAATTTTAGGGTTTTGTAGGTATCACCAAAAAACCCTTATAAGGTCACTCATGTGTCTGTTTGTTCGGTAGAAATTGTAGCCAAAGGGCTGAACATAGAAAGTTGAAATTTGGCATGCTTATACAACCCTTTGACCCACATTCAGGAAAAATACTGAGAGTCCAAAAGACACATCCCGAGATAAGTATAAGCATTTATGTATTTAATAGTAAAATACATATTTTTTTAAATTTTGAGTTGCATACAAAAAAAAATATACATCCCGGAAAAAACAAAAAAATATGTATTAAATAAAAAAATAGATATTGAAAAAAAATTGACCTCTTAGAGCGTCAATGAACAAACAATTTTTTTTTTTTGTTTTTGAAAATTTTATTTTTTTATTGGATTTTCGCTAAATTTGTATAAAAAAAGTTATCCCCACACTGTTTCCCAGAAGGGTTCATCTAAAAATCTGAAAAGAATTGAAAATAATAATGCACATTGATGGGTACCGGGATACTTCAACAGGAATTTTTGATCTGATTAGATTTCGAAAAATATTGTTTTTTTGTGTCGTTGATATATGTATATTATTAAAATATATCTATGAGTGGTATTAAAAGTAATCTCTTAAGACATAGATTAAGTAAAATAAATCAAACAATAACTCGAATCATGACGTATCATAATGGGCGGAGCTTTAACACATGAACTCTACGCAACTTTAAAAAGAAGAAATACACTACCTCAGCCATAACATCATAATCAGCCATAATTTATAATAGGCTATAGCAGAGTTTCTGAACAGGTGGTCCCCAGAAAAAAATTAGTGGTCCGCGAAAATTTTTATGTGTTTTTATTAGTTGTTTAAAATATATATATATATATATATATATATATATATATATATATATATATATATATATATATATATATATTTGGATATTTGGTTCTTGACGAGTATTATATGAAATAAAACGCAGGTTCTCTTTTATTCGTCAGTTTATTAAAATGTATATATATTATAAAATGTAAATATATATATATATATATATATATATATGCACATTTTTTATGTAAATAATTTATATTTTGTTTATTTTCTGTAAACTTTCTGTGATTTTCTACAAATAAAATACATGTATTTAGTAGCACATTCAATATATTTGTTTTCTTGCAAAAAATTAACCAACAATTATTATTAGTGGTCCTCGTTAGAAAATTATATATTATACTTGTCCGCGGTGCGTTTTTGGTTGAGAAACACTGGGCTATAGGATGTGGGACAAGAGTTTTTTACCGACCGTCACATATATAAGGGAGGTATTGTGATCATACCGATTTTGACATTTCGAGATTTCGATGTATCTCCACGAATTGAGGTCCCTACATAACGTTTCGACTATTTTTAGCATGATGTCTGTCGGTCTGTCTGTCAGTCTGTCCGTCCGTCTGTCTGTCCGTCTGTCTGTGTACACGTGCAGAGAAAATTCGGCTGAAAGGATGTTTATGAAACTTTTGTTAAATACATTTTTTCGAAATATTTCTCTGTTGTGAAATATTCGCAAAAATCTTAAAGCCGACACGAGTAAACTCCCAATTTTAGTCAATCGATTTCTACCAAAAGTTCATCAACTCGTGCCATTGATGTCAGAAGCTTAAATATGAAGTTTCATAAAAATCCTTCTAACCGAATTTGCTCTACATGTGTACACAGACAGACAGATAGACAGACAGACCGACAGACATCATGTTAAAAAGAGTCAAAACGTTATTTAGGGACCTCAATTCGTGGAGATCCATCGAAATCTCGAAATGTCAAAATCGATATGATCACAATACCTCCCTTATATATGTTGGCGGTCGGTAAAAATATGTTTAACCACGCATTAATAAGTTTCATTTGGCTCGCGATACAAAATTTAAAATTTATTTTTTCCTTGAATACATATTCGTTTATATTTTCTCCGCGATGTGTTTTTTAGTAGTTTTCCTATACTTGTATGCCAAATTTCAACTTTCTAGGCCTGGCCGTTTGGCCTCAATTTCTATCATACAGACACATGACTGACGTTATAAGGGTTTTTTAATTATACCTACAAAAATTATATAAAATTTTAATCATTTTTTATTTTATTACCAAAATCTTTTTTCGCTGGAATGTGTGACATTGTCCTAAAATTCGGGAATTCCCGAGATATGAACCATAGACCATATCCATAGTGTTATGAGTGAATGATTCGCGTATTCATATAAAGAAAGAAGCGATCGAATGTTCGTATCGTTCTTTCAGATCGGATTATCGGTAACCGTATAGTCAGACAGGCGTAACGAAATTCATTGTGATATAGTTGGTCGTGCCGCGGATTGCTCGTATGTTCACATTCCAGGTCGGTGTTTATGTCGTCTTTATTCAGTGTGTTATACAGGTCGCTGGGTCTCATATCTGTGGCGTAGGGTGGCACACATCACATACTACTGGCCGCATCCGCTGACAATCTCAAATCTCAAGAGCTATAATGTTTCATATTGCGCTATCCACTGTAACTGAGCGAATACCAATTTTTGAGAGTGCTAAACATGTATCATGTAACATCAAAAAGGGATTGTTGCGTATAGGAATGTCGCCGCCTCTGCTGGCCCGTTTGATGTATGGATATTTTCTTCTCATCTCGCACGAACGAGGCCTCGATGGGGTGGGAAGTGGCCGGAATATCGCTTAAAGACGTTATATGGCTTCTATATGACTCAAGGGATGTTAGGTAATATCGCGTCGGTGAGTTCCCCGTGCGCCGCAACGGCTTCATACAAATGAAGTAAAACAAATTCTTGAGCGCGCGCCCGATCTCATCGCCGGGACCCGCAATAAATTACGCTTTATGGCTAAGATAAAATAAGCTTATTTTCTTGAATGTACGACATCCGTTCTGGCTATCTGCAAGATGCGGCCATCCATTCTGCTCTTTACACTCGTAAAGATGATGAAGTGGTCCCAATGCCGTTAGTGGTAGAACGCGCATTTTCTCAGCCCGAACCCCGTGACTGCTGAACGGCGATCGGGACTCTTTGTTAGCCGGCGCTGCTCCAGGAATAACCGACAAGCCGCGAGCCACTGGTCTGGATGCGAAGAGACGTCGCCGCCACCAGATTTTAGCGGGCATCGTACAGATTCAGTCCATTAGCTAATGGAGCCCGCGGCGACAGGCCGTTCACAGTGAATCAATCGGTGGGTTGGGCCGCCATCTGCAACCGGTCATTTTGGACATGATCTGACATCTACTTAATCAGTGCTTCGGCTGGTTAACGTAATTACCATCATAACCTACTCATTTTACAGGTATTTTATATTCTCGTATGCGGATCTCAGTCACGACCGTCTTTTTTCAGTACCGTCTCCAGGAGGCATTCATTTCTGAAACGAACAATTTTGTTTATAAAAGTATGTTAAACCATATTTTTAGAACAGAAGAGAACATCAAAACCAGGATTCTATTTCTTAATGCGACTCTTTAACAGGTACGTTCCGCGGCCAACTTTAAATTATTCGAGAGTATTAATGTTCTACGAATCGTGTGCACATCCCATTAACTCCTTGTAATGAATGCACATTACCTTAACTATTTGCATGTTGCCGTATGCACTCTAGATTAAGTGCCGGTTACTTTCTTTAGTATTAATAATTACTCGGCAAATGGTGTGGCTTGTTTTATATTTTGATATAAATCACCGATAATACTTCTTTACAAATGTTTCTTTTTACAGTGCAAATGTAATAAGAACTCATTATTATGCAAAAGTGTTAGTCTTTTTTTTCAGTGCTGTGCTACAATTATTTAAATTCAAATAAATTCTCGCCTTTTTAGTGTTGGCACCGAAATTTGTGAAACGTCGTATGTCATGATTTAATGATAAACATAATCTTACAAAACAGTATTGAATATGATGACAGGCGAAAATCTTTATATTCGACACTACCGTATTTTTCGGACCGTAAGACGCACTGGACGATAAGACGCACCCCAAATTTATGAGACAATTTTTAGAAAAAATATTTATTATTACTATAACTTGTACAAGCAACATTCTGTTCATCTTCACTCTGTACTATCACTCGTCTCGTTAATGTCACTGTTCGTATTATTTTCGTCTGAACTATTGTCAATCTCTTCAAAAACCAAGTCATCTTCGATACCATCCAATGCGTTGCTTATACAGCATTTCTTAAAAGACTTTATAATCGTCTTTTCTTTTACAGCTTCCAATGAATTACCCAGATACTTCTGAAATTGTCTATTTCATACGCCTGTTGCTAACATCGTGATTTGGCTTTATCATCCGCTTGTTCCACTCTTCCCGCATAAAACTATTAAATGGTTTATTAATCGACACATCAAAGGGTGGTTGACTTGCAAGGCCTCCAGACGTACCGTCTTATGGTCCGAAAAATACGGTATATTCGATACGAGTTACAAGGTATAAAACAGGCATTGCTGGATTTACGCATAGACTCAAGTAAGCCCGGGCCTATGACTCCGCGGAATTTGAGGCCTCGAAGAAGCCGGGTTTTCCCTTTCTTCTTGCACCTCACCTCAATTCGACTTCCTTTTGGGGCCCATCTATCCATTCGGCGCTAGGGCCCATAAAAATCTCAATTGGGTACTGAGCACCGGTAAAGCATACGAGTTAACTATCTTCGTTTTTGGTGAATGTCTCACAATTGTTATTGTTGGTTTCGACGTTTTAAATCCAATAACTTTGATGTCAATAATTAGCCTCGTTCTGGAACTCCGTGCAGATTGAAGGCCGATGATTCGCAATCATTATTGAATGAAAATCCGTAGCAGATGTAAGAGGTACTGGCGAAATAGCCAAGAGTTGATTGAGTAACAGCTTCGAGACGATTGTATGAGTTGGGAAAAATTCAGTTTCAATTTTTTTGCAGGGTCCTAGGCAAGTGAGCGATGACTATACTTCATTATCTATTCATTATGCATTTAATTTCATTTGTAATGCAGGAAATATTTTAGAGGTTTCAAAATAATTAGAATTGTGCATTGTTCAAAGTTTCTTGTTTAAATTCAAAATTAGATTGATAATAGAAAAAGTAATAATTAAGTTAAAATTAAAACACTGTCATTTCCTGGAATATTGTTATACCTTGTATATAACCGTTTTTCAACTGAGGATAGAAATACAGAGAGATACGTAGTTTCAGTTCGGTTCACGAATAGCATATTGTAGCTCTGAATTCTTGAGGGATACTCTCGCTCGATTATCAGGTAATCTATAAGAGTCCTTCTAGCCTAACGTTATATTAAATTTTAATATTTCAAATATATTTCAATTGTATATTTTGTTAATAAACTTAATAAATTTAATTCTTAACCGAATTTTATTGATCGTGGTGTGACTCCTTACATTAAATTCTAAGTGTAAATGACAATTCAGATCGACCACAAGATGACCCATCCGTCGGTTGGTAAGTACCAAAATATATCAAAGAATTCACCTATCATAATGTTGAACCCTGGTTAAAACTCCCGCCCAGCACTCGAATTATTTATTCCGAAATCTCATTTAAGTATGAAATTATTATTTTACATACTAATTTTGGAATTGACTACAAAATTGTCTTTGGACACTGTCTTCCGCTGTAAACCGGAAGACAGTGTCCGTCCGGCAGGAAAGCTGAATATAGTGTGGTAATGGCATTTTGGAGGCTGGATTGGACGTTCAGTCATCATATTTATATAAATTGAACAGTATGCATTTCGATATGTTTATGGTATACCATAAGCTCGCTACACAAAATTAAGAAATCAGCGACTTGCTACACGTGCGTGGGGCTTAAAAAGTGCGAGGTTCTGGGTAATTGCCTCGAGTGCCCATGCATCACACCGGCCCTGACTTCATGAAATTCCGAACACAATCATTTCGAATCGCGGCATTATTTCATTACAATTTATGTGTTTACATTATTATGTTTATTTACAAAATAACCGATTTTGTCTCGTAGACGTGAGTAACCAATGTGCCGAAACCCACCAGTTGAGAAACACCGTATTACGCTAACTATTTCAACATAGAAATGTAAGTAATACTTATTTAATACAGGTGGTCCCAAATCTACGAGTCATGCGAAAATAAATATTGTTAAGTTTTAAGAGCTTTTCAAGGAAATTTTAAAAGCTTTTTGTTGATTGTGTTTAATTTTTTGTTGACTTGCTACTTGAAGATATTTTGTTAGGGAAATAATTTGGACAAATGCTCAATTTTCTAAGTAAATGTAAAGTTTTAGTAAACGAAATATTTATTTTTAATGACAGATGTTTTTATATTTACTAATTTCTTGACAAACTTTGCAAATTTGAAATGGGACAGAGTGTTAATATCAGTGGCGCACCCAGAAATTTTTGTTAGGGGGGCGGGAAGACAAAATTATTTAAATTATGAATAAGGTCCATACTTCTAAATGTTATATGATGATCTAAAAAAAAAGGTCCTCGCTTCGGAAATACAAAGTGATGACCTAAAACAAAAAAGGTCCTGACTTCTAAAATACAAGTGACGACCTAAAAAAAAAAGGTCCTCGCTTCGGAAATACAAAGTGATGACCTAAAACAAAAAAGGTCCTGACTTCTAAAATACAAGTGACGACCTAAAAAAAAGATCCTCATCTCTATTTTCTAGTGTGTTTGTATGTTTTTATTTTTATTTTCTTCCTTTTTAGGGGGGGGGGGCTCCCCAGGGTGCGCCACTGGTTAATATCATAGGCGGATTAAGCGGTGGGCGGACTCGGCGGCCGCCCGGGGCCCATGAAGCTGGGAGGCTCACCGAGGCCTATATATTTATCAACTTAAATCAACTTGAAAATAATAGAGGGCCTATTTTAATTTTACCGCCCAGGGCCCCCAAGCAACTTAATCCGCCACTGGCTAATATAGTATTTTTCCATGGTTAATGACAATACTTGGTAATATGTGGTAGTAATATGTTATTTAATTTTACGTATTCAAGTAGCCCGAAGAGGGGGGGGGGGGTTAGTACATTGATAGGAATAGTTTAACAAAAATTTCAAATCAGATTATCTTATGGAACAAAAAAATATTTTTCAGTTTTACTAGGAATGCGGATATTATACTGTATAATAGTTTTCCAGCTGCTCATATTCTTTCAAATATTTCTATATCTATTTTACCATTGTCTATCAAAACTGATCCCAGTTATTAAATATTTGGAGTTTTTCTATTAAGCCGCATTCAGACCTCTTTAAATTAATACGTTATAGACTGTACATTGTTACGCTCTGAGTTATGTTTCTGTGGATAGTGTTAACGTTCTGAACACCGTTCATACATAGTTAGAAATTAACGTGTTACGAGTAGTCCGCCATCTGTGCGTTTACCAACCAACTATATAGCTTCGTAAAATTAATTCTATGTATTATCGTTTTTATAATTCTAGTGTCTTAGATTTTAACTAACTAAACCTAACCTAATTACCTAAATTGATCATATTTACTGTCCGTCTTTGTAATTTTGTGCAAGATTTGTTAATGATGACATTATGTTAGGTTATGTAAAGGCATACGATAACTACGGTGTCACTGATAGAATGCGATAGCCAATGGGTTTATATGTCTGTCTCATTAAAACATCTCACTAACTAATTATTCACAATCCACAACAAACAACGTATTAAATTTGGAGGTCTGAACGTTTCACGTCTTACCATATGACAAACTTACTGGTGACAGTGAATAGTCTATACGCTACAGTGCATAAGCTATTTAAGAGCTCTGTATGCGGCTTAAGTCTTCCTCCTAGTTCTACACTGTGCTTCGCTATGTTTCTACTGACAACCATGATTTTGGCTTTCTTTATATTTATTTTCATGTTATTTTTTGCAGTTCTTCATCGTATAGATTCGGAATTTCTTGCATTTTCTTTTTATTTGCTGCCGTAATTGCCATATCATTGCTGATGATATATTGATAGCATACTTCGGATAGTTTTATTGGATTTAGGTTCCAATGTCCAATGTGGTACTGATTTATCTTCATTTTCGTGTTTTTTTATAGCATTATACAACACGATTGTAAATAGAAGTGAACTTAAGATTCACCCATGTCGTAATCCTATTTTTCGTTTCAAATTTCGAGGATTTTTCATTTTTAGGGTTTTGTAGGTATGACCAAAAAACCCTCATACCGTCATTTTGTCGTCTGTCTGTCTGTATGTCTGTCTGCCTGTCTGTCTGTGTGTCTGTTCGGTAAAAATTGTAGCCAAACGGCTAAACCTAGACAGTTGAAATTTGGCATACTTATACAACTCTTTGACCCTATGACCTTTGACTCTATGTGCTCATCGAAAAAAAAAAAAATGTTTTTTTAAATTCTGAGTAGGATATCAA
The DNA here is from genome assembly GCA_963971575.1 of Liopterus haemorrhoidalis. Taxonomy (NCBI): domain Eukaryota; kingdom Metazoa; phylum Arthropoda; class Insecta; order Coleoptera; family Dytiscidae; genus Liopterus; species Liopterus haemorrhoidalis. The sequence goes on along the minus strand of OZ020615.1, from coordinate 43,309,367 downwards.
ATGAAAGCCCTTAGTACGTGGATTAACGATCAAAATTTTATTTTTGCAAAATAAATGATTTTGAAACGATTTTTGCCAAAATTGTGCAAAAAAATTTTTGTCCCACACCCTGTAGCCGATGGTTTAAACTAAAAATCTGAAAAAATTCTAATGTACATTGGTGTGAACCGGAATAGTATAACAGGAATTTTTGATCAGATTATGTTTTCGGAAAATAACGCATTTTTTGTGATTTTAACTAAAATATGTTAAATATTTAATTCGCTATGTAACACAGTAGATAAGTAAGCGCTCGTAGCGTAGTGCGTTGTGTCGTCGCTTCGTAATTTGCAAACTAGAGTTCGACTCCTGTCAATTTTAATTTTAGTTTTTTTTTGCATTTTTATTTTGTTTAAATTATTTAGTCAAAATTCTAGTTATATTTTGGTAAATGTTGCATTTAATTTTTAAAAGCGTAAATTTAATAACCAGTAGGAAGTGTTGAAATTATAATTTAATTCTATGTTTGAATGTATACGAAATCAGAGACTTATGATTTAAGCAACCAATGGAAGCCATAGGCGCAATTTTCAAAATCTTAATGAACCTTGCTATATAAAAAAAAAATACTGCACATATTTAGAAACTTAAATAATGGTATTCGAATTAAAATTCATAAAAAAATATTTTGACATAAAATTTGTTTTGGCATCCCAAATAATCATCATTCAGTTACTAAATACCTGCGAAACCCTGAAATGTGTGAATATTCACACTTCACATCAATTTTTTGTCTGTAAATGTCTTTTTCTGTCGAACCATTATTTTAAATTGTTTTATTAATTAAGGGAAAGGGCCTTAGAAACCGTTTGAGCCTCGGGTCTTAATGTAAATACGGCCCTGTGTAAGGGTGAAATATTACTTAAGTTCTTTTGTTTTCCGATATATTTTCTAAGAAGTGATAAATTTGAAGAACGCGTCCCTCAGGGAAAAAATATTATCTCAAATTGGACAACTGTATCTCAAGGATTGTCTCATGCTTCAAGTAATATATCTTTGTTACCCCATATATTTTTTACGTCATATTTAACAATTTATTTCCCAAATGGTGCTTATTTTTCTTGGCACCCTGTATATATAAAATGATTTTGATCCAGGAGATTGATGTTATGTTTTAGACTGTTGATTAATCGTTGTTCGCGGTGGAGAAACAAGTCAAGAGAACGTTGCACGCAGGAGCTAACGATAACGATAAACACGTCGCTCCGAGTAGTGTAGCGTTAGTCGTTAATCTCTCTAAGTTATGTGACATCTTTATGTTTTAAGTCATGTGTATATGATTGATTTACTGTTCGACTTTGCATTTTATCACTTGCAGATTTCGAGTGGTGATATATAATTTACCAAGCATAGCGTCAATATAACTCAGAAGTAGACAAAACAAATAATCACAATATAATGTTGACTTACATCATTTTTGATTTATGTTGTGCGGAGTGTTGATCAATAACAACATTACTTTTTCGGATAATTGTATTTTGACGTCCTCATGATTAATTACCTACGATCTAACTACTATTTAACATTTTGATTTTATCTACTTGTTACGAGGCCACTGTAAAAAAAAAAATCATGTAAGTAATTATATAAATTTTATTAAAATACTATAGTCTGTTCAGACGTTAGAATGCAGTATTACTCTTATGGGAGATAGGAGCGGTGTTATCAAAAGTGTCAAATATGTCAATTAACCTAAAATATTATTTTGTTGTTAATTTGAGTTGCCGTGGCTCCGTGGTAAGACGGTTGTCTACGGAGTACAGGGACGCTGATTCGATACGCCCCACATCCTTCGTATTTTTATCTTCCGATATTGTGCAGTCAGCTCTGGGGGTCGACTCAACCTCAGAATATACGAAGGTTACCTTTTACGTTTTTACAAACGACCAGTAGAATTGTTCGTTTACGAAGCACTTCCAAGAACATGATCGCATGTTTCTTCGGTTGTACTGGACATATCGCAACCATTCCTTTAGAGGATCGGAGAACAGTTAATGCTGAATGGTATACAACAATTTGTTTGCCAGAAATCATCAACAAAATCAGGAAAAACAATCAGAAAACGTGGCATCATTCTTCATCATGACAATACAAGCTCCCACACAGTACGTCAAACAATTGATTATTTGAAGGAGAAAAACATTTATTTTATTGCCCGTATTCACCTGATTTATCCCTTAGCGACATTTTTTTTTGTTCCCCAAAGTAAAAAAAAAAATGCGTGGACAGCAATTTTCATCGCCTCACGAAGCTGTTGAAGCCTTCGAAAACGTTTTGAGATACCAACTTCAGGGCGGAAAAAAATGTTTCAAGAATTAGTTTGAACGCATGCAAAAGTATATAAATCTTAAAGGCGAATATTTTGAAAATCAATAAAACTGTATGTTCCAAAAAAATATTTTTCTTTCTTAGTTTTTGTAAAAACTTAAAACTTAGCCCTCGTAGTCCGTTCAAACGTTAGAATGCAGTGTTACTCTTATGGGTGACAGAAGCGGTGTTATGAATGTTGTAAAAGTGTCAAATATGTCCATTAACCCAGAATAATATGTAGAATTTTATATTTTTTTGTTATTAATTTAATGAAATTAAATGGAATAAGTAGCACGCAAAAATCAGGTAGCACGGAAGAAAAATGAATAATCATTTGTAGAATACCGTGTCTTCGCAGGTGAGCATGGTTGACAGTCGGCGAAGTCACCAAGAAATGAAAGGATAGCGTTATCGGGATAACCCATTAGAGAGTATGAAAAAGAACTACTCCATTTGCTCTGTACTGCACTCTAACGTTTGAACGCAGTGTAGCTATCTTACCGGCTTTGCTCGGGGACAATTCATTATTACTGACTTAAATTTTTTTGGAATTTGCAATATACCTACTCTTAATTAGGTGACCGGATTGCCAAGACAATACTATAAACACGTGTACGGTCAGGATTAAACTGAACAGGATTACTTATCTGAGAGCATTTTTATAAACAATGTTTTTAGTTTTACATTAGGCGTTAGCAGGTAAAAGTTGTTGTTAGAACTGACATGCAAACGCGGTACATAAAATTGCCAAGAACCGCTTACGAACCGCTGTTAATTTTTTAAATCTAAACCTGCTACGAAGCTTTCTTAAGAATTTTTTTTTTTAGTTTTCTGAGACAACCCCCCCCCCTCGTTATTAAAAACTACATTGAACCGAGAAGAATATAACACTTCACTCAATAAGTCTTCGGTCTGACATATATATGGCAACAATGTTGACAGACCCATATGATTTCTGGATAGAACCAACCTTTAAACGATACGTGTGAAAATTTTATGACATTCTGACAATTAGTTTAGAGGTTACAGTGGTTTTAGTGACTCTGGTTTTGTAATTTTCAAAAGAATGGATAAAAAAGAATTTCGTGTGTTGATTAAACATTGTTTTTTGATGGGAAAAAATACTGTTGAGCCAAACAGTGGCCTGATAAGCGTTATAGAGACTCTGCACCAGGCAAATCAACTATTAATGATTGGTATGCTGAATTTAAATTAATTAATTATTTTTAATTTTTTTAATTTTAGGAGCGTTGGAATGAATATATCACTCTTGAAGGAGAGTATGTTGATGAATAAAGTCGAATTTCTAAAAAAAAACTAAATTGTTTCTTAGTTAGACCGGTGACTTATTGAGCGACGTGGTATATGTATATATATTTTCATCACAAACATCTCTTCATATGTATATTTTGCTGTAAAATAAATACAAAGTGATATTTCAAGATTTCGCGTGAATCTCGGATAAACAGAGAGATAGAGAGATTTTTTTGTGGATACCGTCCTTTAATCACCTGAAACGTGTAGTTAACATTACTAATTATTTAATAATTATAACTAATTATTTTAATATTTTGATTTTATCTAATTGTTATGGGTCTATTTTAAATTTCATATAATACGCATATATAAATTAATATTACTCAAATATGTAGAATAAACGAAATTAGTTAGTGTTTTGTTGATAAAATTTTATCGGACGTCATGTTTTTGTAGGGATAATTAATGGACAAGTAATGTTTTATCAGCTGTCGCTTGTTCTTCCTGTGAGTGTCAGTGCGGTGTTAGCAGGCCAACTTGTCGAACAAATGGAGACGGATAGACGCTGTGAAGGTGGCAACCCTTGCGTCTAATAGCGGCCCGTTTGTCCTTTCATTCTTCACTAGCCATGACAAGACTGGGCTGCGTGTTCAAACTGATGTTTCGGACGACGTGATTACGTTAACCACACGTTGGAGGAAACGAGCCAGTTTTTTAGTTAGATCGTAAGTGGAAGCAGCGAGCAGCGAGTGACGGCTATTAACCGTGTGCGTGGATAGGATCAGGACGATCATAATTTAGGTCGTGTACGAGTCGAGAGTGGCGGCGGTGGTTATGCTACCTCCGAGCTATGGTTGTGTGCGGAGGCCACCCGGCAACTCTGTGGCAGCCCCGTGACATGTATTAATGACTGCACCCCGCACGATTCATCACTCTCACATCGCATCAGCTTTCAACTCCCACCCGCTCGCTCTGTTCCTCTGTACTTACTAAAGATCAAGCACGTTTCTCGTCTATCTGCTGCGATCAATCACTTTTGACTGATAGAAAAGAAAAGTCATTTATTATCGCATTCCTACCATCCGTTAACGGGCGACGGAGAGGAGAACGGGGACACCTTGTTTTGTACCCCGAAACGATCTGCGTATGACGTAGATGATCCATCTTCGTCGGCATTGCTTAAAGACGTCATACGTCATGCTAAAATTTCCATCGCAAATATAAATCCCAAAACGGTAATACATGGTTCATTACATTCCCTGTGTAAAGTTCGTGTCACGTACATTTGCATCATCGAGAGACACGGTTTTCTAGTGAATGACGTATTTTAGAATATTGAATAGTAGTGTATAATTTCTGCAAGTGACGTCCGAGCATATTTTATCAATAGTGTGTATTGGCAGCGACATTAGTTCTTTTGAAGAGGTCCGAGCGGAAGTTGTGCGCCGGATAGAGATGCGTGGCATAGATGTTGGAACCGAAACGAACACATCTTTTCCGTTTAATGTCTCGTCGACTCTAACGCAAAGTGATAAGCAGTCACATTCGTTCATGGCTCTAGTGATATTTTTAAGTCAAGTTCTATTGGAAAGCGTCAGTGAAACGGATCTAATAATATAACGGTGGGTCGTTATCGAAAACATTAGCGAAGTAAGATGATGTTGAGTGACTAAGATGAACAACGCTGTCACTTCTGATTCGGTCATCAATAACCTCGAGACAGACGGGCAGCCTGGAGGCAGGTAGTGAGCGACAGCACGGATGATAAACGTCCCGAACTTGGCTGGCAAGAAACAGAGCAGCCAACACTAGTGCTAGAGCCAGATATCTCGGTCATTAGGGACACCCGTTTCTCTCATCCATCATGCCTCAAGCATACACTTGTCGCTGTGCGTCCTAGTGAATTCATGCGCGCCACGGACTGTAATCTGCACATTGCACTCTTGATGATGTTGCACTTCTTCACTGTTCTGAACGCTGACCGACGGCAAATCGTTCGAATAGAGCGACCACTTTAAATTCGAACATAACTTCACGGGAACTCCATATCTATGGCTCGACTACGTCATATACCACAATAAGAGGGTACTTTAAATGAAACTTAGATTGGATTTTTCCAGATATGCTCAAAATGAATTGCCACAGTTCTCATTCTTTTGTTCCCCCTCCACGGCTGCTATAATTTATATCTGAAGCATCGGGGCGAGCTTGCTCCACTAAACTGTCGGAATACAAGACACTATAATTTTAAAAAGATTAGCTGTTTATTTCAAACTGCGTATACTTTATGTGCGCTAAAGGAGATTTATGGTTAGGAAATTTTTATAACAACTTGGCATCGTAATGACAGTACAAAGAATTGTTTTCCGGCATCGCGCTCATTGTTCCCAGCTTTCTTGCAGTTTGATACAAGTGTAGCTTGCATTTGTTACGACTTTATCTTGAACTGCTACTAAATTCACATATACTTGTCATAAACGGCTTCCTTAATTGCTTTTTTATTCTATCTAAAAATTCATTTTCACATTCCCTAACTACAGCTGCGCTCGTAAGCCTGTAATACGACGTATAGTAATTGTTTTGTTCATGAGTAATCTTAGTTATGATAAATTACCTCGCGTCATGTGTGAAAGATCTAACTTAGCATTCAACAGATATGTGTGCGCGTGTTATATGGCAGCTAGAGCTCTGTTCATCGTTATTTTATATCTATATTCGTTTTGACAGTGATGTATGGCACATGCAGTTATTCATTTTATACGAGAGCGAGACGACCGTGGCGGTCGCGGCACAGCGCCGAGATCCGAGCGCCGTGGCGTTGATGGATCTAGACAAGCGTCGCGCGCGTCTACTCGACCTGTCAGTCGGCCGTGTCATCACTCCCTCGCCTGTCGCGGCCTGATTGATCGCACCCGTTACTGTTCCGCACACCGTCCTTCGCACTTCTCGCAGCTCTTCAAACAATATTATTAAAAATACTGTTAGGATACGTACTTGACTAATTTAGACGTGTGTCAGTGGTGAGCTAACTGATGTCCAGGGATGTCCGCGGATTGAACGCTGGCCAATATTTCACCTAGCACCTGCCGTACTACTCAATGACCGACCGGTCACCAGCAACATCTGCCGGGATAGGGCCGGGCCGTCCACGTCAAGTGAAACATGATGAACACAGAACACTACCAGCCCATTATGTGGAGCGAGCATCTGTGTGTGTCGACTGACTCTGACTCCCTTTGTTTGTTAAACATAAAATGTCAGATTGAATTAGTCAATTTAAAAAGTGATCAGAGTGTTGATGTCGGGAATGAAAGGTCATATCCACAGCGCAGATACGAAATGGGATTTATCTAACCATGTGTTCCGATTCTAACGCGATAGTGAAATTCGAACTGACAAGTAGATGCGTGACGTGTAATCATACACCGTCTGGGTTTGTTTTACAAATTAAATCGTACGCCCTTTTGTTTCCATTTCGCATGCCTATCAGTGCATGAAATGAACATAACAATATCATTTGAGGTTTTCGAAATTCAATTTCGGCCATGACGCCATCGAAATAACAACGGTCATTTAGGTATTTGTCAAACGTTACTTAAGTATACGTGTTCGTGTTCTTTTCATATGGCATGTAAATATTTTGTGAAGCGCCTGTCGACGCAACACAGAAGCGTTTGTGTATTCAGAGCAACAGCGAGTCAACAGAAGCAGCAGTAAGTGTTTGAACTGTCGCATGTACCTGCACGTTAGATGTGCGGTGTAAATGTATCGGAACGAGTCGGAGACTAATTGCCTGTAAGACCGGGAGCCCGGCGACTCCAGAGTCTATAGGCAAGGCAAGCAAAAGCAACGGCTACTGTCTTTGTCGGCCGCTGTCACGGATTATCAAAACAAAACTGAAAGGATCTGTGCCCGAGCAAACACTCGACACGGCGCTGCCGATGTTTGTCCTGCGTCTCGTTCACCGTGAGACAAACAAGTCCCCGGAGACAGTTAGCACTTACTGTTCATCCAGTAGTGAGCGCAGCTCCTCTGCCCGCACCCTAGCCCGCAGCCACCCTCAATGCGAGGACTACTTGTATCCCATCAACCATCAACATGATCAAAGCGCGCGCCCTACCGCACCGTCGTGTCAGTCTACATAAAGCCCCTTTCACCATTGAAAATAGTGATTTAATATGAACACGAAAGAGTTTTGAAATGTTGTAATCTCGGCCGGCGTCAGATAACTATTATTATAATGCTACCGTGTGACAGGCAGTGCAACCCTCTTCATTCGAGCGCTGAGCTCTCGGCTCTCATGGCTTTTCTTATAATGAGTGGTCTCTCTGTCTCGGTTCAAGGTAGATTGGCAGAAGAGTTCACAAGATGACAGCTTTCATGCCAGATCCCCGGATTATATCCAGCTGGTTGACTTGTCCCTGTCAATTAGGCTTTCAACTGTCGACAGTGGGACCGGCCGTGCGGGGTTTGATGTCGGCTCGAGTTACCTGGTGACAGCCGAGCACTTCAAGTCACCAAACAAAATAACCAGATCGTGTTCGGCCCGAGGGGAATCTCACTCATCTAGCCTCGTCATTGTAAGCTGTGAACAATGTGCGAATCACGATCTCCCATATGATGGGCGCTCCGACAGCAACATCTTGCATAATAACATGCATCTCGTCACTCGTAAGTGATTATTAGCCGCAGAGCCGTCAAGGACAGAGTATGCTATTATAACACTGTTTCGGCCTGGCTTTCATGCGACCAGGTATTTACCAAACAATAATTTGCAGCCGTGCCTGCACGGCATTTATCCCACCGCCAGAGGGATTACAGTAGAACGGAATAAAATAGAATAGAACAGAACAGAACAGAACAGAACAACCTTCCTAACCATGGTACTGGTAATCAGCTCTAATCGAGTGCATTCATTGGTCACGCGGGGCCGTCAAAGCAAAGACTCGATGAATAGGAAACGACCGGCAGTGCCACTGCCCAAACAATGGAAATAATGTAGTGCAATTCACAAACGACCAAAGCAGTAGAATTAAGTTCTTTTCACAGAAACAGAAATGAATGTCTTGACAACACATACAAGCGTTTTAACACCGCCCATGTCTGCCGCGTGACGTGTCCCTTGATGTATTACATGATTTATGTGCGACAAATGAAAGTATTATATTATACTGCTGCGATGGGATGGGATAATTTATGAGTAGGTTTTTTAACTTATCTAAATATTTGAACGTTTTATCTCTTATAAAATATTATAGCTGCAGCCATAAACAGCTCAACTGGCTATCATCCATTCGCATGTTGAATTTTAGTAAACAGTGCAAGAGCGATAATGTATTGTTACAAAATACAGTGGTGCTTATCAGTGACAGCTAGGAGAGTGTCGGTGTGCGGTCGCGCCGTCGCTCCTGGGGGCAGTGGAGGGCGGCGGAACTACACCAAGTCACACTATCACACTGTCTGATGTCTGATGATCGATAGCTCTGCTCGCCCGTCAATCATTCATACTTCCTGTCTGTGCGCATTCTCTCTCGTTAGCGGACACCTCGTTTTGTTTTGATTCCCGTCTCACCTCTCTCTCCAGCCATGCCTCTCACTGCTGCGAGATAACTCATACGTTTCTAATATTTTTAACTGGCCGTAGATTTATTACACACTGCGAGCCACCAAAGTAGGATATTTTAATTTATTAGTTTATTATATATTTGCATAATTGTTGTTAGACGGGTATATAAATTTCTGTTGGTAATTTTGTAATTTGTTATATCATAAATTATAACGGTTATATTATGGCCGTAGATTTACCTCTAAGTTGTTGACCTTTATAATTTTAATTTATAGTATGCAGTATAATAATCACATCTGTTGACAATGCAGCCAGTGCCGTAACATATATTCAGGTGTACAAGCGTCGCTTTTTATTTGCTTAATAATTATTAATGTCTGCATGTTGCTACAATGTTGAACAATGACAGTATATATGTAGCTAAGATAATGGAAATGGATAGGCTGGGAGTAGAAAGTCTCGTACTGAGAATGTTTATTCATTATTAAATCAATTTTACATCTAACGCTCAACTTTAATATGCTATCTGCGTTAAACATTATAAGACTAATTACAATTTAATTATTAACAATTATGTAAATCTTTATTATACGTTGTAAAGTAATTAATATTTTTAAAGTTCTTGTTCAATTTAAAATGAATCACGGCATGGTGACTCATCACCTTTTAAGCCATTTGATTGAAGGGAACTAACTATTAAACTTCTGCAAACAATCGCAATCGACAGATGTTATGTGGCATAGTGCAAGGATATCGAGAAACTGTCACTTCTGTTTTATTTATCTCAGTTTAAGTGGTTTTATAAAAACGATACTTGATGAGAAGATATGCAGAGATAAAGCCAGCCAATATCGGAAAGACATGTATATTTGTTCGGAACACGCTATTGCCCATGTTAGATGGGTGTTAAGGTACATCCTCCTAACGAGAATACCACTCGGACCCGCATTCGAACTTAATAATATTAAATCAGGCTGATTCTGCCATTCGTTAAGGGATATATATCAGGCAGGATTACAGGATTTCCTCGCCACAGGATTACAGGAACAATGGTAGCACATTACAGCGCTCTAAGTACTAACACTGGTGCATTAGGAGTCCTGTAGCAGGAGGAATGCGTGCCGGCGAGCGACGAGCGGGCCGCACAGAACCGCTATAAATTTGTGTGCAGGGATTGCATTCCCGAAGACCAGGATTAGCCGGTGCCGCTATCAACAAGGGCTTTGCGGGTTTTGATTAAGTCTCCGACTACTCGGTTCCATCTCCACAGTTCCATAGCCGGAAACGGCCGGCACGTTTAGATGGCATTAGAGCGGAAGTGGCCAGACAGCTCTCTCTGCTCTTTACGATATTTAATAACGGTTCCCAATATCTGTAACGTCGCGAACGAAGGCCAGTGCCGTGTGTGGAATTAGCTCGGGACAGATCTGCGTTAGCTGGAATGATTCCCCGGATCAGTGTAACGAGGAGTTATACGTTTTGGCCGGGCTCTCTGATGGCAGGAACGTGTTAATTATACCTAGCAGAGTTATTAGCGGTGCTGCTACCCACTTCAGCCAGGATGAAGGGATGAGTAGCGGTGACGGATCGAGGGTTGCGCAATAGAGTGTGGTGATGATGATGTTTCTCTTATGTTGGTTCGCACCGCTGAGACTTAATGTACATTTGTTAAATTGATTTATTATCTCGTATATTCTCCGTACGTAATTTAATATGTCCTACATGAGCACGAGGTTGGTAATTGCTTTCTTAGTTTAAAAAGAGCGAGAGGAGAGTCAGTAGGTTGGCCCGTCCCTGTCTCTGCCTTTGCTCCGTCTTAATAATTAACATTTTCCTCTTAACGGCTTACAGGCTGAGCAGGTTTATGGCTACAAACTTAACGACGGTTTTTATGGCCGCATAAATTAGTGTGCTTTTCATTGTTTGATGTGTAATTAGGGGAATTGCATATCATTTATACGGGCTCGTACTTTTTATGCTCCGTAAAAAGAACTTTTTGATTACAACGTGCGGCATATGTGGCGTGATACGGAATTATAGCAATGACAGTCATAATTTTTATATGCGAGAGTCTGCCGTATAATTTGCGAGTGATGGATGGATATCCGACATGAGTGGTTATTACGGAGCGGGCTCGGCTTTGCTAATATGTAGGGTACGGAATACGGCATGGCATGGCTCATTCGCGGTACACGTTGCTGTAGTCGCAGTCGCAACCGTAACCGCAGACGCGGCCGCGGCCGCTGCCGTACCGTAGTGAACCCGGCCCCGAACGCTGCTCAACTCGCCCTCCTGTCTGCCCGCTTGCCGACGGCCAGTTATTAATCACGCCGTGCCAGGCTCTGACATCTTTGCCCACCATTTTGACAGGTCATTCATAATAAAAACACATGGGCTTAGCTTAGTTTGTTCAAGCCGAACCGCTCGCTCAGATAACATGTACCGAATAACGACCAGATACCATCGTCCTCACACATTAGATAACTTCAACAACAACATTAAACTGTCCCTCATACTAATATCCAAGCAATTAATGTGTTTATTGGGATTCTCCCTGCAAATGATAAACATATATCACTTGGGATTTCATTAAAAATGGTCCAATTACTGTTATCATCATAGTTGTTTCTGACGTTTTAATTTGGTATGCCACAATAGACATACGAGCAGTGATGAGTACGATGAATGCTGCCTAGGATCGCCACCTACCAATTTACTGTACTTAAATCTATTCGTGCAACCTTCCCTACAATACCTAACACTCATTTCATTTCAGAAAACTGCAATAGAAACTGTGTACTGAACTGTACTGAAATATCTGTACTTGTTTATGATGATGCTGTACTGACCCTTACATGGTTTGAGCGATTTCGTAGTGGTTGTGAACCAGCTGATCAGCTGAAATTCAACATCAAAAACCAAATAAAATGTAGAAAAAGTTAGGAAATAATTCAATAAAATAGGCTCTGAATACTTTATGATAAGGGCGTACTAGAACGATAAGAGAATGACGTGTGCAGAAAAAATAAATAATATATATATATATATATATATATATATATATATATATATATATATATATATATATATATATATATATATATATATGGATATATATATATATATATATATATATATTAAAAATAAAAATTCACGCACTCTGACACACATCACTTCTAATTTTTGCCAGGTAATAAATTTACAGTGCGTCCGAATCCACTGTATTCACCAGTTCTTGTATCTTCTGGCTCTTCTTATGGTGAGTATGACCATGATTCCAGAGATTAAATAAACCAGGACAGCGCGGTTAAAAGTGATCATGACATAGGACTTTCGGTACTATTATGATATGTGGTTGGCACGATTGAGGTTGATTGGCAGTAATATTTACAGTAATACCTCGGTTAACGAATTTAAATCGTTCTACGTGGTGATTCGTGGTGCGAATTATTCGTTAGCCGAATCTCGATTTTCTATTAGTTTCAATACAAAAACCTTTTAGCCCATTTCACAACGTTTCTATGTCTTTAATCAAGTTGCAGAGTCTATATATTTCAGCCTTACTAGGATGCCGTCTGGAAGCCAGAGTGTGGAATTCTCCCTGCTTGGAACATCCCAGAGATGAAAGTGTTGGTGATATCTGCTGTTCGGATAGTCCCCCTCCGGTAGCTGTTCTCTTTTTCTTTTGATGAACATTCATTCTCATCCTCTTATTTTTCTATTTTCAGCTCAAATGCTGTTGCTGTGCTGCTGATGGTTTTCTGAACTTGGATCCTCATCATGCGGTTCTACCAACTCCTCTATCTACTATGTCTTCTTCATTCACTTCCATTTTCATAGCCTTAGCCAGAGATACAATCTTGTCCAATACTACAGCGTCTTCAGCAGCAACTTCAGCATCTGTATGAGACTTTAGTATGGCTGATTATTCCACATAGTCAGGCCGCAAGATCTTCCAGGCAGATTTCAAAAAGCCACGCGTTTCCTTTCCTTACCCGCATTCCAATTCGTTAGCCGCGGCTAACACTTTGCGACAGACATATTCGTTAGCAGTGTAATGAGGATTTACTGTATTTTCTTGATATGAAGAAACCCTATTAATATTAAATTTTCGCCAAACGAAGAAATTTTTGGTAGAACGAAAAGAAAGAAAACGGAGCGAGACGATTATATACAGTTTGGGAGATGTCAGTTGACTGCTATATTTCTTATTGTGTGGGTCGTTCTAGGGTTTGTTGATGTGTGCGTCATTTCATCATTCAGTAACCTTGGTAGTTAGTCTTCAAGATACGAAATTTCGCCTTGAAATGTCTTTTCTATGAATGAATTACGTTCTTTTGATCGCTCCTTGTGTATCGGTATTCTGGTGCTAATATATTTTCATAACGAGCCGCCTATTTCTATCGTCTGTATTTGGTTTGAGCTACCGTTAGTATGCGTGATCGAACAGAACGGAACCAGTCCATCAACGATCTGACATATTTTGTAATTTAAGATTACTAATTTCATTCGGCCACTTTTCTTTCATGTATACGTTGAACGATATCAAAAAGCCCGACAAAAAATCTATAACTATAACGTTAATTTAATATAACAGGGGAACTTTGCATAAAGAATCTTATAAATAATGCTGTCAGATTTTGAAAGAGTAATATGTTTCTAATTACCTTCTAGCGTGTTGGCGAGGCGCTTGGGGTACGCCTTCAACACTGGGAGGATCGCGTTATGACTTGGACATCCGTTTCAAAGAGGTTATTCCATATCATGACTGTGACGTCACTCTGCAAGAATCGCTAAGCGCTCAGGATACTCGTTAGATGGTTGTTTTCTCAATCTGCCCGGAGAATTATAAATATGTTAGTTTCAGAATCTTAATTATACCTATTATATTTATGGTGATTATAGTTATATTAAGTTTTATATGTTGATAAATTGGACGGCGTTAATAAGTTGTATCTTGTTGTTAATTAACATAAAATACAGTTGCTTTATGTTTTATAATTTATGTTGCTAATTTATAATATTTTAATTAAAAATGGCTCCTTCCAACAAAATATAATTTACATGCATAAATTTCAACTGATAAGATCGTCGATTATGTTTGTAAGACTGAACTATAATTTTCAACTATGTAACGCAGAAACCAACAGTTTTATTTCCTCATATTTATTAGCCTGCATTTGTTTACATTTGTAATATACAGATAATTTATCACACTTATAATTAATATACATCTTGGATAAGCATGCTTATACACTAGCATACTCTTCTAATAATAATAACTATAAAGTGCTTGTTAATTAGCCGTCAAAGTATAGAGTGACTCATAAATATTAAGCTTTCGATAATAATCATATTTTGTCTCCTTTTTTAAAATGGTGGTAAATCATTTTGTTACAATATAAATATTTGGCCCAACGACTAATCCATAGTAAACACAGTCAAACCAAACGTCAACAGTTGGACCTAAAATTTCGACAAATCTATTGGTTTCTTGGCAGAACATGCATTGATACCACCCGCTTCAAGTAAAATACTGTTGTACAAGACAGGGATCTCCAACGGTAGCAGACTGGCAACATTTTCCGTCCCTGGAAAATTGGAATAAATAGGCCCTATAGGGTCAAAAGCCGGCTTGATTTGATCAAGGACCGGCCCCATTGATCCAAGAATTGGTTCTATTGGGACTGGTCCACCGGGAAATTGTCCGGTATCCTGGCGTGGCAATCCGTCACTCCCCAAACTTTTCGAATTTCTGGACTTTTTATAGACCCCTTCTATTTTACTATTACGCAATTATAATAGAAAAAACAAAAAATACGCTAATGTGATTTTTTATAATGTTGACAAAAAAAAAAATTATAACAAAATAATTCGTTTTTACTAAAAATAGAAAAGAAAAACGATGTGAAATATATATTAAGATGGAAGGGAGACATGTGGAACAACAATTGTAATCGAGGAAACGCGTTTAGATCTTTTCTTGAACGCTCTGAGCTCGCTTCCCGAACCCACCTAAAGAGATCGGAAAGCATGATAAAGAGTCATATTTTTTATTATTCGAATAGAAATTTTTGAAAATATGAATTTCAGATGTTCGATTCAATTTTACTTCGCATGAATATTCAAATATTATTGCCAGTTCGAACAGTTTATTACCGCTAGCTGCAAGTGTAAATTTCACGAGTACGCTAAAATTACTTTTCGCTTGCATCTGATGATAATAAACCGTTATGTAACAGACCTATAGGTTAAGATTAGAAAAAAGAATGAACGTTAACAAATGTAAATAGAACATAAATTATTAATATAATACAATATTTATTTATCGACCAAGATACAAAATGAAATATTGTTACGTTACAAATTACAAAACCTTTTGAAATATAAACACAATATACAGAATAAGATAAAAGTACCTTATAGAAATATCACCCAACATTATGTTAAGAGGCCTCACGTACAGATATTGGTAAAGTGGCCTTACTATTTCAGTACATTTCATGAATTACATTACGTATTAGGGATACGTAATGTAGCGTATCTCTATTGTTGTAAAATTGTCTAATTCTACAACAGATTTAGTATGTGTTCGTTTCTTTCTCGGGCTACTGACAGCTTTACCTCTCGATTGCTGTGCAGCGATTTTATTCACTTTAGAAATTCTGACATCTAATGCAGCAGCAACTCTCTAAAAAGTTAATTAACAATTATTTGTAGAAAAATGTTCAAGTGAAAAGACAATAGATATAAACAAAAATTAATATTTACTTATATCTCTTACACATTTCAAATCCATTAAAGGTCCACCATTATCTAGCTCTCTTTTTAAATATTTAATAAGAGACAAAACCATCATTTGAACGGCTACTAAGAGCTTTCGGCATTTTTATTAGAATAATATTTGATTTAATGAAAAATAAAGATTAACCTCACTTAAATGTCAAACCTGACTTAAAAACGACTGAACAGTACAATCTTAACCTGGCAACGCGTAAAAATATTACCAACATTGAGTAAATAAACTGAGTAATGGTTTGATGTTGGTTAAATCACATCATGATATTGGTACTTAAATGAACCAATTGTGACGTCATCTCATATTTATTGTGAATGGAGTTTAAAATATAGTACAGTAATATCCTATAATATAATACGCCTGTTTGTATGTTCGTATGTTCGACTGGACGCCTGTTTGTATGTTCGACCGGTCGTTTCTTCATTCCCCGATAGAGGCGCGCATATGTTAATTATTTATGTCAAAATTGTTTAAAATATATTGTTGATGCAATAATAGTGAGTTTTCTACGAACACTTTTTATAATTATTATAAAATGCAATAATAGTGAGTATTCTACGAACACTTTTTATAATAATTGATAGAATTGCAAGAAATTATTGTTTATGTATTGGACAGTAGTGTGCTGTGATTTTTGTTTTGAGTGTTGACAATAAATTAGTAAAAATGACAGTTGTGTTTTTCATTAAAAAATCACTTCACAATTATTAATTTAGTTGTGAAATACACAGATCGGTTTTTTTACGAAACAAAACACAGAAAAACGTTATCCTTCCGTGATATTCGACATTTTTGATTAAAATTATTATTAGCAGAAAAATAGTTATTTTAAAAAATATTTGGTTTTGATGAAAGTAAGAAAAATGTGACTTTTTTTCTTTATTATTATTTTTCAATGCTTTATTATTTTTTTATTTTTACGATTTATAGGACAAGATTTACAATATCCCACTGCAAACTCTATACAGATGGCAGCACATAACGACTACACTAAAGAATGCGAATAACGACTACACAAGAATTATCAGTGGCTCTAAAACAATGGTTTCAGTTTATTTATCACATTAAAATATCATTTACCTTTTAGTTTAGGTTAGATTCACCTTAAAAGCACTATCTTATAGTTGATAACGGTTTTTTTTTTTTTTTTTATAAACCACCTAGAAATAAATTGTATTTTAACTGTTCTGTGCAGGGCTAGGGACAGTGATTCACCTTAAAAGCATTATCTTAGGTTATGGTTGATAACTGTTTTTTTTTTTTTTTTTAAACCACCTAAAAATAAATTGTATTTTAACTGTTCTGTGCAGGGCCAGGGACAGTGATTCACCTTAAAAGCACTTAGGTTATGGTTGATAACTGTTTTTTTTTTTTATAAACCACCTAAAAATTGTTTTAAAAGTTCTGCACAGTCCCACCTGTTTAGAATCTCTGTATATTGAACAAATGACGTGTGTGTGACGCATGCGCAGTGTTCAGTGGGATATTGTAAATCTACCCCCTGATTTGAGATATAGTGTAAGTACGCTTTTTTCCGTGTGCCCATTTTGCCGTGTGTGTATTTTTTCATGTGTGCTTTTTTCCGTGTGCGTATTAATCCGTGTGCGTTTTTTCCGTGTGCGTATTTTTATATTATATAAGAAAATGGAAAATTAATTTTAATAAATATGTTTTAAATTTAACGTCTCAAATCATTTTTAGTTTTAACATTATAAATATAATGCACTGAGTGAAAATGAATCGTTTTCCCATCTTAAAAAGTTAATGAATTAATAATTCGGATTAATGCTCATTATTTGTCCAGTTTTTAATAATGGGCGAAGAGTTAATTTAATTTGAATTGGAATTGGCAACGGGTGCACTAGTATGAATATAATAAAATATTATTTTTAAATTTCAAATTTTTTTGCCACTTCTAAATACTTAATCCTGTAATCACATTTCAAATCCATTTTTTGTTTTTGCATGTACTATCAATATTTGATATTGGAACACTGATAAGCGATATTATCGGTGATTTTCTCTAGGGCACTTTATATGACCATGATGTGCGACAATGAATATATGTACAGATACTGTTAATATTTCATTCATAGCATTACAAGTTAAACCCTTAGTAAATATATTATAAATTACTCACTCATAAATGTTATTCGCGGAATATTATTATCATGTCAGTTTGTCCAAATACACACTTCTTATCTCTGTTATCATATTGCATATATATTGTAAATATTATTTATTATACTGTTTATAAATTATATTATGTGAATAACATGGGCCAATAAATTGCTTTATTCTGATAAGTTTATTTTTAAATAAACCTATATTATAGTATTTTTATAGGTAAGTTTCCGATAATGGGTTTTCACATAATATTAATACCTATGAATCCCTTCAGATTACCACTTGTTCGCATCGATGGGTCACGCACTTGCCGAGCAGCACTTTTGTTCAAATGAAAATGTGAAAGAATGGCTAGATGAATGGTTTGCGGGGAAAGGGGAAGAGTTCTACTGGCGAGGTATTCTCAAATTACCTGAAAGATGGGAAAAATGTATAACTTCTAATAGAGCATACTTTGAATAAATAAACTTTTAGTGTTCTTCTGAGTTTAATGTGTTTTATTTAAAAAAAATCCGCATTTCATACTTGTAGACCTGGTATATTAACTCACGCAGCGTACTCGACGCAGTTAAAGTACTCTATTCAAGAGACACACTGATCTACAAGATACAGGAAAACTTCCATAATGTGGCCCTCCAGGGGAAACAGGTAATCTTGGTGTGGGTTCCCTCAAATGTGGGAATAAGAGGGAATGAACAGGCAGACCTAGCAGCGAAAGAGGCAGAAAACCTTCCAATAACACTTAACACCGATATCCGTACCTACAAGCGATATAAAATTCAACCTATGGCAAAACATAAAAGAAGACTGGAAACGACAATGGCACAGTCTAATGAACAACAAACTTCGCCATATAAAAGAAAACACCAAACTCTGGGCTCCAGTAGGCAACAGAAAAAAAAAAAAAATAGATAGTTCTTATAAGACTCAGAATTGGCTACACTTTCATTACACACTAACATCTAATGAAAAGAAAAGAGGTGGAAAACTGTGACAACTGCAATAAAACTGTTACCGTAGAACATATATTCGTGGAGTGCCAACTATATGAAGAAGTCAAACGGAAGCACAAAATACCGGGCGGTAAGCCCAGAAAATGAAAATATTTTATTAGATTTTATGTTCCGTAAAATCTAAATCAACAGATAATTTCTAAATTATCTATCTTGAATGTCTTATCATAAAATTGTAAATATGCTTCATTGTAAATTAATGCCAACATTCATTCTTGTACTTCTCTACAATTATGGTGTCTCTATAGATGACATATTAAAACTCTAAAACCATTCCACCAAAGAGGTCTTAGGACGATATTGAGAGACAAATGGCAAGATTATGTGCCGAATACCGAAGTTTGGGCTAAAGTTTGATATCTTCAGTATTGAGCCCATGTTTCCCTAAATTTAGTTGCGGTGGGTTGGACACGTCATAAGAATGGCAAATTGTAGGTTACCCAAAAGATTACTGTACTCATATTTGGAAGAAGGTTGCCGAAGTGTGGAAGCTCCTAAGCAACGCTGCCAAGACCGTCTTATGAATTGTTAAGGGCCCTAGGCCATGGGTATTTAACAGGCCCTCCTCCCAGGACAAATCAAGACAAATTAAGAAAAAATATAGCAATTTAAGCGATTACAACGATTTTGAGACCTAATTTTTAACCTAGATTATTCATTACCGCTATATTTAATTTTACTAAAATTGTTGGTTGATGCAAAATTAACGACGATTTTTTTGGAGTGTTTATTTTGATCTGAAAAATGACGCTTGTTTTATGTAATAATTATAAAAATATTCTTCTGTTCTTAGGTGAAAAAAATGCGTGCCGAAATATAATGCTCTACCACTTTGAGAAAGGATGGAAAGCGGCACAGTTATTTCGCGATCTCAACGAGCTTTTCGGCAAAGGAACAATCAGTTAAAAACAAGTTGATAGATGGTACCACAAGTTCAAATCGGGTGACACAAGTCTTAAGGATAATGAAGGAAGAGGACGGCCATCAGATTTCGACGATCAGGCACTTTTGTCAGCCGTGGAAGAGGACAATAGCATGACAACCCGGATACTGGCCGAAGACTAGTCATAGGACATATCCACGATCATCCGTCGCCTTAAAGCTTGGAAAGGTGTGAAAATTGGCTGGATGGGTGCCTCGCGAACTCTCCAACAACAACAAAGCCGATCGTGTTCGAATTTTCACCGAATTGCTGCAGAGTAACGAGCCATCGTCATTTTTAAAGAATCTTGTCACTGGTGATGAATTGTGGTTGCTCTTCAAAAACGTCAAAAAAAGAAAGTTTGTGTATCTCCGGGTGAAACACCAAAAGAAATAGCAAAATGTGCCCACAGTAAGAAGGCAATGTGTTGCGTATGGTGGGATAGAAGCGGAATAATCCATTGGAAGATCATTGCAAACGGCATTTGCTTTTGGTGGAATGAAGATGATGAGCGTCAACAGAAGCGGATTCCGCAAAAGACGACAAAGGGCAATTCAACAGCGACGTCTATCTGGTTCAGCTCGATCGTATCCATACAGCAATTTGTTTGTTGAATAAACACATACACAACAAAAATCGTCGTTAATTTTGCATCAACCCAATACATTTTACATACATAAATTCTATAATGCCGAACAGGAGTTTGTCTGAAATATGAATTTCCTGGTATATTTATAATGTTAATGTTATTCATTTTGTTATTTATTTATTTATATGTTTGTAAAATCAGTAACTTTACAAAATAAAATTAAGACCGGCGACCGGGCCCCTTATATAAGCGGGCCCTAGGCCATGGCCTCGTGGGCCTAGGCGAGAAAACCTCCCTGAACGCTGCGAAGACAAGGTAAAAAGTAAACTCAAATTATGTCAACTGCTCAGCCCAAACTGGCAAGTAAAACTCCTTGTCGAAGTACTTGGCTTAATCTGGTGACAAACAGATTACAGTAGTACGGATGAATACTTATAGACCGTGCCACACTAGTACGCAATAAACGCAAATTGAGAATTCAGATGCTGTTGCTTGATTCTGCCTGCAATTATCTCTACGCTATTTGTGGCAACATTTTCGTATCCAGAATTAGCTTCAGTCATGAAACTCGTTGAAATACGTGTAGTAATATTTTTCTTTTAGTAGCGAAGTGCTGTCGTCGATTCGACTTAGCTTATATAATATGTACCTATAATGAAGGACACTGGGCTTAGCTAAGGTCGTTCCTGGGTGGTTGACCACCCAGCTGCAAAAACAATATCACTGCCCTTATTAATTAAATACTATTTAATTAAGAATTTGATATGTAATGTTTACTTTTATATCTTACATATAAAGTTTTAAATATTTATGATGCAAAATAAATATATTTTAATTTATATTTTCATAAAATAAAATAAATATCCTTAAAAATAAACGGTTTTATTTATGATGCATGTTTTATTCCATATATAAATAATAAACTATTAATACATAATAAATAAAACTATAAGTATTAAATATATTGAAAGTGATATAAATTATTTTTGATAAATTTAATTTCTCGTAAATATCTTTTTCTGTTGACAATAATACAAGATTAGTCAGCCTTTCCTATGACATCCTGAGGCAATTTTTGATTACTTTAATTTAGAAAAAGTCCTTTCCCCTGATGCCACTGTTACAGGCAAAGTTAAAAAATCTTAAAGCAATAGAAAAATTGGGGTATGAAGGTTAATTCATTGTCTATTAAGTACTCCAAAATAATTAACGGTTTTCTAGGAGTGGGAAATATTTCCCTAAAACTTAATATTTTCTTAAATAATTTAAGTCAATTCATGTCTTTTGCAGTGGCGGCTCGTGACTTTATTTTCTGGTGGGGCAAAAAGCTTTTTTAGGGCAAAAGCTTATCAAAAAGGTTTTTGAATGAAATTTCCTTGAAATTACTTTTTTTTTTTTATTTTCTTAGGATCTCGTTAAAATGAATTCCAGTCTTGGTGGTCCCAAAGTTTTAAGTCTAATTTTTATATCATAGTTTCAATTATTTTTGCAAACCAGTTCTAAAATTGAAATCACGCTATTTTCATTCTCATTCATTTTTAAAATTTATTTATTATTATTTTTTCCCCCAAATTCGCCACGTACATAAAATACAATCACATAAACTTAAGAAAATGTTGCGAGTAAATTATTATCAAATATAGTAATAAAACACTATTTTAATAATGTAATATTATTAACATTCTAATAACAGAGAGCTACAAATAAATGTCAAAATAAAGCATTCCGACTGATAATTAAAACTACGGACAAAATATGTTTTGACCCACTTGCAATGGCTGCTACAGGTTGCATATTATTGCTCGTCCTTCGCCCCCGCTTGTACCCCGCATCATCACTCGTACAAAGATTTGAGACATTCGCTCTTTTACCCTGCCTGGCGCATGTCCATTCTAAAAACATTTGTTTAGGAAGCAAAACGCGGCGCAATGCGAATTTAAGTTATAACATTTCAATATAACTAAATATTAATTTAAAATGGGTAAAATGAAAATAATACATGTTACTATTATTATTTTTTATTAAAGATTTTCTTCTTTTTCAAAAGTAAATAATTGAGAAGGCATTGCCCCGTTGTCCTCCCTGCACCAGCCGCCACTGGTCTTTTGCCGCAACCAAACTGTCTATAGCCGGTCATTCCTTGGTGTGGCCGCCCAAGTGCGGGGGCATCTTCTGCACACCCACCAGGTGCTGGGTAGACATAGAGACAACTAAACTATTTCTAATTATATTTTTGACAATCTACTTATCTACTTAAATTCTGAAAGTTTTTATAGGCTGAGTCAGTGGCGCACACAGAATGGGTGGGGGGGGTGGAGGGGCTGAAGACTAAATTATTTAAATTATGTATAATGTTCTCTCTTCTAAATTTCAAGTGATGATCTAAAAAAAAGGTCCTTACTCTTGAAATACAAGTGATGGTGATAAAAAAAATCCTCTTTGTTGGAAGGGGGCTGGGGGCGCCACTGGTCTGAGTCGTATGAAGAATAACTCTTTCCTGGCGGCAGTGGCGGACTGGTAAATTAAACCAGCACGATACCTATAAACTATAAATATAAAAATTTAATTCATAAAAAAAATATGTTCTCAATTTACAAAATCATTATTTTTTCATTCTTTGGAGAATTACAATGTTTTCTTTCGACCAGTGGCGGATCTACATACGGGCTAATAGGGCTTAAGCTCTGGGCCTCAGATCAACAAGGGGCCCCAAACCTCTCAGACATATACCTATTATATTCTATACCAAGCACGGCTTATAAGAGAAAAGAACAAAACAAAAATATTACTTTAAAAAACAACTCAAAAAAAATTAAAACCACAAATTTATGAATATTTATTAAAAATCAACATAAGTGAAGCGCCAGCTAATAAAAAAATAATATCCAACATTAAAGAAAATGTAATAAATAATAATTAACCTTTAATCCCCTCAGCCTAGCTATGCATACTATAAAATTCGTTAGGGTTTGGTTACATTTGTCTTCATCTATGCGATAGTGTTTTCCAGTTCTGTACCTTTAGCTGTTAAAAATCCTTTTCCATGTAATCCTTTTATATAGCTTATTGAGTTCCCCTAGGTCATTTTTCCTTCATCTTCCTAAATATGTTCCTTGCATATGTTCTATGTCCTTGTTCGCTTCCTTGTTTCTATGTCCAAGTGTTACGTATTATTAAATCTTACTTACGTAAATACTTACTCTGTACCGTTACAACCCTGGGTGGGTCCTAGCTGGGGGTTTATTCTGTAAGCTTTTCAACAATGCTTTTGACAGTATACTGTCGAAAGTTCTTACAGTAACAGTGACTTTGTAATAATAAATAATAGTGACTTTGACAGTGTGAAGGTGACTGTCTACAAGTAACAGAATATAGGTAGAACCCCTAACTGCACTGTCGCCTTCAACTCGGTCCGGTGTGCCATCTTTTCGAGACCGTATTAGATATTAAGAGTTCTTAGATCTGCGTTGATATTAGGTTTGTTCTCAGAGCCATTTCTAATGGTTTATTATCGTAAAGGTGCCTACAGACGGTGTGCCAGCGTTCGCCAGCTTCTAGTTCTGACGTTGGCCGTAACATGTAGCGCTGGCGGACATTTGTACTTGTGTACCCTACAGACAAAGCGTCCGTGCTGGTCAAGTACAAAAATAGCGAACATGGCCCAGCGCTGGTAAAATGGCGTCTGACAGTGAAAGTGAGGTTATGGTCACAGCTTCGACCTTGGTTTTGTTATTTAAATTAGATTGAAAGTACAAAAAATTACTTTTTACTTTAAGTAGACTTCATAATTACGCAAAAATGGTTATAACCTTCCTTTTGAGCACAACACTCTCGACTGATGTGATGACAAGTGTGTGCGCGTCGTGTGTACGGTGCTACCCTGCATATGCAAGTCTGCACCGATGTTGGAACGCTGGCCAGTGGCAATCCCAGCCTACGCTGGCTGTGACTTGTGGCTTGTTGCCCCTACACACGATCCGCGGAGCTAGACAAGAATAAACATTGGCCGTGACTTGCCATGCCGTCTGTAGGCACCTTAAGACGTAAACGCAGGGTTCGTAGAAGTGCGTAAAAATAACTCTGCACTTGCATCTGACGATAATAAACCGTTAGATATGACTCTACGAACAGAGCTGTTATCTCTTCATCGCAGACTTGGATGGCTTACGGAACGCTTTCCTTATTTTTAAAACAAATATTTCAATATATGTTTGGCCATAACAGTTAGTCTCAATATTTTTTATTGTAACATGTTCTTGTATTTAGCATAAATCCAGTTTTTAAGCTTTCATTTTCAAATCTGTAGAATAAGAAAAATAAATACTGCACTAATAAATCTGAACTATATCTCTGTACATAATAAAATGTATGTTGTTTAATCTAGGTTCTTATATCTTAATCCTTTAACAAAAGTATAAAAGTTTACATACAAAGTCATTTACACATATGTTTACATATGCCGTTGACCTCCTGATAATATTTTTTTTTTTTGTTTTTAATAAACAATGAGGTTTACCGTCATATAGATTTAGTAAAACAGAGAGAAATTATATTTCGGGTATAGAATTTTCATCTTCTCGGGATGGCAAATATCCCCCTCCCCCCGGAGGTATATTTTTTAGTTATTGTACCCTGATTAACCTACTCCACCTACTCCACCTACACATGTAGTTCCCCGGACTCATGTAGTCCCTCCCGTTCAGTAATAGTACACTCCGAAGAAAAACGTTTGGATTCAACGCTAATTTCACGTCTACATTTTGACATCTGGCCAATAGGAAAGCATTATAGAAAAAGATAAATCATATTCAACTTGTATTTAAATAGGTAAATATTATAGAACCTGTGAATAAGGGCGAGTGTTGTTGGCGCCCCTAGGCAGGGCCGTAACTAGCTTT
Organism: Liopterus haemorrhoidalis; assembly: GCA_963971575.1. Classification (NCBI taxonomy): domain Eukaryota; kingdom Metazoa; phylum Arthropoda; class Insecta; order Coleoptera; family Dytiscidae; genus Liopterus; species Liopterus haemorrhoidalis. The sequence continues at coordinate 43,283,847 of OZ020615.1, read as the reverse complement.
CTTCGAGCCCTGGGCAAGATTTTATAATTGGGCCCCCCTAAACATATTATATATATAAAGTGATGTCCTGATAAAAAGGTCCTTACTTCTATAATATAAGTAATGACACTTAACAAAACCGAATCTAACTACTAAATTACAAGTGATGACAAAAAAATTTCATCACTTCCAAAATACTAGTAATAACCTAAAAAAAAGGACCTCACTACAATATTACATTACACTAATTATTTTTAGATTAATTTGGTGCCCATTTTCACTGATCACCTGAGGCAAGTATGTATTCCTATTTGATACTTTAAAATCAAATATCTAATGTAATTCAAAAAATAGGTTAATTCACAGCGTATAGTAATAAAATAACTGAACTCTCCTGAACTAACTGAACTGAAGTGTGGAGTGTAGTGTGGTGTGGTGTGTAACTCGGTTCGCAAAAAATTAATTTTTTTTAAAATCTTTTTAATTTCAAAAAAAGACACGCACTATCTTAGCTATAAATACAAAAAACCCATAACATTATTACCCATAATGTAGCTATAAATTAAAAAAATATTTTTTTTATCAAAAACACAAAAACTGCCACATTTTTCAAAAACACAATCTGATCAAAAACTTGTAAAAACTCTTAAAATGTTTTTATTTTAACCCTATTTGGTAAAAGGGTGCAAGACAAGAACTTTTTTACCACATTTTTGGTACGAAATAAAATAACAATTGTAAAATTAATAACGAACACATCATATTGTCCGGTATTGAACTCAGAGATTAGCAATGAATATGTATGCTCGAGCATACATATAATTCAGAACCCTAAATTAGTTAAATTTAAAACCGACTGTGATAATATAAGCGCCATCTATTGTAACATATTAAAAAAATTCTAAATCTAACATATTTCAACTAATAATCAAATTCTAATTTATTAATAGATAGCGTTACTTACTGGTTTCAACCATCTCAAACCCTTTTTCAAATTCATACGTGGCTTATTCATTGCTAATCTCTGAGTTCAATACCGGACAATATGATGTGTTCGTTATTAATTTTACAATTGTTATTTTATTTCGTGACTACTAACTAAGGTAATGTAAATTTAACATTGTTTTTTATTCTTTAACTCATATTTGATATGTTTTTATTATTTAATAATTCTTTTATGTTATATTTTAAATTCCGACAATTTTGTAATGCTTATTTTAACTACTTGACTTGTTAAATTTGAACACTATCATAATTTTATACATGTAAACTTACCGATTTAATAATTGTATTTTTCTATATATCTTTGTAGCTCTGATGAAGATTTAAAATAAAAATCGAAACGTTAGCGAAGTTAATAAATTTGTTTTTATTTTCTGACTGGTCCGAATCCCATTACCTTCAACTATAGTTATTAGTTATTGCATTTATAGTAACTTTTGTTCAATAAATTTTTTCGAAATATTTTTCTGTTGCTAAATATTCGCAAAAATCTTAAAATCGACAGGAGTAAACTCCCATTTCTAGTTAACCGATTTTCATAAAAAACAATAGGGTTCTTCCCATTTAATAGGAGAATTTTTTAGTACCAGAACGAACTATTTAAGTTAAACCGTTTTTGATTTATCGTGTATTCACACAGACACACAGACACACACACACACACATACGGACGGCACTTCGAAAATAGGTTTTTTGGATTCCCTGGACCATGAAACGTGGTCATGCGTCAAAATCTCGACATCGAAAATTTTCGCGATTACAATACTTGCCCCTTATATATTAAGGTCGGGCAAGTAAAAAATGGATTTTTCAAAAATAAAAATTTGTTGTTGATCCATGCATTAAGAGGTTTCATTTGGTATGCCACTCAAAATATAAAAAAATATATTTTTTTTTATTAAATACATAATTGTTTGTATTTATCTCGGGATGTGTTTTTTTGGACTCCCAGTATTTTTCCTATATGTGGGTCAAAGAGATGTATAAGCATGCCAAATTTCAACTTTTTATGTTAATCCGTTTGACTACAATTTCTACCGTACAGACAGACAGACAGACAGACACGTGAGTGACGTTATAAGGATTTTTTAGTGGTCATACCTACAAAATCCTAGAAAAGGAGGATGGAGTGGTGACCAAAGAAAAGGAAGACGGATCGAAGCAGGTTGGGCAAATAGTATATATGTATATAAAGTGTAAACAATATATATCCATGGCACTGAAAATATGCTTTGTCAAATAAAATGTCCATGTCAATTATTTTGGTATATAAATTTTAATATTGTATAAATAAATTCAATAATATAGAAACACTAATCATTATTGGTAAATATCTGTCGTTACAGCTGAAATATTGACTGTTATACACTAACTATTGGTCATTTGATCATAAATTATAAAATTTAAAATATAAACTATTTCATAGTTCAAACATAAAATCCATAAAAATATTTTGACACTTTAATTTCCTCAATATCACATAACATTTAGGTATAACAAAATCTAATTTATGACAACATGAAAACGTTTTAAAGGGGGACGTAATATGATTGAACAATGGCTAATTTATTTTCCAATAGCTCTAATAGGGTACGGACAAACCCATATTTCCAATTCACACACTTACTGCCCTTACACATAAACTCTCGATCGAAAATCTCATTATTTCTTAAGCAATTCCACGGTTCTACACTCACTAATCGTTTATTGGGACGATAATTGGTTAGGTACGTGGTGTACGGTGAATGTGGAAACCTCTAACCAGGACCGGAACGGCTTATTTTAACCACCCTTGAAAGTGGTTTCCTCTAATTTTTACTACTGATTGTTTTCTTTGACTTGCACCAGACATTGCCAAACTATAGTATTCTCAAACCGTTTAAAAATTTCAAGGTAGCTATTGTTTTACGGTGTTATGAGCATCTTATATTTACAAATATTAAAATATCATCCAATAACTAAAACCTCGTAATAAGACATCGTACATGAAAGATATAGGTGTTTAGTGATGCCAGGGCACACCAGGGCACCGCCCCTCTACTTTTATTGAGTGGCAGGGCGCTGCCCTGCAAATAAAAGTAATACTAATAATAAATAAATTGCGTGATATAACTAAGTACAAATTTGATGTAATTTTAATGCCAAATGTATGTGATTTTATTACCGACCGCCAACATATACAGTGAATTCCATTTATCCTGCAACATTGAAGTTATTATTATGCATAGTTTCCCTAGTAATGAAAAATTATTTTGACAGCAATGTTATATCGCAACAAGTTAAAAGAAACGCAATTTTACATTGATGTCAGATTTCAATTACCATAGTAACAATAATACCTATATTGCAGGATACAAGAAATTCACTGTATAAGGGAGGTATTGTGATCATACCGATTTTGACATTTCGAGATTTCGATGGATCTCCACGAATTGAGGTCCCTACATAACGTTTTGACTATTTTTAGCATGATGTCAGTCGGTCTGTTTGTCCGTCTGTCCGTCCGTCCGTCCGTCTGTCCGTCCGTCCGTCCGTCTGTCCGTCCGTCCGTCCGTCTGTCCGTCCGTCCGTCCGTCTGTCCGTCCGTTCGTCCGTCCGTCTGTCCGTCTATCTGTCTGTCCGTCTGTCTGTGTACACGCAAATTCGTCTGAATGGATTTTTATGAAACTTCATATTTAAGTTTCTGCACGAGTTGATCAGCTTTTGGTAAAAATCGGTTGACTAAAAATGGGAGTTTACTCGTGTCGATTGTAAGATTTTTGCGAATATTTCACAACAGAAAAATATTTCGAAATAATTTATTGAACAAAAGTTGCTATAAAAGCAATAACTAACAACTTTTATTTGAAATTTTTTTTGATAAAACGAAAAAATATTGAAAATACAGCTGTGGCCACCACAGGACCAACCGCCATCACAAAGGGGTTATATAAAATATATTCTAACAGAAGAGTAGAAATAACTTGGCCTAATATTTTCTAACAGAGATATTATTTATCATAACCATGGAAACGTTACATATGAGTACGAAAAAATAGATTTTTAATATTTAGAATTTTTCAATTTTTTTTTGTTTTATCAAAAAATGTCTCAAATAAAAGTTGTTAGTTATTACTTTTGTAGCAACTTTTGTCAAATACATTTTTTCGAAATATTTTTCTGTTGTTAAATATTCGCAAAAATCTTAAAATTGACACGAGTAAATTCCCATTTCTAGTCAACCGATTTTTACCAAAAGTTGATTAACTCGTGCCGTTGATGTCAAAAGCTTAAATATGAAGTTTCATAAAAATTCTTTTAGCCGAATTTGCTGTGCACGTGTCCGCAGACAGACGGATAGACGGACGGACGGACAGACGGACCGACAGACATCATAGTCAAAACGTTATATAGGGACCTCAATTTGTTCAAAATCGGTATGATCACAATACCACCCTTATATATGTTGGCGGTCGGTAAAAAAAATTTAAGGGGCTTGCGTTTGTACGTCACCAATAGCTTAATCCGCCACTGTTTGGAGAAGTAATGTAGAGGCTTGTGTTCAGCAGTGAAGAAGTCAAAATAATAATAATGAAATTTCTAGCGTAACATTTGTGGATTGTTTAGGAAACATGTCCGATTATGCGGTTTTCACCGAGTAATTTAATACATGTCTACGAATCGTTTGTAACTGCTTGATTGCTTATGAGTAAAGATATAGTTTTATAATGCTTGACTAATCGAACCCTATTAAAGTTCCAATGGTAGAGTGAAAAGAATACGAGAGAATGGTCTTTCATTTCGTTTACTTCTTTTTTAAATTTATAGGTCCGTTTTGTTGACCCTTGTTTGTCGTAAATCACACCGAAATGTCGGTATTTGTAATAGTTTCCATGATTTACAAATGGAAATAACATTTGTGTGAATATTAGCACTACCATTGAAGATTAGTTATGCTCGTAATTGAAAAACTTGATTTATATCTATTCCTGAACATTTTTTAAATGGAAATTGTTAGTTTATAAAAAACATTTATTGGTTTGGTTAAACGAAGGTGTTAAAGCTACAATTGGTTTTTTACTGCAGTTTACTTTTACGCAACTGATCAAGCGAAGCGAAGTTTTTACTCAGATAATTCAAGCATTGTATGTCAAACGATAATATTGTTTTTGTGGTTTAGCTCCTAACTATATTATAAAGCAGAGGTTCTCAAAATTTTATGAAAAATCTCTGATGTTAAGATTGCCACGGGTATCGTACTTTCTCAAATGTTTTGCCCAAACAGGTCCGTTAGTTTCTTATTCTTCTGTGGGCATTATCAATCGGTTTGATTTTTCGTCTCACTCGTATAAATCCTCCATTTTGTTATCTTTTTTCTGCACTGATCGACGCGTATTCAAATTTTACCAGATTTTTACCATTCTGTCTTCTATCATCCTCATTACGTTACCTATCCACTGTAGTCGTCTACCTCACATTATTTGTGTTATACTTGACTGCTAGTACATTTCTCGGATATATTATTTCTTTTCGCCCAGATAACGCGTCATCTGTGACACCTGGTGTGAGCCAAATGGCAACATGATTGGAACAGCATACAAAATATAAAATTGAGGCAGATTACGGGAAACCATGGGGTTCTTCCTGCAGGATTAACCCCACTGTCACACGCTTTCGTATAGGCCACTCTCGGTGGACTCATGGACACCTCCTTTTTGCGAGACGTGTAACACAAATTTGCCAAGGATGTCAGGGAGCAAGATTATTAAAGTAAAGGTTGTCTCGTAACTTCTGACCAATCAGAGCGTGAGAGGGAATACGTCACACGTATGCGAATTTCAAATTAGCATACAGAATTAATATAGATGTGGCACGTTTTTAAATATTTTTATTGACTATTTTCATAATAGATATTTATTTCAAGACAGTTCTACTGAATAAATTATAAATAAAAATCTTATAAGGAAATTTTATACTGATTTATATAAAATTTAAGGTGATGGGTATTTGTATTATACTTAATAAATAACAATAAAATCGAATACAAATATAATTTTAGTTATATTTAAGTATAACTAGAAAAACAAATTGCTATAATAACATAGTAATTAATAAAATTGGAAGTTATATCTGTTTTTAAAAAGGGCTGGACGTATTTTAACGAAATTTTGGTACAATACAGTAGAACCATGATTCAAATAAAGGCATGGTATCTCAAAATTTTCTTTCTTAGGAGGTGTTTCTGGGTTAAAACTGGTACTAAAAAACTTAAAATATTTCCTTTATAAACAGAACTATCTTAGAAAAAACTATACAATAAAATTTGTTTACAAGAAAACAAATCTTATTTGTTCTATGCATTTTTTCAATTTGATGAATATTAGGGTAGTTACGGGAGAACACCCTAAAACTAAAATATTGAAATATTTCACTTATTAATCTCTTCACATCAAAAATGAATGTAAGAAAATTTATTTAGAACGAAGAATCATTCATTTCGAAGAAAAAAGAAATTAAAACAAGTAGAAAATCAAAAATTTAAATGATATAATTATATTTATGGCAAAAAATTTCACGTGTATATAACATGTACGATAAACAAAGACTGAAGTCCCGTTAGCATACGGATGATGTGTAGCCTCTCTATTTACCCCCACCACTACAAGTTACGAGACAACCTTATACTTTAATAATCTTGGTCAGGGAGAGGTGAGGCGTGTGCTACGATATGTCAATTGCTTTATGTGAAAACATAGTACTCATTGACAGATTGATACTCTTCCTGAGAGAATCGAACTTATTGTTTTATATGTGAAGTCTGGCACATTATTTTAATGTGATATTTATTTTGGTCTGCGATTTCTGATGGTAACTAGCCCGTTTACAGCCTCTAACAATTACTATCACCCACCTCCCCATCTGAGCGTCTGTTCAGTTTTTCGAACAGACTTTTGTTTTAATTTTTTTAATTTAAATTTAATAAGTAGGCCCAACCACACCCACCGTAACCTAGTTTAAAGCTTTAAACGGAAGTTGCGGTTGCAGTAGCGTAGTGGTCAACACATTCACTTGTAAGTGTGGGATCGTGAAACTTGTTTGATCTCCAGAATGGACAAAAGATTTTTTATAAAATTTATTGACCTTTGCAACAGAAAGCCCACTCAGTCATTCCTTAAATACCTGTATCTCTGAATAAATATTCGGGAATATGGGGCGTGTTTCAGAGGGCACGTAAAGCCAGTGGTCGCGGCTATCGTAAAAAGTATCTGACACCTGAAAATATCTGACACCTAGGCATTATACCACACGAAATAAATCGAAACTAAATGGAATTTTAATTTTTTTAATTTGTCACTAGCTCACATTTTAACAATAGAAGTGAGCTTTTGCTAAATATAATGATCAGAATATTCATTCAATCGTTAAAAGTTATTAGATTAGAATATATAGTGCCACTGAAACTAAAGAAACCGACTATATGCACTATTTTCTTTTTCTAAGGACTTTTGGTACCAACGGATAATAATCGAAAAAGAACGATGTTGCCACCATTATATTAGGTCTCAAGGATGAAATTTGTAGAAAAAAATACAAAATTGGTTGATAACTTACAAATATAATGAATTATTTTGTTCATCAAAGTATGCACCCATATTGTCTATACACTTTTGCCATTTAAGTGGCAGGTTGTTCAGGCCGGAGGTATAAAACCCTTGCGGGCGAGAGTCAATGAATTCCTGGAAGGCCAGTTTTACAGCATTGTCGGAATTAAACTGTTTTCCTATTAGAGAGTTGTCCAAATTGCGGAAGAAGTGGTAGTCAGGCTAGGTCTGGTGAGTATGGAGGATGATGAAGAAGTCCAAACTCCAATTATTGTAGTTTTGCCACAGTCATTTGTGCAGTGTGTGGTGTAGCGTTATCATGCAGTAAGATAGGAGCCGATCTGTTGACCAATATAGGCTGTTTTTCTTTAAGAATTGCATAATTTCTTCAATTTTTGTTTGGTTTTTAAGTTACCTGTACGAAATTTGGCGAACCAATTTGATATTGTCTGCAGCGTAGTAACACTAGAGCCAAATACACTATTAATGTTTCGCACGGTCTGCAATGCCGTAGTTCCACGTAAGAAGTCATACTTCATAATAGTGCGAATTTCCGACCGTTCCATTTTCAACAAAATTTTTTTTTTTAAAAAGTTTTTGATATTTTTTAGAGCATACAATGATTTCTTTAAACAGGCGAGATGTGTAACTTTCCCACAAAAAAAAAAAAAAAATAGAACGGTAAAATATTAAGTCAATGTCAAATAATAAGCTGTTAAATTTGGCAATATTATTAACTACAAATTTCATCCTTGACGACCTGATACAAATGTAGAAATTTTCTGTAAGAAATTAAATAATTTTTTCGAGTAGAACTTTTCCCGCAGTTAATAGGATTTCAGTCATACGAAATTTAGTTCAGTTTTTGCGTGGGGTAATATACCGTATGACATATACATTATTTTATAAAGATATGTCTGTCCTGGTAGCTATAATAAAAATGAAATATTCCTATATAAATAAAGATCAAATAAAAAGCCAGTGGTGCTGAAATTTTTGCGGGATTTATTTTTTATTTTCATAGTTAAAAAAAAGCCATTATTGACTGTCAGGGTTTGACAACTACTCGCCATGATTAAAAACACAAAGGACAATGGGTTGGGCCTGGGTTCAACATATATTATAACTGCAGCGCTCCGAATAGTTTTATTTTCGGTCCGAAAGCGTTGAAGCTCAATAATAAGTTGTCAAATGCAGCAGCGTACTGCAGACCGCGTTTATTGTAGGACCGACAAACCAAGCCGTTCATATACACAACAGGGATTCCATATTTCATTTTTCACGTCAAACAATTTTCCAGTTATTGTCGCATGTCACGTCATTTTACACTTTTGTCTAGCACTAAATTTACTTGTAGGAAATGATTGGAACGCATTAAATAATACCTACAACAACCATTCTTCACTATTACAACTAAACACAATTATTTATGACATTAGATAATTATTTACTTTTTACTAAAACGCACTAGACCAGTGATGGCGAACCTTTTGGCTCGGTGTGTCAAAAATCGGAGAAACCCTAGCTTAACTTGGGTAGCGTGTCACGTCTAGAAATATCCATAATTTTGTGATATTAGCAGCTCTAGTAAAAAAATATTATATTATTGATATATTAATTTGTTAAAAATGCAAACACAAATAATGCTTTACATTAGTGACTGTTTTGTTACTGATTTGCATTTACTAAATCTTCAATTGATGGTACTTCTTGCACTTCTTGGTTTTAGATGCGGTAAAAGTACAACAGATGCAATTCTGGAATATATATCTTTTATAACTGACGCCCTTGAATCTGGAGAATACTGCCTTAGTACCTTTCTAGATCTAAGTAAAGCATTTGACTGCATCTCGCATGATATTTTAATTAATAAACTTATATTCTATGGATTTGATGACAACAGCCGTTCTCTAATCAAATCATACTTATCAGACCGGAAACAGTTTATACTTTTTGGTGATGTCAAATCTGAAACACTTCCTATACACTTTGGTGTCCCGCAAGGATCTATTCTTGACCCTTTGCTATTTCTGCTGTACGTAAATGACTTTCCTCTCTTTATAAATTCAAAATCTATACTTTACGCAGATGATACTACCTTACTCTGCAAAAATTCGAACCTAAATTCCCTCCGCTTAGAGAGTAAATCCGTAGTAGAACACGCCGCATCTTGGTTTCACAGGAATAAATTAACTTTAAATACTGGCAAAACCGAATCAATGATGATTTCCACTAAGAAACACGATTTTTCAAACCCCCCGTACGTCAAGTTTCTTGGTATCCACATCGACCCACAACTTCGCTGGGATCAGCACTGTGAATTCTTAAGCCGAAAACTGCGGTCTACAGTATTTTTAATTCGCAATTTGAAAGCAGAAGTTTGCCAAAAAGTCGTGCTAATGACCTACTTTTCGTTATTTCAGTCACACCTGAACTACGGCATTCTTGTCTGGGGACACTCACCAGCAGCCCATAGAATTTTCGCTCTTCAACGCAAAGTTGTTAGGGTCATAGCTGGTGCTCCTTTTCGAGCTGACTGTCGTGAGCTCTTCATAAAATTAAAAATAATGACTTTACCTGCCTTATTTATCTACCAATGCCTAATGTTCATGCACAGGAACTTGTGTAACTTCCCCTCTTCCAACCACGGACATGAGACACGGCAAAAAAATAATATACGTAGTAATTTCCTTCGTCTTCAAAAATCAAGAAATAGCTCAAACTACTACGCCATTAAATTTTTCAATATAGAACCTGAGGAAATAAGATCCCTACCAATCAATACATTTTCAAACAAACTTAAAGAATATTTATTGACAAATCCCATTTATGAAATTGATGACTTTAATAATGTTCTTTTTTAATTTATATTATTTCATTATGTAACTAAGACTGACTGTAAACATATTTTATGTAATGTGGTCAATAAATGTATTATTATTATTATTACTTCCAGCTCAAGCAAGCGCTACTAACTTTATCTTTCAGTGGGTTTCTTTTACTGGTTTTAATATTATTTAACGCCGAGAATAAGGTCTTACAAAAGTACGTAGAGGGAAAAGTTGTGAATAAAGCCATCGCTAGATTTTTCTAAAGTGCTAAAAGTGTCCGATAATCGGTTCCAAGGGCTCCAAATTTCCTGTTAATAGTGGCACTATTTTTCATTCTCCAAACGATTTCTTTCCATATTCTCAAGCTTGGACCTCAAGTCGACAAACACTTGAGTCCAGATGCGTTTATTATTCTTGGCCGAAGACCGTCCGTAAACGATGCGTGTCACCCAAAATATCTTGGCGTGTCACCCGTGACACGCCTGTCATAGGTTCGTCATCACTGCACTCTAGACATTATATGATAAAAACTTGATTCCTATAATATTTCAAATTGACGCAAACAGAAATCGCAAAATCAAAGAAGACATTAACCCTCAAACGACAACAAGGTGACATATTTAGGATTGCCAACATTGCGCCGATACTTACCCGAAGAAAAATAATTGTGATGGGAGGGGGGGGGGGGTTAATAAATATTTATGTATATAATATAATAGTATATATATATATATATATATATATATATCATAGTATAATAAACATTTATTGTTTAACCCTTTAACGCACAGCGACGTGGCATATACGGGCGGCGCTTACTTGCAGAAATGCACAGCTCCGTGACATACACGGGCAGTGCGCTGTTATGTTTATTCAAATATTACAGCTCCATGTATGTCACGGCAATGTTAAAATATATTTATTCAATTATTTTAAGTCCGTTTATGTTCCGTACGATGTTATGTTACCGATCTCGACCCCTTCCCTCCTATTATTTATTTCTATTAGCTATTTTCATACCCAATTAAAATATTTTTAAAAAAATTAAATTTACGGTTTTTTTTTGCTTAAACTGTTTTTTAATAAAGTTATGTTACAACATTTTACAAATAAAAAATTTATTTCTTTTTTACCGAAATATCCAAAAAAAAATGTGCGTTAAGGGGTTAAGGTAAATAATAATATTATAAATATTTCTGTTGTAAATGTTTTATAAAACTATAAATTTTATAAAACATTTATGTAATGCCTGTTTCTTTGGTTTAGGCGGAACTAGATTTTCAATTCTAGTTACTTTTACAGATATTTTTAAATTTAATTTAATGGCCTTTGCTGCTGTGGCAATTAGCCAGGACAATTTTTATTTGAGAAAATTTCCATGCCTGAACGGGATCCGAACCCGAGACCTTCGCAACGTAGAGCACATGTGTTACCTCTAAGCTACGCCAGTCGGCAAGTGATAATTTTGTTTAACAAAAGCCTACTTCAAACCATAAAAAAAGAGCAACAAATTAAAATTCCAGTTATTTACACCTAAACGTTTGGAATCTAAATGGGAATTTCGTTCTTTAAGGTTTTCACGAGAAGAGACTTTGGGTTATTTCATATTTCAAGTTGGTAAGTGAAAATTTAAAATTCCAACAGTGAAACCATGGAAACGAATGGCATTTATTAAAAATTTTCATACATTTTTATATAATTTAAAGACAAAACAAATAAATAAATGGGAAATTTTTATTAAGAATGACAAAAAATTAAAATGCAATGTAAAGGATATTTTATAATGACAATCTAAAATTTGCAATGTGAGTTTGATTTACAAAGCTTAAACAAAATGACCAAGAGCCCGAATTAATTACTAGATCCGCCTAAATATTTGGAATATCCTATACATAGACTACGAAGATAAGGAATGAAATTTTTATTAAAAAAATAAGAATGTTATTTTCTTGATTATATTTCTTGTGATGTCTATGACAAATCGACTTAAGTGGACGACATACCACTGCGCAGCTAAAAGCGGGTCTGTCCTATATTGGTAGGACAGACCGTTCGGCTAGACTATGATTAACCGTTCCTCTCCGTTCCAAACATTTTAATGTGGAAATACATGATTTTATACATTTGACAATAATATTGGACTGAGGATGATTGGATTACCAATCGAAACGTTTCTCGATAATTTTTTTAATAAACATATGACGATTATGAAATAAGAATTTAATTTAATACTTAATGTAAGTATTAAGAGGCAAAACAAAAGCTCTTAATACTTATATTACCGGAAGTAAATTGATTAAAAAAAAAAAAAAACTTTGAAGCAATTACAAGCAAAAATGTACCCACAAATTGTTGCCGCTATATACCTACGAAATCCTAAAATTGGTCAGAATTTTCGTTTCACATCAGTAGATTTTTTAAAATTTTATTTAGGTATTAATTACTCAAGGCTAAAGCTGCATTCAGAGCTCTGTAAATCAACACGTTGTACGCTATGGATAAATTTGAAACGAGGTCATTTGGTATGATCGGACATGCTCGTGCTTTGTCGTTGCTATACTACTGTTGAGCGATATAGTACGAGCTTGTCCGATCATACCAATTGCACTCGTTTAAAAACTATCCATAACGCACAGCGTGTTAATTTACTGAGCTCTGAATGCAGCTTAAGACGAGCCCTGAGTTGTCTCTATAGGAAAATCAAAATTTGTAACATCTGTGTTACAGAGGCCAGCAGTGTATATATATTAAGTAGGAATATACTATACACATTGCTAATTATTTTTATTTGATTTATTTTCATTTCCGTCTCATTAACTGCAGCTACCATATTTTATAATTTATAACATGAGTTTTTGACTTTAGTGAGATGTCACAGTACATTAAAATTGTTTAAATATTAAAAATACTAACATGCCTTCAACGAAAAATCGTAAAAATGTTAAAAACACAAGATTTAAGATCTGTTTGTTAAGTGCTATTTAATGGGCAACAAATCAAAATTTAAGAAATAAATTTAGTAAGTATACGAGAACATAAAATGGTATGCGACAGTTATTGGCTGACACAAAAATGTGACAAGAAATTCTCTTATAATTGCAAATGAAAAATTGTTCACAGTATGTTCAAAGGAATATTTTGTAAAATATATATCATTGGCCACTTTACTATATACATCTTCATATACATCCCACGTTAGTCTCACTGAGTCGTAGAACGCAAACAAGACTCAGCTCGTGAATATTACCCGACGTAAAAACATTAGCTTGTCTATGTGACAGAACAAAACTTGCACGACGCATGATCATTTGAAACACTCATACATTATCAAATGGACAAGGTACGAGAGCTACCTTTTGAGGTTTTACAAAAACTAAGAAAGACATTTTTTTTTTTGAACAAACTGTTTCTTTATTTTCAAAATATTCTTCTTTAAGATTTATACACTTTGCATGCGTTCAAACCAATTCTCGAAACATTTTTTCCACTCTGAAGTTGGTATCTCAAAAACATTGGTTTTCGAAGGTTTCAACTAGAGATGGGTCGTTCATGAACGAACCGGCTCCCTGAGCCGGCTCAGTACACTGACCGAAGTGACACGGTTCACCAAATTGAAATGAGCCGGCTCACGGCTCACTGCATATTTCAAGTTTCAAGGATACGATTGGTCGGGCGATTGTGAGCAGTGACCGGAGTGATCCGGATCTGGATCGATGTCATGTTGAACTTCGCGAGAACCCGGCTTGTAATGTATTATCATAAAGTGTATTTTGTCATCAATTTGTAAGGCAGTTTATTTGAAACTAATAGGCTTAGTCTGTATTTACAACCGTACTATATAAAAATATTACCCAAATCCCAGATGTCCGATTTATAAGGGCAATAAACATCGCCATAAACTTAACACATCTGGTTTAAAATACAGTAGCTACATAAAGTGAATTGTTTGTTTCAAAAATGTTAGATAAGATCCGGGGCTAAGCGACGTTCTACCCACGAACGAACGACCGCCCGTTCGACAACTTATTGACCTGTGTTCAGTTCATATATTGCAAGAACCGGCTCTTAGCGACGTTCTAGCTACAAACGAACGACCGACCGACCTGTGTCTCGGGAAAGTGTTTACCCGGCTCTTCATATAATGCAAGAACCGGCTCTAAGCGACGTACTACCTACGAACGAACGAACGACCGACCTGTGTCTCGGAAACTGAACAACCTCCAGTGATCCGGTTCCGCAAACTGAACCGAAATTCCCATCTCTAATGTATACACGTATTACGTGTTATCATATATAAAATGACGACACACGATAAGTTATTAAAAATTTGATAAACGGGAAGGTAATTTTATAAATGAATAAAAACTTTTTTTTTATACAAGTTATAATTTGGAACAAAGATTTTATACATAATGAAATAAACATTTTTACTTAACACTAAAAAAATAATTAACTAAACTAATATAAATATAATAAACTAAACAACTTAATTATTCTAAAAACATTATACAGTATGATTACAAAAATATCAGATAAAGGGGCCATGGATCGACGTTCTACCTACATATTCCAAACTTACAATCGTATTGAACGGTGGGAGAACTGACGACTGACCGACCTGTTTCTCAGGGACAAATTTACTTAATCGGATCACTGAGCCGGATCAAAGAGCCGGCTCAGCAAACTGAACGACCTGCACTGATCCGGTTCCGCAAACTGAGCCGAAATTCCCATCTCTAGTTTCAACGGTTTCTTGAAGTGATGAAAATCGCTGTTCACGCATTTTTTGTTTGACATTAGGGAACAAAAAAAGAGTCGTCAGGGGATAAATTAGGTGAATACGGGCAATGAGACATTAATTCGATGTTTCTCCTTCAAATAATTAATTGTTTAGCGTGCTGTGTGGGAGCTTGTATTGTCATGATGAAGAATTATGTGACGTTTTTGGTTGTTTTTTTCTGATTTTGTTGATGACTTCTGGCAAACAAATTGTTGTATACAATTCGGCATTAACTATTCTCCGATCCTCTAAAGCAGTGTTTCCCAAAGCGGGTTCCGTGGAAACCTGGGGTTCCACGAAATAATTTTGGGGTACCGCGAGACAAGTTGTGATATATTAAAATAATATTATTGGGTACAAAAATGTTAATACCATTCAAAGTTGAAGAAAAGCCCATTGAATTTACAGTACTGGATTATGAAAAATTAATTGATATTGTTTTTGATACCCAATTAAATCTAAATTTGAGGAAATGTCACTTGAAACATTCTGGTGCAACATACATAACGAATATCCAGATTTATCAAAAAGGGCTATTCGAGCTCTTTTATAATTCGAAAACATCCTATTTGTGCGAAACTGGATTTTCGAGATATGCAAATACCAAAACGTAATATCGAAATAGATTGAACGCACGACCAGACATGCGAATATAATTAACAAATATTCAACCAAATTTTGCGAAAATATTGGAGATTAACGCACTAAACTTGTGTTTTTAATTAAAAACATGTCTGCAATTTTTTCACACATTTATTATAGTTACAAAGTTTTATAAAAATAAATAAAATGTCTTATCATGATTTTTGTTTTATTTAATATCTATGATAGTATTCTGGACACGGAATTTGTATTGGAAATGCTATGTACGCGAAAATCACTCAGATGTCAACACCGATGTGAACGCTAATATCTCTGCCTAGAACACTAACTAATCTAATTTATAACAGCTTTAGGTATGGCAAGGGTTCCATAATCCGTAAAAAATTGCCTAAGGGTTCCACAAGAAATAAAATTTGAGAAACCCTACTCTAATGGAATGGTTGCGACATGTCCAGTACAACCGAAGAAACAAGCGATCATTTTCTTGGAGGCTCCGCAGCTGTTCCAGGATATAAAATAAATAAAAATTGAATAAAATCAGAAGAATCAAAATAAGTAAACTGGAAATTACATTCTGAACGAAAATTTGTCAAGTTGAATATATATACATATATCCGAATGATTTCTGACTCTAGCTGGAATGTGATTGGCTAGAAACATTGTTGTTTGATTATTTACTTCATTTTATAAAAACTTCTATCAATATGTGAGTTGTGAAAAAGAAAAGTGAATTTATAATGGAAAAATTTACCCCCTCCCCCGTAACATTACTTCTAAACACCATTAACTTGTAAGACATAGGGTAGGCCTAAGGGGCTCCGCCATAGAAATTGATTCTAAAAAGGGCTCCGCCAGTCAAAAAGGTTGGGAACCACTGCTCTAAAGGAATGGTTGCGAAATGTCCAGTACAACTGAAGAAACAAGCGATCATTTTCTTGGAAGTGTTTCGTGAACGAACAACTTTTGTGGGTTTCGGTTCTTCTTGGAAAACCCAAACAGTGGATTGTTGCTTAGTTTCCAGTTCATATGAATAAATCTAAGTTTTGTCACCTGTAACGATATTGTAAACGGATGTTGCAGGGCCTAGGTTGCATTTTTTTAGCATTCCCTTACACCAATCAACACGAGCCTTTTTTGAGCTTCGGTCAAGTTATGCGGAATCCATTGGGAACAGATCGTTTTCAGCTAAATATTCATGCAAAATCGAATGTATTGCAGTCTGCGTTATGCCAAAGTATGCCTCTATCTCACGGTCACATGTCGATTTTCTTCAATCATTTTACGCACAGCATCAATGTTTTTTTGAATCACAACCGATTTTGGCCGACCTTCACGAGATTCATCACTGACGGACGCACGACCACGACGAAATTCTGCAAACCAATTGTAAACAGTCTTTTCTGACTGTGCTTCATTACCAAAAGTTGAACGAAGCGAATCTATGCATTTTTATTGAGTTAGGCCTTTACTAAAATCGTAAAAAATTATCCAACGAAAACCTTAACGAGTAATATCAATTTTTTCACAAACTTGTTATTTAAACGCTCACTGTTAACAAACTACTCGGTCTATTTATAAGCTGCCACTGATTTCACAATAACAAATGTAAAATTTTACGAATATAGTAATGACGCATTTCAATATTGCCATCTAATGGTCGTTTGTAAAAACATAAAAGGTAACCCTCGTATAACTGAGCCGCTGGCATAAGAGCCGCTTAACTTACTTAGTACATGATTTAACCTCAAATTTCTTAAATTAAGATGTAATTTAGGAACAATATTAGAAAGAAAATGTAAATAAAGATAGATTAAGGTAAAGGATTATTCTACTTTTATAAACTAATAAATAAATAACGACTAAAAATAAAAACAATATCCCAATTAAACAAAAATAAAATAAAGCTCCAATAATATCAATGATAATAACATGTTAAATACTAAATTAATTATAACTGATCTAAACAAAATAAAATTATTAACTATTGTTATTGTATAATATATTTAATTCCACGCGTCAATTTCTAATTCTAAAATTTGAATTAATTTAATACTAATTTGTTACTAATAATAAAATTGTACGGTAAAATTAAAATCAGTCAATATATTAGTAATTATAATAATGAAAGTACATATTTAATTAGCAAAAATAATTTTAATATTTTATTATGGCAGTTATTTCAATCTTTAAATAGCAGTAAACAAACTTCGGAAAATCATCTGGTGCTTCCTATCCTTATTCAACATGTTAAATTTAGTATGTATATATCTCACTCTGGATTTTACTCGGCAATACCAACTACGTAAACAAAATACTTGTCCATAAGCGTATTGAAAATACACAGTGTTATTTGCCTTGGTATTTAACCCAGAGAAGTTAACAAACTAGAATTAATGACGTAACTCTTTAACTACTAAGTTGGAAATACCAAGCCTGAAGCTGCATTCAGAGCTCTTTAAATTAATAGACCTTAGACTGTACATTGTGGATATGTTTAATAGGATGTTTTAACGTTCGACGTAGCGTTTACAGCTTAAGGAAATTAGTGAGTTTCGAATTGTGTGACATCTGTGTGTCTTTAAACCAACTACGCTGGCTTCGTAAAATGTTTATTATCTATTATATTTTCCTAATTCTGCTATCCTAGATATTTACTAACTAGACTTGGTAGTGACAATCAGTAGAGCACAAGCTATAGTCTACAGTCTATTAATTTAAGAGCTCTGAATGCAGCTTAATAGTGTAAAAAATTACGTAAAACTGATTAGTCTTCTAATTTTGCACAACTCTCTACACTGATGTGATGACAAGTGTGTATGTCTCGTGAGTACGGTAGTGACGTGTTTATGCAAGTTTACACAAACGTTGTTCAGACCCCTTTGACGAGTGATAAGAATACCGCCTCGAAAACGAACGTTGGCCAGTGCCAAGCCCAACATAGCGTTGGCTGTGACTTGTGATGTGTTGTCCGTACACACATAGACGGAGTTAGACAAATGTAAACATTGGCCATCACTTGCCACACCTCTGTAGACGCCTTAAGATAACACACACAGTTCTCACAAACACAAACAAAGAATACGCACATTTGTCGTAGTTATGCTTTAACGAGGCACAAAGAAGATTGACAAACTCCGCACTTCTAATTCTTCTACAAGCTGCCAGAGTGAGTGAGATAGAAACACAGCTAGTAAAACAGTATGGTAATATGTCATATGGCCTTGATCAGACTTTTCTTAAAAACTGAAGTATACAAACCTCCGTACACATCTCACATCTCCGTAGTGAAGGTCCAGATATAAAACTTTCATGGTGACACAAACATCTATTTATCATAAACAGAACAATGATACTCCTTTGATTAATCTATATGCCTATTAAATGCGCTAGTACTATGGATCTTTTATAAACAGGACTTAGCAGTAAAGCTTATACTTTAAATGACACCCATACTACTGAAGAATCACAAATATTTCACAAAAGGTTTCACTATACTGAACATCTGTTTGTAATAAACAGAATAAAGAGATTACTGTCAATTTAATGCTATGACTGTGTTATGTATTTTATATATAATAACGAATTTTTGTTTGTTTGTTTGTCTGTTCTTTATACAAGGCCAAACGGATGGAATAATTTTCACTAAATTTAGTACAGGGGGGTAAAATAACCCGAGAAAGGTTTTAGTGAGGGTTCCAACTTCGTCCATGTCCTTCTAGGAGGCGTTATGAGGGGTAAACCTTTAGTTTCGCACTCTCCGTGCAGTTTGAATTGATTACATTGGCTAAACCTTAAGAGATATATTGACACAATGTAGACAAAAAATTTAGATCTTAACTAGATCTAAAAAAGTCCGTGAGAGCATATACCTATCATGCACCGATATCGTGTATTGGGCAATTTTCTGTTTTTAAACATAATAATAGTTTTTGTATTATAAAGTTTGTGGGTGTATAACATCGGAGTTTTATAGTGATGTATCAATTATTTTAGAATAATTCACGCAGAATCATAAAGTATTTTACACTTTACACCAAAGATTGATTATAACGAAGTTATCCCAGTGTAAAGTGTATGCATGCACAGCAATGTTGAAAGTTGTACATGTATGTCGCTATTTCGTGCGGAACCAATAGATGGCACTGTTGGAGAATTCTTTATTTCCCATCACCTAATAGTTAATTGCAAATTATATTATCATTTCATATAAGGTCAAGGAGGGTAATAAGGCCCGGGCGGAAATAAGGCCCACTTTTGAATTGGGCGCCTTAGCAGTGAAATTCAGAATTCACATGTTCACAGTATATTAGTATGTGCTATTGCTATATATTAACAGGTGGCAGTACTTTGTTTTTTTTTTAATGTATAGAGATATACACATGTAAACAACAACAGCGCGGTGTTTGCTTCTCTACTGTAAGTGAATTTAACTGTAAGTATGTTTTTTACTTATATGCCATTATTTAAATATCATGCATGTTTATTGCAATAACTTGCTAGTACATAATAGTACATTCTATATTATTTTATTTTTCATAACCTACAAATTAGTCAATAAAACTATGGTGTAAACATTTAACCGCCAAGCTGATAATAAGGCCCACAGTGTAAAATCGTTGGGCCGACATGCGTTGCTGCATAAATTGCCGTCTTTGGGTCCACGAAGACTGTGTTGGACTGACGAAGGAGGACAAAGATGAATTTATTTGTCCAAATTGCATGAATTAAATAATTGTTTGTCTTATTTTTATTTGTCCATTATTTAATAATTGTTGTTGTCTAATTTTTAATTTATTTGCCCTAATTGCATGAATTAAATAATTGTTTTGCCATAATTTTTCAAAATAATTTAAAAATAAAACAATCAGACCAATATTCCGGTGTTTTATACGCTTTTTTATACCCTAATTTATATTTGCTATATGGGCCTTAATTAACGACTTTTCTATAAGTAAGGCCCGATGCAGACATTTTTTTAATTGCATAACTTAGTGATTCGTTTATCAAATACATATGTAATAAATTATTATATTATAAAAATATGTTCAAATTATTATTTAAAAATAAATTTATAACAAAATTGTTATTGTATAAATTTTAAAAAAATAAAAAGTGTTAGGTGGGCCTTATTACCCTCCTTGACCTTATTTAACTTTAACGTTGTGCGCGTTATGTTCTACTTTCTTGGATTTAAAATAGTTAAACGCCGTAGCAAAGCACTGGTACCCCAGCTAGTTTATTTATAAACGAGGCTTGAGTTGCGACACACTAAGGTGTCGCGATACACCAGTTGGAAAGTACTGTGCTACAGTTATATCACAGTTAAAAATATTCACAATTGAGAAATGTACAAACCTTAGTTTTTTGTGTCTCCACAGGAACGTTAACAATGATTTGCATAGTAATAGAACTATGTTGATAAATCTCAAGTTTACGTGTATTTTAAACGTTTCTGTTTTACTATTTTTTATGTTACTCACACGATAATGACTGTAAAAACAACTATAATAATAAGTTAATTAGACAGCTAATTTAGAACCATAAATTAAGGGGGTGTAGAACCCTTATTAAAAGTTGTTGTCGGCGCCCGTCTTGAGTGAAATGAGAAAAGAGAATAATGATCCCCTTTGCAATACAAGAACCAAGTACGGACATGTATAGAACATACATATTTATTTTCCACGGGCACCCTGTAATCAGCGTCCACCTTTATTATATGTTGTGAGCCGACATACCTTAATGTTACTCCTGCCTGATTCTTCCACGGACCGATTCCGCAGTACTGATTAGTGTAATTACGTCACAAACCCATAGTTGCTGTTAGTCCATCATGGTCATTTCAGGTTCTTTATGACTTTAGTCTTGACGTACAAATTGCATCGCTCCCCAGGGACGTACACCACAATTCATATATTCGACATGCACTTCAAATTCGCTACTGTCATCTCTACCGTCTCTTGGAAACCACTAATGGTTGGTTTATATACGGAACAAGAATAAGGAATAGGAAATAAGAATAGGACACAAGATGTTAAAACATGGCTGCGCCGTATATCGGTTTATGTAGGAATGAAATTTAACTTAAACATAAGAATAGTTGGTAACATTCAACATTTTATTCTTATTTCAAGAATAAGACACGATAAGCCTGCGCACAGCAATCAAAATGTCTGCCGTAATAAAGTTTGTTCAACAGATGTTTTTCAGTTGTTATCAGAGGGTTGTAAACAACAATAAAATGTTTTTATTATTTTTATTTATTCTTCTTGTAAGTTTTAAGAACCTGTCAAGTGACAAACGTTAAACACAGGCCAACGCAAGTAGGCAGGCGCAGCGACGAAATGTTATGTCCTATATAAACGGTTTAATATTTTTTATTCTTGTGTACTATTCTTATTTCCTATTCCTTATTCTTGTTCCGTATATAAACCAACCATTACACTATGACTATTTTACTTTACATAATACCTATTTGCAAAATATTGTAAGAAATGCACGTGTTGATACTTTATCACCTGAGTATGAATGACACAAATGATATAATAAAAATTGAAGTGAAGTGTGAATTTTCACACATTTCAGGGTTTTGTAGGTACTAGGTCGTCAACGATGAAATTTGTAGAAAAATATGCAAAGTTGGTTGATAACTTACAAATATAATGAATTATTTTATCCATAAAAGTATGCACCGATATTGTCTATACACTTTTGCCATTTAAGCGGCAGGTTGTTCAAACCGGTGGTATAAAACCCTGGTGGACGAGAGTCAATGAATTGCTGGAAGGCAAGTTTTACAGCATTGTTGGAATTAAACTGTTTTCCTATTAAAAAGTTGTCCAAATTGCGGAAGAAGTGGTAGTCAATGGGGGCTAGGTCTGGTGAGTATGGAGGATGATGAAGAAGTTCCAATTCCAATTCCTGTAGAATTGCCGCCGTCATTTGTGCAGTGTGTGGTCTAGCGTTATCATGCAACAAGATAGGAGTCGATCTGTTGACCAATCTAGGCTGTTTTTCTTTCAATTTTTGCATCATTTCGTCCAGTTGGTTGCAGTATATTTCTGCTGTGATCGATGAACCAGGTTTTTTTTTTTGGTTTATTTTTGTTTGGAAATTTGACGTACCAATTTGATATTGTCTGCTCGGTAGTAACACTAGAGCCAAATACACTATTAATGTTTCGCGCAGTCTGCGATGTCGTAGTTACACGTAAGAACTAATATTTCATAATAGTGCGAATTTCCGACGGTTCTATTTTCTACAAAATTAATTTAAAAAAAAAAGTTTTTGATATTTTTTAGATCATACAATGATTTCTTTAAACAAGCAAGATGTGTAACTTTCCAACAAAAAAAAAAAAACAAAACAGAATGGTAAAATATTAAGCCAATGTCAAATAATAAGCTGTTAAAGTTGGCAATATTATTAACTACAAATTTCATCCTTGGCGACCTGATATTATTAAATAAGTGTAAGAAGCTAACATAGTACTGGATGTCTAGGAATATTTATCACATCAAAATCTACAGTATTTTTGATAATCACTTTTATTCGTTATTTGAGAACAAAGACGTTCCATTTAATTTTTTTAAACAAAATTTAAATAATTTGCCAAATATCCCAGCGTTTTTTTCTGCATTTTCTTCGTATTCAAGTCTTCATTAGATTAATAAGAAATATTTTACAGTGTCTAGTGTAGTGTGGTGTGAGTAGCTCAATTCGCAACTATTAAAAAAAATATATAATTTTTTTAATATTTTTAATTAAAAAAAATACACGCACTATCTTAACTATAAATACACACAATCCACAACATTATTAGCCATAATTTAACCATGAATTAAAATAATAATAAATTTTGTCAAAAACACAATAACTGCCATAATTTTCAAAAACACAATCTGATTCGTACATTTCCGTCTCAGATCAATATACATTACAGTGGAACCTCGATATAACGGCCAATGCGGGCGTGGGAGTGTCCGATATAGCCGAATGTCCGTTATATAAAAATAAATTTTCTGAATATGCTATTTATTAACTATCAAATAATATTATAAACGCAAGTTTACATTCTAATTACACTTTAAAATTACACTTTATTCGTCGTCAGATGATATGTCACTATACGCCCATTGAGTAGAGTCGTCAGTGTTTGTTTTTGAACTTGTTTTCGCTGACACTGGTTTGAAAAATGTATCAATTTTTGTTTGGATTTTTGAAGTTTGTTGTTTCTTAACTATTAACTCTCTAAAATTGCGAAAGTGCGTATAATATAATTGCATTTCGCTATTTGCCGAATCATCGATAAATGATATTACATCGTCAAAATTTGATAATTTTATTTTTGGGAGTATGGATTCCTCCTCTTCGCTATCTTCGCTTTCATTTTCACTTTCTTTGATCAACACTTCATCTGCTAATTCACTTTCGGTCATAATGTGATTCCCAGGGTCACCTTCATCTGTTTCCAACTATTCAAACACATCTTCCTCGGCTACTTCTTGTCCAACATTATTTTGTATAATCCTATATAAATCAGAAACTTCTACTCCCTCTAAATCAATTTCTGCATCTTGGTCCTCAAACAAATTCTTCCAACCACTTTCTAAAGTTTGAGCAGTTACCTCTTTCCAAGCAGCTGCTACCTGTTACCAGTTACCAGTTTACCATCCAAGCAGCTGCGGAATTAAAAATCGTTGATTTTAAATTATACCTTCTCAAATTTTCTATGGTACTTTGTCTTCTTCATCTTCTTCAGCCTCTAATAACACCAATATTTTATTTAAAAACTTTTTCTTAAATATTCTTTTTATGGCCAAAATGATGCCCTGATCCAGCGATTGAATAATAGATGTGGTGTCTTTTGGTAAAAACATAAAATTAAACTTGCCATCTTCAGTTCGTAGAATGTTTTCCGAGGGATATGTGGGTGCGTTGTCTAATAGTAACAAACAATTTACGTCTTCTGATGGTATTGCAAGCTCTTCCTCACTCAAATGCATTTATCCACTTTGAGTAAAGAAAATAAACTGTTGTGCATGTAGGAATAAACCTTCAGATACATTTTATTCAGCAGTGGGGAAAAGAAACTCGAGTGATTCCCCGCCCGCAACTCGGGTGATTCCCTGAGTGTGCAGTCACGTGCAGTTTACGATCGCTTGCATGCTGTCTGTTATATCCGAAGTCCGTTGTATCGAGGTCCGTTATAGCGAGGTGTCATTGTACCTATAATTTTTTCAGATTTTTAGTTTAACCCCTTTGGGTAAAAGGGTGCGGGACAAGAACTTTTTTAGCACATTTTTGGCTAAAATTGTTTTAAAAGAAACGGATTACAAAAAGCTATTTATTGCTCCTTAATCTACGTCTTAAGAGCTTTCTTTTGATACCACACAAAGAATCAACGACACAAAAAATCGAAATTTTTCGGTCCAGAGAACCACCCCCTAGTGTGCGCGCCTAGTTGTCATCATTGATAGCTGCGTTACCGCTTACAATAGCTTTTGCTTAAATTTATATACATATGATTTACTGGAAAATGGACATATTTAAGGAAAAATATTTTCACTTTAACCTTTTCGCGACGTGCTATTATCCTATAAAATATGCCTATAAGACGGACAGTTTTCGAGGTTTTCGGAATCGTACGGTCTTCGTAGTTATAGCACACATTTACCGGAAAAGTACGGTAATCGGCGTCTCTAATAATAAATAAAAACAAATAAGTTGATATACGTAAAAATAATGTGAATGAAGAACTAAAATTAACATTATTTTAATAATTACGTTTAGAATGATAATTTTCGAAACAAGGGAGAACACAAAGGGAGGCATTACAATCCTTGCAGTAATATGATGTTTCTTTTCTAACACTATGCTTGCTGTAGGCAACGCATCTTCTTACTTTTTGCTTATGGCCTCTGTAGGAATTTTCTTAATAAAATGACGTCCTGTTAATCTTAATGGATCATTAACATGAGATCTGCCTACTGTTAAAGATTTATTAAGATTGTTATGTTTTTCAAATATTTCCCCGATTAATAAAAGTTGAAAATCTGCTAATGAGGTGTGCTTCCTTTTCTTTATTATATTATATAAAATGTAAGAATTGTAGATGCAAATATCTACAAGATGAAAAATAGTTTTTGTACCACTTGATGGTTTTTCTTGTACATTTTATGGCACTTAGCATCATATCAGATTTATCCACAGCACCCATATTTTGATTATACTCTAGCACTGCAGTAGGTTTCTGAATATGTTCTTTTGTTGTTTTATTAACTTTTTCCGTAACAGCCATTGACATTTCATGCATAGTTGTTAAGATATGGACTTCTCTTTTATCGCACCATTTAATTGCAAAGATTGGTCCAAAAGAATTAAACATTACATCACCTTGTCGCAATTTTTGTGAGAAATCAGGCATGTGTTTTCTGTTTTTCTTTAACAGTGCCACAAGCATTAACTCCATTTTCAGGGCAATATTTAAATTATAACGGACTACTATACCAATTGTCCACATATAGACAATGACCCGTATGAAGATAATTTTTCTTTTTTAAACTTGCCTATAAACACAAATAAACATATCTAACACATAAAACGGAAGCGTCCGGCATTCGTCGATTAAATATAATGAAATCGTTCTTAATAAAATAAATACGGTCTTCGACTACTTGTCACAATTTTTTTCCACGGGTATATACGGTCTTCGGCGCGAAAAGGTTAACCAAAAATGCCCTATTAAAAGCTTTGAGTGCGCCTCTGGATTGTCTGCATCCTGTCAATGATCTCAGCAGCCATCAGTCAACGTCATCGAATATGGGCAGGATTTTAATCCTTGCGATCGCCATCCGCCGGCCGTTCAGTTACGGTGATGCCCGATAAAAAAACTTTAAATTATTCATACTGAATAATGCATTTTTATATTATAAGCTCATTTTGAGATTCTAAATATTTATAATATTTCATAAAACATTTACAGTAATATATGTAAAAGTGTTTTATGAAAATGTTTTCTATGTAGAAATAATATATTACTTGTAAATTATTCAGTATTTTTAAGATTTTAGTTTTGATATTTGTATTGATCGTTTTCAATAATAATTATTTAGTTTTTAATTTGATTATTATATAATATACATTTGCAACACTAGTAATAATAATAAAATAATAGGATTGAAACGCTCGAGTGGTGCATAGGGCAGAGAAAGGAAAAAAAGACTACAATTGTAGGAAAATAGTTCCGAACCCCCCCCCCCCCCTCCCTGACCTAGTCAAAGCATTTTAACCTGTGTCTTTCCCTGGCACCTCAGGAAGTTCGCAACCCTAGTACGACGAGGGCTACCTTTTATGTTTTTACAAAATTTAAGAAAGAAAATTTTTTTTTGGAACAAACTGTTTTATTGCTTTTCAAAATATTCGCCTTTAAGATTTATAAACTTTTGCATGCGTTCAAACCAATTCTCGAAACATTTTTTCCACTTTAAAGTTGGTATCTCAAAAACATGTTTTTCGAAGTCTTCAACTTGAGGTGATGAAAATCGCTGTCCACGCATTTTTTTATTTGACATTGGGGAACAAAAAAAAGTCGTTAGGGGATAAATCAGGTGAATCCTTCAAATAATCAACTGTTTGACGTGCTGTATGGGAGCTTGTATTATCATGATGAAGAATAATGCGAAGTTTTTGGTTGTTTTTCCTGATTTTGTCGATGACTTCTGATAAACAAATTATTGTATACCATTCAGCATTAAATGTTCTCTGATCCTTTAAAGGAACAGTTGCGACATGTCCAGTACAACGGCAGAAACAAGCGATCATTTTCTTGGAAATGCTTCGTGAACGAACAACTTTTGTGGGTTTTGGTTCATGCATTGTTGTTGAGTTAGGCCTTTTCGAAAATCATAAAAAATTATCCAACGAAAATCTTCACGAGTAATATCCATTTTTTCACAATTGTTTTTAAACGCTCACTGTCAACCAACTACTCGGTCAATTTATAAGCTGCCACTGATTGCACAATAACAAATGTCAAATTTTATGAATATAGAAATGACACATTTCAATATTGCCATCTAGTAGTCGTTTGTAAAACAATAAAAGGTTACCCTCGTAAAGTGGGTTTTACACGATTTATATTTATTGATCAATTAATTGAAAAAGTTGACATTCAATTAATTGATGTGTGTAAAGTGTAAACATTTCGTCAATTATACTCTATCTCTGAAAGACTGATAGTAATAAATCATTTTGTCAGGCAGTTACCAGTGGCGTGTACATTTTAAACACGTTTAAATTGGTTTTAAATCATTTTATTAAACGCACGCATGTGACCATATTTATCATATCATCAAACACGGGGTGTGTTTGATGATATGATATGACCCCTGTGACCATATTTTCCCTCAAAATTTTAGGGTCAAATTTTTATGGTCTATTGTGTTTAACCCTAGTTCGTATTCCCGTATAATATGTGCGGCACACTCGGTTGTTTTTAACAATATTTCGTTTCGAACTATTCATATTTTGTCGCTTTTGTTTTACCGCTTCTGTGTGATAATACAATAACTTTTTACAAATAATAAATTTTATTACTATCAGTCTTTCGGAGATAGAGTATAATTGATCAATTAATTGACAAAAAAATGATTAAATTATTTTGAAAATAGAACAAGTTCTATTTTTCATCAATTTTTTAGGGAATTCTAGGTATATTTTCATCTGTTAAGATATTGCTGTATTGATATTAGTGTATTGATATTTCAACTGTTTAGTTGTAGCATAACCTCTAAATATATAGTTTGTGTTTCGTTTTCAAATTTGACAGAACCTCGAACGTTCTAATTTACCATCATCTAGGTTAGGGTGACCAAATCATGAACCGGAAAAAACGGGTCACACCCAAGAAGGATTTGGAAGGTGGATGGGGTCCAGGGGGCTAAAGAGGGGTCCGGGGGCTATCGCCGAAAACTATTTATTGAAATATGCTCATTTTAACTATTTTAAAACCAAGAAATATTTAAAAATTTCATAAAAATTATGTATATATTGAAAAAAATGTATATATTAATAATAAATTAATTTTTAATATTATAGAAAAAAATCTACTTGACAACTTTTAATTTTAAAAATAGGATAAACTATATACAAAAAGTAAATATATTTATAACTAAATATAATAAATTGTATTTATAAATATAAAAACCAAAGTTTATCATAAGATACGAAATTAGATATAAATCCAAAGAATTAATAAAAATTATTATTTAAAAAAGAAAAAAATTACCTCTTTTTCCACTTATACCCTAATTCTGATTTAAAAAATTTAATAGATATATATTATTTTAATTGCATCATTATTTTTTTACTTTAAAATACATTATTTTAAATGAGCTTTATTTAAATAGATGGGAAAGTTTTAGTGACTTAAAAATGTGTTTGGTTTTAGAAACGGGACATTTAGGCGTCCCGAGAGACTTTTTCGGGATAGCGGGTACGATCGTGAAAAAACGGGACAGTCCCGTTTTTACGGGACATTTTGTCACCCTAATCTAGGTTATTTCTTTTGTTTTTGTTCACAGCTCGTAACTTAGTGAAGATTTTTTCATTATTTTCATTCTGATAAATATGTCAACATGTTTTACAGTTGGTAATGCAAAAGTTCAAAAAAAAAAAATGATATAAATTGCTGTGTGTAAAGTGATGCTTTTGTTTCCAAGGTTACCAATACATTTTTCAATTAATTGTCAAAAATCTTGATCAATTTATTGATCATTTAATTGAACTGTGTAAAACCAACTTAATAGTTCAAAGACATTCGTTTGAACATTAATGGCTTTCTTTGGTCACAAATTTATTCCTGCAAGTACTTCTCTGCTTCCAGTTTAATCCAGCATTGGTGACGACAGTTTATTTGCAGCTGACTTTAGAATAAATAACAAAAGTAGTCATTTTGTTATTCAATCATGTCTTGTCTTGTTCATTTATCTGCAAATACCTTATTAGTGATGCTAAGTGTTTTTGAAAACAACAAATGTGTGAATAAGTGTTGCTTTCAGAAGTTATTTGTATATGTTATTTATTTTTATTTAGGCAAATCTATTCCTTGTATAAAACTTATGTATTCATTCCTCGAAGAAATCCAAACTATAAATAAAAACAAATTGCAAGAAAGCTGTCATTACGCAACATTATAAGTTGTACTATAATTTGTATTCATAATTCAAAGATAACATATAGTAAACATTCTCAACAAAATATGTTTTCACCACATAAATAGTATTTTACTTGAAGCATACATCTTATTTTACAACATCTATATCATATTTATGCAAATCTAGATATAAACAAAAGTTATAGATTGCCGAAGGAAAAAAACTAGTCTTTCCAGAACCACAATTTCTCTTGTCGCCATATAAATGTCCTCACATATCAAATAAATTTGTAGCGATGGTAACTTGTTTTCTTCCCCGAAAAAAGAAATCTTGTAAACGGGAGAGTACAAAAGATGAATGGCGTAACAGTAGTTCGTAAGTTGTAGTCACACCCGTGTCAGAGAGAAGAGTCGAAGAGGAGAGTAGGCTCGCTTAGGCGTGACGAAGTACTACTCCTATGTATCAGAGGTTCACAACATTTTTTCTACGTATTTTTTATACAATAAATAAAAAGACAATTTGTAAACAAGGTCAAAAACAAACATTATAATTACGAACAAAATTAAACTTTACGTTGTAACAGGTAATTATATTATCTTTCCCAGTTAATTCCAGCGTTTAGCACTCTAAGTTTTCATTAAAAACATATTCTGTAAGAAAGACTTCCTAATCGCAACATGATTTTTGAAGCCCAATAAATCCAGTTGTTCTTCACTTCAACTTCACAAATAATCTCAATATTACTAAAAGGTAAAGTTCTCGAAGTCGACAACCACAGGTAGGCATCTTGAATTTCTAAACACGTCATACGTCTATTAGCACTTTCGGCCCTGCTGGTGGTATTTTCTACTATAAAATTTATAGTATTTCCAAAATGAAATGGCCACTCTCACTTGCTGATTCCAATAATGACATAGTATAACCATTATACCTGCTGAGTTTATGGTTCTTTTAAAAATAATTGCCAGGACCGTAGTAATTATTTAAAATAAATGTGTTTGCTTATATGCTGTTTAGAATGAACTGTATATACTCACATGACATTCTTTCACATTTTTATCAGGCTTAAGACTGGCTATATTTGAATTATAAATATAGGCATGTTTAAAAATCGTTTAGTTTTTATAGTCTATATTAAAAACTTCAAATTTGCACAAACAAAAATCATTCTTTTTTTACTTCAATTTATGGTAATTTAAAATTATTAAAATATTAATCATTATCACTATTATCATTGTTTATATCACTATCAGAGTTTGTGTCACTACCACTGTCATTTAAATTAACAATTATTGAAGATTTATTTGGTGGATTAATAAAAAAAAAAAAAAATTCAATTGTCTTTACATGTTCTACACATTTTTTCCACAAATTGCACTTGTTTCGTCTTTAATTAATTGTACTACAGTGTCACTTTCTGTCGGTGTTGTATTTTTCCGACGCACATTACCTTTCAATTGGCTCCATATTAGTTATACAGGATTTAAAACACAATAATATGGCGGTAGCTTTAAAATAATAGCCACGTCCACATTTTCACTCTCCAAATCACCTTCACAGATTCACTATTTTCACTACAGAAATTAGGAATTTCAGCTAAATCAAATCGCCAAAGAGCCATGTTGTTATTGTATGCACGCTATGAAAGTTGAAAATTAAGTAACAAGTATAACAACCCCTAAAATTTAGAAACAATAGGATTATAAATTTGGAAAATATCCTTAATGGTTTTTAAAAAACTTCAATTGAACTAGTGTTACATCTATTCTATTTAAATTTAAAATTACTTTAATACCCCTTATATTTTTACAGCCACTAGTCTTAAGATTACTGCCATAAACCCATTACCACTTTGTTAAGCTTCTTAACAAGAGTGACCATTTCATTTTGGAAATACTATAGAGGGCACTATTTACTGTGCTATCCGTAATTTTGCTGTTAATCAGTAGATTTCACATCTACAAGGTATTTTAAAGAAAATTCATGAGTAGTATCGACAAACTATGCATTTTGACGTGTGTGATTGATAGTTATCTTACAGTTGTGCAAGATGGATGCTGATAACCTCAAAAATATATTTGGTAAGTACAAATAATTACTATACAAAATCAAATATCGATTTTTTTTTACTGGTAGGTATGTGAACTGAAAGTTCGTATACCATAATTAGTGGAACGAAATATTTTTGTTCAAATAATCCTCGTCATAGCTTATTGAAATAAATGTACGCAATTGCCATCAGTGGGTATATTCGCAAAATTCGATGATAAAAATATTTATTTTGTATATTTTCTTAGATGATGATGACACGCACCCAAAGAAGTTTTATGGCTATTTAAAAAGATTGGCGAAGAAAGTAACATGACTGGATGCACAGGCTGCAATATCTGAACTGCCTAATTCAGATGTAGAAAATGAAACAGAAAATGTTCAAGAAAACTTCCAAATTGATGAAGATGACACTGAGAGTCAGATGATGGATAAGAAAATGAAAAAGAAGATGAAGATAATATTTTCTTAGCGCAATGGTTGCATCGAAAATCAAATACGGAAAATAAAAGAAATATGACTTGGAAGAAAAATCAGTTTTACCGCCAAACATTGTTTTTACTCCACTTAGGTATCTCTGACTATCTAAATTGAAAAATGTTTTAAAATTTTTCATACTAAATGAATAAATATGATGTGTTTTTTGTATAAAACTATTACTTTAATTGAATAAAAAGTACGTTTCCATTATTAGTAATTTTTATATTCAAGACATGTTGGTGGCATTTGCCACGACTTCCTAATTTCTATACCTATGGAGCAAACTAGTTCAAATTTGGTTTTGGAGTTGTTGTGGGGCTTCCAATCAATAATTAATAATAAAAAAAATCAATATTAAAAATTCAGGGCTGAAAAGGTTAGCGCAGAGCCGGCTCTATATGTTAAGCAAACGATGCGACGCTTTAATTTTTGAAAAATTATTTTTTTTATTAAATTTTCTCCAAAAATGTGTTCTTTTTCCCTCAACCAATTTCCCAAAGGCATTAGTTTAAAAAACCGGAATAGTTCACTAGGAATTTTGGATCAGATTAGTTTTTATATATGCAGTGCCGTTGAAAAAAAAAAAATTATATTTTTAAAATTATTAAGAAACGAAAATTTTTTTAAATGTGTTTATTTTTGCCAAAAATGTGTTTATTTTTGCCAAAAATGTGTTAAAAAACTTTTATCCCTCACTCTACAACCTAGAGAAGTTATTCTAAAAATCTGAAAAAAATCCAAATAATGTACATTCAAGTGAACCGAAATAGTACAACAAGAAATCTTCATCTGATTATTTTTTCGAAAGTTATCGAATTTTTTGCAACACTGTGCAAGCAATATTTAATTGACTAAGTGGAGAACACGACAGCTGTTTTTATGCGCGAGCAACTGTCTTGATGCGCGCACATATTGTAATTATGTAAGCTCGTAAGTCTCTACAGGAAAGCACGTGGATATTTTCAAAATCTATTGAATTTTATGATTTTAAATTACATATTAGTTGTCACTTGTTAGATATAGAATATACCATATTATTTTTGAAGATCGGCACAAAACAATTATCCCGTATAACATATTTACAACCACGTTGTAAACAGTCAACGGTCAGTGGCGCATACATACGTTTAAGTACTAACTATAAATAAGTATACTTGTTTTTGTTAATCCTTTAAGTAAGATGCGTAATGTGAAAAACTAATCCCTACGGTTATGGGTTGACACGCCTAGTTATATCACTTCTATTGTATTTTTATTAGTTCCCTAACTTTCATTATTTTATTACGATCTTCAAAACTAATTTGGTACGGACTATACCTACAAAACCCTGAAATGTGTGAAAATTTACACTTCATATAATTTTTTTTTCAATTTTGACTCGTCTCTAAAAACAGAAATTACTGGGCCATAACTAAAAAATCGGATGTTTGAATACATGTCCAATAGTGCTCGGAACCGAAACCGGTTTATCGGGTACCCGGTTCCGGTTTTCGGGTAAAACCGGGTTTGTAATTTTCGCGTTACCCGGATACCCGGTTCCGAATGCCCGGTTCCGGATACACGGTTCCGATTACCCGGTTTCAAATACCCGGTTCTGAAGGCCCGGTTTCGGATACCCGGTTTCGGATACCCGGTTCCAGATACGCAATTCCGAGTTCCTAGATTAGATACCCGATTCTAAGTTCGGGAAACACCAGATGAATTTGAAGGAATACAAATTCCCGATGTTGATGTAAGTAAATTGCAAACATAAATATATTAAAATTAGTGCTGGGAACCGAACCCATAAAATAAAGTCAGACAGAATATAGTGCGAACTTCCTAAATTTCTAGCCAAAGCCATAGGCGAGATAATTTTAGTGCTGGGAACCGAAACCGGTTTTTCGGGTACCCGGTTCCGGTTTTCGGGTACAACCGGGTTTGTAATTTCCGCGCTACCCGGATACTCGGTTCCTATTACCCGGTTCCGAATACCTGATTTCGGGTACCCGGTTCCGAATACCCGGTTCCCAAACCGGGTAACCGGGTAAACCCGAAACCGGTTCCGGTTCCGTTAAGATCGATTTCTGACAGCACTAATGTCCAACAGTTAAATATATATATATACATATTTCCGATTGATGCCACATTTTAAAAGTTTTTATTGCTAAAAGTTAGAAAAAGGCATTTAAAATCAATAACGTTTCCTTAACATTTACTGCAGGTGTGGTATCTAAAGTCATCGATAAAATAATCTCGAGCAACATTTAACCTCAGACCAATAAATAAAAACATCTTTTTCCAAAGGTTGAGAAGCAATGAATTAGATCGTGTGTCAGAAATAAGTTCGTGGATAGAGGTGTAGTGGTGGTGTGCGGGGTTAAACAGTAAGATGAATGTCCCGGGGTTAGGGGGCGGCGGACACGGCGGCGGAAGAGCAGACAGCACTCTCTTACCCTCGTGGCAGCAGCGATTACTCACTCGAGTGACCTGACTCCGCGGGGAGTACTCGGAACTGGCTTCGGATCTGGCACATCGGCTCCCGTAGATAAGAGCTTTACATTTGTACTAGCCTGTCTACTCGCTACCAAACCAAAGGCACAGGACCGAATTTAAACGTATTGTTAAGGTTTGTGTTTACAATTAATGTACTGGAGTTTGTGGTATGAATAATTGGCTTAGTTTTAGGAGGTTAAATGGTTAGATATCATATCTCGAATGTTTGTGGACAATGCACGCCTGATGAATGGCTGTTTTGTACACACTCACACTTTGATTTAAATCCACTTTATAATGTGTTTCGAGTTAAATGATAAGTATGATTGTATCTTGTCTTAAGTTGTTGTAAACTATCAACGAGAATTAAAAGCTATTTGTTGGAAAATTTGTTAATTTTTATGTTGAAAACTTTAAGTGTCAGTTATTAGAGATATTGATAAAAAATTGACGTAAATGTACTAGACATAAACAATTTTTGTAATTTACAATAATATGCCGGTTGACTAGCATCTTGAATATTTAAAAATTTAAATACTACCTAATACAGTATTATTATTTATTATTATAGTTCTTATCAACGAAGGCTCGTGTGCACTTTTAAGGAGGCGTACAAGTGCATAGTTCTCATAAAGTTTTTATACAAAACCAGTAGCGGCTGGTGAGTAAAATATTTGGGGGGACACTTTTTTTCCCATATATATCTATTAAAATATAGTTATACGTGAAAAAAGTAAATAAATAAAAAATACCTGAAAATATGTTCTGCAACTAGAAAAACTGACAAATCTGGCACTTTTATTAAGATTTATGGTCAATATTATTATTATCATTTTTGTAGTTATTACTTCTATTATTATTTTGGGATTTGTCAGGTCTTGACAAGCGTCCACTAATCTCAAACTTCAGCAACCTTTTGAGCCGCGTCATACTAGAGACTAGTGGAGCTAAATACACACGACTGCATCCCAAACCCTGGCGATATGCAGCCGCGGAAATTACGCCAGATCCAGTACCCGCACAATGCGGAGCGACCCGAGCAGCACTGCTTTCTGCATCCTGCAGATCAAAGAGTTGGCAGAAGATCTACAGGCGGGGATGGACTCGATTTCCCTTCGATAGGAGGCTTTC